>JAUIMM010000148.1:5465143-6831429 GCA_031769625.1 Taudactylus pleione | reverse complement strand
TGTGTGGCAGGCTTTCCCTCTGTCCCCCCTCATCTCCATGAGTGGCAGGCACTGTCTTTATCTCCCCCTCATATGCATGTGTGGCAGGCTTTCCCTCTGTCCCCCCTTCATCTCCATGTGGCAGGCTTTCCCTCTGTCCCCCTCTCATCTCCATGTGTGGCAGGCTTTCCCTCTGTCCCCCCTCATCTCCATGTGTGGCAGACTTTCCCTCTGTCCCCCCTCATCTCCATGTGTGGCAGGCTTTCCCTCTGTCCCCCCCTCATCTCCATGTGTGGCAGGCTTTCCCTTTGTCTCCCTCTCATCTCCATGTGTGGCAGGCTTTCCCTCTGTCCCCCCTCATCTCCATGTGTGGCAGGCTTTCCATCTTTCCCCCCTCATCTCCATGCGTGGCAGGCACTCCCTTTGTCTACCCCTCATATGCGTGTGTGGCAGGCTTTCCCTCTGTCCCCCCCCTCATCTCCAAGTGTGGCAGGCTTTCCCTCAGTCCCCCCCCACCTTATCTCCATGTGTGGCAGGCTTTCCCTCTGTCCCCCCTCATCTCCATGTGTGGCAGGCTTTCCCTCTGTCCCCCCCTCATCTCCATGTGTGGCAGGCTTTTCCTTTGTCCCCCTCTCATCTCCATGTGTGGCAGCCTTTCCCTCTGTCCCCCCTCATCTCCATGTTTGGCAGGCTTTCCCTCTGTCCCCCCCTCTTCTCCATGTGTGGCAGGCTTTCCCTTTGTCCCCCTCTCATCTCCATGTGTGGCAGGCTTTCCCTCTGTCCCCCCTCATCTCCATGTGTGGAAGGCTTTCCCTCTGTCCCCCCTCATCTCCATGCGTGGCAGGCACTCTTTGTCTACCCCTCATATGCGTGTGTGGCAGGCTTTCCCTCTGTCCCCCCCTCATCTCCATGTGTGGCAGGCTTTCCCTCTGTCCTCCCCCCCTCCTTATCTCCATGTGTGACAGGCTTTCCCTCTGTCCCCCCCTCATCTCCATGTGTGGCAGGCTTTCCCTCTGTCCCCCCCTCATCTCCATGTGTGGCAGGCTTTCCCTCTGTCCCCCCCTCATCTCCATGTGTGGCAGTCTTTCCCTCTGCCCCGCCCTCATCTCCATATATGGCAGGCTTTCCCTCTGTACTCTCCCTGGGGTAGCAGTCGCGAAGCTGATGGACGTAATCCCGACCGCCGGCTTTCCGACTGTCTAATCCCGGCAGGGGTCTAATAGCAGGCGTCAAAATCCAGACGTCTGTCATTAGACCTACGCCGGGAGCCCGACACCCGGCTTACCGATTGAAGGTAAGCCAAGTGCCTGGGGCGGACAGCCAGGCAGGGGGAGGGTTAGGTTAGGGGCTCCCGGTGGGGATTTAGGGTTAGGCACCCCCCTGGGGAGGTTATGGTTAGGCACCCCCAGGAGGAGGATAGGGTTAGGCACCCCCAGGGGGGTTAGGGTTAGGCACCCCCGGGGGGAGCTTAGGGTTAGGGCCCCCCGGGGGACTTAGGTTTAGGCAGCGGGGAAGGGGTGGTTAGGTTTAGGCCCTCATCTCCATGAGTGGAAGGCACTCTCTTTATCTCCCCCTCATATGCATGTGTGGCAGGCTTTCCCTCTGTCCCCCCTTCAATTCCATGTGGCAGGCTTTCCCTCTGTCCCCCTCTCATCTCCATGTGTGGCAGGCTTTCCCTCTGTCCCCCCATCATCTCCATGTGTGGCAGGCTTTCCCTCTGTCCCCCCCTCATCTCCATGTGTGGCAGGCTTTCCCTTTGTCCCCCTCTCATCTCCATGTGTGGCAGACTTTCCCTCTGTCCCCCCTCATCTCCATGTGTGGCAGGCTTTCCCTCTGTCCCTCCCTCATCTCCATGTGTGGCAGGCTTTCCCTTTGTCTCCCTCTCATCTCCATGTGTGGCAGGCTTTCCCTCTGTCCCCCCCTCATCTCCATATGTGGCAGGCTTTCCCTCTGTCCCCCCCTCATCTCCATGTGTGGCAGGCTTTCCCTCTGTCCCCCCTCATCTCCATATGTGGTAGGCTTTCCCTCTGTCCCCCCCTCATCTCCATGTGTGGCAGGCTTTCCCTCTGTCCCCCCCTCATCTCCATGTGTGGCAGGCTTTCCCTCTGTCCCCCCCTCATCTCCATGTGTGGCAGGCTTTCCCTCTGTCCCCCCCTCATCTCCATGTGTGGCAGGCTTTCCCTTTGTCCCCCTCTCATCTCCATGTGTGGCAGACTTTCCCTCTGTCCCCCCTCATCTCCATGTGTGGCATGCACTCCCTTTGTCTCCCCCTCATATGCATGTGTGGCAGGCTTTCCCTCTGTCCCCCCCTCATCTCCATGTGTGGCAGGCTTTCCCTCTGTCCCCGCTCATCTCCATGTGTGGCAGGCTGCCACACATGGAGATGAGGGGGGACAGAGGGAAAGGCTGCCACACATGGAGATGAGAGGGGGACAAAGGGAAAGCCTGCCACAAATGGAGATGAGGGGGAGACAGAGGGAAAGCCTGCCACACATGGAGATGAGGGGGGGACAGAGGGAAAGCCTGCCACACATGCATATGAGGGGGAGATAAAGAGAGTGCCTGCCACTCATGGAGATGAGGGGGACAGAGGGAAAGCCTGCCACACATGGAGATGAGGGGGGGACAGAGGGAAAGCCTGCCACACATGAAGATGAGGGGGGGACAGAGGGAAAGCCTGCCACACAAGGAGATGAGGGGGGGACAGAGGGAAAGCCTGCTACACATGGAGATGAGGGGGGGACAGAGGGAAAGCCTGCCACACATGCATATGAGGGGGAGACAAAGGGAGTGCCTGCCACACATGGAGATGAGGGGGGACAGAGGGAAAGCCTGCCACACATGGCACATGCCACACATGCCACAGAGGGAAAGCCTGCCACACATGCATATGAGGGGGAGAAAGAGGGAAAGCCTGCCACACATGTATATGAGGGGGAGACAAAGGGAGTGCCACATGCATATGATGTGGAGACAGAGGAAAAGCCTGCCACACATGGAGATGAGGGGGGACAGAGGGAAAGCCTGCCACACATGGAGATGAGGGGGGGACAGAGGGAAAGCCTGCCACACATGCAGATGAGGGGGCAACAGAGGGAAAGCCTGCCACACATGGAGATGAGGGTGGGACAGAGGGAAAGCCTGCCACACATGCAGATGAGGGGGCAACAGAGGGAAAGCCTGCCACACATGGAGATGAGCGGGGAAAAAAGGGAAAGCCTGCCACACATGGAGATGAGGGGGGGACAGAGGGAAAGCCTGCCACACATGGATATGAGAGGGGGACAGAGGGAAAGCCTGCCACACATGGAGATGAGGGGGGGACAGAGGGAAAGCCTGCCACACATGGAGATGAGGGTGGGACAGAGGGAAAGCCTGCCACACATGCAGATGAGGGGGCAACAGAGGGAAAGCCTGCCACACATGGAGATGAGCGGGGAAAAAAGGGAAAGCCTGCCACACATGGAGATGAGGGGGGGACAGAGGGAAAGCCTGCCACACATGGATATGAGAGGGGGACAGAGGGAAAGCCTGCCACACATGGAGATGAGGGGGGGACAGAGGGAAAGCCTGCCACACATGGAGATGAGGGGGGGACAGAGGGAAAGCCTGCCACATATGGAGATGAGGGGGGACAGAGGGAAAGCCTGCCACACATGGAGATGAGGGGGGGACAGAGGGAAAGCCTGCCACACATGCATATGAGGGGGAGACAAAGGGAGTGCATGCCACACATGGAGATGAGGGGGGACAGAGGGAAAGCCTGCCACACATGAAGATGAGGGGGGAACAAAGGGAAAGCCTGCCACACATGGAGATGAGGGGGGGACAGAGGGAAAGCCTGCCACACATGGAGATGATGGGGGGACAGAGGGAAAGCCTGCCACACATGGAGATGAGAGGGGGACAGAGGGAAAGCCTGCCACATGGAGTTGAAGGGGGGACAGAGGGAAAGCCTGCCACACATACATATGAAGGGGAGATAAAGAGAGTGCCTGCCACTCATGGAGATGAGGGCCTAAACCTAACCCCCCCTTCCCCGCTGCCTAAACCTAAGTCCATGTGTAAGTAAAAAATACTTACTCAAAAAATAGTCCATGTGTGGCATGCACTCCCTTTGTCTCCCCCTCATATGCATGTGTGGCAGGCTTTCCCTCTGTCCCCCCCTCATCTCCATGTGTGGCAGGCTTTCCCTCTGTCCCCCCTCATCTCCATATGTGGCAGGCTTTCCCTCTGTCCCCCCCTCATCTCCATGTGTGGCAGGCTTTCCCTCTGTCCCCCTCTCATATCCATGTGTGGCAGGCTTTCCCTCTGTCCCCCCCTCATCTCCATGTGTGGCAGGCTTTCCCTTTTTTCCCCGCTCATCTCCATGTGTGGCAGGCTTTCCCTCTGTTGGCCCCTCATCTGCATGTGTGGCAGGCTTTCCCTCTGTCCCCCCCTCATCTCCATGTGTGGCAGGCTTTCCCTCTGTTGCCCCCTCATCTGCATGTGTGGCAGGCTTTCCCTCTGTCCCCCCCTCATCTCCATGTGTGGCAGGCTTTCCCTCTGTCCCCCCTCATCTCCATGTGTGGCAGGCTTTTCCTCTGTCTCCACTTCATATGCATGTGGCACTCCCTTTGTCTCCCCCTCATATACATGTGTGGCAGGCTTTCCCTCTTTCTCACCCTCATATGCATGTGTGGCAAGCTTTCACTCTGTGGCATGTGTAGCATGTGCCATGTGTGGCCGGCTTTCCCTCTGTCCCCCCCCATCTCCATGTGTGGCAGGCTTTCCCTTTTTTCCCCGCTCATCTCCATGTGTGGCAGGCTTTCCCTCTGTTGCCCCCTCATCTGCATGTGTGGCAGGCTTTCCCTCTGTTGCCCCCTCATCTGCATGTGTGGCAGGCTTTCCCTCTGTCCCCCCCTCATCTCCATGTGTGGCAGGCTTTCCCTCTGTCCCCCCTCATCTCCATGTGTGGCAGGCTTTTCCTCTGTCTCCACATCATATGCATGTGGCACTCCCTTTGTCTCCCCCTCATATACATGTGTGGCAGGCTTTCCCTCTTTCTCCCCCTCATATGCATGTGTGGCAGGCTTTCCCTCTGTGGCATGTGTGGCATGTGCCATGTGTGGCCGGCTTTCCCTCTGTCCCCCCTCATCTCCATGTGTGGCAGGCACTCCCTTTGTCTCCCCCTCATATGAATGTGTGGCAGGCTTTCCCTCTGTCCCCCCCTCATCTCCATGTGTAGCAGGCTTTCCCTCTGTCCCCCCCTCATCTCCATGTGTGGCAGGCTTTCCCTCTGTCCCCCCCCTCATCTTCATGTGTGGCAGGCTTTCCCTCTGTCCCCACCTCATCTCCATGTGTGGCAGGCTTTCCCTCTGTCCCCCCTCATCTCCATGAGTGGCAGGCACTCTCTTTATCTCCCCCTCATATGCCTGTGTGGCATGCTTTCCCTCTGTCCCCCCTTCATCTCCATGTGGCAGGCTTTCCCTCTGTCCCCCTCTCATCTCCATGTGTGGCAGGCTTTCCCTCTGTCCCCCCCTCAACTCCATGTGTGGCAGGCTTTCCCTCTGTCCCCCCCTCATCTCCATGTGTGGCAGGCTTTCCCTTTGTCCCCCTCTCATCTCCATGTGTGGCAGGCTTTCCCTCTGTCCCCCCCTCTTCTCTTTGTGTGGCAGGCTTTCCCTTTGTCCCCCCTCATCTCCATGTGTGGCAGGCTTTCCCTTTGTTCCACCCTCATCTCCATGTGTGGCAGGCTTTCCCTCTGTCCCCCCTCATCTCCATGTGTGGCAGGCACTCCCTTTGTCTCCCCCTCATATCCATGTGTGGCAGGCTTTCCCTCTGTCCCCCCTCATCTCCATATGTGGTAGGCTTTCCCTCTCTCCCCCCCTCATCTTCATGTGTGGCAGGCTTTCCCTCTGTCCCCCCCTCATCTCCATGTGTGGCATGCTATCCCACTGTCCCCCACTCATATCCATGTGTGGCAGGCTTTCCCCCAGTCCCCCCCTCATCTCCATGTGTGGCAGGCTTTTCCTTTGTTCCCCCCTCATCTCCATGTGTGGCAGGCTTTCCCTCTGTCCCCCATCATCTCCATGTGTGGCATGCACTCCCTTTGTCTCCCCCTCATATGCATGTGTGGCAGGCTTTCCCTCTGTCCCCCCCTCATCTCCATGTGTGGCAGGCTTTCCCTCTGTCCCCCCTCATCTCCATATGTGGCAGGCTTTCCCTCTGTCCCCCCCTCATCTCCATGTGTGGCAGGCTTTCCCTCTGTCCCCCCCTCATCTCCATGTGTGGCAGGCTTTCCCTCTGTCCCCCTCTCATATTCATGTGTGGCAGGCTTTCCCTCTGTCCCCCCCTCATCTCCATGTGTGGCAGGCTTTCCCTTTTTTCCCCCCTCATCTCCATGTGTGGCAGGCTTTCCCTCTGTTGCCCCCTCATCTGCATGTGTGGCAGGCTTTCCCTCTGTCCCCCCCTCATCTCCATGTGTGGCAGGCTTTTCCTCTGTCTCCACATCATATGCATGTGGCACTCCCTTTGTCTCCCCCTCATATACATGTGTGGCAGGCTTTCCCTCTTTCTCCCCCTCATATGCATGTGTGGCAGGCTTTCCCTCTGTGGCATGTGTGGCATGTGCCATGTGTGGCCGGCTTTCCCTCTGTCCCCCCTCATCTCCATGTGTGGCAGGCACTCCCTTTGTCTTCCCCTCATATGCATGTGTGGCAGGCTTTTCCTCTGTCCCCCCCTCATCTCCATGTGTAGCAGGCTTTCCCTCTGTCCCCCCCTCATCTCCATTTGTGGCAGGCTTTTCCTCTGTCCCCCGCTCATCTTCATGTGTGGCAGGCTTTCCCTCTGTCCCCCCCTCATCTCCATGTGTGGCAGGCTTTCCCTCTGTCCCCCCTCATCTCCATGAGTGGCAGGCACTGTCTTTATCTCCCCCTCATATGCATGTGTGGCAGGCTTTCCCTCTGTCCCCCCTTCATCTCCATGTGGCAGGCTTTCCCTCTGTCCCCCTCTCATCTCCATGTGTGGCAGGCTTTCCCTCTGTCCCCCCTCATCTCCATGTGTGGCAGACTTTCCCTCTGTCCCCCCTCATCTCCATGTGTGGCAGGCTTTCCCTCTGTCCCCCCCTCATCTCCATGTGTGACAGGCTTTCCCTTTGTCTCCCTCTCATCTCCATGTGTGGCAGGCTTTCCCTCTGTCCCCCCTCATCTCCATGTGTGGCAGGCTTTCCATCTTTCCCCCCTCATCTCCATGCGTGGCAGGCACTCCCTTTGTCTACCCCTCATATGCGTGTGTGGCAGGCTTTCCCTCTGTCCCCCCCTCATCTCCAAGTGTGGCAGGCTTTCCCTCTGTCCCCCCCCACCTTATCTCCATGTGTGGCAGGCTTTCCCTCTGTCCCCCCTCATCTCCATGTGTGGCAGGCTTTCCCTCTGTCCCCCCCTCATCTCCATGTGTGGCAGGCTTTTCCTTTGTCCCCCTCTCATCTCCATGTGTGGCAGCCTTTCCCTCTGTCCCCCCTCATCTCCATGTTTGGCAGGCTTTCCCTCTGTCCCCCCCTCTTCTCCATGTGTGGCAGGCTTTCCCTTTGTCCCCCTCTCATCTCCATGTGTGGCAGGCTTTCCCTCTGTCCCCCCTCATCTCCATGTGTGGAAGGCTTTCCCTCTGTCCCCCCTCATCTCCATGCGTGGCAGGCACTCTTTGTCTACCCCTCATATGCGTGTGTGGCAGGCTTTCCCTCTGTCCCCCCCTCATCTCCATGTGTGGCAGGCTTTCCCTCTGTCCTCCCCCCCTCCTTATCTCCATGTGTGACAGGCTTTCCCTCTGTCCCCCCCTCATCTCCATGTGTGGCAGGCTTTCCCTCTGTCCCCCCCTCATCTCCATGTGTGGCAGGCTTTCCCTCTGTCCCCCCCTCATCTCCATGTGTGGCAGTCTTTCCCTCTGCCCCGCCCTCATCTCCATATATGGCAGGCTTTCCCTCTGTACTCTCCCTGGGGTAGCAGTCGCGAAGCTGATGGACGTAATCCCGACCGCCGGCTTTCCGACTGTCTAATCCCGGCAGGGGTCTAATAGCAGGCGTCAAAATCCAGACGTCTGTCATTAGACCTACGCCGGGAGCCCGACACCCGGCTTACCGATTGAAGGTAAGCCAAGTGCCTGGGGCGGACAGCCGGGCAGGGGGAGGGTTAGGTTAGGGGCTCCCGGTGGGGATTTAGGGTTAGGCACCCCCCTGGGGAGGTTATGGTTAGGCACCCCCAGGAGGAGGATAGGGTTAGGCACCCCCAGGGGGGTTAGGGTTAGGCACCCCCGGGGGGAGCTTAGGGTTAGGGCCCCCCGGGGGACTTAGGTTTAGGCAGCGGGGAAGGGGTGGTTAGGTTTAGGCCCTCATCTCCATGAGTGGAAGGCACTCTCTTTATCTCCCCCTCATATGCATGTGTGGCAGGCTTTCCCTCTGTCCCCCCTTCAACTCCATGTGGCAGGCTTTCCCTCTGTCCCCCTCTCATCTCCATGTGTGGCAGGCTTTCCCTCTGTCCCCCCATCATCTCCATGTGTGGCAGGCTTTCCCTCTGTCCCCCCCTCATCTCCATGTGTGGCAGGCTTTCCCTTTGTCCCCCTCTCATCTCCATGTGTGGCAGACTTTCCCTCTGTCCCCCCTCATCTCCATGTGTGGCAGGCTTTCCCTCTGTCCCTCCCTCATCTCCATGTGTGGCAGGCTTTCCCTTTGTCTCCCTCTCATCTCCATGTGTGGCAGGCTTTCCCTCTGTCCCCCCCTCATCTCCATATGTGGCAGGCTTTCCCTCTGTCCCCCCCTCATCTCCATGTGTGGCAGGCTTTCCCTCTGTCCCCCCCTCATCTCCATGTGTGGCAGGCTTTCCCTCTTTCCCCCCCTCATCTCCATGTGTGGCAGACTTTCCCTCTGTCCCCCCCTCATCTCCATGTGTGGCAGGCTTTCCCTCTGTCCCCCCCCTCATCTCCATGTGTGGCAGGCTTTCCCTCTGTCCCCCCCTCATCTCCATGTGTGGCAGGCTTTCCCTTTGTCCCCCTCTCATCTCCATGTGTGGCAGACTTTCCCTCTGTCCCCCCTCATCTCCATGTGTGGCAGGCTTTTCCTCTTTCTCCCCCTCACATGCATGTGTGGCAGGCACTCCATTTGTCTCCCCCTCATCTCCATGTGTGTCAGGCTTTCCCTTTGTCCCCCTCTCATCTCCATGTGTGGCAGGCTTTCCCTCTGTCCCCCCTCATCTCCATGTGTGGCAGGCTTTCCTTCTGTCCCCCCTCATCTCCATGCGTGGCAGGCACTCCCTTTGTCTCCAGCTCATATGCATGTGTGGCAGGCTTTCCCTCTGTCCCCCCCTCATCTCCATGTGTGGCAG
Organism: Taudactylus pleione; assembly: GCA_031769625.1. NCBI lineage: Eukaryota > Metazoa > Chordata > Amphibia > Anura > Myobatrachidae > Taudactylus > Taudactylus pleione. The sequence continues at coordinate 6,822,100 of JAUIMM010000148.1, read as the reverse complement.
GCTTTCCCTCTGTCCCCCCCCCACCTCATCTCCATGTGTGGCAGGCTTTCCCTCTGTCCCCCCCTCATCTCCATGTGTGACAGGCTTTCCCTCTGTCCCCCCTCATCTCCATGTGTGGCAGGCTTTCCCTCTGTCCCCCCCTCATCTCCATGTGTGGCAGGCTTTCCCGCTGCCCCCCCCCCTCATCTCCATGTATGGCAGGCTTTCCCTCTGTACCCCCCTGGGGTAGCAGTCGGGAAGCTGACGGACATAATCCCGACCGCCGGCTTTCCGACTGTCTAATCCCAGCAGGGGTCTAATGGCAGGCGTCGAAATCCCGATGCCTGTCATTAGACCTACGCCGGGAGCCCGACACACGGCTTACCGATTGAACGTAAGCCAAGTGCCTGTGGCGGACAGCCTGGCAGGGGGGGGAGTTAGGTTAGGGGCTCCCGGTGGGGATTTAGGGTTAGGCACCCCCCTGGGGAGGTTAAGGTTAGGCACCCCCAGGAGGAGGATAGGTTTAGGCACCCCCATGGGGAGGTTAGGGTTAGGGCCCCCCGGGGGACTTAGGTTTAGGCAGCGGGGAAGGGGGGTTAGGTTTAGGCCCTTAGAGCGGGGATTAGGGTTGGGAACTTGGGAGGGAGGTTAGGGTTAGACACCCCTAAGGGACAGTTAGGGGACAGAATAGAGTTAGTAATACTTACCTTTGGGCGATAAGGATTTTCACCACTGCCGGGCTGCCGCTGTCAGGATTTGAACTGCCGGCCATGCAGCCGACGGTAAATCATACTGATTTTCCCCCCTCATCTCCGTGTGTGGCAAGCACTCCCTTTGTCTCCCCCTCATATGCATGTGTGGCAGACTTTCCCTCTGTCCCCCCCTCATCTCCATGTGGCAGGCTTTCCCTCTGTCCCCCTCTCATCTCCATGTGTGGCAGGCTTTCCCTCTGTCCCCCCCGCATCTCCATGTGTGACAGGCTTTCCCTCTGTCCCCCCCTCATCTCCATGTGTGGCAGGCTTTCCCTTTGTACCCCCCTCATCTCCATGTGTGGCAGGCTTTCCCTCTGTCCCCGCTCATCTCCATGTGTGGCAGGCTTTCCCTTTGTCCCCCTCTCATCTTCATGTGTGGCAGGCTTTCCCTTTGTCCCCCTCTCATCTCCATGTGTGGCAGGCTTTCCCTTTGTCCCCCCCTCATCTCCATGTGTGGCAGGCTTTCCCTCTGTCCCCCTCTCATCTCCATGTGTGGCAGGCTTTCCCTCTGTCCCCCCTCATCTCCATGTGTGGCAGGCTTTTCCTCTGTCTCCCCCTCATATGCATGTGTGGAAGGCACTCCCTTTGTCTCCCCCTCAGCTCCATGTGTGGCAGGGTTTCCCTTTGTCCCCCTCTCATCTCCATGTGTGGCAGGCTTTCCCTCTGTCCCCTCTCATCTCCATGTGTGGCAGGCTTTCCCTCTGTCCTCCCTCATCTCCATGCGTGGCAGGCACTCCCTTTGTCTCCCCCTCATATGCATGTGTGGCAGGCTTTCCCTCTGTCCCCCCCTCATCTCCATGTGTGGCAGGCTTTCCCTCTGTCCCCCCCACCTCATCTCCATGTGTGGCAGGCTTTCCCTCTGCCCCCCCCCCTCATCTCCATGTGTGGCAGGCTTTCCCTCTGTCCCCCCCTCATCTCCATGTGTGGCAGGCTTTCTCTTTGTCCCCCCCTCATCTCCATGTGTGGCAGGCTTTCCCTCTGCCCCCCCCCCTCATCTCCATGTGTGGCAGGCTTTCCCTCTGTCCCCCCCCTCATCTCCATGTGTGGCAGGCTTTCTCTTTGTCCCCCCCTCATCTCCATGTGTGGCAGGCTTTCCCTCTGTCGCCCCCTCATCTCCATGTGTGGCAGGCCCTCCTGCTGTCCCCCCCCCTCATCTCCATGTGTGGCAGGCTTTCCTTCTGTTTCCCCCTCCTCTCCATGTGTGGCACCATCTGTCCCCCCCTCATCTCCATGTGTGGGAGGCTCTTCCTCTGTCTCGTCTTCTTCTCTGTATGGCAGGCTCTCCCTATGGGGGAGATGTATGAAGCTGCACTATAGGGTTTATTGGTATCAGCGCACATTATGTGCTTCAGATACCACTTCTCCCCATATACTATTGTGGTGAAGTGTGTGAAAAGACGTGGGCTCTATGCGCCACCATCTTTATCGGTGCTCCTATTTATAAGATAGTGCGCCGATGTGTGAGCTAATATATGAACAGTCACTTGCAATGCCCATTCCGAGTCTTGCCTGTAACGATTTTGCCACCTCAGACTAGCATTGCTGTAGTCTCCTCTTTATTGTTCCGTCTGGCTAGGGTTTTTTTTTTCTTTTGTAAATAAAATTAGCTTTGACGTGAACAGCAAGTCTATTGTCAGTGTCCCTAGGGTTAAAAAAAAACAGTGCATACGCAGTCATACAAGGCCATGGGTCAACAACATCCGAAAGTGGTGGAGCACATATCGCCAGCCAGGTGATTTAGCACTCTCCCTCTTCAGCAAACAGAGAGATACTACATGTGGCTCAGAGTGGGTATTGGGTACTTCCTCATCTTTGCGGCCCCATGCTGGAGCCGTCACTGAAGATACGTAAGTAGCGTAAAGATTAGGAAATACCATTCGGCCCCTTGCAGGCTCGCTTCGCTCGCCACGCTGCGGGCACCGTGGCTCGCTTCGCTCGCCACATGGATATATTCCCCCTCCATGCCCACTTGGATGGTAGGGAATGATGTTGGACTTAGTGTCCAACATTATTCCCTACCATCCAAGTGGGCATGTGGCGAGCGATGTCCAACGTCAAGGTACCGAATGGTATTTCCTCATCTTTACGCTACTTACGTATCTGATACTGACCGTATCTTCACCCCTCCCTCCCCTGTGTCACACTCTCCTTCTTTCCTTACCATCTTCTATGTATCACAGAAAAAAAGTGATAATAATACTTGTCTAAGCAATAGATCCTCATTTTCTGTCAACTGATTAAGATGGGTCTATCCCCATTTAGGGTAATTACCCACTCATTACTTTGCCTGAACAGGCTTGGCCTTTGCCCCACTAAGTCAGGGGGTCACTGCAGATTTCCCTGTTATAGTTTGACCATCCCTATAAGTCATTGCCTGATGTAGTCCAGACTATGAGCACTGGTACTTAGTTCACTTTTGGGGTAAAGGTTGTGCTGTATTTTGTTTTATTTTTTTTATGTATTTATCTATTTGCCTACTTAGAAACTCCATCTATCATCATCATCCATCATGTTGACACATGATACACTTGATATGTGCATATTATGTTTTTTAGAAGAAATGGGATACATTAGATAAAGCAATATACTTGTCTCTAAATTAACTACTTGAGAAAATCTATGCATATGGCTATGCATTGATCCAGGATTAGCCCAAGGTTATACCCAGTAAGTGATTCTTGCATTGTAGTTTTAGAATGTGTTTTATATTTATGAATTAACTACCCCGGTATCAAAGTGTCTAAACAAATCAGGTGAGCAACTGCTTAGTCAAAAGTTGGGAAATCCAAGCATCAAATTGGTCAATGGTACTAAGTAGAGATATGGGCATACCTCCTAACTGTACCAATTTAAGGAGACTGTCCTATTTTCCTTTGCAAAAATACTTTTGTGTCAATTCAGGGACAGTTGGGAGACAAATTCCACTAACTGATAGCCCGTCAATGTGGTATTCATGGACAAAGGGGTTGAGGGAGGCCCAGTACTTTCAAAGGGTTGGACATGGTTCGAGGAACTTTGCAACACAAACACTCAGTTCCGAATCATGACTCACAAATGTTGTTAGGTATGGATATGGGTCAGAGGCATGTGGGTGGGGGGTGCTTGATAAGATATTCTGGCTACATGGCTGCTGGTAATGTTTAATTGGATACATGTTTCTACACCCAAGAGAAGCTGAATCTGTCCCTGGTGGGGATGAGGGGAGCTGGGCATGTACAGTGTCACCAGGTTTAGGAGTGAACATGTTCATTTATAAAAGAAGAGGGCATTAATGTGTACGATTGTTGAGTGTATCTACCAACAAGATAGGTATCAACAAGATAGGTAGGTAATGTATATCCTAAATATTTTTTTTTCTATGACATATATTGACATGAAAAGTCTAGCAACAATCTCATTGAAATCCAGGCTGTTCCGTAAAATCAGAACCTATTGCATAACCCCATTTGCCATTAACCTAACTTATGCCTAACTAGTAGTGCCCACTTCCTAAGCTTTACCTAAATGCTAACTGCAAATTATGCACAATCTTTAAGATTACCCTAATCAAGCTCTTAACTTCCTAACTCATAAATACTTTTTGTACAGAAATAAAATAGGTTTACCTTAGACCATGTGAAATCCAGCAGTGCGAACACACTTACTCACAGGCAGCTGATAACTGACAGTTCTAAGCCAGGCATCAACAGCTATACCCAAGCTGAGTGACATCACAGAAGCTGTTTATGATGTAAATCAGTCACATGATCCGCCTGGTCAAAACTAATAAATCTCATCCTATCTCTATGTGTAATAAAATGGTGGGTCAATCACATTGTATGTTATTAGTATTTTAATAGTAACTACCACTTTTCATTACATTTTAATCCCAAATTCTTGTTTCCAGCAGTGTACATGCTAAAATCTCTAATCTTGCTGTTATAAACTTGAATTCGGTAAGGAACCTTCTCAGAGTTCATTTGGACTAGTGGAAAGTGAGAATAAATGTGTTTTGACATGTGTCTGTCTTTTAGGAACTTTGGCCCTCATTCAGAGCCGCTCGTAAGCGGCAGTACGCTCGTTCGACGAACGAGCAAGAAAATGTAAATTCCAGCACTCGCTTGTAAATTCGCTCGTAGCTAATCTTCCGCCCCAAAGTCTCCCAACCCCTCCTCTAGCTAACGAATAAGCAAAATTGCGACCGTCCATCTCCCAATTTGGTTGCAGAGAACGCTCGCACAAGTCCAAACCGGAAGTGGGCCTGTCAGATTTCGATTACCTGCTCGTTCATTCTGCATACATACTTTAATCGTTTCATGCCAATCAATATATTAATTAGCTTAATTGCTCTTCACATGTTTGCAATCCGTTTTTTTTAAAATTTTCAATAAACTTTAATCTTGTCCGTGTGTCGTTTAGAATATGTACGGTTTCAACAATGTTTAACTTTATAAAAAATACATGTTTGACCCAATGATCCTATTGTTTTCATGTGTTTGTGATAGGCATATTTTAGTTTTTTCATTTCTTTATTTAAATTACGTTACGAATGTCACTGCATCAAGCCTATCATAACTCACATTATATTTTTTAGGCTGGAGGACACATGACTCATACAATTTACCAACTACATTAGCCAATCAAATTTTTTCTCTGGCCTTTATTAAAACTGTTTGTTTTAAAAAAAAAACATTGCCATCATGAGAGCATCCGCGTTTACCAGGCGGGAGCTTTTGGTCCTAACGGAGGTGATGGACCGGCGGATCACCAGCCAGCCTCCCCCCATCAGCAACCGCCAGAAGCGATCCGCCTATGCGGAGGTTCGCCGCCGCCTGCACTCCTTTGGCTCACGCTGACAGATCGGGCAGCTCGAGCGCAGGTGGTCGGATCTGCGCCGCCGCACGCCACGCTTGCTGGCCTGTTTTTGGCAGCGGATAGCTGAAAGCAAGTATTTGTTTGTTTATTTTCCTTTCTTTTTTTGCAGCCCTATCTGCGTGTGCATGTTTTCACTAAAGCCCTGTTGTTATTTTTTGGACAGGCCTGCGTGTGCATGTTTTCAGTCTAGCCCTGTTGTTATTTTTTGGACAGGCCTGCGTGTGCATGTTTTCACTATAGCCCTGTTGTTATTTTTTGGACAGGCCTGCGTGTGCATGTTTTCAATTTTTAAAATGTTAGAACATGTGTGTAGTTGTTAATTTGTGGCCCAACCCCCCCACCCCCCAAAAAAAATAAAACATTTTTCTCTACTCATTTAGGGGCTGAATGCAGAATCTGCCATCGCCGCAGGCACAGACGCCGGGCTCGGCCCCTCAGTCCTACGCCAAGCACAGCAGCCACTCCCCAACTTTCCCCCAATTCCCCCTCCACCCCTGACCGGCCACTACCTGAGGCCCCTCCCTCTGGATTTTTGAACCCCCACAAATGTCAGCCTCCACTCCACCCCCCCTTCTCTTTTCTTCACCGTCCCCTCCCCCCCGGCGCTTTTCATCGCCATCAAGCAGCTCCCAGATCTCCCCTCCATGGAGCCTACAGCACTGTACCACCTCCGAGGAGGAGGAGGATGTAGGGCCTACTGTAGGGCCTACAAACCCCCAATTCCCGATGACCGGTAGGTTTCCCTGTTATAAATTTTAAAATTTTGTCTTGTAGACATTTTTATTTGGATAGACAATACTTGGGTAGTTATTGTTTACCCTAACAAGGGTACTTCTTATTTTTTGTGGTTGCCTTTTTGTGTGTTCATTTGTAATTTAGTATTTCTGCCATCTTTGCATTTGCTAGTACTTTGTTTTTTCATCACAACTGGATCTTTGTTTACACTATTTTTTTGGGAGGAATTGGTTTTTTAAACTTCTAATGTAAGGTTTTTGTTTTTTTTTGTCAAACTATTGTTTTGAAATTAAAATTTTGTTGTATTTTAACGAGTCTCATTCATTGTCTGAAACAATTACATTGTTTAACCTTCCATAACTCCACTATTTGATCATGTTCTTTAAAGTAAGGTCAATTATATTGTACAAAGCGCTAGGAAGTATGTAAGCTGCCACATTAAACACCTCACCATACCAATAGGTTATTACAAAATCAAACATTTTCTTGTTTTTCTTTGGGTGGGTAATGTAATTATTTTTTAAAAACAGCTTAGGCCTAGTTTGTGAAACCTACTGATTCCACATAATACCTTTGATGTTTTTGTTAAGCCACAAAGCATGTTCAAAGACGTAAACATTTCACACATTACAGGATTAGGCATTACGAAAGTTGGCCTTTTTTGTGCCAGGTTACACTTGATTAGAATTTAGTAAAAAACAGTCTTTTTAACGTCAAACAAAAATTTAATACACACCAAACACATACAGAAAGTGAATTGTGACAAGCAATTCACACAGTGAAAAGACACTCCCAAAAAAAACCAACACCAAAAGCAAACAACAAAAGAAACAATCAAGAACTGATTAAATAAGTAGCAGGCCAACATAAAGCCACAAATGAGGCGATGAAATAATTGATTCCAAAGTTAGATCCAATGTGGCCACATGTACACAATTTAGTGGAGCAGGTAGTAGGCATCGTTTTGTCGAGGTGTGTAAAGGAAGACAAGAAAAGTTAAAAATAAATTAATAATTTCAAAAAGGAACATTACATTGGTACATGTCGACATTGTGTCAATTAAGTAAATGTTTGACAATAATTACCTGAAAAATCGGGCCACCACATCATCGCGTATGGCCCCCCCACATACTGACCTCCAACCAACCTCGGGGGGGGCATCCTCAGGCAAGGCATCCTCTGGCTGCATTGGGACACCACTCCTTATGGCAATGTTGTGAAAGATCCCACACAGGACCACAATTTTCGAAACCATAGCCGGCAAATACATGAGTTCGCCACCAGAGAGGTGGAGGCATCTGAATCGGCCTTTTAAAAGGCCGATACATCACTCCACCACCTGCCTGGTGGCTGTAAGTGCGGAATTATACTCACTTTGTGGCCCTGCTGTGGGAGCCAAATAAGGAGTGAGCAGCCAGGACGTGCAAGGGTAGCCACTGTCTCCTGTGAAAAAACAAATACAACAATCAGGATCACTGTGTATCAAGCTTTGCATTGGTTTCAACTAAAGGTTTCCACTTACCCAGAAGCCACGCATCACCAGCTTGTAGGTTGTCTAATTTATGCCAAATCCCTGATTGCCGGATGATGAATGAGTCATGTGCACTCCTGGGTAATTTTGCATTCAGGGACAGGATCTGGAGGGAGGCATCACATACCACCATTACATTCAGTGAGTGATAGTGCTTGCGGTTCCTAAAAATTGCCTCCAGCCGTGCTGGAGGCTGAAGTGGTATGTGAGTACCATCCACAACCCCTATGATGTGTGGGAAGCCAGCTATTTGGTAAAAATTGGCCTTCGCCACACTAAGGGAACCCATATCCAATGGCATTTTAATAAAATGATGGAGGTGCTTGAAAAGGGCCTCCATCGCTGCCCTCAGGATCCTTGAAAAGGAGGATTGGGAGATTCTGGCCACTATTCCCACCGTGGTTTGAAAGGATCCTGAGGCACAGAAATGTAACATCGCCATTAATTGCGTAAGTGGTGGTATTGCTGTAGGACTGTCAATTTGCCGCTCCAGATCACTCTCTATTAATGAGAGAGTGTCTATGATGATTTGTGGAGGAAGACGGTATCGTCTTAAAATCTCATAATCGGGCATTCCAAAAAGGGTGACACGTGTTCTATATATCTGAGGCCTTGCATGCCTACGATGCCTATGCCTGGGACGAGGTTGAGGTTGGTCGGGTTCCGGAAGCATGGCCAAAATAAGACGACCAACATCAACCTGAAATGGTAAGCCAGGTAGTTAATGTTTGTTGAAAATGTAAATTCAAAAATATACTTATCTTTGCCGCAAAATCCAAAGATGCTTACATGCCGGGGTATTGTCATGAGTGCAACAACCTACATTTCAAAATTAGAAATTCTGTTTAGAATTTTGGGGGGACAGATTTGAATTTTTAAAATTTTGCCAAATGCGTTAAAAGATAGGGGGGAGCACACATTATTTTGAAAATGCACCCTACATTGAGTGGACAAACAAGAATGCCCAAATTTATAATATAAAAAACATTCTTGCACTAAATAGTTCGCATTTTTACATGGGGAATAAGGAAACATTACTGCGCTAAATAGTTCGCATTTTTACATGGGGAATAAGGAAACATTAGTGCGCTAAATAGTTCGCAATTTTACATGGGGAATAAGGAAACATTAGTGTGCTAAATAATTTGCATTTTTGCATGGGGAATAAGGAAACATTCTTGCGCTAAATAGTTCGCATTTTTACATGGGGAATAAGGAAACATTCTTGCGCTAAATAGTTTGCATTTTTACATGGGGAATAAGGATACATTAGTGCGCTAAATAGTTCGCATTTTTAAGGGAAAAACAAAGAAAATATATTTGGCGAGACATTACACTATATTTTGTGTTAATACATGATTGATAAAATTAGAACTAAAACAGTAATGGACAAAATATATGCGAAGACCAACACATCAAATTTGGTAAATCAGGAAAATAGAAAAACTTACCGAAATTCGACTAATAAGTCACAGTCCAAAAACTTCAATGGGGCCCAGCCAAAATAACTGTAAAAAATAAAAAAATAAAAATTTTTAAAATAAGAACATTTGGTTTGTAGATCCCTTATTTTTTAAAGGAGTTGTAAAAAATACTTACTCAAAAAATAACCTACAAAGAAAATAACCGCAAGAAAAAAAAGCGAACGGAAAATCACAAAAAAAACAAGAACCAACTCCTACTCCAACAATCCGCCTCAATCCACTAATCCCGCCAACAATCCACTACTACACACGAAACCTCCAACAATCATCACCTGCCACCTCGACTCGCCAAATGCCATAAATAGTCTTTATTTTCCCGCTCAAATTAAGGACGGATCATAGGAGCGCACAATCAATGATGCGGACGAATAATACGGACGCATGTATAAAAACGTCACGGAAAATCAAAAACGGTCTGCTGTAGTTCAAGTTGTTGTGCTCAAAATGGCTACAGACCAGCAAAACAATGGCCAAGAGGCGCCCGGTAAGTATTTGACTCTTTTGGATTAAAGGATTATTTAGAACCCGAATTTAGAGAAAGTTGAACATCTAAATTTAAACAATGTTTTTGAAAAAAGGTGTTGAGGATGCCATGGAAGAGGCTGCTGGGCCGAGTAGGCCAACAAAAGAATCCCCCAAAAAAAGGCAGCCACAATTCACAAGAAAGGAGATGGAGGTTTTGGTACAAATGTGTGTTGACACCCTGCCACAGGCAGATCGGAATATGGGTGCAAGCCAGAAGTGGAAAATGTGGGCGGAGATAGCCAGTGCTGTCAATAGGGTGGGTGAGTTTGAACGTCTGCCCCGGGATGTCAAACGCCGGTACGTAAAAACTAAATTTTTTTAAAAAGTGGTTACAGGGCCAAATACTGCAGGAATAATGCAAACTTTTTCACCCACAGATGGACCGATTATAAATATTGGCTGAAATAAAAACTGGCAGAGAGGGCTAGGCATGCAAGGGGGAAAGGTGGGGGTCCCACCCCTGTGTCATTGGAGCTTAATGACTTGGAAGAACTGGCACAGGGGTGTGTGCAGTATGAGGAGGTGTTTGGCGTGTCCAACATGGATACGGACATGCCAGACTTTGTGGCTCATGTTGTCCCAGGTAAATGTTGTTATGTTACCAACTCTGAAATGTGTTTGTGACAATATGTAGATTCTAATGTTCCTCTTTTCTCATTTTTCTCACAGAGACACAGGCGGATGAGTCTGCTCCAGAGGGGAGCCTTGGCCACAGAATTTCTGCTGACTCTGCAGGGGAGGAAGCAGTAGATCCGGCTCAGGACCCTGCAGAAGCCATTCCAGGGCAATCCCCCTCGCAGGCAGTGGCCCTCCTCACGGATCTCAATTTTAAATCGGATCACCACACGGAGATTCTGCTGAGGATGGACGCCAGTCTGCTACGGGTGGCGGAGGCCATGGAGCAAAATGCTGCGGCCAACGTGACCATTGGTCAGGCCCTGGCGGAAAATACCGGGGCCAACATCCGAATTGCCAAAGCCCTGGAGCAGCTCGTTCGCCAGCACATGGTGGAGCCGCACTCCCTTCCTGCTGGAACATCAGGATCCTCCACCTCTGGCACAACAACAGCCATCCCTCCAAATGTGCCTAGCCCTCTGCCTAGTCCAGAGGCCCCAACATCTGCCTCTGGAGAGGCCAGCCAAAGGACGTCCTGGACCCGGTCAGGCTCCCAGCCTACCCCAGCCAAACGGGGCAAAAAGCGATGACAGCACTGGCTAATTTTCCCACAATCCTTCTGTGCTTGCCCCATATTCCTTAAGGGCCAAAACTTCCCTCTCCTTTCTTGTGAATTTTTTTAATGTGTGTTATTTTATTTTTGCCAAATGCCACTATTGTTGTTTTTTTTTTTTTTGGCTCAATTTTTGACGTTAGCCAGAACTGCAAACTGGCAAATGCACATGAAAATATAAAAATGTGTGTAAAAAATAAAAACAATTCAAAATCTGCTCCATTGTATTGTGACATTATTCTAAAAATGGTTTTTAGGTAATCCCGGCCCCAAAATAAAATAAAAAAAAAAACATTAATTTTAATTCAGATTCCAAAGGGTTAAAAACCATTTAGGAGTTTAAAGGAACACTTTGCCCCAAAAAAATGGATAAGAAATTTCCGGGACCATTAAAAACGTTGCTAAAACACAAACATGATGACAATATTGTTGCAATAACACAAAACCAAAATTAAACCCCCCCCCACAAAAAAAAAAAAAGGGTACGCTAATTGATTGTCTAAGCCAGAAATTAGCAGCTGAGTATTTCACCTGCGTACGGTATTGTGCTACAAAAAAAAAAAAAGTTGCTAAACACATTACAAGCAAGTTTTCAATTCTAAGTTGATTGCTTTTCGGGCAAGAGATGATAAATCGATGAAACATCACAGAGGCACGGGAAGGAGGACGAGACCATCGACATTGTGGTAGAGTATACCAGACCACAAGCTGTGCGAGCAGTTTGAACGGAAAGTGGATCAGACAGTGACGTATGACTTGTTCCGATCACATTTGCCGTTCGCATGAGATAATTTAGGGACGCCCACAAAATGCCTCGACACACCTGCGTTTTCCCATCTCCACCCCCGTCACCGCCCAAAAACGGCCTGTTCTGTCAATCACATTTGACATGTCACTTCCTGTTCGCTATTCGACGAACGACTTAAAAAAAGCTCGCAATCAGCCGCACGCACATGCGCAGTGTAACACCGGCGCATGCGTGGTTTCACAACATCGGAACGCTACGAGCGTACTGCTGCTTACGAGCGACTCTGAATCAGGCCCTTTATTTTGATACACAGTAGGTTCAATTTACAGTTTTACAAATTGTAAATTGTCGGCCCTCTTATGTCTTAATACTGCTGTGACTCCTGTGTTTGGTTCTCGTCCACTTAAGGACTGCCACATTCCTGGGTAAATGTCTGCCTTTCTTATATCTGTTATTTTATTCCATTTGTATAGCATTGGCAACCAATCTCCAACCAGGCCCAGTAAAATAGGAGCCAGGTGGCAACCCGAGCCTGCATAGTAAAAACTGCTGTATGCACATTGCAGTAAAGTGAAGTCATGCCTCATATGTTTTTATATGCAGTTTTACATAGCTAATCTGCTAACCTACCTTCAGCAAATTGGTATACCAACCCCTGCCCTTGGACCACTATGACAAGTACTGTACATATATCTGAGCAGTTGTAACGTTTTACTATAACTTTTTGTATTTAAAATAAATGTACGTTTAAAAAAACAAATGATCTACTAGCTGTCATTACCTTTTTCCATGTCATGTTTTTACTTTTTTTTATTATGTATATCTTCCTTTTTATTAATTCTTTGTCAAACCTATTCTATCCAGTCTATAGTGGATTTGGTACAGCAGCAAAAAGGAAATTAGCCATTATAGCCTAACTGCATCCAAAATGTAAAAAATATTTTTTGTAGAAACAGGGGAAATTATTATTTTTTTAAAACTCTATTGATATGGCGGATGCCTTGGTACGGCTAATAATCCCCGCTGTCCTGCTGGGGAGAAGATGTTAGTGCAAAATGGAGAATCTATTGCTTAGACAAGTATTATTATCCTTTATACATAAGCACTGTACAGTGTAGAGATTATAACAAACAAATTACATACAGTGATATGTAACAGAAGGTATAGATGACCTTGTCTAATGAGCTTACGATATAAGAGATGCTGGGAACACTTGATACATAAGATACAGTTTTAGCTGCTGGTAGGGGAAGTGCATGTGACAGCACCAATTATATAGTAGGCATTAGCAACTGGCATTTCTGAGCAGTAATCGGTGGTATGGTGCGGTTGTAAAGAGAAAAGACAGCGGTAGGAGGAGACATGATACATGAATTAGTCATTCAGAAATATTAAAACAGGAAGGTGCCGGCAACCATCACTGTCTTCATATCTTAATGGAACCCCCTTCTTCTTCTTCTAGCTCTATAGAGGGCTGGCACTTTGGTATTGAATGGGCACTGTTGTAGTGCTAGCTTGGAGTAGCTGTGTGTACACTAGTGTGTCATTTCTCTTTAGCATCACACTCACCACTGGACACAGCCATTACCATGTAATAGCCCACTGCCTTCACAAATGTGTAATGCTTTATATTGCCTGCATTTGGCCCCGTCTGTCGCAGTCCACATGGAAATATTGAATAACGCGAATAGATGTCCGCAACATCATATAATACAGCAGTCACACTAATAGAGTAAGACAAGTACTATCATCTAGAGAGGCTAGTCTGCAATCAGCCAATCAGAAGCTAGATAATCCTGCTGAACATCATTACTGTTTGTAGTTCATAAAGTCACTCAACCTAACTAGAAATACATTCGCTTCCCTTGGTTACAGATCAAACTGCCATGCTAGAGAAAGCGCTATGAGCAGCTCAAAACAGCTGTTTGCTATTCATCTCTGCACCTCATGATCCTGCCAAATGTTCCTGAATAAAATCTTGGTTTTATATAGAGTGTACCTTTATAAGTTTTATAGACTAACATGAGCTTGCAACCTGGTTTGTTTAATATATATCTACTGCTTTCTAATAAAGGGCTGCTGCAGGGGAGGAGAGGTGATTCAATGCAGATGTCGGCTCTGGAAATAGCAAGTGAGGCTGTAAGGATACCAGGAAGTATAATTAAGAATTATCTATTCAAGACCGTACATACATAATGAAGCTTTCAACTGAATTCTGCAGGGCCCATTATCACTAAGTTTTGATTAAACAGACATACACATAGGTCACTATTAACACTATTATTGTCTTATGGATTTTTCCGCTATGGGTCTCATTTAAGGCTGGCCATTTTCTCCAGATAAACGTACGTTTAAAAAGATGTAAAATAGCAATCTTACATTTGTGTTTTTAGTTTCCAGGAAACATCCAACTCAAAACACACCATTATTTCTAGATCTTTCGACCCCTAATTATAGTGTAGACATTTGCTATTCATACTGTACATAATGAAATGTAATGATAGGCCATATACAAAATAGAGAATACTGTTTTGACAGTGATACCAAGAGATGCAAAAGTTGCACTGTAATATGTAATTAAATACAAACACTTATACCTCCGTAGTTTACAGCTTTATAAAACCAAGGGATTCTTTTTTTTCCTACAGTAGTCCAAGGGAAATGAAAGACAAGAAATCTGAATAGAATAGAAGGGAACAACAGGATATAATATAATTGTACAGTAATGATAAGTATTATCAAAAATAGCTCAATACACAAACATCAGAAGTGGGTAGATAATGCTGTTGGAGTCGTCAACAATAGCACATATATTTACACCGCCTCCACCTTCTGGTACGTGCAAACTGATGTAGTTAATATGCTGGTGAACGGGATGCTGGCTGCGGATATACCGCCGTCGGAATCCCGCCACCCGGCAAAATGCAGATGCCGCTATCTTGAAGGCGATCAGGATACCGGCTTGGCATCCCAAACGTTAGGACCTGTATAAGTAGAAGAGTTTCCCCAAGGATGGGGGAGGGTTAGGTTTAGGCACCCTCAGGGTGACATTAGGGTTAGGCACTCCCCTGGGAGGGTTAGGGTTAGGCTACGGGTAAGGGGGGTTAGGGATAGGCATCCCCTGGGAGAGTTAGGTTTAGGGTGTGGGCAGGGTGGGTTAGGGTTAGGCACCACCGGGTTAGGCACCACCAATAGACGTTATGGTTAGGCACCACCAAAGGAGGGTGGCATATCATACCCAACCCCCTGCAAACATATGCTGCGCAAGAAGCATATATGGGAATGTGTCCAAGTGTTATTAGGCCGTGTCTACAGGGTAACAGCTACAGTTATATGTACCTCACCTTGCTGTACACAGTGCACTGTAGAAAAGCATATTCTTACATCCCAAAAATTGATTAATATCCAACCCTAAACTAGGCCTTGTGTTCCCAGCAGGCCAATCAAAATAACTGTCAATTATGCCTTTGCGGAAATTATTTTAAATTAAGGTTGCAACTCCAAGTGTTCAAAGAGGCCAATATGGACAAGTTTTTTTTACATTTAGGATTAGTTGCTGGCACATTGGTATGAATTTGAATATAGAATACATTTGTCCCGTTTGATTCTTCTTTCTCACAATATTATGTAAATGTATAGTCAGAACAATTGTTCCTCATGGCCGTAAAAATTGCAGAAGCAGCCTCTACCTACATGGAGATACCACTCTGCTAATCTCGACTGCCTTCACAAGTTTTTAACTATTTTATACTTGTGAGAAGATAATTATATAGGAAATCGGCCACAGACCTGATCAAAAGCACTGGCTGCTCAAGCTTAAAAGTCTGAACTAGCTCAAACGTGGTTGAAACTATTCACCTTTCTTATATATTTTAGTCTATCTAAACTTCTTGAAATTATCACAAATTGTGGAATTTTAAAGCAGATTCAGAAAACCGGTCCGTCCAAATTCATTGGCCCAACTGCTCATCCATTTATGGTAGGAAGTATATCAAGTAAATGCAAACTCATACATTTGAAAAAGCTTTTCAGGGAGATTGTGAAAGCAACACCTATGAGCACGACGGCAGGGCCACCATCAGGGGGGGACGGCCTGGCTTTGAGTCCCGGGCCAGGAGGGAGGGGAGAGAGAGGGGGGCCCGGGTGGCAGCTGTGCTGCACCAGCAGCCAGGGAATGATACAATGCCGGCCGCCACAAGCTAACCTGAGATCACGGAACGACAGCCAATCAGGAGCAGCCATAGCGGCCGCTCCTGATTGGCTGCCAGTCCGCGAGCTGTGATTGGCTCATGGCCTGGTGTCATATTTGAAATGCCTTGCAGAGTTTTATATCAATTCTCCCTGCCATCCCTGGATCTTGGCTGCCGGTGCAGCACCGCTGCTACCAGGGCCAAATAGCTCTCCATATTTCAAAAGCTGTGATACTACCTGGCTGGCTGCACCAGTGCAGCCAGCTGAACAAACCACTAAACAAGGTAATCCATAACTCACATTTACAAAGAAGAAAAGTAAGTAGTTTCAACGGGTGCACTGGGAATTTAAAATTTTATATTTGTAATAGTTATGCATTAAAATATCTCACTGTATTAAATTTGTTAAGATGGTGAAATATAAAAAGATAGAATTGTGCAAAAGAGATGAAAAATAACGTGTATAATAAAATAATATGCAAAACTAAACCATTTATTCTATTATTTATGTTGCAATTAATTATTTCCTGAGGTTTAATGCCTTCAATCAGCTCTTTAAAAGGAAGTAGCAAATTGTATCAAACAATGCAATGACTTATAATTTGTGTAGTCAGTATTCCAAACTGATACAGTGTCATCTCTTCCTATGCTTAGATGTCTTATCCTTATGTATTGCCATGCAATGCTAATTGTAAATATTTCTTTACATATGCAGTATATACAAATATATGTTGTAGTGCTGAGTCTCTTAGCTATAAGGTTTAATCCCACACAGCAGGTATATTATGTCAGTATATAGTTGGTCAACACACCTAGTATTAATGGGTCTCAACTACATGTGATATATATTAGTAGGTCCCAGTATATCATGTGTGTCAATCACATACCATAAAAAAAGGTTTTATAGGTCAAAATATTAACCTTTGCAGCTCTGGGTATTCATGTATACAATAATGCAGCTGAAACTTTAGGAAATTGCAATCATTCCCAGCGCTGCTTATAGCTCATGTATCATTTTATACATCAGTAGCTGGAGCATAGGCCTCATATATTTAGCATAGCTTTCAATACTCATAGGCAATAGCAATTAGTCTCAGCACTATGTATAGCACATATATAATTTTAACTTAGACATCAATGGCTGGGGTTTATGTCAATGTAGCAACATATTAACATTGAATTTACTTACATGACATTAACAATCAGTTACAGATAGCCTACGGCCGCTTCACCAGACAGGCTTTCTCAAGGTGTTATTTGTGTTTAATTATGTCAGCGATACATTTGTGTCATGAAAAATATATACCATGTAATTGTGCATTGTATTAATTAGGTGTGTATATGAATTTTATGTTTTTTTTTCATTTTTATGTGATACTCTGTAACAAAATATTTTTATTATTTGACACTTTGTAATTAACATGTCGAGTGAGCTTGTAATAAGGCAGCTAACAGCAGCTATGTAAACCCATATGATTGGGAGACACCTTCTATTTAAATCAACTCGAGAGGACACTAGGCCAGTCCTCTGATGAAGTCTCAGTGATGAAACGCGTAGGGTTGTGGCCTGATGTATGGATGAACACTCGTGAACCTGCTGTATTCACCTTGGATGTTTTATGCTTTATGCTCCATTGACTTGTGGTGGTTTGTGACCGCCACCATTGGTATGCATTCTTAACCTATGTAATTTTAAACTGCTCATTAAATTTATTGTTATGCATTAAGAGGCGCCCCTCTATGTTGTCTGTTTTTAGATTGAAATATATATATATATATATATATATATACATACTGTACACACACACACACACACACACACACACACACACACATTAGAATCAATTTTGATTTCCCTATATACAATATATATATATTAGAGAATAGGGAAAGATCAAGAACCACTTCCTCCTAGTGCTGTTGCTGCTGCTGGGAGTTGTTCATCATCCCAGAGAGGAAGTAGGAACATCACTACTTTTACTAAACAATTGACCCTCCAACAGTCCCTAGCGATGAGGATGAAGTACGACAGCAGTCATCCTGAAGCAAAACGTATAACTGAGGCCTTGACTGCTATGTTGGTGTTAGAAGTGCGTCCGGTATCCGCCATTAGTGCAGTGGGATTTAGACAATTGATGGAGGTAGTGTGTCCCCGGTTCCAAATCCCGTCTAGATTCCACCTGCATCCTCAAAGCAGCAGCGACAAGCGTGCGTCTGTCTGTTAAAGGGTGGTGACACCCTCAAAGTGTGCTACACAAACAATAAAAATATTCTTCTTTTTTTTTCTGTCTGTGAAATGTGTGGGCTGTAGCCGCACCTGCATCCTCAAAGCAGCAGCGACAAGCGTGCGTCTGTCTGTTAAAGGGTGGTGACACCCTCAAAGTGTGCTACACAAACAATAAAAATATTGTTCTTTTTTTTTCTGTCTTTGTGAATTGTATGGGCTGTAGCCGCACTTGCATCCTCAAAGCAGCAGCGACAAGCGTGCGTCTGTCTGGTAAAGGGTGGTGTAACTCTCAAAGTGCTCCAAAAAATAAAAAACTATTTTTTTAATGTGTTTGTGACTTGTGTGCGATGTAGCCGCACTTGCATCCTCAAAGCAGCAGCGACAAGCGTGCGTCTGTCTGTTAAAGGGTGGTGACACCCTCAAAGTGTGCTACACAAACAATAAAAATATTCTTCTTCTTTTTTCTGTCTTTGTGAAATGTGTGGGCTGTAGCCGCACCTGCATCCTTAAAGCAGCAGCGACAAGCGTGCGTCTGTCTGTTAAAGGGTTGTGGAACCCTCAAAGTGCGCTCCACAAACAATAAAAATATTCTTTTTTTTTTTTTTCTTCTGTCTTTGTGAATTGTGTGGGCTGTAGCCGCACTTGCATCCTCAAAGCAGCAGCGACAAGCGTGCGTCTGTCTGTTAAAGGATTACATCAGTGACAGCATCCAAGTAGGCATGTCAGACAGTCCGTACCTGTACTGGCAGGAAAAAGAAGCAATTTGGAGGTCCCTGTACAAACTGGCTCTATTTTACCTGAGTTGCCCCCCCTCCAGTGTGTACTCCGAAAGAGTGTTTAGTGCAGCCGGGAACCTTGTCAGCGAAAGGCGTAGGAGGTTGCTTCCACAAAATGTGGAGAAGATGATGTTCATAAAATGAATTATCAACTCTTCCAGGCAGACCAGCCTCCAGAACGTACAGAGGGACCTGTGGTTCCAGCAGGGATGAATTAATACTCTGTGAGGATGAGGATGTACACACTGAAGAGGGTGAGGAATCGGTGGATGAGGAGGATGAGGATGACATCTTGCCTCCGTAGAGCCAGTTTGTGCAGGGACAGATTAATTGCCAGCTTGTTTTGTGGGGGCCCAAACGAACCAATCATTTCAGCCACAGTTGTGTGGCAGACCCTGGCGCTGAAATGATTGGTTTGTTAAAGTGTGCATGTCCTGTTTATACAACATAAGGGTGGGTGGGAGGGCCCAAGGACAATTCCAGCTTGCACCTCTTTTTTTTCTTTGCATTATGTACAGTTTGGGGCCTAGTTTTTCAAACTGCCATTCTGTCTGCCACTACAGTTTCACGCCTAGATGGGTCACGTGTTTGTGCCGCCTACTCGTGTCGCTTAGCATAGTCATCCAGCTACCTCGGTGCAACCTTTTGGACATAAAAACACTATTGTGAGGTGTGAGGTGTTCAGAATAGACTGGAAATGAGTGGAAATTAAGGTTATTGAAGTTAATAATCGCATAGGAGCAGAAAAACCTACAAATTCTGTGATTTTAGCTGTTTTTATGCTTTTTTTCAAAAAAATACAGATCCAAAACACAAAACCCAGAACCCAAAACACGGAAGGGTGGTTTTGGCAAAAACAATCCAGATCCAAAACACGAAGAAAGATCCAGATCCAAAACCAAAACACGAAAAGTGGCCGGTGCACACCCCTAATTGATATATACGTGCGGCTAAAGCGCACACAAACACAGAAAATATTTTTTTATTTTTGCTGGAGAGTAGTGCACTTTGTGGGTTACACCACCCTTTAAGAAATGAGCCAGCCGGCTCTTTACTTATGGGTCACAGGCGCACGCTTGGCGCTGCTCCTTTGTTGATGCACGTGCAGCCACAGTGCACACAATTCACAAACACAGAAAATAATTTTTTTTTTGGTTTGGACTGGAGTGTACTTTGGGGGTTACAGCACCCTTTAACGGTCAAGCCAGCCGGCCCTTTACTTATGACACAGGCGCACGCTTGGCACTACTTTGTTGATGCACGTGCGGCTACTGCGCACACAATTCACAAACACAGAAAATATATATTTTTTTGGTTTGGACTGGAGTGTACTTTGGGGGTTACAGCACCCTTTAACGGTCAAGCCAGCCGGCCCTTTACTTATGACACAGGCGCACGCTTGGCACTACTTTGTTGATGCACGTGCGGCTACTGCGCACACAATTCACAAACACAGAAAATAATTTTTTTTTTGTTTGGACTGGAGTGTACTTTGGGGGTTACACCACCCTTTAACAGTCAAGCCAGCCGGCCCTTACTTATGACACAGGCGCACGCTTGGCACTACTTTGTTGATGCACGTGCGGCTACTGCGCACACAATTCACAAACACAGAAAATAATTTTTTTTTGGTTTGGACTGGAGTGTACTTTGGGGGTTACAGCACCCTTTAACGGTCAAGCCAGCCAGCCCTTTACTTATGACACAGGCGCACGCTTGGCACTACTTTGTTGATGCACGTGCGGCTACTGCGCACACAATTCACAAACACAGAAAATATATATTTTTTTGGTTTGGACTGGAGTGTACTTTGGGGGTTACAGCACCCTTTAACGGTCAAGCCAGCCGGCCCTTTACTTATGACACAGGCGCACGCTTGGCACTACTTTGTTGATGCACGTGCGGCTACTGCGCACACAATTCACAAACACAGAAAATATATAATTTTTTTAGCACTTGGGGGGAGCACCCCTGATGGACAGAGCACCCCCTGGACAACACTACAGCACCCCTTTAGGACTGGGACACTGCACAGGACTTTGGAGTGGACACAGCCCCTATGGAGAACTGACTGCACAACACAGTCCAGCCAGCCCCTATGGACTTTGAAGTAGTGGACACAGCCCCTATTAACAACAGCAGCACAGCTCAACACAGCCAGCCCCTATGGACTTTGAAGTAGTGGACAACAGCAGCACTACACTACACTACACTACACAGCCCAGCCAGCCCTAACTCCCACCCTCCCTCTTCACTGTCCACAGCCGAGTGAGAAAATGGCGCCGACGCGGGTACCTTATATAGGATCCAAAACCCGCGAGACTCGGAAGGCGGGATGATGACGTTTTGCCTCGATTTCAGATCCGAGTCAGGCGGGAAAAGCCGAGCCTGACTCGGATCGGACTCGGATCGGGGGGGCTCAGGGGGGTTCGGATTTCAGAAATCCGAACCCGCTCACCCCTAATATATATATATATATATATATTTTTTTTTAATACATACACACCTACCTATACAAATGCCCAGCCTGTCCCTGAAGGAGAACAGAACACTGCCCAAAACTGATATCAGAAAAGGGACAGTTAGTCAAGATTTAGAAAAGAAAAGGGGTTGGGGGGCATGGTTCTGCATTGCATATGGAGGGTGATTCAGAGACGAACGCAGTTACAGTAGCATCTGCGACTTTTGTCACAGCTGCTACTGCGTCTTTATTTTAATGCTTCGGCCAATGGGCAATCTATTGAGACACCCACCAGCAGCAACGTGAATCCGCCGATATGCGAACAATAATGCACTATCAGCAGACCAACGGCATCACCAACAGATATTGCACCTGCCTATAATAAGCGCAACTGCATCTTTAGATCCAGTCACCAACACGTCCCCGTCTGTTAGCCACCCTCCCAGTTACCACTCAGAAAAGCCTTGCAATTTAATTGGTACGTATGCGCAGTGATCCTTGAATTCACACACAGAGGGAAAACAATGAATGCTTTTGCACGATATTCTTCCTGCGTCTGACTCCGTCACCCCCATAGTGTGCAGATACCATATAATTGGTGGGAACCCCATTTTTGTTAGATATAACTAATTAACTTTAATAAAGGTATATATTTTTTTTATATTTAATCTAAAGGTTTAATTTTATTGACCATTTAAAAAATTTTCCCGTGAATGGGTGGGTAGGGGCCCCAGTGCATTGCTTTGCCCAGGGCCCACACTGCTGTTAAGACAGCCCTGAATGAGCCCCAAAGCAGTTAGTAGGATCCACTTGTTAGTATTGTTTTACAAGTGGTTCCATATAAGTGGTCACGAGAAACCTTATGAAAATGCATGTAGCCATAGGGACCATTGTGCCTTATTGCCAATGCAGGCAAATGGTACTGATGGTCCCATTTGAATGTATATATCTCTATAATCCCAAGTATATAACAGCTACATAGTGGGGGGAAGGTGCAATCATGGAGATTGCTAGACTCTTCAGGGAGACGGGGAGATTGCTACTATTTCAGGGAGTCTCCCTGACAATGAGGGAGAGTGTTGGCAAGAATGGGCAAACTATGTACAATCAGTCCCAAGGTTTCCTACTAACCAGTCAGGGCATGTTGGGACATGCTCAAAAATTGGAGAGCCGCAATTTGCACTATATTATATACAATGCTGAGAATCAGAAACTGAAAACATGCAGAACTGAGCATACACTATTAGCAAATGCCTCTGCTTTTCCCATAAAATCTGATTTTCCTAGGAAAATAAGATTATAGATTTCCTTTCACAGGACATATTTTTGAGGCTTACAGTAGAGATGTTAGGGGAAATTTTGAGCCAGGTAATCTTTAAGACCTACACATGCAACTAAGGAAATAATGACATCAATTATAGTGTAACTTAAATTACATTCAGTTACAAAGCCAAGAAGTATACCTGGAATATTTACATATATTTATACAGAATATACAGTATATAATTTTCTAAGTATGTATGAGCAGTAATGTTTATTTATAAACATTAAGTAAACTTATAGGACTCTGGGGCCTATTCATCAAAACATAATTATCACTTGTGATAATTATGATTTGAACTCACTGCGAGTTCAACACAGTGTAGGAGGCCTGCATGCCTCCTGCCCTAAACTGTCACTTCCGAAAAACTGCCGTTTCCATGAAGCAGTTTTTCGTAAGTGAGAAACTTTTCACTGCCTGTCTTCAAGTTGTGCATGTAAATGTGAGAAAGGTAAGTTATATGATCTCTTATTTTTCTGTACCTGTCCTGAAATCCTTGCTAAATAGCACTTCGTATGTGCCTGCTGTATGTTCCACCAGAGAGCATTCATCTTATGTCATACCTCCCAACATGACCCATTCCAGGAGGGACAAAATACTCTGTTCCTGGACTTCCCTCTTAATTTAGTATTGCCATGTGTTGAAACACTGTTCTTATCAATTAACCAGTTCAACACAGGTGACGCCAATCATATTTACTTATTACCAGTTATTTATATAGCGCACACATATTCCGCAGCGCTTTACAGAGAATATTTGGCCATTCACATCAGTCCCTGCCCCAGTGGAGCTAACACTCTATATTCCCTATCACATGCGCGCACACACATACACACTAGGGTTAATATTTTGTGATGGGAGCCAATTAACCCACCAGCATATATTAGTCCGCTAGGGTGACGCTACACCTATTGTTAAGTAAAGGAAGCAGAGGGTTGGTCTCAGCGAACAGTGTGGTCGTCTGGGTCGCCGAGTCTGCGCAATTGTGGAGAGGTTAAGCAAAACATTAACTGCGTGGGAATCTTGTTGGCGAGTCTGCGCAATTGTGGAGAGGTTAAGCAAAAGATTAACTGCGTGGGAATCTTGTTGCCGAGTCTGTGCAATTTTGGGGCAATAGAGGACCGGTGGCCTCTTTAAATTGTTTCCATCATTGGTGGCAGGTTGGTAAGTAAGGTATTTGTATTACGGTGCTCTGTCTATAGCAAAGGGCACCCCCCACGTCAGGGATACTGGGTACGGGTCCCTGATAAATTAAAAGGGAAGTCCAGGAGCAGAGCATTTTATCCCTCCTGGAATGGTCATGTTAGGAAGTATGTATTTTAGATGGACTAATACAAAAAAAGGATGATTTCAATACTATAGTAAATGTGCTGGCAGTAAACACAGCACTTCCAAGTGCTTAATGGACAATTAATGTAGCTTTTTCCGTTCCAGGTCCACCAAACATCCAAAGAAGTGTAATTGTGTACTGACAATGGTTTTACCATAGGGTTCAATTAATCCTATTTTTACAGTAGTGCAAGCTATGGTCACCACAGTGCTGGCGGAAAGTGGAGGAGGCCCATGTGTACTAAGCTTATAGCTACTGGTACATTGAGTATACACTGTATATGGTACAATAAAGTATTAAAAGATGTTTTGTTATCTCCATATTTTAACAAAATATTTTTGTCAAATTAAATCTAGAATTCTAGAGATTATTTCTTATTTACCACATAAATTATACTGTGCAGTGTTAGGCATTGGCCAATGTGAATGTATTACAGCAAACAAAAAGAAAGAGAAAATAAGAATCAATATGAAATCTGTTGTGCTGCTCTGAAACGCACCACACATACGTCCCAATCTTGTTCATACAGAGCTTGTACACAGTCACAGAAATCTAAGAGATGTGACTGGGAGGTAACGGGGGTGGCTAAAGAGACGTACAGAGATGTTGTGTCTTATGGGAGTGTTACAGGCTTGCAGGGGTGGCTCCAGAGGTGGAGCTGTAGCACAATTCAAAATTCAAATAGGGGAACCACTCCAACTGCCAGTAATTCCTGTTTGGCAGCATTTGGAAGGGCAGTTAGTGTGGTTCCCCTATTTGAATTTTGGACTGTGCTGCAGCCCCATCTCTGGATCCGCCACTGCAGGCATGTCACTAAAATGTATTGCATAGAAAAACACTGACCTGCTCACATTGGAGGCCATACTCAGACACAGAAACTGCACCTGCCATAGGGCTGGTGCAAGTTTCGATGGTGTGACTAAAGATGCACAAAGCAGTATTTCAGTGCCTATGGGTGCCAACAGTGGGCGTCTCAGTCCTCGTGCATTTGAACACACAGATGTACACCTGGGAAGGACTTGGTAGTGGCATCAGCATAAAGCGGCACCTGTGTCCGATCCAGAACCAGCATCTTTAACTGGATTTGATGAGGCTGATGGGCTTTAGCAGTAAGCCTTTCCCAATCTGTCATATCATCTTTTCTATTACATATTATTGTACAGGGTGATTCCAAGGAGAGCCATGACCTTCATTTTACCCATGTAACAGATAAAAGCAAATGGCCTACGCATTTTCATGAGTTTGTATAGATTCAATGGAGGAAGGTACAAGAGGACTTCCACTATGTGTAATGTGAAAGGGACTTTCGTTACTACAATTCACCTTATACATTTTGGACCAAAATCTGTTATCAAAAGGTATTGCCTCCATACATTAGCCATGGTGCCTTCTAACGCTCTGCCTCTGAACCATCATTAGACATATCCGGGTGGTGCTGCGCCAGCTCAATAGATATCAGATACCATTTATGTAGCATTTTGTCCCTATTTTTAAAACATTACCAGAAATTCTCTGTATTGAATTAAATAAAAAAAAAAAGTTATATAAATATATGTATATATATATATATATATATATACATATATTTATATATTTTTTATTATGGTTCTGTTGAAATAGAACTTGAATGTATCCTATGCAAGCGCCTGATGATGAGACCACCGTGAAAGAAAGTTTTGAAACTTAGCACGCACCATTCAACTTATTTTTGTCTGATGTTACAGTTATATGATAACAGCTGAAATATGATACAGTAATTCTGTCACAAGGGATCTATTTATCTGCTCTATTTAGGCCTTCAGCGATCCAAGGAGCAAAATCACATGTATTTATACCAGGAACAAAATATGAGTTACCAAGGAGTCATTTAGGGCATTGGATAGCAAGCTTAAAATGTGAAAATAACTATCCCAGGGCCTGATTCACTACCGATTGCAACTGCGTTTGCAATAGCGATTACGCACACAGTCTCACTGTGATAGTATGCTAATCCATTACGATCGTTATGCCGTCGCAGCACAACATAAGGACACCACTTTACCTTACACACATCTGTAATGTTTAGCAAGACTACGAAACCATCGATACAATCGAGTACCATCGCTGCCTCACACACACACACAAGGTCAGACCGTACTCAGAAATTGGTAATTTCATCACACACTGAGTCCTCAAGCTGCGTACGGAATTGCAGTGGATAATTTATGCACACCCCTGCAACAGCGTTGAAACCCACTGGAATGCCTGCGTTTCACCGTCTAATCCCCCATCACCACCCACATGTGGCATTTCCTGTCAATCACTCTGCAATGGGTCTGCGTAGTCACTGCAATCGCAGTCCTGATCGCGGTGGCAGGTTTGCGCACGCGTAATATCAGCAGGCAGGATTCTGGGCATATATAAAGGAGGGCATGTTTGGTCTAGGGTTTATTTTTTCATTTGATTATGGGTACTGTTAAACACAAAATACAGATACAAATGAAAGCAATCTATGCTGTCCTGAATCTGAGATCTAACCAATATCTTTCTTTACACTGTGGGCCTGATTCAGAGACAGACATAATGGCGATATTTATGGAGATCGAGCAATTGTTTGCCATTGTGCATGCATACAAGTCGCAATGCGCATGCACCGCAATTGCTTTGCGATTACGTATCCACAGCATACATGCCTACCCTCTCGGTTTTCGCGGGAGGCTCCCGATTTTCCGGGTAACCCCCCGCTTCCTAGTGAAGTGGGCAGAATGAGGAGAATGTCCGCGCCGATCGCGGGTCTCCGTGTAGGGGGCAGGGCTTAGTTACCTGATTCTACATGAATCACATCGTTTGCGCAATCACTATGTAAATTCTAGCCAATCGCGACGATTTTGCTGTGAGGGGGCGGGGCTTAATGCTGCGAATCGTCAGGCCATGCCCCCGTTGCCACCCTCCTGATTCTCTTACCCGGGCTTCTCCCAGGAAGAGAAATGACAAGGCAAGTATGATGCACAGAGAATCCACTCGCAAAATGAGTGACAGGGAGTCAGCGTTTGGGGTGGTAACCCTCTGGTCCTGGTTTCAGATTTGTTAAGAGAAAAAGAAAGATTAAGTATCTTTGCACCTTGGTAAAACAATGCTGCACTGCAGGTGGGGCGGATGTAATATGTGCAGAGAGAGTTAGATTTGGGAGGAGTGTGTCCAAACTGACATCTATATTGCAGTGTAAACATAAAGCTGCCCAGCATTTGTAGGCTACATGCAAGAGCAGCCAGTATTTACTCCACATGCAAAAAATTTATGTATTTGTACCCCGTGCACAGTTTCTTGCTCTATCTTACCCTATTCCCAAATCGGAATGAGGCCAGTTTGTAAGTTGCAAGAGCTATTTTTGGTAAATGAATGCTGGGAAGTTATGACTAAATAACAATATTCCAGATGTTGGTAAGTGTAGGTGCAGAGGGTCCTCAAGGCCCAGGCGGGCACTAAGCGGGGCCGCGGACGGCAGACTTAAGTGCTCCAGCCGCGACCACCGGCACCCATATCCGTCGCCCTGTTCTTTTCTACTCTGGCCCGGGCAGCGCTGGGCTGGACTTGCGAGTGGCTCAGACGCAACCCAGGCCGGATATGACCTCTTCAGCAACGCAGCAGCGTGACATGATAGGACACACCGCCACACAGGCACACAGTGGACTGCGCCCGGGCTGAGTGTGGAGGAAGAGGCTGAGGCCCTGATTCAGACCCACTCGCGAGCGGCTGTCCGCTCGCAAGTGGGTCGATGTTGTGCACTGCGCATGCGCACGACGGCGGGAGCTCCGTCGTGCGCATGCGCCAGACGCGACGAGCGAAGGACTTTCCTTCGCTCGTTGTGTCTGATCAAAGGGGGCGATGCTGTCGATGTGCTGGGGGCGTGCCTCCCTGACGGGGGCGTTCCCAAGGGAACGCCTACCGTCAGAAGCCGGCCCACTGACATCACTAGTGATGTCAGTGGGAGTGATTTTGGCTCTGATAGAGCCAAAATCACTCCGGGCCTTGCGGTTGAAAACCTCAACCGCAGGCTCCGGCTCGCAGTGGCGATGGTCAAGACCATCGCGGCCATCAAACTGCACGCTCGTATAGGCTGTTGGTGGTAACCCACAGCTATATGAGCGTCCAGGAGGACACTCCATAATTATGGAGGGCGGCCCTCATTCAGAGCGTGCGCTCTGCTCAGAACGTACGGCTCTGAATGAGGGCCTGAGTGCGGAGGAAGGGGCTGGGGGCAGAGGAAGGGGCTGAGGCCCTGATTCAGAGCCGGATGCTTTGACAGAGCGCTCGCTCTGAATCAGGGTGTCTTTTTTTTTTTTTTTTTATGGAGTGGCCTCCCGGCCGCTCGCATTGCTGTGGGTTGCCACCCACAGCTAATGCGAGCGGCCAGGATGATGGTCGCGGTGGTCAAGACCATCGCGACCATCGGGCTTGCAGCGAGACCCTTGTGGTTGGGTCTCGTGGCCGCAAGCCCCAGAGAGCTTTCAGCTCAAACAGAGCCGAAAGCTCTCCCACTGACATCACTTGTGATGTCAGTGGGTCCGCCCCCAGATGGTAGGCATTCTCATGGGAACGCCTCCGTCTGGGCAGCCACCCCCCCGGCCCGCCCACCTAAGGGAGCGTGCTGTCATTCAACATTTGACAGCACGCTCCCTTTGGTGCGAGACCCGGAGCAACGGATTGCCCGTCGCTATCCGGGTCTCGCGCATGCGCATGATGGAGCCGGCTCCGTTGTGCGCATGCCCTCTGGGCCACCATCGACCCGGTTGAGAGCGCTCAGCGCTCGCGACTGGGTCTGAATCAGGCCCAGAGTGCGGAGGAAGGGGCTGGGGACGGAGGAAAGGGCTATGTGCGGAGGAAGGAGCTGAGGGTCTGATTCAGAGCTGAACGCTCTGAGCAGAGCGCTCGCTCTGAATCAGGGCCCTCCTACCTTTTTTTGGAGCGTCCTCAAGGACGCTCGCATAGCGGTGGGTGACCACCCACAGCATATGCGAGCGTCCATGATGATGGTCGCGATGATCTTGACCATCGCGACCATCGTGCTTGCGATGGAGACCCTGCGGTAGGGTCTCGCTGCCGCAAGCCCTGGAGTGATTTTGGCTTATCAGAGCCAAAATCACTCCCACTGACATCACTAGTGATGTCAGTGGGGCCGGCTCCAGACAGTAGGCGTTCCCATGGGAACGCCTCCATCAGGCAGGCACGCCCCCGGCACGCCCACCAAAGGGGGCGTGCTGTCAATCAACATCGACAGCACACCCCCTTTGGTGCGAGACCTGGAGCGATGGAGAGCCCGTCGCTCGCCGGGTCTGGCGCATGCGCACGACGGCGCTCCCTCCGTCGTGCGCATGCGCAGTGGGTGAACATCGACCCGCTTGCGAGCATACTGCCGCTCACGAGCGGGTCTGAATGACCCCCTGAGTGCGGAGGAAGTGGCTGGGGCAGAGGATGGAGCTGAAGGCCTGATTCAGACCCGTTCACTAGGCTGTGTTCGCACGTAGCCTGCGTATGCATTGCAGTGCGTGTGCGCGAGCCAGTCCATGCTATCGCCCCCTGTACATAGAAGCCCTGCTAGATTGAGTGACAGGATGAGCCATGTTAGTGGTGGCAGGGGTTGGTCGATGGAAACGGGGGTGTGCTGGTGCAAACGCAGGCGCATCTGAGCGTCTTCACGCCGTTTCAGAGGCAGACATAATTAAGACGCAGTGTCATAGTACACATCACATGGCTGAATTACACACTGATGCAATCGCAGTGCTTGCGGTAGGGTATGGTCAGCAACAAGTGCTGCGTATGGTTCTGATGTTACTGATTGTTGCTGTCGAAGCTGGATAATTGGCTGAGACAAGATCAGCTTAAAATTAGATCGTAACGACGCCATCCTTGCCGCAAGACGCCATCTTGGAAATGAGATCGCAAGACGCCATTTTGCGAGTGGCCACCCAGCGCCATTTTAGCTCAACTCACACTTAAGTACATATGGCGATGTTACTATTAGCATCAAGTGATTGCATCTTTCACTATTTCTCATACACACATAAATATGCACAATTGCGCTGTTAACTAGTTGCACATTAGTGAACGCATAAAATCCTGTATGAGAATACTGTTTAGTAGCCTCATGCACACGCATCTGCCCCAAGTTAACTAGCGTCCTTCTATCAAACCCCACATACTTACACATTACATATTTACATACAAGGTTCCATAAGCTTTAAAGTATAAGATTCAAGTTTGTTCATTTATTATAATTGCTGTGAAATAAAGGTTATTTAGTAGCTCAGGTTTAATACATGATAAGTATGTTGTGCTTGGTATTATACTGATCTGCACCCTCTCAACAGCTTCCCCGGTATCATCGGTGGGAAGATCGCAACATGCATCCGCAACTTATGGACCGCAGAGACTTACAGCACCGAAATGTACATGATATGACCAACTGTTTAGATTTCCATGAGGCGGGAAACAGCGGCAATCAGCTGTCGGAGGCTGGACTGTGTCTATTTGAATCAACCTGTTAAATGCTCTGTAACAGATGCGTCCCCCTTGGGAACCAATGGCATCAGCGACAAGCCTCTCTTTTATGTTGTCTGTTTCTGTGAGGGTATGAATGTGTGTGTTGTGACCCCAGTCGAGATTCTCTTCTTGCTGAATGCTGATTGACAGAGGTTTCTTGCTGATGCCAGGATCTGGTCCAGAGCGCATGCGTATGTATAACTGTACTTGGGTCTGTATAATTTCTTTGCGCTAAATTGTACTTAGATCATAACGTGTAACTGACTGTACTTTTACTTGAATAATACTGTGTGCTTTGGAAACACAGGTACAAGGTCTAAAGTCTTTATTTAATGTATGACTGCGTACGCAAATAGCGTCAACCCTAGAGGTTTATAGGCAGGATACTAGAAGGTATAGGCAGGATATTAGAAGGTATAGGCAGGAGTGTATAGAGGTTCAAAGTCAGTATCGTTATTGCATACACTTCCTGGAGATGACGTGTATCACTAAGGGAAAGTGGGCGTCTTAAGACAGGCTGGTGGGCGCCTAAATACATACCGCGATCGCATGCCAGGACATAGTGGGTGTGCTAATGCCTTGCCGTGTGATCACGGGATTTGCATACTTTGGCAGCGTGCGAACACATCTAGCGAGCGGGTCTGAATCGGGCCCTGAGTGCGGAGGAAGGGGCTGGGGGAGTGTGGAGGATGGAGTTGAGTGTGGATGAAGGGGCTGAGTGCAGAGGAAGGGGATGGGGGTTGAGGAAGGTGAAGGGGGCTGAAGGCTGGGGAAAGTGAAGGGGGCTGAAGGCTGGGGAAAGTGAAGGGGGCTGAAGGCTGGGGAGAAAGGTGATGGACTAAGGGTTGAGGATGGTGATGAGGGTCTGAGGCTGAAGAAGGTGATGAGACTAGGGGCTGAGGAAGGTGAAGGGGCTGAAGGCTGGGGAAGGTGATATAAGAGCTGAGGATGGTGATGAGGGTCTGAGGCTGAGGAAGGTGATAAGGGACTTTTGGGCTGAGAATGGTGAGAAACTGAAATTAAGGAAGGTAATGAGGGGCTGAGGACTAAGGCTAGCTGGCTACAGACGCCACCCCTCCTACCACTGATGCATCTATTTTTATTAAAAGGCTTGTATATCTTTCAGATAACATTATCAATCTTCACATATCATACATGCAGGGGAGTTATGTGTGGGTGCAAGTTCAGGGCTGGTGGTGAGAAGGTGGGGCCCCCGGAGACATCAGTGTATCGGGCCCCGAGATTTCTGTTGCCGGCCCTGACCATAGGTGTGCTCATCATAGGTGTTTTTATAAATTATGTATAGGTGTTTAATACCTATACAAGTCCAGGGTACTGTCACTTGTAGTTCTCTGGTGTTTTTGACCCAGCTTGACCCTGGTTTTGCATGTTCCTTCCCTGGCTTTCCTTGGCTTTGTTCTATTCTCCTGGATACTGACTTGGTGCTGCACTTTACAGCTGATCAACCCAATAATTGATAGTGGGCCTGATACAGTTTTGTACGCTATGCCAATGTTTTCACAAATGGAGCCATTTCATGCTTCTGAGATGCACTGCACATGCGTCTGAGTGGCACTGCACATGCATCTGAGTGGCACTGCACATGTGTCTGAGTGGCACTGCACATGCGTCTGAGTGGCACTGCACATGCGTCAAGGTACATTACTGTAATCGCACGCTGTGAGTCTTTGTTTGCAATGTGATTGACAGTCAGCGTGCATTCTGGGACAGAAACAAGGAGTATCGGGATAAAAACGCAGACATGTTTCGATGGTTTCGGGGTCGTGTCACATCGTGCATCTGAGATCATGTACACAGAAAACATGGCTCCAGAATCCCAGTCACGACGGCCATTCTGAGTGACCATAGACTCACACAGGAAGTGGATGTTTGCATGATCAGAGGCCGATGCTGCGTATGTGTAAGCAGTAGCAGACAGCTGCGATGTCTCAGGTGGATGTCTCAGTACAAGTCAAGGCTGCTGTAGCATTAGCATATCTTCGCATATCCACAGCTGCGTGAGCATTACCGTACAACTCTGATCCATGCACCGGTGAGGGTTATATGACAGGCATTTTCCCGACGCCGGGAGACCAGTGTCCGGCATCCTGATCAAAGGGATGCCGGGCACCAGGAGCGGACAGCCACGGGGGGGAGGGTTAGGTTTAGGGCACCCGGGGGGGACTTAGGGTTAGGCACCCCCCCGGGAGGGTTAGGGTTAGGCTAGGGCGAGAGAGGGTTAGGGTTAGGCACCCCCAGGGGGAAGGTTAGGGTTAGGCACCAACCGAGGGACTTAGGTTTAGGCAGCGGGGAAGGGGGGGTTAGGGTTAGGCACTTAGAGGGGGGATTAGGTTTAGGCACTTGGGGGGGAGGTTAGGGTTAGGCACCCCTAAGGAGGGTTTGGGTTAGGTTAGTTTTTACTTACCTACAGACGATCGGGATTTCCAGCGCTGTCGGGCTTCCGCTGCCGGGATCTCTGCTTCTGTCGGGCTGCCGCTGACGGTTTTCGAACTGCCGGCCAGAGGGCCGGCGGTATTTCATACCAATCCCAAGCAGCATGGAGGCTGCAATTAGCTCCATTGCATAAGCATAATATATGTATATTTTTTCCATTTATTTTACACATACACATAACCCCACCCTGTGCTTCCATATCCCACTGTGCTCTCCCATTCCCCATCTAACACTATGCTCTCTTATATATCATCCCACAATGTGTTCAACCATTTCACACTGTGCCCTCCCATCCCCCATCCCACTGTGCTCCCCATCCCTCATCCCATACTGTGCCCTCCCATCCCTTATCCCATACTGTGCCCTCCTATCCCCCATTTCACACTGTGCTGTCTCATCCTCCACCCAATACTGTGCTCTCCCATTCCCCATCTCACAATGTGCTCTCCCATCCCCCACTGTGCCTTCCCATCCCCCATCTAACACTATGCCCTCCCATCCCCCATCTAACACTGTGCTCTGCCATTCCCCATCCCACACGGTGCTCTCCCATTCCCCATCCCACACTGTGCTCTCCCATTCCCCATCTCACAATGTGCTCTCCCATCCCCCACTGTGCCTTCCCATCCCCAATCTAACACTGTGCCTTCCCATCCCCCATCTAACACTGTGCTCTCCCATTCCCCATCTCACAATGTGTTCTCCCATCCCCCACTGTGCCTTCCCATCCCCCATCTAACACTGTGCCCTCCCATCCCTTATCCCATACTGTGCCCTCCTATCCCCCATTTCACACTGTGCTCTCTCATCCCCACCCAATACTGTGCTCTCCCATTCCCCATCTCACAATGTGCTCTCCCATCCCCCACTGTGCCTTCCCACCCCCCATCTAACACTGTGCTC
Organism: Taudactylus pleione; assembly: GCA_031769625.1. Classification (NCBI taxonomy): domain Eukaryota; kingdom Metazoa; phylum Chordata; class Amphibia; order Anura; family Myobatrachidae; genus Taudactylus; species Taudactylus pleione. The sequence continues at coordinate 6,788,083 of JAUIMM010000148.1, read as the reverse complement.
TCCCATCACCCACACTGTGCTTCCCAACCCTATCCCTCATTTTGTGTTCCCCATGCTGCACTTACTTGCTGGAGGCCGGAGCTTCCTGCCTGTGACATACAGGCAACTTCTGAGTCTGGACTGATTGCTGAGTCCGGACTGACTGCTGCTGCTGGGCGGGACTGGAGAGACAGAGCACTGGGGTGGGGCTGCTTAATTATTGCTTCTATGCCAGTGAGCCGAGGAGACATCAGGAATTAGCCCCACCCCCACCACAGTGCTGAGCTTCTCCAAGCCCCGGTGGACAGCCAGCAGTGAGTGACACAGACTGGCCGGCCCTCCTCTTATGAGTCTATACAGTGTGCGGCCGACTGCAGGTATTTCTAGAGACCGGGTGGCAGATGGCACCCTGTCCCATCCCGTCTACACCACCCCTCGTCCAATCCAAAACTGGACTTGCTGCTGCAGTGATCAGCAGGGGCCCCATACATGTCTGCATCCTGCTAATCACTTACACTCTGGGGCCCCCCAGGACCTCGGGGCCCAATAAAGTTGTACCCCTGGAACCCCCTTGTCGCCAGGCCTGAGTAGTTCTATTATACCCCTTTTACACCACAGCTAAATCCCAGGTTATTGTCAGGTTAACCTATGTTGCTGCTCAGTGTAAAAGTCCATTGACCCGGGATTCCAACCCAGGTGCCGAGAAGGGTTGGATCTGGGTTGCGGAGCAGTGTAAACGGGTGTCCTGGGTCGTTCGACCCGGGTCCTGTTAACTGCATACAGAGTTCCGCATTCCGGGCGCTTGGAGATGATGTAATCTCCAAGCACCAGCTGTGGGAAGCCCCAGCAGTGACACGGCTTGAAACCCCTGTTCTGTGACCTGGGCTGGACTCAGGGTTTTAGTGTAAAAGGGGTGTTAAGCTGGGTGCACACTAGATGATGTATTGGGCGATTTGTTGTCTTGGGATGAATCAGAATGACAAATCGTCCAGTGTGTACGTACTATTGCGTGCTGTAGTGCAGGCCAAGCTGAAGATCTTACAGTTGACACCATGCTTCTGGATCATACTTGCCTACCTTGTCAATCTCCTCCTCGGGAGAACCCGGGGAGGAGAAGCAGCTGGGTCGTGACGGGGCGGGACTTGACAATTCACACCATTATGCCCCGCCCCCTCCACGGCAAATTGCCACGATTGGTGCACATTTAAATAAGGGGTGTGGCTAAATGACGCAATTCATGTAGAATCGCATAATTAAGTCCTGCCCCCTATACGGGGACCAGCGATCGCCGCGGAAGTTCTCCTCATTCTGCCCACTTCATTAGAAAGTAGGCAGAATACGAGGAGAAGTGCCTACCCTTCCGGGGGTGCGGGGGGTTACCCGAGAAAATCAGGAGGGTTGGCATGTATGTTCTGGATGGGGGAACGATATATCGCGTGGTGGTACATAAGATCGTGCAGTGTGTACGGACCTCCCAATATATCGTCCAGTCGCATCTGCCATCACTGAGTACACACAACGTCTAGTGTGTACCCAGCATTACTTGCTGCATTTAGTAAGATCTACACAATCGCATATAGACAGGACAGGTTGGGTACGGGATGCCGGTGCTCTGGATCCTGGTGGTCAGAATCCCAACAGGGTTAGAATACCGACATTTGTCGGTCAGTATTCTAACCCTCCCCCTCTCCCTACCCTAACCCAAACCCACCCTCCCCGGTGCCTGACCCTAATCTCCCACCCTAGTGCCTAAACCTAACCTCCCCATCCCCGCACCCTAAACCTAACCCTCCCCACTTAGTGCCGAACCCTAACCCTCCCCCTAGTGCCTAACCCTAATGCTAACCCTCCCCCTAGTACCTAACCTCAACCCCTAAAGCTAACCTTCCCCCCAACCCCGCTACTTACGTTCAGGATTCCGGTGGTCGGGATGCTGGCGCCACGATTCTGACAAGTGTCTGGATTTTTGGCGCCAACATTCTGAGAGCCGGAACCCTTGCAGTTGCGATATTGACCTCATCCTGACAGAACGTCTGCCAGTCAGCTTTGGCTCACTCCATAGCAGTACTGATGAACTGACACAGCTGCTCTAAATGAAACCCTTGATCTCCACTCTTGACACAGGGGTAAGTGTTGATTTTAGTATTAGCTCTATTGGATTTCTTCCATGATTTACTTCATTTAATCTCATTGAAGTAAACAATATGACAGCTCCCATTATCTTAGTAAATGCAAACATGCCATAGGATTAGTTTTCTGGGATATTTAGTACCCTCCTGTAAAATATGGGAGGGTCCTGCCAGTGACAATCCATCCTCTTTTAGTCCCCCACTCTGCTACTCTAAGCATGCTCAGTGACCAGCACGTGGGCAATGAAGGCTTAAGCTGGGTACACACTTAATGATGTGTACCCAGCCCGATGTCTCATGTGGCGGGTCCCAGCAAAGGTAGAAGTATCGGCAAGTGCATACACACCAGCTGATGTTGTCAGCGTCAGAGCGACCACGAGGTCCATGCAGCATTCAGCAGCATGGCCCTCGATGACGATATTGCACGTCGGACCTGCATGCGGGAGCGCGCATCATCAGCAACATAGCAAGTACACACTGGCTTATGTCCCCGATATGTCATCTGATCCGCCGGATTTTTGCCGCTGTCTCTGTGTAAGGGATGGGTATGCCTTAGGGCCTGATTCAGAGGCGCTCGCTATTTGCGATCGCTCGCTCTGAATCAGGGCGGTTTTTTTTTTTTTTTTAAATACACCTCCAGGCCACTCGCATAGCTGCTGGTGACCACCTACAGCTTTTGCGAGCGACCTGGCAATGGTCGCGATTATTGTGACCATCGGGCTTGCGACGAGACCCTTGTGGTAGGATCTCGATGCCCACAAGCCCGAGTGACGAATGATGTCAGTAGGGCCGCCCACAAACGGCAGGCGTTCCTTCGGGAACGCCTCCGTTTGTCCAGCCACCCCCCCTCCCCGCCTACAAAACGGGGTGAGCTGTCGATCAATATCGACAGCCGCCCCGTTTTGTAGCGAGAGAACTTCATTCGCTCGGGGGCTCGCGCACACGCATTGCGCACGTCGGGCATGCGCACTGGCCGACCATCGACTAAATCGGGCCCTTAATTCAATGAAACACTGTTGGGAGCATTCTCCACTTCGATCTTGAAGTTTTATCACATCACAAATGAAAGTAAAGGAAATAAATTGGTGCAGACGTTAAGGAGCACCGTGCATAGGGCCTGATATAGAGATGGATGCGATGCTGATATAGTAATTGCGCAGTTGAACGATTATTGCTGATATGCGCATGCGTCTGAGTCGTATTATCGATGGCGCTTGCATGTAGGATGTTTTTGCAAAGTGATTGACAGGCTGTCAGAGTTTGTGTGAGGCAACGGGGATGGCGACAAACGCACGCATGTCACAAGCATTTTTGCGGCATGTTTCAGCCTGCAACTGTGATCCCACACGCAGTAAAAATGGCGCCGGCTTCTTAATTCCGGAGGCCATTCTGCGCAACCATAAGGTTGCTCAGAAGTCCAATAATGAACTGATCGGCGACATTGCTGCGTCTTTCTTCGCAGATACATGGATTTGTGAAGCCGCCGGTGGGCGTCTCAATGTGACATTTGCATACTTTCGCACGGCCAATGTACATATTCGCAGTAGCAGTGGCATTAGCGTCCATTCTCTGATTCAGGCTCATAGTTTCTGAGTTCAATCACAGTAACGTAGAATAACTGCACAAACCCTCTTACCTTGCCAAATGCGCTGAGTCAATTTGATGCTTTCAAATCCCTATAGAAGATATGTCTCTATGTTTATGACTAATACTTGGCAATCATGCAACTTTATCAACTTATCAGGTCATATTTATTCAAGAAAAATGCTGTTTTCAATTAATGACTGAGGTTAAAACAATAAAATGAATTCATATTGAGAATAAACTTAGATGAAAAGGTACTGTACGTGCATGTTATCAGCCGGCCTGGGACTACTTTGTAAAATTTACGTGAACTTTTAAATTTCCCAGTGAAACAATCGCTTTCTATATCAATTGACTTTTAGAGATATATTTCCTACCTGCTGAAGAGAGAAATTTTAAAGAAATATTAGGATTACTTTTTAAATGTTACCAACCTTCCTCCAGGAAGACCCATTACATCTGAAATATGTTTAGAACAACAATAATGTAGGGAATAGTGAATAAATCACAGTTGGTTAAGGCAATGCTGCTTTCTATCTCAGTATTTCAGGCAATTGGGCAGCACCTGTGGGCATGGAATATGGAATAAGCAGTATAATGATCTGAGGCGCGGTCTTAAGAATAGGTTAAAACTTGAGGAGGGGGCATTTATGATACCCCGTGCATAATTAAATCTTCACAGCTTTGCTGTCACTCAGCGTATTAATACTTTGATGTGACTTATAGTATACTACTCCCATGTTTGCTTTTATGGTCTATACTGTGCTAGAAAAGGGAAAGCTAGAGCCTGATTACTTGTCTTTGAATGGTGTGGTATGATACGTCAGCAGCCGATATTGTCGACATTCATAATGTTGTCATGAGAATGTCAACATGGTCATAATGTTGACATACTTAGCATGTCGACATTGATCATGTGGAAACACTGAGGAAATGATGTCACGATAGAGTGTTGACAAATTGCCATTGGTGGCCCAGCGGTGCATAACTTGCTCCCGACGGCTCCAGCAGCAACATCTGGATCTCGGTGGTTGTGTGACTGTCAGGTGCTGCTAAGTCATCTGACGGTGAGTACACTGCTCCTATCCCTAATTCCTAGCCCTCCCTTTAGTCCCTAACCCCAACCTACTCCCTGCAACCTAACCCTAACCTCCCCCTAGTGCCTAACACCAACTTACCCCCTGCAGCCTAACCCTAACCTCCCCCTAGTGCTTAACCCTAACCTCCTCCTAGTGCCTAACCCTAACCTCCCCCTAGTGCCTAACCCCAACCTACCCCCTGCAGCCTAACCCTAACCTCCTCCTAGTGCCTAACCCTAACCTCCTCCTAGTACCTAACCCTAACCTCCCCCTAGTGCCTAACCCCAACTTACCCCCTGCAGCCTAACCCGAACCTCCCCCTAGTGCCTAACCCTAACCTCCCCCTAGTGCCTAACCATCGCGACCATCAGCTGGCCGCTCGCAATAGCTGTGGGTGGTCACCCACAGCTATGCGAGCGGCCAGGAGGCCGCACAAAAAAAAAAAAAAAAAACATCCTGATTCAGAGTCAGAGCGAGTGCTCTTTCAGAGCGTACGTCTCTGAATCAGGGCCTCAGTTCATATGAATTGGCCATGGTGGTGTACTTTATAAGGCTGAGATCTCTTTGGGTTCAAATATCTTAATTATCAATCCAGAGTCATAAAATTCAGCATCAAGGTTTAAGAACTGGAAAGAGTTGCAACTCTCTGCCACACGCAAAACTAACTGTGTCTTTAATGTCCCTAAGATGATGAGGCTATGCTGTCCTTTATTGTGCTGCAGCATACTGGCAGAGACTGAGGAGAGCTGTTTGTAATGTTTTAGCAGGCTGGCATACTGGTGGTGTACCTACTCTTCTTCATTGACTCTTACTAACTTCACAGTCTATGCTGGTAAGAGGGCCGACCAGGGCCGGATTAATGGGGGGGCAACAGGGGCAGGCGTCCCGGGGCCCCCACACATAAAGGGCCCCCACACCCACCAGGGGTTAAAGTGGGCCAGAGCGGAAGATGGAACCAGTTTCGCCTCCTCTGGCCCACCTCAGCCCAGTGCCGAGGGAGGCCCCATTTGCAAGGCACCCGCTGAGATTTTGTTACCAGTGGGCGCCTGGCTCCTTCCCTGCAGCGCCATCAGAAGCCAGAGGCTGGAGCTCACTACTGAGCTCCAGCTTTCAGCTCCCGCAGTGTGCAGTGCACTGCATAAAGAGCACCACTACTGTGGGCTCTGCATAAGAGGCACTGCATAAGGGGCACCACTACCGGGGGCATTGCATAAGGGGCACTACTGGTGTGGGTACTGTATAAGAGGCACTACTACTGTGGGCATTTTGTGTATTAGGGGTACTACTACTGTGGGCATTGTGTATAAGGGGCACTATTGTGGGAATTGTGTAAAAGGGGCACTACTGTCTGTCATAACATGAATAAGGGACACTACTATCAGTGGCAAATGCAGGATTTCTACAGAGGGGTTTCCAAATGCCTGATTTTGAAGCAAGTGTGGCCAGCCCACGAAGAGGGCATAATCAGCACTTGACCAGCTATAACATACATCATACGAAGATGTGAAATAATTCTGACATAGACAGGACCAGGGATCACAGTAAGCCATTATATACAGAAGTAGGGCCATCCTATCTAAGCTGAATGTATTTATTTCAGATGTGGGCTCCATTCTAGATCATTTGAGTAAGTTTGGGAATCTGGGGGGGGGGGGGGGAGAGGTCTGAAAACCTTGCACTGCCCTGGACATAGATGTACAGATTGGTCTCTTTATGTACTGTATATTGTGTATTATTGTACAGTATTGATCAGTGCACTCCCAACAGTGCATGTTTTCCAGATCTCCTAATCGTACACAAGTATATTCATTACTCGCTGACACATTTTAAAAGATCAACATTTGTCACATTTCTGACACTGAGGAGTTCTTAAAAACATGCAACTTTAGTATTATATGCTATATCTATTGTGGTCATCATGGTGTAGGCTAGGGAGGGGCCTATGACTATGTGGTGTAATGTGAAACAGGGGCACTATGGGTCTGATTCAGACCCACTCGCAAGCGGGTCGATTGTTAGGCAGTACGCACACGCGAGCCCCGGAGTGAGCGCAAAAGCACTCGCTCCGGCGCTCGCATCCAAAAGGGGCAGCTGTTGATGTTGATCGACAGCTCGCCCCGTTTGAAAGATGGGGCAGGGGGGTGGCTGGGTAAACGGAGGCGTTCCTGCAGGAACGCCTGCCGTTTGTGGGCAGCCCTACTGACATCACTCGTGATGTCAGTAGGTGGACTTCCTGCTCTATTAGAGCAGGAAGTCCACTGGGGCTTGTGGCAACAAGACCCTACCGCAAGGGTCTCGTCGCAAGCCCGATGGTCGCGATTGTCTTGACCATCACCTGGCTGCTCGCATAAGCTGTGGGTGGTAACTCACAGCTATGTGAGCGGCCAAGAGTCCGCAACTAAAAAAACAAGCGCCCGTCCTGCTTCAGAGCGAACGCTCGCTTTTTACGAGTGCCTCTGAATCATAGTGGGCCTGATTCAGACCCGCTCGCGACCGCTATGCGCTCGCAAGCGGGTCGATGGTGGCCCAGTGCACATGCGCATGACAGAGTCGGCTCCGTCGTGCGCATGCGCGAGACCCGGATAGCGACGGGCAAACCGTCGCTCCGGGTCTCGTACCAAAGGGGGCGTGCTGTCGATGTTGAGTGACAGCACGTCCCCTTTGGTGGGCGGGCCGGGGGCGTAGCTGCCCAGACGGAGGCGTTCCCATGTGAACGCCTACCGTCTGGGGCCGGCCCCACTGACATCACAAGTGATGTCAGTGGGAGTGCTTTCGGCTCTGTTAGAGCCAAAAGCACTCTTGGGCTTGCGGCAACGAGACCCTACCACAAGGGTCTCGCCGCAAGCCCGATGGTCGTGATGGTCTTGACCATTGTGACCATCATCATGACCGCTCGCTATAGCTGTGGGTGGTCACCCACAGCTATGCGAGCGGCCAGGAGGCTGTTCTGAAAAACCAGAGGGCCGGCCCTGATTCAGAGCGAGCGCTCTGTTAGAGCGTACGGCTCTGAATCAGGCCCTATGTGCGGTGTAATGTGGATAAGATTGCGTAACTGGTGAGTAATATTTCATGTGGGTGCCTATGTGTGTTTTTTTTTCCTGTGGGTATATATTGTGGGTTTTTTTCATGTGGAGCCCATGGGCCCCATTTCACAATGAGACATAACTTCTTTAGCACTCGCTAAAGGGGTTATGTCCTCCTTTCAGTATTTAACAAACATCGCTAAGCTTAGCTTATTGCTGTTTGTCTATGTACCGTTTACGAGCGATGCGGTCCTAATTGCGCATACCCCCATTTCGTCCATATTTAATTGAGGCCACCACAGACTTTAATCCTGCCATGGGGCTGACTACATAATGTTTTAGATTTAAACAGTTCACTCCTGTATGCTGGTATACTAGTACTTAAAACTTGTAATAAGTCGTCTGCTGGGTTACATGGTAATTGCTGGGGCCCACTGTTTAGTGATGCAGGAAGGTGTAGTCTGTTAACTGGGGCTTACTAGCTCCCATCTAGTTGTTTACTTTGCCCTTTGAGCTGGCAGGACCTGCCCAATGACCTGATGTTCCTTCCTCTGGCAGCTGATTATGTAGGAAGACGTGCCCCGGCAATGTATTGCTCACCAGCAGCTGTACTGAAGGGGGGAGCGCCTCTCTGCCCGTCTCCACTGGAAGTGAAGAAGCTGCTTGCTTGGCTGTAAGATGTCACTGGGACCAGCTTCCACCTAGACCCGCTGCTGCTGAGAGCCGTTCTGCCAATCTCCGGTCACCGGGAACACCTCTCTGTCTCAGGTAAGTGTGCTGTGTATCACCACTTTCCTCCCCATCTGCTCAGTCAGCACTACAGTTGGGGAGTCTGTGGCAGTTCAACTGTCCTCTTCACTGCAAATGCTCGCTCCTGCCTACCAGACCCAAGCGCAGAATGCCAGGCATCCAGAAAGCTCTGGCACTGCTAACTGCATCCTATAAAGAGTCTAATGGCGCTGGCCACTGAAGTGGGGCGCAATAAATTGTCCACTACTGCAAAAAATGAGCATAAGTGCAGCTGCTTATTACATAATGTGGGCAGCCCAAGACTACCCAACAGACTAGTGGGGTACCACATAGGCATACATACATCTGTCCTGTAGGTGTATCTTTTGCATGTAGTATAGGGAATAATAATAATTATTATTATTATTATATTAAAGCACTTGATTAGGGTATTGTGTTTGGAGTTACTTATGTTTACTAGTTGCCACCATGCAATAATGCTACATAAAATCTAAGTAAAATTTTGGGGAGGTACAGAGACGACCTTATCCATACCGACTTGTCTTCCAAACATATCAAGATGGAAAAACCCATCAAGACTGCTGGAGAAGACTTAGACTCCGGAAATTAATTTACACATTGTCCACATTTTTAACTCAGTTTATACTGTCCTGATCCCTCCTCATAACCAACTGGAGACTTGGACTGCTAGTCAATAGGGACCACAGGAGAAATTTTTCCAAGGCAAGATCTCCTTGGCTACACTCAAATGCAAACTTCTCTTTGGGAGTGTGAGGGCTATGGGTAGAGCATTATGTAATTTTTAGACTACAAGTACTCAGCAGTCCCCTGTGCACACCATTTACAAAATTCTTATGGAGAAACTGTTTGAAAGCCTATTTCCTAAAAGCCTGGACCACTGACCTTGCCACATACAGAAGTGGGACAAATCTTCTGAAAAATGGTATTTAAAGCAACATATGATCGTTACTTGAGTACTTCCATAGTGGATACACAATATGAACTTGTTACTAGGTGGTGCAGTTGCCCTGATGCGAATACTCCCAGAAGGCCTCCCTGATTTAATGGTCCACTTGGCCTGTTATCACATTTGATGGGAGATTGCATTTATTGTTTCATTTTGCAGTGATGTAATGAGACTATCTTACGAAATAACTAAAAGTGCAGTTCTGACTAACCCTGGTTGTCTAAATATAAGAAATCTCTACTGAAGCATATGAATAATATGTCTAGATCTCTGATTTCAGTCCACTACTGGTCACAATCCCTATCCCCTCTATAGGATTGATTTTTTATATGTCAAAAGATGGCATAATTTTATCTGTGGCGGACAGATAAACAGACTTTATCACAACAGGGGTTAGCTGGGTGGACTTTAAAGAATCACATAGCTGTTCGGATGGGATGCAGTCAGGAAGTCGACGGTCGAAATGCCAACCGCCGGCTTCCCAACTGTCTAATCCCGGCAGTGGTCTAATGATAGGCGTCAAAATCCCGACACCTGTCATTATCCCTACGCCGGGAGCCCAAAGCCCAGCATACCGAATGAAGGTAACCAGGGCGGCAGGCGCGGGGGGAGGGATAGGTTAGGGGCTCCCGGGTGGACTTAGGGTTAGGAACCCCCCCGGGAGGGTTAGGGTTAGGCTAGGAGAAGGGGGTTAGGGTTAGGCACCCCCCGGTAAACTTAGGTTTAGGCTGTGGGGACGGGGAGGGTTAGGTTTAGGCACTTAGGCGGGGGTTAGGGTTAGGCACCAGGGGGGGAGGTTAGGGTTAGGCAGCACTAAGGGAGGGTTAGGGGAGACTGGGTTAGTTTTACTTACCTAAATCACCTGTCGGGATCTTCACTGCGGCGTCGGGATATGCGGCCGGCGGTCATACATACTGATTCCACTCAGATAATGTAAAGAATTACGTTCTCTCCTCAGGCTCTCCTTAGTAGAAATGTCTGGGTTCCTTTGTCTACGTGAGCTGATGTCTTCTTTGGCATGTCACTCTAGGTTCAAAATCTAAACCAAATTCATACTAAAAATCAAATTCATCGCATTTGGGTACCTGAGTCTCTGCCCAGGGTGCCATCCTCTCTGCCGGTAGGCAGTGCGCTGAGCGCAGCAGTAGACTCTGGGCACTAGTCTGTGCCAGAGTCAACTGTGCATGCTCAAATGCAAAACGCTGAGAAAATGGCCGCAGCGGCCAGTTTCCAGGCGATTTGTACAACAATGCTGCCGACGACGACTTGGGACTCGAGAGGTAAGTACTGAATAAAACACCCTGCACCTATTATAGATACACCCCTGCGTCAGTACAAGCAGCATGATAGAGAGGAGGGGAAGAGCTGCTGCAGACCCAGAGTGATGAAGAAGACTGTCCACAGTGGCCAGCCTATAGGGTAAAAGGGACTCAGGGAGGGTGCACTGTATGTATACATGCATAAGTGTGTGACTATGTATGTATGTTTATGTGACTGTATGTGTGTGACTACTGTATGTATGTGCAAACAGTGGGTCTGATTCAGACCCGGACGCTATTTGCGGACGTTCGTTCTTAAAAAGGGGCCGGATATTTAAATTGAGCGCTCGCTCTTTGCGGTGTGTTTTGTAAAGACGCCCCTTTGCCGTACGCATCACACGTCATCTCCGTTATTTATTAGATTAATCGGGAACATCGAAAGGCATCTGAACTGCTCGCAGTGCTTGTGGTAGGATTTACTTCCCGCTATCACTGTGAGCAGTTCAGGCTAAAAGACAACCAAGTGACGTGGTCGATGACGCTCCTTTACTAATTATGCACTCCCATTAAACGCCGTTTTGACCGTTAGGCACACCTGCGTTCGGATCTCCACTCCCCCATTTTCAAGCACCTTCCCCTGTTACCACCCACAAACGGTACATTCTGTCAATCAAATTAGCAGCACCTCGTTGTTTTACGAGCGCACGATTTCCGACCGCAATGACTGGTTTGCGCATGCACATTGCAAACCATACGCATGCACAGTTGTGTGAACATCGCTCAGAGCGAACGAGCGGCCGCTTACGAGCGGCTCTGAATCAGGCCCAGTGCTCGAAGTGTGCCAGTATACAGTGGTATGGTATACCGGCACTGCAAGCACTGAGCCACCCTCCGGAAGATTTGGTGTCGGCGCTGAGCCGGGATGGAGAAGCGCCGTCACTGCCTTCTCCATATGCTTGGCACCCACTGAGATTTTGTTACCAGTGGGCGCTCGGCGGCTCCCTCCCTGCAGCCATAGGCAAAAGCTCACTCCTGAGCTACGCCTTCTGGCTCCCACAGTGGGTGTTAGGAAAGACATCATGATGCCTCTCCCACAGTGCCGGGCGCAAGGAGCTGTCAGATGGCGGCAGGCACAGGAGCGGGATTTCAGGTAATTACTGTTTGTGTGTGTGTCTATGTCATTAGTAGGGGCACTACTAGTGTGGGCATTGTATAGGGGGCACTACTACTATGTGCATTATAAACTACAAGGGGCACTACTACTGTGGGCATTGTATAGGGGTACCCACTAATGTGGGCATTGTATAGGGGGCACTACTACTGTGCACATTGCATAGGGGGCACCACTACTACTCTGGGCATTGTATAAGGGGCACTACTACTGTGGGCATTGTACAAGGGGCACTACTACTGTGGGCATTGTATAAGGGGCACTACTACTGTGGGAATTGTATAGGGGCACTATTACTGAGGGTATTGTATAGGGGCACTACTATTGTGGGCATTGCATTTGGGGCACTTCTGCTGTGGGCATTGCATTGGGGGCACTACTACTGTGTGCATTGGGGGCACTACTACAGTAGGCAGGCACAGAGTCCGGGTGAATGGGGCATGGCCTAATCGCGACTGCATGGCCACGCCCCCTTAGGGGGTAGGATTTTTCCAGCGCCAAGAGGGGGTTGCTGTGAGCCCCTCAGCCCGGCATATAGTCAGTGGGGGGTGCGATCACTCAATGTGATCGCTCCCCCCCACAGGCATAGGAGACTGCTGCAGCTGCTGCTTAGCAGCCGTGAGCAGTCCTCCCAGTGCAGCCCAGCACACAGCAGCGTGTGCTGGGCTGCTGTGATGTAAGAGGGGGGGTGGATCTGTGCCCCACCAGCAAGCCTGGATCCGAGTAATTAGTACCCGCCTCCCCCTCTCAGCGCCCCTGACTGTAGACGTTGTATAAGGGGCACTACTATTGTGTGGCATAATGTGTATAAGGGGGTACTATGGTGTGGTACACTACACTGATGAAAAAGGGGTGTGTCTCTAGAGCACGTCCCCTTTTGAGTAACCACACCCCTTTTCCAGTGAGCACATATGTACAACCTTAGATTTTCCATACCCCCACTTCGACCATTTTGTGTGTGACTATATATTAGGGGTGTGCACTGGCCACTTTTCGTGTCTTGGTTTTGGATCTGGATCTTTCTTCGTGTTTTGGATCTGGATTGGTTTTGCCAAAACCACCCTTCCGTGTTTTGGGTTCTGGGTTTTGTGTTTTGGATCTGTATTTTAAAAAAAAAAAAAAGCATAAAAACAGCTAAAATCACAGAATTTGTGTGTTTTTCTGCTCCTATGCTATTATTAACCTCAATAACCTTAATTTCCACTCATTTCCAGTCTATTCTGAACACCTCACACCTCACAATAGTGTTTTTATATCCAAAAGGTTGCACCGAGGTAGCTGGATGACTAGGCTAAGAGATACGAGTGGGCGGCACAAACACGTGGTCCATCTAGGAGTGACACTGCAGTGGCAGACAGGATGGCAGTTTGAAAAACTAGGCCCCAAACAGTAAATAATTCAAAGAAAAAAAAGAGGTGCAAGATGGAATTGTCCTCCCACCCACCCTTATGTTGTATAAACAGGACATGCACACTTTAACAAACCAAACATTTCAGCGCCAGGGTCTGCCACACGACTGTGGCTGAAATGATTGGTTCGTTTGGGCCCCCACAAAACAAGCTGGCAATTAATCTGTCCCTGCACAAACTGGCTCTACGGAGGCAAGATGTCGTCCTCATCCTCCGATTCCTCACCCTCTTCAGTGTTGCGTACATCCTCATCCTCACAGAGTATTAATTCGTCCCCGCTGGAATCCTCAACCACAGGTCCCTCTGTACGTGCTGGAGGCTGGTCTCCCTGGAAGAGTTGATAATTCATTTTATGAACATCATCTTCTCCACATTTTGTGGAAGCAACCTCCTACGCCTTTTGCTGACAAGGTTCCCGGCTGCACTAAACACTCTTTCAGAGTACACACTGGAGGGGGGGCAACTCAGGTAAAATAGAGCCAGTTTGTACAGGGACCTCCAAATTGCTTCTTTTTCCTGCCAGTACAGGTACGGACTGTCTGACATGCCTACTTGGATTCTGTCACCGATGTAATCCTTTAACAGACAGACGCATGCTTGTCGCTGCTGCTTTAAGGATGCAGGTGCGGCTACAGCCCACACATTTCACAAAGACAGAAAAAAAAAGAAGAATATTTTTATTGTTTGTGGAGCGCACTTTGAGGGTTACACCACCCTTTAACAGACAGACGCACGCTTGTCGCTGCTGCTTTGAGGACAGTATCATATGCAGTGACAGTAGACTTGTCAGAAATTGTTGGCACGTCCTTCAGTCCGGACCAGATGTCCAGACCGGCCCTTGACTTATGACACAGGCGCACGCTTGGCACTACTTTGTTGATGCATGTGCGGCTACTGCGCACACAATTCACAAACACAGAAAATATTTTTTACTTGGTTTGGACTGGAGTGTACTTTGGGGGTTACAGCACCCTTTAATGGTCAAGCCAGCCGGCCCTTTACTTATGACACAGGCGCACGCTTGGCACTACTTTGTTGATTCACGTGCGGCTACTGTGCACACAATTCACAAACACAGAAAATATTTTGTTATTTGGTTTGGAGTGTACTTTGGGGGTTACAGCACCCTTTAACAGTCAAGCCAGCCGGCCCTTTACTTATGACACAGGCGCACGCTTGGCACTACTTTGTTGATGCACGTGCGGCTACTGCGCACACAATTCACAAACACAGAAAATATTTTGTTATTTGGTTGGAGTGTACTTTGGGGGTTACAGCACCCTTTAACGGTCAAGCCAGCCGGCCCTTTACTTATGACACAGGCACACGCTTGGCACTACTTTGTTGATGCACGTGCGGCTACTGCGCACACAATTCACAAACACAGAAAATATTTTGTTATTTGGTTTGAAGTGTACCTTGGGGGTTACAGCACCCTTTAACGGTCAAGCCAGCCGGCCCTTTACTTATGACACAGGCGCACGCTTGGCACTACTTTGTTGATGCACGTGCGGCTACTGCGCACACAATTCACAAACACAGAAAATATTTTGTTATTTGGTTTGGAGTGTACTTTGGGGGTTACAGCACCCTTTAACGGTCAAGCCAGCCAGCCCTTTACTTATGACACAGGCACACGCTTGGCACTACTTTGTTGATGCACGTGCGGCTACTGTGCACACAATTCACAAACACAGAAAAAATGGGGGTTTTTTTAGCACTTAGGGGGAGCACCCCTGACGGACAGAGCACCCCCTGGACAACACTACAGCACCCCTTTAGGACTGGGACACTGCACAGGACTTTGGAGTGGACACAGCCCCTATGGACAACTGACTGCACAACACAGTCCAGCCAGCCCCTATGGACTTTGAAGTAGTGGACACAGCCCCTATGGACAACAGCAGCACAGCGCAGCGCAGCACAGCACAACACTACTCTGCACTACACTACACTACACAGCCCAGCCAGCCCTAACTCCCACCCTCCCTCTTCACTGTCCACAGCCGAGTGAGAAAATGGCGCCGACGCAGGTACCTTATATAGGATCCAAAACCCGCGAGACTCGGAAGGTGGGATGATGACGTTTTGCCTCGATTTCAGAATCCAAGTCAGGCGGGAAAAGTCGAGCCTGACTCGGATCTGCCTCGGATCGGGGGGGGGTTCGGATTTCAGAAATCCGAACCCGCTCACCCCTACTATATATATATATATATATATATATATATATATATATGTATGCATTCCCCCCAACCATCCAGATTGTGCACAGATGTTGCTGTTCAGGACCACCCAGTCTTAAGTGCCTGGTCCAACCAAAGCCTTAATTCAGCTCAGTTACAAGGCACACTGTAAAGTCTACAGTGATATATGTTGTGTGGCACACATGTTTATGACGCAAATTCAGAATAAGAATATGCCCATATTTATTAAATAATTTTGCAATGTCAGATGACTATAAAGCTACTTCTCCCATGCTTTCCCTCTATTAAACAAGGTATGTAGGCTTATGACACACCTAGATATCTTTCATGACCAGATAACCACACACAAAAGGGAAGTTTGGTTTTATGGTCTACAATTTGATTCTGTATGACAATACCAGGTCCCTTAAATTAAACAGTTTTGCACTGAACAAAATAGTGGGTTGTGAAATAATAGTGTTCTAAATCATCAGAACATAGTTGTTGGAAAAGATACTGTAACACCGTAGAGTAATTTGCCTCATATACGGGTATATGTACTAAGCCTTGGAGAGTGATAAAGTACCAGTCAATTAGCTCCTAACTGCCATGTTACAGTCTGTTTGAAAAATGACAGTTGGAGCTGATTGGTTAGTACTTTATCTCTCTCCACTTTGTCACTCTCCAAGGCTCAGTACTGTACATCAGCCCCATAGAGAAATGTACAAATGGAAGGATTCTGTTTAATTAAAATTTTTACAATGCAGTCAGAGAAAGATAATCAAAATATGTTCAGCTTAGAGCTACTTAGAGCCAAAACAATACCATGAACTGGTCATGGTGATAATCAGTATTTGGAACTAAAGGTTTTGAAAGAGGTCAGAGCTAATCATAATTTCATATGTACAATGGGGACATTTCTGTGCATGAAATACATATTATAATACAAGATATTCTGTATTTTCACTGTACGTATAGGGATGAGTCTTGAATTGAGTGTTGACTTTGCTATGGAGTACGTTATTACGTATCATTAGACATTGCAGAATGGGAAAGTTACAGAAACTCTATATTTACTCACTTGGGAAATATCTACGTCTTCAAGCCAGAAACCCTGGCATGTGGCATTCATCTTACAAAATTGAATCACCTATTATTATTATTGTATGAGAGGAAAAAGGGGGATAGAGTAAATAGAGCTTGAAATAATGTATCTGTTTAAAGTTAGAAAAGCAATAAATCTGGTCTCTGCTTGTAGATGGATCTCTCAGCACTTGTGGGTTACAGAAGAGGGGTTAATGTATTACAGTCAGTACCCTTATGCACTACCATTAGGGATCCTATCCTGCAGTTGCTAAAACAGGAGAAGATAACATATGAAGTGAGTTATTAAACCACTCAGGATAAGTGCAGAATAAGATCAGGTCGTCCTTATGTGTTTCTATAGTTCTGTGTTTTCTATTACAGCAATGCGTCATGAGCTAATACACAGACCTGATTAGTATTTATAACATTAGTCTGTTGGCATTGTGCTTTTATTAAATTAAGATTGGGGACTGTGGGCCTGATTCTGTAATGATCGTAATTGCAATGCTGCACTCAAGCATTCAGCATTTATTGGCTTTGGCATATTGCCGGGCGGAGGGATTCGGGTGGTGGTATATCAACGCCTGGCATTCCGTCCGCCGGCAATATAACTGCATCCTGTTCAATGCAGCATCGGTTAATCTGTGCACCATCGGCCAGCTGCGTTGACTCATAGGGTCCCGCATCCGGCCGCCGCATGTTTAGAGGAAGAGACCAGGAAATCTCCATCAGTAGACAGAGATCCTGGCCTCTTCCCTCCCCCCCAACGGCGGTGACACAACTCCGTTTCGGGTAATGGAGCCTGTCGCTGCCTCATCCCCGTCCCCAAACGGAAGCAGACTGTCAATCACAGACAGTCTGCTGCCAGTTTGCAAGCGTACTCGCAGACCCATTCTGCACATGCGCAGAACAGGTCTGGAGCCTGCGCAGATTGCCAAACATTGGGAATCTGTGTTCAGCAGTGCACGCTGAATCAAATCCTGTGTATCCAAAAACAGTAAATATGTCATTTCACAGAAGCTTCTTTTTATATTTAGTACCTAACAGATGGCAGTCAATTTATTCTTATGGGAACTGAATGGCTAACATAAAGCTGCCTGTAGTGATGTCTACATAAGACCTAAGTAGTGGACTGCAGACCTGCGTCAGGTCCTGAAGCACTTTCAGGAAGGAGCACTAAATCTCAACACAAGACTTAAGGCAAGAAACACAGACAAATGAAGCCTACATTAGACCTGACACAAGAGATACAGGACAACATGTTAAAATTGGTTTGAACAGGGGAAAAGCCTAGCCACATGTAAGGATGGAAGCAAATTAGATGAGCTCAGATCAATTTTCAAAATGGCACTTACAACCCTTCAATCAGTGAAAACATATTTTTCCAAGCCATCAGCTCATATACAGTATATTCTCCTGTTACACAAAGAAACAGAAAGCTGGCAGGGCACAAGTACAGTTATTTAGGCCATGTTCGTCAAGGGGCAAAAATTCTCAATATGGTGCACCCACAGAGTTCCAGGCCACTGACCACATCTGCAGCCAGATACTCTGGTATTAAACAGTCAGATAGTATGCACTCCACACAGGCGCTATTGTAGTTCACATCCAAAAGTGTAGCACAATGTCTTTCATGCCACTGAAAGTCTAATGGAAGGTCTAATGGAGATCCGAAATGCATTAGACAGGTGACTGAACTTTAAAGGAACTGCTGCCACTGGGGCTGATTCAGACCCGCTCGCGTGCCTCCGGCGTGCGCATGTGCGAGACCCGGCCAGCAACGGGCGCTCCGTTGCAACGGGTCTCGCACCAAAACGGGGCGCCAAAACCATTTTGGAGGTGGGCAGGGGGGGTGGCTACTCAAACAGAGGCGTTCCCGAAGGAATGCCTGCCATTTGTGGGAGCCACCACCGACATCACCAGTGATGTCAGTGGTGAGCTTCCTGCTCTATTTAGAGCAGGAAGCTCACTCGGGCATGTGGGAACGAGTCCCTACCACAAGGGTCTCATCGCCAGCCCCGATGGTCGTGACATCGCGACCATCACCTGGCCGCTCGCAAAAGCTGTGGGTGGTCTCCCACAGCTTAGTGAGCGGCCAGGAGGCCAGCTCCATTAAAAAAAAAACGCCCTGATTCTGAGAGAGCGTCCGGCTCTGAATCAGGGGCTCTGTTCGATTACTTACCTGGACTTTGGGTACTGACTGCCGGCATCGGTTTGCCTGAGGATTCCATACCACACTGTTGGACCAGGTGACGTGTAAAATCCCCATGAAGCAAGTTCTCTATTGGATTTTATCCCCATTTTGGTGGAGTTATTTGCCTATTATGTTTTTATATATTAGTTTGAGACTCCCTACTATGGATGAAGGATACTGGGATTTCCCCTGGTTATTAAATTGACTAAAGTACTGAACTTTGAAAATAAAGAAGTCACTCTTCCATATCAATTTAAAGAAAGTAAGATTTTACTTGAAGTATTTCGAAAGAAGTTGTGATACACTTTTGGGTGTGAACTACAATAGCGCCTGTGTGGATACTATCTGACTGTTTTGTACTTCTAATCTGGAGTTTGGTGAAAGCTCCACAGTATTCGCGGCTGATATTGTGTTTTTTGCGCAAACTTATAGATTGTTATCCTTTTTTGTATAGATACTCTGGTATTGGTAAAGAAACTATGATATGGTGATAGATGATTGGTCGAAGTGCTCTTTATACCTCCTGGGCTTTCCAGAACTCAGCTTCCTTGACAAAGCAGTGACAAAATGCATTTTGGGAGGCGCTGAATAGTCTGCAAATAATAAATAAAAAATGAGAAGCATAGACCTACACTTGACATAAGATTGTTACATTAGAGGCTATCCCAGAAAGTAGTTGTCTACTTGAGATTGAGAGTAATGCAATTTCTTGGAATTCAACCAAAACTGTACACCAATACTACTTACTGAATTATAGACACATTCGGCCAGCGAGTTACATTATGTCCGAATATGGCCGCATTCAGAATGCAGATGGTTTGAGATGAAAAGATGACAAGATGTGTGTGTTCTCTACAGCGCATACTAAAACTAGAAAGATGCTGCCGCATTCAAACTTGTGTGCCACTCAAAATCAGGTATATTGGGATACAGTCAAAGTGCTGACAGCCGGGAAGTCATCTGACTAAATCCCAGCGTCTAACTACCGATGCTGGACTAAGGACAGGCGTCGAAATCCCGATGCCCATCTATATCCCAACGCCGGAATCTAGACTGATGGCTTCCTGAATGAAGGTAAGCCGGGCAGTGTTAGCGCTTAGCCGCAGGGGGGGAGAGTTAGGTTTAGGGACCCCCGGGGGGGCTTAGGGTTAGGCACCACCCCGGGAGGATTAGGTTTAGGGTGCGGGGAGGGGGGGCTAGGTTTAGGCACCCCCGGGGGGAGGTTAGGGTTAGGCACCACTGGGGGGAGGTTAGGGTTAGGCACCACCGGGGGGAGGTTAGGGTTAGGCACCACTAAGGGAGGGTTAGAATTAGGGGGGTAGAGGGGAAGGTTAGGGTACTTACCAGCCCCAGTCGGGATCTTCAGTGTTCGGGTTTGCAGCGTCAGGATTTAGTCAGATGGCTTCCCGGCCGTCGGCATTTCATACCCAACCCGGTCCATTATATGTAGGTAATCTACTTTGGAAGACAGACAAGAGCTTGTGGCCCAACAGTGCAGATGTGTTTATTGGTCTGCATTGTTGCACCATGGAATCTCCTCTATTTGTCATAATAATAGGACCGGTACTCCTGAACCCTCATGGCTGCACGGACCACTGAGAGCACATTATAAGCACAGGTAATCTTTCCACTTTCATCTACTTTGGAAATCTGTCCCCAGAGAGAAAGTGTCACAATAGATAGAAAGTCTGTAACTAACTAACAGGGCCGTAACTGTGGCTATGCAAAATAGCTCAAGATTCAAAAATTAATGGATCACAGGGAAATTAATATTTTACTATAGGATAATTTAGCTAAATTCGACAAAGGGAGTGTCAGCTTCTTTTCTTGTCCCAGAAGCTAACATTTCTAGTCATAGCTCTGGCAAGATAATTTCTTTATTAAGCACCAGCAGTTATGAGCTAGGAACTTCACGTCATTAAGGAGGCAATTCAATTAGCATATTGTAATGAATGCATATATACACAGCCCCAAACATCGTTGGATGCTCAGTGCAGTGGCATAACTAGGGGCATCTAGGCTGGGGCTTGTGCCCTGGGTGCCAGCGGTTCGTGGTTCATTTCAGTCAGTGTAGTGCGAACCGAAGTGAGTGCTATCCGCTCTACACAGTAAAACAAACACACCGCCCCCGCCGCTGGGTAGTACACTCGTACTACCCGGCGGCGGTGTGTTTGTTTTAGCAGCCAGTTTGACTGCTGAACCCACGGCTGCTCCGCCTTCCAGCTCCCGCAGTGGGTGAAGGGAGAGACGTCATGACATCTCTCTCATAGTGCCAAGCGGGAGGATGGAGGAACAGACAGCGGTGGCCACAGAAGCAGGGATTCAGGTAAGTATTGTGTTTTGTTTTGTGTGTGTCTTTGTGATATATATAAGGGGCACTGCATAGGGTGACCACTAATGGGGGCACTGTATAAGGGGCACTGCATAGGGGGACAACTACTGGGGGCACTGTATAAGGGGCAATACTGGGGGCACTGCATAGGAGGGACCACTACTGGGGGCATGTATAAGGGGCACTGCATAGGGGGGACCACTATTGGGGGCACTGTATAAGGGGCACTGCATAGGGGGACCACTACTGGGGACACTGTATAGAGGGGACCACTACTGTGGGCACTGTATAAGGAGCACTACTGGGGCACTACATAGGGGTGCAATGTATAAGGGGCACTGCATAGGGGGACAACTACTGGGGGCACTGTATAAGGGGCAATACTGGGGGCACTGCATAGGAGGGACCACTACTGGGGGCATGTATAAGGGGCACTGCATAGGGGGGACCACTATTGGGGGCACTGTATAAGGGGCACTGCATAGGGGGACCACTACTGGGGACACTGTATAGAGGGGACCACTACTGGGGCACTGTATAAGGAGCACTACTGGGGCACTACATAGGGGTGCAATGTATAAGGGGCACTGTATAAGGGGTACCACTACAGGGGGCACTGCATAAGGAGGGCCACTACTGGGGCCACTGCATAGAGGACCACTACTGGGGGCACTGCATAGGGGGACCATTACTGTGGACACTGCATAGGAGGCACTACTGTGGGCTGTGTATAAGGGTCACTGTATAAGGGGCACTGCATAGGTGTACCACTACTGGGGGCACTGCATAGGGGGACCACTACTGGGGGCACTATTGGGAACACTGCATAGGATGGGCACTGTATAAGGGTGCACTACTGGGGGCACTGTATAAGGGGCACTACTGAGGGCACTGTATAAGGGGCACTGCTACTGGGGACATTGCATAAGGGGCACTACTACAGTTGGCATTGCAAGATGGACACTACTACTGGGGGCATTAAGGTGCATATGGAATAGATAGGAATGTTCTCAGAGTGATGAGAAACGGTGGCGTGTCATGTTGACATGCCTCCATTTTTTTGTGGCATGTGACCACACCCACTTTTTTTACGCACATAGGGTGGGCTCCATTGTTCATCTTACCCTAGGCTCTACATACCCTAGTTACACCACTGGTTCAGTGATAGATCGCCCCAATTGAATGACCCCCTAAGAGTCAGAATTTAGACCATTTTTAGTCCAACTCTTAATAAAGATTTAGAAATTATGCTGAGAATTCTGGGATTAGCTAATTGATTGTTAATGGTTTATTAATCCAATAAAATTAAGTTTCTGGAAATTAAATTTTGCTCTTCTGTACAATCATATTGTGAATGGTTACAAATTGTATAATACATTGTAGAGAGACAAATCATTCCACAATGCAAAACTGAGAAATGACAGATAAAATTTTCCAAATATATACAGTACTGTTAACCTAGTGTATATTAAAAACATCTATGAGTTTGAATATTAGATATAAGAAATTCTCTGTAAATAATTAAAGAATAAAGGTATATTACTGTCAACCATATTGAGACAAATATTAAAAACAGATAATTTAAAATAGGGAGCCCTTTGGTAATTCAAATACAGAGAAAAACAGCGCTGTCAGGATGTGGCCTGGCGTGTGGACGTCAGGCCTAGGAACCTGTTGTGGCTGAGTATGCTCCCCAGGGTCTGCTACAATCCTCATGTGCGCATCTTGGTTGCCACTGGCGTGGAAATGGGCGCCACCATGTTGGTTTGTGTCATCTGACTAGTATCCTCCACTGGTAGCCTGGGGATCGGTATGAATGACCACCGGACGAGAGCCCGGATGTCGAAATCCCGACGCCGGCAGGCCGAACAACGGAGATCCCGATGGAGGTGAGTAAACTGGGGATTATGATAGGCATTGGTATTTCAACGCCTATCAATAATCCCTAGCTGGCATTTTGCCGTTGGGATTGTGACTGGTGGCCATGCGGCCGCCGGTCACTTGACTGCATACTGGTAGCCTGCGGTCAGTCAGCTGCCTCATTCGACCAATGACCGGTTACCTAAGAGTATTTTAGTTCAACTCTTGTAACAGGAAGTTGACTGTGCAACTTCGCTTCTCTAGTGTTCATTTGCTGAGACAGCGTCCTAGGCTCAACACTACTCCCTAGTGTTCTCCATTTAGTTGCAACCTTCGTGTTTCCCATTGCTATTCAGCGTCTGATACCTTACCAGCTAAGATTGCAGCAATTGGATACTTTACTAGATAACATCGCTATTCAGCATCTGGATAACTTACCAGCTAACATCACTGAAGCAGTATTCTTCACCTTTTAGCGTCCAGTTCCCCAGTACAGCTACCCGTGGCGGGACTCTGGGCCTGATTCAGAGCTGAACGCTCTGACCAGAGCGCTCGCTCTGAATCAGGGGCCCTCCTACCTTGTTTTGGAGCGTCCTCATGGACGCTCGCATAGCTGAGGGTTACCACCCACAGCTATAGCGAGCGTCCATGATGATGGTCGCGATGGTCTTGACCATCACGACCATCGGGCTTGCGACGGAGACCCTGCGGTAGGGTCACGCTGCCGCAAGCCCTGGAGTGATTTTGGCTCTATCAGAGCCAAAATCACTCCCAATGACATCACTAGTGATGTCAGTGGGGCTGGCTTCAGATGGTAGGCGTTCCCATGGGAACGCCTCCATCTGGCAGGCACGCCCCCGGCATGCCCACTAAAGGGGGCGTGCTGTCAATCAACATCGACAGCACGCCCCCTTTGGTGCGAGACCCGGAGTAACAGCTTGGCTGTCGCAGTCCGGGTCTCGCGCATGCGCACAACGGAGCTCCCTCCATTGTGCGCATGCGCAGTGGGGAACATCGACCCGCTTGCGAGCGTACTGCCACTCGCGAGCGGGTCTGAATGACCCCCTCTATCTGTTACCCCAGAGTTGTTCCCATCGCTATCTGCCTCATCCTGCTGATTCTCCCAGTTGTTCCTCCAGTACATTCATGGTCTTGTCCTTGTCTTTTTGCTACTCCCACATACCTACTCCGGGGGCCGGACTTGTTCACTTGGTGCAGTGAAACCCATATCCATTGGAGGGGTCACTGGTGAACACCATCAAGTGGATTAGACTCTGCGCCTTGGAGTAGGTCTCGCCAAAATCTGCGAGTAGGCTATGAGGAAGACTTATATTCTGCAAACCCGTCTCCTACTTCCAACTCACCCTAGCCCATAGTGAACCCTTAGCTGAGGACAAACTATACCAGGGCCTGACAAGCGCTAAACACAAGGAATATAAAATAAATGTAATGTATACAACTTAATAACGACAACAATATATTGACAGACAGTTAGTTACATGTGTTAAAATATACAGTATAAGGCTCATGAATAAATTAAATCAATAGAACCTAGGCACTAGTCAGTGGGCAGTTAGTGCATAAAAGATAAAAAGTCCCGTGGGAAATATCAGTCCAGCTATTAAAGTGCCTTACCAACTCTGTGGTGTTTATTCAATGGGATCCTAATTAGCGATGGTCCTATGCTGCAAAGGAGACCAACACAGAGGAACGGAATCCTTGACCATAGTCCCAAAGTTCGACAGGGACAAAGTCAGACACACTAAAGTTCGACATGTAAAAAGGTTGACATGTACAAAAGGTTGACATGGTCAAAATGTCGACATGAAAATGGTAGACACATTTTGTTTAAAAATGTTTAGGCTTATGTTTATGGTTAGGCACTTGCTGGAGGGTTAGGGTTAGGCACTTACCCCCCACGGTTAGGGTTAGGGTAAAGATTAGCACTAAAAAACAATTAAAAAAAAGTGTTGACCAATTTTGTGTCGACCATTTTCATGTCGAACTTTTGACCCTGTCAACCTTTTTACATGTCTAGCTTTAGCATGTCTGACTTTTGTACCTGTCGAACTTTTGTTCCTGTCTAACTATTCACTGTCTATCTCTTATACCACACCCGTGTAGAATAGCTAATTGCATTTAGAGGACCAACCTATCATAAATAAATTATTTATTTTGATGAGTACTGAGTTGATATTTGACAATCCAATCATAGATGAAAGCATTAGAAGTCCCTACCACAATATTCTGGCGTAACAAGCCTGGTGAGAATAGAAAAGCAGAAAAGACTGTTGTCTTTCTGCCTTCTCCCCGTCTTTTTCGCCCCCTTCACAGACACCAGCCAATCAGCGACCAGAGCAGCAAGGTATGGGGCACTCTGGGATATATATATATATATATATCCTGTTTAAATGTGGAAATATGAGAGCAGCTGTTTGCTCCAGAGTTCCTCTGCACATCGCCTTTGATCCCGATGTTGGAACTCTGGCAGGGGGAGGGCCGCATGCAAAAACTCCCTATTTTGGCTCTGTCTGTGAAAAGTCTGTGTGTTGACTGGGCTGGGAGGTGAGGGCGGCCCACTGCAGAAGAGGAAGATATAAATCCCCGAGCCCCCAATCTCAGCCCAGTGCCTGGTGTGACTATGTCGCAGCACATGTGCAGTCAGCTCCTACTAGCTGAAAATCCGATCGCTGCAAGTACGGCACTTCCCAGGATCGTGGAGGGGCCTGCTGTTCAGATCGCTTCACCAGAAAGACAGGTATTCATGAATTACTATTTTGAACTACTAGATATTGCATCGATATGATGCGATATATAGTGAAATTTAACACTACTTACACTGGTATCTATATTATGAATAGACCCTTTTATCATAATTATATTCACCTTACCATTTTAAAATATAAGAAATAATAAAAGATTTTAATTTTTATTTATTGAAACCTCTTTTCCTCTTTTTATAGTGTTCAGTGTATCTGTTATCAGTTGTAGCACCTATGACAATGAAAAGATGAATACATGATGGGATTACAATAATGACGTACTTACTGTAGGAGAGCTAAACCTCCACATAAATTCAATTTACCATGGGTACAACAAACCAATCTAGAAACCCAAAAGCTTAACTGCCAACAGGTTAGGAAACTAATCCCAGAGGTAATGCACAAAAATGGAGATAAAACGTCTAACTGTATGGATTTAACCTTATAATACTCTGAGTTGTGTAATATATATAAGACAGACCCACCCACAGAAATCTATACAAGCTTTTCTTATATATAAACCCACCTACTCCCAGTTTAGACACTTTGGACCTGAATTGTATTCAACTGTGAATAGAGGTGTTAGCAACTGGAACACACATAGGCCCTGATTCAGACCCGGACGCAAGTGGGCGTTCGTACGTTCGGCATACGTGCCGAAATATGTTAATTTAAGCGCTCGCTCGTAATTTCGTACGCAGCTAAACTTCCTCCCCAAAGTCTCCCGACCCCTCCTCTAGCTAACGAGCGAGCCAAATAGCGAGCGTACATCCCCAATGTGGCTTGCAGGGAACGCTCGCACAAGTACAAACCGGAAATGGGCCTGTCAGATTTCGATTACCTGCTCGTTCATTCAGCCTACCTCCTTCAATCGTATCATGCCAATCAATATATCAATTAGTTTAATTGCTCTTCACATGTTTTCCATACTTTTTATTTTGTTTTTCAATAAACTTTACTCTTGTCCGTGTTTTTGTTTACCCGCAGAATACGTACGGTTTAAACAATGGTTTTCTTTATCCAAAATACATGTTTGATCCAATTATCAATTTGTTTTCCGTGTTTTTACCCACGCATATTTTACTGGTTTTATTTCTTTATTTAAATTAGCTTACGCATGTCACTGCATCAAGCCTATCATAACTCACAATAGTTTTTTTGGCCTGTAGAACACATGACTCATACACTAACCAATAGAATGGTTCCTGTTAATTTACCAACTACATTAGCCAATCAAAATTATTTTCTGGTCTTTATTAAAACTGTTTTATTAAAAATACACCATTGCCATCATGAGAGCCTCTGCATTCACCAAGCGGGAGCTTATTGTTCTGACAGAGGTGATGGACCGGCGTATCACCAGCCAGCCTCCACCCATCAGCAATCGGGAGAAGCGTGCCGCCTATGCGGAGGTTCGCGGCCGCCTGCGTTCCTTCGGCTCACGACGACAGATCGGCCAGCTGGAGCGCAGGTGGTCCGACCTTCAACGGCGGACGCCCCGCTTGCTGGCATGTTTTCGCCAGCGTATAGCGGAAAGTAAGTTATGTTTTGTTTGGTTTTCATGTTTATCTTTTTAAGGCCCTATCTGCGTGTGCATGTTTTCTTGTTTGGCCTGTTTCTTTTTTTCACACATCTGCGTGTGCATGTTTTCTTGTTTGGCCTATTTCTTTTTTTCACACATATCTGCGTGTGCATGTTTTCTTGTTTGGCCTTTTTCTTTTTTTCACACATATCTGCGTGTGCATGTTTTCTTGTTTGGCCTGTTTCTTTTTTTCACACATATCTGCGTGTGCAGGTTTTCTTGTTTGGCCTGTTTCTTTTTTTCACACATATCTGCGTGTGCATGTTTTCCTTTTTGTTTGTTAACCAATTAGCGTTTAGAAAGGTGATGTTCTAAACTAACCTCAATTTGTTTCCCATTATTTAGGGGCCGAGCGAAGACTACGGCGTCATCGCCTGCGCCCTTGTCCCCTCTCCCCAACCCCCAGCCAAACCTCCTCTCCCCCAAATTCCCAAAATTCCCCCTCCACCCCAGCCTGCCCAGACCCTGTCGCCCCTCCCTCTTGGCGATTTCCCCTCCATCCAAATTCCCCCTCCCCTCAACCCACCCCTCTCTTGACCACCCCATCTCCAGAGTCTGTAATCACCCCACCGACCTTCTTAGGAAATTTGCCCACCTCCGAGGAGGACGATGGTGTGGTTCCTGGCCCAGCCGTCATTCTCAACGGTATGTTTCCCTTTTATCTTTTTTCTTTTTTTTAAATGTGTTGATGTAATCCTTTGTCTGTGCCTTTTCCTTTTTTTAGTATTTTAAAAGGTTGGTTATATATCTGTTTGTATTTAAATTTCTCAGCTGATTTCCCCATACACATATCACACATGTCAAAACACTCATACTTGTATCTCTTGTTTACGGTAGCAAGATTTTTTTTTTTTTTTTTTTTTTTGGGGGGGGGGGGGTTTTGGTGTGTTTTTTTTTTTTAAGTTTTTGTTCTGTAAAATGAATTGTTGTTTTTTTGGATTTTGAAACACAATTGTCACTTTTTGCTAAGTCGATTTTGCGGAGAAGTTTTTTAGATTCATAAATTATGGATTCATTTTAGTAAGCAGCACAATTTTATAACCCACAGAGGACCAGAGGCGTTTGGCGGAGCTAGCCGGGTGTGTCCAAATGATGAGGGGGCATGTGATCGGTCTGCTGGTGGTCCTGGATAGAATGTCGGGGATCCTGCGCCACTAATTTTCTTATTTTTTACCAGAAATATTTTACAAAAAAAAACATTTAAATTTTGAATACAGTCTCATTCCTTGTCTGAAAATCTTAGATTGTTTAAACTTACATAAGTAGACTATTGCAGCAAGTATTTGAAACTAATGTAACTAAGATTGTGTAAAGCTGATTTTTTTAAGCAGGCACATGAAACACCTAACACTAACAATAGGTTTGGCGAGTTACCAGCATTTTTTTTTTTTTTTTTGGTATTTGTAAATTTTTAGGAAATCCTGCTTAGGCCGAGATTCTAAAACATACTGATTCTCCATAATACCTTTTGGTGTTGGTTTTAACCCACAAAGCATAGTAAAATAATGAACAAATTGACACATTACAGGATTAGCCATTAAGCAACTTTTCCTTGGGTGAACCTGCTAACACTTGCTTGTAATGTCGAAAAGAAATGATGTTTTTCAAATAACCAAAAATGTATTCACAAAAAATTATAAACACAAAGTGTGGGGTCACAATCAATACACACTGAAAAATCCAGCCTACACCATAATAAAAATAAAAAAAACAATCAAGAACTGTTTGACGAATGAGCATGCCAACATGATTCCACAAATGTTGCGTTTCCAAATTGGGTCCAGAAGATATATCCAATGTGGCCACATGAAGTCATTTTTTGGGAGCAGGAAGTAGTCATCGTTTCATTCCAAAATATTTTTAATATTAAAAAAATAGGGAAAATAAAAACCGATTAATTTGATTGCCCAATAATAACCTTTCTACATTGTGTCAAATAACTTTTTTTGTGACAATAATTACCTAAAGAATCTGGCCACCACATCATCGCGTATGGCCCCCCCACATACTGACCTCCGACCAACCTCGGGGGGGCATCCTCTGGCTGCATTGGGACCCCACTCCTTATGGCGATGTTTTGAAATATCCCACACAGGACCACAATTTTCGAAACCATATCCGGCAAATACATGAGCTCGCCACCAGAGCGGTGGAGGCATCTGAATCGGCCTTTTAAAAGGCCGATACAGCGCTCCACCACTTGCCTGGTGGCTGTATGTGCGGAATTAAACTCACTTTGTGGGCCTGGTGTGGGAGCCAAATAAGGAGTGAGCAGCCAGGGCGTGCAAGGGTAGCCACTGTCTCCTGTGAAAAAGAAGTGACAACATCAGGATCACTGTGTATCAAGCTTTGCATTGGTATCTACTAAAGGTCTCCACTTACCCAGAAGCCACGCATCACCAGCTTGTAGGTTGTTTCATTTTTGCCAAATCCCTGATTGCCGGATGACGAATGAGTCATGTGCACTCCCGGGTAATTTTGCATTCAGGGACAGGATCTGGAGGGAGGCATCACATACCACCATTACATTCAGTGAGTGATAGTGTTTTTGGTTCCTAAAAATGGCCTCCAGCCATGCTGGAGGCTGAAGTGGTATGTGAGTACCATCCACAACCCTTATGATGTGTGGGAAGCCAGCCATTTGGTAAAAATTGGCCTTGGCCACACTAAGGGAACCCATATCCAAAGGCATTTTAATAAAATGATGGAGGTGCTTGAAAAGGGCCTCCATCACTGCCCTCAGGATCCTTGAAAAGGAGGATTGGGAGATTCCCGCAACTATTCCCACTGTGGTTTGAAAGGATCCTGAGGCACAGAAATGTAACACCGCCATAAATAGCGTAAGTGGTGGTATTGCTGTAGGACTGTCAATTTGCTGCTCCAGATCACTCTCTATTAATGAGAGAGTGTCTATGATGATTTGTGGCGGAAGACGGTATCGCCTTAACACCTCATCATCGGGCATTCCAAAAAGGGTGACATGTGTTCTATATATCTTGGGCCTTGCACGCCTACGATGCCTACGCCTGGGACGAGATTGAGGTTAGTCAGCTTCCGGTAGCATGGCCACAATAATCCGACCAACATCAACCTGAAATGGAAAGAATTGAAGTTAAGGTATGTTGCCCCAAAAAAAGACAGAAAAATACTTATCTTTATGATACAATCCAAAGATGCTTACATGCCGGGGTATTGTCATGATTTCCAAAACCTACAATTCAACAGACCATAAAAAGGACAAAATTTGGGGTGTCCATTTTGTAAGCTTGATTTTTGAAAAGGCTCAAAAATAAAGGGGCTAAACACACATTTCTACAAAGAGCAAACCGACATTGCGACGACTTCCACAATTTGGCCCCCAAAAAACAACCCAGATTGTGAACGGTAAATATTTCACAATTTAACTAGAGAAATCAAGCCTACAAAAGTGCGCTAAATAGTTCGCAATTTAACTAGAGAAATCAAGCCTACAAAAGTGCGCTAAAAAGTTCGCAATTTAACTAGAGAAATCAAGCCTACAAAAGTGCGCTAAATAGTTCGCAATTTAACTAGAGAAATCAAGCCTACAAAAGTGCGCTAAATAGTTCGCAAATTTATGATCCCCAAAAACACAGAAAAAACAGTAATGTCCACAAAAGATGCGAAAATAAAGTCCTGAACATTTAACAAACAAGTGAAAATCCAAACTTACCAATACACGATATAGAAGTCACAGAACAAAAAGGTCGTTGGGGCAGAGCCAAAATAAACCTACAAAAGGAAAAAAAAAAAAATGTTGGTACAAAAACCAAAAAAAAGGAGAGCCATATTTTACAAAAGGATGACGGGAAAAAACTTACCAAAAAAATACACCACAACTAAAAGAACCACACCAAAAAATGCGAACGGAAAGTTAAACACAAAAAAAACAAATACCAAAACACCGCCAAATACAACTCCCGCCAACAATCCACTCCGACCAACGTAACCTCCAACAAACAACACCCGCCACCTAGACTCGAGTCGCCAAAAGCCATAAATAGTGTTTCTTTTCCCGCTCAAATTAAGGACGGATCATAGGAACGCACAATCAATGATGCGGCCGAATAATAAGGACGCATGTATACGTCACGACCAAAAACAAACGGTCTGGTGTATTTCTTGTTTTGTCCCGAAAAATGGCTACAGACCAGCCAAACAATGGCCAAGTATTTCTCTCATTCTATTCAAGGATTATTTTGAACCAGAATATAGTGAAAGATTGACATCTAAATTTAAATTATTTTAATGTAAATAGGTGTTGAGGATGACATGGAAGAGGCTGCTGGGCCCAGTATTCCGGCCAAAGCTGGCAAAAAGAAAAGGCAGCCACAATTTAAAAGAAAGGAGATGGAGGTTTTGGTTCAGAAGTGTGTGGACATCCTGCCACAGGCAGACAGGAATATGGGTGTAAGCCAGAAGTGGAGAATGTGGGAGGAGATAGCCAGTGCTGTCAATAGGGTGGGTGATTATGTCCGTCTAGCCCGGGATGTCAAACGGCGGTAAGTAAAAACTTGACCAACACAAATAAAAAAGGTCAAATAATGCAGGAATAATGCCTACTTTTTCACCCACAGATGGCAAGACTTCAAATATCGCCTGAAGCAAAAAATGGCTGACAGGGCTAGGCATGCAAGGGGGACAGGTGGGGGTCCCACCCCTGTGTCATTGGAGTTTAATGATTTGGAAGAGCTGGCACAGGGGTGTGTGCAGGATGTGGAGGTGTTTGGCGTGTCCAACATGGATACGGACATGCCAGACTTTGCGGCTCCTCATGTTGTCCCAGGTAAATGTTGTGATGTAACCAACTCTGAAATGTTATTGTGACAATATGTAGATTGTAATGTTCCTCTTTTCTCTTTTTTCTCACAGAGACACAGGCGGATGAGTCTGCTCCAAAGGGGAGCCTTGGCCGCAGAATTTCTGCTGGCTCTGCAGGGGAGGAACCAGTACATCCGGCTGAGGACCCTGAAGAAGCCAGTCCTGGGCAATCCCACTTGCAGGCAGTGGCACTCCTCACAGAACTCAATTTTAAATCAGATTCCCATACGGAGATTCTGCAGAGGATGGACGCCAGTCTGCTACGGGTGGCTGAGGCCCTGGAGCAAAATGCTGCGGCCAACGTTACCATTGGTCAGGCCCTGGCTGAAAATACCAGGGCCAACATCCGAATCGCCAATGCCCTGGAGCAGCTCATTCGCCAGCACATGGTGGAGCCAACCTCCCTTCCTGCTGGAACATCTGGATCCTCCACCTCTGGCACAACAACAGCCATCCCTCCAAATGTGCCTAGCCCTGTGCCTAGTCCAGAGGCCACAACATCTGCCTCTGGACAGGCCAGCCAGAGGACATCCCGGACCCGGTCTGGCGCCCACCCTACCCCAGCCAAACGGGGAAAGAAACAATGACAGCACTGGCTACTTTTCCCACACTCCTTCTGTGCTTGCCCCATATTCCTTAAGGGCCAAAACTTCCCTCTCCTTTTTTGTGAATTGTTTTTTTTTTTTTTTTTGTATTTTTGGCCCAAAATTTATAATTTTTAAAAGACAAATGTACCAAATATTAGTGGGTAACAATGACCCCAAACTTGTACGTCAAAAATCAAAATGCACATGATTTGTAAAAAAATGTGTGGTGAAAATAAAATCTAAAAATTGTTTGCAACTGTATTGTGACATTATTTGAAAAATGGTTTCTAGTTAATCCTGTACCACAAGGAAAAAACTAAATCTTAGCTTTTAAAAAAAAAAAAAAAAAAAAGGGTTAAAAAAAAATGTTTCTTTAAGGAACACTGTTAAAAAAAACCCCCAAAACTCCAGGCCAATGCAAAAGGTTACAATACACACAAACATGATGACAATATTGTTACAATATCACAAAACACTAACAAAATTGTAAAAAACATTCCTTAAAAAAAACGCTAATTGATTGTGTAATCCTGAAATTAGCAGCTGAGATTTTCAGCTGCATACGGTTTTGTGCTATCCCAAAAAAAACAAAAAACATTACAAGCTGGTTTGCAATCCAAAGTTGATTGTTTTTCTGACAAGCCGTGATAAATCGATGAAACATCGAGGAGGCCCGGGCCAGAGGACAAGGCCATCGCCATTGTGGTCGAGTAATCCAGACCCCAAGCTGTGCGAGCAGTTTGAATGGAAAGAGGATCAGCCAGTGACGTATGACTTGGTACGAACACATTTGATGTTCGCATGAGCTAATTTATGTATGCCCCAAAAACGCCTCGCCACGCCTGCGTTTTCCCATCTCCACCCCCGTCAATGCCCAAAAACAGCCTGTTCTGTCAATCACAGTTCACATGTCACTTCCTGCTCGCAATTTGCCGAATGAGTGAAAAAAAGCTCGCAATCTGCCGTACGCACATGCGCAGTGTTACACCGACGCATGCGTGGTTTCTCAACATCGGAACGCAACTTGCGTACTGCTGCTAACGAGCGGCTCTGAATGAGGGCCATAGAGTGTAATTAGATACACAGAGTAGAAGATATACCTCTGGAGCTCAAAACCAGACAGCAAGTGTATCAGAGTACACACATGCACATAGTGCATAAATGCAACAGATGAAATTGGCACAAACGAACACAATGGCGCGCAGTCTAAGACCCCCTGCAATCTTCACCAGGGATCCCCACAAGGAGATATGGACTTTACTCAATGAAAACCGAGGCTGCAGCCCACTGTATTTGGTTTCCACCATGAAAGCAACAGAGTACTTAACGGGTTTGAGGAAATGTGGGTATGGATGTGATGCTGTCGAGGATACCAAACACCGGAGTTGAAACAACACTGGAAGCAAACAATACTTGAAAGTAAAGTTCTGAAGCAGGAGCATCAATAAAAACACGATTGATACTAAGGCACCAAGCATGCTTTTATATTGGTTGGCTGATAGGTGATACCCTGTCTGCATAAGTCATCAGTGCTGGAGGTTAGTGGCAACACCTGAAAGAGGTGTTATGTCATCTATAACCTGAGGCAGAGCCCAGCTGGGTTCTGTTGAGGATTGCATGAGTCATCTGTCCTGGAGGTTAGAGGAAAAACCTGACAGAGGTGTTATGTAATACCTGAGGCTGAGCCTAGCTGGGTTCTATTGAGGATTCTGATTGGTACGGCCAGCAATCAGTGACCTGCTGAGTGTTTGGAATCAGATCAATCATGTCCATGACTGCTGGTGCTGATTCCCACCATAATATTCAGAGATAATTTATCCCTTTTACATGGAGATGGAGACCTAGGTGCTGCCAAATTCCTGTCAGCATATAATGTTCTATATGAAAAGTGGCAGTCCTGGTTATGTTCAATGCTACCTTACAAAGCGGTTCTAGAAATCTAAAATTATCTCTATGAGTATTGCTCTAATCGTATTATCAAGTTATCATCATATCTCATACATCATTTTGAATTTAAGGAGGGTGAAAGTGATGGAACATTTATTTAGCTGTTCCTTGATTGGTTGGAGGGTTAGGTGATAATATCAGCAGTGTATACTTTTCTTCATAAATTATAATTTTCTTTATAGATTATCAGATCAAATAGCAGCACGCATGCCTATTTTTAAGGACAATTTAATTTTTCTCAGCCCTATTAGTCTGAAAGTGGTATATATTTCACCGTCAAATAGAGCAATTAAAATAGAATCTAATTTGATTTTGCCAACCAGGAACTAAAATTGTACAAACAATGCATTGGCCTGTGTGTGTTCCATGGAGCAGTTGTTATACATTCTTTCAACCTAACCTCCGAGCATACAAATTCACACCTAATGGAAAAAAACAAAAAAAAATCACTCACCACAAAACAAATTAAATTAACTGGAACATGAAAATATTGAGGTACTCAGGTATCTCAGATATTACAGGATATTCGCGGAGGAAGTTATATTTACACAATAGCCACTCCCCCCTTCAACTAGAAGAATCATAGCACGTCTTTACAGAGTTTAGCACTTTGGGCCTGATTCAGACCCACTCGCGAGCGGCTGTCCGCTCGCAAGTGGGTCGATGTTATGGACTGAGCATGCGCACGACGGAGGGAGCTCCGTCGTGCGCATGCGCCAGACGCGACGAGCGAAGGAAAGTCCTTCGCTCGTTGTGTCCGATCAAAGGGGGCGTGCTGTCAATGTTGATTGACAGCACGCCCCCTTTGGTGGGCGTGCCGGGGCGTGCCTCCCTGACGGGGGCGTTCCCACGGGAACGCCTCCCGTCAGAAGCCGGCCCACTGACATCACTAGTGATGTCAGTGGGAGTGATTTTGGCTCTGATAGAGCCAAAATCACTCCGGAGCTTGCGGTTGAAAACCTCAACCGCAGGCTCCGGCTCGCAAAATCGATGGTCGCGATGGTCTCGACCATCGCGACCATCACAATGCACGCTCGTATAGCCTGTGGGTGGTGACCCACAGCTATACGAGCGTCCAGGAGGACGCTCCATGAAAATGGAGCCCGGCCCTCATTCAGAGCGTGCGCTCTGCTCAGAGCGTACGGCTCTGAATGAGGGCCTTTATCTCTACAAATACATTTCAACTGAGTCACCGGTTTTACTTCAGTTGCTACCATGGTTTCTCTTTAATAAAATTTGAGAACCATCCTATGTTGTACTAATTGCTTCTTAGAGGCATGCAGCTCCTTACCTGTATACTTAAACGTGTCTTGCCAGAGTCTGTACATAATTGAAATTCAGGGTCTCCCCTTGCAGTCCTGGTTATGTTCAGTGCTACTAGAAACTGAAACCATGTAGACTCTGATATTAAATTTGTAGCTAGGGGTTCCTCCCCGGGTACCATTCTTGTTTTCGTGTACAATGCTTCTTTTACAAGTGTTCTTACTATGTGTGTACATATGGAGGTGGGTACATCTGTGAATATTGAGCATCTTTTCATGTGATAAAGTCATGTTCTTAGGGCTATCCTTCCTATGAAACATTCTCCCTTGGAGTTCGG
This sequence comes from Taudactylus pleione, assembly GCA_031769625.1. Taxonomy (NCBI): domain Eukaryota; kingdom Metazoa; phylum Chordata; class Amphibia; order Anura; family Myobatrachidae; genus Taudactylus; species Taudactylus pleione. The sequence continues at coordinate 6,751,761 of JAUIMM010000148.1, read as the reverse complement.
AGATAATAATTTTTTAGGCTTTACGCCCACAGATATAATACACATCCTCGGGGAGAATATAGGATACTGAGCAACCTAGAATAGTGCTACATAAAGTTCTAGCAAATCTACACAAGCCCAGAGTCCCCATCTGCTCAAAACAAGTATTTCCCTGGATAGTCACTAGACAGTATCCGGTTTGCGCCTTACCAACAGACACTTTTCTAGGCTCACTCATGTATCCTGTTCTCTGGAAACCAGATGTACCTTTGATCAGATTTAACCTACTAATATTAATTGGTTTCCCATCAGCCCTCCTGACGTAGGTCACTGTCTGATTGAGCAAATACCCAGGTTTCTTGGTGTTGGTAAATTTTATACATATCAAAGACCTGAATATTGGTGAAGTTTCAAACTAGAAGATTTAGTAACATTATACTTTCTATCCGATGGCCTTCCTTCCCATAATTCAAGAAACTCAGTGACATTTAATGGAATGGCGACTAATCCTACATTGTCTTGTCCCTGAGGTACACGAGATCACACCCTGCAATCACTCTGATTTCAAACCCTTCCCACTAAAGCATGATAGTGATCTGGAGGGTGTTTGTCAAAATCATTGATACTGTTAAGGCCCATACACACTGGACGATGTGTGTACGGGTCATGTCGTCAGCGCGGGCCCGGTGGGGGTGCTGGCATCGTTAAGTGCATCCACACTTGATGATTCCGGCAAACACGATTGTCAGCAGAGGGGGGAGTGAGGCCATGCTGCATTCGGCAGCATGGCATCGCTAATGATATCCCCAGATTGAGCTGCATGTACAGCTGACTGGGGATATAATTAACGAACCACGGAAGCGCGCATCATTCGACGGTGAGTGCATACACACTGGACAATATGAATGATATATTGTTCAATGATATTGTTATCGTTCATGGATATTGTCCAGTGTGTATGCACCCTTAGACTGACACCACTGGATGCAATTTTCTTTTGTTATGGGGACACAATATGTATAAGTAAATGGAGTACTCTTCAGGCAATAACCCCTCACATTGCCTATGAACTCCAGGGTGGACATATTGTCATTGACCCCTGAGTTGAGTCGGGTGTGGGGCTGAACTGAGTGAACTATAAATTCATCCTCCATCTCCACATAATCAATCCCATCACCAGAACCGATCTCTAAGTTCAATATCATGACATTTCATGGCATATTTGGAGACAGCAGGTTTATTCCTCTCTGCTGTTGTCTCAGCTGCTTGCTGATTTTAAAGAGATTTTGGACAGTCACTTAACTATTATACTTGAAATCATTCTGGAGATCTACCATCAAGTATGATTGTCTAGCAAAGGTATCTCAAATGGTGACAGGTTCAGGGTGGTCTAGTAGTAGTTCTTATGCTGTGCAGTATTAGTGAAAATGCTTCTGGCCATGCTAACCCAGTCTCAGCCATCTGTTTACTCAATTTATTCTTGATAGTACTGTTAACTCTCTTTAGTTTCCCACTGCCTAGTGGTCTGCAGGGAGTGTATAATGTAATATCAATAAGTTTACACATAGCCTGAATAATATCACCCGAGAAATAGGTACCTCTTTCATTCTCAATAAATTTGGCGATACCAAATCTACACACAAATTCCTGCACGATTTTCATAGCAGTAAACATACTGGTATTAGTTGCTGCCGTATAGGCCTCTACCCAGTTAGAAAACACATCAATACATACCAACATGTACTTTAAATTCCTGCAAGGAGGCAATTGTATGAAATCAATCTGAATTAACTGGAAAGGACCATCTGTGTGAGGGATGTGTGATAGTTCAGTAGGTATAGCCTTATTTTTTTTTCTTCAGACAAGAAAGGCATGAAGCAGCTTTCCACCAGGAGCATAAAAGTATGCATTGACTAATCTACACATACCTTCTATACCCAAATGCATCAACCTGTGCACTCACTAAGCTCAGAAAGTATGCTTTCGGAGATACAGGCCTATCTGATCTATCTTTCCATGAGCCTGTCGCATTCTGTCCACATCCATTCAAATTCCAGAAGGACTTTTCCTGTAGGAAACAAATTTCTTGCATTCTGATTGTTTGTGCTGAAAGCTTGAAATACCAGCAATTTATTTTTCATCAGTGTCAGACTCTATGTTTTGAATCACATATGGAGCTGCCACTCTCTTTGCAGCTTCATCTGCCACCCAGAGAGACTGTGTCACTGTTGTGTGTGTGTGTGCTTGGCATTTGATGACAACTACCACCTCTGGTAACTATATGACTGTCAGTAGTCCTTATATATGTTATGCATGTGCTATGGGTGTGCCTGCTTGTTCCTGCTAAATGTTTCTCAGGTGCCACAGAGCCCCAAAGTCATGGACCACCCCAAAAGCATACCTGGAATCAGTGCAGATGTTTACAGATTTCATCTAACTTGCAGGCTCTTTCAAGTGCTATTAGTTCTCCGCCTTCTGCCGAATTTGGAGGCCCTAATAGTTTGGCCTCTATGATGGCCATATTCTACTACTGAATAACCAGTGCATAGGTCTCCTGTATCTGTCTGTCTGTGACAGCTCCCATCAGTGTAGAAGGTTAAGTCTGCTTCAACTAAAGGGATGTTGTTGATGTCAGGTCTCGTCATGAAAGTATGATTTAGATACTCCATACAGTCATGTGTATCTGCACAAATGTCAAAATTTATTTTTTATCGATTTTGTACCTCATCCTCAACCTTTTGTGCCTTATGAGGCACATATGGTAGAAAATTTGTGATATTCAATGTGTTCCATCTTTTGAGAGTGATGTTTGCTGGTGCCATAAGGGCAAGTTCCCACTTATTATATCTAGCAGATGACACATGCCTTGTTTGAGCCAAATGTAAAAGTGCAGATACTGTGGGCTCTATTTATTAACATTATTTTTACTAAAATAAAGTGAAAAGGGGTGTTTTCACACCCTTTTCACATTATTTTAGTATCACCTACAGTTACTAATTGGCAATTGGAGTAGAATTCGTAAAATTCTACTCCAACCCCTAATTATCACTTATTTTTAGTAAGCAGATCGCATTTCCCATGATTGTAATGGGAAATGTGATCTGGCCAAAGTTACTAAAAATAAAATGTGGGAAAATACCGGGGAAAGCCCTGTGATAATAACGCCACCTGGAGATGGCGTTATCCAGGGTCTTCCCCAGTTACCGGACTCCTGCTCTGCTCTAACAGGCAGAGCAGAGACCGGAGCCGGCCTCAGTGATCAGCTGTGTGGTCTAAACAGACCGCAAGCTGATACAGTGTAATAAAAAATTATAATTAGTAAAAAAAAAAAAAAAAAGCCACGGAGGACATCACTGGAGCACCGATCACCGAAGGTAAGTGTAATTAAGGGAGGGGGGTCGCAGGGGGGAGGGGGAAGTCGGGGGTCGCGATCACGGGGGGTGGAGCTAAGCAGTGGGGGTGGGACTTAGCAAAGGTCAGTCAGCGCATGCATCGGCACTTGTCACGGTATTTTTTGCGAAAATACTGTGATAAGTGTGTAGAGCGAATTCGCAGGGACAGGGCTTTATCGCAAGCTCTGTCCCTGTAAGGGATTTTTAATAAATCCTGTGATATTGCCTGAATTCGCATTGTGAATTCAGTCGGTAATATCACACTACAATCTGCATTCAAAATGCGTATTGTAGTAAATAGAGCCCTTAGTGAGGTGTGTGGGTCATCAAATCATGACACAATACTATAGCCTCACTCTCCTCTAATAGAAGATCAGTTGCACAATACTTACCACCATAAGTATTGCACTCTGTTGCTCTTAATAATATTTTGGTCATGATTAACTACAGATTCCTTAAAGGAATCCACAGTGATTCCTCTACCGGTTAGGATGAGATGTCTGGACTAACCTTAAGAGCTTTTTTGAGTCCATCCATCAATAAAGCCACAGCTACTTCCCTATGATGTGCATTAATCCCAATGTCTATAATTCTTCTATACCTAGATATTTCATATAAAGTCTGGTGAAATACTCAGCTGCTCCCTCATGCTCCTTTTGTCTTATTGTAAATATTTTATACCAGTAAATATTTTATGGCAGTTCCTAAGGCAGTGTCTAAATGAGTAATCATATGTTCTGTATTAATTTGGTTAATGTCATCAGTCAGGACAAGGTCTTCCTAATTTGTTTCTTTAATAAATGTGGGAACACCAGAAAGACAAGCTCTGAGCAATATATGCCAATCTTTGTTGTTAGGGGCATATACAATTGGGTGTGAGGTTTAGCGAGGAAGAAACCTCGCGCCCAATTTAGGAATACAGCAGGAATGCACGCTCCCGATACCCGCGGTATTCAATTAAAAAAATAGTGGTCGCAGGGTTTTCAGCTCTGAAAACCCTGCGCCGTGTAAAAAATAAAATAAATCTTCACCTACATGGCTGGGGGTCTCCGGTGGTCTCCGCGGTTCCCCCTCTCTCTTCTTACTGGAGAGGGGGTGCTGGGAGTCCCGGGGGCTCCTTGGAGGCTCCAGGGACTGGTGGGAGAGGCAAGGGCTGCTGGGAGATGTAGTTCTCTCAGTGCCCATTCCGGGGGGGGCCACACATACATCGGGGGTCACACACACACACTCACTCATACACACTTACAAACAGCACACACACTGACATACTCACCCTGCTGCAGAAGAGCCGGCTCCCGACTTTGGATGCAGAAGACAGCGCTTCAGAAGGTGAGTAATTAAGGACTAATTAAGCTAATGGGAAACTTCCAATTGATTAATCAGTCCTAAGGGGTGGTGCCACCGGGGTGCCAGAGCAAGTCCCACTGATTTTTCCTAAAATTAACAATTTTAGGAAAAATCACGCTTGCTCCTGAGTTGCAAGAATAAAAACCTCCCGGCGTGCAAAATGAAAAAAAACCACACACCTAATTGAATAGCAAAAAATCCGCACCTGCAGGAAAAACCTCACAGGTGCGGATTTTTTACTATTCTCGCACCCAATTGAATATGTTCCTCAGGGGTCTATTTACTAAGCAGTGTCAGGAGACAGAGTGAAAAGTGATAAGAAAGTGATAAGGTGGCAGCCAATCAGCTCCCAACTGTCATTTTCAAACACAGCCTGTGAGATGACAGTTGGGAGCTGATTGGCTGGCACCTTATCACTTTCTTATCACTTTTCACTCTGTCTCCTAACACTGCTTAGTAAATGGACCCCTTAGACTCGTAAGCATTCTTTAATGAATTTCTTGCATTTCACCAAATCTTTTCTAGGATTTGGAAAATCTGAAATTTTAGACCAGAGCTCAGCTTTACTCCAAGGACAGTACATGGCTATATTACTAAATGGTACCAATCCTTATCAGCACGATCACTAGAAACAGCTATTGTATGCAATGGTTGTAACCCCGCTATTTGCATGTCGCCTTGTTTGGGAATAGGTAAAACTTCTGTTATTTTAATCACCTCCCTGCATGTAGCCATCTTTTGCGTAGCTAACCCAGAAGTGCTTGCATCACAAGGGTCACTCACGGCATTTGGGCTGAGCATTGTGCCTGCACCTCCCCCATATCTTGGTTGACCATCTTGGGTGTGCAGCACATGGGCAATGGCAACCACAAGGGAGGGATCATCTTCTCCCTCACTATAGTTTCTGCCAATTTTAGGGATTACAGGGTACAATTTAGCAGTCTTGGTGATATAAGGCGGCAGTAGTGCAATTGGGAACTGTGGACCCGATGCTTACAGGATTTATGGGCGTAACTATAGATTGACATTTTTCAGTACTCGTGTACATATTTGGTGTCCATAATATACATTGCAGAGCCTACTGGCAACCTAATACTTGCCCTCATGGTTGAGCTACTGATCTCTAGAGGCATCAAAAGTGTCCCATGATGGGTTATACTGGATCTAATGGCCACCTTACTGGATTTCTTCCAGCAACAGTTACGGTCACAATGGGTAGATCGGTTTTACAGAAAATGCTGGTGTTGTATCCTTTAATTATTGACCAATATAGATTCTAACAACATCAATGTCTCAATGTATTTTGCATTTTGTACGCATGGTTCCAATATTGTCAACTAACCTACCCTGTTGTACCATAGTCCTCGATTATTCATGTAAGCTGGGCAAGTTCCATGCACTTACCTCTATATGGACATCTTAAAACCAGTACACAGCTTCAGAACAGATAAGCATGCAATTGAAACAGCACTTTCAGAAACCACACTCGCAATTCAGTTCACAAAGCACAATTGACCATAAACACTTCACTTCAACCTTTCATACAATGGGTTAATAAATCGCTTTTGTTGGTACTTTCATTATTAATTTTCAACTGGCAAGTAAATTGGTTGACAAAAAGTTTGTTACTATGGCAACCTGAATTAAAGACAGTAAAAACTTGAGAGTTTGCGAAGTAATAAATGATAATAACTAATAAGTAATAGTGATAAAGGCAAGTTGTCAAGTAACCAGGCTATCCAGAATGGAAAGGGTTAATTACGGCTGGAGAGTAAATGAACACACAGCCATAGGGGCATATTCAATTTTGTGCGAGAATATCAAAAATCCTGCACCTGCAAGGTTTTTTTCCTGCAGGTGCGGGATTTTTGCTATTCAATCAGGAGCTGGGTTTAATACTTTTTGCGCGCCGGGAGTTTTTTTTTTTTTACGCACCTACAGAGCACAACCAATTTTTACTAAAATCCCCAATTTTAGGAAAAAAGATCGGTAAATGTTCTGGGACCCCGGCGGCACCCCTCCTAATGACTAATTAAGCAATTGGAAGTTTCCAATTTGCTTAGTCAGTAATACTTACCTTCCGAAGTGCTGTCTTCTGCATCCAGTGTTGGGACCCAGTCTCCTGCAGCAGTGGTGAGTATGTAGTGTGTATGAGTAAGTGTGTGTGTGTGCGTGAGTTCAGTGTGCCTCCCCGGGATGGGCGCTGGGAGAACTACATCTCCCACCAGCCCCTGGAGCCTCCTAGCAGCCCCCTCTTGAGTGAGAAGATAGAAGGGAGGCCACGAGAGAGCTGTGGAGACCACCGGGCATGTAAGTGCGGAATTCTTAGTTTTATTTTTTTACACGGCGCAGGGTTCTCAGAGCTGAAAACCCCGCAACCACTTTCTTAAAATTGGATACCGCGGGTATCGGGAGCGCGCATACCCGCGGTATCCAATTTTAAAAAAGTGGGCACAAGGTTTTTCACCTCGCTAACCCTTGTGCCCAATTGAATATGCCCCATAGTATTCATACAGTACTCTAACCTTTATTAGGCGTGTCAAGAATTTATATAGCTTCTTCTTTGCCCCTTACAGTTAACTATATAATTCCTTACACATCAATGATCTTACATATGTCCCCACCAGTGGCGTAACTAGGGTATTTGGAGCCCAGGGCAAATTTGAAAAGGGAGCGCCCCCCACCCAACATCCTGAGATGTGCGCGCGCCAAAGGAGCGCGTGGAAATAAATGGGCGTGGTCACTTCAAAATGGGGCGTGTCAACACACACCCCTTTATTTTCACGCTGAACATTCCTATCCATATGCACCTTAATCCCAGTAGTATCCCTTATACAGTACCCCCAGTATGCAGTTGTGGTCCCTCTTATGCAGGCCCATAGTAGTGCCCCTTATACAGTATCCCCAGTAGTGGTCCTGTAAGAGGGGCAAGGGGTGGACTGCTGTGTGCGCCTGCTGCCGTGCAGGTGTGGCGGGGCACTTACCTCTCTCACCCCGTGGCTCTCACCTTCAGGACACCTTGGTTTCTCCCACCGACGGTCCTGGGTCTTTCCGGTTTGACACAGCCGGGGACGGTCTAACCTGTAAGATAGGTCGGACACGCTGAACCTATGGGCCAGACCTTGCTGCCACAGGAAGGACTGACGGACAGGGGTGCGGGGACTAGAGGATGGTCATCATTGGCACTTGTGGCCTCAGACTGGTTTGCACCCGCATGCCAGGCACATGGGTGCAACCCGAACGGAAATGCCCGAAAAGGGAAAAGGGAAGAGGGGACGACACACAAACAATGATTCGACACACAAACACAGAATGCGCTCACCGGGTATGCCCCTTGTCTCTTTGCTGGGCGAGTAGTCCTGGTCTCTGCTCCTATAAGAGAGCACGGCTGCCTGGCGCCGCACTAGAACAATACCTGCAGCCTAACACCGCACGGTGATGGTGCAGTGGATATGCGGTAACCTAGCACAGGTACAGTGGTCTCGGCCTAGCGCCGCACGGTGGTGGTACAGTGGGTTCACAACAACCTAACACAATGGTACAGTGGTCTCTGCCTAGCGCCGCACGGTGGTGGTACAGTGGGTACACAACAACCTAACACAATGGTACAGTGGTCTCGGCCTAGCGCCGCACGGAGGGGGTACACAACAACCTAACACAATGGTACAGTGGTCTCGGCCTAGCGCCGCACGGTGGTGGTACAGTGCGTAAACACCAACCTAACACAGGGGTACAGTGGTCTCGGCCTAGCGCCGCACGGTGGTGGTACAGTGGGAACACACCAACCTAACACAGGGGTACAATGGCCTCGGCCTAGTGCCGCACGGTGGTGGTACAGTGGGTACACAATAACCTAACACAGTGGGACAGTGGTCTCGGCCTAGCGCCGCATGGTGGTGGTACAGTGGGTTCACAATAACCTAACACAGGGGTACAATGGCCTCGGCCTAGCGCCGCACAGTGGTGGTACAGTGGGTTCACAATAACCTAACACAGGGGTACAATGGCCTCGGCCTAGCACCGCACAGTGGTGGTACAGTGGGTTCACAATAACCTAACACAGGGGTACAATGGCCTCGGCCTAGCGCCGCACGGTGGTGGTACAGTGGGTTCACAATAACACAAGGGTACAGTGGTCTAATACCAAGATACAAGGGCCTCACTGAGGGCTTACCTGAACTGCCAACTCGCGTTCGGGACTCCCTCCAGCGACGATCCGCCTGCTCCGATGACTCCTCCGCTCTTCTCCTCCTGCCCGCAGGCGGGGATTTTAAATACCCCGCCGCGCGGGCTCCTGGGCTGGATGACGCGGCGGGCCCTCATTGGCCCGCCGCGCCGCCGGGTGATGACGCGCCCCAACACGTGGGCGCGTCCGGCAATGCGGGGTCCGGTCCTTGCCGGCGTCATGGCCGCGCCGCGTCGCCGGGTGATGATGCGCCACAACACGTGGGCGCGTCCGGCGACGTGGGGTCCGGTCCTTACCGGCGCCTTCGTGGGAGGGGGGGCGCGCGGCCCTGGACCTCCCACAGTCCCCCTTATACAGCCCCCAATTAGTTCCCCTTACTCAGTACCCCCAGTAGTGGCCCCCCAAATGCAGTGCCCCACGTAGTGTTCCCCCTTATGCAGTGCCCCCAGTAGCAGTCCCCACAATGCAGTGCGCCCAGTAGCGGTATCCCTTTATGCAGTGCCCTTTATATGGTGCCCTCAGTAGTAGTCCCCCCCCCTATGCAGTGCCCTTTATATAGTGACCCCTGCAGTAGTTCCCCACCCCATGCAGTTTTCCCAGTAGTGGTCCCCTTATGCAGGCACCCTGTAGTGATATGGGGATCCAGTGCCCCCTGTAGTGGCCCTTCCTATTATTGCCCCCAGTAGTGGTCCCCCGAGTGCAGTGCCTCTAGTAGTAGGCCCCTTTTATAATGCCCCCAGTGGTAGTTCCCCCCCAAGTAGTAGTCCCCAGTAGAGTAGGTCTTCCCAATGGCGCCCCCAGTAGTAGCCACCCCTCCCCCAGTAGAGGTCTCCCCAGTAGTAGCCACCCCTCCCCCAGTAGAGGTCCCCCCAGTAGTAGCCACCCCTCCCCCAGTAGAGGCCCCCCAGTAGTAGCCACCCCCCTCCCCCGTTGTGCAGATAGGTTAAAAAAATAAATATATATATATATATATAAAAATATATATATATATATATATATATAAAAATATACCTACCTGAATCTCTGCTCCTGGTCCTGCTCGCGGCGCCGCTCCCGCCCGGGCTGGCGCGCTCAGCATTATGGGACAGACGTCATGACGTCAGTCCCATTACCCACTGCAGGAGCCGGACGGAAGTCCGGCTCTTGCAGTGGGTGCTGCAGCAGTCAATGAGAGTCTGACTCTTATTGGCTGCTGTTTAACACACGCATCGCTGCCAGCGCTGGCGGCGATGCGTGTGTTATGCACAGCCTGAGCCCGCCTCCTGGTGCTATTGGGCAAGCGCTCAGGGGGAGGGAACGGGCTCAGGCGTGCAGCACAGGACCGACGCTGGAAGCCTAGCGCCAGTCCTGTGTAAATGTGTAGCGCTGACCGCACTCATTGCAGTCGGCGCTACACTGGCTAACTAGGGCGGGAGACCCCCCGCGCCGCCGGTCCAACGACGCCCAGGGCGCGCACCCTGCTCGCCCTGCCCAAGTTACGCCACTGGTCCCCACGCAGCTGCTGTGCAAAAGAGTCCAATTCTGAATCAGGCCCCTACTGACTACATACACTTATAATCTGTAATTAAAATAATGCATTTGCAGATTGTTTTTCATTGCATTTCATATTTAATGATTTGCAAAAATAGAACTCAATAAAGAAGATTATGTAGAGCAATTGTGAAGCACATTAGTGAGACGGTGAATAACAAAAGTAATAAATAACATTAATTAAAGTCGTATAGCATGCAAGGAACTAAATGTATGCCGAGTCCTACACTTCTCAGCTGCCGCACCGACTCTCCCTTCGCCTGGTTTCTTAATGACCGTAAGATATGTTTGTATATCTGACTTGCATTCACCTCTACATCAGTCCTATGTGTGGTTTTCTAGGACAGAATTACTCTCTATTTGTTCTGTTTTAAAGAATGTTTACCAAACACTGACAATTTACCATTGTTACTTTATTTATTTTACAAGTCTCTGTACGATTACAAAACATTTGGGGAAAGAATTCTGGTCTTTTTTCATAACAGTGATTCTAACCGTATCCTGCATAGCACACAATGTGGTTCCCAACAGAATATTAAACTATAATTTAAACATGATATCCTACTGTTCATAATTTAAGATGTCAGAGGAGCATCTTGTTTAAATTACAGATTTCTTGGTTTCCATATTAGCCAATGAATATATTCCATTGTACGTGCTTTTATATACTGCATACAGACCTTCTGAATGCTGTGGTATAATTTCATGACATGTATATGAATATGTTCCACATTATTTTTTCTTTGCTAAATTTTGTTTAAAGGAGGTTTATGTATTAGTAGCATCATAAGTGAAACAGTCAGATCTTTTTTTTTTTTTTTTTTAAATGCACTAAGATTGAAGGATTTTCCATTGTAACTGTTATTTTTATCATACAACCACTGAATTAATTATGTTTAATTTAAAGATGTACTGTAGGGAGTTATTATTTTATACTCAAGTGAAGGTCTAACGCCATATATGTTTCATCAACCTATCAGATGGTTTGTAGCTACACATCTCAAGCTACAAACCTGTTCAAATTGTTCCTCATCCATACGGGGAAGTAATTGTAATTTTACAAATTACAGTAATCTAAACCATGATAGATTATTTTAAAATTATGAAAGAACCAGGGTCCTATTCATTATGCCAAAAATATCCCCTGTGATAATTAAGGATTGAACTCACTGTGAGTTCAATTCAAGTATCGGATGCATTCATCATACCTTCTATACTTAATTATCACTTCTGAAAAGCTGCTCTTTTTGCGAAGACAGTGTTTCAAAAATAGGGCACTTTGCTCCTGCTGCTTGGACTCCTCGCAGCCTGTCTTGAAGCAGTGCATGCACAGCTTAAAAAGAGGCTGCGAAGAGACTGTAAAGGAAGCAGCAGGAGAAAAGAAAAGACGGAGGACCCAGCCCCCGTCCCCTGCCGTCCGCTCACCCTGGCCAAACCCGCTGTCTGTCCCCTGATGCCCCCCACAGGCCCTCGCAGAGCTGCAGCTGCTGCTGGGGTCTGTGCCCCCAGTTTAGACCTGCAGCCCCGCCGTATCAGTCCCCCTCCTCCGCTTCTGTGCCCTCTCCCTTGCCTCTGGCTCACAGGAGGAGAGCTCAGAGAGCCAGGAGGGAGTTGCATGAAGGTAGGAGGACACAGCAGAAAGATATCTTTTCAGATTCCTCTGCTGCATCAGGTGCTATATGCCATCTCAGAGTGGCATACAGTAATACTGTCAAGTTCTGAAAAAAAAATGTTCATAACTTGATGAATTTCATAATTTCCATTTCCATAATTATCAGGGGACAATTGTAACCAGGAGATATCAGTGATATCTCCTGTTACATGAATGATGAATAACCCTGACAATTTATACAAAAATAGGTGAAATTCTTAATTTTCACCTAGTTTTGTAGAAATTAAGAATATGAATAAGGTAATTGAATAAGGTAATTGAAAATTTCTGCTGTTTGGAAAAATTATATTTTCTCATCATCCAACATAGGTGCGTTTTACCTTCCATAACTCAGATAGACATACTGTATATCAGTGAGAACAACTATGCAGTCATGTGATGCAATTGGCCAGTCTGTTTAGTGAGTACACACAGGCAGACAGATCTAACACGTTTCATAGGTATTTTTGGCTTTGGAGAAACACCCACAAATACAGATGAATGAATCAATTTGTCCTTATTCCTAATTAATAAGGGATTGTTAATGAACAGGGCTAGCAATGCTTCTTTCTGGGGGGCTAATGCAGTTTCATGTTCAGAGAGAACATTTCAAGGTGCAAGCTAATACCCCTCAATATATATCTCGTCCTACATTTGCAGTTTCAAACAATTTACACTTTAGCAACACCCTATTTATTAATTTCAACTCTTCAATTTGTGTTCTAAAATACTTCTCAGTTTTGACTCATTGATGTGTTAATTTTAATCGTAAGAGTGAGGAACTAGCGAGTCATTATTATAGGTGCATTGCTGCTGCTCAAAGTGCATCTAGAATTGTATTTTTAAAATTCAGTTGTCGGAAGAACTAAGGGGCGAATTCAGCATTGCAAGCAATGTGCAGGACCCATTCTGTAAATCGCACACATGCCCTTCTATGCCTCTGACTGATTGTCATTTAAGTGGCGGGATGACTGGCACTCCTGGAAATGGGGGCGTGTCGCCCCATTTTCCGGGAGTGGCAAGGCCAGGGGCTACGTCAACGGACACCGTTTCCTGGCCTCGCAAGCCGGCCAGCATGAGGCTGACTCACCTGGCCAGTGGCCCGACGCCGTCCAGCATCGCGACCATAGGTCACAGTGCTGGGATCGCAACTGCAGCAGGGGGTGTCATACACCTACTGCTACATTTGCATATTTACAAGGATGGTCCCAAGCTGAATCACCCCCATAGTACAGTTTGGAGTCTACTACTCCAACTTCTTACAGCTGCTAACAGTTAATGAGCAGGAGTTTGTGTCAGCGTCTCATCAGTTACTAAGTTAAGTTCCACTTTGGTTATATGGTAATAAATACGTGTTGTGAGCTTGCAACATTTTGCTCAAGCAACATATGGCCAAATCCACCATAAGTAACACCTTTACCCCAGTATATAAACACTTATACCCTTTTTCCACTGGCCAAAACACCCGGGTTATTGTCATGTCAACCCAGGTAGTGGCTCAGTGGTAAAGGCTCCGGGTATTGAGCAGGGTTTTTAGCGGGTAAAACCCTGGTCGGGCTCAGTGGAAACAGGTTACCCGGGTCTTCCGACCTGAGACCTGTTTCCAACACAGCGATTGGGTGGTATTCGGAAGCGGTCTGTGTGACAGCTGTCACCGGGGACGGAGGGAGAGATTACAGCCTCCCCGTATGGTCCGGACCTTTCCTGTTTTTACCCCATCCCCGCTTCATACGGGGAGGCTGTAATCTTTCCATGCCCATCGCCCCGGTGACAGCTGTGACATCACCCCTGGAAAGGACCCCCTCCCCTGGTCGCTGGTTCGCTTTGGTCTGGCGTTCAGGGGCGAGATGGAGTTTTCCGCGCTTGGTGATGACATCATCTTCAAGAGCCGGCATTGCACCCGTGTGCAGTGTGAATGGCGTTGACCCGGGATATATCCCCTGGTCGGCGCCACAGTGGAAATGGGGTAAATCATGGATCTGACCCAGCGTGGAACCGTGTTTCAAATACCGTGTCAGACCCGGGATTTTGGTGGAAAAGGGGTGTGATGTGTGAAATTTTATTCAGCGATGCTCACCCATAGTTACACATTCCATTAGCACAAATACATGATTGTACTGTTACATTATTGCTAAACTATTTATACATATTGGGCCAGTCACTGAGCGTACAGGCTGACAATATATAACGGCACAAAAATCAGGGAATACTTACAGAGAACCTGGCAACAGGTTACAAACTAGATTTTAATTTGTTTATATCACAGGATTCTTCCATGTTCACAATGCCCAGGAGAGTACAGTAAATATAGTGCAAGAGGAAATACATGTCCTAGTGCAGCGAAATGTTAGTGACATCTGTTTGCAAATATGATGCATTTTCAGGCAAAAGAGACACAAAACAAGACAATCAGCACAAGCCGATCAGACAGGACCTGGAGCGCTGAGAAGGGCTGTTTGGCGCGTATGCAGCACTAGAGTATGAGGACACATTCTGTATATAGCAATATTGCAAAGTTTACTATATACTGTAAGTGTTTTCTATTGTGACTTGTGTACTCCTGCATTTATGCTTTGTATCTTGTAATGCTAGTCATCCTTTCATATATTTGACAAATCTGGGTGTGTGGACTGTATAATGACCTACAAAAATATAGCTTAGCTCAATGGTTCTCAAACTTTTTTGAATCTCGGCGCCCTAGAGTATCAGCATTGTTTTCACGGCACCCCTAAGCCAAACGTTTGTTATTGAGAAATTCAGATTTTTTTTTTTTAGTGAAGTAGTAAAGTGAAGTAGATTGTGCTGACCTGTCATCCTTAGGCTCAGTTATGTGCTGGTGGACAGGTTTGCACTTCTGTTTGTGCACATATCTACTTTACATTGACCATAAAGAATTTGATTTGGTGCTGGACCACCAACCTGAGGCACCTCTGCTAGTGTCCCGAGGCACCCCAGGGTGCTGCGGCTCACAGTTTGGGAACCACTGGCTTAGCTGTTCCTGCAGTAACAGGTCGAAGAGCAGGTGGAAGGCTTCTTCCCTGTAACACTACAGTGGTTATGCTGTGAATATACTGCATGTAGCCTGTCAGTCATCCTGTCGGCGCCATCTGATCTGACGTCGCCTGCCCGCCACCGCCATTAACGCTGCACTATGTTCCCATTCTCTAAGGAGAACCCTCACCCTCCTACTGTCTACCGCACCAGAATGCCGGTGCGATAACTGGCGCACCTGACGACGTCACACATCGTGTGACGTCATCGCGGCTGCACATGGCATTCTAGGTGCGGCTGCGGAGGAGTGAGGAGAGTCATGGAGGATTGAAGCAGCAGCAGCGCATCTCGCTGAGTCGCGGCCGAGTCATCAGACACCCGTGCCTGCCTTGAGGTCACTGACGCTGAGGAGAAATCTGAGAAACTGGCGTCATGGATGGTCTTTGTCCTCACCACTCTCCCCCCTGTCAGGTAAGCTCAGTCCCCAGCCACAGCATACATACATGCCCGAGGGCTCCTTTATCCCCACTGCATGAGTCCAGCCTGCTCTTTTTTAACAGCACATAGTGTGCTCCTAACACCAAGAGACACACAGGGGGTCATTCAGACCCGGTCGTTAGCGCCGATGCACTCAGACCGGGTCGATGGCCCCCCACAGAGCATGCGCACGACGGCGACGGCGCGTGCATGCGTAAGACCCGCTACAACCGACAGCGCCGGTCGTAGCAGGTCTTGATCCAAAGGGGGCGAGCTGTCGATGTTGATTGACAGCTCGCCCCGTTTGGACGACGGGCCGGGGGGGTGGCAGCCCAAACGGGGGCGTTCCCATGGGAACGCCTACCGTTTCGGGGCGGCCCCACTGACATCACTAGTGATGTCAGTGGAGAGCTTCCGGCTCAGACAGAGCCGAAAGCTCTCCGGGGCTTACGACAAGGGAGACCCTACCCTAGGGTCTCGTCGTTAGCCCCGATGGTCGCGATGGTCTTGACCATCGCGACCATCACCTTAGGCGGTCGTAAGGCTGTGGGTGTTAACCCACAGTCTTACCACCGCAAAGGAGGACGTCTTGAAAATTCACGTCCTCCCCTCATTCAGACCGACTGCACGCTCTGTGCGACCGGCTCTGAATGAGGTCCACAGTACCTAGCAAATATTTCACTGGTCAAAAAGTCTCTAATACAAGCTCCCCCATTGCAACAGAATGATGTGTGTAGTATGTATGATGCCTGTATGTAGCAGTCACAATATATGTGCATTAATGCATTGGGTATGTCTGTGGATATGATCCATGTATGTATTGGTTATGAATGCGCATGTGTAATGCAGATATTGGACAGTTGAATTTCTGAGACTGATCGTATTTGTCACTGTCACTCTGGGACAGATCACCTGCTAGGTGCCATTATTTCATCTTCAGCTATTAATTGTGATTTGCACATGACTACTATACGTTTTGTAAAGTGAATGTATTCATTGGTATTACACTGCTGCAGCATTTTTATTAAAAATAACTTCATGCTCAGTATTCAACATACAAGGCTTCTCTATCAGTCTGTTTTCTTAGGCATAAGTACAATGCTGCCAGCTACAATTTAGAACAATGCATTAATTAACATTAAGGGAAATGTATGGGAACTTGGTGGTGCTAGACACCCACTATGTATATTTTTTGCAAAAGTTTGAACCGGGACACTACAGTGTGGAATAATGTGAACTGACGGCACTGCAATGGTGCATAATGTGGCCTTTGGGCATTACTGTGGGGCATAAAATGAACAACCCCTACAAAGTGCAGTGTCTCTAGAAGCAATTGAACAGGTGCCTCTGTCGAAGCTGAGTAATTGGCTGAGACAAGTTCAGTTTAAAATTGAATCGCAGCGACGCCATCTTGCGACTGGCCGCAAAACGCCATCTTGGAAATGAGATCGCAAGACGCCATTTTGCGAATGGTCGCCATTTTAGATAAACTCACACTTTGGTACATGTGGCGATAATACTATTAGCACCATGCGATTGCATCTTCCATCATTTCTCATATACACAATAATACGCCTAATAGCGCTGTTAACTAGTCGCATATTAGCGAATGCACAAGACCCCAAATGAAAACAGCGCTTAGTAGCTAAATGCGCACGCATCTGTCCCCAGTTAACTAGCTTCTTCATATCAAACCCTGTACACTCACACATTACATATTCACTTACAAGGTTTCATTAGCTTTAAGGTATAAGGTTTAAGTTTGTTCAGTTGGTATAAATGCTGTGAAATAAGGATGTTTGATAACTAAGGTTTTATACATGCTAAGAAAGCCGTGTTTGGTTTTGTACTGAAGCGTACTCTTTCCACAGTATTCCGGTGATATCGGTGGGGAGATTGCATCATGCATTCTCGAGTTATGGACCGCAGAGACTTCAAGCAACAAAATGTATTAACTGTTAGGATGTTACAGGAGGCGTGAGGGCAGAGACTCCCAGTTGTTAGAGGCTGGGTGAGTCTATTTGAACCAGCCTGTTAAATGCTCCGTAACAGATGGATCCCCCTTGGGAACTAATAGCATCAGCAACAAACATCTCTATTGTTTTGCCTATTCCTGGGGGGGTATAAATATGTGTGCTCCAACACTGGGTTTTTAGTCGTCGTGCCGAATGCTGATAGACGAGGGGTTTCTTGCTGATGCTTAACACCTGGTACTGGAAGCGCTGCGTATGTATACTGTACTTGGGTCTGTGTAATTCCTTTGCACCTAAATTGTGTCTGGATCAATTGTGTGTAACTGACTGTACTTTTACTTGAATAATACTTGTGCGTTGGAACCACAGATTTCAAGTCTTAAGTCTTTATCTACTGTATGACTGCGTACGCAAATTAGCGTCATCCTTAGAAGGTATAGGCAGGACATTAGAAGGTATAGGCAGGATATTAGAAGGTATAGGAAGGAAGGAAGGTGTGCATAGAGGTTCTTATCTAGCATTGTTAGTTGGGGGCTCGTAGTGAAGTCACTTACCTGCTCACACGGTACATACGGCTATCAATATTTCAGCAAAGGGTGGAGTGGCCACATGCAGGGTTTGCCTGCAACCGCTTTGTGCTGAAAGATCGCTATCCATCTCAAGGAAGCTGACTAGAATCCAGGGACAAGAGAGGAAAAAGTTTGTTTCCTCCGTTGATAGAACCTTACATTTAAAGGGGTTCCGCAGTACTGAGTATGCGGCTAAGTCGCAGGTTTGTGCACAGCAAAGACGCACTTTTGTGTACACAGCTAAAGGTTGTCATACGGTTGTGTGGTATTCGCATTATTGTGTATGCGACTGGTCGCACAATAGCGTATACGTACTTCCGGTTGTGCTGCCACGTGTTTGAACAAGGCCGCTGAGGTTTACATTTTTCAATTATTACCAATATCTGGGTTAACGTGTATTTTCTGCGCAGGAAAAAGTGTGTAACAGTGAGTGTTTTGTTGGTAGGGGTAACTTGTTCTATACAGTTAAAGGTACCGTATGACCTTTAAGGGCTAAGTGCTAGTCGCTCAGTAAGCAGCTTTATCGTTCTATACACAGTAGCAGGTGTACATGTTGTCTTTGTTGTAGAGAGGTGCGTGGAAGTGGCCGACATATAAACTTCCATAGGTGTGGAAGTTGCCTTACTAAATCTTATCCGGGTGTGGAAGATGCCTTTTTCAAATCTTAACCAGGTGTGTGGGCACCGCCGACTTAAATCGTCCACAGGTAAGTGAAAGTATCTTGATCGTCTTTCACTAGTTTAAATCTTCATTGAAAAGCGTAGGATTTTGTCTCAGAATGGGAGCTGCGCAAACAGTAGAGATGTTAGACAATGATGTGCTGCTAATGGAGGCGCCGATCGGATCGGCTCATCGTATTATGCATACTAAGTACGGTACTTATGCAATAAGGTATTGTGATGTATGGTTTAAAATGACGATGAAGAGTGTTAGACCATTTCCCAGAATTGGTAGTTTTGATAAAAATGTGTTAGATAATGTCCGGGATCACATCAGTCTGATGCGCTCCCGAGAGAAAAAGGTTAAATATTTTGAATGTTTAAAACTGTGGCAGCATGAAGGGGATGCATGGCTTAAAAATGTGCAAATGACGCAAACTAGCGTCGTGAGCACATTGCCAGAAAATACATCCGCGACGCTAAATTGCAATACGGGCGAGCCACAAAATGGCGCGCCCATATGGCAAGGTAGCGTCATGGAGAATATTGCCAGCAGTTCACGCTCACCTCCCCCACCTTATGTGGATGGAGGTGCAAGTACAGTTACCAAAAATACCCATAAAAATGTAACAAGCAACTTGCACCCTCTCTTAAGCAACTATAAAGAAAATGTTCATGATGTGGATGATGAGCCTATTGTAATGTCTGCCATTTCCCATGCTGTGCAGATGATAGATGCTGCATCACCACAATCACGAGTGGTGCTGCCATCTCCATCGGTAACAGCAAGGGAAGTGTTAATGCCCTCTGCACCCGTAGAGGAAGTTGTTCATACCATATGTAGCAGCAGCAGACTAAACCCCCAGCCAGGTAACCAAGTCAAAGGTAGCAACGCTACCGGTCTGCATCCCATTCGGACAATAACCGTTCCAAATGGAAATGCAGATGCGAACGGTATAGTGCCAACGAGGGAAGTAGTAATGCATTGTCCTTGGACAAGAGCAGAACTAAATTCCATCATAAATTATTTCCCCAATCCCAAAAAAAACTAGCCAAATGTCAAAGATTTTTGAGAAATTTGGGTAGTTCACATGAGCCAACTAATAAAGATTGGCGAGTGGTGTTAAGGGCCTGTCTACCACGCAATACCGACGTGACAAAATTTATCACGGATTGTGTACTGGATGGTGACGTTCCCTTAACAGACCAAGTAAACCAAGGTAACATTTCTCGCATTTTAACTCAATTGGGTATATGTTTGCCAGTAGTAGTTAACTGGAACAAAATTTTCACCATTAAGCAAAAGGAGAGTGAATCTGCAGAAGATTATTGCGACCGGGCTCTGCAGGCTATCACCCAGTACACTGGGATAGAGGATATTAAAGATAGCACTCACCACAGGGGAATGATAGTCACGATACTCATGGACGGTCCTGAAAGAAAGTTTAAAAACCTGGGTTCAGACCTCACAGCCTGGCTGGCGGGGACTCACAATAGATACCCTCATAGAAACCGCCATCGAACATGATAAAAGCATCTCCAAGAAGAGAGAAGCCCTGAGCGAAAAACTAATGGCTGTCAGTATCCAAGCTCTGGGGGGAATGACGGTAACATCACAGCCAACAGACACACTTGCACTTATACACACACTCACACCTGAACAAGTATGTGCCCTCACTAACCCCACACATCAACAAACACAACTCTATCCCACTAACCCGACACAACCACAGGTCCCATAGTACTCACAAACTTCTTATCCCCCACAATACCCTTACCCTCCCTATCCTTACCCATATCCACCACCTTTACCCCCTGCTCAAACTTCACAACAACACGTCTTCACCCGATTCACGAACATGTTTTAACTGTAAACAACCAGGACACTTAAGTAGAAACTGTACAGTAAAAAGAGTAGGAACCCCAAATCAGGGAAGACCTGGATATCCCCATGAGGGATATGCACAGAGGCCAGCAAATGTCCAGCAGGCACCAGCTCCAAGTGTGGCCGTAAATGCTTTATTGGAGAATGGTAGCCAACGCCAGGGGTCAGGTCATAGCTGTAGTCTACAGATAGTCAGGTTAACGGGAAGTACTAGGGAAGAACCGGTCATGATGGTTGATGTAGCTGGTACTGAATATCCTTTTCTTGTAGACACAGGGGCGACCAGGTCAGTGATGAAATCTCCCATAAATTTACAGGTAACCAACGAGACAGTACCAACAATGGGTGTAACAGGTAAAGTGGAACATTATCCTTTAACAAAGCCAACAGAGGTTACTATTGGGCCGTTGCATACCAGGCATTCTTTTCTCCTGGCTGCTGCGGCTCCTACTAACCTTCTGGGCAGAGACTGTGTTATATATTGCACCCCTGATGGTGTATTTTTAGACATCCCAGAGAGAGTGGCACACGAGGTGCGGGATATGGTGGACACTCCCCAAAGGATAATGTATCATCTCAGATAAATGAAATGTTATTCCAGATTCCCTTTGGACTAAAGATGGACAGGACACTGGATTAATGGTAAACGTAAGCCCCATAATGGTAAATTTAAAAAACGGTAGGCAAGCTCCAAAAATTCCCCAGTACCCACTAAAACAGGAGGTAGAATTAGGGGTTTTCCCGATAATTGAGCGATTATTGCAACAGGGAATTTTAGTTCATACAGCTAGTGTAGCCAACAGTCAGATCTTTCCAGCGAAGAAGAGTGGTGGGAGGGGTTATAGGCTGGTACAAGACCTTAGAGGTGTTAATAAGGTAGTAGAGAGCCAATTCCCTGTAGTGTCAAATCCAGCTGTCATTCTGATGCAGATTCCACCAAATGCAAGCCATTTCACTGTCATTTACCTCTGTTCTGCTTCTTCTCTGTGCCTCTTCATCCTAACTGTCAGTATCTATTCACATTCACATACAGAGGTTTACAATACACATGGACACGGTTACCCCAAGGTTTCATAGCCAGCCCCGGTATCTTCTCCCAGGCATTGCACGACTGTTTACAATCTTTTCAACCTGCCAATGGATCTGTTCTAATTCAATATGTGGATGATTTATTGCTATGTTCTGACTCATTTATGTCATGTTTGAATGATACTAAACTTTTGTTACTTCATCTCTCGCATACAAGACACAAGGTGGCTAAGGACAAACTACAGCCATGTCAATCCAGAGTAAAATATTTGGGACACTGCCTAACCCAGGGTTTACGACATCTTACAATGGATAGAATCCAGGCCATACAAAACATGACACTGCTGCAGAATCAACAGCAAATTCGTACCTTCTTGGGAATGTGTGGATACTGTAGAATGTGGATCCCAGGTTTTTCTATTTTGGCCTTGCCTTTATAGGAATTAGTCTCTTCCTCAAAGCCCAATCGTGTCGTACACACAGAGGAATCAGAGCAGGCTTTCCTTAATCTTAAGGATAGTCTGACAAGAGCTCCTGCATTGGGAATACCTGATTATGAAAAACATTTTGATTTGTATTGTACGGAAGCCGATGGTTGTGCTGCAGGTGTCCTTACACAAAAACATGGTGAATCCAGTATGCCCGTAGCATACTACAGTGCCCAATTGGACACTGTGGCAAGATCACTCCCCACCTGTTTGAGAAGTGTAGCAGCTACCGCTCTATTGGTGAGTAAAAGTGAGGACGTAGTATTGGGTCATGATATGATTGTCTACACTCCCCATGCTGTATCTGCTCTGTTGAACTCAGCTCAAACCAGACACGTCTCCTCGGCTAGGTTCAGTGGGAAATAGCTCTAATCGCTCCTGCAAATATTACTGTTAAACGTTGCAGTACGCTGAATCCAGCAACATATCTTCCATATGTACAACATGATGTACAAAGGGTGGAAGGAGAGGAGTTGCTGGCGGGAGGTGAGTTCAGCAGACATAATGATACGCATGATTGTATGACATATCTGAACCAGACCTTTACTGCTAGACCTGACATACATGACACACCTTTAGAGAATGTGGATGTGACTTTTTATATGGATGGGAGTTGTCATAGACAAACAGACACAGGTGAATTATGTACAGGTTCTGCTGTAGTAAATGACACAGACATCATAGAAGCTAAACGTCTTGGTCCTCCTCACTCAGCCCAGGTGGCAGAGTTAGTAGCACTAACTAGAGCGTGTGAACTGGCAGCAGGCAAATCTGCTAACATTTACACTGACTCGAGGTATGCGTTTGGGGTGGTGCATGATTTTGGGGCTCTATGATGTCTGAGAAATTTTGGGGCTCTATGATGTCTGAGAAATTTTATGACAGCAGCAGGCACACCAGTTGCACATTCCCGACACATAGACTTTTAAAAGCAATCCAACTGCCCAAAGCGGTGGCAGTAATTAAATGCAAAGCCCATACATGTGAGGATGACCCGGTGTCACTGGGCAACAACAGAGCCGATGAAGCTGCAAAATGGGCAGCAGGGTTAAAAATGTTTTCTCCAGCTTAAACAATTATGTCATTCCAAACAATTGATATGCTGAAATTGAGATGCAAAATTTGTGTTCAACTCAGAAAAAATCCATTTGGAAGTCCAAGCAATGTGGGCAAGAGTCCTCTGGGCTCTGGAGGGACGAACATGGTAAGCCAGTAGCCCCCAAGGCATATTACCCAAGCCTGGCTGAGGCAGCACACGGTCTGACTCATCTGTGTAAACAAGGTATGTGCAAGCTGGTGAGGGCATACTGGTGCGCACCAGGTTTTTCTTCACAAACAGAAAAGATAGCAATGTCCTGTCTGACCTGCTTGAGAAAGAACATAGGGAAAGCGATCCCTACCGAACCGTCCCACATTCCACCAACTGATGGTCCTTTCCAGGTGATACAAATTGATTTCATCCAATTACCACCCTGCAGGAACCTTAAGTATGTATTAGTGTGCAGAGACGTATTTTCTAACTGGGTTGAGGCCTACCCAGCGGCCACTAATACTGCTGCATTTACTGCCAAGAAAATAGTTCAGGAATTTGTATGCAGGTACGGTATCCCTAGAATCATCGAGAGTGATAGAGGTACTCATTTCACAGGTGATGTTTTTCAAAATATGTGTAAGCTGATGGGTATTAATAGCCGACTTCATACCCCCTACCAACCGCAAGCCAGTGCCAAGTTAGAGAGGATGAACGGGACTATTAAAAATAAGCTAAGTAAAATCATGACTGAGACTGGACTAGGATGGCCAGAAGCATTACCTTTGGTCCTACAAAGCATAAGGACCACTCCTAGACCTCCTCTGAATCTGTCCCCATTTGAAATATTGTTCGGTAGACAACTTCATTTGATTATAAATCCACAGGAAGACCTGAAGGGTAACAACGAGGTAACTGTAAAGTATCTTATATCAATGAGTAAGCAGTTAAAGCAACAGCGACAGAAACTGAAATTGTTGTCTAATGATATGCCTGAAACTAACTGTCATGATGTTGAACCAGGAGAATATGTAATGATCAGAAATTTCTTGCGTTCAGGTTGTTTGACTGATCGGTGGGAAGGTCCGTACCAGGTGCTGCTGACAAGTACTACATCTTTGAAGGTGGCAGAAAGAGATACCTGGGTCCATTCCACTCACTGCAAATAGGTCAATCAACCGGTGGAGAAACAAGTCGGAAAAAAGACTGATAGTGTGGACCTGTCGCTCGCGAGCTTGTTCCGGGAGGATTGAAAAAGTTGTAGTGAGATACCTGAACTAAAAGAAACTTGCAGGTTTTGTTGTTACAATGGACGGGCCTGCTGTGTTCATTTTCATATTCTCTTTTAGAGTGTTCACCATCTTGGTCGGTTCGGGAATATCCAGTTTCTGTGATGGGAGACCGATCGAGGAAATGGGAGCTGAGGGCAGTGCTGATGGAGTGGAGTCAGGAGGAGTGCAATGCCAATCAGGAGAGTGTCTGTCCAATCTTAGTACTGTTATTGTTAAGAGAGCTGTCATTCCGGATACTCGGGGACGGTGTGGAGGTTTATCGTCTGAAGATTCCTGTATTTGTGAGCTTTGTGGGTCCCTAGCTGATGAGAACTGTATCCAACGGTGCCAACCTAAATATAGCCCGTACTGGGGTGGGTATCCTTTAGAGGATTATCATAGCATGGTAGACAAAGTGTTAAACCAAACTTATTGCTGGGTGTGTTCACATGTGCCACAGGGACAGCATAATGTAGGGTTGGTGCCATTTCCACTGAATATCATGGAAATTTTAGAATTACAAAAAGGGAAAACATTGGATGGAAAATTCCTCTCATCTAAACCACCTAATTTCAAACTCTATCAATTCCAAGTAGATAGATCACTTTTGTGTTTGAACATAACCAACCCCAATAAACCCGGGAGTTGGGAAGTGATGGGGAATAATCAGACAATGACCTTCTCACAAAGAGCTGATAATGAGTCCATAAACCATGATCTGTTACGCTCCATTAAGTCTGGTGGGAAACATTTTAGGTATCGGTATACATTGAGTTCCACCAAAGAAATTATTGGTAAGGTGCCAAATGGTTATTGTGCTAAGATAATACAACCAGAAACTTGCATGTACCAGATGGAAGACCCAGAAATAGGATTGTTTGCAAGGGAAATGTGGTTAATGATAATGATGCATACCATTCCTTATGTTCTCCCTGATAACGTATATTTCATATGTGGAAGAAAAGCGTATAAATGGCTCTCCCCGAGTTCCGAAGGTTTGTGTTACCTGGGAAGAGTAGTCCCAGAAGTTATGACCCTCACACATGTTGAAATGCTGGGTATACATAAGAACACACCGTCACCATATCTTCACACACAATATGAACACAGAGGCAAAAGAAATATGATACCTGGTGACGTGCATAAAGCCACTCAGTTAAACAGTGAGACAACTGGCTTTCAAGTTTTAGTCACATTGGATCCCACCAGGATTGCTCGGGGTACATTAAATTTTAGATACATCCAGGAACTTGCTAAATTGATAGATAATATCACCAAGATGTATGATGACACATTGAGGTATACAGGGAAAGAATTGCAAGCGTACAAGAAAGAACTGGTGCAACACAGACTAGTGTTGAATTATTTAACTGCTGTTACTGGAGGGTATTGCGTAACATTGGCCACCCAGTTCGGAGTAAAATGTTGCACCTATGTCACCAATGATACAAGCGACCCCAAGGAGGTGATAGACTGGAAGATGGATAGCTATGTTCTGTAGCTAAAATGGGAGTTTCGTAAGAACCATAATGCTTCAGTGGCTGAAGTAGGGGAAAAGCTAGAAGGATGGGTTTCATGGCTGAACCCAGTAAAATGGTTCTCAGGTCTAGGGGAATGGGTCCAGGAAGTGATCGCCAGCATAGGCAAAATCTTGATCCTTATACTAATTGTCATCATAGTAGTTGGCATATGAGTCCGGTGTGTTCCTATTGTGTTGAAGTTTGGAAAATGTAAAAATAGAGTAAAATGTAAGAACAAAACTATGATGGTGGTCAGTAATGACAATATGAATACCGAGGTAAATATAGAACTGCATTACAACCCTGAACTAGGAAATACCATCATTTGATGTATTCTATTTAGACATGCATAGAATGTATTATTGAAATGTTATTTATTTTAGAAAACCTCAGATAATGTAAAGTTTCAATTCCCCTTCAAGACTGCTTTTATAAGACTGGTGCATTCCCACACCTTTCACATGATCTTCCAAGATCCGCGGTGTGCATGTAATAGTAGTTTTATGTCACCACTCAGAGATGCATTTTTGATGGATTAAGAACCACCTTGTGCCATCCCACAATAACACTAAATAATATGTAAATGTAAGCCTAAATTAAATTCTAATAGCAGACTGTGATAGCATGTTGTTTGCTATCAAAGGGTGGACTGTCGAAGCTGAGTAATTGGCTGAGATAAGTTCAGTTTAAAATTGAATTGCAGTGACACCATCTTGCGATTGGCCACAAGACGCCATCTTGGAAATGAGATCGCAAGACGCCATTTTGTGAATGGCCGCCATTTTAGATAAACTCACACTTTGGTACATGTGGCGATAATACTATTAGCACCATGCGATTGCATCTTCCATCATTTCTCATATACACAATAATACGCCTAATAGCGCTGTTAACTAGTCGCATATTAGCAAAAAGACCCCAAATGAAAACACCGCTTAGTAGCTAAATGCGCACGCATCTGTCCCCAGTTAACTAGCGTCTTCATATCAAACCCCGTACACTCACACATTACATATTCACTTACAAGGTTTCATTAGCTTTAAGGTATAAAATTTAAGTTTGTTCAGTTGGTATAAATGCTGTGAAATAAGGATATTTGATAACTAAGGTTTTATACATGCTAAGAAAGCCGTGTTTGGTTTTGTACTGATGCATACTCTTTCCACAGTATTCCGGTGATATCGGTGGGGAGATTGCATCATGCATTCTCGAGTTATGGAGTTATGGACCGCAGGGACTTCAAGCAACAAAATGTATTAACTGTTAGGATGTTACAGGAGGCGTGAGGGCAGAGACCCCCAGTTGTTAGAGGCTGGGTGAGTCTATTTGAACCAGCCTGTTAAATGCTCCGTAACAGATGGATCCCCCTTGGGAACCAATAGCATCAGCAACAAACGTCTCTATTGTTTTGCCTATTCCTGGGGGGGTATAAATATGTGTGCTCCAACACTGGGTTTTTAGTCTTCGTGCCGAATGCTGATAGACGAGGCGTTTCTTGTTGATGCCTAACACCTGGTACCGGAAGCGCTGCGTATGTATACTGTACTTGGGTCTATATAATTCCTTTGCGCCTAAATTGTGTCTGGATCAATTGCGTGTAGCTGACTGTACTTTTACTTGAATAATACTTGTGCATTGGAACCACAGATTCCAAGTCTTTATTTACTGTATGACTGCGTACGCAAATTAGCGTCATCCTTAGAAGGTATAGGCAGGACATTAGAAGGTATAGGCAGGATATTAGAAGGTATAGGAAGGTGTGTATAGAGGTTCTGATCCAGTATCGTTACCTCTTTCAAAATGTTGTTGTGGGCCCACAAAGTTCTAGTTATGTACCTGTTCCCGCCTCCTGGTCCATGCAGCTGCTGCCTCTCCTCTACTCCATCCGGCCCCATGATCTATGCTGCCTCCCGCTGCTACATACTGCCTCTCCTCTGCAATTTTGCCACCCTGGTCCACTACACATTGCCTCTCCTCTGCTCCATTCTGCCCTCCTGGTCTGCTCTGCCTTCCCCTGCTATATACTGCCGCTCCTCTGCTCCAATCTGCACTCCTGGTCTGCTCTGCCTTCCCCCCGCTATATACTGCCGCTCCTCTGCTCTGTACTGCCTCCCTCTGCTCCATGCAGTTGCTGCCTTCCCCCTAGCTTCATACTGTCTGTTAGTGTATGTTGCCCTCTTTACCAAGTTGTCTTATTTTTTTTTTTAGTGTTTGACTCTTTTTGATGTAATGCGCACTGCACATTGGTAGTATAGGGATGTTTTACAGTGTAGTGTAGCTTATAGTGGAGTCAGTAATGTAATGTAGTGTGGGCTATAGAGTTAGTAATGCAGGGCAGGTATAGAGTGGTCAGTAATGTAGTGTAGGGTATAAAGGGGTCAGTGATGTAGTATATGGTATAAAGGAGTAAATCCCAAGTACTTAGTACACTATTATTGAATTCATTTGCAAAATGGAGAAAAGGATGCAATCTGGGTAAAAAAAAAAGGCAAAGGTCAGAGGTCCGATACGAGTGACCCACCCCATGCCTTGCACCACATATTGTTATGCTTAAGCTGATATATGTTCATTTTTTTATTAGGGGGTGGGGGGGGCACAAAAGGAGATTTTTGCCCTGGGCTCTACTTGGTCTAGAACCGGCCCTGTCTGTGAACAACGTCGTTCACAGACATATCGGGTGTATACACTCGCCGATGCACTCGCAAAATAAAACGAACAAACGATATATCAGCAAGTGTGTACCCAACTTTATATTTCCAGTTCCAATGTCGAGACAATTTTGCCAATTTGTTCCTAAATAGGAGCATTTATTAAAGGATTCTTTGTGTAGAAATAGGCACAATATCGCCAAAATACGGCATTAGCACTGATAGTGTAGTAACTGTCTACAGTATATACACCTAGTCCTGCAGCATTTCATTTTAGTTTTGCTTCAGTAATTAGTTGACAAGTAATGATGGTCTTCTGAATGCCCGAGCTCCAACCCCCTGAAAACAAATCTGTAAAAAGGCTTCAAATACTTCTCTCTAGTGTAACTATTTAACTGTATGTCACATTACAGCTGCCTGGGACTTTTTTGCTCTGATCTCCATGGTATGATGACCGGTTGATTCTGATTCATTGAGAGCAAGATCTCCCAGCTGGCATTCTGCTCACCATACAAACGTCCTTTATGAATCCAGGGACAGTATGCCAAACCCACAACTCTTCACTGCCTGCACAGTTCTGGTTCAGAACTCAGGTGTAACTTTACTCCACAGAAGAGGACAAGTAGACTGATTGCTGTAGTGAGCAATAGCATATATATAGGCTGGTGTTTTTGGTATGTGATACTGTTGCATCCAATCAAGTGCCGTAATCTGACCAACCTGGTCTTGTCCAGGGCTGTAACTAGGGGGGGGCTGGAGGTGCACATGCACCGGGTGCGCCGCTGCACCAGGCGCCAGTGTCCTTCAGCCCGGCTCCGCAGGGATACTCCAAGCCGGACACCCGCTGAGATGTTATTACCAGCGGGCGCCTGGCTCCTTCTCTGCAGCACCGTGCTAGCCGTAGGCTGGAGTTCTCTCCTGAACTCCAGCTTCCGGCTCTCCCCACAGGCACTATGGGAGAGATGTAATGACGTCTCTCCCATAGTTTTGAGGAGCAGCCGGGTGGATCCGATGGCGGCAGTCACAGGAGCGGGGTTTAAGGTAAGTATTTTTTTTGTGTGTGTGTGTGTGTGTGTGTATGTGGCACTATGGGGGCACTACAGGGGGACTACAGTGGCATTACCTACAGGGGCATTACCAGGGGGCTCTACAGGGGCATTACTAGGGGGCTTTACAGGGGAATTACCAGGGGGCTCTACAGGGGCATTAACAAGGGGCTCTACAGGGCATTACCAGGGGGCACTACAGGGACATTACAAGGGGGCTCTACAGGGGGACTACAGTGGCATTACCAGGGGGCTCTACAGGGGGACTACAGTGGCATTACCAAGGGGCTCTACAGGGACATTACAAGGGGGCTCTACAGGTGGCATTACCAGGGGGCTCTACAGGGGCATTACTAGGGGACATTACTATTTGGGCACTACAGGGGCATTACTAGGGGGCATTACTATTTGGGCACTACAGGGGCATTACTATGGGGACATAACCATATGGCCACTAGTACAGGGGCTCTACAGGGCATTACCAGGGGGCACTACAGGGACATTACAAGGGGGCTCTACAAGGGGACTACAGTGGCATTACCAAGGGGCTCTACAGGGGCATTACCAGGGAGCACTACAGGGACATTACAAGGGGGCTCTACAGGGGGACTACAGTGGCATTAACAGGGGGATCTACAGGAGGACTACAGTGGCATTACCAGGGGGCTCTACAGGGGCATTACCAGGGGGCTCTACAGGTGGCATTACCAGGGGGCTCTACAGGGGCATTACTAGGGGGCATTACTATTTGGGCACTACAGGGGCATTACCAGGGGGCTCTACAGGGGCATTACTAGGGGGCATTACTATTTGGGCACTACAGGGGCATTACCATATCGGCACTACAGGGGCATTACTATGGGGACATAACCATATGGCCACTAGTACAGGGGCAATACTGTAGGTGCACAGCTGAAGGGGGCATCACTATGGGGGTACTGCTGCAGGGGGCATTACTATGGGGGAATAACCGGGGGGGGCGCCAAATTACTGTCTTGCCCCGGGTGACGAAAACCCTAGTTTCGTCCCTGTCTTGTCCACTTTGAAAGCTCTCCCAACAGTCATGTGTACTAGGTATTACATCATTAGACAGTTTCTCAGAATATGGACCCTTACCATTCCGTGCATCGGGTGAAGGGTTAAAGTTTACATAAAGTCCTATCCTGGCATATTCTCTTTAAAAAGGACCTGTTGTAGTGTATTGTCCCGTCGTAGTATATAGTCATGAGTACACGATTGCACTATGCAGGGCTGTCGACAGCCGCGTTGGGCCCAGATGACAGGAGGCGTGGCCTAATCGTGAGAGGCGTGGCCACGCCCCTTTAGAGAGAAATATGAAAAAACTTATTTTTGCAGCACCGCTAAGCTGCGCGCTGGGGAGGAGGGTGCTGTGTGCCCCCCAACCCAGCACACCACCAATGGGGGCGTGATCAGCATGATCCCTCCCCCCATAAGCATAGCAGACTGCTCCGGCTGCTGCTTTAGCAGCCGCAGTTTCCCAGTGCAGCCCAGCACAGCAGCGTGAGCTGGGCTGCTGTGACATAAGAGGGAGGGGGAGCGGTGCCGGGCCCCTGCAGCAAGCCCTCGTCCGGGTTATTAGTACCCGCTCCCCCCCCCTTTCGGCACTATGTATTATGGGAAAGCTGCAAATACATGTTCTTACACCTAGTTCACCACTTAGTTGATCTACACAAAGTAATGCAAGCCCTCACAAATACATTTACATGCTTATACATTTGAGAACATTACAATTTAATTTTGGAAGAAATAATGAGCTGTAGTTTAGTTATATCTCACTGTAAGTCAGATATACCTTCAGAATATACAGCCCACTGTCTGGATGTGAACTGCTAGTATAACTGTTGTGTACATATTATATAATATGACAGGAAGCAGAAGACAGAAGCATGAATGACGTATTCAATTACTAAAGTAAATGATAAATACTTATGTTCCTTGAGCCTTTACATCTGCTGTCTTTTGGGGACTGAAATTTAAACAAAGGCCAATGGATTATGTCATAATTATGGATAGATGAACCTTTTTTTACTGGAACTATATAAAATGTACAGTACTTTTAAATCTAACTTTCAACCAGCAGGGTGTTATTGTCTATTCTAGAGAGGAATCAGATGCAAATTCTATTTCTACAAAACTGTATAGATTTTATATTTTAGCGAACTTTCAAGTACATTAAATTTAAGTTAATTTAAGTAAAAAAACAAACAAACAATCGTTTCCATAAGAACAAAATATTTGTTGTCAATATGTTGGGTCGTGTCTAACATCTTGAACCTTCCTTCTTATTTTACTCATTCAATGCTAAGGACGACTGGGACTTATCCTCAGCACTACAGATGTTAAAATGGCGTGCGGGCGAGGGTGGGGGATTTACCTAAAAGTCACCCACTTATAGTTGTTGTCATTCAGATCTGGAAGGGGTCAGGTGTAATCAGTAATGTAGCCAGCTTCTTACAGGAGGGAAAGCGAAGATGGACAAATAGGCACCCCAATGATTTGGCGTGAAGGAATCACTCCAGGCTCCCGTGACCATTGCAGAGAAGGAAAACATTTCACACTAATCAGTGGTTACAGGTCAGTGGCTAACTTACTGAGACACGAGCACTTATTCTAAACCATAACCTGCAGCCACCCACACAGAGTTGCCAGGCTTCTGTTCTCGACCTGGACCAATCAGAAGCAAGTGCAGCCAGTGCCAAGAGTGAATTACACTTTTTTCATACAACCGGACTCTTCCCCCCTGTGTAACTCCAGCCTCGTGCACCCTGTGTTACCTCCTGCTCCTGTGTCCCCCCACCAGTCTCCTGCCCCCTGTGTCTCTCCAGGCTCATTCTCACTGTGCCACTTCAGCCACATGTCTCCTGTGTCTCTGCAACCTCCTGCCACCTATGTCACTTCAGCCTTCTGTTCCTATCTAGCCTCCTACCCCATGTGTCACATTCAGCCACATGCTTCCAGTGTTACTCCAGCCTCCCTGTATCCAGTGCCCACAGTAAGTGCCATTTATTACAGTTTTACATTATCCCTGCCTCCTCCAGACAAAATAATAGAGACATTTTCAAAAATGAGGAATTATGGATGCAGTGTTAATAGTACTCTAGCTACCTCTATCGCCCCCATCCTACAACCAAATCATTTGGTTCTGGTAATCATGTGAGATGACAAGAGAATAATTCCTGTACTGCAATAATCATAATGAAGTCCAGGCATGGGCTGGATATAAAATTCAATAAGCGCAGATGCACCATTATATGAAAGAGGGGAGTCTCCTGTTTCAAATCATTTGGCCCCTTATAGGGGTATTCAATATGAAACGTAAACTTCGCCGTCTATGCGTGCCGAAGTTTTCGCCGCACATTGGAGCTTTTGCCGGTAAAAAAGTATCGCGCGCGCCCCCGCTTATACCCGTATTCATACATATATGAAATCGTCGAAAACGGCACCCGGCGAAAGTGAAATCAGCGAAAACTTCACTGATTTTTGGGGAAATCGCCCTAACACCCCCAAAAAGATGCTCTGACATGGGGGATCACTCTGGATACCCCCGATTAGCCCTGCTGAAGGTTTTTGGGGTCTTTAAACGGGCTCGATAGCTGCTATTTTGGGGATTTGGGAAGGTGATGAAGAATATTATTTAGAAGGTTTTTTTGCATAAAATAAGTAGTCCCAGCAAACTTGGGGTACTTGAAAATGGGGGTGAGCATATTTAAAAGTTGCTAAAGTGAACTTTTAAAAAACGTGAAAAATCCACCTGCCGCAAACACCTGCAATGAAAAAAAACACCTGGGGCATACTTGGGGACCCCCCTAGATTGTAGTTCACTAGTTTTTAACTTTGTACCCCCAAAATTTATTTTTCACCCCCAAAATGAAAGTGCTTTTTTGGGGGTCTTCTGAGGTATTTTTTTTTTTTAAATTTACACAGTTTACCTTTGGGGGACTGTCTGAAGGTTGCAGGGTGGTTCCCGAAATGTTGCACCCCAAAACCCCAAATCTGCACTTTTTTTTGCCACCCATTCCTTGGTGAAACTTTTTCGCAGGGTCGAATGCAATATACTTTTCGCACCGGCGAAAAGTTTTCAAATTGAATACGGTGTAAAAGTAAAAGTGGTGAAAATGACGTCATCCGAGCGAAAACATCGCAGAAACTGAGTTTTTGATCCATATTGAATACCCCTGTTAGTGTCTATTGTCTTGTGATCAACCTACACTGCAGAAATACTACTGAAACTGGGGGAGGGCACTTAATGTGCTGATATCTCACATCCTGGCACCTACACACTTGGGGGCATGTGTTCACGTAGTTGATATTGTCTGCGATATCACCAGACAATAATACCCCATACTACAAAGCAGGGCCGCCATCAGGGGGGAACTGTGGGGACTACTGTACCGGGCCCGGGCACTCCGCCAGAGAAGGGGGGCCCGGCCAACTCCAACCACCTGCCTGGCTGCCGCCGAAGGAAACTAAAGGGGCCTCCTGTCCTACGCCCCAACCCGCCGCTGCATCAGCAGCCGAGACATGTATCTGTGAACTGGGAACACTGGCCTCTGAAGCGCGAGGCCAGCATTTCCAGTGATGCACTGCGTGGGTGACGCCTGCGCATCCGATCGACTCAGAGAGGCAGCGGCGGTGCGTCAGCGGGAGCGTGGTGAGTTATTGGGCTGGGGGCCTGCTTATGGGGCAAGACCACAAGGGCACTACTTTAGTTAGCACTGCATAAGGGGCACTATTTTATGGGGTACTGCATAAGGGGCATTACTTTAGTGAGCACTGCATAAGGGGTAATACTTTAGGTGGCACTGCATAAGGGGCATTACTTTAGTGGGAACTGCATAAGGGGTACTACTTTAGGGGACACTGCATAAGGGGCATTACTTTAGTGGGCACTGCATAAGGGGTACTACTTTAGGTGGCACTGTATAAGGGTCATTACTTTAGTGGGCACTGCATAAGGGGTACTACTTTAGGGGGCACTGCATAAGGGACATTACTTTAGTGGGCACTGCATAAGAGGTAATACTTTAGGGGGCACTACTTTAGTGGGCACTGCATAATGGGCACTATTTTAGGGGGCACTGCATAAGGGGCAATACTTTAGTGGGCACTGCATAAGGGGCATTACTTTAGGGGGCACTACTTTAGGGGGCACTGCATAAGGGGTACTACTTTAGGGGGCACTGCATACAACCGGAAGGAGCAAACGAGGCACATATGATGCATTTGCAGTTGCATATCGATATACAGGGCCATAAGGAGTGGTTTGCGGCCGCACAGGCCGGGATTGCCTGGGGGTGGTACTAGCCGTACCTGCCATTCACTGCAGTCCGCACCCTCTTCCGGCTCACAGTTTCTGAACTGTATGGGGGGGGGGGCTGCCTATTTTGGCAGTCCCAGGCCCCACAATTTCTGATGGCAGCCCTGCTACAAAGAGTGTTAAGAGGTTTAGAGATGGGATGGTGCAAATGCCTGGATCATGGGCGTAACTACCATGAGTGCAAGGGCTGCAGCTGCTATGGGGCCCAGAGCTGAGGGCGGCCCATCTTCCTTATCCAAAATACATGTGTTATATACATCTTTTCACCATTGGGTGGTACATAGGGGCTCTTACATACTATTGCTATGGGGCCTTCAAATACCTCGTTATGACCTGGCCTGCATTGCCCAATCCTGTCATCAATACACACAGAGGTCCCCTCATTGTTGGGTTACCATTTCATCCCTACACATTTTATGTGTTAGAAATAAAATAACATGTATTAGATTTTACAAGTGCAGATGTCATTATGTGTAGAATCCATTTTTTTGGTGTTTTGGAAAGTTGGATTAGAGCCAAAGAAAGAAGTACAAAATAATTCTTGGTGGTGGTGGTTATACAAAATATAAATAAATACACACATTCACTTTAGTTAACTTATTGAAAACGTCAATAAAAGGACTTTTTTTGGACAAAAAAAAGGCACAATTTGTGCGCATAAATAATTAGTGATATTTATGTTGGAATGTGACCAGTGCAAAAATTGCCCACATAGGCTCAGGTGATGGTGTTAAAGAACAATTTGGACAAAAAGGTAAACATTTACTTTGGTACGGTGTTAACTTATACCCCTTTTAAACCGTAGCTAAAACCCAGGTTATTGGCAGGTTAACCCGGGTTGCTGCTCGCTTCCCAGATCGAGTGACTCGTCCCAGCAATCCAACCCAAATAGATTGCAGTGATTAACACAGGAATGACCTGTGTATTCCTGCAGTGTAAACGGGTCCTCAGACACAAGTCCTGTTTACAGCATGGGGAGATCCGGGTTTTCCTTTGCTTGGAGATTATGTTATCTGCAGAAGATTTCTACTGTACTTGGGTGCTGTGTGAAAGCACAGCACCCATGTACTGTGTAATAACCCGGGTCGGCATCACTGTGTGAAAGAGATCTGTCCCGGGTCCGACTCAGTTTGGAACCATGTTCCGAATCCCAGGTCAGACCTAGGATTTAGGTGTAAAAGGGGTATAAGTTACAATTAGAGATTTGTGTCATCCCTGTGACGGTTCCAACAGTAAAATGCTGTTATCACCTATACCAGAGGTTCCCAAGCTCTGTCATTAGAGTCCAGGTTTTAAGGATATGCATGCTTGAGTTGGTATACAGTCGGGAAGCCGGTGTACCTAATCCCGACCGCCGGCTTCCCGACTGTCATATCACGGCAAGGGTCTAAAGACAGGCGTCGATATGCAGACGCCTGTCATTAGACATACGCCGGTAGCCCGATGCCGGGCATCCCGATCGAAGAGATGCCGGGCGCGGATAGCCGTGGGGGGGGGAGGGTTAGGTTTAGGGTTCCCAGGGGGGACTTAGGGTTAGGCACCCACCGGGAGGTTAGGTTTAGACGAGGGGAAGGGAGGGTTAGCGTTAGGCAGCCCCGGGGGGGACTTAGGGTTAGGCACCCCCCGGGGGACTTGGGTTTAGGCAGCGGGGAAGGGGGGTTAGGTTTAGGCACTTAGAGGGGGGATTAGGGTTAGGCACTGGGGGGGAAGGTTAGGGTTAGGCACCCCTAAGGGAGGGTTAGGGTGTAGAAATAGGTAAGTCAATACTTACCTTAGGATAATCGGGATTTCCTCCTCTGCCGGGATACCGGTGTCGGGATTCCAACCGCCGAGCATGGGTCCGGCAGTAAATCATACCGATTCCCTTGAGTTCAGATGGTTAAACCAAATGGACTGAGGTACTGATTAAGTCACCTGTGCTCAAGTATGGATAACCTTATAACCCTTGTCTGTAGTGGGGGAGCTTGGGAAACTCTATCCTATACTATACACAGCTGGATTGTCATGCATATTCACTTTAAATCTTCTGTTGGCGTTAATGAAACTAACACACAGAGGGGTAATGGAGATAAGTGCATTTGATTTTTTGGGTGATCACATAGAGAGGTAGCGGAGATTACATTAGATTTTTGGGGTGATCTAACAGTTGAACCTATATTTAATTAAATCCCATTATACTGCACTTTTTTTACCTTTTTCATATACCATCTGGAAAATATTTTTCTCTTGTTCTAAAATTTCTCCTGAATTAAAGAAAAAAAGCAAGTAGCATAAGTATGTAAGGTTTCTTAATATCAGCCATCTGTCAGTTTTGCTAAATACCATTAAAACTGTTAAACATTTAACTGTTCTTGGAAGTAATAAACCTCCACTCTCAGGCTAAATCGTCTCATCAGAAGCAGAGTGTTTAGATAAATAATATTCATTACAAAAGAAATAAGAGTATGTCAGAATATAGCCAGTCTACAAGGTTTTCAAAACTCAGAGGAAATGATAGCCGTTAGTTATAGGAGAAATACGGAATTAAATCAAATACTCCTTCATGCCAACTAACTTTCGCACAGGACACATTTAAGGAAATTACTCCTAAACCCAGTTAAATAAAAACACACTGTTCTATTTCCAGCTGAATCTGTTTTCTCATTCCATGAGCCAAATAAATAGCAATTTCATTACTCGTGAAAGAAGCAGTCAATTTGTACTCAGTTCATAAGAAATGATGGCTACTTGGAGCAAGAAAATCTTTAGAACAAGGGCATAATTCCAACTTGTTGGCATGGCAAAACTTCATGTAAGGCTCAGCTTCTTCCTCCTGAAAATAACCATAAACTTTCTGCTCTGACAATCAACAACATCATCTTAGAAGCAATTTTTTTTCTACACATAATAAAAATTATTTACTTAATAAAGAAAATTCTGTAAATTATCAAAGGCTTATTATATTTTATATTGGGACTGCTATAGTATCATTAGATTTTGAAGTTACAGTATGTTTGGTGGGAAGCTATATTGAAAATTTAAGGGGGAAGTTTCAAAATCAGTAACAGTATCTGTATTAAACACAAAGTGAAATTCAAACTAGAGACATAGAGGGGTATTCAATTAGGTGCGAATGAGTGTCGAATGTGTTTTTTTCGAAATTTTCGCTAGCGAATACCATTTCGCTAAATTCAATTTAACTTGCGAATATTGTGAAAATCTACAGTTCGCCTAAAATACTAATCTATCCACTTTTGAATTGTGAAAGTCGAACGTTGCTATTCAATTACAAATATGCGTATAGAAATAAAAGCGAATTTTGCCGTGAATTCGCAAAAAACTGTCCGCACCTCTTGGGGGTGAGAGTTTTAAATCAAATGGTTTAAAATTACATATTTTTCAGGTAAAATAAGTGTGTAACAGCAAATATGCTTTCCCAAGCATTATTTGTTTTAAATGGTGTTGATTATATATTTTTAAAATGATCTATTGGCTTGTTACAATAATGGTTCAGTCCATTACAGTTGGTTCATTCCAAAGTTAGAAATACACCAGGTATTTTTTAATCACTCTTTCCAGCATCAGCATCAGCAGGTGGAGGAGCTGGAGAGAGAATATTATTACCTGTCAAGGAACTACGCACCTGAATCTGGAGAAGGAAGACACCGGACACAGATTTATTTATTTATTAACAGTTTCTTATATAGCGCAGCATATTCCGTTGCGCTTTACAATTGTAAACATTAATAGAACAAAACTGGGTAATAACAGACAGATATATAGGTAGGAAGGCCCTGCTCGCAAGCTTACAATCTATAGGGAAATAGGCATTGATACACAAGGATAGGTGCTATATATTGCATTTGGTCCAGCCAGAATGCACAGTTTCTTGTTTGGCTGCATGATCCAGTCACACAGAAATGTCGACCAAATGTCATGAGGATGTGAGAGAAAGACAATGTGTGAGATTGTGTGTGGACTGTAAAAAGGGGATGTAATTAGATATGGAAGCTATGAAGGTTATGTGGGAGGTTCTGGAATTTGATAAGCTTGCCTGAAGAGGTGAGTTTTCAGGGATCGCTTGAAGGATTGGAGACTAGATGAAAGTCTTATTGTGCGAGGTAGTTCATTCCATAGAGTGGGTGCAGCGCAAAGAAAGTCCTGTAACCGTGAATGGGAGCAAGTAATGCATGGGGATGAGAGACGCAGATCTTGTGCTGAGCGGAGAGGTCGGGTTGGGAGATATTTTGAGATGAGTGAAGAGATGTATGTTGGTGTGGTTTGGTTAAAAGCCTTATGTGTAAGTGAAAGTATTTTGTATTGAATACGGTAGAAAACCGGCAACCAATGGAGGGACTGACAGAGCGGGGCAGCAGAAGAAGAACATTTTGCAAGGAAGATAAGCCTTGCAGCTGCATTCATAATGGATTGTAATGGTGATAGCCTGTTTTTGGGAAGACCAGTAAGGAGGCTATTGCAATAGTCAATGCGGGAAATAATAAGTGCATGGATTAGAGTTTTTGCAGTGTCTTGTGTGAGATATAGTCGAATTTTGAATATGTTTTTTAAGTGTATGTAACATGATTTTGAGACAGATTGAATGTGGGGAACAAAGGACAGTTCAGAGTCAAGGATGACACCAAGGCAGCGAGCTTGTGGGGCGGGGTGGATGGTCGAGGTATTAACAGTGATAGAGAGATCAGGTTGGTAACTGTTATTGGCCGGTGGAAATATAATTAATTCTGTTTTAGAAATATTAAGTTTCAGGTGGCGAGATGACATCCAAGATGAAATGGCAGAAAGATATTCAGTGACACGGACCAATACAGATGGAGATAAATCTGGAGAGGATAGGTAGATTTGAGTATCATCCACATACCGATGGTACTGAAATCCAAAAGAGCTGATTAGTTTGCCAAGAGAGGTGGTATAGATTGAGAATAGCAGAAGACCTAAGACAGAGCCTTGCGGTACTCCAACTGATAGAGGTAGCGAAGAGGAGGCAGAGGCAGAACACGAACAGTAAAAGAGTGATCAGATAGGTAGGAAGAGAACCAAGAAAGAGCTGTGTCCTTAAGACCTAGGGATTGGAGCATTTGTATGAGAAGAGAGTGGTCAACAGTGTCAAAAGCAGCAGAGAGATCTAGAAGAATTAGGAGTGAGTAATGGCCTTTAGCCTTTACATATTTTTCAGGTAAAATAAGTGTGTAACAGCAAATATGCTTTCCCAAGCATTATTTGTTTTAAATGGTGTTGATTATATATTTTTAAAATGATCTATTGGCTTGTTACAATAATGGTTCAGACCATTACAGTTGGTTCATTCCAAAGTTAGAAATAGACCAGGTTGTATTTTTTAATCACTCTTTCCAGCATCAGCATCAGCAGCAGCAGGTGGAGGAGCTGGAGAGAGAACATTATTACCTGTCAAGGAACTACGCACCTGAATCTGGAGAAGAAGGAAGACACCTGACACAGATAATAGTATCCTTATAATTTGATTGATTATTATCATATCGAAATTTCTTTTTTTTTAAATGGAGCGCTTTCTGGCTCAAGTGTGGGAATTCATGTTTGCAGCATGTGTTCAAGCGAGTAGGCTGCAGTTTAGGGCGCAGATGAGTATTGCAGCCACTCCTGATGAATCAGCTGTGAATGTGGGTATTTCTGCAGGTGCACCTGAAAGTACTCCATCTTCCTCGGGTGTTGCGAGAATCCCAAGGCCACGTCTATATAGACAAAGACGGTTGTTGGATGGGATTCGAGAGGATGAGGTGATAAAATGTTATCGCCTCTCCTCTGCTGCCATTTACCAGCTGTATGATCTGCTGGAGAAGGATCTTGAACCGCGTGTTCCTACGAACAGAGCAGTTCCAGGCTTGGCAAAACTGCTAGCCACACTCCATTTTTTGGCATCGGGAACATTCCAACCGACTCTGGCGATAATTGCTGGCTTTTCACAAGCCACTTTTTCTCGCTGTTTGTCACAGGTCCTTCTGGCAATGCGGAAACATGTTTCTGAGTTTGTACATTTACCTCAGACCGAATATGAATGGAATGCTGTGAAGGCAGGTTTTTTTGCCGTGGGACGAATCCCCAATGTTTTGGGTGCAATAGATTGCACCCATATTGCTCTCATGGCCCCCTGCCAAATGGAAGAGATTTTTCGGAATCGAAAATCTTTCCATTCTCTAAATGTACAAATGATTTGTGATTCAAAAATGCGTTTCATGCAGGTGTTTGCTGGCATGCCAGGGGCTTCTCATGATTCCTTTATTTTGCAGCAATCTAGCCTATTTGAGATGTTTCAACAACAACAGATGCCTCATGGATGGCTGATTGGTAAGTAAATAATTTATTAAACTTTTAATATTTTTTATTATTCTTTTCAAAGTTAAAAATATATATATTTTTTATTTTAGGCGATCAAGGATATGGAAGTTTTCCCTGGCTGCTAACTCCACTGGCTAATCCTGACACCCCTGCAGAACACAGGTTTCAGGCAGCTCACATTAGGACTAGGGGAGTGATAGAACGCTCCGTTGGTCTGCTTAAAACCCGCTTTCGCTGTCTTGACAGGTCAGGGAGTGTGTTGCTGTATTCGCCAACAAAGGTTTGCAATATAATTATTGCTTGTACAATTTTACATAATATTTGTATTGCAAACCGTTTGGAGGCCGAGATTAAACCATTGATCAGTCTCGATTCTGACCTGTCTCCTGCAGTGGTTGATGATGCTGGCCTTGGGCAAAGCACTCGCCGTGATCTGATAGCATCATTTTTTCAATGTAAGTTTTTAGAACAATTAATCGATGTTAAACCCATTTCCCAAAATTGTTTTTCATGTTTTTTTTATTTTCCTTTCAATAGAACATCAACCTTGAATCACCAATAGTTGAAGTTTTGGCCTCTACTGGATCAGTTTAAGTATTCCTAAAGTTTAAACACCATTTTAGATAAGTGTTACATGTGTTACAAGTGTTTTGGTCAAGTTGGATCAGTTTTTCATTGTTATATGTTTGTTTTTTATAGTATTAGTTGTCTAGTTTTTATTTTTCAGTGTAAACATTAGTAATTGTTCCTGCATAAGCAAATCCCTTAACCTCCGGGATCTCCAATAGACAGCTGAGCAGCGGGGCGATGTGCTAGCCATCCCCAAAAAAGCATGTAAGTATCAACAAACCTCATTGCTGGTGTCATGTAACCTGTGTCTTTCCATCCCCTCCTGAGTATAAACTTTTCCCTGGAGCAGAGCTGACTGCTTGAAAACCTGCTCATGCTAATCACCTTTCTTCTTCTCTCCCTCTTAAGGAAGTTGACCGGACCTTTTTTGGACACCCAGGACGCAGATCAGCCCCATCCTCCGGGATCTCCAATGGACAGCTGAGCAGCGGGGCGATGTGCTAGCCATCCCCAGAAAAGCATTTAAGAATATTTTATAAAATAAATTTTGAAATGTTTTAAAATAAAACCAATGTCAGAACATTTTAATTTTTTTTTTTTTCAACAATCTGATTTAAACAGAAATCTTTTAATACCGTTAATGTTTTGTTACCAATAATTTCTTGCATATTTATATAATAATTTTTTTTTGGTTTAATTTTTTATTTTTAAACATGTAAAACTTTTTACGTTGTGTTTTCTTGCATTCAAAAAAAACAACTTTCCCGTCTTCTTTTTAACTGGAACATTTGAAACCTATAAGACAATGGAAAAATTTATAATTTTAAAACAATTAATTTTGCCAACCTCACAAACACTAATTTTACTCCTATTAACATTATTTCACTGTTGAAGAAGTAAATGATTACAATTAACTTGCATAAATGTTAAGAAAATATCATATATACATGTTTGGCAAACAGCTGAAAAAGTGGCGGAGTGGGGTCCTTAGCAATTATGCGTGAGCCAATAACAAATCCAGC
The DNA here is from genome assembly GCA_031769625.1 of Taudactylus pleione. NCBI lineage: Eukaryota > Metazoa > Chordata > Amphibia > Anura > Myobatrachidae > Taudactylus > Taudactylus pleione. The sequence goes on along the minus strand of JAUIMM010000148.1, from coordinate 6,708,848 downwards.
CTCATAGGTCTCAGGCTGATACCCCACTAGGCTGTCATGTAAAAAAACTCCATTAGGCTGTGCCCCCTGGCTGAATTACTGTCCCTATGTAGTGGCCCCAGGCTGTCCCCTTAGGCAGTGCCCCCAGGCTTTAATAGTGCTCCTTAGACAGTGCCCCCAGCCCAACACTTACCTTTACTTGCTCGACACTCACGATCCTACTGCCACTGCCTTGCTCTGACTGGATCTAACTAGGTCCAGCAAGCGTGTGTGGCAGGCTCCTGATGTCACGGTGACTTCCCTCGTGCAGTGCCTCACTGGGAACGCTTGCCTCTGCAATGATCAGAGGCTTCTTTAGCCTCTGGTCACTTCAGAGGCCAAGCTTCTACAGCGGTGGTCGGCGAGGGAAAGTGGCAGGTGGTAGGCTGTTTCTGCCGGGCGAGGCATCCGCAGAAAACAACCCGAGGAGAACACTGCCTCGCCAGGATTAGACGGTTGGGAAGGCGGCGTTTGGGATTCCCTCTGTCGGCTACCCTACTGCATCCCCATATGTTCTATGTCCCATATGTCCAATAATTAAGATAATCTGTTATTTAAATAAATATAAATGAAAACAGTAATTTATTTTCTAAACATGGATTTTTAACTGTATAATTAACGCTAATAAATTGTTTTTTTAATATATACCTTAAATCCAAATTAGGCAAAAGGCATCGTAGCAGGTATTACTTCGGATTCAACAATCAATTAATTTTCCGGGAGAAGACGTTTCCGTGTTATGGAAGTTGAGTCATCCAGCCCAGGAGTTTTCAACAATGAACTTGTTTGGATTTGATTTGGAAGATTGGTTAGGATTTGAACTGGGTTGAGAATATTCGGTGGACCAACAACGTGGTCAAATCTGGAAATAATTCAGATTGAGTTTGCGAAAAATAATCCTGCCTCATGACAGGTGTTCTCAATAATGAGCTTGAAAAATCCAGAACATAACTACTTATTGGTGTGTTTCAACGGACAATCTGCTCCTCCATTAAGAATTTAATTCCAGATGACATAATTAATAAAGCAGAAGACAGAACCTCTCGTTGTTCTGAAATTTTCTCAAAGGTCTTTGACATTTTTGAAAGTTCACTATTAATTGCACTTGCTACTTGTAGGGATTCTCTATGATGCTGATCTATTTGTGTACGTAATGTGAAAACCTAAAGGGTATATATACCCTAACCTAGATCACATGACATAAATGTATACCAGTTCTATACAAATTACGGAGATCCATTCCATTCCACTCTCTCCTTTCAATGGAGGAAAGACTGTATATATTATAATCAATATCCTATTGGTCCTAGCACACCAATCTATTATTAAAATTCCATAATTGTAAAATACAATATAAACATCCAAATCAGTTTATATTTAATATTAAAAATGTGTCCAGTCCATTTTTATTAGTGAATCCAGTTCATGTTTTGTGACTCCTTGATCGTCTAAATGTTCTTTTGGGCGCCAAAACGCCTAGGGGGATCGAGCAAGCGGGCTGATGACGACTTCCTGCCGACGGAGATAGCGCTCCGGAAGCAGTCACTGTCACCTGATCGGAGAGCGTCACGTGGTTCCAAGGCTTCGTTTTACTCCAAAGTCCCCAGGAAACATAGAGCCACATATGTAGTTCCGTCCATGTACTAGGCGGGAGACGATCTTTCATGGTGCACAGGTTACCCCCGGTAATATGTTTTAAGAATCACCATGGTAACCGGAACGTCTTTCAAGTAATGGATTCCAAAAGATGATAACTCACATGGGATACAAACGAACATAGAAAATAAAAACATAATTAGTCCAGATGAAATAAAATTGCTAGAAGTTAATAATTAATACATGGTAATCGATCACCATGGAGACCAAAATATGATGTAAAATAAGGGAAAAGATAAATGTCCTTTAAATAAGCACCCAAAATAAGCCATAAAACAAAACAAATAATAAAATATATGATAACTAAAAATTATAAGAACCATTTCAATTCAAAATCCACATTTAGCCCTCTAGGGGCTAGCGATTTCAATAGGTAAATAATTTTCATTTCCATTTTGGCAAGGTTACTATCTTTATTGTTAGTCCTCCAATCAGATTTTACTGTCTTAATGCCACAAAAAGACACTAGATGTTTAATATCACATTGATGTTCCTTTTTAAAATGTGACGAAACATTATGTGTCTCCAAACCCTTTCTTATGTTTCTCACATATTCGGCTAGACGGTCTTTTAACATTCTCGTCGTTTTGCCGATATATTGGCTACCACAGGAACATTCAAGTAAATAAATACAATATTTGGTGTGGCATGTGATGAAATCATCTATTTGAAAGGTCCTGTTTGTTTGAGTGGATCTATATTCTGTTATTTTTGAACTAGTACTCTTACAAACTTTACACATACTGCATGTCCCGCATCTGTAAAAACCTTTCGATTTGTTTATAGAAGATGAACTAGGAACAGCAATAGCACTTCTTACTAAATTATCTTTGATATTCCGCGCTTTTCTGTATGTGAACCTGGGTCTTCCTCTAATGAAAGATTTCAGGGATGGATCATGATTTAAAATCCCCCAGTGTCTTGTTATTATTTTTTCTATTTCTTTATATTGATTATTGAATCGGGTGATAAACGCAATTTCATTATTTTTGGGTTTGATAGCCTTCTGGTTCTTTCGTAACATATCCAATCTGTCTAATTGATGTCCCTTTTCTTTGGCTTGTTTAACCAATGTTTTATTATAACCTTTGTTTGTGAATTGTGTTGCCAAATGATTGGCTTGATCTTCATATACACTAATTTCCGTACAATTCCTACGTATACGGTGGAATTGGCTGTTAGGTATACTATTAAGCCAGTTATGATGATGATTACTACTGGCTTCAATATACCCATTGCAGTCTGTGGGTTTTATATAATTTTTTGTTTTAATGGTCCCATCCTCAATATATATGGTGAGATCTAGGAAATCTACGGAAATTTCACTAACATGAAAGGTAAGTTTAATATTCCTTATCATTTTCATTTAGATAAATACAAAAATCTCCTAAGGGATTCTGATTATCATCCCATATGAATATAATGTCGTCTATATAACGACGCCAGGACACCAGGCTGGCACCAAAGCTATGGCCACTCCAAATGGAGTGGTCCTGCCACCATGCCATGAATAAAGTGGAGTGGCCATAGCTTTGGTGCCAGCCTGGTGTCCTGGCATCGTTATATAGACGACATTATATTCATATGGGATGATAATCAGAATCCCTTAGGAGATTTTTGTAATTATCTAAATGAAAATGATAAGGATATTAAACTTACCTTTCATGTTAGTGAAATTTCCGTAGATTTCCTAGATCTCACCATATATATTGAGGATGGGACCATTAAAACAAAAAATTATATAAAACCCACAGACTGCAATGGGTATATTGAAGCCAGTAGTAATCATCATCATAACTGGCTTAATAGTATACCTAACAATCAATTCCACCGTATACGTAGGAATTGTACGAAAATTAGTGTATATGAAGATCAAGCCAATAATTTGGCAACACAATTCACAAACAAAGGTTATAATAAAACATTGGTTAAGCAAGCCAAAGAAAAGGGACATCAATTAGACAGATTGGATATGTTACGAAAGAACCAGAAGGCTATCAAACCCAAAAATAATGAAATTGCGTTTATCACCCGATTCAATAATCAATATAAAGAAATAGAAAAAATAATAACAAGACACTGGGGGATTTTAAATCATGATCCATCCCTGAAATCTTTCATTAGAGGAAGACCCAGGTTCACCTACAGAAAAGCGCGGAATATCAAAGATAATTTAGTAAGAAGTGCTATTGCTGTTCCTAGTTCATCTTCTATAAACAAATCGAAAGGTTTTTACAGATGCGGGACATGCAGTATGTGTAAAGTTTGTAAGAGCACTAGTTCAAAAATAACAGAATATAGATCCACTCAAACAAACAGGACCTTTCAAATAGATGATTTCATCACATGCCACACAAATATTGTATTTATTTACTTGAATGTTCCTGTGGTAGCCAATATATCGGCAAAACGACGAGAATGTTAAAAGACCGTCCAGCCGAACATGTGAGAAACATAAGAAAGGGTTTGGAGAGACATAATGTTTCGTCACATTTTAAAAAGGAACATCAATGTGATATTAAACATCTAGTGTCTTTTTGTGGCATTAAGACAGTAAAATCTGATTGGAGGACTAACAATAAAGATAGTAACCTTGCCAAAATGGAAATGAAAATGATTTACCTATTGAAATCGCTAGCCCCTAGAGGGCTAAATGTGGATTTTGAATTGAAATGGTTTTTATAATTTTTAGTTATCATATATTTTATTATTTGTTTTGTTTTATGGCTTATTTTGGGTGCTTATATAAAGGACATTTATCTTTTCCCTTATTTTACATCATATTTTGGTCTCCATGGTGATCGATTACCATGTATTAATTATTAACTTCTAGCAATTTTATTTCATCTGGACTAATTATGTTTTTATTTTCTATGTTCGTTTGTATCCCATGTGAGTTATCATCTTTTGGAATCCATTACTTGAAAGATGTTCCGGTTACCATGGTGATTCTTAAAACATATTACCGGGGGTAACCTGTGCACCATGAAAGATCGTCTCCCGCCTAGTACATGGACGGAACTACATATGTGGCTCTATGTTTCCTGGGGACTTTGGAGTAAAACGAAGCCTTGGAACCACGTGACGCTCTCCGATCAGGTGACAGTGACTGCTTCCGGAGCGCTATCTCCGTCGGCAGGAAGTCGTCATCAGCCCGCTTGCTCGATCCCCCTAGGCGTTTTGGCGCCCAAAAGAACATTTAGACGATCAAGGAGTCACAAAACATGAACTGGATTCACTAATAAAAATGGACTGGACACATTTTTAATATTAAATATAAACCGATTTGGATGTTTATATTGTATTTTGCAATTATGGAATTTTAATAATAGATTGGTGTGCTAGGACCAATAGGATATTGATTATAATATATACAGTCTTTCCTCCATTGAAAGGAGAGAGTGGAATGGAATGGATCTCCGTAATTTGTATAGAACTGGTATACATTTATGTCATGTGATCTAGGTTAGGGTATATATACCCTTTAGGTTTTCACATTAATTACACCCTGAGGAAGGACCCATGGTCAGAAACGCGTTGGTGTTTATGTAAAGTATCATTATACTGCATTCTTTTGCTACCTCTTTCCATTATTTTGGAAGAGGGAATTTTGTTTTAAATGTTTTAATTTTTGTTTTTGTTTTTGGAGTTGTCTTCTCCATTTTTTATTATTAAATCCCATTGTCTGTGGCTTCTGGTGGATAACTCCTTTTTTCAACCTGGCATACATGAGAGCTACTGGTTACATATACAAAGAAACCTTTATGGGAACGCTTACACCTGATCCTAGGTGAGTGCTTTTTCTGAGGGGTTCAAGTTGGGACGTTATTCTAACTAGAAAAAGATACCTTTATGTGAAAGCATTATATTTTGTTGAGGTGAGTCTCAAAAGGCAGACTCAAGAACATTTAAAGTATTCAGAAGTATGACCTACTGCACATCTTCTCTTTTATTTTAAGTGGAATTTTTATCAAGGTGGACATCCTTTAAGCATTTCCCTGGGGATCGCGCTTCTTTGGATCACTCTATTTGTCTATTATATGCGATTTTGGAGGAGTGGTGCTCCTAAGAGTGGACTAAGCTGCGGTCTGTGGGGTGCAGGTTGCATTAACCAAAAAAACTTTCTTTTATTTGTGTACGTGAAGTATGGATTTCTTCATAATGTACTCGACTAATGCTTTTCAAAGCGTCTTTAACCTGGATTAGTGCTTCAGTTATAACTTGTAAATCACCCTCAACTCGGAGACGTTGATCATTCATAGACTTGGCAAAATCTGTGATTGCATCAAATGGGGTCTCAATCTGTGTTTTTTCACCCGATGCTTGTGGTCTATCTGCAGGGGTAGACCTTACCATTAGATTTCTAAAAACTTTTGCCAGAATTTTAAAAGCAAGAATAGACCCTAGAAAAAGTAAACTATATTGAATGAAAAATTATCTAAATTTTCAAAATTTGCCTGACAAGCAAAAATAACTAACTACCTGGAGTAACAGAAGCTGGTGAAAATGTCAAGGATCCCACTTCAATATCTGAATCTTTATAGAAATATAAATAAATTTTTTTATTGTAAAACACATTTATTAGCATAGTGCATTTTTCAACATTCAACCTTCACATACCAGGTGAAATATTTCCAACATCTCCAACGTCAAGAATAATTGGAGTTATAGGTCTTTGTTCATCCCTTTGCATAATCATATTTTTTTATATATATACCAATCCAAATAAGGCGGCACTCAGAGTCCATGTACTAATGTAAATAGGTGGTGTTTATTCACACATTCATCGATGTTTCGGGGCCATCTGCCCCTTCTTCAGGATGACAAAAATAACCAGAAACAGTTCCCCGTGGAATGAACTGTATCTGGTTCTCACTCTGAAACTTAAGGCTTGACTGCTTGAAAAAGGTCCGTTAGGGGACCAAAACGTCAATGCCTGTACGTTAGCCTACTGTCTGTCTAATGGAATAAAATAACCTGCAATTCTACTGGTGAGTGCCATCTTTTTTATACACGTATAGATATATATATTAATGTATTCCTCTTACAAAGTGCTATATTCAATTATGCCACAGGGCGACGTTTCGAGGTGTAACCCTCTTTTTCAAGCTACCAGCATAGCCACAAAGACAGATCTGTCTATGTGGCAATGCTGGTGGCTTGAAAAAGAGGGTTATATTGTACATAGCACAGTAGTGTGACTGAATTTAACTTATATGGCCGATGGGGGAAACTCCCACAAATCCTTTGTGGAGACCTAAACCATCATCCACCACTGACGGCTCCGCCACCAGCCCCTTGCCAGGCCGCATGATGCCACACCAGCCTGGCAGCTGCATATGTATGTATATATATATATATATATATATATATATACAACAAACATATATATATATTATATATATATGTAATATATATTAAGTATAACATACACAAATGATGATTATATATATATCATCTATTCCTCAACACAGCTTCTACTCTGGCTGCTTATGTGTGTGTCTGTAAACACCAGGATTGAAAATGGTTGCAAGAAAATATTTAAATTTTTTCAGATTAGTCTGACACTACTTCATTTGATGACTTCTCGTTCAATTATATTGATGACAATCATGGGCATATAAATATATATCCATATAAAAAAAAAATATATATATATATATTCAAAGAAAAAATTTCATATTTTTAATCCACATTTCAAAAACAGAAAGCAACACTATTTTTGGAATATTAGTTTTAAAAAAAAATCCATAGACAAAATCATTCATGTACCTACGGTTTTTGTTAACATACAATGGGAATAATATATATTTACCCAGCCCCAAAGGCACCTCGACCTCGTGCTAAATTTGAACCGTAAAAAATTCCCACACAAACTTATAAATCATTCTAGACAGTTCAATATTGCGTGAGGAAACTTCCTTTCAAAATCCTTTAGCATTCTTTAAGCTGTTTATATCGTTCCCCCATATGCAGTGCCCACAATAGTAGTCTACATATGCATTGCCCCCAGTAGTAGTCCCCACTATGCATTGCCCCCAGTAGTAGTCCCCAGTAGTGGTCCCCATTATGCAGTGCCCACAGTAGGAGTCCCTCCTATGCATTGCCTCCTGCAGTAGTCCCCACAGTAGTGCACCCATTTAGGTCTGGAGGCACTGCATAAGGCACTGCATAAGGGGCAAGATTTTAATCACTGTATAATGGGGCCAGTCTAAGGACACTGCATAATCGGGCCAGTGTGGGGGGACTGCATAGGGTCAAAACAAAACTACAGGAGGCAATGCAAAAAAGTGAAAACTACTGGGAGCACTGCATATGGGCATAACTACAGGGGATACTGCATAATCATGTCAGGTTTTAAAACATTTTTTAATTTTGAAGGCCCCACCTGGCTACTTCTTCATACCACACGGCTGGCAAAATTTTCTGGGGAGAACACTGGTAATGAAGCACTAGGATCAACCGTCTGACCATATGTGGCCTTTCCGACGAGGCTGTTTCTGCCTGCTGCCACGTCCTGCCCTATTTTGAAAGGGCAGAAAGCACATTCCCATAGTGTGGCACCCCACTCCTTCATCCACAATGTCATACACACCATACAGCACGAGGATCAGCCATTTGACTTTATAAACAGTGCTACATTAGAATACAATAATAGGAAAAAACATTTCCTGTGCAGCGTAATACAGGACTAGGATCAGCCCTATTACACCACTGGTATATCTATCTAGCTAACTAACACACATCACACATGTGGCTCCCAGCAAAACAGACAGACAAGATAACCTAAAACAAAACAAAAATACACTTTTGGATTCCCATTGCAAAAATAAACAAACAAAATAAAGCAGGATGAACACAACCTTAAACATGCTAGACACACAAGTAAGTCATATATTGCATTACACCAGCAATTAAAATCAGTAACAATCCGCTCACCTGTACCTAGAAACTGCTGTTTCTTCCTCTTCTCTTGGTCAGGAGGAGGATGGTAATCCTCATCTTCATCGGATGCCGGAGAGCTGGATTGCTGCTGAGTTGCCATCTCCTACTGCAGAGACTGACGCACCTCAAATTTGCTTAAATACTGGCGAAGAGAGCGCCAAATTCTCCCTGTGGAGAGAAATGATACAATCCCCGCCCTCGCCAAACGTTGTTGATTTCGCATTCAACATAGGCGAATTTATGCAAAATTGAATTAGGCGAATTCAAAAAATACATTTTGCATTTTTAGGAGGCGAACATGGCGAGTACAATAATTTGTCGAAGCGTACTTGCAATTCGCACCTAATTGAATACCCTCCATACAGCTAAATAAAAAGTTTTATTTATTAGCAAACAGATTTTGTCTATATTTGATAAAATGTAATTGCAGCCTACAATATGATGATATTTCATGAACACAGACATAATATTTTGGAAGTTAAAATGACACAGTCTATGAAGACACTGCAATCAGCCACATGGGTCACTCTTACCCATCACTTATAAGAGTAAGCAGAGCTGTAAGTAGGGAGTAGGGCTGAAAATTATGTTGCTGCCCAGGATGTAAGGTCTTACAGGCGGCACCATCTCTGCATAACATCACCTGCATTTGACTTGCATGGTGCCTGAAACAGCATTCTGCAGTCAGTAGAGCTACTGCAGAGTTGAGGTAGTGCACATCTTCCTGGTAGTGGTGGCCCTGGCGTGATGCCATGATGTCACATGTTCGGGGAATGAGGACTGCAGAGGCCGGTGTGTCTGAGCACTGACACATACCGACTTTTCATCCAATTTGGCCGATTTCGACGAATCGGGTAATAAAAGTACAAATCGTGAGCTTATACTCACGAGCATGATGCCGATGCGCATCCCCGCTCGCTGATCCTCGCATCCTCTGATCTGCCATGTTACAACTGTTTTTAGGGCATCCTGGGATCTGTAGTTTTACAACAATGACAAGCCCAAAGGTGGAAGACCCATGCTGTCAAACAAAGAAAAACATATTAGCAAGCAATGAACACATGACATTCCTGTAAAAGAAAACACAATTACAATACCATAACAAACCTTTAAAAACCTGTAAAAAAGAAAATATTAAAACATTAAAAATTTTAACTAACAAAATTTTAAAAAACCTGTAAAAAAGAAATTAAAACATTAAAAATGTTAACTATAACAACATAACATTTTTAAAAACCTGTAAAAAAAAGAAAATATTAAAACATTAAAAATTTTAACTATAACAACATTAAATTTAACAAAACTATATACACAAATATTTAAATGTCCTTTTTTTTTCCTCTTCATAGATAATGTCCATGGATAGTGAACGTGAATTCGTTACAGGATTCATTGAAATCCTGCACTCGAAAGAGGGTCTGTGGAAGATCAGTTCTCAGAAGTACCACAACAAGTCGCACAAGTTGGCCGCACTTGAGGTACTTTTGGAGTATATGAAAAAGTACATCACTGATGCAGACCTGAAAACTGTACGACAAAAGATTCAAAATCTCAGGACAGTGTACATCAAAGAAAAAAAGAATGTGGATGACTTCAAAAAATCAGGAGTGGGCACAGATGAAATATATAGTCCTGCGCTGTGGTACTACCAAATGATGTCATTCATCAAAGAACAAGAGCCTCAAAGGGAATCTATCGTCTTGATGGCTGAGTGTGAGGGAGAAGAGGAGGTTGCAGAAGTCTTGGTAAGTAGCGACACAGTTTAAACCAAAATCCTTAATGTTTTTGTTGTTAAATCCCAAATGTCCAATTTAGTCAGTAGTTCACAGACAGTCCTCCTGGCATGGTACAGCACCTGGTCCATTAAAATAGGTCATGTACTCCTCCCTCAATTCTTTGGCACATGCAGTGGATGTTGTTGTAATTGATGGTGCAGACACAGATGTCAAATGTTCAATGTCCTCCAGGGGTCCTACATCTTCTGGTCTAGCTGGGACTGGTCCTAGTTGAGTAGATTTTCTTTGCAGAAAATTGTGCAGCACACAGCACGCCATCACGACCCAGTCTATCTTCTCCACACATAGATTGATGGTGGTGTGGAAAGTGCGGAAGCGGTTGCTCATTATTCCAAATGCATTTTCCACAATTAGCCATGCCCGGGACAGACGGTAGTTGTAGATCCTCTTCTCTCTGGTCAGGCCCCTCTGTGCAAATGGTTTCATCACATGTTCATGTAATGCAAAAGCCTAGTCTGCGACGAAAACCTAATTTAGTCTGCGCTTTGTCTGGTCCAGTTGAGGGTTTTGTTGGAGAGTCTCTGGTAGAAAGCCGTCTTTTTGAAGGACCCACCATCCGAAGCAAGGCCATTCTTACCGACATCCACAAACAGAATTCGTAGTTGGCATTCACCACTGCCATGAGAACGATGCTGAAGAATCCTTTGTAGTTGTAGTAATATGATCCGGTGTTGGCAGGTGGGTTGATGCGGATGTGTTTCCCATAGATGGCTCCTCTGCAGTTAGGGAAATTCCAACGTTGTTCAAAATCTTCCGCGATGCTGGTCTACTCCTCCACGGTGTTAGGAAACTGTAAAAATAGTAAAAAAGGGGTTAAAACATGACTATAATATTGTTTTTTCTTTTTTTCCTATATAGACTCCCACCCAAGACCCTGATTTACCATGAACACCGGACCGCAGTCTGCTCGGTGGTGACAGTGAGCCGGAGAATACCACACAAGTGGAAACTCCACTTCCACCTGGACCCTCATCTTCTTCACAACAACCGCAAAAAAAAAAAACAGGGGAGAAAGGAGAACCTTACTGAACGTGAGGACAATTTTTTCCAAAATGCAGAACGTCTGCTGCAGAAACCCCCAGATGCAATAGATGATTTCACAGCTCATGTGAACAGCACATTGAGAAATATGGATACAGATATCCAAAGAAATTTTCTCAGGTTAAACTACGACCTGTTGAGTCGCTGTATGAGCAAAAATATCTCCAATTCTACATACATAGCGGACCCAATGCTATTTTCCCCTGCCCCAAATAGGTATGTCCACCTCCCCCCCTGCCCAGTTAGATATTTACTCCCCCACCAAGCACCAGCATGACCTTGTATAATGCTCTGCTGGATGCAGCGGATGAGTCGCCCCAATATACAAAATTGTGTCTTGCTTTTAATATCACCAAATTTCATGAATTCTAATAGGTGCTTGCTGCATGGGATAGGGTGGTGATGACGCCATTTGGACAAGGTCACTACGTACATGACACAAGTACACATTGCTGGAAGCCGGGGGGCCACAATGTGTACATGTGCCATGTGTTTATTGGCCTGTTCAAACTGGCGTCTGACCCACCCTATCACGTACAGCCAGCTACCTATTGGGATTCATAAAATTTGGTGCTAATGTTCTTTTGTAAAATTGTTATTAAAAAAAAGGATATTGCACACAGTTTAATGCATACATTCAGTTGCCTACAGGTCAGTGCACATTGTACTAAAAAAGGCTATTTTTTGCTTTATGTTGAGTAAAAAATAAAAAAATTAATTTTTCTTTACACAAGAAATCAATGTGTGTTGTATTTATTTTACTTACCTTGCAATACTGGTACTGTAGCACTTTAATGATGGCTTTGTAGGTCTCCGGAATGATGACGCCCAAGGACTGAGGTGAAATGAGTGTCCCAAACTTCAGGTCTTCAAATGACCTTCCTGTAGCCAGGTACCTCAGGGTAGCCACCAGTCTGTCTTCAGCAGGGATTGCCCTCCGCCGCCTTGTGTCCTGTCTCTGGATGTGGGGGGGGGGGGTCACCAGATGCAGCAATACCTGGAAGGTGGCGTCATCCATGTGCAGGTAGTTCCGATAGTCATCCGGGTTGTTCTCCTTGATCTCCATCAGCAGGGACATGAGAGCGGGTATCCCTTTGTAGAAGCCACTCCTTGGTCCAGCATGCTCTCGTCCTTCTTTGGTGGGCCCTCTTCCTAATCTCCCGGACCCCAGCTTCAGCGACCAACACTCTATACCAACAGGGATGCATCAGTACAGAATTCAGGAACATGATAGAATGCAGGTAGGTAGCACACACTTGCAGGTAGAATAAATATTGTAAAAGGCAAGCCAAATACAAAGAGCACAGTAGCAATGTACAGGATTCAGCAGGAATACACCTAGCCTCATCTAATAGCAGAGCAGAATGTACACAGATTTTAAAGGGTGCCTGCTTTTTATACTCCCTAGATAGCCCCTCCCATTGTTATGGCTATTTAAATTTCCCACCAATAGTCAAGAGCCTGATTTTTTGTTTTTTTTAACTCACGATTTGTTATGGCCAATCTCACGATGCGTACGATCCGATAGATCGCGATATCGTAAAACAGATTGGGTGTCTTTTTTCCAAAATAGTGATCACGACAGTAAGGGAGCTCCCGTGAAAGTTCATGAGGAAATTTTACAAGAAATCGGATCGTGAGCACATCGGTATGTGTGTGGCCACCTTTAGGTTGATTGAATTTATAGAGAAGACAGCCAGAGGAGACAGATATAAGAAACTAGGAACAAAAGAGGCATATTGGATATTTACATTGGAAACATCTCCAAGTAGGTTGAATGATAACATTTAACTGAAGAATGCATGCAGAATCTTCCCTGTCTAAGTTGACCATATATTGTAGACAGGTATAAAGTGTGACAAGAGGACTTGTAAAGATGTTTAAAAAAAGATGTTGATAAGAACCAGGCTTATCATATTTGAAGCAATTAATATAATCTGAATTATGAGATGTTCACAATTATTTAGCTATATCTTTGACATTTTTATGTTCTGAAAACAAAGATTTATTAACACTATAATATAGTCTCAGTTTGTGTGAAGGTAAGCAAATGGGAGAGGGGCTTAGTATTGGTGGGGAGACCAATTGGTTACTGATCTCCTTATACAGAAAAAACTTTATTCTCAATCTCTAAATTAAGGAAGCGTCTGGGATTTTCCAACAATATAAGTATATATTACTAATAAAAAAAAAAAACAAGTGAAATAGTAATTATATAATTTCATTGCATTTCCTTTATTATTTATAGTGGTTGTTGTGATAATGCGACTGTGTACACCTATTGAATTTGCAACATTTATGCCTATGGTTTTATGTGTATTTAAGGAAAAGCTTTAACTCTGATTAAGGTGGTGTTTGACCCAAGTTACTGTACTATACAGGTTAGAAGAAAGAGTATAAAGTTGTAAAAACCTGTTTAGTGTTGGATGAATTTCATACACCAATTAGCTCAGAAGGATACTTAAACACCTATTCCTCTGATAAAACCAGAAACACTGGAGAAACGCATCACAAAAGGAGAGCAGTTGTTGCTGTTAAATCCCAGAATCTTAACTAGTGCAGGAAAAATACTCTGCCTATGGGCAATGCATCTCAACAGAGTTTAATGAGGACGATGTACTCCACACTCTAATCTCTCCTCAAATTCATTTGTAATCCATCTATTTAGGGACATTCTTTACTCATTTGTCCTCATGATTTAAGTCTCTCTGGCTCATGGGATGCGACATGAGTCAGGGAAAGTCTAGAAGACTTTGCGCACATCCCACTTGTTTACACCAGTTAACTGGTTAAGAGGCAGTAACAAACCACCAAACACCTTAAAACAATGTAAGTTAATGACTAATATGAAATATCTCCCTTGTGTTTTTATAGAAGTAAACAATACGACAACAGCTATTGGTGTACTAACCAAGTTCTGTTGATAAACATGCTCTTTGCCAGAGCTGCAAGGTCTTGGACGTGTAGGACTGGTAAGAGCCACCTCAGACCCATCAAATCATTATTACCCTTCTCTCATCTGCATGGGCATCAACATGTTTCCATGTCAGCCAAGAGAGCTGCCTCTCCAAAGTACAGTATAAGACATATAATTGTGCTGTGCATGGATTGGAGATAATATGCTGTATTCTTTTTTTCTTTTCTGCAGGCACGGTCTGGAAGCAGAGCATATTTAAATAAAGCAAATATAACATTTGGCTTGGAGTTCTCAAATTGTAGTATTTCAGCTTCATGCAAAGATGACTTATTTTTTTCACAAATTGCTTACACAGCTTTGTGTGTAAGGAAGGCACAAACCCAGAAAGGACGAAATCGGTTTCTGGCCACAAATAGCATGAAAGCCAGATTTACTGAAGAGATTTGTATAAATTGGCATAACAAGTCTGTAATATAGTTCTGTAGCTTTGTGATAGCTATATGCCACATTGGTGTCTGAATTCATCTCTCACCCGCATTCAGATGTATAAAATAAATATGTTAATATACCACACTATATGCATACTGTTGGCTTCTTGTGATGTTAGAGAAGTGACCATGAACCAAAATTAGATTGCAAGCTCATTTTGGCTCTGTGCAGTTCTTCGTAAAATGGAATATACTGTGTAAAAAAAAAAAAAACTAAACGAACTAACCTATTGTTAGATGTGTTTTGTCCCTTTTTGTTTTACATTTTCATTTTTTTATTAATGTGTACAAAAAGAACATAAACATTGCAACATGCTCCTTTCTGACAATGTGTAGTAAAGAGTTAGGTGTTGGAATGGCTCCAGGGGATTTAGAGCATGAAGCTGAGTCGATTGTTGCATTGCATGCACTCAAAATAAATGCATATATTCATCCCTATGTAGAGTGATACCCTGCCCCATCTATACTCTGCATTTAGGCTTCCATGAAACTTTGCATGTCCCTTACTTCTGATGACACGCCCACAATGAACATTACCTACATGTGAGCGCCCTCTTACAACCCAACACCTTTGCAGAAGCAAGTCGAGATGCAGCTGAATTGCCAGTATTTTGTACGTCCAGTTCTACAGACTGTGCAGTGCATTAAGAACTTATAGAACCTGGAACAGTACAGAAGACTGATTAAAAAAATGTATAGTGCACATTGGTCACCAAATTTCTCAAAATCAATTAAAATTTTTATGAATGATTCCCAAGCAGCAGGGTGTGATCAACCAATAGGCTGATTAGGCTGCAGCCTAGGTCGCTGGGACTTGGGATGCACAGATTGGCCAGATGGCTGCTGGATTTTTTTTTTTTTTTTAGTCACATCAAACTGGGTCAAGTCAATTCTACACCTATGGTGACACAAGAAACATCATATCACTGAATCATAGGTCTTCTGTGACCCCATGCAGTCAGCCCCAGGAACACACTCTCCGCCAATCGCTGCCATGACCCCTCATCTGACCTCTCTAGAAAGAAAAACTGAAAGTGCCTGATGCTGAAGGAAACATTGGGCATCGGAGGTTCCCTGCAGCGTGCTGATTGGTATGCTTTAAGAAATATAAAAGCATATAACAATTTCCTTCACTAAAGACAAATAATGCGAATGGTGTATTTTTGGGAAATAGTCACAATATTAAAGTCCAGATAAAAACATAGAGAGCATGAGGATCCAAAAATGTTTAGATGTCAGTCACTTTTCCAAATGGATTATTGGTGGATGGATTACCTCCAGACAATAAAACAAAATATAGTGTAATTTCTGGGAGACAATAAAACTCCTACTAACAATGAACATAAAGACTCGTACCAAATCTCAGAAGTCTCCAAGCATATCAGATAATCTGTCTGGTCAAGAAAGGCAAAAACAATTCTCCAAACACCACATCAACCTCTTGGTAAATAAAAGATCATCATGGTGCAGTATATCAATGGTGTGTGAAAAGTTTCTTACCTAGAGCAAGTAATTTGAAGTTTGTAAGAAGTTTTCATATGAACTTCATCATAATTCCTATCCAGGGTATCAATTTTCCACTGCTATTACCAGTAAAACATTAAGGGGACAGAGTGTAATACTATTAAGATAATTTATAGAATAAATATAATAAAACCAGAGAAGTAGCCCAAACTTAAATATAAATAAAGGAATATTTATCTAAAGCCAGTATTAAAAGATCTTTTAACCAAACAAGACTGTCTAGGTAGAGCTGGTGGAAAAACAATCAGGTAAGTCTCCTGGACCACATTATTTGGTTAAAGGAGCTTTCAAACTGTGCTTTTAACCTGCAGTACCAGGATTGTTCAGTTCCGGGCTTCAGTGTTGTAATAGTAAAGTGCCAGACATACGGCTATCACAAAAACTAGTTTAGACACTTTTATCCCCATTATAAATAAAAACAAATATCATCGATGAAGTGGTACCAGCACACCAGGGGCCTGATTCAAACCCGCTCGCAAGCGGGTCGATGGTGCCCAAGTGCGCATGCGCATGACGGAGGAGCCTCTGTTGTGCGCATGCACAAGACCCGAATAACGACGGCCAAGCCGTCGTTAAGGGTCTTGCACCAAAGGGGGCGTGCTGTCGATGGTGATTGACAGCACGCCCCCTTTGGTGGGCGTGCCGGGGGCGTGGCTGCCCAGACGGAGGCGTTCCCATGGGAACGCCTATAGTGTGGGTCCGGCCCCACTGACATCACTAGTGAAGTCAGTGGGAGTGCTTTTGGCTCTGATAGAGCCAAAAGCACTCCTGGGCTTGCGGAAGCAAGACCCTACTGCAGGGTCTCGTCGCAAGCCTGATGGTCGCGATGGTCTTGACCATCGCAACCATCATGTTGGCCGCTCGCTATAGCTGTGGGTTGTCACCCACAGCTATGCGAGCGGCCAGCAGGCCGCTCCAAAATGAAGGAGGGACGGCCCTGATTCAGAGCGAGCGCCCTGTCAGACCGTCCGGCTCTGAATCAGGGCCCAGGTTCGGAGTGGAGATAGAAGTGTTTAACTAGTTTTTGTGATAGATTAAATATTAATGATTTTAATCATGTCATGTTATCATATGTCAAAAATAATTATGAGACTATGGCTTTTAGAACCCAGTATGTTTTTCTATCATAAATAAATGACAAGTATAATTAAACGGATTTGGATATTATTAAAAGAACAAACTTTAAAAGATTATCTTCCAGATAAACCTACCTTCATTTACAGATGAGCCCCTTCTGTTAAAGATAAGTTAGTCCAAAGTTGTCTTATGGAAGAGAAGTTGTATAGTAACAAAAGGAATCCACAGTTGTGGTAATTGTCTACCTTGCAGAACAACCAGAGATCATAATAATGACAAACAATGTTTGCCTTTAAAGTTAATGAGAATACGTATATAAAACAAATAGTTTTATTAACATGTGATTCTCATAATCTAGTATATGCTTTGGAATGCAAATGTGGTTTATTGTATATTGGGAAAACTACGATATCTTTACAAACCCACTTTTCAGAGCATATGAGGAGTGGCTATTAAATAATGAGACTGATGAATTAATTTATGATTAATCATATTAAGTACATTTTAACTCTGTTCCCCTTCTATGTACTCCTCTTCTGCATCCAGACACTGCTGCATTCTTATTTTCCATTGGTCAAAGCCATGCTATAGCCCATTATCTGTCAGCTGTCTCAACAGCTCCATCGTTTTCTTCTTTACCTCAGTATCTGATGCAAAAGGGATTTGACTTTAGGGAAAAGGAGGAAGTCACACTGTGCTAGGCCTGGCGAGTATAGAGGGTGTGTTCTAGCACTGCAATCTGTTTCTCGGCCAAAAACTGCTGGAGAGAGAGCTGTGTGGGGTGGTGCGTTGTCCTGAAGGAGGATGAAACCATTATTCCACAACTCTGGCCTCTTTCTTCTGATTCTTTCCCGCAAAGTTGCTAGAACATTTTTGTAGTAATGAGGAGTCAGTGTTGCACTTTCTGGTACCCAGTTCCAAAATAATTCCCTTGATATCAAAGAAAATAATTAACATGGCTTTGAATTTGGATTTTCTTTGATGTGCTTTCTTCATTCTTGGTGACAATGGTGTTTTCCAGTGCATGGATTGGCATCTTGTCTCGGTATCATACTGGAAGAGCCATGTTTCATCACAGGTAATAACTATCTAAAAAATGCGAATCCACTTGAATTTGAACCAAAATGCCTGTATAAATTTGCTTTCGATTTTCTTTCTGCTTGGCAGGAAGAAGCCTTGGAAACATCTTAGTACAAACTTTTTTCAAGTTAAGATCTTGATGCAAAATTTTCCTAACAGTTTGTGGCTGTTTACCATTTCTGCGATCATTCAGATGCTGAGTCGATGGTCAATTCGAGCAATTTTTCAATTTTTTTTCCACATTTTCATTTGTTTTTGATGTGCAAAGCCTTGAGGAACGTCATCCTCACTCAAACACACGTGCAAGTGTCATACAATTTGCCCCATAAGCCTGGGTTAGCATACAGACAGATTTGGTGGGCGTTTTGTCCAATTTAACTTAACATTTTAAGTCAATATGTTGCTCCACTTTTGAACTAAGCATTTTTATGATGCACATGACTCTGTGTGACAGCAAACTATGTGTGCGAGAGGGATGAAACATGCAAAACAGTTTTGGATTAGTCCTAGGTCAATGTTCCCTCACTCCCTTTTAACTCACACAGTATGGTTTATTTTTTACAAGTACAGTCTTATTTAATAGCCACAACTTGTATATATAACATTGGAAATGGTCTTCCAACTCATTTAGTTTCATCTATTCTAAAATCACATAATGACTGAAAAGAAAAATAGTTAATGTTTGGGGACTAGAACAAATCATGAACACTTGGAGACCACAGATTTAGATAATCATCTATAAAGGGTAGAAATTAAATGGGTTTTTAAATTCAAAACACTGCAACCAAGGGGTTGGAATGCAGATTTTAAATTAAAATGTTTTGATTTTTTAATTAATAGATTGGTTAATGTTTTTTTTTTGATTTTCATTTCTCTCTGTACCCTGGAACACATATTGTCAAGGGCTTCCAAGGCTTTGAAATGTAGGGTACATCTAAGTTAAAAGAAAAAGCTTCTATCTAGACTTCGTGTCTATGGAAATGCTTCTGGGATTCTGAATGCAGTCTGCTTCTTTGGAATTAGCATCTATTTCCAGGAAGATAGTTTAAAAAGCTCAGCTCTGTGGAATACAAGATCCGTTTCATAAATAAGATTGAATTGAAATGCGTCGATAGCAGGACTCACAGAATACATTGCACCTGACCTATACTGTATTCTGTGAAGCTTACATTACAACAGCTTAGAGTGACAAGGACCCTTATTTGTGTGATGCACCTTGCCTCCTTTACGTATTGTGGACATTTTGTATCATTGGGAGAATTGTTGTATGCTTATTACAGTACATTAATCAATACTTTAAACTTACTGTATGTTATGCTCCTTACCGATTAGACCAGGGGTCTTCAAACTTGGCCCTCCAGATGCTGTGGAACTACACATCCCAGCATGCACTGCACATAGTTTTAGCATGCTGTTATATCAAAAAGGTGGCATTGCATGCTGGGATGTGTAGTTCCACAGCAGCTGGAGGGCCAAGTTTGAAGACCCCTGGATTAGACCATCTGGAAGAAATTTGGTATTAACGGATAATTTCTTTTTTTACTCATTAATTCTTATTAATTTTATACCATCAGTATTGCGCTAAAATATTTTATATTGTTTTATATCCAATCAAGCTGAAATTAAAGTGTTAATCTATAAGGGGATGATGAGCACTATTTTATCATACT
The DNA here is from genome assembly GCA_031769625.1 of Taudactylus pleione. Lineage (NCBI taxonomy): Eukaryota > Metazoa > Chordata > Amphibia > Anura > Myobatrachidae > Taudactylus > Taudactylus pleione. The sequence continues at coordinate 6,688,636 of JAUIMM010000148.1, read as the reverse complement.
GTACAAGTATGTATGGTAATTATGATATTCAAGGGGTGTTTTGGTGATTGGAAATCTTGTCCTTACTAAAGGAGACAATACTTCACCTTTTTCAGTGTTGTACATGTTGTGGAATCAATTGCTTATCACTACACTATGTATATTTTTTTCAAACACTTTGAGGAAAACATCATAACAGGGAGAACACCAATAACTTACCCTTGTTAATGCTATTTCTTCAAAGTCCATAGGGTCCACAGGGATCACCATGGGGTATAGTTGGTTGTAGTGAGCCGTGCACCAAACAGTTAAAGCTTTAGTTCCCAGCATGCACCGGCCCTCCTCCACATATACCCCCGCCCTAGCCAGCCAATTTTGTAAGCAAGCCCAAGGCAGGAGTAGGAGAGGAGAGAAGGAAGATCAACCCACTCTAGAAACACTCTCCCCCCAAGGATGAAGGAATCAGTGACCGAGAGAAAAAATACCCAATGAAGCCAGGTGCATCAGGGTTGGCGCGCTGTTGACCCTATGCACTTCGAAGAAAGAGAGTTAACAAGGGTAAGTTATACCATAACTCTTAATTTCTTCTTCAGGGTCCATAGGGCTCACCATGGGGACATCCTAAAGCAGTTTCCTGAAGAGTGGGGATGCTCCTGAGCAGAAAGGAGAATCCTGCGACCTAAGGAAGCATCCTGAGAGGAAAAAAGAATCAAAGGCAATAATAAACCTAATGAAGGTGCGGACAGAAGCCCATGTGGCCACCCTGCACAATTGTCTAGCAGAAGCATTATGGCAATCCGTACATGAAGATCCGACAAACCGGAACCACACACCCGGGATACCACTTTTGGAAAGTAACCATCCAGGTACTGAGGATAACACTGTCCTAAATTAAAGATAAAAATAAAAAGTAGGCATGCAGAAACCCCTAAAACCATAGGATCATCACATCTGGGTGAGCACCCTTAAAAATAAGAGTGCTAAGCTCTGTGACAAATGTGGGCTGAGGAAGGCTTCCTTGCCCCAAGCATCATCATCCTGATCACAGAGCTAGAGAAACCTTTGGCTGTTAAGAGGGATAACTCAAGAGCCACACTGTCAAATACAGATGAGGGAGGTCCGAGTGCAGACAAGGACCCTGTGCTAACAGGTCCGGCCGGAGAGGAAGTAGAAAGGGAGTGTCTATGGAGAGACACCGGGGATTGGTGAACCAGTGGTGCCTGGTGCAGGCTGGAGCTATCAGTATCACTGTGCCACCTTCCTGCTTGAATTTCCGGAGAACCCTTGGGTGGAGGGAAATCGGAGGAAAAAGGTATACAAGATTGAAATTCCATCACACTGCCAGAGCATCCACGAAAGCTGCTGAGGGGTCTCTGGTCCTGGACCTTTAAAAGGTCTTCTAGGTACGGCAGGAATCTGACTCCCTGATGCCTCGGGTAGGCCAACATAACTGCCATTATCTTGGTAAAGACCCGAGGGGCCGTTGACAGACCAAATGGCCGTGCCTGAAACTGGAAATTTCGCTGCAGAACAGAGAACCATAGAAATCGTTGGTGGGATGGCGTAATAGGCACATGCAGATATGCATCCTGAATGTCCAGGGAAACCATAAAATCCCCAGGTTCCATTGCTTGAACGATAGTTCCTATAGTTTCCATACGGAACTTGGGCACCCGGATAAACCTGTTGAGGGATTTGAGATTCAAAATAGGCCGGTGAGACCCATTCAGCTTCTGAATCAAAAAGAGAGTGGGATAGAAACCAGCTCCTTGAAGATCTGAAGGAACAGGTATTACTACACCTGAGTTTAGCAGGGAGTGAATGTGGGTCTGTGCTATATGGCTGCAGATTGCGAAATGTATACGGAAATGCATGTAAAAGTTGTACTCTTTCAGGCACTGCTGACTATAAAGTGTATATAATTCAAAATCAGTAGGAACTGATGCTGCTACTGCGGGGTTCTACTTCATCCTAATCCAGCTCTGACCATTGAGATTACCTTTTATTATGACGAGGGTAGAGTGTCCAGTTACAAAATGAAGAAGACTAGAGTTCTCCGTTAAATTAATGTTAACATTAAAAAAAAAAAAAAAAAAAAAAAGAAGATCAAGGACGCGAACTCAAAAGCAATTTATTTTTATTTTGGAACACAAAAATTGCAGAAAAAATGATGCTCCTAGTCAACAATTAATCAGTAGCTACAACATTGCCACTATGTACAAAATATCCAATGATAAATGTGCTACACATATAAAAAATACAGTATGCATTACATATATACACTGTGCAAAACATCTGGCATTCGAACATGATAATATGGAAATGATTGCAGGGGGTGCAAACTGCAAATACGAAGGCATCAAAACTTGTCATAGAAAGGCAATACATGAATGGGCCCTGAACAAATCCACACAGTCATCGTTCTAAAATTTTACACAGGTTTTGCAGTTCCTAAAATCAGTGAGGTCACTGTGGTACTTTCATGTCCAGCAAAATGAGCCACTAGCAAAATAAAAATAATCAGCAACTTCACAACATCCCTTCTGCAAGCAACATTAGAGACAGTTGTATTAGTTCTGGTAACTGTTCTTATGAAGGTATTAAAAAAAATTACTGCAAAAAATATATTACATAAACAAAACTAATATATAACAGACCTTCAAAGTAACTCCCTTTGGCAATATAGCTATCAATGTTTGTATTTTGGAGGGGGGGCACTAGTTAAACTGGTTATGGCTAACATCTTTTCCAAGTTGTTTATAAAGCATTCTTAAGGGATTACAAGAAACTGTCCCTTTCTACACCACTTTCACCTGCCACATCATCTGCTGCACTTCCAATGGTCTTAGGGTGGGTACACACCTAAACGACCGGAAATCGCACTGATGTTCAGGGCGATTTGCCTTCACCCTGGACATCGCATGAATGCCTGTACACACTGCACAATTTAATGAACGTCGGAATGATTACTTGTTCCGTTCCTCATTAATATGTATGGCGCAGCGTGCGATATCATGTGATTATCTATGCAGCAAAGCCAATCACACAATAACGCATGCGACCAGCGGGAGCGCGCAATAGTGCATACACACTAGACGATATACACGATTTCTCGTGCCTATACGCCAAATCGTGCCGATATCATCCTAGTTCGTGTAGCAGACTTTGGTTGCAGGTCCCTGGAGATATTAGACATCTTAGAAACACCTTCAGACACCTGCAAATAAACTCTTGAGACAATGACCAAAGTCCTGAAGACTTGCGTAAGAAAGGAGATTTATCAGGGGAGAAAATAATATGTCAAATAGAGTCTTTAAACCTTCATTAATTTTTAATAAAGAGCAAATAGGGAAAGGATCTATTTAGAACTGCTGAAGACACACTTTGGCGTTCACAATCATTTTGTTAAATTACGTAAAATACTACCAAAAAGCTGATATGTCCAATGTGACTGGTGAGAATCACCATAACTAATGTGCACCTTCTATTCAACAAAACGGCGTTGTAAGCAATGTGTAGTAACATCACAACTTCATTTAAAGCTAACGGTAGTTGGAGCAAGCTTACTTTTCAACAGAAAAGCAAAGTAATTTAAAGGTGATTGCACATAACTGAATAGGAGAGCACTGTAAGCTTCCAGAACATTATTTATTAACATTTTCTGTTGCGCTTTACAATTAAAGGTCCCTTTTTCATTAAATTACAACAAAGCTCGGCTACCTCTAAAAAAGCATGTACAACGTACTAGGCACACCATATAAAAATTACTGGGGTAATCAAACAGGGAGGGAAGGTACTCTAGAACACACGCAACTAACTTTGTGACAACACAATGCTTTCATTTGATCTGCAGCCAAAGTTGGAGCATCTGTGACAAGTTTACAGGCATGGACATTCTGGCTGTCCAATACATACTTGCCTACTGTCCCGTATTTTGGGAGATCTTCTGGACTCCCGAGAGCGTAGGCCACTCTCCCAGATCTGAACTTTGATAACACAATTTTCTTCTAATCACATAATTGCGCAGCGTGGCCATAAAAATGTGAATAGCGTGGTCACACTCACCCGTTCAGGTCCAAAAGTAGGCAAGTATGGTACAATAGGTAGGGAAGGCAGAATATAGTACTAGCTTTTTTCCTGAGAAGCAGAAACACACAGATGTGTAAGCTTGACATATGAAATTGGGAACACACCAGGTAAACAGAGATGTTCCCTTATTAATCTTTTCTGAGCAAAAATCAAGGGATGTTTAATAATTCTCCTGTAATTTCATTAAGCCACAGTTTTACCGGAGAGTTTAGAAATCGGATTCAGATGGATTTCAACAAGACTAACTCTCCTGCAAGAGACCTTTTCTGTATGATTTAATAATTAAATTGAGGAGCAAATGAGCAGTAAAACTTAGGTTCGAATTTCATGTTGATTTAATAATGAAGTTTTGTGACACATTACGGTCTTAAATATATCAATGTTTCCCTATTCAGTTAATTGTTATACTTTCATCTTAAAATAACCTTCCCTTAACCCCTTACAAAAATATTTGCCATCAATGGCACTTCCTTTTTACTCAGATAACTGAATAAAAGCAGAAACAGACAGACATCGCATCTGTTAGTGTTTCCGAAAAGATCACAAAAAATGGAGAAGTTCCCAATTTGTTTTTTTTGCCTTGTGCAGTGCACAAGACTTTAATTATAAAATCATCAAGGAAACCTCTAAATATACAAAAGCATAAGCATGCAATTTGTGTTTTTACTCATCATTTCGGACTGAATTAATTTTTTTTAATGAGATTTAAGTTAACTTTAAATAAAAGAAATTTCATGAGGCTTAAAATCATTATACCATTAGTGCTAAATATTATAAATCTTACTAAAAATTATAGAAATGTTATCTGTGTCAAAAACCTAAAATACCTCTATACAAAGGAATTTAATTTGATAAGAATTAAAAAAAAAAAAAGAAGGATTCAGAAGGAAGGGATCATATATAGAGAAATCTTCCAAGTTTCTGTAATGCACCATTGAAGAATAGATAAAGTAACTGTCAAGAAAGAATTGACATTGTCCTAAAATGTTTAAGTATTAATTATATGTAAATGGACCAAGATCGATTGATTTATATCGTGATATGCAATATGTCTGGCTTACCCCTTTTCCCTTCTGTATCCCCATTTCTTTGTATTAAACTTTCAATAAAAACTATTATTAAAAAAAAAGAAACAATTGATAGTGTTTGCAGGAAGCCCCATACTAAATGGGTCTAAGATTCCACTTCCAATTGTGTCCACTGTTTAAACTAGAGCTGTGCGGGTTCGGTTTTATTCCGTTCCTATCGCCAAATTATCGTAAATTCGGATTAGTTCGGACTTCTCTTTTTGGCTATTCAAAACACGTGACAGCCAATATGATGCCGTTTTTGAGATCTGAACAAATCCGAGTAAAACCAAACTGCACATCTCTAGTGTAAACCACTCCATGAAACTGTTATAGTTGTGTGGATTCATGAATCTGAAAGGCATGTAGGGTTATCATACGAAAGTCTAGTAGGTAATGGTTTTAACAATATTGGATAATCTAATAACAGAGGCTGCACGCAAACCAACATAAACTATTTTTATACTGGTATAAGACGTCGTGCAATCCATTTTACAAATAATTCATCTTTCCATTAAGTTTAAAAACAATATGTTGTAAGTCTATGCTCTTAAGGGCTTGTTCAAATCTTTTTAACCTTCATCTGGATTTTATGTTTGTAAACGTATAAATTCATCAAGTACAATAAAAACAAATGTAGCTGCTTCCAACTTTGTGGGCGCATTGTATTGCAATCTTTGGAAATCATTAAACTGCTTTTATTCTGCATACTATTATCCAATTAATTCTACTGCAATGGAGTTTTAAAGCTAGGTACAATCATACTTGAGATGCGGATCTTCTTAAAATTACACTCATGACAAAGTCCTGATGAACATGCAGATTCATGCATACACACTATTACAATCTACCGTGCGATCTGTGGTCCTCATCACCTGAAACCATCTGCTGAAAAGGTTGTGACTGCAGTATCAGCAGAAGTAGTGGACAGAACAGTCGTAGTGCCTACACACATCCAGGTGTGTCTGACATTGTACCATTGAATATTAGCACGCCAGTAAAAGCAGATTTTCAGATATGATAGTTTTTTTCTGATAAAACATGATCGCCGGTGCATACACACTCTTGTATAGGTGTGTTCCTACCTTAAGCAAAAACATGATAGCTGCCAAACAACTATTTGCATATAAGGTGGGGGTATTGGTGTGTTCATCAGGCATGCACCATAATTAGTGTGAACATAGTTTCTTAGAAATTCTAAACATTTAGTCTAATTCAGGAACTTTTTAATTTTATAAAATAAGCTAAGCCAATCAATTACATCAAGAAATTGACTTCCACAATTTTCACACTAACTAAAACAAAACTCAAATAGAAATGTTTAGATATGGGATGACCAAAGGTTTTTTTTTTTTTTGTGGTATGACAAACTGTACTACAAGCACTCTGTTTGCCCTGAAAGTAGCTGGCTCTACGACAATATGGATGATATATAACATTATTTTTATTGGATCTGGAGAGTCTATACTGGCCCTACCTCAGGGGACAATACATAAATGTAGCTGATATTAAATACAATAACAAAACAAATAAACACAGCAAGATGGTTAAGGGCCCCATACACGGTGCGATATGCACCTTGCAATGCGACGGCCGATCCGATGGCAGACATAGCGGGCGGTCCCCACTCACGGAGCGATCGGGTGGCCGACCGCCAGGTATGTTGGCACCCCCCTCCCCAACCCACACAGCGCTGCATGGGATCGTACATCGCTCTCCCAGATTAACTGAACATGCAGAAAGATCTGGAGGAGTGATGTACAATCCCACGGGAGCGCGCACTAGCCGATATCCCACCCACACAAGGAACTATATAGCAGCGATATTGTTCCAATCCATCGGATCGGCTGCTGGATTGCACCGTGTATGGGGGCCTTAAGAGACTTCCTTCACTAGAACAAATAAAAAACTTCAGGTTGTAGATCACTATACCAGAGTAGAACAGATGTTACAGGGCAGATTTAATGGCCAATAAAGCAACATCTACATGACAATCTTACAGATCGTTTTAGAAAGTACAGTAGTTGGTATTAAATAGAAAAGGATAGCATTGCGAAACAAAGCAGCAAAACTGATGCAAGCTATGCTCTAGCCAAACATTAACATATAAATAAGCCACTGCCTACGCATACATTCCAGCAGGCACAGACTGGACACTTCTGATATTGTATTGTATATCCGTCTTTGGAAGCCATTTGGGAAGCTTCCGTTTATGTCCTTGACTGTGGTCTTTAGTTACGGCTCTGGCTGGCGCCACAGCACCTAGACTTTTTGGTGCCCTGTGGCAGAGAGAGCATTGGCGCATAACCCTAGTTACGGCCCTGGTATCAGCCATTTTTGTTTTGACCCGCTAATTGCACTTCTGTAGCATATATGATGTAAAAAGAACATGGGAAAAGTGTATTGATTTACAATTCGTGTCACAAAACCATCAAATATGTTTATAGTGTAGTATGCTGTGTAAAGATTATAAAACATGGACACTAAATTATATATATTTTGCCTTGTCCTCCAATGAATTCTTATAGATGGATATACTGACGTGTCTGACAATCAGATTAAACTGTGCAGTTCTAAAAATAATCTTTGAATTATACCCAATACATGCATAGCTGTGAAATCCTGTCACACTAACAAAACTCCCTTTGCATCTATATAAAGAGTGTTGCTTCCATATTGTTAGTAGGCTATAATATAAAGCATTTTCTATCACTACATTGAAACAGATTCCCTTTCATGTCTAGAAGATTTAGCCTGCCTGGCTAGGGTTTAGGTTTCTTATTTCTTAATAACATGCCCTTAATTATTAAGAACCGCTAGAATATTTTAGTTTCAGACTAGACAAATGAATTAGCAAAGTCATACTTCAAGAAATATAGACGTTGCCTTCTTCTGTAAAAAGTTATTACATTGACATTTCTGCAATTGGATTTGTGTTGTTTACACAGCATCTACTAGTTTAGATACCGGGTAAAAATAATTTTCAATTTACAAAAGCATTTGACGTGAAACGGATTATACACTGTGACACACAGTAGACAAAGCAAATCTATCTCTCCTTAATTTCTAAAAAAAAAAAAAAGGACAGTAAAAGGAAATACGGGGCTTCACCTAAATTGTAGACCAAAAAAAGCAATATCTGATTATTACCTGTGCTGGCAGTATTTCACCCTCACTATAATGCAACATACTTAATAAAAGCTCTGGATATGTTATTCAACATTTTATAAAAGCAAAAATACATGCTGCATAAATTCAAGTAATGTGAATTGCTGATATTTATTTTAATTTTACGCATTTCTCTATCTCTTACAAGTTGATCATGGGATTACTTTGTTGTCTTAGATTTTAAATTCATGTTCTGGTTTTAGTAAGATTACTAAAGCAAAAGAAAAAAAAAAATTTGCAATATGCCACACCATAAAGTCATTAATCTTATACGACTAAAGTCTTCTCCATGGTAATGTTAATTAAACTTCCTGGAATCATAAACACCTTCTTTAGAACTATTAATATTTCCTTATAATACTGTATTGCCCCTCCCCAAAGAGCTTACAAAAACTAGTCTATAATCACATCACGAAACCTATGTATATACATTTTTTTTATGGAGGGGAGAATTTAATGTCTCCCATTAGTGAATAGAAAAAAAAAAATCTGTAATAAAATGCTCTTTAAAAACAATGTGTGTGGCTATGGTATATTTGCCTTCATATAGAATTTTGCCCTCCTGTTACATGCAGAAATAGCATATTGCTATTCTTAATCAACAATAAAACCAGTCTGCGATTTTTTAATTTACAATTTAATTTCAATTCATATACTTGATAATAACTACATGGCTTATCTTTTTTTTTTAAATATTTTATATACATTTTTATTTTTGTTGCAGTCTGTTCTAGATTGTAAATGCTTTTTCATGTATCCTGACAGAATTAAATCATTATACAGGCTATCATCTGTGTTTTGGTGTGTTTCACTTTGAGAAAGCAAGAATTGTGCGCTCATGTGTAACTGATAATCTCTTCTTAACTATTGTTTAATACATTTTTGTACAGTATATTTACAGCATGTTTTGGAAAGGAGGTCTAAAAAAATCCCTTTAATCCGTTACAAAAGAAAAAAATATAAGGCAATAAAAAATAAAACAAAGCAACAAAACGTGTAAAGGTTCATTAATAGAAAACTACATAAAATGTCTACATTACTTATGAACCCAAAGTTTTCCAGCCACAAAACTACAGTTCTGTGATGCTATATTAACAACTTTACAGGTTTGAAACTCAACAGACTTAGTTGGGTATATGAACTATACACTGTGTAGATCATCATTTATATGGTACCAGGGATAAATCTCCAGTCTGTATACGCTTGTGAAAATTGTGAGTATGAACCCTGAACCAGTCAGCGCTTTGCCATATAATCATATTGGCTCAGCCTGTTCACAGGAACAGTCAAGTGCAGCTTTGAATATTAAGGAGACAACAAAATAATGAAAGATTACCACAAAATAAACACGTTAAAAACACTGAATCTAATATAGTTTTCTGTACAAATACCCCACTGAGCAATCAATCTCACATCTTTCAAATCCCCAAATGCGTCAAGATCTAAGCTGCATTGTTAACCTACCATTACTGGTAACCTTTTTAGATTTATGTTTTTGCTGTACAGTGTAGTGTCTCTCCCTAGTGGCCCATCAGTGACACACTTGGAAATGCAGTGCAGTTAAATGCTGCAGATCTCTTTATATTCTGCTGTTTGGTGTAATTGCTACAATTACACCAACCATACTTCCAGCCTGTTTTCAAAGTGAAATCTCACTTTGAGATCTACGGTAATCTATTAGTCCCATTGCAACTGCAAGTCATTAGTGTCCAAAAAGTCAGTGGAGAACATGCTTGGTATAGTAGAGCTTAAAGGAGTAAGAGAAGAGGCAGAATTGGGCATTGTAATGTCCAGCCACTCCATGTTATCCAGGTTTGTGTCTTGAAGGTCCAGAGATAAACAGCTGTTTGCAGTGAATGGTGTGTCCGTTGTCTCCATTGGTGTGGAATCATGGTCCAGTATGTTGTGATGCTGGAGAAGATCATTGTTCAGATCATCTATCAAAGAAAATGCATCTTGGCCATCACTATGCCTTTCTAGATGAGGAATGTTAGTTCCTGGTGGTAAGGTTCCTTCTAAAAATGCCTCCAAATGGCTTTCTAAGCTAATCGATAGACTATTTGTTGGTTCCAAAGACAGTGGAGGTGCTACATGAATCTGCGGTGGAGGCCTCGACACCACTGTGTTCACTGGCATGGTGGTGACACTGGCAGTAACTGGTCGCATCTTTGATATAGGAGAAGGCTCTTCTTTTATAAGAGGGGAAATCTCTGGAAAATGAAATACACAGTTAAAGCATAGCATAATAAAGAAATGTTATAAAAATAACAATACACAGCATGAAGTATTGTAAAATAAAAGACAACAAAAGGTCACATACTATCTTGTTCACAAATAATATTAACAGTACAATACCTGCAATAATAGTTTAAAGCAGGAGCACACTGGTTTCAAAACAAATATAACTGAATACATGCTGCTAAAGGTTTTTTTTACGCCAAACCATACTCATGAATGAATAAAACAAAATACAGAAATATGGTATGTATTGATTTTCAGGATAATTTAGTGTTACCAGACATAATAGGCATCCGTATTAAAGTTCCTAATGATATTCTAAAAATGAAACCACATGTTATGGAATCGGTATGTAATGCCACCAGATGTATTGCCGGCGGACTAAATACCAATGCTGGAAGCCCGAACCATCAGGATCGCAACTGGGGCTGGTAAGTACCCTAAGTCTCCCCCCTCCACCCCTAACCCTACCTTAGTGGTGCCTAACCCTAACGTCTCCCTGGTGATGCCTAACCCTAACCCCTCCTTCCCGCACCCTAAACCTGACCCTCCAGGGGGGTGTCTAATCCTAACCTCACCCCAGTGGCGCCTATCCCTAACCACTTCCCCCCTTCTGCTAGCCTAACACTAACCCTCCCTAAGTCATCCCCCCCGCGGCTAAAAGCTAAGTGTCCCGGCTTAGCCTTTGTTTGGGATATCGGGCGCTGGGATTTCGGCGTCTGGCTAAAGATAGGCGTCGGTATCCTGATGTCCGGCATTCTGGACACCGGTAAATATACTGCATCCCCATATAAGATATGTAATCTTATGTTGGAGATGGAGTACTTGGATTCACAGACAGTAGCACCTGATGGCTAATCTAGTGACCACTATACAATGATATAGCATTGTGGTAACTGCTATTAATTACAGTGACCATTCTGGGGGCCTCTATCCACACAAAGATTTCTAGTGTCCAATATACAATATAGTGACAAAATAGCATTCTAGTGACCAAAGGGGTATATTTACTAAAGTGCAGGTTTATAGAAGTGGCGTTATTGCCCATAGCAACCAGATTCTACTTCTTTATCTAGCACCTTCTAAAAGATACTAGCTAGAATCTGATTGGTTGCTTTGGGCAACATCTACACGTCTATAAACCAGCACTCTAGTAAATATACCCCAAAGTGTTGAACCTGCACTGCAAGTGTTCACAATGTAGGCCAATCTTTAAATACGGTGCTGCCTGTCAGTAACTGTACTTAGTAGCAGGGGCGGATTGAGCGTTTACTTCATCAGGAAGATTCCCGGTGGGCCGAGGCTACTCTGGGCCACCTGTCGCATGTGGCCCCGCCGCCAGTAGCACGCCATCCAGCCTTCCTGCATGACAGGCAGCCCGCCAGCGCCTGTCATAGCAAGATGGCCGGGCCGGCTAATCTGCCCACAGAGGAGCGGACATCGCGAGAAGCACTGGAGATATGATTAATTGTGCTGGGACTGGGGAGACCCTTCTGACAATATACGTGTGTTCAAGCTCATATTCTTCCATTTATAGCTGCCGGTGGGACCTCTACTGAGAGAAGCTGGTCTTTATACTATATACACCTTGTATGTATTCTAACGAAGAATATGGAAGTTGAACTGTAGAGAGAACACCCGGGTACCGAGCTCACAGCTTGTCTCCTGTCACTAACAGTCGACACCCTCATTATGCTGCTGTATAAGTGTATAATTTAACAGTTATTGCCAAGTGGAGGGGCACAGTGTGTATCGGCACACTAGGCTAGGAATTTTATGTTCTTAATTACTACAATGGATCTCTGTATCACATTGTGCTATTGACTTGGCTGTGACTACAGAAATCACAGCAGGTTCTAAATGTATGGGCGGAGGGTGTGAGGGATTTAATATTGTTTCACTCTTCCTCTTTAGATGTGTATATCTACTGACCTATCTTTGAATTGGTCATATTGTATCTACTTTATGTAACATATAAATTCTACAATATATATATATATATATATATATATATTATATATACACACACACAAATATAATATGTGCGTGTACTATATATATATATATATATATATATATTGCACCAAAAACAAAGGCGGCACTCGGAGACTGGAATAACATGTAACACCCTCAACAGAGGGACTTTATTGAGTCGACGTTTCGGGGTCTTTCTGAGGAGGGCACCGGAGCAAGGACGGACTACGTGTCCAGAGGCACAGCGTGGAGGAGTGCCGGAGGATTGTTTTTCTTTATATATATATATATATATAATTTTTTTTTTTTTTTTTTTGTCTACTTATGTGTGTGTGTATTGGATTCATGCATGTCCCTTATGCCTATGGTTAGTGGCATATATATATTATATAGCTTATTGTGTATGGCCAGATTGACACATGAATGCTTTTGCTTTGCTGCAGTTGGATGTTTGAGACCACTGACAAATACACCTGATTCATACATGGAGCACGGTTGCAGTTGGTGTCATGGTATAGGTTACAATTTATATATTACTATATACTGGTGGAATGCACAGCATAGCTACAAAGTAAACTGTAAGAATGTCTTAAAATTATAAATGCAGCAGTCACAGTAATATGATAAAATTATTTCAAAATACTGTACAATACACAAGTGATGCTAATATACAGTATAAATGCCTGTAGATATTACTATTAATGGTGAGTTCCGATGTAAATCCCTATAATCAATAATTAATTAGGAAAACATGTGTATTATAAAGAATAATATATCCTGCTGTAAATTATACAGTTGTGTTAGAAGTCATTTAATTTCTTGTTACAAGTATAAAATGCACTTAGCCTGCAGCCTTTTGTCTGTGTGGGGATGTAGGAGGGTTAGGTTCAGGCACCACCAGGGGGACTTAGGGTTAGGCTGTGGAGAGGGGGGGGTTAGGCAGTACTGGGGGAAGGTTAGGGTTAGGCCCCCCCATGGGAGGGTTAGGTTTAGAGTGTGGGTTAGGTTTAGGTACCCCCGAGGGACTTAGGGTTAGGCACCACACTGGAAGTTTTAGGGTTAGGAACCACCAAGGGAGGGTCAGCTGGCTTACCTGCCCCGTCAGGATTCTTCTTTTTCGGGCTTCTGGTGTCAGTATTTCACCCGGCGGCTAACCATATTCATACCCAAACCGTCTGTGAATAGCTTTATAATATCATAGTAGGGGATATATACTGTCCCATATTTTATATAGAGTACAATATAAAGGTCATTGTCATGCAAAGGTATTTTTTTTTAAGTTACTTTTATATATGTGTTTGGGAAATAAATTTAAATACACAAGAGCTAAATGTGGATCTAGGTTTCCTTGGGCCATACAGTATATGTGTAGAGTGTTAGGAGGAAGTGGTTGAATTACTATATACAGTTTTTGGCAGTAATCTATACGTTTTAGATGAACCAGATTCAAACAATTCACTAATTTTAACTCGTGTGTCAGAGGAGGAGCTGTTCTATCAGACCTCTGGATCTGTTGCATCCTCCCCCATGTGGCACCCTGCTCAGCTGTGTTACCATAAACTGCCTAATGGGAGGGGGCCGATCCTGGGTAACTGACTAACTGCTCCGACACAGACAGTCTACTTATTGCAGCTCCACTCCAACTAGTGTTAAGTATTCCCTAGGGGGTATATTTAACTAAAGATACAGTTTTTAGAAGTGGAGATGTTGCCCATGGCAACCAATCAGATTCTAGCCATTATCTTCTAGAAAGTGCTAGATAAATGATAAGGAGAATCTGATTGGTTGCTATGGGCAACAACTCAACTTCTAAAGTCTAATAGCTGCTATTGCTTGGTGAGTCATTAAAAGCTCTGTGCAGCTAAGACCTAACCCAGTTAATAAACATAGCAATGATCATGTGAATATTTATAGTGTAAGACTGGCCAGAAGGGGAAGACTTGGGCGTGTGTTGGTTGGCTAAACATGTATTGCAACTAACATTCCTAACATATAGCTTGAAGTAGCTAAAATTTAAAAAAATATATATTTGATGAGTGCAGAGGATCAAATATCATCTCAGTTTTACTTTCTTAACTACAGCACAATACTTGCTAACCTTTTTTGTGTATTAAGTCCGGCTATAGTAACATGCTCTGCCTTTGGTTGGTGTAACCCCGCCTACCTTTACTTGTTGCTTTAGCCTTGCCCATCACTGATGTCTCCAGTTACAGTGATGTAGTAACCCCCACCTACTTTGATGTTGGCTCTGCCTACAGTTGATTTGGTCCCGCCCATGTGGGGCCACTTCTACAAATTTTTCCAGGACCGCATTTAGTCCTCAATCCATTACTGCCTAGAAGCCCCATTCCCAGTAGACTACTACCAACACTCTTACTGGTTTATAATCTTCTTTTCTAACCAAAAACTTTATCAACTTTCTCATTATCTTCCACCTTGACCACTGCAACCTTCACCTATCCAGAATTACCCACACCCGTCCATGTCCTCTTAGGACACATGTTTACAGATTTTCACAGCCTTCAAACCTTAGGAAGCAATTATATTCTTTGTGATGGATAATTGCACACATCACTCGGAATTAAGGTAGGCCAATATTGCAGATTTTCCTGTGAGAAATCTGTGATGAAGGTGGTTGTGAGGTGCCAGGAAAATAAATTGTATATCTATATCTATCTATCTATATATATACACACACACATATATGCACACACACATAGATACATATATTGCACATGCAGGAAAGGTCTGTCTTATTTCTATACAAATTTTGTCATTTATGAATTTCCTTGCTTCCCATAGAGACAACCTTTAATGTTGTTTAAACTGTGGCTGTACTGGTATATATTGTCAAGTGAATCTTCAGTGTTGATTTACTATGTTCCATATTTCCACAGGATTATGTTCCACTTTAAAGCTTTGTTCAGGAATATGTGTGATAACAATACAAACGTTGAATATGTTCCCATGGCATAGAAAATAAAAGGCCTCCAGTATGGAAAATCTCTTAGCATTGAAGGCAGGCTGTTGGTAATTTATCACCGTGGGGAGTACAAGTACCGGTTAGTATCAGACTCTGAAAATGGTTTTATTGTGTAGAAGGATATTCTGTTCAAAACTGCATATGGATAAAAGTATACATCTGGAAAATGATACTGGGATTTGAATGTTCTTTCCTTAAAGGAATTGTCTGTTTGACAAGTGTTAATGGTAACCACTTATCTGACGTACTGTACCCTGTAGATGCAGCAGTAATTCACATTCAAGTAGTATATGTGTAATAAAGAGAACCAGTAGCATATGTGTTAATAATCGCATCCACATTAATGTGCACAGACTTGACAAATTGAGATTTTTGGGGGGGATTTACATGACCAAACAAAATTAAAATTTTAGTATGTGTCAGCTTAAATGTAAATTACTCATTTTTTATTCAAGCTATTTATTATTCACTCCTCTGGGTCAGACACACTTAACTATTTATTTTGCCCATTACCCATTTAAAACACCTCACCCACCGTATCCATTATTATAGTGGAACCATTACCTGGCGGTTTCCTAATGGACACTAGCATATTGGGTTGCTTTTCTCTTAGATCATCGACTGAGACCTAATTGACTGTTATAATTATTCATATGATAATTGGGACTCACTGATTCTAAATAAACTGCCACCAAGCTGTTCCTCTGATTTCTAGAAGTTAGGTCCTTGGAACTGGCAACTGAGTCAAACAAACTACTAATTTACTTAAAACCTATAAAGATATCGTAGGTGGTGACAAAATCTAGAATTCTACCAAATTTCCACCAAGTTAATAACTTTGGAATATCACAAGAAGAAGCACCATCTCATAAAATTGTGCCCCAAAAATACATATTATGTCACCCTTATAGTCCAGATTTGAAACCATCCACAGGCTCCCCTTCACCCCACCCTCTCCTCATCCCCCCCCCCCCCCTCCAACCTGACTCCTTTCTCTCCATTTTCTGGAGATGAAGGTGTTGCCCTCATCGGGCCCCCACCCCCTCCCGTCTTCAGCCTATCTTCTCTCCTCCCTCACTCACACTGCCAGACCCACAGATCCAATGTCGCCCATTACCTAAACCTCTGTTATCAGGCACTGTCGTCCCTTCTGCATGCCATAGTCTCTCCCCATCCTTGACCTCGAGTCTCTCTTTAACTACTGTGGACCACACTCTCCTCCTGCAAGTACTTCACTCCTTTTGGTGTTCATGAAACGATCCTCTCCTGCCTTTCCTTCTAACTCTTTGACCACTCTTTCTATTTCTCTACTCGTGACTCCACAACTTCTTCTACATGTTAGCGTCTCTCAATGCTCTGTTCTCGTCTCCTTTTCTTTTCTCTTTCTATACTTCCACCATTGGTGAGCTCATCAGCACTATTGGCCACCATCTCTTTGCTGATGATACTCAGACCTACCTCTCCCCCTCTCTTCTAACTCAAATCTCCAGTTGTCGATCCTCTAGGCATTTATTAATGTAACATGTCTAAGATTGAGCTCATTAACCATCCTGAGTCCCTTCACCTTGTCTCTATCAATTGATCATCACTCCTGTCTCGAAAGTCTAAGAGTTGTCTTCTACTCCGCCTTCTCCTTCAAATAACACATCCAGTCCATCTCCCAATCTTGTCACTTTCACCTTCATAATATCGCCAGGATCAGACGTTTTCTTACCCTTGAGGCAGCAGAGACTGTCACCTACTCACTGGTTATCTCTTGACTGGACCACTGCAACCTCCTTATCTGATCTTCCTGATGCTTGCCTTTCTTCATTCTAATTATTGCTTAATGCTGCCTCTCCTTTCCATCAGGAACTACACTCTTTCCCTTTCCTGTACAAGGTCCAATTAAAATTCCTCACTCTCACCTACAGAGTCTCCACCCTACCCACTACCCTTACATCTCTGATCTCATCTCCCTCCGCATACTTTGTCAACAATCATCCTATCTATTCCCACTCTCACCTTCAGCATTACGCCTGTGCTGCTCCCAACCACAGGAACTCACTTCCTCTCTACATCATACGCCTCCACCAAGCTTCATATGAGCTCTCAAGACACATTTCTTTATCAAAGCCTACCAACTGTCATAGTAAGCGAAACCTTTTTGTCCTTACTCATGGACTCACCACTGTGTCAGCCATGTTTGTCTGTCCACCATAAATTGTAAGCTCTCACACGCAGGCACTCTTCCCTCAAGTTTTCTTCCTTTTTATTATTTGACTAGCATGTTTATCTGCTATTTTCGGTTTTGTTTATATTTTAATTTCCATATACTGTACTTTATATCCCGTTATGTTTGCATTGCATCTGTATACATTCTGTAAGGCGCTGTGGACCTATTCTGTCGCTCCAAGAAAAAACAAAAAAGTGTGATTATTAAACTAAAGCTTGCCTGTATTATTAACAAGATTAATCTGTGGTCTCTTACAATTTATTGATCTGAAATTTTCAAATATTCAGAAAGGACTAGCACAAGGAAGGATAACCTTATTGCACTCTTGCTATTGCAAAACAACATCTCCCATGATGCAAGAGGTTATGCAAGCATCATATGGGATGACGTACAGCTAGACATAAGAGTTTATTTAATAGCACATAGCAGGCAGTAAGTGCGCTGCAGTAGCAAACCAGACATCAGCTTTCATTAGTCTACAGTAGATTGCTGTTTGCATAATGTTATTAAATAAGTCCTAGACAGTATCAAAGTTTGATCCTGGCTCAACCAATTTCAGTTTCTGCTTCAATGCCATGAATGCTGGTTCAGCCCACAATATGATTTCACTATGCGGAGATAGATCTACTTTTAAGACAACTGATATGTTTAGCATGAAAGTGAACAGTTATTAATTAGGCAACAACGTTTCGTTGTTTAAGAATACCCAGACCTAAGGTATTTATCATCTAAAGGATTTAAATAAAACATTTCCATAGATTTTCGCTAAAAAAAGATTTGTGCTGTTCTGAGGATGTGGTTGAAATCCAAACATACTGCTAGCTATCAAATGTTTAAATCTCAGCACTCTCATTAACATCAGTATTCTTTGACAGCAAGATGAAACAGAGCTGGAAATTGACCGCTTGCCATGAAAATAATCAACCTACGCTTTCCCTGCCGAGTACTGTAATGGATTCTCAAGCTGCAGGTCCTGCTCTGTCTCCCTTAGGTGCTAAATATAAAAGGGATATGATGTCATCAGCCACATGCACCCATGAACTGCTGAAAATGTCTAATATTTCTGGTCTTTACTCAAAGACATTAAAGTTACACTACCACCGAATATTTTCATAAGGTGTCCCTTCCCCCATAACCGGAGCTCCAGGAAAAATGGCAGCATGTAATAATACAACACCAGCAAACTAATGGAGCTCACCATTATTAAATGACAATGAAGGTTGGGTATTTGGGTAAAGTTACATAAGACAAGGCTTTATTGAATGCAACATTGGTGACATTATAGCAGCAAAGCCAAGTTCTCTTTCACCCGAGACAAAGACTCAGGTGGCCACTCCAATCACCTCACAACCATGCTGGATCAGCTACTACAAATTCTGGTACTTGTGTACTTTACGGACTCATTGCAGAGAGAATCCAAGTGTCGTACACTCATTATTATTATCAATCATGGTAATGTCTAAATCCCGTTCATGGAGAGGACCCTGACGTCAGCCAGTGTCCAGCGTCATTCCCAGTGTCCAGCGTCATTCCCTACCATCCAAGTGGGCATAGAGGGGGAATATAACCTTGTGGCGAGTGCAGCGAGCCACCAAGCCCAAAGTGTGGTGAGCGCAGTGAGCCCGCAAGGGGACAACTTTCTTATTTAGGTGGGGACAACTTTAGGTGCTTGTGTACGTAAAGTACACAAGTACCATTTAAAACATTCAATGGGTTCTCTCTGCAAACCGTAAAGTACACAAGTACCCAAATTCTTCCTTCCAATAGTACCAAGAAAGTACAGATGTGTCCACATACATTTTACTTCCTTGCATGTTAAACAGCCCTTCTAGTTGCGCCATGCGGTGGCATGACTCGGTAGCACCGAACATCTTATCATGTGACTTTTAACATTCAAATGCATCTTATGGAATGCAATGCAAATAGGACGCACAAGCACCTTCTGCTGACTAAAATGGTATGCGGCATGCCTATATTTGCAGCTGTATCTGCATGCGAAATGCTACATTACAGTGTCACAGCTGTTGACACAGTAACATAGTATTTTGTGTGTAAATATAATGTAAGAGTTGTACTGTTCAATTTGCGTAATATGAATCGTATTCGGTACATCCTAATGAGATGGAAGAGTACCAAACGTTATGGCGACTAACTCATAAACATAACATTAAAATGATGAAAAATTTAATTCAATGAACAAAGTTAAAAATATATAAATTATATAACAGTGTTAATATGGTCCGCAAATAGAGAATTAACTTTTACATTATTTTACTATCTTTTATATATATATTTTTTTTAACTTAATTTTCATTAGATTTTATTTTTCATCCGATTCAATGCGCTTTTTAGGTGATAGACACTTCTCGTCTATTAGTAATTGTTTGGTTAAAACACATTGTACAGGCATCTGCCTGATTTCATAAAACAGTCATATCTGAGGTCTGACCACTTTGATAATTATTTATATACCGATCAACACTGTAAAAGGCTACAGCCAATCAGTCACTAACCTCTGCAATAATTATTATTATACTGATTAACACTGTCACAGGCTACAGCCAATCAGTCACTAAGCTCTCCAGTCCTCAGGCAAAGGCTGCAGGCTGTCACATTCACCCGCACTCCTCAGCCTACTTCTTCACAGTAAATTGTGCACAGCCATTGTCAAAACAATGAGCCAGCGCAGCTTGTCCCTAAGTAGGAGGTGGGCACTGATGCGGCCATGAGCAGCAAAAATGCAACATGTGAGCTTGTGATTGGTTGGCCAGTGATGTTGACCACTCTTAATTCAGTCCTTTTTTCAGCTCCACTGCTGGCCCAACCATCTCCTAGTTTTGCCACTGTGCCATTCTAATCCAATAGAGGTCTTTACACATATCCATGTACATCTCTTAATGTGTACCTAGGGCTACTTTGTGCTCTGAACAGATTTTCATCCTGTCTGTTCACAAAGAACTAGCGAAACAGTGGTTGCTAATAGTATGGCGGGCTTAACCAACACAGATGAGAATGCAGCCTAAAAATTAGTAACGTCACTGAGACGTTGGTCACTCAACGCCCAAAATATGCAAATAACATGTACTAATGACGAGAACACTAGATTTTTGTATTCTTAGGGAATTTAAAAAATATCACACCGATAAGGGTTAAATTAAGTACGAAAAACATTACTCAGCTTCAAAAATGAGGGTTAACAGAAATGCTGTGAATAGTTCTTTATACAAAAGATTGCATATTCAACTCATGGTTTAACTTTACTTCAGTTGTTACTTATTTAAGTTTGGCTCCAGTCTCCAAATCAGCAGCCAAAATGCCTGTAACGCGAGTCTGTCATTCTCCTATCAGCGGTGTTGCTCATTGAGAATGACTGTCAAGCAGCACATGTTGGGTTCCAGGCTCCTGGATGTATATTTGTTATAGTGAAAAGTGAGAAAGTAATTTCTGTGCTGCAGAAAAGTGTTTTGTCAGCAATTTCACAAAACTTAACTGTTTGTTCTTAATTTGCAGGAGCATTCCTGACATATCTCTCAAAAGATCTGACATTTCTCAGCTGGAAAATCAAAATGTTATGCTGGGAAGATGGAGCAGTGTGATACCTCAAGATAAAAACTAAGACATGCTGTGAATATGTGTTTTCAGTTAATAAAAATGGAAATAGAAACAAAGCTTGCAGTTCATTCAACAGTCAGCTCTAGAGAACCGATAGTACATTTCTCCTGTAGAATTTAAGGATGCCAAGTGGTTGAAAGGATCCGGTATATAGTGGCTTAGTATCAAGCAGTGAAAAGAGTGGGGAAGTTTCCCATAGCAACCAGCTCCTACTTATTTTACAGAATGTACTTGCTATTGTTACCTCAAAGTGGACTGGTTGCTATTGGTGACTTCACTACTTGTCCACTCTTTTCACTGCTTATTACATCTCCCTCAAGAACTTGACTGATAGCGTACTTGAGGAATTTCATGGTGGATAGTGGACAGCGACTTGTGTTTTGGCTGATTTATCTCACTATTTCAACTAGACCAAGTGGTAAGAAGTGAATATACTGTAAGAAACTGTTACAGCCCACTGGGAATATTGGTGGAGTGGACAGGTGTTGATTGATAGGTCTACATAAAAAGTTAGACAGTCAATACATCAACACCAGAAGGTCGACAGGCTATAAGGTCGGCAGGGTTAAAAGGTTGAGAGGGTTAAAAGGTCGACATTGAGATGGTCGACAATAAAAAAAATGGGTTGAAGTGTGTTTTTTTTTTTCATTTAGCCTTAGGGTTAAAATGACGATATTTAAATGGTTGATAAAAATAACTGTCGTCCTATTGACTGTCGACCTTCTGGTGTTGACCTATAGATTGTCTACTTTCTTGATGTAGACCTACCATCCGGATACTGGAATGGACAAATGGTGCATCCACTATTCGTGAATTGATCACTAGCCAAAACTAAAACAAATGCATGTGAAAAACTTCTGTTGTTAGAAAGTTGTACCATAGTTTTTGGTATTGTAAAAACTTAAAGCAAACCACGGCAGACACAAGATTTGTTCTCGTTATAAGTATAGTGGAAATTGTTTGCATATCCTCAAATCTATAGGTCCCTCTACACACTACACGATATCTTGGTTGATTCCGACACATTGGAACGGCAAATCGTTAAAATATGTGTAGTGTGTAAAACATTGTGTAGTGCGCGCTCCCGTGGGGTAAACAGCTTCATCGCCTGATCTTATGTGCAGCATGTAAGAACAGGCGATGCGGTTGACAATCCCTTGCAGTGCTATGCAGGGGGGGGGGGGGTGCTAGGAATATCGGAGGGGAGGGGTCGGGTCGAGCATCGGATTGTCCAATGTGTACGAACCGCCTGATATGTCGGCCCGTCAGTATACACATTATGTGTCGTGGGTATACAAATTATTTAGTGTGTACCCAGCTTAATACTATTTTAGTACAGTATTGTAAACACAATACACAAGCATACAGCTGCTCAGTGTTTTCTTGTATACCAAAATTCAGATACCATGTCTGGGTATAAACAAATACAGAAGCAATTGTTTGAAAATGTGCATTAAACAGAAAATACAGTCAGGTGCATAAATATTGGGACATTGACAGAATTTTCATATTTTGGCCTCTATTCACCACCACAATGGCTTTGAAATGAAACAAACAAGATGTGCTTTCACTGCAGACTTTCAGATTTAATTTGAGGGTAATTACATCCAAATCAGGTGAACGGTGTAGGAATTACAACTGTTTCTATATGTGCCTCCCACTTTTTAAGGGGCCAAAAGTTATGGGACAAACTAAACAATCCTAAATCTAACTTTCACTTTTTAATACTTTGTTGCAAATCCTTTGCAGACAATTACAGCCTGAAGTCTGGAACGCATAGACATCACCAGACGCTGGGTGTCATCCCTGGTGATGCTCTGCCAGGCCTCTACTGCAAATGTCTTCAGTTCCTGCTTGTTCTTGGGGCATTTTCCCTTCAGTTTTGTCTTCATCAAGTGAAATGCATGCTCAACTGGATTCAGGTCAGGGGATTGACTTGGCCATTGCATAAGTTTCCACTTTTTAGCCTTAAAAAACTCTTTGGTTGCTTTTGCAGTATGCTTCGGGTCATTGTCCATCTGCACTGTGCAGCAACGTCCAATGAGTTCTGAAGCATTTGACTGAATATGAGCATATAATATTGCCCAAAACACTTCAGAATTCATTCTGCTGCTTTTGTCAGCAGTCACATCATCAATAAATACAAGGGAACCAGTTCCATTGACAGCCATAAATGCCCACGCCATGACGCTACCACCACCATGCTTCACTGATGAGGTGGTATGCTTTGGATCATGAGCAGTTCCTTTCCTTCTCCATAATCTTCTCTTCCCATCACTCTGGTACAAGTTGATCTTTGTCTCATCTGTCCATAGGATGTTGTTCCAGAACTGTAATGGCTTTTTTAGAAGTTGTTTGCGTTCTTTCTTTTAAAGAATGTTTCAAACAGTTGATTTGGCCACATCTAATGTTTTTGCTATCTCTCTGATGGGTTTGTTTTGATTTTTCAGCCTAATGATGGCTTGCTTCACTGATAGTGACAGTTCTTTGGATTTCATATTGAGAGTCGACAGCAACTGATTCCAAATGCAAATGTCACACCTAGAATCAACTCCAGACCTATTACCTGCTTAATTGATAATGAAATAACGAGGGAATAGCCCACACCTGTCCATGAAATAGCTTTTGAGTTGATAGTCCCATTACTTTTGGCTCCTTAAAAAGTGGGAGGCACATATAGAAACCGTTGTAATTCCTACACTGTTCACCTGATTTGGATGTAATTACCCTCAAATTAAATCTGAAAGTCTGCAGTTAAAGCACATCTTGTTTGTTTCATTTCAAAGCCACTGTGGTGGTGAATAGAGCCCAAAATATGAAAATTCTGTCAATGTCCCAATATTTATGCACCTGACTGTATATATTCAAGAACTTCTCAGAAGATAGAATATAGAAAAAGTCAAGAAAGCACAAGTTAGTGGAATGTGAGCTAGCCATCTAATAAATTACAGCCCAACCTGCATAAATTCGGCAAACTCCGAGGTAAATGGACAAAATTAATAGTTATTAAAACTAAGTTAAAGGGTTGATTGCTAATTAACAATATCGAATTATAATATTTATTTCTTACCTCCACTTTTAATGAGAATATCGAACAGGTCATCCATCTGTTGGCTGTGCGCATTCATTACCTATATATGGGTATAAATAAATTACATGAATGAGAGTTTATTTTGTTGAATTTCTAGTTCTATTTATAGTTGTTTTTTATGTAAATGTCATGCTATGAATAACAGTTTATTATTAAATAGTTATTTTGGTCTACTGAGTCGTTTACTGTGGCCACACTAAAGTAGGCCAAAACCACCGTCTTGTAGACTTGGCTCATCCATACCCATGGGATGAATGTAGTAACTGAGCACATTAACAATTTTATGCATTAATAGAGAATAAATAATTTGTTACCAATTTATATACAAACATTTGGAAATTATTTTTTTTTTTACACCTTTTAAGTAAAATCTATAAGGGGGTGTGACACAGTAACTAACTGTTCTTGATTCATTTATATAATAAAAGAACCATGGAACATCTGAGTAAAAAGGTAACATGAGTTATTTAGCACTAAGATGGGACACAAATCCCAGTTTTACCATCCTGTGGTTTTATTACAGCATCTCGGAAAGATGTAGTTAGGTCCAGATATATTCCTGAAGCATTTTCTATTCTGCACATATGCCTAAACTAGACAGTTAAGCTAATAAGGGCTGGGTGTTGTCTTTCTGCAATCTGTGAAAACAAGTTTCTTTCAGGAATGATATTAATTTCCTTTTTTTATTCAGCTCTGGTGAAGTCACTCTCTGGTCTCCACTTCTGTCTGGCAGATGTTTCTAATACCTGAGCTGTGATTCACTGTCGCTAATAAGACTTTTTAATATTCTTAAAACTTCAATGTATAAATATCAAATACATCTGCATATAAAACTGAACGGCTTTCCCTAAATAATTTTATTTTGGTATACAATGAATGGTGACAGCAGTCACGCTGCAAATAATGAAAAGAAATGCTAGGTATATAAAATGTATTACATTATTCCAAATGCCTTCAACAACATAAAACACCAAACACTAACCGTGTGTATTTAATTAGGCTATTTAAGAATGGAATGCTGTTGGTTACAGTATATTGCGTACAAAAGAAAATATATTTTGTATTTGATTATGTTATTCTGGATATGGGGACTTGCATTTGTGAGTGGGGTCTGCTGATATAAAAGTAGACAGACATAAGTAGTAAAAAATTAGTGCCACCTAGTGGGTAAACTATATGAAATAGGACGCCTGCTGGGCCTCCTAGTCAATGCATTTTCAGTAGAAGTGGAAGAATGCAAAGTTTACTCAACAAGGAGGACAGATCAAATCACATTATTCTGAAATTAGGTGACTTTACTACTATAAAGTCTCAAGTAGATGGTAGTGATTACAGGAGAAGTGTGGTGCAGATTAAATAAGAAATCCATACTTTCCTTTTAAACCATAAAATTGCTTATATAATGCATACGTTAGAGTTATTACAAAGCAGTATTGTTCCCATTAAAGTAACAGTTAAACAAATATATTGCAGAGTATGATACACTGCACTCTAACCAGTCTTTGGACACAAGCACAGCCCTGTTAAAAGAGAAAATCTAAAATTGCTCATTGGATGCTGACATATTTCTAGGAAAATTTGTCCCACGTCCTAAGTGAGAGACTATTGTAAAGCGATGCAATCGCCTAGTGTGTACAGACAATCTTGGATGGTCCAGAGCGAAGAGAATTGATTATGATTGAAAAATATATGCATCTATAGCATAGATCGGTTCCTCTATCTATACCATTTCCCCAGATGGGATGAAGACATGTCCCTAATTGAAATAATAATGAGAGGCAGACCTTTGTGAGGATAAAAACTGCACAGCTCCCTTAGGCTGTCAGTCTTGAAAAAGTCTCAGCTGTGAGTGAGACTAAACACGTTGACGTGGCAGACAGTCTATTATTAAACAGTGTTATCCAGAGTGCCTGGAGTGCTGGGACTAGTCATACCGTGGCCACTCCGTGAATCTGGACAAGAGATATCCCACGTGTCCAGCTGGACTGATACCAGATGCACCAAACCTGCCCGGTTTGCTACAGGTCCGAGTAAGGGAAGCGGCTACCTCCCCATTGCTATTGAGGAGAGGGGATAAACACTACGCCGCCGCAGGAACAAACAAACGAACGAAAGTGGACTGTATACATGGGGAGTGCCGGGGCAGGGGAGTTTAATACCATCTACGGTAGATAGAACACGCTGGATACAAATCAATATACCTGTGCTGGGACGCCATATGATATAAGAACTTGGATCTCTTATATTTTGGATGACTGATTTAGTGTGCATAAGAGAACAGCTCATCTTTTCACACATTCACTAGCATAAAACTGATTTTCTGAGCAACAGATCTTTTACATTTCAAATTACAACAGAATTACTTTATTGTGTCTTTTCTCTGGTTTTGTCCTTTTTCTATTTGTCTATGGATTGTTATTTTTGTATCCATGGCAAATGTTACATGTACTAAAGCTTGTATCTAATGATGTTAATTTATAAATGAGATAAAGTGTTATTACTTATTGCTATCTCACCGTAGTCTCACGTTTTCTTAACTCAGATACAGAACTAAGGCTTGACCTGGTATTTTATTTTAGTATACATTTAGGCCAGAACCTAGCGCAGTATTTCCTCCCCTTCATCTTCATGGGGTTTTAGAGAATCAGGATGTTTTCATTTTAGTAAGACCAAACCTTTCATCTGATTTACAGAGATACTTAATACAAGACTTAGCCACAACCCTTAGGTCGGGTACACAACAGAACGACGGAAAATCGTACAGATGGTGGGGGCGATTTCCCTTCGCCAAGTACCATCACAGATTAGCCGTACACTCTACACGATTTAATGTTCCGTCTTTCATTATAATGCACAACCGTACACAAGATATTGTTTGACTGACCACGCAGCACGGTCAATCATACGATCTCGTATGTCATCAGCGGGAACACGCAATTGTGCACGCACGTTAGATATTTATTGTTCCAATACGGCAGATCATGCCGTTATCGTTCTAATGTATACCCGGCCTTACTGTTTGTAGGCAGAAAACACAGAACATCTCTGATGACAATCAGACGTTTCATCATGAGGAATATACACGACGGCGATGACATAGCTGAATGCCAGCAGACTGATGGGGAGCCCACCTCAGTGTGAGATGGATGGATGTTACGGGCCTGCTTGATGGCTTCTTCATAGCGTGGAGGGTCTTTAGATTTAGCAGTAGAACTGTTGAACGTGGGATGCTGAACAATGTACTGCTGGGTTGGAGATGGGGAGATGGACTGAAAAAGAAGATCAATAAACCTACATTAACAAATTAAAAAATATAACAAACTGAAAAAATGGGATTAAATAATGTAATAATAAAATCAACATTATTTTATGTTTAAATAGATTAGAGGTTTTTTCAGCAAAACTTACTTAAAGAATAACAAAGTCTGAAAAGTTTGTTTTAATTAAACAATACAGACCAAAAATGAAACAAAAGAGAAACAAACAAGAAAGGGAAATAGCAAGCGAAAAAATTAAATAAAATGTTATGTAGACTTTCTGAGGAATCCAGAGCTTCCCTTGCTACATGACTGGTAGAAATTCTGTATATATTATACAGATAAGGTATTGGCAGGGACTACGGCTATGAAGGGACATGACATTTTACAATGCAGACTTTATTCCTGCATGCACAAAGATGACATAACTCCATTATTTTTTCATTTTCTATTGATCTGAACTCCCTACATTTGGGCAACATTTTAAAACATATTAAGAACGTTAGCCATGTGTCCTAATTGGCTGAAAGGAAGGAACCCACAATGAATAGTGTTTTTAATACCGTAACTACAATCCTATGACTCCAATCATGTGCTGTACTTCACAATACTGTCACTCACATTGATCATTCCTGGCTGTGCTCGGCTCCCCATAGCAGGAGAAGTGAGAAGCAGCGCTATTAATGAAAGTCCACTACTAATTGGAGGACCTCCTCCAATGAGCATCCTGCTTTCATTCAGAACAGCTGCTTCTGTATAGGGTGTGGATATACTAGAATGGTGGGTGTTTACTGAATTTAAAGTGGAAATTATCCCTTAACAAACAATACACATTGGCAGTATGGAAACACAGTGGTTAGCATTGCTACCTCACATCTCTAGGGACTTTGATTATATCAAATTGTATAGTTTGTATGCTCAAACTTGTGTTTGTGTGTGAGTCCTCTGGATGCTCCTCCCTCACTCCAAAGGCACACTGATCGGTTAATATTATGTGTCGTTAACATCAGATGTATAGATGTATGGATTTTTTACATCCGGAGTGATTTGTGCATTAATCAGTGCAACAGGATATACTTTCAGCACTACTCTCTACATACAGTATATATGTACAGTCCAGTATTTTGAGATGCTGCACTTGAGATTCAATTTTTTGACCCATATATTTCCAAAAATACTGAAATGTATTCATTATTCTGTGGTCAGAGGACATTTATCATCAAGGACCCTTTTGTAATATTTGGGCCATTCTCTGTAATGTGTTGCATAAAAATACATATATATATATATATATATATATATATATATATATATATATAAAGGTGCCATGTACCACAATTTAATATTTTGTACGGCTGCATAAATATTCATTATTAAAGTTCTTTAGTTATTAAAGTTACAGCTGAAGGTTAACTAGTAACTTAGCACAAATTAGCTTTGGTAATCTTGGGACAATGAACTACAGATATATGTGTAAAATGTGAATAATTTCTATGTAACTGGTGTGTAAACAAAAAATATTTAACGACAGTTATACACAGAATACAGTATCCAAAACTTTTGCAATTAAATAACATCTATTGTCTAACCTCATGACGTAACGTGGGGCCATTCTGCACTGCAGCAGCTTGCTGTGTCCTTGCCTTCTGGGAGGTAGTTGGTACACTATTGGTAAATGGTGGTTGCACTGAAGTGACTGGGTTTTGTTGATATGAAAATATATTGTTTGATGTTGCAGGAGGACAAACCTAAACAAGAAATTAAAAATATGCATCAGTACACAAACCAACATATTGTTTAAGCCAGCATTGGAATAACCCCAACTGATTTAACTGTGTGTAAACAAAACAACTAAAGGCAAACAGGTCGCCTCTTCTTTTTGTTGCGCTACAAAAGGAGAACACACAAAAATGGGCTGGTTTTAAAACTGAAGATCATTTATCTCTATGAAATCAATAGGAGGTTTACACAATAACCACAATACAAGGCTTGGAACCGATGGAGTTAAATGGTGCATGCTTGTCTATGCTCCCTCATAGGGTTTCTGGAATATATATGTGTTGTATACAGTCCTCCTTTCAGACTAATGGCATAATAGTAACAGTAGAATCTGCAAACAACAGTGCTACTAATAGCATTCACAGCATTTAATAATAAATAATACAATGAATAATCACATACAGAATACTGTAGAGCAGAGGTATTAAACATGCAGCCCTCCAGCTCCCATGAAACTACACATCCCTGACACAGTTTTGCTATCAGAGCATATTAAACTATGCAGGGCATGCTGGGATGTGTAGTTCCATAGCAGCTGGAGGGCTGAATGTTGAACATCCTGCTGTAAGGGTCCTCCCTTTTATCTGTGGTGTAGAGCTGCTCTCTTTCCACAGATTATTTATCATACACTCTCAAATATGATCATACAGAAAATATAAGTAACATGGAGTGTAACAAACTATACTGTTAATCGCCTTTAAAGATAAAATATTTTTTGTTGGCAACTTAGCAAAGTTTAGCATAATTCCCCCCAAACAGCATTTCTGAAACACATTTAAATACATATTTGGCTTTTCCCCCAGAATGCTTTTCAACCATTGTTGGGCCTGTTTTATATATATTTTATATAACTGAATACACCATCACCCTCTGCTGGAAGTAACAAGTATAACAGCTTTTCCTACAAACGAAGGGTCTGAGTCTGAGCTGGACACAGCAGCGATATCGGGTACAGTGGAGCGACGTTGTTTATCTACGCGTGTCTGAGTCGCACAGTGCATGCATCCCGATTTTGAATGTACAGAGTCGCAGTTCAGATCTAGATGCACGGTAGTACAAATGTGAGAGGCGATCCTGGAAGATGACACGGTGGCTGATAAGATACACGGAGGATGTCGGAGGCAGGTCAGGAGAAACAGCTCACGTAGGAGGCCATATCTGGTCGGAAAAACTGCACCTGCAACAGGGCTGGTGCAAATTTTGATGGTCGACCGATGGTGCGCTAAAAGATGCACCAAGCGGTAATTCTACAGTACACCTGGGTGCACGGAACTCCACCAAGAAATAACTTTATACTGGCATTAGCATAAAGACGCAGAGTCAACTGCTGCAAAAGATGTGGCTGCATCCAAGATCGGTCCCAAAATCTACAGATTTGACCTCATACATTTATCCCTTTTGCACCATATGGCGCGAGACGTTTAATGAGATTCCCATGATATATTACCTTTTCTCAATTGTCTACTTTTTCCACAATCTTGCGTCTTAGTCTACAAACAGTGTACTAGGTTTCTTTGTCACAAAGGATTTTGTATAAATAAAATCGCAAATGAATCATAATTAGGCATGGTGAGGGTCACTCGTATCGGACCTGCCTTGTGTACTTTTTCCTCAACCTTGCTACTTAATCCTTCATTGTGCTACTTGTCCCTCAATCTTGCATCTCAGGTTACAAATACTGTACTACGTATTTAGGATGACTGCTTTGGTGCAGCTAAGTGGCAGGCTGACATCAGCAGAGTTCTGAGCAGCGGAAACCCGACAGCGCTGGAAATCCCGATCGTGGATAGGTGAATATCTACTAACCTAACCCCCCTAACCCTAACCCTCCTTAGGGGTGCCTAACCCTAACTTCCCCCCCAAGTGCCTAACCCTAACCACCCCCTTCCCCGCTGCCTAAACCTAAGTCCCCCGGGGGGGTGCCTAACCCTAAGTCCCCCCTGGGGGTGCCTAACCCTAACCCTCCTTCCCCCTAGCCTAACCCTAACCCTCCCGGGGGCGTGCCTAACCCTAAGTCCCCCCCCCGGGAGCCCTAAACCTAACCCTCCCCCCCGCGGCTGTCCGCTCGCGGCGCCCAGCATCACTATGATCGGGATGCCGGGCGCCGGTCTCCCGGCGTCGTGGAAATGCGGGCGTCTACATCTAGACGCCCGGCATTTCACCCTTGCCGGGATATGCCAGTCGGGAAGCCGGCTGCCGATATTTAGGCAGTCGGCTTCCCAATTGCTTTCCGAGGACAGGTGTATGTGGACACATCTGTAAATAGATTTCAAACAAAGTGGCAACTTTTCACTGAACTGAGTTAACAAAGAACTACAAATACCAGTCAGGTAATAGTAAAAAAGATTTGTTTATCTCTAAAACCATTCACATTCTCTCTTCCTGGCTCACAAACCTTTCTGGTCTGTTGCTTCTGAGAGGATGGTGCTTGGACTAGCGCTGTAGTCGACGTAGAATTAAGTACTGCAGGCTGAGATGTGCTTGCTGTCTGTGGCTGAGCCTAATGTATTCAAAGAAATATCAATAAGTGGCATATACACACACACAAAGAATAGACCCGTAAGAAATCATGTTAGTCAGAAAACATTTACGGAGATTGAGAAATAAACATTTATGGATACCATTTGCTTGAAGGAAAGTCACAAACCATTTTCAAATCTATCCAAACGCTATTAAACTTCACTGCTTATGCGGAGTACACATTTATATGACAGATCGGTCTGCCATCAGAGAGGCCGATTGGTAAACTATACATAATTACCAATTGTCCACTCGATGACATCACAACTGAGCGAGCATTTAAACTTACGGTTCCTGCAGCAAGTGTATGAGCGGTTGGCGAGTCGCCCTTACACACATGCAGATGTACCAATATATGTGTCAGATATTTCAGCATTCACTGTGCTGCAGGGCTGACCTGATATGGCTGTGAACGACGTCATTTACAGAAATATCAGGTGTACACACTGCCAATGTACTAGCGATATATCGCTCATCTATAGAACGAGCGATATATCACCAAGTGTGTACCCAGCATTACATACAATACAACAAAGACACATCTGTATGACCACCTACTGGCAAAAAAAAAAAAAAAAAAAAGGACATTGCCATATATTACCTTAAAAACACGTTGCCTTAAAACTTGCAGCAAAATCACAGAAAATGGGGAAATGGAAAATAAACCCCTAAGTCTGCCTATATGAGCTGTGTGTCATTGGTTTGTGTCGCTCACATAGCAGGTGCAAGCTGCCATTTTATAATGTAAAGCTGACATCACCATGCACATGAGACAATGCTATTATAATCAGCTGTTTTGTGTTGTGTGAACATCACATTATGGTGGAGAACTGGTTTGCAATTGAGAGCTATGCAGAAATATGTGGATTGCAACAGCAGCAGCATAATGTAAAATATGGATGCTTTCTCCACAGGAGCAGTTACTGGAGCTTACAGGACTCACGTGAAGCCCGGGGAGGTGGTGATATTTCGGCTGTGTGCTAGTGAATTTTATTGCTTACATTATTGGGTTTTTTTTGCAAAACATCATTTTATTTTGTGAGCATTGTACAGGGAAAAACAAGAATTGGTGGGGAAAAATACCATTTTATGGTTCCTTCCATAATTTACTCAGACTGTAACCAACTAATATAAATAATATCAGTAAAGCTATGTGAGTCGCTTCCCCAGCCCTCGGTGAACATTGCCATGTTCAGGAGGTTGGTCTACTCTCCTAGGACAGTGGGATAATTTCTCGTAATTCAGAAGTCTCCCAAACATCCCAGGAAGTAAGTGTGCCTGTAATATCTCTGACACCACAGCTAAAACCCGGGTAAATGCAGGGTTTAACAAAGGAACGACCCATGAAGCCCGGTAGTGTCTGCCAACCTGTGTCCCGTTTAAAGCATGGAGACTTCCGGGTTTCTCCGCGCTTGGAGATGATATCTTCAAGCGCCGGGAGAAGTGTTCTACTGCACCCGTGTGCAGTGTGAACAGCGCCGATCCGGGAATAACCCGAATTGGCGTTGCAGTGGAGAAGGAGTCTGATCCAGGTCTGCCCATTTTGGAACTGTGTCAGATTCAAGGCTTAGATGGAAAAACAGTATAAGTGTACACTGCTTCCATTAAGGTTAATGATTGCGAGACCTACCCAATGTATTCCACTAGAACCTCCCACATCTAACGTAATCCCAGTGATGTCACCAGGTTTCCAATGAATGTGTACTTGCTCAATGCGTATGTATTCTGAACACAGCATTCACACTGTATGTTGTAATGGTTGGAGGGTCAAGGACCAGATACGTTGGAAAAGAAAAGGATAAGTATTAGTGTCACACGTGAATGTCACTCAGGATATAGGCTGTCTCAAAACTACACAAAATGGTGGCAGCACCCAACTTTCTCTCACTCTAACCTACTCATATACAGAATATACATTAAAGTAGTTAAGGATGTCTAGGTTTAACTCTGAGGTAGGCCTTATTGCACAACTAAATCTGCATGTAGCATCAAGGCAAAGTGAATTTTCCCCCTTAGTATGTATGCTTTTCCTCATATAATGCAAATACCAAAAACTGCATCCTATAAAAATTCAGCCTACAGTACCTACCCCCCAAAATAATAAAAAAAATGTAAACATAGTAAGAAAATGTAACCCTTTTTTAACAGATCGATGTAAAAGAAAAAATGTTAACACTGCGCTGGTCATGGTGATAAATGCCTTCATGTTAAAATGTAATTTTTATTTTATCTGTTTTTCTTTTCATTTGCTTCAATATTTTTATATAAACACGGTGAGACAATCTGTCACCAACCTGCCCTGCTGACAAAGTTACTCAGCTCCATGATGTATATGCAAGGGAGCAGACAGTTTCAGCAACGTAAACCATGGGTGTAACTAGAAATATTTGTACCCACTATATAATGTCTGCTCCCTCCCCAGTCAGAGTGCTAACGCATTAGTAGCAATCTGGCACATTATTCTGCATAATATTTACAGTCATATTATTTTCATTTTCCAAATCCTGTAACTGCCTGGAGAAATCTTTATGAAACTATATAAAGTTTTTTCAGTAAGGCACATTGTTGCTCGTGGGACAGGAGCCCCTTGTGCTGCCAGACCGTACTGCAGTTCCATAGGCTTGTGCAGTGGGTTAGCCCCTTTTGTGCTGCAGGACACTGCTGTGGGCCAGGGAGTGTAAACACATGCTGTGTGAGTCAGCTGCTTGTGTAACATAAACAAGGAAAGGAACAAGGTGAGGCTGGCACCAAGGCTATCTGCACTTTTTTCCAATGTTTGCACAAATTTCACTGCAATATGCAAATAATAATTTAAAAAATAGTCTTTATTCCAATGGGCAACCAAAAGTAGGTACAATTTGTCCCTAACATTCACTTGGCTAGACTACAAAGTAAAAAATGTAATGCCAGAGAAAGTGATTTATAGGGAAAATGTGAAATGAGTCTTGTTATATGGGACTAAACACATGGGATCCTGAGGTAAAAAAAAAAAACTCTATGGCAGTATGACTCAGGACTGATGGGAGAATTTGTGTTTTTCAGACACAGCCTTCTGTGATATGGTGCCCCTAGGCACAAAAGTAATGGTCGCCCCCCCCATCCATTTATATTATTTTTTTGCTTGTAAGCCCTCATTTGACGACTGGCAGTTTAATACCTACTTGCCTACTCTTGGGAAGTTGCAGGAGACTCCCGAGTTTTCAGGTAACACCCCCCGGAAGAGTGGCTGAATCTCTTGCATCCCACCCACTTCCTAGTGAAGTGGACAGAATGGGGGAGATAAATAACGGGAATCGCCCGTCCATACGGAGGCTAAATGGACACGAAAACGCCATTTTTATGACGTCAGAGCCCGTTCCCACCCCCTGACGTAACAAGCTGCATCTCCTCAAAAAATTAGGTAAGTATGGTTTAATATAATAAACAAAAACAAGCCATGAGCTTTCCATTTTAGCTGTAGTAGACATGTCCATTTAGACAGCTTACAGAGACATAGAAACAGACAAATCTCAGGTGCACAACTCCAAAGTGCAAAATTTGATTGCATTTATACATTATCAGTAATTTGGAGTTGTGCAGCTGAGATTTGTCTCTTTCTGTGCCTGCAATAGGTCTCATCAGGTAGCACCTCCCATTATATATATTCAGGGTGTGCATTCAAGGTATCTTTCCTATATACTCCATTTAATGTGCACCTGAGATTTGCCTGTTTCTGTGCCTGCAATTAGTCCCATCAGGTAGCACCTCCCATTATATATATTCAGGGTGTGCAGTCCAGGAATCTTTCCTACATAGCTTACAAAGACAGTCTGAGCATGTCCTACCTATCCACACTCCACTCAAGACGGCGTACAGTATATTAGAGTGAAATTGTTTTATAGTTACTGGTAAATGCAGACTGACTTCGCTAAAACAAGTGTCCAAGTGCTGCCCCCAGGCACGTGCCTAATGGGAAATTCACCACTGTGTAATATTTTGAATACACCAATGTCCTTTAATGTGGGAACCTAAAGCCACCATTAAAGAGACTCTTAACCTTCAAAGTAGACATCTCCCCAATGCCCCCCCAGCCCCCCCCCCATGCTACGGTAATTTACTTGCTAAAACACACTAGCCAATACGTACCTTGTAAACACGCTAGCACCTACCTCTGATCTCCCAGGTACATACACATAAAGTGCTATAATTACAGCATAAATAGAGCTCCTAAGTTCCACATTCTCTCTGCATCTATAGCAGATATAATTCATTATAAACTTCTGTACTATGATTGTAAATTATATTAGACTTTCCTAAAATGCGTTATCATAGTATGGTACATTCTTCACGGGAGAATGTGGGGGGAGCTGTATCCTGGGAAATCTGTCAGATCTGGTAAGTATAACATCCCACAGGCAGGACCTACAAGCTGTACAAAGCGATCAGTGCTATCAGCCAGTGATGAGACGTGGTTACAAGGTAATTATGCGCCAGTGTCTTGTAGTGAAATAAGTAACTCAGGGAGGGGTCAGGGATTAAAATAAAATGATTAAAATACTAGGCAGTGACCATGTATTATAGACTATTTTGAAATTCTGAATGGAGGGTCAATTCAATCAGGAGCGAGTTGGGTTCAGCGAGCCATTCTCACAGCATATACGCAATGTGAATTGCATTTGCAATTCAACTGCAAACTTGAATAGCATTTTCCCTGCAAATTCACACTATTTGTGCACATCCGCTCAGCAGAAGAAAAAGGTAGGGAAAATCTTTATTTGAAGATAAAAATGTTGGGACACTGGGGGTCATTCAGACCCGCTCGCGAGCGCAGGACGCTCGCAAGCGGGTCGATTTTCCCCCACTGCTTATGCGCACAACGGAGGGAGCTCCGTCGTGCGCATGCGCGAGACCCGGCGAGCGACAGGCTCTCCATCGCTCCGGGTCTCGCACCAATGGGGGCGTGCTGTCGATGTTGATTTGACAGCACGCCCCCTTTGGTGGGCGTGCCGGGTGCGTGCCTGCCAGACGGAGGCGTTCCCATGGGAACGCCTACCGTCTGTAGCTGGCCCCACTGACATCACTAGTGATGTCAGTGGAAGTGATTTTGGCTCTGATAGAGCCAAAATCACTCCTGGGCTTGCGGCAGCGAGACCCTACCGCAGGGTCTCCGTCGCAAGCCCGATGGTCGCGATGGGCAAGACCATCGCGACCATCATCATGGACGCTCGCATATGCTGTGGGTGGTCACCCACAGCTATGCGAGCGGCCAGGAGGCCGCTCCATTTTCATGGAGGAGGGCACTGATTCAGAGCGAGCGCTCTGGTCAGAGCGTTCGGCTCTGAATCAGGCCCACAGTGCAGAATCTCTGGTACACCCCACCCAATGAACAATCACGCACTTGGAGGGGTTTAAATCGTAGAATTTGGCCAATAAATATGTGCCTGTTTTCAGGTGAATTTCTTTAAAAAGCTCAATAATGGGTTACATTATCTGGGACATGTATATTAGTTTATTGATGGGAGCTAAAAGTGTTTTTCCCAGGCTCGTATAAAAACACTGTACCCCCAATATACTGTAAGGACTTTAATGTGCTGAACAACACTTGCTGCCTATCATTTTTCCACCATTAATAAAGAAAAGACAAACTCAACTATTTAACACTCTTTAAGAACCTCCAGTACTTTCCACTAACAGCCTTCTATATGGTTCCACTAACTTAACTGCCACTTTTCTGGGGTCCAGGATGATTTCACCACTTTTTCATGCACTTCTCCCAGGGTCGCATTCTGTAGAAAAGTTGATTCAGCATTTCCAATTGGATCTCGCATTTCTCAGGTGCGCATGTTGCCAGTGTTGTATGTCAGTTTCATGATGTGAGTTTGCTTTTGCAAACTCGCATCTAATTGAATTGACCCCTTGTTGTGGGTTCTCAATTCAGTATTTCTGCTAATGTTACGGCTATGTCACTTATATTTACCTTATTCAATGATGAGCTTATTACTTTATTTGATACAGTAAAATCTCAGGATCAACTTAGTCAGGCAACTCACAAAAAAATAGCTAAAAAAATATATTATCTTCTCAAGAAAACAAAGTATTCCTTGCTTCATAGATCATCAGGCGTGATAAAAAGTTTTTGTCCTCTACTACAAGGTTTAAAGGTAAGCACTCTGTAATATGGCCCTGATTTACATCATTACCCCTATACATATATTACTTAGCCAAAAGGAGCTGAAAATGGACTCTTGTAAACCATGGAGCCAAGAGCAATGATGACATTAAGAATGTCGACATGGTCTGAATGTCGACATGACCATTATGCCAATATTTAGGTTTAAGACTGCTGTTAGGGTTCTAACGGTAGAACAATTTTATGCCACCTGCCGACATGAACAATGTGAACATTATGACCATGTTGACACTGTGCATGTCGACACATCACGTGTCAACATACAATTTATGTCGACATTCTGGTGTCAACATTTTATACCACACCCAAGAGCAACGTAATAGTTATAATTCATACTCTTCTCTACAAGTACCGTATGTACATACAAAAGTGCTAAGTATTTCCAAAGATATAAAGTGAATTCATATGAGTAACAATTTTTCTACCAATTAATAATTATGAGAGCACTAAATTTCATCTCCAATATTGCAAACAATGTCTATGAGAATTACAGGATAACTTCTCCTCACCAACATTAACTACGCTGTAAATGATTAATGTGAACCCATGCACAATATGATAACAATAATGACACACCTGCACCATTGACAGCTGCATTGCATTGGTAGTTTTGATAGAGACAGGAAGCAGGATCTGGGCTGTTGGTGTGGTTAGTAGTGCCTGGGGTTGAGTCACCACTGTCGCTTGTGGCGGCCTTTGAGATGTCACATAAAATTGCTGGATAATGTTTTGATGCTCAGGAATAGCTAAAGGAACTTCATGTTTGATGACAACAGCATTGTTGGCAATAATACTCTGGCCGCCAGTAGATACTGTGGGCTGTCCTATCAAATTCCCACTCAGAAGGGTCTGGGTAGTATTCTGGCAGTCAGACATTGCGTTCTCCTCTTTAATGTTTGCACTAAAAAGCTTCTGATCCATGTTTACCAGAATATTAGGAAAAGGTTGTTGCTGGCCGCGTTTCTCCACTTCCAGCTGCATCTTCAGCACTTCCACAAGCTTCTGCTCCTGTTCCAACTTCCGTTTCAGCTCCTCAATCTGCTTTTCCTTTTCTTGAAGCTTGCGGTCCTTTTCCGCAGCATCCAAATCTATGTTGGCTGCTCCCATGCTGTCGTCATTTAAATTCATCTTTATGGGTGAAGTGTTCATGAACTGGGATGGTGACATCATGGTCATAATCTCTGCAAAAGTGTCCGTCATGTTAGTGTCTTCGCTGCTAAAGTTTGATTGCTCAGAAGGGGCAGGAGACATGGGTAATGGTGAGTTAATGGCATCCGAATGGATCGGATTGCTCCCATTTGCAGCTGAGGTTACTTCTGGACTGAAAGTGGGTGCAGAGTTATTTACAGTAGCTGTGGTATATGCCGCTGTAGTGTCTTCGGCGGCAACACTACAGGAAGCAGTAGTTGTGGCAATGGTGGTCATGATTGTGGAACTATTCACACTAATGCCATTATTGTTTAAATCCTGGTAAGGTTTTAAACGTTCAATAAGATCTGTTTTTGTGCCAGATACTGGCAAGCCTCTCAGCTTCAATTCCATTTTAAGTTCTGCAACCTGCAAATGCAAAACAGTAGTCGAGTCAGTAAACAGGATAAGCTAGTTTGTCTACAAAAACGTACATTATCCTAATGGTTTTGTTATCCCTATATATCCTTTGTAGCATACACTGTGCTTGTCCTCTTTAATCAGTATCCAACAGAAATGTTCTAGCTCATTTACATTCAGCTACTGATGGCAACTATGAATACTGGCTACATTTAATCTTGAGTGATAGGTGATTGTATTATGTATAAACCCAACATAATTTAGCCATGGCAACCACACAAATATACAAGGGTGCAGTAGACTATGACGCTAGGATTACCCTGACACTGCCTGACAAGTTGCTAGAAATCTTTTCCTGTGCTGCTCCAAAGAAGTCATGTTGGGGAACATTTACTATACCCCTTAGCTTGTAAAACCATGCAATATAATTACCCCAATGATGGTGAAGGTAATTTGCAGCTCTACAACTGGCACAGTGTCTGGATCTCTAGCTGGAAGGTGTAGTTAGACAAAACCTGATGAGTAGCTGGATACTTAACCCCTTCAGGACCATGTGTGTTTGCATCATGTGACCAGATCAAATTCCTCTATAAGTCCCGTTCACTAGGGAGGTGGTGGTGGTGTGTGTATGTGTGTGGAAGGAAGGAAGGGGGGGGGAATATTTTGATTTATATACTAAAAACATTGGGGAAAACATGCACATTGCCATGGCTTCAACCTTTGCAATCTTTAAGCAGTTAAATTAACACCTCAAATATATTGCTACATTTATTGCAACACTTCTAATTGTTTTAGGGATAGAATATGTGTAATTTGCTAGAGAATACAATGACTGAGGGGGTGAGTGAATAGTTGAGTAGTATATGAGGTCAGTGACATCTTAGCTGATATATAATCACTTTATTGTTGTACTTTAAAATAGGGAAGGAGTATAAAGAGCATAGAGGGGGGTAATCTTATTATCCGGGGTAATTTGCTGCACGAAAAAAACAGGCTTTTATCGAGAT
Organism: Taudactylus pleione; assembly: GCA_031769625.1. NCBI lineage: Eukaryota > Metazoa > Chordata > Amphibia > Anura > Myobatrachidae > Taudactylus > Taudactylus pleione. Next base: position 6,647,940 of record JAUIMM010000148.1, on the reverse strand, counting down.
AATAGCCTGATGGTCATTATCAGGATATCCAATTATAGACCCTTTTTTCCTGCTGAAAATTGCAGTTTCTCACCCAAAAACACATAGGAACCGCAAAAAGCCGCAGACCTAAGTACTTTCACGGCAGTGATCGCTGAAACAACCTTACTTATCTGGGAATTGGTTTCGCCTCTCTGAGGCACACAAAACAAAACAAAACCCACATTAAGTGCCGGCATCGGGGCTAATTGGATAGCACTGTCAGTGGTAATTAGCTGCGGCAGCAAATAGGATACCGCCCTAAGGGGTATATTTACTAAAGTGTGGCTTTTTAGAAGTGGATATGTTGCCCATAGCAACCAATCAGATTCTACTTAACATTTAACTAGCACCTTCTAGAAGATAATAGCTAGAACATAATTGGTTGCTATGGGCAACATCTCCACTTCTAAAAACTCACATTTTAGTAAATATACCACTTAGTACCAGAGTTCCTGTCCTCTGCGGAAAGTCTGGAGATGACCAGTTATTATTATACTGAATGTTGTGCAGATGAAAAACATACAGATGGGAAACCACAGAAACGCCCTGTTCCACTAAAGGGTTAAAAAATCTAGTCTGTGAACTATATGTTTTTGTAACTGTTCTGTGGAACATATGAACTCATGTAGATCGGTGTAGAAAGTAATATTCTATGCTAGTATTTACTGGCATGGATGCACAATGCACACATTGAGCATAATACATTGATCTATTACCTTCATATCATCCAGATTAGAAGGTAGTGGTCCTGCTTTTCTAAACTGGATGCTGTTCTGTCTGTTGACGGAGCTCTGAGTGGAGGGAGTGTTGTTATTCACATTGCTAGTTATGGTGTTTCCATTGTTTGGTTTGTCATTCAGTGACCTTTAGAAAAGGAAGCAGAACTGTGAAGACCAATTTACCATGTCCCATTCCGTGAAGTAAAAGTTGGGTGTGTTAGTACAATTCAACCACATGAAAACTAATTCCGATACACACTACTATGTGATCTTTAAATAGTACATGGTAAACTGTGCAATGGTATGAAGATGTAGTTCTTTTCATAATTTTTCAAATAAGTATTTCCTTTCTTTGTTTGGCAACAAAATATGTATTGTATTTCTGGCACTAACAGCTTCATAAATCACTAAGTCAGAGGTTCCCAAACTCTCCTTAATTAGTACCTCTTTTGATCTAACTATCTGTGCTCAACCACGAATATCCTTAAAACCTGTACCGTTAGGACAGAGTTCGGAAACCTTTGCATTAAGTGGATATATAGCGAACACCTCATCTCTCCACAGTGTTATTTAATTCTGCCAGAACATGGTGCAGCCTCTATGGATAGCTCTTTCATACACAGTTATCTTTAATCTCTTATTCATTTTTTTATTTATTTTAAGAGTTTCACATTATTTGTTACTGTGCCCATTAGATAAAAGTAAAAACATTTGTATAAACAGCAAAACCATCAACACCACCATGCTGCTTATCACAATAATAATAAATAGAGGTAATTACTTTTGAATATTTTTACTCTAGAAAAAATGAGAGGAAGACATTTTCATCCAGTGCTGTTTTTAAGATAATCCATTACACCGTACTGAACAACATACTTTTTATTAGAAATGGTCCATTTTGTGCACCATTATACAGCACAATGTACAGATGTCTCCTCATACACTATTGCAGCAGTCACACCAAACAGCCCTTTCTCAAAGTGTCTTTTTCACCCAAAAATGTGTCTTAGGGGCCTATTCATCAACACTAAAATAACGTTTTAAGGACATTTTCCTTAAATAACGTTATTTTAGTGTTCATGAAGAGACTTAACACAGTAGATATCACGGATATCTCCTTGCTAAGTCCCCCTGCGTTCATTTCCACACTCCCCATACATTAGTATGGGGATATGGAAATTATGGTATTCTTCATATTCCGAAAATTATGTATTTTCGGAATTTGATGGAGGTACTATCCGCCACTGTGAGGTGGCGAATAGCAGGTAACACTTAACTATGTCAGCGTGGGCAGGTCCCCCGGCGTCTCCCTCCGGCGCTCTGGTCTCTCCTCTGGCTCAGTCTGCTATGCTGTCATGTGTTCTCCCAGCAGAACACAATAAAGTTTAGAAAAAAAAAAACAACATTTTTTTTTTCTCTAAACAGTACTGTGTGCTGTTGGGAGAACACATGACAGCATAGCAGACGGAGCCAGAAGCTGCTGCGCGGGCAGGTAAGTGCTGGATGGGGGGGAGGTGAGCAGTGGGGGGGGGACGGGACACACAAACTTACAAACTTACCGCATCTGTAGGCAGTGCTGCGCATGCGCTGGTTTTACAGATGTAACAGAGCATGCGCAGCACTGCTTCCAGCTGCGATAAGTTAGTGTAGACAGGGATAACTATCTATTTCCTGAAAAGCTGTCATGGCAAAAATGACAGCTTTTTGCAATAGATAGTTATGGAGAGGAGGAATGATTCATTTCCCCGGTAATTAGGTAGAACTCCATGCAAGTTCTAAACTCAATTACCTCCAGAGAAAGTTTAGTTATGATGAATAGGCCCCTTAGTCACAATATAATGTGACAAAACTATTTAATGAGCAGCACTAATTGTGACATTTGTACATCTGTGCGTGAATGAATCTGTTTATAAAGTACTATGGTGCAATGGCCGCAGCTTTGTTTCACGCCAAGTTCCGTTGCGCATGAACTGCGAGTTTGTACCTATTTAAAATGAATACCGGTGCGGTAAAAGTCATACCCCGGCGTCTCTGGTACAGATTTAGTGGTGTTTTGCTGCATCTGCGGTGCGAGAAGATGCCAATGAAAGAATAATGTGCTACGCTACATCACATGGCGTGGCGTGGCTCTCTCGCACCACATGGTGTATTGAGGCTAGGTGTACGAGGACACATCTGTATAAAGTTATTTTTCAAAACAATACTGAGATGCTACGCTTGCCATATTGTTATCTGCAGGGAACGCCTCGTTCTGGAATGAAGGAATGACCTACTTGAGTGGTGCAGGGAGGATGGTCTGGTAGTTGTAGTGTTGATGTTGCTGGCTCAGGATCTGCAGTTGAAGGAAGAGCTGCTGCTGTTGTAGGAGACGGGCATAATTGGAATCCATTTCAGGCTCGATCTTCTCCCCTTTCTGGTCGGGTGGAATATACTGGTGATATTTGAGCTTTTTCACCCGTGGTTTGGGCTCCTTTGACTTCTTACTGCGTGGCTTGTCACTGGCATTCTTCGGCTGACTTTGCTGTTTGTAAAACCAGGGGACAGATTTTATTACAGATCCCACAACACATATTATAAAATCAACATGTTAAGAGCATTCTACTAGCGGTTATTTTCTGTGAGCAGGTTCTGATTTTTTGTTTGTAAATACCAGACCTATATTATGACATACAGTTAATAACTCACTATGGGGGGTATTTATCAAAGCTGGGAGAGAGATAAAATTGTAAAAAATCAATTACCAACCAATCAGCTCCTAACTATCATTTTATAAACACAGCCTACAAAATGTAAATCGGAAGCTGATTGGTTAGCACTTTATCTCTCACAATTTTCTCTCTCTCCCAGCTTTGATAAATACCACCCTATATATGAAATGTAACAATGATAACAATATACATAGGCACTACTAATGAGATCATACAGTACCCCTTCTGTAACATACCTAACAGGGCCAAGGCTTTTTATGCATGTGTCATTTACGGCTTTCAGTAACATTTTTCACTCATTGGTTTAAGTGTAATAAATGCATGTTTGATTATATAACATATAGTAACAGAGGTTAGGAACAAAGTTGCAATTTGGACGTCCTGGGACACCCGAACTCATATTAAGATGAAAGCTAAAAAATAAAACATTAAATGGATTCCGATAGGTCAAAGATGTTTATAAAAACAGCACTCATTTATTTTATTATTATTATTATACGTATGACCCCATTTAGGCCTAGACATGGATACATATATACTTATAACACACTTGTTCCACGGAACCAGAACAGATCTGGTCAAGTATACCACAGCCATTGATTACCAGAGCTAAGGTTGTCCTATAGAGAACTCAAGTCAAGTAGAGCTCACTAGAAAGTGAAACCTTAGCCCTGTAACCAATAGCAGCAATGCAAATGTATGTGCGGTCATCTTCAGACTGCAGTAACAGGCCCCAATTACAACTGAGCGCCAAATAGCAAAATCTCATCCAATATCACCACTTACATATGTGACCAAATTGGATTGTAATCATGTTGAAACTCGTGTGGAGTAGCAGTATACAAAGAAATAAAAAAGAAAACATAAATTGCACACTCATAGAACACTGAGAGGTCTATTTACGAAGCAGTGTTAGGAGACAGAGTGAAAAGTGATAAGAAAGTGATAAGGTGCCAGCCAATGGGCTCCCACCTGTCATTTTTCAAACAGAGCCTGTGAGATGACAGTTAGAAGCTGCTTGGTAAATAGACCCCTGAATCTTTATGAGCTGAAAGGCACCCCATGCACCTGTCAACTTCTGCTGATGCTGTGTTTTTGTTGGTGATCCTTTATTTCCAGTGTGCACCCTAGCAGGAATACTTCAGCCTTTAAGCTTTGAGAAGCGCGTCAGTGGTATACTTGTTGTCTTATTCTGTGTGTAACTAGCTCGATGATTTGGAGTGGCCATCTGCTGCAATACAAATACGCTCTACCATATGGAACATATGATGTCAGCACACATATGATCCATTCAGAGTTATACGTGCCTGGCAAAGGAATGTGCTGTTTCCATTCTGTCTCCTGTCCATCCTTCACCTTTTGGTGTTAGATTATAGACATAATACAGTACATATCATATTCTGTAATCTGTACCCCAAAAATATACATGAAAACTAAGCAGTTACCAGCACTCTTTTTCTATTTTCATCTGTCATATTCACTGCTGACCACTGGCTTCATTTAAGCCTATTATGGAGCTCAGCCTAAAACATGTTTCTGCTGAATATCCTGTATATATGTGTCTGGCGTGTAAGGAGTGCCTGAAATGCACACAGATATGTCCCTTACCATGTGACTAATTATTACGATCAGGGATGTATGCAATCATTTATTGGCACCACACACATGATTGTCTAATGAAACCGTGGTCATTACCATGATGCTTACAATTCAGACAGAAAATAATACATACAGAATACTGCATAAGAACTGCACCATAATTATCACACGATGCAAGAATGCTGGATTCTGCACTACAGTATTTATTCCCATGATTTATTTATACATATTCATACTTTTACAGTTATAGTATTGTTGCATTGTGAACACACTGTTTTATATACACATATAATGGAGTTACTCTCCACCCCTGCAGTTGGCAGGACCAGAGGACCCTCATGTTATTTCTGGGCCATTTCATCTCTGCAGCAATGGTTAATGATCATTTTCCAGGGTGTCGAATTGATGAAGCGTTTGGAGCACATGTATCGATAACGCTGCCTTGACAGCAAGAATGAGTTATTAGTGAACTGCGGGGATTTCAGGAAATTGAAAACCTGCGGCTCTGTCAGCTGGAGAGTTGATTTATAAAAACGTAAGCTGATAAATGGTAAAATCTAATGTATTAATGGGACTGCAATGGCATAAATGAGACCATTGTACCATTAATTATAGTTTGTCTCTAATAGGATCCAGCTCTCCTATGGCATGGTGAGAAAACGTAGTAGAAAGACACTGCAAACCCATCTAGATTGTAAAGTAATGGGCTCTGTTATTATAGAAATCTGTCTGTTCCTACATTTTCTAACCACATCAATACCAGCACTAAGCACTGCTAAATGTGCAGTTACCAGAAATAAATCTCACTTGAAAACATTAAGGGGGGATTAAATCAAGCCTTCTAAAGCCAATACCAACCAATCAGCTTTTATCTATCATTTTATAGAATGCACTTTATAAGTGATAGCTATCTTATATATAAAATGCATTGGTCTGTTTGTTTGTCCGTCCGATTATGTATTCGATTGGGATGAAACAGATATGAGGTGGTCCAGTTGGATCCTGGCCAGCTTTTAGGGGGGATAGAGTTCTTGTCGAACCTCCCATTGGTGTACGCTGGGCAGAACTTTGACTTGGGGAGCCTGTTCTGGGCCTTCCACTAGATGAATTTGGCTGAAATCCTCAGAGGGGTGGCAATTAGTCTGGGATACCTAGTGGAGTGGTTGGGGTCCTGGTCGGACCTCACGGCAGAGTGCGCCGGGCAGAACTTTGACCCAGGGAGCCTGTTCTGGGTCTTCCACTGGATGGATTTTGACATCATCACATAATAAAACTTAACTTGAAGATTTACACCCGAGCAACGCTGGGTACTTCAGCTAATATGTAATATACAGTATACATCTCTAATGCAGGACCATGACTGAGAAATGTGGTTTCAAAAGCAGAGCCTTGGTAAAACCAATCATTCTATATTTATCCACAGTATTTAACAGTCCTGTTATTAGCACATGATTTCATATCAGCAGAAAAAGACATTTCCACCCATTTAGTAAATATGCACAGCTATATACTTAACAATTTGTGCTCAATCCTCAGAATCATGTAGTCGCATATATAATATACAATAACAGCCTCCTACTGCCACCCAAAATTAATTATTGCAATGTTTCAGAGAACCTCCATACAGTACAACTAACTATAAAATATATTAAAATAAATCCATGTGAACAAATATCTTTTTCTATTTATCTTAGTTACTATAGTTCGACTGTATAAATATTGTCATATCCTGCCAGCAGCAAGTGCTGTTACAATTATATTCTCCTACTGAAGGCTGTTAAAAGTGCTTTAGAGCTGTGGTATACAGCAGACACATTCACTGTCCTTCAACCATTAAGTTAGGAACAATAAGCTTTATAAAACTTCTCTTATGCATGATGTAGAACCACATGAAGGACAGAAATGACGCCTGAAATCCATTATTAGTCATATTTCCTCAAAAGGAGTTCAATAATTACCTAGTTTGCAAGATTATTACCATGGAAACACAATCCGCAGTCCCTATTGTATGTATAAACATGTAAGCTTTCAGTGAAAACAAAAACAGTATAATTTAATACTGGAGAATTGCTATAAATAGGCTCCACCAACATTGGTAGTGCAGGGAGGAGTTATGAACACCTAAATCAGATAACTTATTACAGTAACTATATAAGCAGCCAACAGTACTAAGCCAAAGTCATTACTTTGTTTCTCAATTGCTGCAGACCAACAAAACAAATATATGTTCATGTGTGAAGTTTATGGATATGCACTCGACTACTTAAGTTTAATATGAGCAACAGAAGGCAAGTAGGAAGGGCCTCCTTACTAAGTAAATATGGACAGAAAGACAGCCTAGGCAAGCACAATATGTGATGCATTATCATGTAACAATTTAATTAATATACTGAAAAACTTAATACAACTGGTATATGCCAGAATAACAAAAAAAAATGATTTACCTTTACCAGTGTTGGCCCAGGTTTCAAGACAACTGTGGGTGCTGGGGAGCGTGCGGCAGGGTCGGCAGCTGGAACAGGTTTAAAGAATTCGGGCAGTGGTGAATGTACTGCTTGGCACTGCAAGGAAAGATAAAATCAGCTATTTGACAAAATAAATTAGCTTAGCAAGTTGTTGGACTTTATTATGTCATTTTAATAAACTCAATTTAATAATGTTCTGTCTTTGTGTTTTTAATCAAATTACATGCTAGGCAAGCTAGCCTATTTTATAAATGACACCTTACTTAATATATACAATTGTTTTGTTTACAATAACTCGGATTCATTTAAATTGCATCGTGATTTTGAATTAAGGGAGCAACTGGAGACTTCTACAAACAGTTAGCAGATATAAATCTTAGTGGTGGAAGTACTGGATGATTAATAGCGAGTGTGAGGTATAAAAAAAAAACAAAAACAAAAAAACAAACAATTTCAATCATTTACAGAGAAGCCATGTAGCTGCCCTTTGTCACATAGGCATCATTCAGGCTTTGGTCAGTGCTCTATGTCATAAAGCTGATAAAACATTTTGCTTTAATACATGGTTAAAAAAAACCTGTTTAACAATATCCCAGCTCAGGTGATTGTAGTCTGATTAACGCTCAACCTTTCAAGATATAATATTTTTCTTTTTAGTTTATTACCTTTAAGGCCTTCCTGTGTAACACAAGAAAATAATATACAATCATAAAAAGAAAACATAATTACATAATACCCTATGAACCATTCTCTTTAAAGTCAACTTTTTTACATCATACATTTTTTGTTCATGTCTATTATTGTCTATGAATAATATCACAAGAGAAGTTGCATGTGTTTTTTTCCACTTGGAAATGTGACACTGGAAATTCAATTAATGTTTTCTAGTATCCCCTCAATGCAATGACCATCACACACACACACAAATATACAATGTAGAAAAACAAACAGAAGCGACTTTTAACAGTAAACATCAAATATACAACACTAAATCAGACTAAAACAGGACATAAACATACACCCAACAATAAGGTTCAATACTAGACATTAAGAATTTGCATAGAGCCATTAATTAACACCACATCTTTGTAGTTTCTGCAATAATCCCTATAATAGTACATTATGTTGTCAGAATAAAGTTTGTGGCATGAAAGATCTCTTGGAAGTACTGGGGGGGTCTAAATGCCGTAAGGACAAGCTCTCCTGCAGCACTGGCTCAGGGCACTTTGTTAAAGGAAAGATTTAATCTTTGGCAACAGCTCACAGAATTAAAGGGAGGTTCTGTCAGGCACGTGTACTGCGGCGAGCTACATTCTGGAGGCTTTCATTTTTCAACTAACACAGCAATACTTATGGGAGCAAGCCGAAATATATTTAGTCTAATTGCAGAGCAGGAAAGCTGCTTAGAGTCGAGCCCTGTTAATTTCCTCTGCCAGCATGACTTCTCATCGTCTAAACATACCTCACTTTTCTCATAAGTATGGATTGCTATCTTTGTCAACTTAGCTTAGATAAGAAATTCTTAAGAGAAAATAAAAGTATGAATGGAAATATCATCAGTGTCATTCAATAAGTTATTTTCTTTGTCTCCTGAAGAAAACAAGGGCTTATTCAGTTACAAGAGAACAATGCGGATTAAAAATTCTAGCAACCAATCAGGCTATAGATATTATGCCCTACAACAGTTTAGAGAATAAAAAAGAATTGTCTGATTGGTTATAAGGGTTGGGTATGAAATACCGGCGCTGCATGTCCGACGGTGCAGAATCCCGACAGGTGAAGGTAAGTAACCTAACCCTCCCCCCTTCCTCCCCTAAGACTCCCTAAGTGGTGCCTAAGCCTAACCTCCCTGGGGGGTTCCCAACCCTAACCTTCCCCGGTTGTGCCTAACCCTAACCCCCCCATCCTGCATCCTAAACCCAAGTCGTCTGGGGGGTGCCTAACCATAACCTCCTCCCGTTGGTGCCTATAACATTAACCCCCACTCCCCACAGCCTAACCCTAACCCTCCCCAGGGGTGCCTAACCCTAATTTCCCACTAGGGTCCCTAAACCTAACCCCCATTCCCTGGGCTAATCCAAATACTTAGCCGGATCTTACGTTCAGGATGCAGAGGGCGGCACCCTGAGCCCACTCGGAATAGCGGCGTCGCCATTTTGCCAGGCAATGGGATTCCGGTGTTGATATATCGACGGCCGGCATCTTCACTACATCCAGATTATAAATTGCAGCACATTCATGCACGTTACACAAAGTTATTAAATAAGAGCTATAGTTTGTATCGAGTAAATGTTCCTAAATATACCTTCTTATGAAAGCAGCTTTACAATGAATAAATGTGAACTGTTAAAATCAGTCAGTGAAAAATAAAGTAATCCAATATATTGGGCAAAGGACTTGCTTTCCTTCTTAATTTGCAATTAATGTGCCATGTTTTCCTGTATGGAGCTCAATAAACATTTTCTTTGGCGACACTTTGAAAAACTCCCAACAATATAAATTAGCAGTTTCCTAGTTTAGACATATAAATTAAAACTTAAACGCGTTTAAGTTTTAATCTGAGTGAACTGTGACATCACTTCCAGTGACGTAATCAGAATCATAGTATAAATAAAGGAACCAGCTGACCTCTAAAGCTGCATACACACGTAAAGATTTTCTGTCCAACCATCCACCTAGTTGATTGGTTGGAATGAAAATCTGGTCACGTATGGGAGTAAGTGATGATCAGCAATTTGCTCCTAAATGCTAGAAAACAGATGAAAATAGTCGTCAGACAAGTTTGTTAAATGTTTGATCTAAACAATTTGTTCAAACAACAGTTTTTGTATATTTTCCGGCATTTGGGAGCAAATTGCTGATTGTCATTTGTTTTCATACCTTATCAGATTTTCATTCCAACCAATCAACTAGTTGGATGGTTGGATATAAAATCTTTACGTGTGTATGCACCTTAAGCATGCCTTGACAAAGATCTTAATGATCGAAATGAATCGGTTTCAGGAGGATTGGCCCACAGAGGACCCTTGATCCAATCAGCCTTTACACTGGAGGTATTTATTGCTCTGTATTGATCCGAACATATACATATGAGCTATAAAATCCATGCCTACAGTATGGGACTGTGAATTGGACTATATGTGGACTTGTTGAGTTTTTTGATTGTTGAACTTTTAATAAATTGCCTTATCGGATCCCATGGAGTGATTGATGCGCCTCTAGGGGATTTTAAACAAAACCTTTATGAGAGAGATCAGCCATATTTAGAAGTGTGTATGGTACATGTTATGTTGATTATGTAAAGAAGCCTTTATACATCTGCATTAGAATAGTTTCAAGTGAATTGGGTACACCTGATCTTTTAGCCTTTGGTGCTGGGATTTCACATTGGATTGGGTGTATAAAAGAAACCTTGAAAGGCTTCATTTACACTTCTTTAGAAATGAGTAAGGGTACATTGGGATACCTGTTCACAAATAGAAATTGGATTTCACCTTCTGAAATCTTATATGCAAAAATGACTACCTATTGTTGCCTCCTTTCTTAATCTGTTTTATGTCCCAAAACTATGGAGCATAAAGCCGTCTGAATAAGAGAAATAAATAACTCATTCTGACATCATTGCAAGAAGAAATCTATCAATGCGGTCATCCCCTGTCTTTAGGATTTCTGTACATGTTTATTTGTGTGTGCTTTATATTGGGGTTAAGCGCCTTTGATCCACACCTCACCCTGTTTTGTACAACTTTACCCAGATCCACACAAACCATGACCATTTTAGCCAACAAATATTGTCAGATATGTTAAAAGTGGAATCGGTATGTAATAATACAGGCATGTTGGGATGCCTCCAATCAAAATACTGACCGCTGCATCCCGATGGTTGGTATTCCGACAAGGGTCGGGAAAGTATACTTACCCTCCCCTCTTTGGCCCCCTAAACCCTCCCTTCTTGTAGCCTAACCCTCTCCGTTAGTGCCTAAACCTAACCCCCCTCCTAGGGGTGCCTGACTGTAACCGTCCCGCCCCCCCAATCCTAACGCAATCCCCTCTATGCTGCCTAAACCTAACACTTGCTCCCCCCCTAACAGCTAAGACTTACCTCATTCGGGCTGGCGTCTGTCTGTATTCCGGCATCGGGATTAAGATAGGCGGCGGTATTTCGATGCCGATCTTAAGCCGCGTGACGGGCTTCCCCCATCGGGACTCAGACTGGCGGCGTGCCGTCCACCGGTCTGCTAACTACATCCCGTTAAAAGCATCTGCAGCCTTTCTTTACACAAATGGTGGGCAACTGGTAGACCTTCTTCAACTGAATCAGTATGTAGGGGCCTCCCATTCATTATTCGCACTTAGATGCCAAGTATAGTAAAACTGCTATAACTAGTTACACTAAGTTTTAACTGACATAAGATGAGCACCACAAAATAAATGTTTCCATTGATAATAAATGGTGCAATGTTTGGAATACACAGGTGAAAGGAACACCAGCAGAGCAAACCACGTGACAAAGGTGATCTCATCTCACCTTCTGCCATTATGCTTTATAAGGACAATATACTGACAAAGATTACTGAGGCTTGTAACATCACAGAAGCTATACTACTACATCTTGCACCTGAATGGGATGGAACCTTGCTCCTTTGTAAAACGCAATAGGTTCAATGCTCTCTTATACTCACAGCGGCTATCAGCCACCCTGTGTGCTGCCCCAACATTTATAAGAATGCAACAAGACTCCAAGTGAATTGCTAAGCCGCATATTCGTTCCATCCATAAAATGGGTTCCAGTCAAAAGATAAAAGGTCGACAATGTCTAGATAGACAACAGATGTTAGACAGGCAATAGGGTTAGGCACTTACCGGAGGGTTAGGCACTAGAAGGGACAGTTAGGGTTAGACACCAAGGGGAGGGTTTGGGTGAAGATTAGGATTAGAGAGAAAAAAATGTGTCTACCATTTTTTTGTGTTGACCTTTTGTAACTGTCGACCCTTTGCCCCCGACAACCTATTGCCTGTTTAACATGCATCTTTTATACCAAACCCCCATAAAATGTCAGCCTGTAGTATGTGTAGGCAGCAGATTCAGGTTAAAGGAGAGGGTGCATATATTATGCCCTATTAATTTATACTCTACAAAATGGTCATGTGTGTGGATTTGAGGTTGATGGGTTTTTAAATGAGAGAAGAAACCGCAGTGAATTGTATTTAGATTAAAATGATAGAAATCATTTATTTTCACAGACACTCCAAGGGGGATATTCCTTGCAACTGACACATTGGAGCAAAACACATAATGCACCTAATTAATCCCTTGGAGATCATTACGATTCATTCTAAAGACCAAAAACAGAGGCCTGCTTAAGGCTCCCTTGCTAAAAGTCTCACTTACCAATGATGTTTATTGCTTTAATTAAAATGTGATTGGAGCAAATTCCATGCTTATTATTGGCAGACAGTGATTTTACATGCTAGACTGCAGGTCTATCACAACATTCAACATATTGAAGCTGATATCTTATATTAAATAAAAGCATTAGTTATTTATTTTCCCTCATTATATTCATACTAATGATTACCATACTGCATTCACTTTCCCCTTCCATTTATGTGCCTCATATTAAATAATAAAGACGGACACATATAGTAGAACATTGGATATTGTGTACTGCTACATCAGTATTAACCATATGCCAGGTATAATCTTCAGAAGCACACATTGTTTTGATTATCTTGTAGTTACAATAGCCCTTCTTTCTCCTTAAACAAACCAGTTACCATGTGGTCTGGTGGGCCCGAGTCTCAGTTACATATTTGATACAAGGAAATCATGAGAAATTTATTTTATTGACCACTATATTCACTATCATGAACTAAACAAGTTGACTACAGTATATTATGTTTTCTTTGTATGAAATATATGCTTTTTAAATCAACACTGACCTCTTATATATGGATATATTAAGCAATCCAAGACATACCCCAGCCTTGTACCGCTTAGCTCTGACAGAATTTTGGAAAAGTTGAGATTCTATTTACACTTGTTTGCTACTGGGTACATGCCATTGTCTTCTGGCTATTAGAGGCAGCCCACTGACGGACCTGTAAGTCAGATGGACACAAACATATCTCAAATAACTGTGTACAAACAGATGTGTCCTCCTACTCCTGAGTGAGTCAACAGGTCCCGTTCAACTCTGCTTGCACCAGGAAAATGAGTCTTAGTCCCAATGCGATGTGATTTGGATGCACCAAGAGACCGCGCTCATGACTTTGGTATGCAACACTTGTATATCTGTGTGCACCCGAGTCTGTAAAGGTAGCGCAACGGATGTTGGCGTGGAAAAAAGCCGCATACATACATACACATATAAAAGAGGGCTGTTTGAAAAGTAATGAGACTGCCTCTGGTTTTTTTTTTGTCCACTAGGTAGACGTGGCAACGCTATGCTGGTAACTATGAAGCTCATACATAGATGTGTCTGAACCCGCAGTCGGACTGGCGTAGTCGTCTTTGTTTGGTCACAGCGAGTGGCAGATCTTCATACGTTTCGTCATGGCGGATGAGGAAGACTTGTCTGTGAGATTTTGTCAGAGATGTGTGATTACATTTTGTGTTAAACTTGGGAAAAGCAGAAATGAAACTCATGAAATGTTACAGTAGGCATAAGGTGGACAAACAAGTAGCCGTGCTGCAGTATTTCAGTGTTGGAAGCAGTTCATAGAGGCTAATACGCGAGCGACTGACGAAGCGTGCTCTGGGAGACCATCCACCACGGTTACAGATGTCAACATTGCCAAAGCTGTGGAGATGTTGCAAAATGACAGGTGGTAACTCTACACGAACTTTCTGCTTCACTTAGCAACTCATTCCAACGGATTCAGCATATTGTGACAAAGGAACTGAAAATGCATCGTGTGTGCCAGGTGGGTACCCAGAAATCTCACAGAAGAGCAGATGTGACGAGGAGTTAAATCGTGCAAGAACACCGTTCCAATGTCGGAGGGGATACCAGATTTCCTGGATTCGTCATTATGATCTGGAATCCAAACAGTCCAGTGTATGGAGACACGCAAATTCGCCTCCGCCCAAAAAATTCTGTGCGATCCTTCAGCGTGTAAAGTCATGCTTCTGATGTTCTTTGATGCGCACGGTAAGATCCTATAGCACTGGGTTCCCCGTGGACAGGCAATTAAAGGAGACTACTATGCAAATGTCCTGAAAACCCATTTGCATGGAGCCATGAGGAAGAAAAGACCACATTTGCTGAACAAACAGTGGTTTTTGCTCCAAGACAATGCCAGACTACATGTTGCTGCTGTTGCATTGGCAGAACTGACTAAAATTAGACAGCACTGGAATACCCTCCACGTGGTCCAGACGTAGCGCCCTGTGATTTCTGGGCATTCTTAACCTTGAAAAAACAACTGTGCAGAAAGAAGTGAAGAATGCCACAGCTGCAACACTAATGCTGGGCATACACTATGCAATTATCTGTCAGATATCTGTCCAATCTAGTTGGTTGGAATGAAAACCTGGTAATGTATGGGAGCAAATGACAATAGAAATTTGCTCCCAAACACTAGAAAACGGACCAGATTTTCCTTCCCACCAGACAGATTAGACAGATATCTGACATATAATTGTAGAGTGTATGCCCAGCATAACAGTGATGTCACAAAAGAGCCTACTGCACGTCTTTGACTCGTTGTTCAAACGCTGCTGAAATGTATTGAATGAAAGGAAAAATGTTCAGATCTTGAACAAAAAAAAAAATCAGTCTCATTACTTTTCAATCAGCCCTCATATATATATTTTTTTATTTTAATTAAAAATATGTTGATTTGTACTGCAGAACATTTTCCTGTAGCTGACAGATATATGGTTATATTTAGATAGTTTCTAAAAATGTATTTTCACTATTAACTCTCTAAATATTCTTGTGTTTGCAGGAATCATGCTTACCATGGTACCATGATACTTTTTCGCGGCCCGGACTTTGCCTACTTTGCCTGTTTTGCAGGCGGAAAAGTATCGCGCGTGCCCACTTATCCCCGTATTCAATTTGAAAATACGCTAAATCAGCGCTTGGCGAAACTGAAACCGGCGGAAAGTACTGTCAGATTTGGGGAAATCAGCCTGACACCCCCCAAAAGATGCATGGACATGGGGGATCACTATGGGTACCCCGGAATAGCCCTGCTGAAGGTATTTGGGGTTTTTAAACGGGCTCAATAGATGCAGTTTTGCGTTTTTCTGTAAGTGGTGAAGAATAGTATTTAGCAAGTTTTTTTGGATAAAATAACTATTCCCAGCAAATTTGGGGTACTTGAAAATGGGGATCAGCATATTTAAAAGTTGCTAAAGTGAAGCTGAAAAAATTGTGAAAAATCCACCTCCCACAAGCACCTGCAATAAATAAAAAACACTTGGGGACCCCCCCCCCCCCCCAGAGTCAAGTTGGCTAGTTTTTAACTTTGTACCCTTTTTTTTTTTGCCCCCTTTTTCAAAGTAATTTTTTAGGGTGTCCTTAAGTGTTTTTTTTTTTATTTTGACACAGTTTAACTTTGGGGGACTGTCTGAAGGATGCACGGGGGTTCCCACAACGTTGCACCCCAAAACCCCAATTCTGCACTTTTTTCCGCCTGCTATTCATAATATGAGATATGGTAAGAACTTACCCTTGTTATCTCTATTTCTACGAAGTCCATAGGGTTCCACAGGATACCTTGGGGTATAGGTGTGACGTCAGTCGCAGGGCACCATAGAGTTAAGCTTTCAGCCTCCCAGGATGCACTAGGTCCCCCTCCTATACCCCGCCCCCGGGCCAAGGCACCTCAGTTAGTTACCAAGCCATAGGCCGGAGGAGGAGAAGGAAGAGAGAGAACAAAGATCTGGACACATACAAGAATCACATTCTCACCAGAGGGAGACGGAAAACCGGTGACCAGAGCAAAGCCCATCTGCAGCACAGGTGCGACAGGGCGGGAGTCCTGTGGAACCCTATGGACTTCGTAGAAATAGAGATAACAAGGGTAAGTTCTTACCATATCTCATATTTTCTAATTCAGGGTCCATAGGGTATCCACAGGATACCTTGGGGATGTCCCAAAGCAGTATCCTTTAAGGGTGGGGACGCTCCTGTGCAGAAAGGAGAATCCGCCGCCCGAAGGAAGCATCCTGAGAGGCGAAGGTGTCAAACCTGTAATACCTCACGAAGGTATGGACAGAAGACCACGTAGCAGCCTTGCAGATCTGAACTGCCGAGGCACCACGTCGAGCTGCCCACGAAGGACCCACAGACCTAGTGGAATGAGCCTTCAGAGAAGGAGGGACCGGTAGGCCTTCATGAAGATAAGCTTCAGAAATAGCCATACGGATCCAGGCTGCCAAAGTTTGCTTTGAAGCAGGCCAACCCTTTTTACAGAAGCCATAGAGGACAACAAAGCGTCCGACTTCCTAAACAAAGAAGTGCGGTCAACATAAGTCCTTAAGGCCCGCACAACATCCAAAGAGGACTCACCCACGGAAAGACCCGGTGAGTTAAAGGCCGGAACAACTATTTCCTCGTTAACATGAAACTGGGAAACAACTTTGGGAAGAAACTCGGGCCGAGTGCGGAGCACTGCCCTGTTCCCATGAAAAACCAAGAAAGGGGGTCTACAAGAAAGAGCCCCTAACTCAGAAACACGTCTGGCTGAAGCAACGGCCAGAAGGAAAACAGTCTTAGCTGTTAGCCATTTAATATCCACTGAGCCCAGTGGTTCAAACGGCGGTCCTTGGAGAGCCCTCAGGACCACAGCCAAATCCCAAGGCGCCACAGGTGGAACAAAGGGCGGCTGAATACGGAGAACACCTTGCATAAAGGTGCGCACATCCGGGATTGTAGCAATCCTACGGTGAAACCAGACAGATAGGGCCGAAACCTGTACCTTCAAAGAAGCAAGGCGAAGCCCATGATCTAGTCCCGCTTGCAGGAAGGCGAGAATCCGAGACAGACGAAACTCCCGCGGTGCATAACCTCTCGGTCGACACCACTGGAAGAACGTATGCCACACGCGATGGTATATCCTCGCGGAAGACGGTTTCCGAGCTCGTAACATGGTACGCACCACAGAGCTGGAAAACCCCCAGGACCTCAGCATGGCCGTCTCAACAGCCACGCCGCCAAAGACAGCCGAGTCAGGTCCGGGTGAAGACAAGGACCCTGAGACAGAAGGTCCGGTCGTAGCGGCAACCGCAGAGGACTGTCCACGGACAGACCCTGAAGGTCTGAGAACCAGTGCCGTCTGGGCCACGCGGGAGCTATCAACAGGAGCGTCCCTCCTTCCTGTTTGAATTTCCGGATTACCCGTGGAAGAAGGGAGACCGGAGGGAACAGGTATGCGAACCTGAACGTCCACCGGACGGACAGAGCATCCACCAGAGACGCCCCTTCGTCTCTTGTGCGAGACCCGTACACCGGCAACTTGTTGTTGTGCCGGGACACCATGAGGTCGATTTCTGGAAGACCCCACCTGTCCACCAGTAGTTGAAAAACGTCCGGGTGCAGGGACCATTCCCCTGGATGAACGTCCTGGCGACTTAGAAAGTCCGCCTCCCAATTTAGCACTCCCGGGATGAAGACCGCTGATATGGCCGGAAGATTGCGCTCCGCCCAAACCAGGATCCGAGAGACCTCTACGAGAGCCGCCCGACTGCGAGTTCCTCCTTGCCTGTTTATGTAGGCCACGGTGGTAGCATTGTCCGACTGGACCTGCACCGGGTGACCCTGGAGAAACCGCTGTGCCTGCAGGAGAGCATTGAAGACCGCACGGAGTTCCAAGATATTTATTGGAAGCTCCGCTTCTGTCGGTGTCCACCTGCCCTGGAACAAGTGTGGACCCGAAACTGCTCCCCAGCCCCGAAGACTGGCGTCCGTTGTCAACAGGACCCAATTTGGAACCCAGAACGGACGTCCCTTGTTGAGGTGGGTCGTCTTTAACCACCACGCAAGGGACAGGCGAACCTCCGGGGTGAGCACAATCGTCTGGAACTTCAGAGACTGAGGCAGCCCGTTCCACTTGGACAGGATCAGGTGCTGCAGAGGTCTGGAGTGAAACTGGGCGTATTCCACCATGTCGAACACCGACACCATGGAGCCCAGTAACCTCATCGCCGAGTGTAAGGACACCCGGCGGCTGTGCAGACAACTGCGCACCCTTGACTGTAAAGCAGAGATCTTGTCCTCCGTCACGAAGATCCTTTGCTGTCCCGAGTCCAATAAGGCTCCAAGATGCAGAATCCTCCGAGACGGGATTAGAGTGGACTTCTGCCAGTTGATTAGCCAGCCATGCCGTTGCAGCAGTGCAATGGTCAGGTCCAAGTGGTGTAACAGGAGCTCTGGAGATCCTGCCACCAATAACAGGTCGTCCAAGTACGGCAACATGCGGACTCCTTGCAGCCGCAGAGAAGCCGCCATGACCGCCATAGCGTCCTGTATGTCCAATGACACCATGTAGTCCCCAGGTTCCAGCGCCAGAATGATGGACCGTAGGGTCTCCATCCGAAACTCCGGGACCCGCAAAGACTTGTTGAGTGCTTTGAGGTTGAGAATCGGACGATATGACCCATTGGGTTTCTGTACCAAAAATAGATTTGAATAGAAACCCTGGCCCCTCTGGGAGAATGGAACAGGCACTATAACTCCAGCCTGGAGCATAGTGTGCAATACCTTCCGCAGCTCCGTAGCCTTGTTCCGGTCTGATGGTAGACCCGTGGTGAAGAATCGAGCCGGGGGTCTGTGCCGGAAGGAGAGGGCGTACCCGTGAGAGACCACCTCCAGAACCCAAGTGTCTGTCGTAGTGAACGACCAACACCGGGAGAACTGCAGCAGGCGGCCTCCCACCCTGGGATCCCCCAAGGGGAGACCCGGACCGTCAGGCCGCAGGCTTGTCATCTGGCTTGGGGGCCGGACGTCTGGTACTCCATGCCTGTTTCCGGGGCTTGACCGATTTCTTAGGGCCAGCCTGTCGAGGAAACGACTGTGGTTTGGGCCTGCCCTGGGCCCTAGATGACCGAAAGGACGATGGTCCAGAACCAGAAGGAGCAGCGGCCGACGGGAGACAAGCAGATTTGGCTGCCGCCAGCGTGGCCACAATCTTATCCAGATCCGGACCGAAGAGAACTTCTCCGGTAAACGGCAACGCTTCCAGACCTTTCTTGGATCTGCGTCCGCCTTCCAGGATCGCAGCCACAAGGTGCGACGAGCAGCTACCGCTGCTGAAGAAATTCTAGACACCAGAGTACTAATGTCTAGAGCCGCCTCGTTGATGTAGGTGGCCGAATCACGGAGATTGCCAATCAACTCCGCCTGTTCGGCCGGACAGTCGGATTCAAAAGAAGCCTCTAATGAATCCGCCCAGCGCTCCATCGCTCTGGCAACCCAGCAAATGGCCATAGCCGGCCGTGCTGCCCCCCCTGCAAGGGAATAAGCGGACTTCAGGCAGATTTCTACCTTGCGGTCCGTAGCATCCTTAAGGGAGGACATGGATGGCATCGGCAATGTGGCACTACGGACAAGACGGGTCACGTGAGAATCCACCTGTGGAGGGGATTCACACTTAGCAAAATAATTATCCGCGAACGGATAAGCCACCGCCAGGCGTCTCTGCGGCTGGTATCTTTTGCCAGGTTGTTTCCACGCCTCCTCTAAATGGTCCACCAACTGACCCGAAAGAAGAAAGACTGTGGCATCGCCCTTCACATCTTTGAAAAAGGCATACTTAGATTTAGCCGCTGGGGGAACTTCGTCCTCAATCACCAAGGCTGTGCGGACCGCCCGAATAAGTCCAGGAATATATACTTTGGACTTAGCATCAGCGTCCTTAGTATGGAAAGGTTCCTGATCGTAAGGATCCAGAATCTCCCCATCATCAGACGTCCCTTCGTCATCCTCATAAGGAGCGGACAGAGACGCCACCGGCCTTTTATGAGGCCGCATCACAGACTCCCCTTGCAACACATCCGACAAGTGCTGTACAGAACTCGTCAGGGAGTTAACCCACGCTGGCTCCTGAGAACCCGGGAGCGGGGAAATAGGGAGACTGTGGGGTACCACCAATTGTCGTGGGAACCCCTGCATGGGTGACGACACCACAGACTGCTGGGACAAACCCATCGGAGTAAACGCGGGCTGCGGAGCTAACTGGCCCACTAAAGCTGTTAACGCCTGAGCGAAACAAGCCCAGGGCGGCTCCTGTACTGGTGCTGTAACCGTAATAGGCCGCGCCATGGACAAACACTGCCGGCAAAGGCCCTCCGCGCTACCCTCCCCCTCCGCTAACGGTACTTTGCACGTGGTACACTGTAGCCGGAGGGGAAAATCACTTTCAGACATGATGGCACCACGTATGTGACCTCTCTCACCAATTAAGTATTAAATAGGCGAGAGACCACCCTGCAGCACCGCACCGCAAGGGCTTTAGCAGAAAGAACAGGGACAGTAATAAAGCTGACAGTTTAGAGAAGAAAAGTTACAGGCAGCGCTAGCACAGTCACATACAATGCAGAGAAATAACAATTCCTGCACTAACAGCGCTGATCACTCAACTACACAGACACAGGGCCTGGTAGGACACAGCGCTGCATACACAGACCTGAGCCACAGCGGAGGAGAGGTATGCGGGGGGACCCAGACCACGATGCTTCCTTCCAGACTTCCAGCAGCGTTCACCATGCGTTGCAGAGAAGATGGCCGCCGAGGAGCAGAGAGAAGCTGGCCTGGGGGAGGAGCGCTGA
Source organism: Taudactylus pleione (assembly GCA_031769625.1). Lineage (NCBI taxonomy): Eukaryota > Metazoa > Chordata > Amphibia > Anura > Myobatrachidae > Taudactylus > Taudactylus pleione. The sequence goes on along the minus strand of JAUIMM010000148.1, from coordinate 6,626,648 downwards.
CACAGGACCAGTCAGCACAGTGCAGAGAGGGCTGTGTGCAGCGGGGGAGGCGCCGGCTGTGAGACAGGGAAGGCGCGCTCCCCTGGCATGCATTTAACCCCTGGGACGCCGCAGCGCTACCGCTCTGCTGCGGTCCGCTGTCCCAGGGGGTAGTGGAAGCGCAGGTTGGTCGCCTGGCTCCACGCTGCAGCCAGTCCCCAGGGAGCCCCCTGCCTGGGGACTTAGGACCATGTGATCAGCGGGGACCCACCGCGGGACCCCGCTGCTTACCTCTGTCCCCCTTGAATCCGGCCATGGTCCGGAGCATCTGGGGTCACCGCTAGCTGTGACCCCAGACGCCCACCAGCATCCCCGGATCAGTACCGGCGTTCTGGTACCGGCGGGGTGTAGGGAAGACAGCATGGACGTCAGGACTGACTGTCCATGCTGTTCATCCAGATGTGCAGCCACAGCTGCATGAAGAAAAAGCTTCAGGGGCTCTTCTAGCCCCCACTCCAACAGGTGCACCCGACTCCGGCCGGGCACCAAACTAAACTGAGGTGCCTTGGCCCGGGGGCGGGGTATAGGAGGGGGACCTAGTGCATCCTGGGAGGCTGAAAGCTTAACTCTATGGTGCCCTGCGACTGACGTCACACCTATACCCCAAGGTATCCTGTGGATACCCTATGGACCCTGAAGTAGAAAGGCGAAATTTTTTCGCCTAGTACATTGCAATGAGGCGGAAAGACTTTCAAATTGAATATGGGGTAAAAGCAAAACAGGCGAAAATGACGTAATCGGCGAAAAAGTATTGTGGATCCGGACTTTTCGTCTCAAATTGAATACGGGCCTTAGTTGCAATATCTTGCCACATTCTAATACATAGATATACTCTGTGAAAGGAACGCCATTTCCCTTTAAGGTAGGCAATGTTGTAATGCCTATTACACAGACACAGTGATAGGTGCTGGTAAAACAGAATAGGTTGACAAATAACAGACATTATAAATGAGCAGAGTTGTGGCACTTATGACGTCTTTAATCCTGAAAGTAATAAAAAGGTTCCATCTTTCCAGGGAAAAATCAAAGTCAGTTGTTTATTAAGTTATGAATGGTAAGCTTCCGCTTTCAATCAATGCTCTGTTCTGGAACTCTTTGTGTATCCTTATAAGTATTGGTATTTGGATTTGTATACGTATTAATGTGTCTGGAGTTTTTCTTGCACTATGCCTCTGCGATATCGGAACATTAATAGCTGTGCACTTGTACTCTAAACTGGAGACTGGGAAGCATCTGCAAGCTCAGAGGAGTCCTTTCAAAAGGGGAAACTACTACAGTGACCAGCAGTTTATTTAGGATAAATTATATCAATGGCTGATTGAGTGTACCTGTATACACACACACACATATATATATATATATATATATTTTTTTTTTAAATATATATGCGCGTGTACCTGTATACACACACACACACACACACACGATATATATATATATACACACACACACACACATATATATATATATATATATATATATATATATATACACACACACATATAGGACTGCACGGTATCTTACCAATCGCATTAATTCTTCTCAACACTTTATGTAGAGACTAACAAATAAAAAATGAAATGACAGAAGCCGATTGGCTGCATTGGTTCCACTTAATCTCTATAATAACATATTTTAGAAGGAGCCTAAAATCTATACAATATAAACAATGCAGTAAATGCTTTGATATCCACCAGCAGTTCATACTCATTATCAGAACTGTCCCACAGAACCCTAAATATTCTGGGCAGATATAAAATGCGTTCTTCATGTACACCTATTAGCCAACCATGTGTATAAAACCGATGACTGTGTGGAATGAAGAAAAGCAGAGATGCAGGGTCAGCAAATCTTCTGGCAGACAGTCCGTTGCGATTTCATGACAGCAAATAGCAGGTTGATGGTTTCTAAAGGGTAGGGCTTTAAGAGCACCCAAAAACAGGACACACCCCTCACTAACCTTCTAAGGTAATAGTATCTCTCATTGGACACATATTAGTGCCATGCTATTTGATGCATAACGTTATTATTTTGATAAGACGATTTTTCATTATATTTTTATAAAACTTTTTACTCCTGGTTATTATTTAAGGAGTTTTGTTTTGATATGATTATATCTACATATGTTTATGTCTCATATGTATTAACCCTGTTGTGATACATGGAATCATGGAATATTGTTTTATTATGTGGTAATGTATGCTCTCTCAGTCAATAAAATTATTATTAAAAAAAAAATGCACACTTTGTCTTCTTTACATAACTCACCATCACACTAACAACCTCCCAGTACTAACATTACACATAACAGAAGTTACATTGTAGGCATTGTACCTGAATGTTAGTGTTGGATATGGGAGAAACTGACTCGCTGGGTTTGACCTCTGCAGGAGAAGCTGCTGACCCTTGAGATTCTTGGCTTGCTGGCTGATCTGGTGACAGAGCATCACTGCTGTCTTCATCAAACGAGAAAGCATCAGTGTTTTCGGGGTAGTCTGACTGACCAACTGTGAGAGGGCACAATACAGTCATTAATCAATATCAAATACAGCAGAATTGCTTTTGCTAGTGAGATACTTAAAAAATACTACGATCAGTATGAATTATTACTAGTACGCCTATTTAAAATGCACGGCTGACATACAGATGTGTCCTCATACATCTAGCCTCCTTGCGCGTTAAGCAGCCCTTCTAGTCGCGCCATGCCGTGACTCGGTAGCGCTGAGCGTATTTTTGTGCGACTTTTTACCTTCAAATATGTCTTATTCACACAGTGATGCGAATAACACAAGCAGCTTATGCCGATTAAAATGATATGCAGAATGCCTATGTTCTCTGTGTGTCTGCGGGTGTATCTGCATGCGAAACGCTAAGTTACATTGTTACAGCCGCTGACACTAACGTAGCATTTCACATGCAGATACACCCTCAGACGCACAGAGAACATAGGCATGTGGCATATCATTCGCATCACTGTGTGAATAAGACACATTTGAAGATAAAAAGATGCACAAAAGACGCACAGCGCTACCGAGGCACACTGAGCTCCCGCGTTATGTGTGGCACGATTTGTAGCGCATGGAGGATATATGTATGTGGACACATCTGTAATGCATAGCCCTGTACATTGAGGAGATAAGTATGCAAATAAATGATGATCATGTGACTTATTTAGAGCAGATTTAAAGGCATGTTCCAACCCTTGAGCAACCAGGGGTTGATGAGTAAAGTCCAATTGCTTCCACACTCTACTGACAGTTGGCCAGGTTGGTCTGTGTATTAACAGCGTAAATCTTGGACCCAATGCAATAAATGTATTACTTGGCCCTTTTCAATTTTTATGCATGGTAGCACACAGCAGTTAAAATATGAGATATGGTAAGAACTTACCCTTGTTATCTCTATTTTTACGAAGTCCATAGGGTTCCACAGGATACCTTGGGGTATAGGCGATGCGGCAGCAGCATCGGGCACCACAGAGTTAAAACTTTAGCCTCCCAGGATGCACTGGGGTCCCTCCTCTATACTCCGCCCCCCAGCCAAGGCCATCAGTTTTGTAACAAGCCATTGGCCGGAGGAGGAGAACAAAGAGAGAGAGAAGAAAGTCTGGAACACAGAAAAATCACATTCTCACTAATAGGAGACGGAAAAAACGGAGACCAGATTAAAGCCCATCTGCAGTACAGGTGCGACAGGGCGGGAGTCCTGTGGAAACCTATGGACTTCGTAGAAATAGAGATAACAAGGGTAAGTTCTTACCATATCTCTTATTTTCTACTGCAGGGTCCATAGGGTATCCACAGGATACCTTGGGGATGTCCCAAAGCAGTATCCTTTTAAGGGAGGGGACGCTCCTGTGCTGGAAGGAGAATCTGCCGCCCAAAGGAAGCATCCTGAGAGGCGAAGGCATGAAATGCATAATACCTGACTAAGGTATGGACAGAAGACCACGTGGCTGCCTTGCAAAGCTGAACAGCTGAGGCACCACGGCGAACTGCCCACGAAGGACCCACAGACCGAGTAGAGTGAGGATTAAGAGAGGTTGAATCAATCCTGCCAAAAGTTTAGTGGCAGGTCAACCTTTCTTATGGAAACTATAGAGGACAAAAAAAAAAGGAGTCAGATTTCATAAAGGAACTGGTACGATCAACATAAAACCTTAGAGCACGTACCACATCCAAAGAGGCCTCACCAGCAGAGAGAACTGGGGAATTAAAGGCCGGTACTAGGATTTCCTAATTAAATGTGGAAACTAGATACCAACTTAGGTAGAAAACCAGGGCGAGTGCGAAGCCCCGCCCTGTCTATGAAAAATCAGAAAAGGAGGACTTGAGAGAACCCCCAAATCTGACACCCTTCTGGCCGAAGTAATGGACAGAAGAAACAGTCTTAGCTGTAAGCCATTTGAAAGCCACTGAGCACAGAGGTTTCAATGGCGGTCCTTGGAGAGCCCTCAGGACCACAGCCAAATCTCAAGGAGCCATTGGCGGGACGAAGGGAGGCTGAATACGAAGTACACCCTGCATAAAAGGTGTGGACATTAGGAAGTGTAGATGTAACAAGACTGACAGGGCAGAAAGTTGCACCTTCAGTGAAGCAAGGCGAAGACCGTGATCTAAGTCCATTTGTAGGAAAGCCAAAACCCTGGATATCCTAAGGACCTGAGGATCAGAACCTCTAGGACGACACCATTCAAAGAAATATGCCTCACCCGGTGGTAAATCCCTGCAGAAGAAGGTTTCCGAGCTATGAGCATGATGTTAACAGCGCTAGAAAAACCCCTGAACCTTAAGAGGGCTGACTTAACAGCCATGTGGTCAAAGCCAGATGACCTAGGTCTGGGTGCTGGAAAGGACCCTGAGACAACAGGTCCGGATGCAGAGGCAACAATATCGGGGTGTCGACTGAGAGACCCCGAAGATCTGAGAACCAGTGCCGCCTGGCCCACGCTGGAGCTATGAGGAGAAGCGTGTCACCTTCTTGCTTGAATTTGCAAATAATTCGAGGAAGAAGGGAAAAACGGAGGGAACAGATACGCAAACCTGAAGGTCCACCTGACCAACAGAGCGTCCACCAGAAGAGCCCCTCCGTCTTTTGTGATTGAACCGTACACAGGCAGCTTGTTGTTGTGTCGGGAGGACATGAGGTCTATTTCTGAAAAAGCGCCATTAGTTCACCAGTTGGTGAAATACTTCCCGGAGAAGAGACCATTCCACTGGATGCGCGTCTTGACGGCTGAGAAAGTCTGCATCCCAGTTGAGGCCTCCTGGCATGAACATTGCCGAATTATGGCAGGGAGGTTGGCCTCTGCCCAAGCTAGAATGCGGGACACTTCTGTCAGAACTGCCCGACTTCGGTTTCCTCCTGGGCGGTCTATGTAAGCCACCGTGATGGCGTTGTCTGACTGTACCTGCACGGACCGTCCGTGGAGGACATGTGTTACCTGCTTGAGAATTTTGAATACTGGCCGAAGTTCCAAGAGATTTATTGGAAATGCAGATTCAGTTGGTGTCCACCGTCCCTGAACGAAGTGTGGACCCGTCACTGCTTCCCAGCCCTGGAGACTGGCGCCCATCATTAGAAGGACCCAGTCCGTAATTGACAAGGGGGGCACCCTGTTTGGGTGAGCAGTTAGTAGCCACCAGGCTAGAGACAGACGGACCTCTGGGGAAAGCACAATTGTCTGTGTTCTTAACCGATTGGGCAACCCATTCTATCTGTTGAGGATTAGCTGCTGCAGAGGTCTGGAGTGGAACTGGGTATATTCCACCATGTTGAACATCGACACCATGGAGCCCAGTAACCGCATTGCTGAGTGCACAGACACTTGTCGGCTGCAAAGGCAACTTCTGTAATGCAGAGATATTGTCCTTTGTCACAAAGATCCCCTGGTGTTGAAAGACTAACAGGGCTCCGAAATGGAGCATCCTCAGTGAGGGACCCAGGGAGGACTTCTCTCAGTTTATCAGCTAGCCATAATTGTGCAGCACAGATATTGGTAGGTGCAGATGGCGCTGAAGGATTTCTGGAGACCCTGCTAACAACAGGAGGTAGTCCAGATAGGACAACAGGCGGACCCCCTGCATTTGAAGGTGGGCTGCCATAACTGCCATGAGCTTGGTAAATACTCGAGGCGCAGTGGCCAGAGTAAAAGGGCAGTGCCTGAAACAGGAAATGGCAGCTTAGCATCGCAAACCTGAGGAATTGCTGTTGCGCCAAGATAATAGGTATATGAAGGTAGGCTTCATAAATGTCCAGAGACACCATGAAATCCCTAGGTCCAATTGCCAATATAATGGAACGGAGAGTCTGTATCCTGAACCGAAGAACCTCAAAGACTTGTTTAGGCACCTGAGGTTTTGGCCGGTAAAACCCATTGGGTTTGTGTACCAGAAAGAGAATCGAGTAATATCCCGATCCCTGTTGGGATAACGGAACAGGCACTATAACTCCAGCCCGGAGCATAGAGTGCAGCTTTTCTGGCGTTCCATGGCCTTGACGGATGGAAGACCTGTAGTGAAAAACCGTCTCGGAGGTCTTCGCCGAAACGACAGGGCGTACCCCAGAGAGACCACTTCTCTGACCCAAGTGTCCACAGTAGTCAGATACCAGTACTAGGCCAACTGAAGAAGCCGGCCTCCCACTTTGGGGTCCCCCAAGGGGAGGCCTTAGGCTGAAGGCTTATCGTCCAATCTGGGAGTAGGACGTCTTGTGCTCTAAGCCTGCTTGTTTGGCTTGGCAGATTTTCTGGTTGTTGACTGCCGAGGAAAGGACTGCACTTTGGACTTACCCTGGGCCCCAGAGGCCCGAAAGGACGAAGCACCAGACCCTGATGGGATCAGAGCAGATGGCAGACACGCGGACTTAGCTGCTGCTAGAGTCGCCACAATGTTGTCCAAATCAGAGCCAAAAAGGACCTGTGCATTAAAGGGCAAGCATTCCAAACCCTCTTCGGAATCTGCATCCGCTTTCCAAAAGCGCAACCATAGGGTGCGGCGAACTGCCACGGCTGGCAAGGAGATTCTGGAAACGGCTGCCTCATTAATATGTGGCTGAGTCTCTGGGATTGCCTACCAACTTCGCCAGTTCAGGCGACGAGTCAGAGTCCAGAGACAATTACAAGTTATCAGCCCAGCGCTCCATGGCTGTGGTCACCTAGCACACAGCCATAGCCGGTCTGGACGCCCCTCCAGCAAGGGAATAACTGGATTTTAGGCATATTTCAACCTAATGATCCGTGGCATGCTTGAAGGAGGCATGGAGGGCCTGGTAACGTAGTACTCCACACTAGGCGTGTGACATGAGAATCCACCTGCGGAGGAGTCTCCCACTTGGGAAAAATAATTAATCGCCAAGGGGTTTTAGTTTTGGCCACGGGGGGGTCGCCATCTTCAATAACCAAGACCGCACGGACTGCCCGTATAAGGCTATTAGTACACTACAAGTGGTACACTTTAGCAGTAGGGGAAAATCACGTTCACTCTCAGACATGATGAGTGTAACGGAGTGTATGTGACTTTCCTCACAAATAAATACATTTATAGTGAGGCAATGACGACCCTGCAGCAACACACCGGAAGGGATTTAGCAGAGGAAAAACAGGGATAGAAAATATGGCTGACAGTCAGAAGTGAAAGTACAGGCAGACAGCGCTAGCATTAAGTCACATACAATGTAGAAATAACTTCCTGCACTACCAGCGCTGAGATCGACTACACAGACACAGAGCCTGGTAGGAAACAGCGCAGCATACACTGACCTTAACGTTGCTCGAAGGAGAGGTATGCAGGGGGACCTGGACCACACAGCCACCAGCAGCAGCGTCCAGCAGCGCTTGCACATTATTCATAAAATGGCCGCGGAGGAGCAGAGAGGAAGCGGCACCGGTGGAGGAACGCTGAACACAGCCCGCCAGACCGCTGTGGAGAGGCACTGTGCAGCGGGGGAGGCGCCGGCTGTAAACAGGGAAGGCGCGCTCCCCTGGCAAGCATTTAACCCCAAGGAAGCCGGACGTTTTCCGCTCAGTTACGGCCCGCTGTCCCTGGGGCTTGTGGAAGCGCAGGTTAATATCTGGCTCCACTCGCAAGCCAGTCCCCAGGGAGCCCCCTGCCTGGGGACTTAGGACTTTGCTTCCGGCGGGTACCCTCCGCGGGACCCGCCGTTTACCTGGTCCCCTTAGATCCGGCCACAGTCCGGGTGGTCCGGGGTCACCGCTAGGAGCGACAGCATGGACGTCTGTACTGCTCTAGATGTGCAGCCACAGCTGCTTTTGGAAGCCTTCAGGGGCTGTAACAGCCCCACTCTGCTACATGTGCTCCGACTCCTGGCCGGGCACCGATAAAAACTGATGGCCTTGGCTGGGGGGCGGGGTATAGAGGAGGGACCCCAGTGCATCCTGGGAGGCTAAAGTTTTAACTCTGTGGTGCCCGATGCTGCTGCCGCATCGCCTATACCCCAAGGTATCCTGTGGATACCCTATGGACTCTGCAGTAGAAAAATAGTTACTGACTGAGTATTTATTTAGTACGGTGTACAGAACTTCATAGCACACTTTGGTATCAAATTTGTACAGTATTCTTAGGCCACTGGTCATATTCCAACCACCCATGGCAGTTACACTGTAGTTCCATGATGGAATACTTTCCAAATCAGTTGGGTCATAAGAATTTGAACAAATGCCTTTCTGCCTTTAGAAAATAAACCTAGAAAAGCAAAACTGATTTATAAAAGGTGACAACCAGGCACCAGAAGATTATTCAAAACCAGGTTTATAGGTACTTGATTAAGAGATCCTGATATTTTTAATATTCGAAATACATCATTGCGTAAAAAAAATTCTTAAAGCGGGCATTTAACTATTTGTTCTCAAATATTTTACCCCTTACCCTAATAAACTGAAGAGCAGCACTGATGCAGTGCAGTTCCCATCTAGAACAGTATGGAATTTATCTGTTAGAGTTATTTCACATGCACAGCAAGGAGAGTAAGAGAGCCCACATCTCAGCCCCCCCTGTTCCAGGAACAGATCTTAGGTTTATATACAGCATTCCCCAATATGAGATTATTTTCTCACTCTTTAGACAAATTTTTGTTATTACATGCCTTTAATAGCTTCTTTAACACTTGAATCGACTGGAAGTATGTTCTTTTCAATCAATTCGAGTGGTCCGGGTCTCTGAGCAATCTTTTCATTGAGATCATCTGCCAGACGAGCCCTCTTTAATTTCATCTGAGTTGCCTGCAGGGATGGCTCAGCAAGTGTCTCTGCAAATAGAGATAGATATGGTTATCCCTTTAACTACTTATTATTACAACGGAAGTGAGTCTCAGTAGTTTGCAGTCTGTAAAGCCAGGTACTTTAAATAGACAGTCTCTACTTATTTCGTAATACATTATTTCACTCTATATTAACAACAATTTCCTTTGTTCTCAACTTCTGTGTAAACAGTTTTCACATTCTCTTCTGAGAGGGGAAAAGTCAGACAAGTGATTGATTGTCCTGCACTGTAAGTGATAGGAGAGAGAGAGTTAATGTCACTATACTTGGGAGTAGATGTAACACCAGGAGAGAAACTATAATAATATCAGGCCATGGTCTCCTGTATAAGCATAAGCATTTCTTCCATAATGTAGAGCAGGTGTAGGACACATGTGGCGCTCCAGATGCTGTAGAACTACACATCACAGCAGGCTCTGACACAGTTTTAGCACGTCCTAATAGCAAAACAGTGGCCGGACATGCCAGAGACGTTCCCTACCCGATCTAGAGTATCTAAAATCTATCTAAAATACATTTAAAATACTTCTGTATTTAATGGTTAGCATGGACTTTGGGAGATGGCATTAAGTGACCATATCAATGTCTGTAATACAATTGCTGACCCCAGCAAATACTACTTTTCTTTCTGGTTTTTAGAACTTTCTAAATCACTGTATTCCAGAGAAGAGACTCAATAGGGGGGGATTCCAATAGCCGTGGGGTTTACCCCGCGACTAATTGCTGGCAAAAGAAAACCTGCGGCGCGGGAAAAGGCTATTTAATTAAATAGCCTTTTCCAGCACCGAAAAATCGGGATTCCCCCAAGCAAACCCGATAGTGTTTTTTTCTGCAAACTTTTCAGTCCAACTTCAGGTACTCGCACGCGGGGTAATCTCCACTAATTGAATAGCTCCAGTGCGGCAATTAGCCACGGACACCCCCTATGTATGCAACAGATTGGGGATATACTGCTTACAGTGAATATTTGCTTGCTTTAGATTTTATGTATCAAAGCTTGATGGGAGATAAAATTGTGAAGTATATATATATATATATATATATATATATATATATATCTCTATCTATCTATATCTATATCACCAACCAATCAGCTTCTAACTTTGCAGGCTGTGTTTAAGAAATGATAGTTTGGAGCTGATTGGTTGGTGATATATATTTCACAATTTTATCTCACATCAAGCTTTGATAGATATGCCCCTAAGAAAGAAAGGAGACTTACAGTACCAAACCTTCTAAACAGGTAACAAGTGGAAGTGTTACCCATAAATCTCCCTCAAAATCTCCTTCTTACACCATTATGAGGTCTGTGGAGAATCGCCTCCAGCAGCCATTGTGGATTTGTGGGTATGCCTAATAATGATCAGACTGTCCTTGATCAGACTATGCTATCATTATCAAAAAGTATGAGGCTGTACCTTATACTGGTCAATGTCAGTTTACGTCTAATTAGCCAGTCCTGTCACATTTCTTTGGAAAACATGCACCCGCCACATGAATATCTCTCTGTATGGAGCTTCATCTTTCTTACGTAATAATTGTGCCTTATTACCACACTTGCCGTGTGATAACAACACATGAGACCTGACGATCCAGTTTACACTTGCTCAGTTAGTTCATGTCCTCTGACAATAGAATCATTTTAGCAGGAAGACTGAAAGCTATAAATGTAACTGGAGTAATTACAGTATGAATAGGTTGCACAGAATAATAACACGCGTATGATGAAATCTGCATCTCACAAACATTTACTATTATACTTATGCTGGAGGGATATATAAACAATATATACTTTTCCACACAGTTACCTGTAAAACAGTTTTCATGTGTACCTCAATGTTTTTTTTATAATGTGATTAATATTTTATTCTATACAAGGGCCCAGCAGTGGTTATAGTAAAAAAAACTATAATAATATCATCATTTTAAAACTACCTAAAAAATGATACCTACCATCTGCACCCACACATACAAATACATAGACTGCTGCCTATAGTGCATGCTGACTGTGTATCGTTAATCCTATAAAGTGTTCGCATTAGACAATCAGCCATGTAGTGACTCATCAGAAGAACAAGGTTTTCCCAAAATGTCTTAATCTCATTATTTCTATACACACGCTGAAACCAAAAACACCATCTGTACAATCCAAAATTGAAGGAACATGGGGGTGCAAGTCTCAAACATTAAACAGCAAATGCAAAAAACAGAGGCATTGCTTAGATTCCAGTCCTGTAGCAGAATGGGCAGAGTACAGATGTGTCCTCTCCTCATACACTATTGCTGTAGCAGCACCAAATAGTCGTCCTTGGCACACCAGGTCCCGTGCAACTCGGCTTGCACTGATCGTCTTGAGTCTTTCGCCAGAAAATGCATCTTTAGTCGCAATCGGATGCGACAAACTCCGGGGCGCATGCGTGTAAACTAGAAGTGTAAGAAGCACAAATATGCTGATCTCTGTATGTGCAGAGATCAGCTGCAGCAGGGGAGACTAATGATCAGTCCCCCCTGCCCCACACTCTGCAATAAGGTGAGGGGGCTAGGGGGGTGGGTTATGCCCCACTAAACCTTTATTTGACCTGGGGTGGTGTGGGATATTAAAAAAAAAAAAAAATTAATGTACATTGAAACATATGGGGGGAGGCGGGGCACTAGATAGTGGGGGCCCATTGTCACTAGGAGTGAGGGTGGGGGCTCTACCATGGGGATATATTACCACTAGGGGGTGATAATGCTGGGGGTCTTTTTCAATTGGGGGGGGCGATATCTGGTGGTAGGTGATTTTACAATGAGAGTCTATGAAAACCAAGGGGTGCAAAACACCAACTAGTTATGTTGGGTTTTTTTTGTTTTTTTTTTAAATAAAATATTGAAAAATTCAAACTTTATTAAATAAAAACAACGACATCTTCTGGGCGGTTTTTGGTTGTCAGTTAAGTATCATCTTTGCTCAATGGTTTGTTCACAGGTAAGATATGGAACACCCTAAAAAGCCTTCCCCCTTTAATAAGTGAGTGAATAGTTTATACACTTTACTTACCACCTAGTGCACTTCAGTAATATTCTCATCACTAATTTATACATTGCTGTACATTAGAAGGCAACCTCCCCTAGAAGAAATTTCTATTTTGTAACTTTTTATAAGATACACATAATATAGGAGAATTTTGCCCTAAAAAGAGAAGATTACCTTCTAAAATGTGCATCCTTACTAGCTCAGATCGTTCCGGTCGGCTGCGTATCTTGTGCTTGAGGAAATTTTCAGTCTGTATTTAGGGGAAGACAAAAAGTAATTCAGACAATGCACAAAAATGACTTTCTATATGTGTGTGTATGACTGTTGTGCTATCCTTAGGTCCTAAGATGCAAAATTGCTGAGTACTGGGTTTTCGTTTAACCAGTTGTGTATTTCACATAATATTTTTGCCATGCTCTTTATATCGTTTTGTTTAGTACTTTCACACTTGATCTGTGGTTTTGTCTGTTTGTTTTTTTTTGTAGATATCATAATCTTTTATTCCCCCAACATATTATGAGTTCATACTCACCCTGGCACGCTCCAAGCTTTTTATCTGCTCATGAAATGCAGCAGGGCTTTTTAAGGCTGGAAAGTAAAGAAGACCATGTTAATTATGGCATTGAACATATGAATTATATTAGAGGGTTTGTATATATGTTAAAAGTAAATATATAAGACACTGGGATATTATATTTACATAATTATCTTAATGACACCTGTATTTTACACTATACCCAATTATACTTTCCCTAGTAGTGCTTGGTAATGCTGCCATTAGAGCACCAGATGTAAGATTTCAATACAGTCCCCTTAATCTCTTTTACAAAGTGCTCCAGGGTCCAAAAGGTACAATCTCAATCACTAGGCTATATCCGAAATTGCCTTCAGACAGAATTTCTTCCGGGAAAGTAATGTAAATGCACTTCACTTTTTATTCTTAGACTTGGTTTACATATTGTTGTCTACGTCATGGTGCTGGATTGCATTCTGGTATCTATTGTGTATTTCTGTCCGTGACATTCCTTTATCCCCCATTAGGGTGCACAAACTAAACCCACGTACTCAATACACTTCTATTGTCCTGAAGAAGATGATATATGTATAAGTATGATAGGTCACCTCCAGGATATCTTAAAATGATCATACATATTGCATGCCAGTAGAAGAAAAAACAGTTATTTGCATGGGTCTCAGCTTATTATTTAGAGCACTTCAAAAGTATGAAATGTATACATAGTTATACCAGGAGAGATAGGTGCCCTTATCACATCAGCAGGGCCTAAATATGATTATATCTGTGGTGTCACTGTAGAATTATAGTACATGACTAATATAGTAGCACCCGGATATGATTACGCCTACCAGCAGTGCCCTCTTACACATGCCACCATCATTTCTCTCACTACAACTGGGACTAGTAAGCCGGCCAGGTTCTTACGCTTTACTGCTGCTTTGTTTGAGAATGCCATCACACCGCAGATAGCGGCACAGTCTATAACCCCTCTCTCAGTAGTTAGAGAGAATATCGGTCACATCACATATCAATGCAATAATTACACAGATCAGCAGGGCTCAGGGACACTTAGAAAACCTAAAGAACCAGTTCATCCAGTTAATTTTTCACATTACGTAAGATGTATTGCTATTACAGATGGGAGGAGGGGTTGAATACACCTAGGACATAACTCCAAAAATTAAACTGTGACTATGATAATCAATGTCAAGTTGTCTAACCAAGTACATGTATCCATGTCTACAGCTGAGTACACACTTGTCCAATGCTCTGGGGATCCAACTTCTGACCACATTGATACAATCCTACTGGAGACCTAGATCGCAGATACAACACCCAAATCTATGTGTACACACCTTTCCAATTTTGCTGCAGATCTCCAATCTGCATCTGCTGAAAGGATTGTATCACTGTACACTCTCTTCCAATCTTTGGCAGACAGGCTGCCACCGAAGGCATGAGAGATAATTCAGAAGAACAATTGGATAAAGCAGTCGCTGGGGCACACACACTTCTATATAGGTCGGGTGATTGGCGATCCGGTATCCTGATTTTTCAGCAAGTTTAAAAATCTTTGGACAAGACCAGATGACTGGGATTGGATGTAAATAGATGTACAGTAAGTGTACACTCTTTACCAATGTCTGCCAACTGGTAGGTTGGAGGTGGTACTGGATGAGGATCGGACAAGTGTGTACCCAGTTTAAACAATGGACATGTAATGATAAACAATTACCGAGTACAACTAATAATTTCTGCCAATCTATTCAAAGTACTACCTAACCTGAATCAATTTATATCAAGCTGCTGTTTATGCAATTAATGGTTTATATTACTTACTGGTATATGTAATAATTGCTTCAGTTACTGTAAATGTAACAAAATTAAGTAGACCTTTGAATCCGGGGCACCCCTGAGGTACTCTCACCACAGGTTGCAAACCTATGTTCTAAACTGAAAATCTTAAATATTTTTAATGCTGTTATGTTATTGGAACCTTTAATTATGTTTAAATTTGTTGTTTTAGTCACTGACAGACATTATTATGAAGGATTAAATTCAAACTACGCACTTTACTGTCTGTTACCTCTATGTGGTTCGAGGAAAAGGTATGCAGTCACATTGTCGACACAAAGAATGTCAACAGCATAATACTAACATGGTCTGAATGTCGACACTGACATAATGTTGACGTTCTATTTTAGGGATAGGTTTACATTGAAAATCCTATTGTTGGCACTCTAACTGTCGACATCACAATGTCAACAAAATATACCAACTTGAAGAATATGATGCTAGTTGCTTGTCGCAAAGCCATTACAACTAATTTAATTGCCTACACCAAATGTACAGTAGGCTGCATTTGGTTTACACGCAATGGAAGCAGACATTTGGAGATCTGAAACAATATTTAGCGTATCAATGCACTAGGCAACTGGTGAGATCAATGAGGCTAGATAAGCTGAATATTGATTAGGCCCACAAATAGCTGCTTCCACTGAGTGCAGGTGGCAGTGGAGAAAACCTACCAGAACTCAAAACACTCTGAGTCCATAAATTAAATTTAAAAGCAAATCAATAATGCAGCTTCCTGCGCTATTTGACAAGACGCCGTACATATGCCATGGTCAGGGAAGGCTGTCCTTTCTTCTCTTGAGAGTGTGTCATCAATGAGGGGCACATGGGTTTTTCTGCCATCTAGTGTCTACTCCACTAACTTCTATCATATGGGCATGTGCCTATTTCTCACCAGCAGCAAAATAAAAATCCCTGGTATTATATTTCAGAACACATCTAGTTGAAAAGGGGCCCGTGCCAAATAGTGGCATGTGCTTTTTTCCCACTGTAACAACATGCTACCTGTACAAACAGAGCCGACACTACTACTCACCTGAAACACTGAGTGACTGACTCAACTTGTCATTTTCAAAAATGGGAGCGTGTTGCTTGGCTATAATGTACTGTCTGCGCTAGTAAGCAGCAGCAGTGGTGGGCGTTCAACATCGTAAAAGGGGTAAACCAGGGGTCTTCAACCTTTGGCCCTCCAGCTGCTGTGGTACTACACATCCCAGCATGCCCTGCCACCGTTCTGATATAACAGCATGCTAAAACTGTGGCAGGGCATCCTGGGATATGTAGTTCCACAGCAGCTGGAGGGCCAAAGGTTTAAGACCCATGGGGTAAAGAGACGTCATTTAGGGCCCCTCTAGAGTTTGTGATGGCCCTGTGCATAAAAAGCCTGCTCCGACAGGATTGAGGAGACACACACAGTACAGATATGCTCTTCTAGACTCCACCAAGGTAGGCTCTTTTTATACTGGTAGCATGCCGCTGACAGGGAAATAGGATTGATCGTATACAGGTAAATATTTAGCATTTTATATTTTGCTTGTGTAATTCTAAAAAAAAACTGAAAATTGGTTTAGATTTGGGTGGAATTAGTCTTTAACTAACATATTATAGGTGATGTTTTCAAACCCATAGCTAATATCAGTAAGGTTGTGCAGTGTGTTTAGGAGGAGGAGCCAATGAGTGAGTGGTTTTACATATTACGATTTTCCCGGTGGAATGTGTACACTGTTTTGCATTCCGTTCATGTGTTTTAAAGGTCACAAATTAGATATTCACAGAAGTGGTTTAGTCATGAAGGTAGAGTTGAATGTCTAGACATCTCAGAACAAAGCCCTATTATTGATTCAGATGAACACCACTAATTCCTCTCTGTCTGCTCCAACACAAAAGTCCTAATGGAATGTCCTGTTATTTTATTCTTTTTACAATGCAATCAATTTACTTTCATTTCCCAAAATACAGAATGAATAAGACATTAAGACAATACAAAAATGTTTTGACATTCAGCTTTCTTCAGCCTGGTTTCAATCAAACGCTTAAAATTATTTAGACTATTTAAAATGTTTCCACTGCACTGTAAATTGCCATTATTGTAATGTAAATGGTCAATAAAATAAATTAGACTTTATCAGGGTGCAATTTACTATAATTAAAGAAAGATGGATCAAAATTAAGATGTTAATGTAGAACACCCAAACAATATTATTTTTGAAGGTCTTTTATTAATTTATTATTGTTATTTGAAAATTATATGGAATATGGTCAGAGCTTGTTTAAGATAATAATATCAAGCACTACACAAGTACTATTATAAAATAGAATTTTCTATAATTAATTAGCAGCTTCATAGAAACTTGTTAATCTTATCGCCTGATCTCAGCCTACATATCTACACCAGGTGAATAGAGGAGAAAAATATATACAATAAAGACACAGTCATGTTGGTGGGGGAAAGGGTCAGCTTTATTTAATTATTTATTGAAAGGAGGGCAAAGGTATAGTGACAAAGAAAAAATGGCCCTACACTAAGTATCGACATCTTGCCAAATATTCCAATAAAATGTGTAGATGTGAGCCATCTGCCAAACCATCACCATCAATTTACGGCTTAGATGGGGCCAACTGCCAGCCCATTACCAACAACTCACAGCTTAGATGGAGGTCAACTGCCAGGCCATCACCAACAATTTAATGGGGGCCAACTGCCAGCCCATCGCCAAAAACACAATGCCTAGATGGGGCCAACTGCCCATTACCAACAACTCAATTATGTTTATTCAGACCTGCTAAGAATATGCATAACTGAACCCTCATAGGCGGAGGGATCAAATGAGATCGATAATAACATGATCAGTGATATGTAAAAAAGGGGACCTAGACTGCAGGGATCTGGCATTTTGACTGCACTTTAGTAAGAGGCACAATCTAGGAAAGTCCAACACATTTTTATACTGTAGTGCAGCTATGGGTTGATTTTTGGGACGTAGGTCCCCTGGATTGCTTTGGTTCTGCTGCTTCAGGGCATCGCATTATAAACACATTTTTCCTTTCTTGCACTTTTAGCACCTCTATTGTTTGTTTAATATATATGTATTATTTTTACATCTTTATTTTTCACTATATGCAGCAGCAGCTGCTCTTATCTATCCAACACCTTTTTACACTTCACCTTTTTCTTAGAGTGATGCCCTGGGATGGCTCAGCTGGTCTTGTTTGGGGGTGTCCTGCACTCTGGATTTCAACCCCAGTATGTTAGGGACCTACCCTCAGAGGTTACCTGGGCACGGCGGGTAGATCCATAACCATGGCAATGATTATGCCAAAACCTCTAATTATTTATTGCAAAATGTATTATATTATATATAATTGGTAATGTTGGAGTTGTGCACCTGTATTGCTCTTTTTGTTTTTGCAACATTATCAGTGATGTTCCCACTACTACAGTTGCGTGTCTTATCCTGTCCACACATGGCCGAGCTCATTGCCAAAGGTCCAGTATCCGATTTATCCAAAAAATGCCTGCATGCCTGCACTATAGGCCAATACGAGTCTAATAATTATCTTATTTCATATGAAAACCAAAGTACGAAATTAAAAATACCAACACCTGTTTTATATGCATAAAAAACAGAACTGTGCTGTACCACCAATACAATGGTGGTTACTTGTATATAAATCAAGAATTGTGTTATCAAGCTTACAGTAAAGTGGGTGGAGGTTAGTCTACTTTTGTAGAAGTTCAGGAGAGCTCCCTGAAATCAGAAGTCTGACATATATTCTGGGCCCAGTAGGTAAGTATGGCTAAAATACAAGTGAATAGGTGTGGCACTTAATACTGAACTGACTAGTGAGCTTTCATAGCAGAGCTCCTGTCCTAAGTCAGAATGTTCAGGCGTATGTCCCGCTTACCAGGCAGAACAGCTTGCCATGGGTGAGCGTGACAATGCAGCAGTGATTTCTGGGGAAGAGAGGAATGTTGGGGGCAGCCTAACTCTTGAAAAGTGCTAAACACACCCATGTAGGACATAACATGAGTCCAACATTACCGAGATGAATGCAACAAGGCCCCCTTGCTCGGGTAGTTTCCCAATTCACAGAAGAGAAATATTAGGACATCAATAAAAATGAGTTGCATAATTACAATCTTTTAATTTGGCTGCAAACATTTGCTGGTATAACATCTTATACTTGAAGTTGAAATAGGACTGCACAGATTGTTAGTGGCGTTGATAAGGAAGGTTACAACCTACCCCCTCCCAAATGTCCCGATTTTGGTGGCTCGCTCTATGATAGCAGACTTCAAAGTGATGGGACATATGCAAAAATGTGTGGAGTATCATCCAAAAGCAGATTTTTTTTTAGAGACGATCTGGGAAGGATTTTGATGCTTTGGGGCTGGACTTTATCCCAATTGTGCATCTCTCAATGTTGGGAGGTATGAAAACTGTCAAAAGGCAGCAACAGTGTGTCTCTCAGGTTTCAAGAGACAATTAAAGGAATTGAAGCTTCATTTAGTTTATTAGGTGTTATTTCAGTGCATTATAGTACCCAGTATAAAACAAGTTCTTGTTTTTCTCAATCAATTATGTGCAGGAGATTACAGTTTTCGAATACTGAATTTGTAGAGTACACTATTCCTGGGTGACTTACGTGGCATGATTCCCTGGTCTACAAGTTGTTCTCTTGTTCGCCTTTGTTGCAGACGCAATTGAAGCACTGAAAGAGAGAGGAGGAGACGTGGTTAGCAATAAGCTGACTCACACTTGCCAGTCATTAAGTAATGGGTCACGTCATGTGGATAGACAATATCATGCCCAATAAATGTATTTTAAAACTGTAGATTAAACAGCATAATTGCTGTAGCCCTTACATTGGAAATACATTCTTGTTCCTTTACGTCACACCTGCATTTTACAAGTAGAGGAAAATGATTAGGAGGGCTGTAATGTTTCTGAACATAAGAAGCTTGGAAAACAGCTAGTGAGGCAGCGAAGAGCAGATCCCAAAGATCTTCGTGATATCAATGAATACCAGATAGCTGCTGCTTTTTATCAATACATGGAATGCTGCTTCCTAAATGCAGGTGCAACACAAGCCTAAGAAGTAACAAAATGATAAAAAGGATGTACAGGACAGTGAAGGCTCATAAGATAATTGCTCAACATACCAACCATTTAACCCATGGAACCTATTCAAAATGCACTCTCAGCGTGTAAAGAAATGTAATAATGTCTAAAACACTTTCATCATTTCAGATAAAAAAAAGATTTCAGAACGGTGCATAATACCATCTTAAAGCCCTGTAAGAGCACAGGAGGGGTGCATGAGTGCTTGCTGACCTTGTTGAGATATGCAGCCCTCTAATTAATTCCACAATGGTCTCACATCTTGTTAGTAACCAAAGACATCACTTTGCAAGTTTCTTTCAGGAATACAAACAGACACTCAGTGCACACTAGCATCAATGTGCCAGGATAACTTGACCTTATCGTCTTTATAGCAATGTTGCATATCTCACAAAGACAAATTATTTAAAAACTCTAATGGAGCGTACACACGGTCAGATTTGTCAGATTTGTCAGATGAACGACTGAACGATTAAACGATTTGAACGATTTGGACGATTTGACCAAAGTTTTGAACGATTTGAAGGATTTGAACGATTGAACGATTTTTGACTGCATTAAAATGAATGGAATCGTCCAAGTCTGACTGCAAACCCATCAGATGTCAGATATCGTTATCTGACAAACGGGAACGCGCATCGTTGATCGTCCATCGTTCAGGCATGTCAGATATGAACGATTTTCCATCAGATATGAACGACTGAACGATTTTTAAATCGTTATCGTCCATATCTGAAGAAAAAATCTGATCGTGTGTATGCACCATTAGTCGATGGCAGATCCTAGTAATGGCTACATAATAGGTAAGTGCTATTTAGCAGAAACCATAATGTCAGTCATTCAGTGTTTTAGGAGTCCCCTAAGTACTGCTGCCCCAGACAAATGCCTATGGCCAATTAATGGTAGCCCCAGCTCTTCATCTATTACAGGTCTATTAGTTATACTTATTTAGGGAAAAGCTATAAGCAGTATTTGGTCTTGTGCGACACTCACTGTCAGCATAAAACTGTTGCAGACCAGAGAGAATGGAATTAGAAACACTTGAAAAATTAAGTGCCTCGAACTATTATATTTCATTTATATTGCACCAATATATTACAATAGCCATTCACAGCAGTCCCTGACTGAATATTCTTCCAAACAAAAACAAACACTAAATGAAGTCAGAAGCCAATTAGTCTGCTAGTATATTTTTTGATTAAGAGGAAAACCGGAGAGAATTAATGAAAACAAAGAGAGAAAACACAAACTCCACACTGATATAGTGACCTGGTGGGAATAGAGGGCCTAATTCAGACCCGTGAGCGAGCGCCGAGCGCTCGCAAGCGGGTTGATGGTGCCCTAATGCACATGCGCACGACAGAGGGAGCTCCGTCGTGCGCATGCGCGAGACCCGCATAGCGACAGCCAAGCTGTCGCTATGGGTCTCGCACCAAAGGGGGCATGCTGTCGATGGTGAGTGACAGCACGCCCCCTTTGGTGGGCGTGCCGGGGGTGTTGCTGCCCAGACGGAGGCATTCCCATGGCAGGGCCGCAACTAGGGGGGGGCTAGAGGTGCACGTGCACCGGGTGCCAGAATACAGGGGGTGAAAAAGGGATGACTCACGGTGGCTTGGGGGCTGGAGAGTCACAAAACGGCCATCCAAAAATGTCCGCCACCAAGGAGAAGACAGATGCTAGAGGTTCTTACTGGACCTCTAGTGTCTGCTGGCCAGCGCAAGTGCTGGGAGAATATGCTGAAAGCTGCATCTTCTCTCGTGAAACCCCCTGGCAATGAGCATAAACCCCATGGCAACGAGCATGTAACCCCTGGCAATGAGCATAAAACCCGTGACAACGAGCAGGTAATTTTAAGTAACTAGAAGCCTTACTGTGGGGCATAAAATGGTATCGGGCAAATATGTAAGTGGCACTTTGGTAATAGGCATTACAGTGTGTGGCATAATGTGTAATGGACATTATTGTGTGTGGAATAATGTAAGTCACTATACCAGGGACGTTTGACTAGTGCACTGCCTTATGGAGGAGCAAGGGCAAAATCCAGGTACGGGAAGGGGCGCAAAATTGCTACCTTGCATCGGGTGACAGATATCCTAGTTTCGGCCATGCCCATGGGAACGCCTACCGTCTGGGTCTGGCCCCAATTACATCACTAGTGATGTCAGTGGGAGTGCTTTTGGCTCTGATAGAGCCAAAAGCACTCCTGGGCTTGCGGCAGCGAGACCCTACTGCAGGGTCTCGTCGCAAGCCAGATTGTCGCGATGGTCATGACCATCGCGCCCATCTTTTTGGCCGCTCGCATAAGCTGTGGGTGCGGCCAGGAAGCCGCTCCATTTTTAGGTAGGAGGGCCCTGATTCAGAGCGAGCGCTCTGGTCAGAGCATCCGGCTCTGAATCAGGCCCAGAACTCATTGCTGTGAGGCAGAACAGTGGAAGATTTGTGGACAGAGGGTGGCAGCAGAGAGAGTAGTGCTTTACTACAGATATCGCTTTCAGGAACTTACTTTGTAACCACAAGCAACAGCTTGCTAAAGAAATTAAAAGAAAAGAAAAAAAATAACAGCTTAAAAAAAAAACAGATAATTCAGTTATTTAAGATTCTATTTTAATGAAACACATTAATATAACTTATCAGTAAGGGATTTAATAAAACACCAAAAACCCTAATATGACTATTTGGCCTAATGACATGCAGTAGGTACATATTACTAGATATAAAGATACATGAACTAGGATGGTTGTTGTCTTGTTCATTAAAGGGGAAACATGGTGCTTTTAACTGCCATACATACAGTGGTTTAGTTTAATAGATAAATAAAATTATAAACTGCTGCTTCATTTACTCAAAAATATAGTGTTTTACAGATATAAATTTAGACGCTAAACTTCGTTGTATTTATTTTTTAAATGAAATTCGTTTTATACGGAATACCAGTAATATTCACATGTAAACAGAAGTTTAAATAATCAGAACTGAATATATTTACAGCTTTCTGCATGGGGAAGGATATTGTTCCAATGTACTACCTTTCATTAAACATCTATTTTTTTTTTTTTTTAAAGTCACCCAATCCTTTGTATTAAGGTTTTCTGCTGTGTTTGGGAGGTGGGCCAAGTCAGTGGCATTTCATATGCCCCTCACTCACCCCCCTCCACGTCACAAACTTCATGTCATCTTATTTGACCGAAGTCATGTGATTCAATTCCAATGAGGCTGGATAGAAGATATGGGAGGAAGGGGGGTGGGCTTAATGTAGACATCGGATTTATTGTGTAAGGTCCTCCAAAGATGGCAGACGTTATAGGATAGGTACATACTAATTTTTACTAGATCGCAATTGATCATATGTAATATATGGGATTATATTTACAACACAGAAAGCCTTAAAAATGTTTACTTTCCTGCAATTAAGGTTCAGAATGAGACTGGTATAAGGGGATATAGATAACTATAATCATAGCATAACATTTAGGAAATTAAGATAAGAAATTGTGTCTTTATAGCTACATTTTAAAATAGGATATGTGTGTTGTATCTTTTTAACATAAAAGAGTAATGTGCCCCCTAATAAATACAGTATTTGTCAGCAAATATATATTAGTATCATCTCACCGTAAAACCAGGGAATGTGTAAATCAGCTGTGTCTCCAGACAAAGGCCCATTCGGAAGCCCTTGGCAAGGACCCTAGCTTCAATAATAATCAGATGACTGTACAGCATGCTGACATTACTTCTAACACGGGAAATAACACACAAGCAAGAGGAACAGTCTGTGACCAATACATCAAACAATCTGAAATAAGCAGCTGAAGATAACATGGCGAGCACAAATGTGACATTCATAGAATACACAGCTCTTGCTGCTTTTATTTATGGTTAACTGGTGCCTGAACAATGCTCGGGATGTTTGAAGTTACAACTGACATCATGAAGATCACTTTGCTCCTGCTGTGCGATTCTAATTTGTTTTGAATAATAATCTTGCTTTATTCCATCTAGCTAAAATCATATTTGAAACAACTTCCACTACCTGTAAAATTCTATTAGTCATATTAAGGCAGGGAATAATGGCTCCAGCACCCAGGTAAGAGTCTGTATGATGTTCTGGAGATGCACAAAATCCTGTACCCACTGACATTAAAATATATCTTTGTTTTTTGTTATTTAAATCTAGCAGGCTACAATGGCTATAAATGGGTAGGACAATAATGCTGGGTACACACTTGGTGATATATATCGCTCGTTCTATCGATGAGTGTTATATCGCGATTGCATCAGTGGGTGTGTACACCCGATATTTCTGTGAAGCAAAAAAATTGTGCTGATTATAGTACCAAAATATTCTTACATTTTATTTAGGAGCATATAAATAAAAAGATGATCACGGCTATAAGTTTAAAAGGCAAGTAACCCATAGTATTATCACATTAGCAATTTAATGACAATTTTCTGCTCAGTTATCTACAGGCTGTGAGTATATATATTATATTATATATACACACACACACACACACACTGTTGTGAGAGGGTCCATTTTTGGATATCTGAAGACAAAAGACAACTCTAAGGGGTATATTTACGAAAGTACGGGTTTTTAGAAGTGGAGATGTTACCCGTAGCAGCCAATCAGAATCTCCTTATCATTTATCTAGTACCTTAAGATAATAACTACATTTCCACTTCTAAAAACCCGCACTTTAGTAAATATACCCCTAAAGCTGGGTACCCACTATACAATGCTCACATAAGATGCAATGTAATTTTATGATTTTTCCTTGTGAAGAAACACGGCCAGAGAGAGAAAACGTATCTGTGCTGACAGTTTGTACATAGAGGATATCTGGGATGAAAACACGTAGACAAAAGTGCACAACAGAGATGATGTGTCTCCATAGTAACCAAGACAAAAGCAATGAGATGTCATACAACCTTCAGCAACCAACAAAGTAAAATAGTTACTAAAAGGGACCCTTATAAATACAGCTCAATGTCCTAATTATTTCCTAGCTCTATACTTTTGGAATGTACAGGTCTTCTGTATCTGTACATTCCATGGCAGCTATGACTTACTTTATGGTGTCTCTAGAGCCAATCACTCAGACTAGCCCAGGGTTCCCAAACCCAGTAAAGTCTCACAGTCAAAAGTGCATTTACTTTAGGTGGTATCCACTTGGGAAGATTAAGGGAAGGATAAAATAGGGAATAGAGGGCTCCAATTCAGACCCGCTCACTAGGATGCGTTCGCACGCAGCCAGCCGATGTTTGCATTCTGCGCGTGCATACAGTATGCATCGCAGTGCGCAAACCAGAACGAGCGATCGGGAAGTGTTCGCTCACTGCGCATAGACAGCCCGGCTGAATGAGTGACAAGACAAGCCATTTCTAGGGGCTGGCCGCTAGAAACGAGGGAGTGGAGGTGCGAGTGTAGGCGTTCCCGAGAGTCTTAACGCTGTTTCAGAGGCGTGCATCATTAAGACGCAGCGTCATAGTACACGTCACTTGGCTGAATTTTACACTGAATCACTCGCAGTGCTTGCAGCAGGGTATGGTCAACCACAAGTGCGGTGTATGCATCCGATAGTACTCGATGTTACCGATGGTTGCATACACTTCCTGGAGATGACGTGCACAAGTGGGCGTTTTAAGACAGGCTGGTGGGCGTCTGCATACACAAAGCGATCGCACGGTAAGACATAGTGGGCGTGCATATGCCTTGCCGTGTGATCGCCTGCCTTGCTGTTAGTTAGCTGAATTTGTATACGCATCTAGCGAGTGGGTCTGAATTGAGCCCAGAGAACGTTAGTTCCACCTTTAATTCTCGCTCATATCTCCTACATGTATTTCTGTTATTGTTAACATGTGATGTCTCCTATATTTGGTTGAACTGTCGGAGCCATAAGTCACACTGTTACTTACGTCTTTTGAATTTCTTCTGAGCTATGTATGCAACTTATTTACTGACTGTGTAACCTGCATCGTGCTTCAATAAAAAAAAAGATGGTTTAAAATAGGAGATGGTTATATGCAAACAGGTGAAATGTTGGCTCTAAACAAAGCAGATTATGGGGATGGAGCTGGGATTTCAACTATATGTATGCAAAAATGGCTGTGGAGAGTTTTATCAACACAAAATACACACCATCTGTGGATGTTCTTAAATGTTATGTGTACATAAGTATTAGTTAATACACCATTTATCTAGTATGCCATAATGTAATTAGCAATACCTTAAAGGGTATGCAGTTAGAACATCAACATCGACTGAATGTCAACATACATTATATCGACATGGACAAAATGTTGACAGTGAAAATGTCATCACTACTGCTAAGAGTAACGGTTAGGGTTATACTTATGTCAAAAAGACATTGTCGACATTCTGACCATGTTGATATTTCATCAGTGTCAACATGATGAACATTTTGATATGTTCATTGTCGACATTATAAATGTGGAAATGCTGAATGACGGCATAATCTACTGAACCTCATTAAAGCGGTCATCACTCATCTACTGCACTGAGAGGTTTAACCCAAGGTACCGTTGGTATTATTACAGCCTTAGAAATCACTGACTAGGGCCTAATTCAGAGATGGACGCAATGCTGATATTTACACAGATTGAGCGATTGTTAGCCATGCATGCGCTTACATGCATGACTCATTCCGCATGCGCAGCGATGGAATTGTGAATACGCTCACACAGATGAGTCAATCGCAAAGTGAGTGACAGGTAGTCAGCGTTTGGGGGAGTGGTTAGAAAAACACTTGCGTGTCTGACCATTTAAACACTGTTTCCTGGGCATCCATACATTTTAGTTCTTGCTCGCAGCAGGAGAGCCCTTAGACAGCTTAGACTTACTCAGCAGGCTGATGGCCGTCTCATCTACCTTCAATGTTCCCAGTTTTGTGCGTGAGAGATGGCTGTGAGATGCTTTCAGTGGGTGTCTCCAAGCACTGGACGGCGAGTGAGTCATTACTATATTTTCGTAATTGCGATCTGTGAGAGAATACAGCTGCAATAGCATTTGCGTTCATCTCTGAATCTGGCCCTTAGAACACTAAGTACACCATTTTCCACTTCATTATTTTTCAACTGATAAGTATGTGTGTGACATTTAGCAGTATAGATGCCAGCGATATAACGTGACCCCAACTAAAACTAAGGTTTTGAAAAATCTTAGTAATTTGGCTGGTTTGGAAATTCCTCTCAAGTCTTCAAAAACATCACAAATGTAACAATTACCTGTAAACAATCATATGCTTCAGACTTTGATTGTGCCTTGTTTGATTGAACTGGTAACATCTGCGATTTATTACTACAACAATCATTGTGGACAAGTGATAATTCTGCCTTAAGGGGCCCATTACGTCAACGATCCATCGGCCAGATTCTGTGTTTTGCCAATGACAAAAAAAAAAACAACTGGCAAATCCTACATGTTGGAAATGCTCGATTCACTGATTCCCACACATTTTTTTTTCTATCGGAATCAGCAAATCAAGAATTTCCAACATGTTGGATTTTGCCAGTTATCTGCAAATCAGAGAATCGATATATGGGTCCTTTTAAGGAAGCCCCATGCACTTTCCCTACCACCAGTTGCTGGCGCTTTATAAGTAAATTATAATAATAGTGTTCTGTATATTACAATGCAGTTCTTTATTCAGCATGATGTACCTCTGTTTCTTAGCTATGATGGTGTTTTGTTCCATTTGTTTGTATTGTTTTTGTTTTCTATACTCTGTACCGATACTGCTCTGTTCTAAGCTTTGATGTGCCTTAATAAAATGTACTTAAAAAAACAACAGTGCAGTTCTTTGGTAGCGCTCATTAAGTATGCATACTTTGAGCACTCCATTAAAGTGGGGACAAAGTAAAGGTTTTGTGAACTCGTAACAGGCACAGGGCAGGTTTGCAGACTTACTCTAGGAAAAAAAAGACTTTTGTGGAATGGTTAATTCATACAGAGGTGAAGAACCAAAGTTATCACAGTAACTCAGATAGCTGCATCCTCAGCTTTGTAACCTGTATCGAGACACTGAGGGAGATGTATCAAGCAGGTACATGTGGTCAGGGAAGACGGGAGGCAGAGCCGCCCGTCATACTCCCAGTCATGCTCCAGAGTTTTGACAGACCTATTGCCTGTCTAACATGTGGTGTCTACCTAGACATTGTCAACCTCTTTACTGTAGATCTATCAACCAATCAGCTTCTACCCATTATTGCGGGAAGTGGCAGAAATGTAATTACAGTTGATAATACAGTAACCTGCCGACCAACTGTATTCAATTGCTGTAAGCTCAGTTTTTAAAATTGTATCCATAAAGAAAATACCTTTCCAGTTCTTAATAAAGATTTCCTTTGTACAGAAGTTAAAAAGAAAACAAAAAAAATAAAAGAGAAAGACATGATCAAGTACATCGTGTTATTTCTCTACAGACAGATGTTAACATTTTAAAGCACTGAAGAAGGAACAAGCACAGGAAGCAGAATTTGATTTCCATTTATTGAGTTTGCAGACTGTTAATGGTCCCACACTTGAGATTTTTTTTCTTCAAACCATCGCTATGCTCTTATATTAACCGTTCTAAACATTTGTATTCTTATGCTTTTAACGCTAATGTAACACATGGCAATGGGTCTTACAATGGTTTCCTAAAAAAACTAGCTCTATTCAAAAGCACTTAGCACAAGCTTATTGAGATGCAAGGAGAAAAAAAAAAACTATTTAACAATCACATTTTAAACGTGTTTTCAAAAACAAATGTCAGTGGATAAAACCTAGTAAATCCTAATCAGAATGATTGAATTAGAAGTTGGCCTATATTCACTAACCGGTTTTGACCATGAAATGGCAATATTAAATACAAAATATGCCTAGTTTTGCAATTATCTATATAATAAGCAAAGTGTGTGTCTCTCTGTCTGTCTGTAAGTTTGTTCTTTATGCACAGCCAGAGTTTTGTATCTAGCTCCCCCAAATTTGGTATGGTGGTGTATTTTGATCACCCCACGTTGGGTTGTGGAGTGGAGAGGCCAGGATCTCCGCTGGCTTACCCCATGGTCACTCAGCCAGCCGAAGGGATCGCAGATGATGCGATGCTGAGTCCTTGGACGGAGCTTGGATCAGTAATGCATGCAGGAGGCGTGACGCCTTCTTCTGCATTACCATATTACAGCTGCTACCATGTTAGCAGCTGCTGCTATAGCATATCCGTCAGCAGCTGAATCGGTTTGGGTATGAAATCCTGGCGGCTTAATAGCCGCCGGGTGAAATACAGACAGTGGAGGACAGACAGGAACAGAATCCCGATGGCGCAGGTAAGTCACCTAACCCTACCCTTCTTCCCCACAATCCCTTGTGTGTGCCTAACCCTAAAACTCCCGGGGTGGTGCCTAACCGTAAATCCCCCCGGGGGTGCCTAAACCTAACCCCCCCATCCACGCACCCTGAACCTAACCCTTACCTCCCCTCCAGTGGTGCCTAACCCTAACTCCCCCTTCCCCCAACCTAACCCCCACCCCACGGCTAAGAACTAAGTGTCTCTGCTTACCTACGTTCGGAAAGCCGTCCTGTCAGGATTCCGTCGGCGGGCTAAAGATAGGCATCTAGATTTAGACGCCTGTCTTCAGTCCCATGTCAGAATTAGGCAGCAGGATTACGACGGACAGCTTCTCGTCCGTCGTTATATTAACTGTATTCCGCTGAATCACCCCCTCTGTTCTGCAGTGATTTCTGAAAGTCAAGTGATTTTAGAAGCTATACTGATTTCCGTTCTGTAAGTCAGTCTGCTCTTGATATATCCCATTCCAAACGGTATGAGAATACGCCTGCCTGCACTGTCATTTACTCCTAATTTGTATAGTTATCCAGGTTATAGGCGAGGACAATGTAAAAAAATTAAGGCTGCAGTTGTACTTTAGGGTCCAGTCTTCAACCTGGGCAAGGCCGGTTATCCCTACTAGTTATTATTACTGGTTTACATTTTGGGATCAAAACCACTGAGAATTAACAGCTTGCAAAAGCTGCTGCTTAGTAAATCTAGCTCAAAACCTTCAGCTGGGTTTCTGGTCTGAAAAGGTTAAAAAAATAAATATACCATTATAATCATCTATCTGCTGTAACAGTAACAATTGTTACTTTGCAAATGAGCAGCAAATAGTATCATACACATTATATGTACATACACACACAAATAAATAATATATGCCCAGTTCCAGCCCCACTCAGAGTTAACCTCAGCAACAGCAACATGGCCAGTCCCCCTCTCCTGTCCCCTCAGCCAGAGCTAATTTACATTACTTACCTAGAGAGACTCACTCTTCAGGTTGGAGTGGGAGTCGCCAGGACCCTCCGTCCTGGGCTGTGCTTGCTGCTGTGCCAGTGGACTGGGGCGTCCCTGCCTTCTTTCCTGTGGCAGATGGTCCTATAGGCACTGGGCGGCAGCTAATATCGAGGCGGAGCCGTGAGTTGTCACTCATGGCTCTGCTCCGCAAAGGCCCATGGAAGGAGTGGCCGGGGCTGGGCATACCCTCCGGCAGCCATCTTCCTGGTCTCCTCCTGTAGCCAGAATGAGCTTCTCTGCAGAAGCTCATTCTGATCTGCCTGTCACTACAGTCCCCTGACTGCTGGGCTGCCCAGGTCCGATCGCGGCAGTGACGGGGGGAGCTGCAGAGCCGTGGAATGCCCCTAGGCATTTGCTTACAATGCCTAGGGCCGGTTCTGGCATTGCATAAAATCACAATACAATTTAGGCAAAAAAAAAAATCTTAAATTCGGTATTAACTGTGTAACAGGTTCTTTCTAAATAATCAACAATGAGCACACAAAAGCGTGAACAAATGATCAGAAAATAGTAGCCATACATAGCATTTTATAGTAGCAAAATATATGGGTTGACTTGCACTGAAACGGACATCACACCATCAAATACTGTGTTATATATATATATATATATATATATATAACACTCAGGCACTCAAAACTGACTTTAAAATTAAGCTTATCTTATGGAAAATACATTTTGGCCCAGGACATAACGTCATAATTAATGTGAGGTTCAGGAACTGTGGGCCTGATTCAGGGCCGGATGCTCTGAAAGAGCGCTCGCTCTGAATCAGGGCGTTTGTTTTTTTACGTGCTGCCTCCTGGCCACTCGCATAGCTGTGGGTGACCACCCACAGCTATTGCGAGCGGCCAGGTGATGGTCGCGATGGTCTCGACCATCGGGGCATGCAACGAGACCCTTGTGGTAGGGTCTCGTTCCCGCAAGCCCCAGTGAGCTTCTGGCTCTTACTAGAGCCGGAAGCTCATCACTGACATCACTCGTGATGTCAGAGGGGCCGCCCCCAAACGGCAGGCTTTCCGTCGGGAACGCCTCCGTTTGGCCAGCCACCCCCCGTGCCGGCCTCCAAAATCGGGTAAGCTGTCAATCAAAATCGACAGCTGCCCTGCTTTGGTGCGAGACCCGTAGCGACGGAGCGCCCGTCGCTAGCTGGGTCTCACGCATGCGCACTTCGGAACCGGCTCCAGGCGTGCGCAGTGGCCGAACATCGACCCGCTTGCGAGAGTGTCTGAATCAGGCCCTGAGTTCCTGCTAAAAAATAGCCCTATATACATATTTATATCCACCAAAGTGCAGCACTCCATGCATCGAAAACAACTCACAACACGGCAGCCAACGTCAACGCTTCAGTGCTAATCAAACACGCATTTTCATCAGGAGATATATATATATATATATATATTAGGGATGAGCGGGTTCGGTTCCCTGAGAACCGAACCCACCCGAACTTCGGGGATCCGGGGCGATCCGAGCCCAAGCTCGGATCTCCCTGTCTGCCCCGGATCCCTCTCCCGAGGCAAAACCTCGAGATCTGCTGTCGGATCTCGAGGTTTTGCCTCGAGCGGCCATTTTAAAAAAAATGCCTTTGCCTTTAATGGGCAAAGTGCTGATTGGCTGACAGAGCCGTCTGTCACGGCTCTCAGCCAATCAGCATTATGGTGCTCATTTGCATGTAGCACGGACTCGTGAGATCCGTGCTACATGCATCTGTGTGATTGACAGTGACACAGAGCACAGATGGGTCAGTGAGACCCGTCTGTGCTGCTGTGTATTTCAATGACACAGATGCACGCACGGACCAGGAGATCCGTGCTACTTGCATCTGTGTCATTGACACAGAGCACTAACGGGTCCGTGAGACCCGTCTGTGCTGCTGTGGTAAAAAAAAAAAAAAAAAACCTGTGTAAAAAGAGAAAAAAATGGCGTGCCCCCCCCCAAAAAAAGAGCAACCAGCCCCGGGCATTAGTGACCCAGTGCTGGGTGTGCTTAAATACAGGGGACAAACGACATAGGGGTCCCCTGTACTTAAACACAACCAGCACCGGGCTAGTCAGAACCAGAGCTGGTTGCCAAAATACGGGGGACAAACGACGTAGGGGTCCCCCGTATTCTGCGCAACCAGCTCTGGGCTCTGATCCGGTCCTGGTTCTGGAAATACAGGGGAAAAAAATGAGTAGGGTTCCCCTGTATGTTCCAGAACCAGCACTGGACTTTTTCTAGCGGGGGGCTGATGCCACAGCCAGGGGAGCCCTTTCACCGGGCCCCCCAGCCGCAGCATCAGCCCTGACCGCTAGTCAGCCCAGGCCGGGGATCCCTGGAGAGCTGGGGACCCCCCCAATAAAGGGGTCACCCTCTCCAGGGCTCCCCAGGCCCATGCTGATAGCCCGGGGCTATCCCCGCCACCCCTGGTGGCGGTGGGTGGCGGGTTGATTGTGTGGTGTGGTGTAAATAAAGAATATCAAACATTGTCTTTACAAGTAGAACTGCAAGTCCCAGCAAGCCTGCCCCGCATGCTGGTACTTGGAGAACCACAAGTACCAGCATGCAGGGCATTAAGGGCCCACTAGTACCTGTAGTTCACCTGTAAAAAAATGTTTAAAAAAAACACAGGACACACACACCGTGACAGTATAAGTTTATTAAACATACATACACACACACACACATGTACACATACTCACCTATGTAACCCTGTAGCATCGGTCCACTTGTCCGGTAAAGTATCCATAGGGGACCTGTGAAAAAAAACATACTCACCATCTCCTATGCGAGGTTCTGTCCTCTTCGTTCCAAAGTAGGCATCCCCGGACTTGGCAAAAAAAAAAAAACGAAAACGCGATCCACGAACTTAGTACCGTTCTATAGAACGGTACTTCCCGAATGAGAGCTTAGCGGCGGGGTATCACCATGGAAACCCCGCTGCTAAGCGTTCATTGGCTGAGAGAGGCCATCTCCCGTCTCTCTCAGCCAATGAACGGCTCCCTCCATTGTAGTCAATGCTGGGAGCCGCAAGGTTATTAAAGTTTACCCTGCGGTTCCCACCATTGACTACAATGGAGGGAGCCGTTCATTGGCTGAGAGACGGGAGATGACCTCTCTCAGTCAATGAACGCTTAGCAGCGGGGTTTCCATGGTGATACCCCGCCGCTAAGCTCTCATTCGGGAAGTACCGTTCTATAGAACGGTACTAAGTTCGTGGATCGCGTTTTCGTTTTTTTTTTTTGCCAAGTCCGGGGATGCCTACTTTGGAACGAAGAGGACAGAACCTCGCATAGGAGATGGTGAGTATGTTTTTTTTCACAGGTCCCCTAGGGATACTTTACCGGACAAGTGGACCGATGCTACAGGTTACATAGGTGAGTATGTGTACATGTGTGTGTGTGTATGTATGTTTAATAAACTTATACTGTCACGGTGTGTGTGTCCTGTGTTTTTTTAAACATTTTTTTTACAGGTGAACTACAGGTACTAGTGGGCCCTTAATGCCCTGCATGCTGGTACTTGTGGTTCTCCAAGTACCAGCATGCGGGGCAGGCTAGCTGGGACTTGCAGTTCTACTTGTAAAGACAATGTTTGATATTCTTTATTTACACCACACCACACAATCAACCCGCCACCCACCGCCACCAGGGGTGGCGGGGATAGCCCCGGGCTATCAGCCTGGGCCTGGGGTGCCCTGGAGAGGGTGACCCCTTTATTGGGGGGGTCCCCAGCTCTCCAGGGATCCCCGGCCTGGGCTGACTAGCGGTCAGGGTTGATGCTGCGGCTGGGGGGCCCGGTGAAAGGGCTCCCCTGGCTGTGGCATCAGCCCCCCGCTAGAAAAAGTCCAGTGCTGGTTCTGGAACATACAGGGGAACCCTACTCATTTTTTGTCCCCTATATTTCCAGAACCAGGACCGGATCAGAGCCCAGAGCTGGATGCGCAGAATACAGGGGACCCCTACGTCGTTTGTCCCCCGTATTTTGGCAACCAGCGCTGGTTCTGACTAGCCCGGTGCTGGTTGTGCTTAAGTACAGGGGACCCCTACGTCGTTTGTCCCCTGTATTTAAGCACACCCAGCACTGGGTTACTAATGCCCGGGGCTGGTTGCTCTTTTTTGGGGGGGTGCACGCCATTTTTTTCTTTTTTTACACAGGTTATTTTTTTACCACAGCAGCACAGACGGGTCTCACGGACCTGTCATTGCTCTGTGCCAATCACACAGATGCATGTAGCACGGATCTCCCGGGTTCGTGCTACATGCAAATGGGCACCATAACGCTGATTGGCTTCCTGTCTGCCACTGCAGTGCCACTCCTAGATGGGCCACGTGTTTGTGCCGCCCCCTTGTGTCGCTTAGCATAGTCATCCAGCTTCCTCGGTACAACCTTTTGGCCTAAAAACAATATTGTGAGGTGTGAGGTGTTCAGAATAGAGTGGAAATGAGTGGAAATTAATGTTATTGGGGTTATTAATAGCGTAGGAACAAAAAAAGGCCCATTTATGTGATTTTAGCGTTTTTTTTTTATTTTTTAAGAAAAAATCCAGATCCAAAACACAAAACCCAGAACCCAAAACACGGAAGGATGGTTTTGGCAAAACCAATCCAGATCCAAAACACGAAGAAAGATCCAGATCCAAAACCAAAACACAAAACACGAAAAGTGTCCGGTGCACACCCCTAATATATATATATATACACACACACACACACACACACACAAACATACTTGGAAGGAGTTGACCCTTTTCTGGTAAATGACAGTAGGAGATGACTTATCCAAGCAGTTAGACAAAGGGTCATACCAAGTGTATTTGTAGGGGAGGGATGTTGTTTAAACATTGATTGGAGTACTCCCCAACAACTGAGATAAAGCTTGGGATATTCAAACAATGTGGACAGCACAAATCTGGTTAGCACATGTCAGCAATACAGAGCTCTTTCACTGTTAATGCTGCAAAGTGCTACATCACAGCTTCAAATATGCAGCATTTTAAGTGAGTGAAACAATTAACGGGAAAATAATTTATTTAATGATATCCAAGTGTATCTACTGTAGTAATGTGAAATTACTGGCCCATCTACATTAGTATAGAGTTTTGCAGAAATGTTTATGCGACATGTTAAGAAAGAACTTTCTTCTCCTAACTGGCTCTAAATATAGTGAAATGCTACAGTTTTCTCTTTATCACAGCATTCCCAGCATTGCTATTTGTAGTTATTATTTACTGTCATCTTACTAAACACTCTAAAAACTGCCAGGATCCAGACTGGTGTACTACTAATATGGGACCTCTCATCTGGAAACTCCCTATAAAAAGATAAATAATGGCGAGTGCTTGGTGATCAGGTCATTATAAACACATTATAACAAAGTTCCTCCTCATTCAGTCACTGTGAGGAGCACTGCTAAGCTCATTCTGGAAATGTCAGCTGCAGTGTGAGGAAAAAATACTAGGGTACAACTTAAAGATAGTATGGTCTGTTTTAGTATATTATGGTGCTACTGTACATGCTAATAATTACACATGAACTCGTAAAAAAAACACTAAACCCCAAACATTCATAAAAATATATTTAAGTTATATGTTCTCGTAACTCTTATGGTTCCTTATAAGGCATCTAAAAATTATAGTAATAACACGTAGTACATACTAATTGCTAATGTACTGTAAGCCAATCTAGAAATTTATGAGCATATATGGCTTTACTGAAAGCTCATATCAGGCCCTCAAAACAATTTAATATTTCTGGATAGGGCTGAACTTTGCACTAGGGCCTGGCTGTAATACCACAGGTATGTGTTTGTATGTAATGGATGATGATGTATTATTGATTGCTCCCTGTGTATAAAGAGCTCAAACCCTTCTCAACTTTCCATGCAGCTTAATACCCTAAGCATTACCTTAATTCCCATTCATTGATTACCTAAAACACAATGGGCCGTATTCAATTAGCCGTGAAAAGTCCCGTCTTTTTCGCCTGCCGGACTTTCCGCCTACATCGCGCGATTATGGAGAAAACACTTTTTGTGTGCGACTACTTTTCGCCCTATTCAATTCCAAAGGACGCGAAAACGTGTCCCGGCGAAACTCAAACAGGCGAAAAGTGCTGTCAGATTTGGGGAAATCAGCCCAACACCCCCCAAAAGATGCACTGACATGGGGGATCACTATGGATACCCCTGAAAAGCCCTGCTGAAGTATTTGTTGTGCTTAAATGCTCTCTATAGCTGCTATTTAGCGTCTTTGCACAAGTGGTGAAGAATAGCATTTAGCAGGCTTTTTTGCAAAAATAAGAAGTCCCAGCAAATCTGGGGTACATGAAAATAGGTGCAAGCATGGTTAAATATCGCTAAAGTGAGGCTTTAAAAAATGCACCTTCAACAAACACCTGCAATCAAAAAAACACCTGGGGCATACTTGGGGGACCCCCTGGAGTCTATTTTGCTAGTTTTTAAGTTTGTCCCCCAACTTTTAACTTTTTCTCCTCCAAAACGAAAGTACTTTTTTGGGGTGATCCAAAGTTTTTTTTTAAACTTTTGACGCAGTTTACCTTTGGTGGGACTTTCAAGGCTGCAGGTGTTCCCGCAACTTTGCACCCCAAACCTGTACTTTTTTTCGCCTGCATTCAGAGGCGAATCTTTTCCGCTGGTTACAAGGCGCAGACTTTTCGCACCGGCAAAAAGTCTTTGTAATTGAACTACGGGATAAGTTCTCGCCTAGCGAAATGTCGTCATCGGTAGAAACTTTTCGCTGAAAAAGGCTTATGGCGGCTAATTGAATACAGCCCTAAGAGGGGTATCCTATTACCTGCGGTAATTGCAGCATGGAAAAAATGGGCTTTTATCGCGATAAAAGTATGATGGTCATTATTGGGCTATTCAATGATAGCCCTTTTTTTGTGCGGAAAATTACCATTTCTCGTGAGAAAAAGGTGGCAGTGAAAAAAAACTTACCAGAAATTTGGTTTTGTCTGCCTCAGGCAGGCGAAACAAAGCCCCCATTAAGTGCTGGCATCGGTCTAATTGGATAGCCCAATCAGCGGTAATTAGCAGCGGCTAATAGGATACCGCCCTATAAAGGCGAAAATAGAAGTACAATAATAAGCTAAACTGATGAAATGGGGATGAGGAGCGATAAATCTAGATTACAAAGAATGAATTAAATGTGATGTGATAATGAAATGAAGGACGCAGGAAGAGTAATTCAAGACATGCAGATCTAATAATTCATATAGCAATAAACTATCGCTTTCATTACAGAAAATCATTATAATTATGCATTAAATTATTCTAATAGGTTATTATCAAGACCAACTAAAAATTCTGAGTGGCAGTGGAGTGGTCATTCGAGAAATGAATGCAAAACAGTAATGCACTAAAGTTAGAGACCGCTTGGGGGAAAATGCATCCAGCTGATACCTGTACAGAGAATAGTAGAGTCTTATACATGCTGGGGGCATGAGGGGTGGGGAAAGATATCTGTATGGGCAGTTAATGGTGTCAATAGTTATATTAACATGGAGAAAAAGAATTCTAAGCCTATTTCATTTTCTGGATTTGTTTACCAATTTCTACTTGCTCTGTTATCAGCAAAATCTATTGATATCACTTCCTTGAAGTGAGTCACCATGAAGTGACATCCTGGTGGGCCTGGCGCAGCCTCCTCACATCTCCACCAACATAAATAAATGGAGGAAGAGGAACGTCTTAGCTGGTAGGAAGTGCAGCTAGATTACTGGACACAAGAGGATTCCTCCTGTTTTTCCTTGTGGTTCTGCATTGCAGTTTTTGGTAAATAGGAGATCATTTATGTTAAACAGGAAGTGGCAAACAAGAGGACGTGCACATGTAAAGTCTTAGACTTTCGTTTGGGAACAAACAGCAAAGGAGACTTCCCGTAAATCTAAAATTTACTCTTCTCAAATGCACATAATTTATTATTAAGATGGTGTCTGGATCTTTTTGTTTGTTTAAGTTACCTGAAAAGCTGCAGAAA
This sequence comes from Taudactylus pleione, assembly GCA_031769625.1. NCBI lineage: Eukaryota > Metazoa > Chordata > Amphibia > Anura > Myobatrachidae > Taudactylus > Taudactylus pleione. Next base: position 6,588,492 of record JAUIMM010000148.1, on the reverse strand, counting down.
GCCAGCCTTCCATAAACTATTCAGAATATCTCACATACAGTGCATTGATTGATACATTTGAGAGAGCTGAAAAACAATGTCATTAGAAATTCATACCATTGAGGGATTACTGACCTGATCTTCTAATGTAATAGAAAGATATGTCCAGCAAACAAAGGCCATACAGCGGACAAGGGGACATCAGTTAAGAATGGAAAAAAGGAAGTTTCGCTAATAAGATACGAAGGGCACTGTGGGGGTGGTTAAGCTGTGGAACTACTTACAGTGGAGACGGCGATAGCACATCACAGACGGTAAACATGGATTATTATGGATAACAGTCATTTATATAATGCCTACAATATTTAATCATTCACACCAATCCCTGCCCCATGGAGTTTAAATTCTATATTCACTACCCCACAGACACACAGGAGTTAATTCTGTAAGAAGCCAATTAAGCTGGCAGTATGTTTTGGGGGTATTGGAGGAAAATGGAGTACCCGTAAGGAATCCCAGTAAAGCACAATGAAAACAAACACTCCACAGAGACAGCGAACTGGTGACCCCAGCGCTGTGTGGCAGTATGCATACAGTATATGGTTTATTTTGCACTGTACCGTTGCTGTGTTTAAGCCTTTAATGGAGGAGCCTCTCTGACACTGACATCAGGGGCTCATATCCTCTTTGGAATGTGCCATGGGCAAATGTAAAAAAAAAATACAATTCTAAAAATGAGCCACTGACATTTACTGAACAAAATATTTAAGGATTGTATACAATGCTAGTAAGGTAGGAAAGTAAATATATTTCAGCCGTCAGCAAAAGGTACAAAAAGCAAGCTAAACAGGCAACATGCTGGAACATTGCTCATTTACATACGACAGATATGTATAGCTTAATTTAAGGAGTAGAACAAGAATGCTTCTTTATTGTTCATTTAGCTTCATTATTTATTTATATAGTTTTATTATTATTTTAGATGTTTTTAAAAGCATCAGTAGCTGTAGCTATCATAACATATGCTCTGGACATAAAGGGGGCATTCTGTATCCCATTAGGAACTGCACATGTCCGAGGCTAGATGACTGCTCTGCTCAGTGTCACGCTCGGGAACAATGCTATCTGAACAGATTGGAGATCCCACACTTTCAACATGATTTCCTGCTTGGAATGAAACCAGAGCAGTGGCAATTTTCTGCTTACAACAAGGTACATAATCAGCAAGAACATTCCTTAAATAGGGACGAGACATTTTGTTCCAACTGTATTGTACATTTATTACAATGAACGTGAGATAAAAGGGAGAAGTTCACAACACAACAAGCTATAAGCTAAATATTCTAAAATATTGGTATAGGTCACTCATCTGCCTCCACTATGTTTAGATCATACCTCACAACTGTGCCACCACTCTCAGGAGTTGGGATGTAATATCTCCTTCCCTATAGCAGCCAGTCACATCACTACGGCGTGCGCAAGGCAATTCTAAGCTTTGTTTATTTGAGGAGAGGGCAGTTTTGAGGGTCATTCCTCCAACCACACCAGTCAGTGTGCACTCAAGGGAAAATAATTATTTTGCTTGTGTCAGCAGCTGTCAGTGATGGGCACCTGATGGAGCAATTCAATTGTTGTTCCGTTTAGGCACAAACAGTGGTGTAACTAGGGTATTTGGAGCCCAGGGGAAATGTAAAAATGGAGCCCCCCCATGTGCGTGACACACCCCTTTATCGTCACTCTGAACATTCCTTTCCGTATGCACCTTAACCCCAGTATGCAATGTCCCCTGTTGTGGTCCCTCTTATGCAGGCCCATAGTAGTGCCCCTTATACAGTACCCCCAGTAGTGATCCCCCTTATGCAGCCCCCAATTCATCGGCCAACATATCTGCTGCCCGTCGGCCAGTGTGTACCTGCGATATGTCGGTGAACATCGTCCTTCACCAACATATCGTATTGGCTGTGCTGTACAGCCATGGACAGATATGTCTGCAGACACATCTGTCCATCTGCAAATGTGTACGGGCTGTCTGCAGGCCAGCCGTACACACACACACACACACACACACACAGCAGCAGCCATGGTGAGGGGGGCGGGTACACACCCGACACGCCCCCTGGCCGCCGGGACCCGCAGCCAGACACAGATGATGGCCGTTCAGTGTGAACGCTCGATCTGCAGATATATCTGTATAGAGTGTACCCACCATAAATCTCTCTCTGCACATGTGTCATCTACCCCACCTGCAGTACAACATGGTTTTACCAAGGTTCTCAGTTACTTGCTCCTTCATACTCTATTCCCAACTAAGAATCAGGGCCAAGGTACTGAGGATTAGTATATTTTGTTGCAAAGGAATTGGTACTGTATAAAGTAGCAGATTAAGCATAACAATGCAGGGCGTGAATCACATAGAACCTCTGTTTTTTCCCTTTTTACCTCGTTGTGTATTTTTGCCTTTTTACCTCGTTGTGTATTTGTACCTGAATTTTGCATGTCAATTCGCTGACTATTAAGTATTTAGGATTAGTATTTGATTGTCGCAAATGAATTGGTTTAAAGTAGCAGATTAATATGCATATTTTAAGAAAAAGTTGCATGGCGCAGCTAAATTGCAAAGTCTGTGACGCGCCAATTGGGGCCATATTGTAGAGCGATTTGAGGATAGGAAGTGGACACGTGTAGTGGCTACTCCCCTCCTCTGACAAGCTGGTTTGAGTAATTTGTCTTTGCTGATGAAAAAGAACAGTGTGACATGCCTACTGTGTAAGCAAAGAACCGCCCAAATCACAGAGCTATTGTGCTTAGTGCTAAATCAAACCTGAATGATTCAGCATAATGTTTTATAGCAGTCTAGAAGTAGTAAACTATCTATGGTAAGTGTATCCCAACCTTAGTGTTTAACAATCACTCACCCTATAATATATATGCAGAACAAGCTATTCAGAAGCTGTAAAAACGTACATTTAGTAGTCTTGGTCTGCAATTGTTTTTTAAATTGCATCTGAGTTATGAGGTACAGTTTGTGTATATAGACAAGTGCACTTTACAGGAGGTGATGTGCCAGATGTAGGCAGAGGCTGCCGCGTAAGCAAATGCGATAAGCACAGTACACAGCCAAACACACCTTTCTTGTAGAAGTCTGATAAGGAGCTCTTCTCCAGTAGCCTTCATAATTAAAAGTAATTTAAAATCACACTCACATACTGTTTGGACATCTTCTCCTAGAGATACAGGAGAGAAGGTCCAAGGAGATAAAGCAGGGGCAACGATTATGATCTTTTATTTTTAAAGGTGCCACATAGCTTCTGCAGTGCTGAACAACAAATATATAGAGTCACAGTGAAACTTGACATATGTACAGTGAAAGTGAGTGGACATATCTTAGGAACATCACAGAGCAATAAACAGACAGGACGCAGACAAGGTGAGAGAGTTATGGAATAAGGAAACTCTACCTTGATGGGCAATAGCAATGCGATTTGTACAATTAGGCCAAGATGATGGAATTAATGTCTTCACAAGCAAGAGAAGCACACTTGGCATACACTCCCGGTAGACTTCCAGAAATTCCAGAAGAGTATATACTCGTATTTGCTAAATAGGAGACCTTTTTCCAAGGTTAATGAATAAATAGGGCTGATTTGCCTGCAACTGCGCCCCAAATTGCGAGTGAAAATACAAAAGGTGTGACTATCCCAAGATGTGTGCGGGCACCAATAGCATATGCGCCAGGTTTGCATTAGACATATGTCACATAACGTAAACCATGTTTTTATTCATATGTTTTGCTTATGAAATACAAATTGGCTTTCAGGAGTCACTAAAGCTTTAAGTAAAAAAAAAAATACATCAGATGCAATTCACCATCACATGTAGGCTACAGCTGTGGTTCCCAAACTGTGCGCCGCGGCTCCCTGGAATGCCACGGCGCAGTCACTGGGGTGCCATGACGGCCGGTGGCCTAAAGAGGCCGGCCAGTGTATTTTTTTGAGTCATTTTCTTTTGCACAGGTGGGAGAGAGGTTGGCAGTGCGGAGTAGAGCAGAGCGGTGGGGGGGGGGGGAGGGATATTTGATGAGCGGGGGAGAGAGCTGTCACTGTAAAGCAACAGGCTGTGAATCCTGATGTTGCCTGTTGCCGGATGAGGTCCTACAACGCAGTGGGTTGTGGGAGGTGAGACAAGAAGTGTCTGATCTGAGGAGCGATGCTGCAGAATGGTGCTGACGATCACAACTAAAGGTAAGTTAGTGGGGGGAGACATGGAGGGGGACAGAGGGAGAGAGACATGGAGGGGGACAGAGGGAGAGAGACATGGAGGGGGACAGAGGGAGAGAGACATGGAGGGGGACAGAGGGAGAGAGACATGGAGGGGGACAGAGGGAGAGAGACATGGAGGGGGACAGAGGGAGAGAGACATGGAGGGGGACAGAGGGAGAGAGACATGGAGGGGGACAGAGGGAGAGAGACATGGAGGGGGTCAAAGGGAGAGAGACATGGAGGGGGTCAAAGGGAGAGAGACATGGAGGGGGTCAAAGGGAGAGAGACATGGAGGGGGTCAAAGGGAGAGAGACATGGAGGGGGTCAAAGGGAGAGAGACATGGAGGGGGTCAAAGGGAGAGAGACATGGAGGGGGTCAGAGGGAGAGAGACATGGAGGGGGTCAGAGGGAGAGAGACATGGAGGGGGTCAGAGGGAGAGAGACATGAAGGGGGTCAGAGGGAGAGAGACATGGAGGGGGTCAAAGGGAGAGAGACATGGAAGAGGTCAGAGGGAGAGAGACATACAGGCATAGAAGCACAGGATCTGGTCAGAATGTCGACAGGTTCTGAAAGTCAACAGTCAGAATGTCAACAAACAATTTTAACATTTGATTTAACATATTGACACCAGAATGTCGATATACAGTTTGTTTTCTAACTTTTAGTGTAAGGTTAAGGCTAAAATAAGCAAAAAGCTGTATGTCTAATTCATTTGTAAATGTTGACCTAAAGTACATGATGACATTCTGACTGTCGACATTTAGAACCTGAAGACATTCTGAATGTGGACACCCATACCACTCCCCTCCACACCTACCCAACAGGACCCGAGGACTGAACTTGATCATACGTAACACAATTGAAACCATTGAACGTCTTATTTATTATATACAGAAAAACAAATACTGAGGACTACATCCAATGTCATAACAGGAGAAGTAACTCAACAATTTAAGTACGCTGATACGGACCAAAATCTCCAGAGACAAATGTTGAAAACATGGAACAAAGAATAAATAAAACAAACCAGAGAGAGTCAGCATCTATTCCTATTTAGCACAATCAAAGAATGAAAATAAATGAGAACAGATATTTTGCTGCCATACAATAATAGGTATACCTTACTATAGTTAGACAAAACTTGTACAATGCTCTGAAATTCAAAACAATACAAACTGAGCATTGTGGCTGTGGTTATTGTGGGGGAGCAGGTTGACGACACATTGTGCTTGCATTCTGCTGTCCACAAATCTTATGTGCTAAGACTGCAGCAACCAACATATCTATCTTCTGTGGCGGACAAGCCTACACATACTGTAACATTAATGTGTCATTACCTGCACTGATCTAGGCTTACATATATAAAGAAATGACATGCTGCAATTACATAATATGCATGAAACTGTAAAAGTGCGTTACGCATAATATCATTTGTGGATAAATAATCTCTGTGCAATCAGTAGCATAGTTACACACTGCCTTCTGATTCCTGTATGAATAGCTACTGTCTGTATGGCTACATTCATGAAGTAGCTCACTGGTCCCTAATACATGTTGCCTAGTGCTAGAGTAAGCTAGAATTAGTTTGTTCTATCAGTTGTACCTGTCGCACAGATCTCCCATGAACTCAGTGATCAGGTAAGTCTCCTATATTTGCATGTTACAATCTGAGCCATCAGCAGCAGCTCCATTATATCTTCACACGGTCAGATTTTCTTTCAGATTTGAACGATAACGATTTTAAAAATCGTTCCTATCTGGAAGAAACTCTGACATGTGAGCCTGCAACGATGCGCGTTCCCGTTTGTCAGATAACAATATCTGACATCTGATGTGTTTGCAGTCAGGTTTGGTCGATTTCATTCATTTTAATACTGTCTGAAATCTTTCAAATAGTTTGTAAAATCATTAAAATTGTTGGAAAAATCGTTCAATCGTTCATCTGACAGATCTGACCGTGTGTATGCACCATTATTCTTTTACACGCAAGCTTTTGTCATCTTCTAGAAGACGACACCGAACCACTGACTCATCTTCGACAAGAACTCCCAACATTACATATAGATATTTTAAATACAGGTAACTTATTTATACAAGCACAAGTGTGAGACAGTAAATAAAAACTAGGTAGATGCAGGATGGAGAAACGCCTAACAGATTAATGTATTGATCCCTGCAGAGCAGACACGACAGACAAGGTGTGCATACTGACAGATCTCACACCACTGTCTGCTTGGGTGACAGCAGCACTTAACACTCACTATGGAACATTCTGTGGTTTGTTCTATCACAAACCACATGTTTTAACATACCTCCATATACACAGTCAATAAGAATATATGCACGTAATATATACACCAACACATCTCAATCGCACGCAGACCACAGATAACTGATATGATTTTCACAATGAACATAGAAGTAAAAAAAAAAAATTTAAATACAGACATAGCAAGTTACTATGTGGCTGAATTGGGTGCTCGCTACTAGTGAGGACAATATCTGACTAATAGTGAAAACGCAAACGCTGCTGCCTCAGAAAACCATAATTCTGTAGTTAAACTTTGCAAAACTTACTTGTTCCACAGACAACCCCATACTTGTAACCGAGAACTTTTAAGGACTCCATACAATATATAAACGGTTGTAAACATCCCACACAAAAAAAAAAGGAAAGACTTTTCAAACAGCTCAAAAGTTTAAAACTGAAAAAAAAAGAAAGCACACAGGACAACAAGCTGTAATTTGAGAACAAGATCAATAGAAGCAATGTATTTTCACTTTACAGCAGTGAGCAGAGGTAATGATTTACACCTAAACCTTGAGCCACAGTATGCAGTGAGATCATACATTCCCTTCAGCATAAGACAAATGGAAGATGATGTCACCCACAAGTATTGTTTATAGACAAGGTTGGGACATTATGCCCTGGCCTCTCCTTTTTCTAGAGAGCAATAGCAAATATTGAGAGGAAGATAGGAGAAATAATAGACAATGGTCTTTGCAATATAAGTAAATATTTGTTTATGTTCCGTAAACTGAAATAGTTAATGACACAGATTAAAATCCACTGCATGAGCACATGCTATAAACTTCAAAACAATACAATTATACTGTAGATCTATCATACATTGACGCAAAAATAAGATGCAAGATGTCCACAGCCTATCAAGTCTAACATAATGGTTGCCCAATATATATATATATATATATATATATATATATATATATATATATATCTATATAGATCTCATATTGTCGTGTGCTTGTTTATGTAGCCCAAACATAGTGTTGCTGTAGAGTGTAGACAGTGTATGCCTCTGTGTGTTCTGATGCTTTACCATTATCTATATATTGGACCATTAGAAACAGGACTGTGGAGACCTTACCGTGCTTGCTAGCAGACACTTTGTACAACCCAGAGATGTGATTGCTGAAGTTCATTGCTATAAGGCAGCTGAGGAGGAGGACAGGGAACTAAGGTTATGGAGGACTGGTCTTCCTCCCTGCCTTCTGGCAACACACATCTGAACCTAGCAGGCAGCTGATCGTTCAACAACGTCAGATGAAAATCAATTAAAACCACTCTGCTAACCATGTGCAGGCATGAGACAGTCCATAATCATGTGAGTTACTTATGATGTGTCCCCAGGTGTATGCTGTCTGTCTCTGACTGACATCCCGGACAATGATCGGCACTGAATGCCCATGTAACAAGACCAGTGCAGAAAGCAGCTGTACAGTGCAATGCTGCGGGCACTGCAATCATGTCTGCATTGCACAGCATCCCCCCTACACCACAACCCTCCAGCCGCAAGCTACTGACCTTCCTTCAGACTTTTCTGGCTGTTTCCATCAAGACATTCCTTCTCTTTCAATGGATCAAAATCCCCACCAGGTATAATCACGGTAAAGCCCGGCTGCTTCTTGCTGCTATCAATCATGGTGAGATTCCTACACAGTATATCCAGCACAGGGAAGGGATAATGAACTGCAGGAGCAGCACACAATCTTTCCTGGGGTAGCCGGAGATAAATTACATATCTAAGCAATAGGGAAAAGCCATAGTGCTTCCTTTCTATTGTGACTTGCACACTCAGTCAGAGATTCTCCCAGACAGGGAAGCAGCAGAGATGTGGAAACAGCAGTACAGATCTCCACCCCTTTCTATAGAGCTCCCCACCCACCAGCAGTATCATAACCAACGCTGCTGACTCTGAAGTTAATAATAAATCCCAGTACAGCCACTGTCAGGCAAGGCACATTGTCACTGGTGATGTCTGTAACATACTGAAAAGGAAGGACTGACACTGTTACAGCTTCCATGGGGGATCAGTATGAGAGCATGTTCTTCTCTCACAAAAACTCTAGCAGAAGTTTAGGTGTTAAATTGAGTAATATAATTATTACCAGTTATTTATATAGCAAACACATATACCGCAGTGCTTTACAGAGAATATCTTACCATTCACATCAGTCCCTGCCCCAGTGGAGCTTACAATCTATATCCCCTACCACATGTACACGCACACACATACACACTAACCTACCAGTATATTTTTGGAGTGTGGGAGGAAACCGGAGTACCCGGAGAAAACCCATGCAAGCACAGGGAGAATATACAAACTCCACACAGTTAGGGCCGCAGTGGGAAATGAACCCATGACCTCACTGCTGTGAGGCAGTAATGCTAACCAATACACCGTCTGTGCTGCCCAATATCATTATACCTACATCACTGAATGAGAGCTTTCACTGCCAGACTAGGGAAGTGACAGGTACTGGGGGGGATATTCCAATTTTCAAGGAAGAGTGTGTTTGCTAAATAGAAAATAAGCAGCAAATAAGAGCAATACATTTTTACACAGGGGGCCCATGTTAAACCCTGTGTCACCGTCATTTCCTTTTGAACCTGGGAAAGACTAACATATTTGCATACTCCATTGAGCAACACACTAAAGTCACTAGAGAATAGAGATGGTTCCCATTAGACTAGCCAGATGAACTGTCTGTGGCTCAAAATGTTAAATCTGTGGAAACCAAGTTATCATTATCCTATAGCACCAGCATATTACTTAGTATTGTTTCAAATAATTATTATTTCATTGACCTCAATTGCTGACTCAGTGGAGCTTACAGTGTTGCAACACCCACACACCGATGCACATACATAGATTTCAGTGAGAAGCAAAATTAATTTCTCAAGATAAATAAGACCCCTATGAAAACTGACAAACTCTTTGCAAACAGCAGTTTGGCCAGGACACATCTCAAAGTACAAGATATGCTAACCACTGTGCCTCCATGCTCCTTACTGTGGCATCCCTGCTCTTGTTTACCTGCATTACAAAATGCAATGGCTAAGTATAGATCATTAGGAAAAATGGCAAAAGGCTTTTGGTGCAGTCAAAATGTTAAGATTCAGTATTGTAACTAAAGAGAATTGTTCCATCATTAGGAGAATTTATGCTACAGTATAATTTAGCTGTACTCTTCACCTCTGTACTGTACTGTAAAGGGTCAGCACTGCTATGAAATGTGATCTCAGTCTACATTGAAAACATCAGCAAAATACAGGAAAATCAATAACTTCTGTTACTGTAAACACAGCATCTTTCCTCTATGTTATGTTCTACATAAAAACTAGCAACACATAGATAGAGAGTATACTTCTTGTTTAAAGTACATACATACTCCTGATGAATGTAGTAACACATCTTTCAGGCGGCGTCCTACTGATAGCCTTTTAAAACTGTGTCTAACATACTAAGGGGAAAACCAACTTTACAGCAAACTTTGCCAGCAGCACAATCACAATGTCATCTGTCCAAGACTATATAACCAGAACAATAAATACAATCAACAATTTGTTATTAATGTTTTACCTATGCAATACTGAAATGGTATCGGCTTAGCCATTTAGTAATACTGCAGTCGCTTTAAAATAGTTTCTGGGCTATATGATCAGGTCGCTTTTACAATTCTGCTAGCAGAAGACTCACCCCACACAACAGGAAGACAAGAAATGAAGCAGATGCTGAGACAACATCTGTAGTAATCATGAAAGTGGTTTGATCTGGCGGCAGTGTCTGCATAAACCACTGAGAAGGAAGTACGGCCCTCCAAATTACTTAGACAGTTCCCGGGGAAGGATGTCTTTCAGCTGAACCTTAATGCATGTATTATACCCAAACAGTACTTATATAGGAGAGGAAACTTATTATTACACTGCTAATACAATACTTGCAGTTCAAAATATAAATTTTTGTTTTGCCTACAATGAAAACTTATGCGCTGAAATTGATAATATTGTGAAATTAAAAATAAAGATTACATACAAAAAAATATTTCTTTAAAAATGGAGACTCTGTAATTATGACCAGTAGACTACAGCATTCAGCTCAAATCACGTCAGTACATTACATAGGAGGTAGTGAACTACAAATGTAAATAAGAATAAAGTCACACCACCATTTGTGGCCAATACAGCCTGTATGTGCCGTGGCATTGGGTCTACTAATATCTGTAATGGGCCCCATCCATCTGCGATGGATTGACGCGATGCTGCAACCCGGCATCGCGGGATCGCAGAAATCCAACGTTGGATTTTGCTGATTTGACGATCGCGATCAAAAAATTATTGCGATCGTCAAATCGCCGACTTTTAACATGGAAAATGTCTGCAATCCGGCGACGGATCGCAGAACATCGATAGTGGGAGGTCAGCGTTTCCACCTGGAAATGCCGGCATTTCCCATTGCATCGCCGGATCGCGACAGTCGCTGATGTATGGGCACTTTATGTGTGTGGTGATGCAGCACCATTCTTCCACAAAGAAGTCACTCAGCTGACAGCTTGGTAATCGTGGTGGAAAATGCTGCTTCCAGCATCGTACCAGAATATATCCCATCTATTTTAGATGGATCCAGATTTGGAGACTGAAAAGACCATGACATATAGATAAAATCAGTATCATGCTCATCAAACCGTTGAGCAACAACAAATGTTCTGTGGATGAGGGCATTATCTTACCTCCCTGCCTTGAGCGAAATGCTGCAACATTGTCTGAAGACCCACTCAGTACCATTAAGCAGCAATTAGCATTGACCTTGACTTACTAGAGGATGACTGGATACAAACCATGCCAGGAAAATGCGGCCCACAATATAATGGAACCCCCAGAACCCTTCAATGTTGGATACAGGAACTTGGGACTGAAGGGGTCTTAAAAGGTATGTGCCACATGTGGTGATGCCTGTAGAAAAAATGATGACGGATGATTCAATGGCCCATATCCCCTTCCTCCAATTCTCAGCAGAACATTCACTGTAGTCTGAGCTCACAAACTTGCATTAACAGGTGTGAGCAGTGGTTTATGCTCTGCAACCAAACTGTGACATCCTGCTCTGTTTAGTTGTCAAACAGTTTTTGGTGAAACTGGCTGTTTGTGCCACAGGTTGAAATTTTCAGTCAATTGATTTGCAGTTGACCAACTTTTTTTCCTAAAAGCAGATACTGTACCCAGGGCCTTAACTAGGGGTGTGCGAGTGGTGCCACTGCATAGAGCTTTGTGGGTGACACCATTGATGTCCCGTGGCCATTGGTTCTGGCTAGCAGGACGCCTGTAAAAGCACGCCAGTATCGTTGCGGCAGTGCTGCCCTTAGCATCCTTTGTATGCCTCGGCCATGCACCCTACCATTTGTACAGCTGCTAGGTGCGTCCTTAGGATGCTCCGGGCAGTGCTGCACTTCCAGGTGTCTTCGCAATGCAGCCCTTACAACACTGACTGTCTGGTGACACCCGGTGCGCACTCTGACTGTCTCAGTGTCCCTGCGCGCCAGTCGCGTCCAGGGATCCCGATGAAGTCACTCCGGGGGGCAGCCCAGCATCGCCAGAGATGCTGGGCTGCCCCAGGAGCCTGGGCTGTCTGCTCCTCTTCTATGATAGGAGCCGGGTCCTGCAGGAGAATGTCACACTGCAGCACCCGTCTCCTGTCACTGACGAGGAGCCGGCACTTTGGTGTCTCCCCCTCCGAGGGTGACACCCGAGGGTGACACCCAGGTGCGGCCCGCACCCCCCTCATGACGCCACTGCTGACTGTACCTCACAATTGTGGGTTATGTGCTTCTGCCCAATAATGTGTCCTTTGATAATTATGTTTTCCTTGACATCTCCTTACACACAGTTGCTCATGAAATGTTTTCAAGTTGACCTCTATTGGTCACTAAAACTGATACCAAACACACCCCAACAATCATCCCTCTAAGTCACTGAGGGCTTCTCTTGCAGTTATGAAACCATAAATAAATTGCAACCATGGCAGGTCCAGCACTTTTATATAGGACCATGATAATGCTGGGACGTTATTTGCAAACAAATTCTATAATTTAATTTATTACATTTTTTAAAAAAAATAAATAAAAAATACTGTAATATAACAGTAATCAATGGAGAAAACTAAATGTACTCATCTATACAGGTTTAGCCTACAAAGAGATGGATAAGGACAGTGTTAGGTTACATACCAACAGATCACTCAGATGCCATTTTTTGAGCTAGGAAAGCCACAGTAAAAATGCATATCAAACTCAAACATTTGATCCGCCTTTGAGATGCATTTCTACTTATATAAAATCATATGCATTGACAAATGGCAATTGCTGAGAAATGTAATAACTAGCATTTTACAAAAAGCACCTGCAACGCAAGTAAAGATGCTAATAATTAGAAAACCATGTAAAATGCACAGTTCATACGCCAGTTCATATGCACTGTTACGAGAGAGGCAGACAGGCTACCCAACTGAGAATTAGAAAGTCTTGGTACCTATATTGTCTTGAATCAAGGGTATTAGCACTGTGTACTGTATATACGAGCTTCCATTCTTCTGGTATAATTCCAACTTCTAATGAATTGATGTAAAGAGGGGGGGGGGGGGAATTTCCTTTGTTGAGAAGCTATATGAGTTCTTGATTACCACAGATACTTTGCTCTACATAACAGCTCTGGTGAGCCATCTACCTGGTGGGTATAACAAGGATAGCTTAGTGATAGTGCAAATATAAGTCAAAATGAGCCTTTGCTTAAAGCAGAACTCCAGAACAAAAAGTTAACAGCAAGGGCTTACTTATCTGCTATACTCTCTCTGTTTGATCCACCAAAATCCCCCATGTGTCCAACTTTCCCACACCACATTCCACCCTGCTGGTTTGAAGTCAGTCATGCAGTTGTCATTAACATTTCCCTGCTTTCACCTGAATGGATAATTTGCAGATGGGGCTAGTCAACCACTTTGCTTATTTCCTACCGGCCATGAGGCCAGATCTAGCAGGCAGAATGTAGCAGGTATACGTTTCACAATTTTCAATGTTAAGCAATACCTTAAGCCAGTGGTTCCCAAATTGTCTTCCTCAGGGCATTTGCAGGGGTGCCTCGGGTTGGTGGTTAATTACCAAATAAAATTATTATTAGTCAGTGTGATAGGCAAAACCCGTGCTAATGTCTGCCAATCAAAAAATATGTGCACCAAAAGAAGCGCAGCCCGGTCAACCACCACATAACTGAACCTAAGGGTGACACAATTTACTTTATTTAATTTTTGCTGAATTTCTCAATATGAAACTTTTGGCCCAGGGGTGACGTAGAAAAAATTCTGATACTCTAGGGTGCCGTGATTCAAAAAAAGTTTGGGTACACTTTGATGCTTTGCTTTTGCAACAGTAATGGATGGCTAGCTACCCCTGATGCACCATTCTGGTCAAAGGACAAGTAAGGTTCTGGTTAAAGGCTCAGGCAAGAGGCTTCCTTCATGCAGAAAATGGAATTCTATGGTCTTTTACTGCTAAGTGGACAGTTTTTGTTGATGGTCACATAAAATTACATTTAAGGTAATATGGTTAGATGGGTGTTGTCAATGCCAAGGGGACCCTGGATGACTATTGTAGGCCAATGCCCGCAGCCTGCAAGCCCACGGCATTTACTTCAAAAGGAGCTCATCACCAGACATAAATGAGAGTTACCTGGAGTTTGCATGGAGATATTGTAAACTACAATACAGTTTATTGGCTCCCTACACTGGATCTGTATAAATGCAGCTGTTAATAAATATGATTGATAAAAAAGGGAAAAAATGCAGATGCACACTCTAAGCCAGGGTTCCCAACCACGGTCCTCAAGGCACACTAACAGTCCAGGTTTTAGGGATAGCCATACTTGAGCATAAGTGACTTAATTAATGCCTCAGTTATTTTGATTTAACCATCTGTACACAATCATGGATATCACTAAAACCAGGACTGTTAGTGTGCCTTGAGGACCGAGGTTTGGAATCACTGCTCTAAGCACTAAGAATACTTATAATTAAAATATATATATAATAAACTCCAACAATTAACATGGTTTTTAAATAAGGTTCATGTTTGGCCAAAGATGTTTGCCCACCTACCACGTCACGGTGTATCCCTAATACTGACACATCATATAAATTTATCTAGGACTTACTTTTAATAGTGCCCATTAAATGTGTGTACTGCAATGCAAAGAACCCATACTAATTAAAATCACCTGGGACAGGTGGGAGGTGTGCTAGCCCAGGAGAAGGGGGTCTAACCTTCAAGTGTACCTTAAATACACACATACAGAGAGGAAAAAAGGGGGGCTGGGATGCACATTTAAATATAATAAGAGGCGCTACGATGCTGAGACCTGTAGTTCTCATGCAGAAAAAAAAAGGGAAAATGCAGATGCACACTCTAAGCACTAAGAATACTGATTATATATATAATAAACTCCAACAATTAATATGGTTTTTAATTAAGGTTTTTAGGGCCTATGTATCAAAGCTTGATGAGAGAGAAAATTGTGAGAAGAAGTATTAACCAATCAGCTCCTAACTGTCATTTTTCAAACACGGCCTATAAAATGTAAGTTAGAAGCTGATTGGTTTGTGATTTATATCTCACAATTTTATCTCTCATCAAGCTTTGATACATAGGCTCCTCAGTACGTTTGGAATAAAAGAGCACCCTACTAGTATTTTTCTGTGTGTGAAAAACACTTTAAAATTTCTCTCCACTTTGAGGTTACTAAACTCTATATTATTAAACTGCAATAAACAGACTTACAAAGCCAGTGAAAGGACAAACACCCTGCATCCCCACATTCAAAGTAAGTTATTCCCTTTGTTTTGGGAAACGTATAAGCCTGACAGCTTATATGTACAGATGGTGAGCTATGTAATCAATGAGTAGGAGGTACAGACTGTATTTTTGCTATCTCTTTAAAATCATGGACTCATTCCTTCTCACATGAAAAGGGGGGTGAAGAGGGAAAAAGTACATGATGTGTTTTCTATTTCTTCCCTAATGATTACTCCCGCCCCCACACTATCTTCTGTGGGAAAATTGCTTCTGAGCTGGAAGACTGACCGGCTGTGTAGATGCATTTCAGGGGAGAGTGCAGGAACAACGGGACCTAGTGCTCTGAGTGACATTAGCGAGTCTCCATTAATCCAAAACATGTTACTTTAATTCTTCTAGCAATAGTGACTCAGTAATTGACAGGAGCTAATTTTAGCCTCTCATTGTGATGCAGCTGTAACTAGGGGTGAGCGGGTTCGGATTTCTGAAATCCGAACCCCCCCGAGCCCCCCCGATCCGAGTCCGATCCGAGTCAGGCTCGACTTTTCCCGCCTGACTCGGATCTGAAATCGAGGCAAAACGTCATCATCCCGCCTTCCGAGTCTCGCGGGATTTGGATCCTATATAAGGTACCCGCGTCGGCGCCATTTTCTCACTCGGCTGTGGACAGTGAAGAGGGAGGGTGGGAGTTAGGGCTGTGTAGTGTAGTGTAGTGTAGTGCTGCTGTTGTCCACTACTTCAAAGTCCATAGGGGCTGGCTGTGTTGTGCTGTGCTGCTGTTGTTAATAGGGGCTGTGTCCACTACTTCAAAGTCCATAGGGGCTGGCTGGACTGTGTTGTGCAGTCAGTTCTCCATAGGGGCTGTGTCCACTCCAAAGTCCTGTGCAGTGTCCCAGTCCTAAAGGAGTGCTGTAGTGTTGTCCAGGGGGTGCTCTGTCCATCAGGGGTGCTCCCCCCAAGTGCTAAAAAAATAATATATTTTCTGTGTTTGTGAATTGTGTGCGCAGTAGCCGCACGTGCATCAACAAAGTAGTGCCAAGCGTGCGCCTGTGTCATAAGTAAAGGGCCGGCTGGCTTGACCGTTAAAGGGTGCTGTAACCCCCGAAAGTACACTCCAGTCCAAACCAAAAAAAAATTATTTTCTGTGTTTGTGAATTGTGTGCGCAGTAGCCGCACGTGCATCAACAAAGTAGTGCCAAGCGTGCGCCTGTGTCATAAGTAAAGGGCCGGCTGGCTTGACCGTTAAGGGTGCTGTAACCCCCGAAAGTACACTCCAGTCCAAACCAAAAAAAAAATTATTTTCTGTGTTTGTGAATTGTGTGCGCAGTAGCCGCACGTGCATCAACAAAGTAGTGCCAAGCGTGCGCCTGTGTCATAAGTAAAGGGCCGACTGGCTTGACCGTTAAGGGTGCTGTAAC
The DNA here is from genome assembly GCA_031769625.1 of Taudactylus pleione. Classification (NCBI taxonomy): domain Eukaryota; kingdom Metazoa; phylum Chordata; class Amphibia; order Anura; family Myobatrachidae; genus Taudactylus; species Taudactylus pleione. Next base: position 6,571,696 of record JAUIMM010000148.1, on the reverse strand, counting down.
CCCCGAAAGTACACTCCAGTCCAAACCAAAAAAAAAATTATTTTCTGTGTTTGTGAATTGTGTGCGCAGTAGCCGCACGTGCATCAACAAAGTAGTGCCAAGCGTGCACCTGTGTCATAAGTAAAGGGCCGGCTGGCTTGACCGTTAAGGGTGCTGTAACCCCCGAAAGTACACTCCAGTCCAAACCAAAAAAAAAATTATTTTCTGTGTTTGTGAATTGTGTGCGCAGTAGCCGCACGTGCATCAACAAAGTAGTGCCAAGCGTGCGCCTGTGTCATAAGTAAAGGGACGGCTGGCTTGACCGTTAAGGGTGCTGTAACCCCCGAAAGTACACTCCAGTCCAAACCAAAAAAAAATTATTTTCTGTGTTTGTGAATTGTGTGCGCAGTAGCCGCACGTGCATCAACAAAGTAGTGCCAAGCGTGCGCCTGTGTCATAAGTAAAGGGCCGGCTGGCTTGACCGTTAAGGGTGCTGTAACCCCCGAAAGTACACTCCAGTCCAAACCAAAAAAAAAAATATTTTCTGTGTTTGTGAATTGTGTGCGCAGTAGCCGCACGTGCATCAACAAAGTAGTGCCAAGCGTGCACCTGTGTCATAAGTAAAGGGCCGGCTGGCTTGACCGTTAAGGGTGCTGTAACCCCCGAAAGTACACTCCAGTCCAAACCAAAAAAAAAATTATTTTCTGTGTTTGTGAATTGTGTGCGCAGTAGCCGCACGTGCATCAACAAAGTAGTGCCAAGCGTGCGCCTGTGTCATAAGTAAAGGGCCGGCTGGCTTGACCGTTAAAGGGTGCTGTAACCCCCGAAAGTACACTCCAGTCCAAACCAAAAAAAAAAATATTTTCTGTGTTTGTGAATTGTGTGCGCAGTAGCCGCACGTGCATCAACAAAGTAGTGCCAAGCGTGCGCCTGTGTCATAAGTAAAGGGCCGGCTGGCTTGACCGTTAAAGGGTGCTGTAACCCCCGAAAGTACACTCCAGTCCAAACCAAAAAAAAATTATTTTCTGTGTTTGTGAATTGTGTGCGCAGTAGCCGCACGTGCATCAACAAAGTAGTGCCAAGCGTGCGCCTGTGTCATAAGTAAAGGGCCGGCTGGCTTGACCGTTAAGGGTGCTGTAACCCCCGAAAGTACACTCCAGTCCAAACCAAAAAAAAAATTATTTTCTGTGTTTGTGAATTGTGTGCGCAGTAGCCGCACGTGCATCAACAAAGTAGTGCCAAGCGTGCGCCTGTGTCATAAGTAAAGGGCCGGCTGGCTTGACCGTTAAAGGGTACTGTAACCCCCAAAGTACACTCCAGTCCAAACCCAAAAAAAAATTATTTTCTGTGTTTGTGAATTGTGTGCGCAGTAGCCGCACGTGCATCAACAAAGTAGTGCCAAGCGTGCGCCTGTGTCATAAGTAAAGGGCCGGCTGGCTTGACCGTTAAAGGGTGCTGTAACCCCCGAAAGTACACTCCAGTCCAAACCAAAAAAAAATTATTTTCTGTGTTTGTGAATTGTGTGCGCAGTAGCCGCACGTGCATCAACAAAGTAGTGCCAAGCGTGCGCCTGTGTCATAAGTAAAGGGCCGGCTGGCTTGACCGTTAAAGGGTGCTGTAACCCCCGAAAGTACACTCCAGTCCAAACCAAAAAAAAAATTATTTTCTGTGTTTGTGAATTGTGTGCGCAGTAGCCGCACGTGCATCAACAAAGTAGTGCCAAGCGTGCGCCTGTGTCATAAGTAAAGGGCCGGCTGGCTTGACCGTTAAAGGGTGCTGTAACCCACAAAGTACACTCCAGTCCAAACCCAAAAAAAATTATTTTCTGTGTTTAGCCGCACGTATATATCAAATCGATATAACATAAATGGAGGACCAAACTTTCTCCGATAAAAATAAAATAGAGAAAGATCAAGAACCACTTCCTCCTAGTGCTGAAGCTGCTGCCACTAGTCATGACATAGACGATAACATGCCATCAACGTCGTCTGCCAAGGCCGATGCCCAATGTCATAGTAGAGGGCACATACAATCCCAAATGGCAAAGTTCAGGAAAATGACCTTGAAAAAGACATTTAAATCAGCTGAAGAGAAACGTAAACTTGCCAATATGCCATTTACGACACGGAGTGGCAAGGAACGGCTAAGGTCGATCCCTAGTATGTTCATGACTAGTGGTTCAGCTTCACATGACGATGGAAGCCCTCCTCCCACTAAAAAAATCAAAAGAGTTAAGCTGGCAAAAGCACAGCGAAGAACTGTGCTTTCTAAGAAGATATCACAAATCCCCAAGGAGAGTCCAAGTGTGGTGGTGGTTGCGATGCCTGACCTTCCCAGCACTGGACGGGAAGAGGTGGCTCTTTCCACCATTTGCACGCCCCCTGCAAGTGCTGAAAGGAGCACCCACAGTCCACTTGCTGATATGCAAATTGAAGATGTCACTGTTGAAGTACAACAGGATGAGGATACTGGTGTAGCTGGCGCTGAGGAGGAAGTTGGCGAGGAGGATTCTGATGGTGATGTGGTTTGTTTAAATCAGGCTCCGGGGGAGACAGTTGTTGTCCGTGGGATGAAAAAGCCCATCACGGTCATGCCTGGGCAGAAGACCAAACATTCCACCTCTTTGGTCTGGCAATATTTCTATCCAAATCCGGACAACAACTGTCTTGCCATATGTACCATATGTAAAGGTGAAATAAGTAGGGGTAGGGACGTCAACCACCTAGGAACATCCTCCCTTATACGGCACCTGCAGCGCGTTCATAAAAAGTTACTGTCAAGTTCAGAAACTTTGGCTAAGACCGTAAGCAGTCCAGGGACACCTAAATCCCGTTGTCCTGTTGTATCCAAGCGCCTGCAAACCACACCGTCAACTCCCTCCTCGTCAATTTCCTCCTTAGTTAGGATCGGAAGTAGTCCTGCAGGCCATGTCACTGGCATGACTGACTCTCCTATCCGGGATTCCTCCGGAGGATCCTGCATTGCTACGCCTACTGCTGCCGCTGCTGCTGTTGCTGCTGCTGGGAGTCGTTCATCATCCCAGAGAGGAAGTAGGAACACCACTACTTTTACTAAACAATTGACCCTCCAACAGTCCTTAGCGAGGAGGATGAAGTACGACAGCAGTCATCCTGAAGCAAAACGTATAACTGAGGCCTTGACTGCTATGTTGGTGTTAGACGTGCGTCCGGTATCCGCCATTAGTGCAGTGGGATTTAGACAATTGATGGAGGTAGTGTGTCCCCGGTTCCAAATCCCGTCTAGATTCCACTTCACTAGGCAGGCGATACCGAGACTGTACAGAAACGTCAGAAAAAGTGTCCTCAGTGTCCTGAAAAATGCCGTTGTACACAATGTCCACTTAACCACGGACATGTGGACAAGTGGAACAGGGCAGACTAAGGACTATATGACTGTGACAGCCCACTGGGTAGATGTATCACCTTACGCAGCAACAGCAGCAGCGTCACCAGTAGCAGCATCTCAGAAATGCCAGCTCGTTACAAGGCAGGCTACGCTGTGTATCACCGGTTTCAGTAAGAGGCACACCGCCGACAACCTCTTAGAGAAACTGAGGGAAATCATCGCCCAGTGGCTTACCCCACTTAGACTCTCCTGGGGATTTGTGATATCTGACAACGCCACCAATATTGTGCGGGCATTACATCTGGGCAAATTCCAGCACGTCCCATGTTTTGCTCACACAATAAACTTGGTGGTGCAGAATTTTCTGAAAAGCGACAGGGGCGTGCAGGAGACGCTTTGGGTGGCCCGAAAAATTTCTGGCCACTTTCGCCATTCAGCGACTGCGTGCCGAAGACTGGAGCGCCAGCAAACACTCTTGAACCTGCCCCGCCATCACCTGAAGCAAGAGGTTGTGACGCGGTGGAACTCAACCCTCTATATGCTTCAGAGGATGGAGGAGCAGCAAAAGGCCATACAAGCCTATACATCCACCTATGACATAGGCAAAGGAGGGGGTATGCACCTGACTCAAGCGCAGTGGAGAATGATTTCCGTGTTGTGCAAGGTTCTCCAGCCCTTCGAACTTGCCACACGTGAAGTCAGTTCAGACACTGCCAGCTTGAGTCAGGTCATTCCCCTCATCAGGCTTTTGCAGAAGCAGCTGGAGAAAGTGAAGGAGGAGCTAAGACGGAGCGATTCCGCTCGGCATGTGGGACTTGTGGATGAAGCCCTTCATTCGCTTTGCCAGGATTCCAGGGTGGTCAATCTGTTGAAATCAGACCACTACGTTTTGGCCACCGTGCTCGATCCTAGGTTTAAAGCCTATGTGGTGTCTCTCTTTCCGGCCGACACAAGCCTGCAGAGGTGCAAAGACCTGCTGGTGAACACACTGTCAGCTGAAGCGGAACGTGACACGTCAACGGCTCCTTCTTCATTTTCTCCTGCAACTGGGGCTGCCAGGAAAAAACTTAGGTATCCTAAGCAACCCGCTGGCGGTGATGCAGGGCAGGCAGGACCAAGTTTGGACATCTGGTCCGGACTGAAGGACCTGGCAACAATTTCTGACATGTCTACTGTCACTGCATATGATACTGTCACCATTGACAGAATGGTGGAGGATTACATCGGTGACAGCATCCAAGTAGGCATGGCAGACAGTCCATACCTGTACTGGCAGGAAAAAGAGGCAATTTGGAGGCCCCTGTACAAACTGGCTCTATTTTACCTGAGTTGCCCCCCCTCCAGTGTGTACTCCGAAAGAGTGTTTAGTGCAGCCGGGAACCTTGTCAGCGAAAGGCGTAGGAGGTTGCTTCCACAGAATGTGGAGAAGATGATGTTCATCAAAATGAATTATCAGCTCTTCCAGGGAGACCAGCCTCCAGAAGGTACAGAGGGACCTGTGGTGGTGGATTCAAGTGGGGACGAGTTAATACTTTGTGAGGATGAGGATGTACACACTGAAGAGGGTGAGGAATCGGTGGATGAGGAGGATGAGGATGACATCTTGCCTCCATAGAGCCAGTTTGTGCAGGGACACATTAATTGCCAGCTTGTTTTGTGGGGGCCCAAACGAACCAATCATTTCAGCCACAGTTGTGTGGCAGACCCTGGCGCTGAAATGATTGGTTTGTTAAAGTGTGCATGTCCTGTTTATACAACATAAGGGTGGGTGGGAGGGCCCAAGGACAATTCCATCTTGCACCTCTTTTTTTTCTTTGCATTATGTACAGTTTGGGGCCTAGTTTTTCAAACTGCCATCCTGTCTGCCACTGCAGTTTCACGCCTAGATGGGTCACGTGTTTGTGCCGCCCACTCGTGTCGCTTAGCATAGTCATCCAGCTACCTCGGTGCAACCTTTTGGACATAAAAACACTATTGTGAGGTGTGAGGTGTTCAGAATAGACTGGAAATGAGTGGAAATTAAGGTTATTGAGGTTAATAATAGCATAGGAGCAGAAAAACCTACAAATTCTGTGATTTTAGCTGTTTTTATGCTTTTTTTTAAAAAAAATACAGATCCAAAACACAAAACCCAGAACCCAAAACACGGAAGGGTGGTTTTGGCAAAACCAATCCAGATCCAAAACACGAAGAAAGATCCAGATCCAAAACCAAAACACAAAACACGAAAAGTGGCCGGTGCACACCCCTAGCTGTAACGTAGACAGGCTATAGCAATAAACAGCCAGTTCCCAGCACTGATGTTACTAACATAGAATATAATAAAAACAACTGTATGGTAACACCATGTGATATACAGTTATTATTATATTCTATTTTAAACAGTATAAGCAGGGGGCATTCTCTGTTATTCCACGTAATACAGTTATTTATGTATAGATACAGCCCAAAGTGATTGACTGATTGGTTAAGATTTTAGTTTGCATTCAATACAGGACTCTGCTGGGGTTATATTTACTATAGTGTGGGTTTTTAGAAATGGAGATGTTGCCCATAGCAACCAATCAGATTCTACCTACTATCTTCTATAAGGTTCTAGATAAATGTTACGTAGAATCTGATTGGTTGCTATGGGCAACATCTCCACTTCTGAAAACCCACACTTTAGGAAATATAACCTCTGGAATTTCACACACAATTAATAGAGTATGGTATTAGCTTTTATATGTCTAAGCTGGGTACACACTATGCGGTTCTCGATCTGACATAGCTATATCTGTCAGATTGGGCCGATAATTATGTAGTGTGTATGCAGCACCAGGGCCCAGCGGATCACCTCCCGATATACGCTATGCCGGTACCGTTAGAAAGCCATTATTCGGAATTTGTCATTTGTAGGGTGTACAGAGATTGGCCGAACCTTGCATATAAAAAAAGTCACCTCAAGGATTTGAAGTCCAGGTGATCATTTGAAATGAAGCAATTATTGCGTAGTGTGTGCGCTCCAAATTAGTCTAGTCGTTGGCAAATCGGTCAGGTGTGTACCTAGCTTAACGTACAACAGATGTTCTCAGCTCTCTCGGGGAACATCAGTTATTATGTGGGATGTACTATGAAGAAGCCTAAGGGCCTCTTTTCTGAGTTTTCCCCAGGGTCCCACAGAGCTCGCACATGCACAGAGGGACTCCTGGGTCATAAACCCAGAAGTCCCGACACCACAAAGGACAGCTCTTATCGGAAGAGCTGTCCTTTGCTTAAATGATCATGCATACGGTGTTACTAAACGCTGTTATGCATGTGATCATTGCCGGGATGCATCACATCCAATATGCCATGCTTGATGCATCCCGCCCATTGTGTTATATGTTTTTTGAGAACTTATTACTTGATTAAAAAAAAAAAAAACAACAACAAAAAAGTATTCACATATTCCAAAGGCTAGTGTAGTCTATAGTGGTGGTCATACCATGTTACCTAGCCAAACAAGCAAGAATGCAATGCAAGTTAAGATTAAACCATTTAAAACGTAGCTTAGTATATCTCTTGATACATTGTCATGATGTGATTGTCTCCATGTTCCCTTCTTTTGTAAATAGCTATCTTAGTTGGTTGTAATTGGATCAGTTAATTATTATTATTAGTATTATTATCATCATTTATTAATATGGCGCCACAAGTGTTCCGCAGCGCCTTACAAAGTAGATAGACAGATAAGCAACCAGTGACTTACAATACAGGACATGGATAATAACCATTGCTTTATGCCCACATAAGCAGCGAAGTGTTAGTTGCCCTAGTGGGGAGTGAGAGATAACTTACAGTAGGGAGAAGCACAAGAGGGTAGAGGGCCCTGCTCGAAAGAGCTTACATTCTTTAAGAGAGGGGCAGACAAACAGGAGTGACACAGATGGGCAATATAATTATAAAATGAAGGAGCGTGGGAATGGTTGTCTAAGGACATTTTTGCTACAATTATTATGATTATTATTACTTTTTATTTATAAAGCCCCAACATATTACAAGAGGGCTATACCCATCAGATGTTTGTTCATTCTCATTGGCCCCTGACCCAGTGGAGCCCACAATCTTATGCTGCATACACACGGTACGATCTGCACAACCAACGATATCACTGAACGATTTCCCTTGAACTTTCTGTAGTGCAGGACAAACGATATTGGGTGTACACACTGATAGATATCTATGATAGATATCTTTCAGTGAAGTCATCCTGCCACATCTCTGAACATGCAAATCGTGATGAAATCATGCAAGTTGGCCTGCATGTATGGACAACCATAGATATTGTTATCGTCCATGCAGGAACGAGCTTTGTTAGTCGTTCATTGATCGTTCACTGCATAAAAATTAACTATATGAACGATTTATCGTTGATCGATATCGTTATTGTTCATTAAAATCGTACCGTGAGTATACACCATAAGTCCCTGCTATAGTTGCATGCACAATTTAGTTGTAAGCAAGTTAACCTTTTGAATGTTTTTCTGCCATAGGAAGGAAATGAAACACCCCAAATAAACCTACTCAAATGGTGAGAAAACATAAATACGTCATGCACAACAGAGAAGTAGTTAAGGTATAACTATTATGAGGTGATAATGCTAACCACTGTGCCACCATGCTCAGTAAATTAGTGAATTACTGAGGACATCAGTGGACAACGGCTTTAATTTTAAAGGTAAATACACAATACTTTGACTGCTTAAACCATTTTATAAATTCTACGGCCTTTCCGATTTAGCCACACCAACACACTAATCCTAAGTACCTACCACACTATAATGAACTACTGTAAGATGCAAACTTGAGAAAAGTAGCAAAATTGGGAAAGAAAAGTACACAATCTAGGGTAAAAAGGATGACATGCATTGTTATGCTTAATCTGCACCTTTTGTACAAAAATAATAATCCTATGTACCTACAGTAGCACACTATAAACAAAGTAAGATGCAAAATTAAGGAAAAAAAGTATGCAGTCTGTGCAAGATGGCAAAAGGCAGGTCATATAGGAGTAACACAAGTCACACATTGTTATGCTTTATCTGTGACTTTATAGCATTTCCTTTGTTACAAAAAACAAATCCTGAGTATCTAGTACACTATGGACCTCATTCAGAGGCGGTCGTTAGTTGCAAGCGGTCGCTCTGAATCAGGGCGGCCGCTTACATCCTGAACGACCGCCTCCTTGTCGATCGCTAAGCTGTGGGTTAACACCCACAGCTCTAGCGACCGACATGGGTGATGGCCAAGGTTTGAGGAAAAAGTTGCAAAATTGAGGAAAAAGTGCAAAGCACGGTAATTGTACCATATGGTGCAAAACGGATAGGTGTATGAAGATACATCTGTATATGTTCATTTAAGGAGGGGTTATGAAAAGATGGACAAGCCCTCTAACAATTTCCATGTCGGGAACCAAAGCTCCCTCCTGAACCCAGCCTACTTGTGAATGCACTATGAAAAATGCATATAAATACAGATCCATTTCCTGGAGGGAAACTTTATGACAGCCAAGTGAAGTTCATCACGCTAATCTGCATTAGATATAAATTAATGACACTGTAAAATCATAAAAGCCAGTTGCAGAAGAAAAAGTTAACTCATTCACATTATCCAACTTATAGTATAGTGCGCCTCTCTCTTATGTAACACTAATCAGATACTATGACTATTATGTTGCAGTTTTTATACTTTCTAATAAGGTAGACATGACTCTTGTGCTGAATAACATAAATGCTGTGGTGATATAATCATGCCCACAACCCAATAAAAATAAACTGTGAAGACAAAGAGACATGCAACATATTATATTTAATTTAATGTAATTAATGCATTATTATAGTGATTGGAATTATAACTTTAACTGCATAATACACACATACCTCCCAACTGTTTCAATTTGAGGGCTTTGTCCCGGCAGCCCTACATTACCCTGACCAGGCCAGAGGTTAGAGTGGTATGTCTTATTACCTCCCAACCATCAATTTTAGCAGGAGACCGTACCAATTTCAGGGGATCTGCCGCGTGACAGCCAGCAATTGATATGTTTGTCCCAATTTGTGGGAGGTTCTGAGGTATTTCCATTAAACCACCCTAAAAATAGTGTTTATATTAGAGATGAGTGGTTCGGTTCCACTTGGTTAGGTTTGATCTGAAAAACGGCATCTTATTGGCTATCTGGCTCTCACGTTTTGGATAGCCAATAGGATAAATCCGAACTTGCACTAATTTGGCGAAAAGAGTAGAGTACAACCAAACCACTCATCTCTAGTTTATATGTGGAAAAATGCAAAGTGGGGATGTGACCAGGCCAACTGCGACACAGTCACTTACTGGTGTTGTAGCCACACCACCATCCCAGATTAGCCTCAGCTGGTGGGGGATGTGCTGCACTCTGAATGGTTAGTTGGAGGTGAGTGGAAGGAGGTAAAAGGCAGATCAAGGGGTATATTTATCAAGCAGTGAAAAGTGTGGAGAAGTTGCCCACGCTTTCAAGTAGCCTTTATCAAGTACAGTCTATAAAATAATAGGTAGGAGCTGATTGGTTGCTATGGGCAACTTCTCCACTGGTTTACTTCTCCACACTTTTCACTGCTTGATCTATAGACCCCTAAAGCTTTTCAGGGCTAGGCGTACACCCATGTTGGGAAGTTAAAGATTTAGATCTAATATACTTTAAAAGGAGCACTATACCCCACAATTGAAGTTGTCAGATATCTATAGAGGTAAAATAAATGATTCAAAGTTAACCATACACTGCACTGCAGCTCCGTTAAAAGAACTGCCGCTCCCCTCCAGAACAGACAACTCAAGCTCCTCTCACATCTTTAGGAGTTAAAAAGCTGAGACTACAGTCACTTGAACTGGTCTGATATCACTGGCCGGGTTGGGTACGGGATGCTGGGGCTCGGTATCCCGGCAGTAAGAATCCTGACAGGGTTAGGATACCGACACCTGTCCATCGGTATCCTAACCCTCCCCTCTCCCTAACCCTAAACCTCCCTCCCCAGTGCCTAAATCTAACCTCCCCCCCTAGTGCCTAAACCTAACCTCCTCCTCCCTCCTTAGTGCCTAACCCTAAGCCTCCCCCCTTAGTGCCTAACCCTAACCCTCCCCCTAACCTCACTACTTGGCGCTGGGATTCTGACAGATATCGGGATTCCGGTGTAAAATTCCCTGCGGTCAGTATTATAACTGCATCCCCACTGACCCTACCACATAGAAAGCTACCAATTTACACTGATGCCTTTCTATAAGGAGTGTCTGCATGGCGGTCATTCACTGTCTGTTTAAAGAGAGAAGTTTCTCTCTCATAAAATGGCCTGAAAGAGAGTATGATAATCATATGTAGTGATGTATAAACAAATCAGTTATTATTTCAGGTATATTATTTGCTAATACACAGCATAATGTTAATATATACAGTATAAAATAATACTTTGGCACACAAAATAGTTTCTCTCTCTGTAAAACATTATTAATACAGTTCCATTTCTTTGTAAAGCGCTGGCATGTTCTTCAGCACTTTACACTTGGGAAAAAGCACAGTAAGAAAACAAGACTTAGGTTATACATCCCGACACTTCGTAAATAAACCTCTAGCACTTCTGTTCATGTTTATGCCCGATAATTAAAAGGGCAGTGCTTTTACTAACTGTGTCTTCATAAATAAACCCCTAGGTATTAACTACCAGACAACAAAGTAAGAGGATCCTGTTCCATATAGAACTATGGAAAACTTCTCCACTCTTTAGAAGGCTTGATACATCTCAACGACATTCTTTTTTGCATCATTTTGACAGAAGTCTGTTGCGGATGTTCCTTTCACTATTTTCCCACATATCAGATACTGTCCCCGTCACATGCGACCCTGTCCTCACTAATGAGTGACATGGTACAGTAACTGCTTTCTACAAGAAATGATTGTATATCCCAGCTACACAGAGCTACAAGCACTTATTTCCAACTTAACATATTATATATCAGCCACTTTTACTGACTGAAATAAATAGAAAGCTGCTTAAACAAAATTTGGGAGCACAAGATTTTTTCAGCTTATACTGGATAGTGTATTATTATACAGTATTAATAATTTATCCTATAAATGGTCTATATCAGTGCGCTCCTAACAGTGCATGTTTTCCAGACCTCCTAGTTGGTACAAAAATGTATTCATTACTGGATCAACAGGTGGTGCTAATTATTTCATCTGTGACACTAGGGGTATCTTAAAAACATACAACTAAAGCTGGGCATACACGTCCTGATAAAATGCCTGTCAGACCGACAGACATTTTATCTGGCAGCCTGCCAGCCGCAGTTGTCCGCGGCATACACTGTGAGAGTATTAGCCCCTACATCTGCGCTCCGCCCCCGGGGAAAGAGACATTTTCCCGTTTCTTCCATGGGAAGGAACACAGGAAATGTCTGTCTGTCGGCCGCAGCTGGGTATACACTGCCCGATGCGGCCAACATGTTAACTCATAAATATCGCACCGGACGGGCATGCTGTACAATCTGGCATACCCGACGGAGCGATATCTATCCCTCGGTCGCCCGCACACACGCTACAATTATCGGGGCGATCCGCGGATATCGGGCGGATCGCCCCAATAATTGTAGCGTGTATGGCCAGCATTAGTATTATATGCTATTTATATTGTGGCATTCACGGTGTAAGTTGAGGAGGGGAGTTTCCAGGCAACTGGAACCCCCCCTGCATTTGCTTACAGGGGGCGAGTGTCCTGGACCACCCAGCCTTTACTTACAACAGCAGGGCAGGAGTGCACTGCAAGCTGCAAAAATCGAAAAGTGGAAGGGGGGTGGAGTCTCAGCAGGGGGCTACACAGCACTGTACAGTCAGTGGCAGCAGCATGGGTGAGAGAGGAGGGGCGGAGGAGCAGCTGCTGCAGGCGGTGTGTAGTGTACTAGAGTGGAGTGTAAGGTAATAGGAAGGAGGGACACTATATTGTCTATTTATCTGTATATATGTATGTATAAAAGTGTGTGACTATGTATGAATATATGCATGTGACAGTATGTATGTGTGACTGTATGTATGTGTATATGTGTATGACTGCTTTTATGTATGTATATAATGTGCAACAGTACAGTTTTTTTCTGGTGTCCAAGTCTTAAATACTTAGTTGGTAGAAAATATACGCCATAAAAAAATGGCACTATCGTAAACTGTACCTTCAGGAATTACATGTAAGTGTGACATACTGTGTATGTGTGTGTATATATATATGTGTGTGTGTGTATATATATCTATATATATATATATATATCTATATATCTATAAATATATATATATATATCATACCCCTAGGCAAATCCTGCCTAGGAGGCTCAAAGTGCTTTACATTTGTCGGAATTAAAACAAATTAAAAAGAAGACAGCCACCTTGGGCACACAACAATGGTTACAGTTCTTGGATACAATATGAAATGCACAGTAAAAGATACCAGGTATCAGCATAATAATAATTTCTGTGGATTGTTCAACCCACCCACAAAAGTACCAGACCTGCTAGCCATCATGGGAATTCTATATATGTTACAATGAGTGGGTAAGCAATACATGAAGATATGATTCTGCTTTGGAGATATACAAAGTACAAATACAATTTACTAACAACAAAATCAACAATTTCACAGATAGTTCATCCTATGGTACCTATGAAAGTACAATATTTCAATTCATCACAGTGCCTAAAATACCAAGAATCTGACCAAATAAAAAGACAATGACACTCTAATGCTATCTCTGGAGAGGCATAATGCTGAAAATGTGTTTTATGGTATTTGCAAGCCCCTGGCGTGGTCTTAAATGTTGCCATACAGTTCTCACTGTTCCTGTTTCAAAGAAGGTCCCCTACATTGTCACAGGTATTTGTTCACTATCAGTGCTGGGGATCTCTAAACAAAACACAGCCCTCATGCAAGTCTCTGCAGACCTCTGGTATGCAAAGCATGTTGCCTTATCGGTGCTGTCAGCAGGAGCCACCCTACAACAGCATCAGCAAGGAAATACTATAGGAGATACATGCTCAGTCTATAGACATTACAAATAATAGATCCAGTATATGTCAAATCTATATTAGCATGCCTATAAAGGGACCATGACTGCTAGTGCTGAAGTCAACCAACAAACTGGCTCAGCATGCCACAACTTCTAGATCCACAGCAGCTGATGAGCCCCCGATTGCCTATATCAAAAGTGAAAAGGTGTCACAAATCATTTCTGCAGTCAGTGAAATATTATATTATATTTGAAATAAAATTGTGCATACACATAATAATTAAATAATTGCATGGTAATAATGGTTAAGGGACAAGTAAACAGATAAAGATCTTTTTTTTATGTAAGAAAGTTCCAACATACAGAGGTATAATGGTAACCAATACACGTAATTAAACTTGCATACACTACATTTAAAAAGACATTGTTTAATATCAGATTCCCTACAACAAATACCTGTACAAGTCTTGTATGTCCTATGGTTCATCACTAGTAGACACTGTACGTCTACCATTGCCTATTCAACCTGGAAAAGTCACATTGATACTCCAGACCAGGGGTAACTGTACCATGCAACTAGAAAAGTTATAAGTTTAATGCAGGTAACAGTCTATGAGCTAAGAATGATTTCCAGTCTTACTGTACATACAGCAGAAGCTCTAGCAGCAAAGATATATCCCGTAAAACATTCTGTGATGCATCTGGGTCCAGACCAAGACAAAATCCTTCTCACTCAAACAAAGTAGCTGGGAAATGGGACTAAGGAGCCTGCCCACTTCAGGGTGAAAAACTCTGCCTCAGGATACTTGCTTTTTGAGAGGGTAACACACAGTGTACCTCGGACACAATACATCATTTCACAATCCTGCCTTCCAGCTTTAACTGTCAACTATCTGTGTGAGAATAAATACACAGAGAGAGCCATGGCTGGGTGTCAAAAAAGTTTAATTGCAAACAAAAATAGCCCTTGGGACTAAGAAAATGTGACCTGGCCAATAAAATGAGATTGTCAAGGAACTCTAAATGCTTGTAATACCGGCTTAGCTCCATAAATTATTATCTTTGCAAAGAATAAAAAATAATAATAATACCAAAACATAAAAAAGAAAGGATTATAAAAAGCATTTCTGGAACAACATATCCATATGGGAAAAGACTGAGTTTTGGAAATTAGATATGTAATAGAGAACTATATAAAAGCTTACTATAATATATATTTATTTTTTTAAATGTGAATTATTTAGAACTTTCACTATCTAACGATTAATAAGACAAACAGAATATATATCAGATTGTGGTCTATTGGACAATCCAAGATGATCATTTTTTTTCTCTCTCTTTAAGTTTGTGGTATATGTCTTAATTGCTATTTAAATTATGCCAATGGCTGGGGTGTCTATCCAAAACAAAGCATCTGAGAAGTCTTATACACATAGACAAAGTGAAGGAGGTCACCAGGCTTTGTACTTCAGTATATAGATCCCATACCAAAGCCAACACCACAAGGTACGGTATTTAAAACTTAAACTGTCCTTGATATTATCATTAATGGACTGTCTGGACAATTTTGGCTATGGGGCATGTCATTTTCTCTTTTACATTTCTCTCCAACAGATGTCACAGTTTCACTTATAATATAAACAGAGCTGTAAACCTCACAAGCTCACCCATTCAGATGAAAATGCGTTCACTGCTGCAGAAACTCTAGGGTGGTATCAGACGAGGGGTACGAACGCTAGCACTTTCTAGCTAAAAAAGTGCCCGCATTCATAGAGCTCAGTCACTTCGGTACTGAAACACTGAAGGAGAAATGTCACACCCCTGTTGCACAAGAACAATTTATTTCAGTAAATGTTGTATGTGGTGCCTTCTAAGCATAATCACGTAATTTATACCTGTCAGCACTGGAGGCCTTCAGCACTATTTTTTGTAATATAATTTTATTGTACTCTACTGGAACATTCTTGGGCATATTTCCATATGAGCTATGATAGTGGAACAAAATTGTCATATACAGATGTGTTCACATACACCCTTCTTTCTTGCGCGTTAAACAGCCCTTTTAGTCACGCTATGCCGTAATTTTGTAGCGCAGAGCATTTTTTCATGCAACTTTTTCCTTTCAAATGTGTCTTATTTGCAAAGCGGTGCAAATAGGATGAACAAGCAGCTTCTGCTGATTAAAATGATATACAGCATGCCTATATTCTGTGTGCAACTGCGGGTGTATCTGTATGCCAAATACTACATTACAGCAGGCTTGCCTACCCTCCCGATTTGGCCGGGAGCATCCCGATTTTCAGGTGCCGCTCCCGGCCCCCCGGAAAGGCTTGCCTCCCGGAAGTCTCTGACCCTCCCTACCTCCCCCGTGAAACAACTAGAAACCCCCGCAGCGGGGGGGCCGGTGACGCGATTTGCGCTGAATCGCGTCATCGTGGCCCCGCCCCCTGCTTCACAACACCGAAAATAACGGCATTGTGAAGAGGGTGCGGAGCCACGATGACGCGAAGGTGCTGTCCCGCCCCCGGCTCCGTCCCCAATGGCCGTCCCCGTCCCCTGCTGCTAGCCGACAATCAGCTCCCTCCCGGAAGGCTGGAGCTGATTGTCGGCAAGTATGCGTTACAGTGTCAGTGGGAGCAGCCACTACAGAGAAGGTATGTAATCATTATATCGATATTCATAATGTTGACAGTGAAAATGTTGACATGGGCATGTCAGCATAGTCATTATGCCAACAGTACATGTCAGTGTAAGACTTAGGGTTAGAGTTAAAGCTGTGGTTAGGGTTACAGTTAGGGCTTAAATAAAGCAAAAATGTTATGTCGACATGTCCAACATCAACATAATAAAAATGTTACGTCGACACTGTGTTTGGCAACATTCAGACATTTCATACTACACCAATTGAGAATTCCATTTACATGTCAGCTCTTATGGCCAGTTCCCACATATGTTCTGGAAAAAAGGTTACAAATAACAT
Organism: Taudactylus pleione; assembly: GCA_031769625.1. Taxonomy (NCBI): domain Eukaryota; kingdom Metazoa; phylum Chordata; class Amphibia; order Anura; family Myobatrachidae; genus Taudactylus; species Taudactylus pleione. The sequence continues at coordinate 6,555,330 of JAUIMM010000148.1, read as the reverse complement.
GAAATATAAACTAGTTTTAGCAATGCATTTTGCTTGTCCTTTTATCAATACAATTTACTGTCATGTTCTAAAATTTTAATTGACACATTAACTATTTTAATGTGCTTTTCATGAATTCATTAATATGTGAAAATTGCAAATGGGTGTGTGAGCCTTTATGCTTTATCCAGAGGGTTTTCAAAGCATGACCCAAGCACATGTTCATGCAGAATATAACTTGTAGACAGGCTCATACGTGACAGGAGATGCAGATAGGCCTGGCTAATCAATTTTGCAGTGCTACTAACCCAATGTGGTTTGAAAATGTAAAACAGGAATAGTTACCAACCCTGCTTCAAAAGGAGGTTTCTGAAGCAGATACAAGATTTCTGCAGGAACTGGTTTACAAAAGAACACAGCATGTCAACGGCAAGCTTGCGTTCAAGAGGTAATTAAATGCATTGAACGGAGCAAGAAACATTAACAAAAATGTGATACAACTCAAACATAATGCACCCAACTGCAAGTAAAACCCGAGTGGGTATGCTGTAATTGGAAACAATGGGTTCCATTGTCAGACACACTAAAATGCTTTAATGAACATGCGTAGTACTGGCATTAAAATTGCTAGAAAACCCATGTACTTTGACACCAGTTTGTATGAAACCTAAGAGCGTAGACAGTATGCTACAGGGAAAGTTTTATTTAAACCCAGTAAAAGTCAAATTGAGTGATAGATGCTCTGCCACAAATTAATTTGACTTAACCCTCTTCAAATGGCGATGAAGGGTATATTTGCCCCTCTCCTCTGGCCAATGCTATAAGAGGACCAGAGATGCCCAGGAAAAAACTGCTGCATGGAGGAACTTTCACCTTTAATTACATGGTAGTGCAGCTTTAAAAGAGGCAAAAGATTTCATTGTGCACTCTGATTCATGACCCTAGAGGTGTGAGTAATATATATGTTGGTCATTAGCACTCCCAGAAGAGAGAAGGAAGAAAAGCTGGTTGTGATAGGCATCTTTACTGGAAGTGCAGAACAATGGGTCATTCTCTCATGTCCTATTAGCGGAAGCTACTGTATGTAGTAGTTTGAACAAATTTATGTACTTCTGTACAAATATTGCAGCTTAGTGCGGGTCTGAAAGAGCAGCTGTTGGAAGGTACAATATAATTTAAACATATCTTATAGCCCTGGACCACTGTGTTATGTGCTGGCCCTTGCACCACCGTCATAGCCCACCCTGATTCCAAGCCCACCACATCTCAATTTTATGAAAAAAGTACATTCAATAATTCAGCCCAAACTGGACCACAGTTACACATGCTTTGAGTGTTTAGAATATGTAAATAGTATAGATGATAATTACTGTACAATGTGAGTACTGCCTCTGACACTCCAGGCCCCAGCCTAAGGGCTTACTACAAATCTGGATTTCGGATCAGGTTTATTACAGCACACCTCCCAACCATCCCGATTACAGTGGGACAATCCTGATTTGAAGTCAGTTTCCCACCTACCCAATGGGGCTTGCACAGTCTCACGACCCGCGCACGTTCCTAATGGATCAAATGTTGGAAGGTGAATTATCCAAGATGCAAAAGATAAGTTGGTACTGTAGCAATAAACTGATATTTGATTAGAATATATATGTAAAACTAGAAATGACATTCAGAGTTGCTGCATTAATGCAGATATATTGTAGAGTAATGTGACTGCCAAGTATATGCTGACAGCTGATGTAATTATAGTTGTAATGTCCAACTAAATGATACAGCAGTGGAGTCAATGCACAGTAAACTTCCTGATATCCTCTAATTAGTGATATAGACAATGGAAACAGCTATGCATCACAGCATTTTCTTTTCTCCATTACTAACTACAGTGACATCACAGAATAACTACATATATGCATCAGGACTGCAGCTTCGAAGACTGTAATTCAGCTGGTAACGTGAGCTTGTAGTACTAATAGGAATGGCTGTTGGCAACAGTATAAAACTTTGATAGATAAACAGGAGCATTAGAACATTAGCCACTATTCATTTCTGATCAGTAACAGTAGAGTCTCTGTACAGATTATTGAACAGTGATTTTGCATTGACCTGGCTGACCTTATAGGAGACAGGAAGGTTGATCTGCTCTCACTAGCTTAGATAAGCCTTATCCAACTCGGTTCTGATTGCCGCTCTAAACAGGTAAAAAATATATTTGTGTCTTGCGCTTGTATATATAAAAGGTAGCAGCTCATATATATATATATATTATCATAAATGTGTGAGAAAATGAGCGCTTATATGTATAGTTTATATAGCATAATGATCATACAATAAAATACAAAAAGTATTGCAATGTTTATAGTCCTTTTGGACAAATTAGGAACAGTGATTGCAGCGGTGGCACCCCAGTGTGACCCACAGATGTCAATAGTCCATGGAAGAGTCCCCTCTCCCTAGCTATCCCTACCTCATACGGCTGCGGCCTACTAGCAAGCTGTCTCCTCCTCAGCCTGTCCAGTTTTATCAAAAACATTCTGGGCCATATGCTTGGTGCCAGATTCTGGGTCACTTCCGGATCCAGGATATCGTTTTTTTTAAATTTTCCTAATAAAGTATTCTATAAGCCTTAAGGGAACACCACCCACCATCCTTGAAAAGGGACCAATTAGGTCCGAAACGCGTTGGAGAGTGGAAGAGAAGTGTATTGCAAGCTGAGAAGACCCACCGCTAAGTCCGTGGATACAGCCGGCGTCAGACGTCATCTTACAGCGCCGCACCCGATACTAGCCGGAACTCATCAGGCTGAGGAGGAGACGGCTTGCTAGGAGGCCACAGCCGTATGGGGTAGGGATAGCTAGGGAGAGGGGACTGTTCCATGGACTATTGACATCTGCAGGTCACACCGGGATGCCACCATTCCTAACTTGTCCAAAAGGACTATAAACATTGCAATATTTTTTGTATTTTATTGTATGATTATTATGCTATATGAACTATACATATAAGCGCTCATTTTCTCACACATTTATGCCGCTCTAAACATTATAAACATTATAGAAACTGCAGCGTATAGAAGTGGGCAATAAGCGGTCACCCAGCTGGTATTGAACAACATATCCCAGCATGCCCTGCCGTTTTGCTATTTGACCATGCTAAAACTGTTGCAAGGCATGCTGGGATGTGTGGTTCAACAACAGCTGGGCTGCTTATTTCCCACCCCAAAATAAACTGTTTTTAATTATTACTTTTAATTCTTCTTTGAAGTGACTCTTACAAATGTCCTTTGCCTTTAACATAGCAGGTGCTTTATTCCTTATAAATCACAAGAAAACAAACCTAAGCACATTATTTAATTAACCACAAATATAACATGAGCGCCAACTCTTCCTAATTTTCAGGCCCATAGCAGAGTTTAAAGATTTGTCTTTTTGTTCCTGGAAATATCCCTATTGTTTTCCAGAAGGATGAGCGGTAAAATACAATTTATCTTATTCCGCACCATTGACGCAATTCTCTGTACTTCTCTGAGTTTTACCATTTACTATTTACTGAATTTCATAAATTGCTTACGTTTTGGACACCAACTCAGGGAGTCAAGTGCAGGGGGTATGATTAGCGTCATTATGGCCCCACCACATACTGTGCAATTATGCAATTTGCTTTATCAAACAGCTAAGGGGCCATGATGAGGTGGTTTGAATCCTAAGGCTGCTCAAACTGCTGCAAGACGTGAACTGCACCCTAGTGCAGTGGGTGTGGGTACTGAGGATACAAATGGTGTCTTCAAGGCCTCGCCCACTACACAAGAGAATTGGGATCTGTAAGGGTGGCCTACTACCCTCTCTGAAGTCTCCAAACATTCCGGGAGAGAAGGCAAGTTTGGTAAAATAAAGTATGCTAAATGAAAGAAAAAACTAAATAACACAGGATAGGCACTGTGGTAAACGAAGCACTGTTGATGCAATTGAGGATGCAAATTAACACCATCTTTTTTATTTTCATTTATCCCTACCTCTTTCTCCACCTCGGCCTCCCAAGGCTACCATCACCAAACCTTGAGGCTATTCCCTGTGCCCTTAGCCTCCTTGCTCGACTTACTACACCCCCATTGTCTTTCTCTCCGGCCCTGACCAAGCTGTTTCCTTATACAATGTTTCCCTTACTTTTGCTTTAGACTCTGTTGCTCCAGTGGTCACTACTAACCTTCACTGATCCATGCCTCAAGCTTGTAATTTCAAATACACCAGATACCTTTAAAAGTGTTCACGAACCGCTGAGCAACAGTGGAGGAAATCGCTCCCCAATGCAGACTTCATCCATTTAAAATTTATGATCTCGACCTACAGTGCTGCCCTTTCCCTCTCTAAACAGTCTTAAGACCATTATCTCCTGCAAGTCCTCCAACCCGTTGTCTCTTCACCACTTTCAGCTTCCTCCTCTGCACCCCTTCTTCACCTCCCCTTCTCATTCTCTGTCTTTGACTCCGCCACCCACTTTACATCTAAAATCAAATCTATACGAAACAACATCACATCCCACCAGACCATCAACATCCCATCCTCTTTCCCAGCCTGCCTCTCCCAATCCCATATCAACTCTGACTTAATTCTCCCCAGTATCTGGAGATGAAGTGTAGTCATCATCCCCTTCAACCTCCTCCCATGACCCTATCCCCTCCCTCCTCCTGTTCCCTCTCTCCCATTGTGTGTTTCCATCTTGCCCATCTTTTCCCTCTCATCATGCACTGCACCCTCTGCATTCAAGCATGCTCTTGTTTCCCCCATTCTTAAAAACCCACCTTTGAACATGACACTAATTACCTCCCCATCTCTCTCCTCTTCTTTGCTTCCAAACTCTCTGAGCTGATTGTCTACAACCGCCTTACCAACTTTCTTTCCTCCCACTCCCTGCTTGACCCATTTCAGTCTGGCTTTCATCCTCTCCACCACAGAAACTGCTTTCACTAAAGTCAGCAATTACCTTCTTGCTGCCAAATCCAAGGGCCACTACTCTCTGCTCGTTCTCCTTGACCTCTCTGCTGGTTTTGACTCTGTGGACCACCTCTCCAGCATGACACTGACCTCTTCTGCCTGTTTTCTTACCTTTCTGACCTTTCTTTCTCTGTCTCCTCTCATGATTCCACTTCTCCACCACTTCCCCGTGTCCCCAAAGGTTCTGTTCTTGGTCCTCTTCTATTATCCCTTTATACATTCTCTTTAGGTGAGCTCATCACTTCTTTTGGGCTTCACAATTCTATGCTGATGACACTCAGACCTATGCGGAATATGTGTGCGCTATATAAATAACTGGTAATAATAATAATCTTTCCTCCCCTGACCTTTCCCTATATCTCTTCACTCATACCTCAATCTCTTCCTGCTATTTCTTCCTGGATGTCCTTGCGCCTTTCTAAACTTAACATGTCTAAAATTGAGAATATTCCCATCCTTCTGAATAATAACACCTCCCTTAATGTCATAATCTATTGATAGCAGCACCATTTCCTAAAGCCCACAAGTGCGCTCTCTTGGATTATAATTGTGATAAATGTCATATATATGTCAGATTATCACAGGTATCACTAGGCATTCTGCTCTAGTCATAGGAAACCTTTTTTTTGTCTGTTAATTGGCATTTGTAATAAAAGTGGATTGCACCATAAACAAGTCCAAACAAACAACACAGTAGCTTACATCCTGAAAGTGACATCATATGATGAACTGTTCTAGGAAAACAGGAGGAAAATATTAGCCTAAAGAAAATCTGCAGCAATATGACCTTATCTCTCCCTCTCCCTAGTGACTGGAGCCTCCTGCCTTAAGGTGTGTACACACTTGAAAGATATATCTGCAGATCAAGTGATCTGCAGATATATCATTAGATGATGGTCGTTCATACACACTGAACGGCCATCATCTATCCAGCAGCTGCGGGTCCCGTGGCAGGTAGGGCAGGGCGACCCTCCTCCCCGCGGCTGCCGCTGTGTGTGTACGGGCAGTCTACAGACCGCTCATACACACTTGCCGATGGACAGATATGTCGGCAGACCATGCTTGCCTACTCTCCCAGGAAGGTCGGGAGCCTCCTGAAAATCAGGTTGCGTTCCCGTCCCCCCGGAAAGGTGGGCAAGTCTCCCGGTCGGCGCCACATCCCCTAGCACCCCCCCTCCTCCAGCATCAACTCCGGCTTGTTAGTGCCAAAGTGGGCAGTCCGGGGGAGCCGATGACGTGATTCACGCTGAATCACGTCACCGTGGCCCCGCCCCCGGCCACACAATGCCGGTAATGCCGATCCAACCCCTAAATTAGCTCCACGCCCCCATGCTGTACAGTTATGGCTGCCTCCTCCCAGTACAGCCAATGCGATTTGTCTGTGAAAGATGCGGTTCACAGACATATCATCTGTACATACTGGTCTACGGCCAGCAGATATATTGGCCGATCAATTGATCGGCCAATATATCGACCAGAAGTAGTTGATAGTAAGCAGATGATGGGTCGGTCCGCCCCTTGAACTGAAGTAAAGGCTAGCAACTGACACTTCAACACCTTCCATATATGATACCAACACAGCACACCAACTGCTGGTGCATGGGTAAGTGCAGCAGGATAAAGCCCTCAAAATCGGGACTCTCCTGCCAAAATTTAGACATTTGGAAAATATATGCCCCATTTTGTTTTTTGATCTTCTAAGTTCTACACAAGCAGATAGAGAATAGTGAGTTCTCTTCATCATATACAATGCAAATGTCTGTCCCCTAATTAAAGTAAGGGATAATTTATTATGCTTACTATTATTATTATCATTAATATATAATTATATAACATTAGAATACTCTTCAACACTTTACAACTGGACATAAAAAAACAACTGATAATACCCTGCTTTCAGCCTATTCTACTGTAAAGAATCTCCTCCCAATGTGGTAAAAGTTGTGCATGATATGTGGGCATAGCTAGTAGGGTTACCCCCTGTGCCGGATTCCTCCAGACAATCTGGTAGTCATAAACTCTGTTCGGAGTAGGGAGGGTTGCTAATCCAGGACAGATAGTGGTGGAAACCATCTGCACTAATTCGGAAATTTAAAACCTCTGACCTGTTACCTAATGCTGGAGTCTGCTCTTTAAATTGCAGCACCTGTATTCTCAGCAGCAGGACAGAAACGGGGCATGCTGGAGCTGTTCTAAGCAAGTAGCCAAGGTGAGAGATGGGGACGGGACATAAAATAGATTCCTCCCGCTCCATGCATGCATACAGCCACGTCCATGCTGCATAGAACCTATAAAACTCCCCAACACATTTATAATACCAAAGGGCATATAGGGTTGTGGGCTGGCATAAAGAGGTACGAGGGGGCACTGAAGCATATAGAGGGCCATGAGGTGGCTCTGAGGCATATAATAAAGCATGAGGGGGCTCTGAGGCATATAAAGGGGCATGTAGGGGCTCTGCGGTGTATAAAGGGGCATAAAAAGGATTACTTTCCTTCGGAAATAGAATAGAGTCCGTAGTGTAAGCCTGGAGAAGTTCTCTTCTTCTTTATTCTCCAGTACATGTGAGATATCATAAAAAAAGAAAAAACAAATATGTGTAACACAGTTTTTAAATTAAAAAAAAAGTTGTGAAAAAATGTTTCCCCTGAGTGTCATTTCAAAATATGTTCCCTCCGTGATGTATTGTACCTGAAAAAAAACAAATGTGTATATATATAACATCCAATTTTTATTATAATCGATCACCCTTAAGGGAATATAGCAGCAAGTGATCTTGTGTTAAAAAGATATAATACAAAAAATAAAAAAAAAATACAAAGAGTTTTTCAAGTAAAAAGGATGCAAACCTGCTAATTCAGGATAAGGCTGGTCACACTCGTGGTGCTGTCAACGTGTTTTGGCCAGTAGTAGGTCTTTATCAAGACATTGTATTTTTTTGTATTTTAGTCCTATGTTTTTTATTGTCATGTCTGTATAATTGACCTCTGCAGGTCATTATATCTTTTTAACACAAGATCACATTTTTTTTTCTTTTTTTATGATGTCATGCATGTACTGGAGAATAAAGAACTTCTCCAGGCTTACACTACGGACACTATTCTATTTCCGAAGGAAAGTATTCCTTTTTATATCACACCGTTCAGTGATTAACATTAATAATTTTTGTATGAGTGCCTTTTTGTTTGCGTCACATAATTTTTTATTTATTTGCTTTGAAATGTCAGTGAGATTTCATATGTTTGATTCACTATAGGCTGCTTTTTATATGCGCCATTCACTAAGGATTCATCACTTTTTATTATATAAAGGGGCATGTAGGGGCTCTAATGGCATATAAAGGCATGTTTTGGGCTCTGATGGCATATAAGGTGCATGTGAGCAGATGGCATATAAAGGGCATGTGAAGGCCTGAAACTGAAGAAATAAAATAGTTGTAACTCTACTGCAGTTTTGGCCACATCCCCTTGTCATGTTCCTTGTTCGGTAAATCTGAAATTTTAAAATCGGTAACTCTAAAAACTATGCTAAGTGTATGTGGTCACTGCTGTTTGGGCATAGCTATGATAAGTGCATGTGATCACTGATGTGTGGGCACAGCTAGGCAAAGTATATGTGGTCTCTGTTTAGTATTTTTGAGGAAAAACACCAAAAAAATAATTTGTACACACTCTTAGGCCCACCCACTAGATGGTGGCTCTAAGGTTCCCAAATTTGACAAGGGTTACTTTTATTTCTCATAGGTGCTTAGTGAAACTGCTAATGTTTGGTAAGCTCATCCAAGTGTTTACTATATTAGAACATAATAACTAACACTAGGAGCAACAGATCTATAGGAATCAAATTAGCAGCTTTCAATCATAACAGTTCATTAAAAATTGTAAATGTCTTGAAAAATGTATGCCTAATATTCAGTTAAAATTTATAAAAAACATGGACCCTCTTTACTAATAAATGTATTTTCCCTTTAATATAATGAAGACTATTGGACATGATGATCTAGAGTAGTAATATAACTTTGTGGCCTTGTATTTGTACTGTGAGTTACATATATATTATGATCTCAACTCAGAATATTAAGTACAAGGTGACATTAAGACACTCACTAAGCATTTTTTGATGCAGAAGCAATAAAGATAAGCCAAACACTTGGGGATGACTGTTTCCCTAAAATATTAGTAAAAACTTCTCCCAAAAACATTTACCAGCACCAATGCTTCCACAGCCTGGGCTGCTTACCACTAATTCAGGAAAGAGTTGTGGTCCCCTTAGAACAGGGGTGGGGAACCTTTTTTCTGCCGAGGGCCATTTTGATATATATAACATTATTCGAGGGCTTGGTGAAGGCCACGCCCCCTCTGCGGAACATCACACCGGGGCGGGGCCACAATCGCCAGTGATTACAGCAATGCCAGGAGCATCTTGAGGATGCTCCGGGGAGCTGTAAGGGCAGTGGTATGACCGTCTGAAGCATCCTAAGGACGCTCCAAGCGGCACTGCTGCATAGATTCTGGCTGCAGGCTGCCATTCTAGGCACGCTGCTAGCCAGATGAGGTTCCCCATCCCTGCCTTAGAGAAAAGGCAACCACCATCAGCCTATGCCAGGAGACACCAGTCAATATGTGCAAACCCCAGTTTGGTCACCATGTGACGGAATTCCCTAGGGTAATCTGGCCAGCAAAAAATTGTGGACGGGGTTATATTTAAAAGTTAGAAAACATTACTTTTTGCTGAAATACAAATCCCAATAAGCCTCGGCAGCCACAAACAGCTTCTCCAAGCTGCACTTGCAGAACTAGTGCCAGCATGCTTATGGATGCCTGTGTGTGCCTGTAGAACTACAAGCACCAGAATGTCCAGACCTGCTTGAATATATTGTTCCTCAAACCTGTGTAAATATTAAACAAATACATACGTACACTGTAGTTCATTCATACACTATGAGGGGTCTATACCTGAAATGTTAATCAGAGCATTTTGTAAGTGTGGTTGGATAATTGTGGACATGCTCCTCTTCATTCATTGACATTGTGTCTCAGTATCATGAGTTTCTTTTGCCCCTTATAGTATTACTCTTGGATTGCTACAGGGCGGAAGACAAAAAATACACTATGGAAATAAAAACTACAACTAATGGAAAACGAGAAATTTGGTTCTGTACTTATTTCAAATAAATGATTTATATACGATTGGTGTGTGTGTTTATTATTAGGCAAGTTGAGGAACTATGTGTAAAAATGGCCCTTGGCAACTAGGACATGCTGGCCCTCTCTTCTCTACCAGTGCCCGCAGGCCCAAGCAGTTAATGGGTGTCAGGGATTAGTAGTTGGGATTAGTAGTTCCACAAAATAATTTATTTCTAATTTTTACAGATTAACCAGTGCTCACAGCCAGGGGAATCTGTGCCACGGACTCTCCTATTTATAGCATAGTCAGACTAGCCAAAGCATAGTCTGGTCCTGGTTGCACAATGTGCATGGGAACCCCACACTCTTAGCAGTAGCAGTAACTTTTATTCCACAGCTCTTAAGTGTTGTATCTGGGGATGCAGCATACTCTAAACAGGTCACAATACAGTACAGGGGGTTCGTTGCATGCTCTTACAGTAAATAACACGTGCTTACATGCCCTCAATCCATTGCAGGATTTTGTCTCTGGATCATAGAATTCAGAATGCTTATGTTATCAAGTTCAAATATTTACATGTATTCTACATTGTCGTCAATAACAACAAGAGCAAATTCAGTTCCCTGAGTTCCTAACAATGGCACACAGGTCTGCGGAGATGGAACAGCCTCACTGCAGTACAAGCCAAAAGATATTAGACCAAGCCCATTAGCCAGAAGTTTTTGCAGAGTTGTATACACAGTTTTATCACTATACTTCTTATACTGAACGCTCCAAACACAGCAGATGTTTCCTCCTCCACAAGCCCTCACAAGAAATGTGTCTGGGAACAATCAGTTTAAAGGACTTTACACAATCAAGCCACCAAACGATGGGAATCCTTTCTGCTAACATGACCTTGTCTCGTGTTCCCAGATGAAGTCAGGACTGGACAATTTTCCCAGCCAATAGGCATTTCTACTTAGAACAACAACAAAAAGTAGATTTGAGAACTTAGTTTGGATGATCTCACTGAAACTGACCCTTGAGTTTTTCGCAATTGTTATCTCTGGCTGCTTTATGTAATTTTGCAGTAATGACATTGTTAAGTGATGTATAGGGTGCAGTTTAAAGGCATTCTACATCCTAACAATTTATGTGCTTAACTACACTTCCAATATGAGAATACACACACTGCAAATAGTTTCTGTGTAGACCATGATCTAACTTGTGATGCTTTGTGTCTGTCTGCCTTCCCTCTGCTTGCTTTGAAATCCTCACTAGAGCCCTGGCCATGCCCATATGCCTCATACATCAGCAGAGTGACACTCCAATTCCGTAGTTGTATTATAAGTGGGCTATCACACAGGAATAAGGGTACAGGAGAGGTTTAGGAAGAGATACATTGATCATAAGACTGACAAAACAATGGCTCATTAGTGCAACATAAGCGCAGAAAGCACATTTACAGATGTGTCCTTATACACCCATTCCTTTTGCGTCAAATAGCACAAGACACTCAGTGCGATTCCTATGCTGTCTACTTATTCCTCAATCTTGCTCTATTTTCTTTTTGCCACAATGGAATTGGTATAGTTGCAGATAAAGCATAACAATGCATGGACCTGTCTTTAGCCTTCTTACACAGACTGCTTACATTCTCCTCCATTGTGCTACTTTTTCCTCAATTTTGCGTCTGGGACTTGATTCTGCTGTGTACGGTATTGCACAGCCGTTAGGAAGCAGCTGTGCAATACTGTACAACTAAAATGCAAATGCAGCAGAAGGCATCTGTAGGAAATAGACTCCTCCTGCATGCATCTGCGATCCGAGTGCTGCATGCATTGATTTACCAATGCGACCATTGGTCGCAATGGTCACAGCCCTCAGCCAGTCTGCGTAATCTGTAGCTTACTCAGACTTGCCGTCGCAATAGGTTAGCTGGGTCTAGGAAGATGCAGACCCTGGGCTTGGCACGCCTACAAAACATGGCGACTCCCCATTTTGTAGAAAGGTCAGGGTCTCCGTCCCCGCTTCACCCCCCAAACACCGCAGCATGTCAATCATGCTTCGGCTAAGGGGGGACTGCAAGCAATCACACAGGGAAAGTTCTGCACATGAGCAGAACGGGTCCCGCACAGGCAAATATCCTAATGGCGTAAACCATTGGTGTGTGTACAAATCAGAAACAGGCCCATAGTGTAATAGGTACTTAGAAATAGATTTTATTTTGTAGCAAAGGAATTGATATAAAGTCACAGATTAAGTACGATAATACATGGTGCAAATCACTTGAATTGAACCTCTCTTTTGCCTGTTTAACCTGGGTTGTGTACTTTTTCCTCAACTTAGCTACTTTTCCTTCATTGTGCTACGTTTTCCTCAATTTTGCATCTTAGTTCACTTATAGTGTACTAGGTATTTAGGATTAGTGTTTTAGAGTGGCTAAGCAGCAAAGTCCATTGCACGCTAAACGGGGCTATTTGCCGTGATTTGAAGATAGGCGTATGTCAGGGGTCTTCAACCTTGGCCCCCCAGCTGCTGTGGAACTACACATCCCAGCATGCACTGCCACCTTTTTTATATAACAGCATGCTAAAACTATGGCAGTGCATGCTGGGATGTGTAGTTCCACAGCAGCTGGAGGGCCAAGATTGAAGACCCCTGGCGTATGTGGACACATCTGTAGCAACACCTTTACAGAAGATTAATAACTTGCAGCAACAATATTTTTCTATACATTAATCTCCTAATTTTTTTAGCCAATTAGTATTTGTAAGTAAATCACTAGCATGTATTGTTACCAAAAAATTACTATTTGAGATTTCTAAGGTGAAAAAAATGCTGGTCCTGCAGCAGGAACCACTAGAACATTTTGAGCATATTTAACCTACCTGGAGTTCAGCAAGGCACTTTGACGTGAAATCTCTCAGCCAAAAAACGTAGACACTAAGGGCCTGATTCAGAGACGTACATGCATCCATTGATGAACGTACATATCCGATGGTTAGGGGTCTGCGCCTGTGCAGTGCGCATGTGCGATAACGCCATTGTCCCAGTTTTCCGGGTGGGACGAGGCTAGGGTCTGCATCTGTGGATGCATATTCCTGGCATCTGAAGTGACCAGCATCCAGTCAGGCTGCGGAAAGCGATGGTGCTCGTAAATGCAGCAAGGAGGTGTCTGACACCTCCTTCTGATTTGCATTAAGATGGACGGAATTGCAAAGCTGCTTGTGAAAGGCTCTGCAATTCCGTCCATCTCTGAATGAGGCCCTAAGTGGCCGTGCATTGTGGGCCTGATTCAGACCCGCTCGCAAGCGCTGAGCGCTCGCAAGCGGGTCGATGTTGGGCCAGTGCGCATGCGCACGACGGACCCGGCTCCGTCGTGCGCATGCACGAGACCCGGATAGCAAGGGGCAAGCCGTCACTATGGGTCTCGCTACAAATGGGGCATGTGATGTCGATGGTGAGTGACAGCAAGCCCCCTTTGGTGGGCGTGCCAGGGCATGGCTGGCCAGACAGAGGCGTTCCCATGGGAACGCCTACCGTCTGGGGCCGGCCCCACTGACATCACAAGCCCGATGGTCTTGACCATCGCGACCATCTTTTTGGCCGCTCGCTATAGCTGTGGGTGGTCACCCACAGCTATGCGAGCGGCCAGGAGGCCGCTCTAAAATTCAGAGGGACGACCCTGATTCAGAGCGAGCGCTCTGAAAGAGCGTCCGGCTCTCAATCAGACCCTGTGCACACATTGAAAATGTTGAGGTTTTCACATATTTTTCATGCAGAAATTTCCCTCTAATACACATAATCCAATTATAGCGTTACTTAATTATATTATAGTTTCAGAGAAACATTAGATCTTGCTATGCCCAGCTAATCTAGGACTACTGTGACAAGCTAAGTTTTCAGGACTATGATTGCCTTAATGATATAAAGAATAAAGTTAACAGTTTATTTACCTGGTAATTTGACAAATCCCAAAAATTTCTATTAATGACTTTTCTGCGGATTGAGTGATGCACCCCTTGCCTAAAACATCTGGATTCTGTTGTCCATGTCCCTGCAATACAACACTAAAAAATAATAGGCATTGCAACATACTTGCACAAGCTGGAAGAAGTTTGAAATGTTTCCCTTGAAGACTATTAAAGAAATATGTGACTTGGAAATACCTGTCACTGCTTGTTTTTAAATTTATTGATGTGAACACAGCCACACTGCAAATTTAAACGGTGCAGATTTAGATCTTTGCAAAGACTGGAATATGCCAAACAGGGAATCAGTAATAGAATGCTTCAAGAAACGGGTCTGTATAAACAGATGCTTGCTGGTCAGAATGAATCAAGTTAAAGTGAGAAATTAAAAAAATAAATATTATAGCTGGCAAACATGTCTATTATAATTATTATATAATAATAATACACATTTTGCTTGAAATAAATAAGTGTCCTCATACACTTTGCGCACTTGCACCAAAAAGCGCTATGCATCTTTTTCACTCCAATGCTGCATAAATTAAACAATCAGATGGGACGAACCACTTAACGAGACTACACTGATTAACTTCATATTCAACATTTGTACATCTGTGTATGAATGAGTCTGAATCCGTATACGAAGTGATATGATGCAGCGGTCGTGGCTTTTTTTCACGCCAAGTTACTTTGTGCTTCATCTGGGATTTTGTACATATTTATAACTAATTCCTGTGCAATTAAAGTTTCAGCCCGGAGTCTCTTGTACAGATTGATTGGTGCTTTGCTGTGTCTGCGGCATACTTACCGACATTCCAAAACTCCTCTATGGAAGCAGCCTGGAGAAGATATGCTGCTGGCAGCTTCAGGGGGCCGGGCTCGACAGTAGACGTCATTAAGCCCCCTCCCTTCAAGGGAAAAGACTGCAATTCGTGTGTCAGCAAGGAGAGGGCAGGGCTAAATGATGTGATTTATGTGACTCACTCGCGCCCGTGACCTATTGCGGCTTGGCATATGAGGACACATCTGTATACAGAAATGCAATTGGAGAAACAGCACGTTTGGACAAGCACTTGGGCAGTTCAGAACTGCACATTAGTCAGCCACAGATGCAGCGCATTGAATGCTTGGAAACAAATATGGATCTTTGCATGTGTTCAGTTTTGTCCGCAACTATATATCCGCACTGACCCTATCCATCCTCATGTGAAGTAGGAGTCATCAGTATCAGCGTGCATTTGCACCAGCCCTATACCTGGGGAGAGATCCATCTAAGATCAGTCAGATCTCTGTGTGTACTCACCTCTGAAAAGCCCGCCCTACAACTCGCTCGCTATGGAATACCCAGTTGTCACCCTTCTCTACTTAGCCGCGAATAGAGATGCGATTGTTATGTGTATGTGACCGTAGTTGTTCAAAGTTGCAAATGCTCTGCAACATGCGCAATGCAAAAAAAAATTACAAGATCCATCTGTAAAATGGAGTTTGGTGCAACTCGAAATCAGCTCCATGGAGATCATTATAAGACAGAGGCAGAAAGAATGGCCCACTGTCTGCAGAATGCTGCTTTCTTAGCACTAGGAGTACCTTTGTAGAATCAATAAAGTTATGAAGACTGATTAATGTTCTTGTACCTTCATATAAAGAACAGTTGGTGTGCTTTTAAAGACAAAAGTAAAATAATAACATATATATATATATATATATACATACATACACTGTATATTCTACTGTGTAGGCATGGTGGAACATACAATAAAAATTATAATGTATACAATACCAAAAATACAACCAGATAATAATTAAAAAGATACCCCTCTACCACAGGTTTCCCATTCTGTTTTATCAAATGTGATCATATCTTATATTGACAATTTAAGGTTTATTAAGGTTGTCATGTGGGGAACAGGGCTTCTAACTTGATAGAAACCTTTATCAATTAAAATGCTGTTGTTTTTTTAGTTGAATTTTGTACCTGACCATCTAAAACATTGCACTGTCTAAGGATTTCTTCTTTTATTTAGAAAAATGTTGGACTTTAATGTAATGTAATTGTGCAAAGAAAGAACAAAATAAGAGCAAATTCACTCTAGTTAACGAATCATAAGGTCACACATGGCGAGATGTGAATCGGTAGCGGGTTAGCAATGCACATCCTAGTAATGCACACAACAAAAAAGGTTTGGAAATATTTTTACAAACTGTTCCCTCTTGTTCAGCTTGAAAAGCAACTTTAACCTGAATTTGCTGCGTGTAAACCACAATTTTACTTTGAACTTTTCCTGCTAATTTAAAACAGACGGAGAGAAAAAAACACCAAAAACGAAAGACCCCTTCTCATCGTTAGTTGGAGACATAAGCTCTGTGATTTTTAATTACCCATGAGGACAGATGATCATCAATGTACCCAGAATATTATTAACTAGAGGCTGAGCGGTAGGTCACTATGGAAGATAAGACAGCAGGGGGAGCATCAGTTGATGCATAGGAAAAGAGCAGCATTTAAAGTAATGGGTTTAATTGAGGGAGGTTACCAATACCTTGCCACAAAGAGGTACAATTTCAGGGCATTGTTCCTCGTGATTTGCCTACTATTGTCTCACAGTTGGGTGCCCAAGAAGAAGTAGGCAATAGGATGCAGGCATTTTTCCTAATGAGACCACTTCAGCCTAACAGATTTAAAAAAAAAACAACATTTCTATGGAACACAAAAGCCATACACAGGGGACATTAATATGGGAACACATGAGGGTATAAAAATCCTTGCCCAGAGAAAATAAGGAGCTTTGTTGTACTAGTACTGGCTGGAGATTGCAGTTTAAACTGAGCTTGGTATGTAGAAATAAAAGCAAGGCATCACCTATCCAAGTCTTCTGCCATTGTCTGCATACTCTTCATGTGTGCTACTATGTTTTTACATTATGTATGGTATTGGAAAGTAGTCCTCATTAGATACTGGGATCACTTCTATCCAAAGGGCATTGCAAGACCCTGTCACCTTATTATTGCCACGGTTATTAGCCTATGTAACCAATGTTATTGTATTGTGAGACTTATCACACAAAGAATGCCATAAAGGTTTTTTAGGGGCTATGGCAGAGGAGTATGAGAAAGTGCTGAAGGGTAAACAAGGGAACTCTGCTTGCAGAAATTAGTTTGCCTTACTACTGTACCAACCACTTAAAATTATGAAACATTAACTTTTCTATACTCATCTCTTAATATGAAATTTGGAATATTGTGCAATAAAAATAAGATAAATAAGCATTCCAAAGTATAATGAAACAAAAATGTTCACAAATTGAATTTGGAATCAAATGCACTGTTGTAGTGGGTTGGGTACGGGATGCCGGCTATTTGTAAGGGAATCAGGGTGATTTTTATCTACTTTGTTTTCATGACAGATTCTGCTTCCTTTAGTATGTTTCTAAAAAGCGTTAATTTTTACCATGAGTATATGTTCTTGCATAGATTTCCCTATTCCTTCCCAATATATTTTATTTTCTCCTGTTTAGGGGAAGCTAAAGGAGCTAGAAATTAATGAGATTTGTTTCTGTTCTGTGGTTTTAATATTGCCATCCCATTAGTACTTTTGATAAGGATGGTCTCAGTTGGGAACCGTGGCAGTTACTTAATTCAGCAGGATCTCTTTGTTTCCATTTAGTGAGGACCTCTGCTGGCCAGGCTCCACCTCAATTTCTATAAGCAGTAGAATTACTAAAGTACAAGATGACTTCTGATTGGAAGAGCAATATGGACATCCAATCAGGGAATTTCTTCCAATTTGTTGAAGCCCTACTTGGGGGTGTGATGTGAAACGTCGACTATCATAATGTCGACATTCATCAGATAGACACTTATGCAATATTGACATGTTAGAATGTTGGCTAGCGGTTACTTACCTGCTCCCGACAGCTACAGTGTGTCTTCCGGGTCCCGGCAGTCATGCGACTGTCACTTCCAGCAGAGTCATCTGATGGTGATGCATTCCAGTGAGTATACCTGCTCTATCCTTAACCCTCCCTCCAAGTGCCCTAACCTTACCCTAGTGCCTAATCCTCCTGTCCCACAGCCTAATCCTGTCAACATTTTACAATGTTGACATCATAACTGTCGACATTGTGTTGTTGACATTATGAGGGTCAACTTTGTTGATCTAATGACTACATCCCCTTACTCAGTGCTATAACCAGCAGTAATCTCCATTAATTGTAAGAAGCTCTGAGCAAACAGTAGAGTCCCAACCAAATTTCTCACGTGTATAATGGAGAATTAAGAAAGATGTCAGTATGGTGTAACTCTTTGTTAATACTAGCCAGATATACCATATCACCTGTAATAACTTAAAGAGTTGTTATTTTTACTGCAACAACAGAAATGGCATGAGATTTTCAAACCTAAAAACATGAACTTATACACTACCTGCTTGTAAGAACAGGAAGCTATTGATATAACATTAAGTCTGTGGAAGGGGAATGTCTGACTTGCATGGGAATGCTATGGTAGAATTGGTATATTTAGATAAACACCTGGCTGTAAAACTGTCGCCTTAGGCAATATGTAACAAGGATCAGACTGCCATATTGCTACAGAATTATTACAATATGCTATGTGTTGTCTGAGAATGTACCCGTTTCTGCCTTCTGTCACATTATGCTCCCTAAATTACCTACTTAGCACTTACCATATATTGATAAACATTGTTTTAATGATTAATTGTCTGCTACCACTTGCAGGATCTACATTCTACCCCACTATGGGCGAGATTTATCAAGCCTTCTACAGAGTGGACAAGTGGAGAAGTTGCCCATAGTAACCTATCAGCATATAGCTTACATTTATTAAGTAAATACTATAATATGATACTGTAGGTAGATGCTTATGTGTTGCTATGGGCACCTTCTCCACTCTTTAGAAGGCTTGTTACATCTCCCCTTGTGTGTTGTACTTTTCCATTATATTACTACATGTTTGTTCTTTGTGGAGTTAGCTGAATCATAAATATCCAGGGTTTCTGTTTGTTGTTTAAAAGTAAAAAAAAGGATTTCCTCTGGCTAATGCTAGTGTTGTGGAAGTCTTTATAAACATTCCAAGACCTTGCAACAGCCTAACAGCTCTCGTTAAGTTCAGGAAACCTTCCACACTATTTGCGGTAAATGTATAAACAGTTATTCCTCACATTTGTACAAGTTATAAAAGTGTAAACTTAATGCTAGCAACATATTCAACAGGGTTTGTTTTACCTATCACAAAATGGCTGTCATAGTTATAGGCCCAGAGGTCTTGAGTAAATAAAACAAAAGCCGTTGACTAGTAAATATATTAAGCTGATCCGAGATTATTGCTGCAGCTAAATAGTCAGACATTTTCTATTTCTGATATATGCACTTTACGTAAATGTAACAGTGAGCTAAATATGTCGGGAAACAAGACAAAGTTTAATAATATTATGATACTGCAATAGGGGAGAAAAGCCACAAATGCTATACTGCTACATTCAGTATCATTAGGAACACAATACTATGGGTAACTAGCATGTGGTCTGCCCACTAGGGAAGGATTAAACATTGGTCTCATCTGGAATTTGTATTGGTAGGCTGTAGGCCAACATGTTTTCCGGAGTCATTAGTTTGCGGTCAACAAAAGGGGGGAGGGGTATGGCATAAAATAACAGAGAGGTTAAGACTGTTTGATACTTGGGGATTGGACTGTGGTCATCAGGCCCTGGTCTAATGGAGGCTGGTCCCACAATTACTGTGCTTACTGATATATTGCCCCTCCCTGGGACCAGACACTTTGTTAATTGTACTGCACATCAGACCAGCAATCTGTTCCTTCCCTCTCCACCACCATGGGGCCCATTTATCGTTAAATATTTGCAGCATATTCCCCAAAAACACCCATTTTTGTGTGATACTTGCCAAATATTTAGTATCACCCCAATGTATTATGGAGGGATCTCCATAATACATTGGGATGCAGCTATGTCCATTTCAGACAGCAGCTGCAACCCCTATGTTTCTATGGGGGATACGATGCTGTCAGATTGACTAAGTTCCAGAATGCTTGACCTCCACATCTTACGCCATTTGAAGATGGCGTTGTGCTGCTGTAGCCCATGGGCTACACTTCACAAAAATGACCTGGAGAGAATCCCCCCAGCAATGGCCAGTGCACAGGAGTCCCGGGACACGAATTAAGAGACCGCTGATGCTTTTTCTTTAGTCCAAGCACATCGCAGGGATGGACTCCTTTCGGAACTCCTTTCCCTGCGGGTGCTGTTTAATACATCCCGGTGCCATCATTGCATACTGCAATGCAATCATGGGCGCTAATATCACGCCCACATCACATTGAGTATGCGATTATTGTTAAATTTTCAGTCAAAATGTACAGTGTAAAATGCTTATGAATTTTCTAGCTAGACAAATGTGCCAGTTTATGGTAAATGATCCCAATGTGATGGAGTGTTTTTATGTAGCATTCTTCTTAACAGGAATTCTAGTGTCCATTGAAAATACTGTCTTTGTATGAAGCACAGGCTATAATACTTTTTTAATTCCCTGTCTTTTTAAAAAGTACCTCATGCCTCAGATGTTTGTAACATTTCACAAACACTACCCAGTGTAAATTGTAATTATGTATATTGTACAGTATATTCATGTTCTAAACCTGTACTCCATCTCAGTAACCAATTTCCCTCACTATACATTAGCACATTGCTAGAACAAAAGAAGTTTATTATCTCCATACTTGCCAACTCTCCCTCATTGTCAGGGAGACTCCCTGAAATAGTAGCAATCTCCCCGTCTCCCTGAAGAGTCTAGTAATCTCTCTGATTGCACCTTACCCCATTATGTAGCTGTTATTTTACAAAAAAAATTACAATGGCTAAAGCTTTGGTGAGGTTTTTTTTTAATGGAATGCCTTAGAGGACCTATTATGAGAACAGTTACAGTTGGTGCTGACTTCTCAGCTTAAATCTAGCTTTCCCTTCAATAACAAATGAATATAAAAAAGTTCATTTAAAATTCAGTCCACATGGTAATCCTTGGCCTTAATCCTAAATTCATCACCGCTTCAATTCAGTTAAAACCCCTTTGGCCATATACTCATAGTTTATTTCTATTGGGCACTATCCAACTATATCCAACAAATCTAAGAATATGTAAATTGGGGCTAGCGGTGAGCCAAATGCAGTCCTCCAAAGCTGTTATCCGTGCCCCCCAGCTTTCCTGACAACCTCCACATACTCAGTTGAATTAGAGTTTTAAGAGGTTCCTAAATTTTAGACAACCCATTCCTCAATTATCCTGTATTCCACATTTAGTAAATAGGTTAGGGCCTCTGCAGAGACTTGTATCAGAGAGGAGGCTCATTTGTTTGTGTGCTAGTTTCCCCTGTGGTGAAACTAAAGGAAGAAATAAGGGTCATTCCACATCAACTGATTAAATTTATTTTTATTTTTACCTTAGGTTTCCCATCAAAGCTGACTACTACAAACCTTACATTCTACATTGTTATCACTTGTGACCAAGCACCTAATTCCGGACTGATTAAAACAAACAAAAAAAAAAATGTTGATGCTTTAATTTGATATACCACATGACTAGGTTTAAGGAAGTCAACATTTCAATGTAATAGATTTAAACATTTAAAAACAAATTTTTATATATTAAAAAAAAGGGTTTGAAATTTAAAAATCTTTTTGTTTCTTGATATTTTAATTCAAATTGGGGTTTCAATGGGATCTTCGATCTAAGATTTTTGGATGGATGGATTCAGACCTCCAGGGGTACAGTTACTAAGATGGGAGTTCTATTAAGAAGTGATGTAGCCCATAGCAACCAATCAGATTCCAGGTATTATCTTCTAGAATGTGCTAGATAAATGAGAAGTAAAATCTTATTGGTTGCTATGGGCAACATCACTTCTTAATAAAACTCCATTCTTAGTAAATTTACCTGCTAGAATGCAGATCTCCAGTGGAAAAAGTTGGGGGCAAGAGTGCTATTTGCTATATATGGGTGGCAGGCTTCATTAACCAGACTTTTTCTAGTAGCATCCATAATTCATACTTTATTCAAAACCAACATGGTGGATTTGGTTTTATATTATTCTTTTAAATGGTATATTATTAAATAATGTAAGTCAACCTACACATTAAGAAATATTACAATTAAACTACCAAATTACACTTTTAAATTTGATTGAAACAAAGAAGCAACATGTCATCTTCCTTTGGCATTTAACACATATTGCTATTGCAAAATGACGCAATAAGGAAAAGAGAGTGCGATGTAATGTATATACTTATTTTCCAACCATGGTAAGACAGTAAAACCAGGTCAGACACCGGTATGAAGAGTATCTTCGAAAGACCCAAGCTAGAACTCATTAATACCCAGTGTGTCATCTTAAGAGTCTACGAACGTGAAGGCCTTTTTAAAATTCTCCCAAATAGCTTATGAAAATGTCATCATATGGTCAACTGTAGAGGTCACAGTCCCCAGAGAGAACTGAATTTTGGCCTTAATGGATTTTCACATGCTTTCCTGAAACAGAATAGTTTCTTTTCGACACTGACTGATGCACAGGGAATGTGAAGGCTGTGGGAACTGGCAGTACCAGCCACAAGCCATACATCATGGGAAAACAGTACCACTAGATCCCCTTCTAGATAAGCTCTGCACCGATCTGTAATTTAAGAATTTCTGAGTTCTCCTCATCGCTGCTTGTAGTGAAGAATAGAGTAACTGAGGTCTGATTCTGATCTGAATGTTATGTTACCAGATGTGCAAGCTGTAAACAATTCTGGTAACCTCACTGTGTATGAACGCATGCAAATATCAGACATGTTTATAAACATGTAAAACAACTTGCTAGTCAGTGGGAATATTACTGCCAGATTTGCAATGATGACCTATTTATGTGCTTTTGACTGAGGCCTTTAGCACAGCTTAGTAAGCATGTCCTTCAGCGATATGTAAACATTAACAGTGCTGAAGAATACAGGACTTTTGTTTCCGTTAGTAGCAAGGAATTCCACACCAGTAAACACCTGCCCAGAGTGAATGTCTTTAATATCATTTTGAAATGTATCTTGCATTATACTTTTGGATGGAGATGAGACTATTTGTATAATCCATATTTAGATGATGGGATTGCATGTGAATGCTAAAAAGTTTAACGAGCTTGACATATTTTTTTCTAGAGTAAAAGCTAAATATTCTTTAAATTAGATGTCTTGTTGCCACCAGCCAGTAAGCCAGGGATGGGGAACCTCAAGCCAGGGCCTTATAAGGCCCTCGGAATCATTTGATATGGCCCTCAGAGCTTTTTTCTGCTAGCCTCATCTGGCTAGCAGGGTGCCTAGAATGGCACCCTGCAGCCAGAATCTATGCAGCAGTGCTACCTGGAGCGTCCTTAGGATGCTTCAGACGGTCACACCGCTGCCCTTACAGCTGCCCGGAGCATCCTCAGGATGTTATTGCTGTTATCCCTGAGGATTGTGGCCCCGCCCCCATGTGACTTCACATGGAGGGGCATGGCCTAGACTGTGCCCGCGAAAAATGTTATATATATCAAAAGCAGAAAAAAGGTTCCCCACCCATGCAGTAAGCAATACTATAAAGAAGTAGTCCATCTATGTGACACAAATACTAAGGATGTATTTCCTGAGCGCACGGAGGCAGGTAAGTGGAATTGTACTTCGTGAATCTGACATATGACACACACCTATATAATAGGAGGTTACATCAGAACCCAAGTTATTATTAACTAGCTTCAGTACCTGGCATTGCCCGGGATTTTAAGAATGTTTGTTTACACATCATCCTCCAACAAACCTCTTCTTAGGCAGGCCTCACGAAAAGTGTGACAAACTTCCCCATCAACAGTCCTAAGGAAGTATGACCTGTAACAGTGTAAAGCAAACTTCAGAGATAGAAGCATTCAAAATTTGTCGGATGTACAGTGTAAACACGGCCAAGAGCTTCTGTTGCTCTGATTCCAGGATGACCATCTACAGCGACTCCCTGTTTTCTGCGCATAAAAACATTTTGAGAAGCATTCCATGTGTAATATTTTGGCAGCTCACAGTATCACAGTACAGCAGGGTCCTTGCAAAGTCATCATTTTGACACAGTTCGAAGAAAGAAGTCAATGTTGTTGCATAATTTGGTATAGTCAGAGAGCTGAGAATGCTGGCAAAGCCTGCTAAAGCTCCTCTCTTCGATAATAAACATTAAGCTCATGACAAAACATGACAATACAAAAAGCTTGCTCCGAGGCCCTACCCATATGATGTGAGGCCCCACAATGAGCATACAGCAAAAATAGTGTGTTTTAATTAATTAAAAATTAACAGTAATTCAATTTGATTTAAAACATTTTTAGTTGCCTCCGCTGTGTTTTAATATGCTCATATGTAAAATTTCACGATCTTAAACTGTGGATTTCTATAGAAAGACAGGACAAATTTTCGCTTTTATATAGTAGAAAATAAAGATAGAAAAGTAAAAATAGTAGATAAGCTAAATCCTTTTCTAATTCCGGACCTGACCTGTAGAGGGCGAATGCTATGCAAAAATTGTGGTTTTTAATTCATTAGAAATTAACAGTAATTAATTTCGATTTAAACAATTTTTAGTTGCCTCCGCCTTGTTTTAATACGCTCGTATGTAAAATTTCACACTCTTCGCTTGTAAACTGTGGATTTGTATAGACAGACAGAAGGACAAATCTTAACTTTTATATAGTAGAGCTAGGTAACTATACCTTTAGATAACATTTGTCCCAATGAGATTTGTTTTGCTTTTGTTTATTTAATACTATTTAGTAATATGTATTCATGGCTTCATTTGTGCTATAAAGCATTTCCGAAACTGTATTTGGCCCCATAAGGCTATTTCACACACGCCGGTTTTCACCGGCCGGCAAAAAAAACAGGTGTTTTATTTGCTGTGTACTATTTTTAATGAAGTATGTAAATAAATTGGTCCTTTCAGACAGTGCGGTCGCCGTGTTACAGCCGGAAATATCCACTGCCGTACAAGGTTCAATGTTAAAGATTGGGGAAAAAAACATATAGACGGCAAAAGCATCACAGACGGCACTAAACCGTTGTGTGTGAAAGGAAAATATCCACTGGAAACAAAATGCCCAGATTTTTGCCGACCGGTGAAAACTGGCCTGTGTGAAATAGCCCATACCCTTTAATGTTTAAATATTATTTTTAATGTATTCTTTCATAGAATTGTGTTCTATTTTGGTAAAACTCTGTTCCATTAAGCATTGATAGTATCTAAACAGCAGTTCTGTTCTATCTAAGGCTATTGACAACTCGTTTTTGACCAGCAAGTGACCCAGTGAGCGTAAAAAAGACCATGTACATTAAACTCTAAGGCCTATTCATCAACACTAAAATAACGTTTTTAAGGACATTTTCCTTAAATAACGTTATTTTGGTATTCATGAACAGACTTAGCACAGGAGATATCACAGATATCTCCTTGCTAAGTTCCCCTGTGCTAATTTCCACACTCCCCATACATTAGTATGGGGATGTGGAAATTGTGGTATTCATCAAATTCCGAAAATTATGAATTTTCGGAATTTGATGCAGTTACTATTCGCCACTGTGAGGTGGCGAATAGCAGAATCGACTTACCTGTATCTGCGTGTGCAGGTCCCCCGACGAGTCCCTCCAGCGCTCTGCTTCGTCCTCAGGTTCCGGAGGCTGGTCGGACATGTGTGCTCCCCAGCAGAGCACAAGAAAGTTTAAAAAAAAAAAAAAAAGCTCTTTTTTTTTTCTAATCTGTCATGTGGTCTGCTGGGAAACCACATGACAGACCAGCAGGACGGAGCCGGAGGCCGCTGCGCGGACAGGTAAGTCGGGGGGGGGGGGGGAGGTGAGCGGACGGGGTCGGGGGGTGGGGGGGGGTACACAAACTTAACGCATCTGTAGGCAGTGCTGCGCATGCGCTGGTTTTACAGATGTAACAGCGCATGCGCAGCACTGTTTCCAGATGCGATAATGTAGTGTAGGCAGGGAAAAGTATCTATTTCCCGAAAAGCTGTCATCGCAAAAATGACAGCTTTTCGGAAAAGATACTTATGGAGAGGTGGAATGATGAATTCCACCTATAATTAGGTAGAACTCCATGCGAGTTCTAAACCTAATTATCTCTAGAGAATTTTTAGGTTTAATGAATAGGCCCCTAAGAAACATATGGGAGCTATCCAAAGGTGCCTAACAAAAAGGGGAGGGGGCTGCACCTGTCATGGGAGCAGCTTAGAAAATTAAGGTACTTGGCTTCTACTAAGACTATGGAGGGCAGAGGATATTAACGCTTCATCTTATGGATAATGTTGTGTATGTGAGTGAGAGAATCCAAAAAATATTTAGATATTATAAGATTAAACCAAATAACAATATGTAGCAACTGTTATTGACAACAAGGTTGCCTGTAAATAGGCAGCATGGTTATGGTATGGTAGGTCAGCTTGCGTGTATATTGGTGACAAAGGAGTGTAATAATAAATGTTTTGTATGTTTCTGTGTTATTATGCTAGTCAGTTTATTGACGACTCAATGTGTTTTAACATACGTTTAAACTCCTTTATCAGTCCATATACCAGCAGGCTGACATGGCATACTATACCATAATGGCACTTTCAAGTTACTGTCAGCCGCTTGATTATTGCCTTTATTACTTATACTTTTTCCAGCACATATTTTAACATTCAACTGTGGATTCTCAATAATTGAGTTACATATAAATATTCTGTATTTGTTGTCCATAACATATGTTACACATTGTTTGTTTGGGCTTAGGGCCTGATTCAGAGTTGGGAATAGAGGGCCTGATTCAGAGCCGGACGCTATTTGCGCTTTGCTCGTTCAGAAAAAGGGGCCGGATATTTAAATAGAGCGCTCGCTCTTTGCGGTCTGTTGACGCCTCTATGTTTGAACGAGCGAACAAAACATGCGCTCGCTATTTTTTAAAAAACGCCCCCTGGCCGCTCGCGTTCTACGTCATCTCCGCTATTAGATTAATCGAGTACATCGAAAGGCGTATGAACTGCTCGCAGTGCTTGTGGTTGGATTTTCCTACCGCAATCATGCGAGCAGTTCAGGCTAAAAGACAACCAAGTGACGTGGTCGATGGCGCTGCTTTGTTAATTATGCACACCCTTAAAACGCCCGTTTTGACCATTTGGCACGCCTGCGTTCGGATCTCCACTCCCCGTTTTCAAGCACCTTCCCCTGTTACCACCCACAAACGTCTCATTCTGTCACTCAAATTAGCAGGCATTCGCTATTTTGTGAGCACACAATTTCCGACCGCAATGACTGGTTCGTGCATGCGTATTACAACCCATACGCATGCGCAGTTGTGCGAACATCGCTCGGAGCGAACGAGCGGCCGCTTACGACCGGCTCTGAATCAGGCCCAGAGTGAGATATCTCTCTCAACTGTGTACCTGAACAAACCATGTTGCAATGCAAGGGGTGTAAATACATACATTTTTTTACATGTAGGGTAAACACCGGCTGCTTTTGCATGTAGCCCACAAATACTGCACAGCTTTATTATTACTCTACAATTTAGATGTCATTTTGGAAACGCTCCTCGCAAATCTAAATCTCTCTGCACATTTTAAATCTGCCCCACCTGCAGTGCAGCATGGTTTCACCAAGATGATCAGTTGAGAGATATATCTCTCTCTGGCCCTGATTCAGAGCCGGACGCTCTGACAGAGCGCTCACTCTGAATCAGGGCCGGCCTTCTGGTTTTTTAGAGCGGCCACCAGGCCGCTCGCATAGCTGTGGGTGACCACCCACAGCTATAGCGAGCGGCCAGGAAGATAGTCGCGATGGTCAAGACCATCGCGACCATCGGGCTTGCAACGAAACCCTTGTGGTAGGGTTTCGATGCCGCAAGCCCCAGAGAGATTTCGGCTCTCACAGAGCCGAAATCTCTCCCACTGACATCACTCGTGATGTCAGTGGGTCCGCCCCCAAACGGAGGCGTTCACATGGGAACGCCTCCGATTGGGCAGCCACTCTCCCGGCCTGCCCACCAAAGGGGGCGTGCTGTCACTCAACATCAACAGCACGCCCCTTTTGGTATGAGATCCGGAGCGACGGTTTGCCCGTCGCTATCTGGGTCTTGCGCATGCGCAGGACGGAGCCGGCTCCGTCGTGTTCATGCACACTGGACCACCATCGACCCGCTTGCGAGCGCACAGCGCTCGCGAGCGGGTCTGAATCAGGCACTCTATTCCCAAATCTGAATCAGGACCTTAGTCTCATAATATCTCCATTAAAGTCCTGGCACACAGATTATAGCAGACAGCTCAAAGTACCCAGTGCAGTGACTTCCCACATTAGAGAGCAGTGTAGAAAAATGTGCATCAGGTCTTTCCTAACTGCTAGTGCGATCATGTCCATGTAAACCAGATCTAATGGTGTATATACACGGTCAGATTTTGTGTGAGATCTGAACGATAACGATTTTAAAAATCGTTCATATCTGAATGAAAATCTGACATGTGAGCCTGCAACGATGAGTGATGTGCATTCCCGCATGTCAGATAACAATATCTGATATCTGATGTGTTTGCAGTCAGATTTGGACGATACCATTCTTTTTAATAATGTCTGAAATCGTTCAAATCGTTGGTAAAATCGTTAAATCGTTCATCTCACAGATCTGACAGTGTGTATGCAGCTTAATAGAAGCACCACTATTAAATGCAGTATAATTAATTGTTTAGTGCTGGCAAAAGAGAAGACTATGAAAAACTAAGAAACTCGCCAATATTAACTCAAGAATAAAAATACATTTTAAAAAAGGTGATTCCATATACATATTTGTACTTCAAATTTTAAATGTAAAGCAAGTAATGCATATTTGATATTGCTATACCGATTATAGTTTTAGATAGTCATGGACTTGCACTAACACTGTAAAAGTTCCAAACAGCAAAAGCTTTATAAAGTCTAAATTAGTCTATTTTCATGAAGTAAAGGAAAAGGTCCAGTCCCTGGTACTTAAAGGGGCATGTCCAATAGGGGATGTGGCTGTACCCCATCATACATACAGGGCCTCCATGAAACTGGACTTGTATATAGCAATGCCGGGGGGGGGGGGTCATGGCCACTCCATATTAGGGAGGTAGCTATGTCCACCTGGCTGGCCTGGGCACCCCTCTCGGTACTCCTTTGTAAAGTATCTAAAAGAAATGAATTCCAATATGCTATAAGAAAGCTCCATATTTGTAGATAAAGGAAGATAAGAATGACATTGGTAAAGCAGTTACAGGGAGGACACACCTTCCGTTATACAGTATATTAAGAAAAATATGCAATCGCAATCTGCTACATTAAACCCACATAACCAGCATGTGTGTCTAAGTAATGATATGGCAGTTTTATAGAATATGCTGTTTGATCTTGTTTCATTCTGTCATTAGCATTCTGGGCCTGATTCAGACCCGGACGCTATTTGCGCTCGCTCGTACAGAAAAAGGGGCCGGATATTTAAATAGAGCGCTCGCTCTTTGCGGTCTGTTGACGCCTTTATATCTGAACGAGCGAACGAAACATGCGCTCGCTATTTTTTAAAAAACGCCCCCTGGCCGCTCGCATCCTACGTCATCTCCGCTATTTACTAGATTAATAGAGTACATCGAAAGGCGTATGAACTGCTCGTAGTGCTTGTGGTTGGATTTTCCTACCGCAATCATGCGAGCAGTTCAGGCTAAAAGACAACCAAGTGACGTGGTCGATGACGCTGCTTTGTTAATTATGCACCCCCTTAAAATGCCCGTTTTGACTGTTTGGCACGCCTGCGTTCGAATCTCCACTCCCCGTTTTCAAGCACCTTCCCCTGTTACCACCCACAAATGCCTCATTCTGTCACTCAAATTAGCAGGCACTCGCTATTTTGCGAGCACACAATTTCTGACCGCAATGACTGGTTCGCGCATGCGTATTACAACCCATACGCATGCGCAGTTGTGCGAACATCGCTCGGAGCGAACGAGCGGCCGCTTACGAGTGGCTCTGAATCAGGCCCTCTGTTCTAAGCAATTCCAGATGAGACTAGGTATAAAATAATAATAAAAATATGATAGTAATAATAATAATACTTAGATAATGGAATCTTTCAGCTACCGAATAAAATCCAAGAAGAATACAGAAGTGTTACTAAATATAAGTTTCTAGGTTGTGTGTTTATTATAGAAATATTATTCTTGCTGTAACTTTGTACCATGGCTCAACAATGGACCATTTGTTGTGAGGAACCCAGCTCCTCAGGAGATTTGCTGATGGGTGAAGGATGGATGCAGGTGCTGACAGATGATACTGATACAAAAGGCCTTTTCATGCTGTGCTCTACTTACCTTAGGTTATTACAATATTAATAACATAATACTTTCCTTTATTAATAATTCTTTTCTATACCTGGGAGAGTGCAAAAATACAAATGTCATATTAAGTATCCTGTGATTGAACATTCAGTGCTTCTATTATATGCTAAAATGATTTCCTCGAAACTCACTTTATTCAACCATTTACAGTAGTTTAGTCAATTACACTGGCCATCACTTGTGGTAAAATTTTGAAATACAGCAAAACAGTTCTTCAGACTGGCCAAATCACACTGTACTGTCACACATGACATGATTGGGACCATGTCTCATAGTTAACGGACATGGTCAACAATTTACTTTTCATTTTTTTCCCCTCAGTTTGACATAATCTCCTGTAACATCATACACTTCTCTCCATATCCAGTAATAGGGGGGTTTCAGAACACATGCGGGATCAGTTTGTGGCAAGTGGTGGACTGAGGTCATGCATAGTTATTTTGGAGCAAGCGGCAGGTTGAGTGGCATGTGGTGACATTTTGGAGGAAGTGGGGGCATATGGGTGAATTTTGGAATGAGTGATGTGGGGATTCAGTGATTGTTTTGCAGTTGAAGATTTTTATGTTTTTGAACTTGAGGATAATGTGCTGCCCGTTTGAAGGTTGATGTTTTACACCTTTAGCCTAAAATCTTCCTGCCCTTTGCCTTAATGATGATGGCCAGAACTCTTCTGGTTCCCCAGCGCCTCTGTTGCCCCATTATGACAGTACATGTGTATAAATATTAGGGATGTGCAGGCTCGGATTAGTTCGGATTTGCCCGCCAAGTTCGGATTTTTCCTGCCAAAAATCAGGTCTCAGAAAGAGGCAAAACGTCATCTTTCATGGACAAACATCATTATTGCTGGACAAAAGTCCATGAAAGATGATGTTTGTCCATGAAAGATGACGTTTTGCCTCTTTCTGAGACCCGATTTTTGGCGGGAAAAAAAATCTGAATTTGGTGGGAAAATTCTAACTAATCCGAGCCTGCACATCCCTAATAAATATGTATTATATAGTGTACCTCATTGGGTGTGGTATATTAAGTCGACATTCAAATTGTTGATATGGTCTGTATATTGACATTGATAACTGTCATTGTTAGAATGTCGACAGTGAGCATGTCAACAATACAATTCAACATGGACATTTCACCTAACTTTAACGGCAGCTTTACATTAATCCTAATTGCAACCTAATTCCTCATTGTGCTAGTTCCACGTAGCAAGGTGTAGAGTGAATGGAGACATCTATAGGGCCATTTCATTATGTCTTCCCCACATATGAGTCAAGAAACCCTTTCAATTACTGATCTGCTATAATCATTAATCTATTACTAACAAAATAGAAGGTTTCTCCTCAAATCAGTCTTCTCTGAGAAGTTCCTGATACTTCAAAATGTAACCTTATTTATACACGTCTGTCTATTACCCAGCCCTGTTTTATTGCTGTTTGTTCCCATTTGCAAACCGCAATGGAATATGCTGCTGCTATATAAGTAACTGTTAATAGATCTAAAGTAACTGACTTTCAAGTACCTCCAATATCTTATTTTCCCCCAATCAGAGATGTAATCAAACCCAATAGTTTGCGTACATCTCCAATGGTAGAGCGCTTGCTCAAGATCCGTTCTGCGCATATGCGAAACGGGTCCTGCATTGTTGCACGCAGTGCCCTCTGAGCCGCAGCCTGATTGACAGGCTGCGGCCGATTGGGGGCAGTGCTGTCCTCCGTTCTGTAAAATGGGGACATGTCTCACAGAAGAAACTCCAGCTGAACCCAAAGGTTTGGTGCCATTGTTGGCAGTGGGGAGGAGATGAGACGTAAGTGAATGGGGCCTGCTCATTAGATCTTACAATCTAAAAATGTATATAAATGTATTTATTTTTTAGCTTTTTGGGGACTAAAGCTGGCCACACACATAGCGATATTTTACCCGATCTGGCCGATTCCGACACATTGGAACGACAGATCGTGTAAAAATGGCCAAATCCTGAGTAAATCATGAGTCCCCACTCACGATCACAATGCGATGCGCGTCCCCGCTGGTTGCAGATCGCATCGTCAGATCTGCCGTGCAGTAGGGCAGATCTGACAATCTAGGACACGATGCACTGTGAAAGTCTGTATGCAGGAGAGATCGTATGAAGATAGGACACCAAATCATGTGGAGATCGTGTGCAGAGCTGGTGGGGAGAGTTTCAAGGGAAATTGTACACAAATCGTACACATCGGCTGATCGTGTGCAGATCGCCATATGTGTGGCCAGCTTTAATGATACTTGCAGGATCTTCATTTTTATGGTATGAAACCAGAATGTCTATGTAAAATACTGGTAGGTGAATTGGCTCCCTACAAAATTAACCCTAGTGTGTGTGTGTGCATGTGATAGGGAATATAGATTGTAAGCTCTTCTGGGGCAGGGACTGATGCGAATGGCCAAATATTCTCTGTAAAGCGCTGCAGAATATGTGTGCGCTGTATAAATAACTGGTAATAAATAATAATAAATAATAAAATCAGCTTAGAACCTTGTTTAGAAATGAGTTAATGCTCTGCCAGGCCTTTGTCATGCACACACAAGTCATCAGTCTCATTACTGCTTGTGGGGAGATTACAAAATATCCTGTAACATTTTATCTAGGCAACTGAATAACACTTGCCAGAGGTTTACAGATTGGTCTCTATTTCCCATAATGTAATTTATACTAATACACAATGAGAATCATCACAGCCAGTTATGCATTACACAGAACTGATTACACAATAATCCCAAAAATCTAATTAAACTGGGAGTGTCAGTATTAGCACTATAATGAGAATTACAAATGTGTTGCATGGTAAGCATGTGTTTTATGTCTCAGGGCTTTTATATCGAGAAAGAGGACCAGACTCACAAGTAAAAAATAACAGTTACTGAGCTGGGGTAGTGATCCCGTCCAAAACATAGGGGTTTGGTGACAAGCCTCAGAGAGGATAATGCTGGGGATCAGAGAGGAGGAAGCTACCAGAAGTACCGCAAGTGTGAATGATTAAAACACCGAACAGCACCCCATGCCATGTTGCACCACCCTAGTTATGGTCCTATCATGTCACCGGAATTGGTATGATTTACAGGTGGACGGGATGACCGATAGCAGCATTCCGATGTTGAAAAATCCAGACAGGGGCCGGAAAGTAGTCTAACCCTCCCCCTCTCCCCCCTAACCCTTCTCAGGTGGTGCCTAACCCTAACCTCCCCCCTAGCAGTATCTAACCCTAACCTCCCCCCCCCGGTGGTGCCTAAACCTAACCCCCCCTTCCTACGCCCTAAACCTAACCCTCCCCAGTCGGTGCCTAACCCTAACCAACCGCAGTAGGTCCCTAAATCTAACTCCCCCATCCCCAGCCTAACGCTAACCATAACCTGCATACTTACCTTCGGGATGATGGCGGTCAGGAAACCAGCGTCGGTACCTCGACCCCTTCGGGATGCCGGTGTCGGGATTCCGTCATCGGTATACTGACGTCTGGCATCCCGTCTGCCGGCATCTTGACTGGATCCCCATGTCACCATGGGCCAGAGTCTCCAATGAATGTTTCCAGCACCTTGGGGAATCAATGCCATGAAGACTTCTGCTTGTTAAGGAGGCAAAGGGGGATATCTAACCAGTTCTAGAAAGGTGTACCTAGTACCCTTGTTTATGTATGGTGGTTAGTAATGAATCAGTGATTGCATGAGGGTCAACTGGGGAGGAGGAACCATGGGGGCAGGAATGGATGTAAATTATTGAATAGTCTCTACAAAATGCTGCGTAAAATGTAGGTGCAATTACAAAACCTGTCTGTAATGTACATAGTTTTGAACAATGGCTGACCACTTAGGGACACAAGGAATAGCAGCTGCTGATGATGTTTTTATTGCTAGACACATGAACATAATACAACAGGGCATATGACAAACTCCTAACATCCACGTCCGCAGAACTATACAGACGCTCGAATATACACAACACTGTTTATAAGAAAGAAAATCTAATCCATTTTTACACCAACCGCTGTGCTCAAGGTTAATGCAGTAAGGATGACTGCTTCTACATTCAATGGAAGATGGTTATAACCTGGTGATGTCATTATGATATTATCAGTGATTACCTTGTGTATAGAAACCATAGGACAGAATATACGAGGGAAAGGAGGGGTGTCTGATCTGTCATCTTGCTATCACATCTATATAAATGGCAAGAAAAAAAAAACAGAAAAAAATTCACTTTCACTAATCCTCTCCTCCACAGGGCCGAAACTAGGATTTTTGTCACCCAGGGCACATTTTGCGCCCCCACAAAAAATTACAACATAGTGGACGAAAAGGGTGTGTGGTTTTGTGACACAGTAATGTCCCTTAGAACACATCATGCCACACATTAATGACCCTTATAACACATTATGCCACAGTAATGCCCCTTACAACACATTATGCCAAAATAATGCCCCTTATACATTAAGCCACAGTAATGCCACTATTCATTAAGCCACAGTAATGCCCCTTATTCATTGCCCCTTATACATTATGCCACAGTAATATCCCTTATACATTTATGCCACAGTAATGTCCCATATACATTTATGCCACAGTAATGTCCCATATACATTATGCCACAGTAATGTCCCATATACATTATACAACAGAAGGCCCCCTTTACATTATGCCACAGTAAGCCCCCTTACACATTATGCCACAGTAAGGCCTCTTTTACATTAAGTCACAGTAAGGCCCCATCTCCCTTCTCTTACCTGCCAGGGCCGTGCAGTGGGTGAGCTCGGGGTGGCGCGGGACAGGGCTGCCACATGCTGGGGAACTGTCAGTACTGCTGTCATTGTAACGTGACACCGCTCGCGAACCATTTGGAGCTCACGGACCGGAAGCCTCTGCTGATTGGCTTGCAATCGGCATCACATTAGGCTGACTGTGTCTCTGTGCCTCTCAAGGCCAGGATGCGGCTCCAAACCCAAAAGAGCAGCAACCTAGCCTCTGGGCAGCCTCTCCCTGGAACCCCCTCAAGTCTGGCACCTGGGTCACATGCCCCCTAAGCACCCCCCAAGTTGCGGCCCTGTGCTCCAGAAATACTAAAGTATATATATTCAGGGATGTAGTTGACATCCTGGTGTGCACAAAGCTACCGCTCACAAACCCGGCGCCGAAATCCTGACAAGGGTCAGGATACAGGCTGCAGCATCCGAGCAGCTGCGATACCAAAGTTAAGTATTAGGTGTTAAGTTTAGGGGTTAGGCACTAGAGGGAGGGAGAGTTAGGGTTAGGCTGCGGGGGGGAGAAGAGTTAGGGTATAGGCTGCAGGAAAGGAGGGTTAGGGGTAGGGTTAGGAGAAGGGTTACCTTACTTACCTGCAGAAGTCGGTACTCTGACCACCGGCACAGTGTGCTCTGGGATCATGTACCCAACCCATCATCATCTCCAGATCGTCTGTCTCCCCACCCTAAGCTTGCAACCCTTTTCCTACCAAACATTGTGGCAAGAATGGCTGTATGTTGGTAGGTGAGGCAGTTGGGCAGAGTGAGTACCTGCCCACATGGTAATACTACTGTATTAATGAGAAATCAAATGCAGCTCGTTGTGCTGCACTCTCCCCTTGTGCCTGTGCCAAAATCATCTATCCCTTTACCTCTCCTCCATTTTTAGCAGAGCTGTTTTATACTGTATGTAAAACATCTCAGCCTATTCAATTCTGATGCAAATATGATATATTATGTTGCACTCAATTTATCAAAGCGGAAAAATTATGAAAAATATATTTTTAATACTTTTCCCAATTCCCCCTATGTAATTTTTCCTTAAATTAAAATATAATTAATTGTGTTACCTACCTCCCCCCAGAATAAATTCCATATCTCAAGTAGCCTAAACAAATGCAAACAAAATAATCTGGCAATAACAAAAATATAAAATGTGTTATTTTCCAATAAGTTTAATTGTCCTGTATGTTACAATAAGTGGCCATGTAACCTTATGCTTTAAATCTTTCACTGCCTTTAGCAATTGCTATAATTTTCTAAAAAAAAAACCTGCGTTTGATAGAGTCTCTGAGCCCAACAGCTTGAAGCTGTAAGTGGAAGGTATTGAAATGGAATGTATCTGACAGAGTCTTCATATTAGTAGGAGTAAAAAGGACTGGGCCCAACACCAAACAAATTCTGTACTGGAGTTCTAGATGTTATATTAATTAGAGATGTACGTGGACACCCAGGTTTTTGTTCTAATTCATAATCGTGTTTTGGTTTCGGCAAAATTACCCTCAAATGTTTTGGTTCAATTTTGAATTCCTTTAAAGTAGCTAAAATATTTAAAAAAAAATGCTAAAATCATGCAATTTGGACATGTTTACATGCAATCCAAAACCGGAGTTTGGTTTTTAAATTCGAGTTCCGAATTGCGAGAAGACCTGAGCCAGGACTCGGGTCCACTCGGAACCCCAAAGTGATTCGGAATCTGGTACTCGATTCGACTCGGAACCCCTAAGCTCGGGTGTGTTAGTTTTTCAGGAAAATCAAACCACACATCTCTAGTATTTATGCCTTGCCTAGAAATGAACCACTTCATGTCCACACATATTACCAATCATTTAATAGATGCACAATTTATAGCTTTCAAGCAGGTAGCCTGATTTTGATTATGGTCAAGAAGAGAACAAGGAGAATGAATTAGCTGAATAGTGTTGTATAAAATAGTCCCTGCTGTATCAGGTTTCTATGGTTACCTACAATAATCAGAATGTCAGTACACTTCGTATATGTCTATTCTTATAGCTGGAAACTTACTAATTTAACAAGAAGATGCTTTACAATATAAAGCATCTATCGCAGTATATTTTTTTAAGGTATTGGTCTAAAAATCTGAATTTAAACATGACTGCATTTAACATATAAAAATCCTTAAATTATACTTTATCTGATTTACACTAAATACACAGAGCCTCCATACACATATATACTGTACATGAATTATTTCTGCATTTGAATATATGCATTGTTCTACACACACCTAAAACACCTCCAGCTGACATCTCACAATATATGCAGTAATGCCTGCATATGGTCACTGCTTGGTAAAGAAATACATATATCACCGATCATTTTTATTGTTCTTACTTATGTTTCAGATCCCAAAGAATGTAAGTAGTGGCCTTTATAGCATCATACTGGATACGTTTTGTGAATATCTTATTCCTGTCCTAATCCTACACCTTAGCCAAAATCCCTGATACCCTTGGGATTTATCTAAAAGATATGTGTATTAGGGTCAATTGTCACCCTTTACCTTACAAACTCAGGGGTCTGTTCATTATTACTAAATATTATTTGGAGATAATTAGGTTTAGAACTCGCATGGAGTTCTACCTAATTACCAGAGGAATTCATCATTCCTCCGCTCCATAAGTATCTATTCCGAAAAGCTGTCATTTAGATACTTTTCTCTGCAAAAAAAAGCAGTTTGCAGTCGATCAAAACTCTCCTGCTATTGCGGACCACTATTGTAGTCGTAGAAGATCGTGGTTCTCCAGTAGTCTCTGTTTAAGGAACAGTGACGTAACTAAGGGAGGGGGGGGGGGCGCCGCTGGCCCCCGGTCCATTTCAGTTCGTGTAGTGCAAACTGCAGTGAGTGCGGTCCACACTACACAGTAAAACAAACACACCACCACCGGGTAGTACAGCGGTTTGTTTTAGCAACCAATGAGAGTCACACAGACTCTCATTGGCTGCTGTACCCACGCCCAGAGCCGGGCTGGAGCGCACTCATGAGCTCCACCTTCCGGCTCCTGAAGTGGGTGAAGGGAGAGACATCATGACGTCTCTCCCGAGTGGGCCGGGAGGACGGAGAAGCGGGGATTCAGGTAAGTAAGCTTTTTTTTTATGTTGTCTGTATATATGTAAGGGGCACTACATAATAGGGACCACTACTGGGGGCACCGTATAAGGGGCACTACTGGGGGCACTGCATAATAGGGACAACTACTGGGGGCACTGCATAAGGGGACAACTACTGGGGGCACAACATGGGGGGCCCACTATTGGGGGCACTGTATAAGGGGCACTACTGGGGCACTGCAAAAGGGGGACCACCACTGGGGGCACTGCATAAGAGGCATTACTGGGGGCACTATATAAGAGGCACTATATAAGGGTGCACTACAGCGGGCACTGTATAAGGGGCACTACTACATGGGGCACTGCTACTGGGGACATTGCATAAGGGGCACTACTACAGTGGGCATTGCAAGAGGGGCATTATTACTGGGGGGCATAAGGTGCATATGGAATGGAAACAAAAATCCCAGAGTGACGAGAAATGGTGCTATGTCATGTACTTTTTCGACGCGTGAGCCCTCGGCACGCGTACATAGGGGACTTCTTCAGGTACAGTACTGCTATATACGGTTCTGTGGCCTGAAAATTTACAAGAACTTTGTCAGAAATTACAGTTCGCAACCATACAGTCAGATATTGTCTACTCTACCTATGCACTACACATCCAGAAAATTATTTCACACCTCTCGTAGTGTAAGAAATAAAATATAATTTTTATATCTAAAAATTTCTAGAGATACTAGTGATGTATAACATATCTGCATAGTCCAGTAGCCCACACATGCAATGTTAAAATGGTTTTATGATCCTTGATGTCACATACCGGCTGATTGTCTTGGCTGACCACACCAACCACAATTAATGTCAGGGTTTTTAATTTCGGACACAGATTATGTGGTACTAGGTTGGATCACACTAAAGAAACTTTACAGCGTAGAGAAGGAATGATTGGGATTGGGCTAGAGTTTAGGTCAGTGTTGGCTAACCTTGACACTCCAGCTGTTGTGGAACTATATATCCCAGCATGCCCTGCCACAGTTTTAGCATGCCCTAATAGCAAAACTGTATCAGTGCATGTTGGGTTATGTAGTTCCATAACAGCTGGAGTGTCAAGGTTAGCCAACACTGGTTTAGGTTATTCTTAGGGAATACTTGCTCACTTTTGGTTGCTCCTCTCAGGGAGAAGCCCGGAGAGAAGAAGTCACAGCTGACCACTTTAAAGGGCGGGGCTGGACTCTCACGTCATCAGGCCCTGCCCATGTCATGGCAAAATGCAGCGAATCACAGGTCTGTGGGGAGGGGACATAACTAATATGTTGTGGTTGGTCATTTTAGCCCTGCCCCCTCCCTACAGATCCAAGATTAACAATGTTATCTCCCCATCCTGTCCACTTCACTAGGAAGTGGACGGGATGCAGGAGATCAGGGCTCTATTCCAGCAGTGATGGGGACTACCTGAAAAATCGGGAGCCTACTGCACTTACCTGAAGAGCAGGCAAATATGTCTTAGGGTAAGCCTAAAGCTGGCCACACACTAGACCAACTTACATCCAACCAGCCAACTTGTTCAGTGGTTGGAATGAAAATCTGGTAATGTATGGGAGTAAATGATGATCAAGGAGCAAATGATGAATTGGCTCCTAAATGCCAGAAAACAGATGAAAATGGTCATCAGACAAGTTTGTTAAATGTTTGATCTAAACAATTTGTTCAAACAACAGTTTTTGTCCATTTTCCGGCATTTGGGAGCAAATTCCTGATTGTCATTTGCTGTCATTCCTTACCAGATTTTCATTCCAACCAATCAACTAGTTGGCAGGTTGGACAGATAATCTGTAGATGTGTGGCCAGCTATAAGATAGGTGTACAAGAGAGTTTTGAGTTACAATACAATGGTGTGTCATGATTAGAAACATGAAAGTATTTTATGGATCACATTATCCTTTTTTCATTCTTAAATATAAGCCGTCAGAACAGACATATATTTAAAAAAAGGAGTCTCCCTTCTTAAGCAGTGGGCTACTCTCTTCCTGGTACACCAGGGGACTGCAGTTGTGGTAGATGCTTTTAGAGTACAAGTCCATTATAAGCAATGCTAATGATGGACCCATGCCTTGCAAGCCCTTGGCAAATGCCAGTTTTATCCAGTTATTAAAATTATTTATTTTTGATACAGTACTCTAGAGATGTTTCTTTACAAGGTAGGGAATGTAATACTACAGAACACTGCTCCACTTTTAATTTGTGATTGTATTGGAATAATGAGATTTTTTTTTTTATTGTTCTACTTGTGCTTGTTTAAAATGCTGGAGACAAGAAATTATGCACATCTCTATATAGGAGAGTGGTCAATTTCTGCAGAGTAGTCATCTATGCGGGATCGGTATGAAATACCGGTTCAAATCCCGACAAGAGGAGATCCCGATGCTGGCTGGTGAGTACCCTAACCCTCCCATCTCCCCCCTAACCCTCCCATTCCCTCCCCCCTCTTAGGAGTGCCTAACCCTAAGTCCCCCCCCCCCCCAAGGGTTCCTAAATCTATCCTCCCTTTCCTGTACCCTAAACCTCACCCTCCTGGGGGGGTGCCTAACCCTAACCTCCTCGTCAAAACCTAACCCTAAACCCACCAACCTGCTAGTATACATGAAAAAGTTAATTAGCTATCCAGGATAAAGCTAGGAGAGAAAAAAATCATGTCAAGCACATTTTGATTCAGTCGTTCAGCCTCCCCCTCTAGAATTAAGAGATCAGTCCGTCCTTGTTTGCAGCTTTGCTGACAAATAAGTTAGTTTGTGGGCAGTAGTCTGCAATTTCTAACTCTCCAGCTGTTGTCAATCTACCATTATCAAATTCTCAGCTTTGCAGTGGCCAATCATCTGCGCCGAGGATTCATTTATAAGAATTGTAGTTAAGCAACATTTGGAGGCCATAAGTGGTGATAGATCAACGTAAACAAGTAGTTCAATGGGGTCAATTTGTTAAGCATAAATACCAGTTACAGTAAATGGTTAGGGAGTTCCAGCTTTCCATTTGTGAAGGAGGGTTGCTTCATTAGACGGTGCTGACAACAGTCAATGTTGTAAATCTTGTTAAATTGTAAATAAACCTTATAATATATTCCTTCCTATAAACCTCTAAGATTCACCTTCCTAAAACCTCTAAGACAAAACCCTGCCTATAACCTCTAAACAGAACGCTAATTGCGTACGCAGTTTAACCGCAAATAAAGACAGGAGTGGAATCTGTGTTTCCAACGCACAAGTATTAT
Source organism: Taudactylus pleione (assembly GCA_031769625.1). NCBI lineage: Eukaryota > Metazoa > Chordata > Amphibia > Anura > Myobatrachidae > Taudactylus > Taudactylus pleione. The sequence goes on along the minus strand of JAUIMM010000148.1, from coordinate 6,513,725 downwards.
TCAGGTAAAAGTACAGTCAGTTACACGCAATCTATACATACACAAGTTAGGCGTAAAAGGAAATAATACAGACCAAGTACGGTTATACATACGCTGCGCCGCTGGATCCAGAGATAGACTTCTGACTAGATATCCTCAGCTCACCCAAAATTCAGCATGAACTGCAAAACCAGTGTTTGGACACATGTATTTATTCCCCCCCAGACTGAAACAGGACAAAGGGGAAACTTCCTGCTGATCTCATTGGTTCCCAGAGGAGGAGCATATGTAACGACACATTTAACAGGTTGTTTCAAATAGACTTTTCCTGCCTCTAACAGCCGGGGTCTTTCTGGTAACGCCTCCTGTAACATTCCATCAACTAAAACATTTTGTTGCTTATAAGTTCTGCGATCCATAACTTGAGTTTGCATGATGCAATCTCTCCACCGATAACACCGGGATTCTGTAAAAAGTGTATGCATCAGAACGAGATCAAACATACCTTGCTTATCATATATAATACCTTAGATATCAAAAACCTCTATTTCTTAGCATTTAAACTAACTTAACCAACTTGAATCATACATTTTGATGCTTATGGAACCTTATGTGCGAATATGTAGTGTGTGGGTATTCGGGGTTTGATATAAGGACGCTAGTTATTAATGGGTGAGATTTAAGTGCATAATCTCTCATACACGAAGTGAACATCCAGCAGTGTGGATGGCTGAGGGTTGTAATTCCACATGCCCTCTGTCAGCAGGCCCCCACCTGCTGTGTTCAAAGGAAAACAAAACCTCTTTTGTTCTCACAGACACTTGTGTGAAGTGCAAATGTATTATCACCTCAAACTATGGGATTTAGAGCCATCTTGTCTAGAATTCAGGCAAATCCAATTGTGTAGATATTATATTACAATTGCCACAACTATACTTTATCTGCATCCCGGGATTCCCAATTTGTATGTAAAAATACCCATTGTCTCTCCTTATCTACTTAGAAAGCTGGTTTTTCCCGTCGCCCTTGGTGTTAACAAAAACATTGCCATCTGTTCTTAGTTAATGGGTTATAACTTGAATTAATGCTGACCACACAAAATGGTGTCTTGTGGCCATTCGCAAGATGGCGTCGCTGCGATTAAATTTTAAACTGAACTTGTCTCACTCAATTATTCAGCTTTGACAATCTGTAAAACATTTTTGCAGGCGAAATATCTGCTTCCCCCTTTCAGCACTGTTAAGGTTACAACCTGAACTGTATGCTTTTAGAAAGTAACAGAAATAAACAAGGGGGAAATACCATAGTAAAGAAGGGGCGGAGAGGGGCCTGGGAACTTGAGGTGACCCTGGTCCTATAAAGTAGCAGACCCTCCAACATGACCCCTTCCATCAGGTACAAAATGTTCTGCTCCTGGAATTCCCTTTTAATGATTGCCGTCACCTGTGCTGAAACACCTTTCTAAACTCCATAGTCCAACATAGATGCTAGTAATCATAAATAAAGAGGGAAGTCCAGGAGCAGAGCATTGTGTACCTGAAGGAAGGGGTCATGTTGGAGAGTCTGAAGTAGCATAAAATAATTGGCATGCGCAGTTGGAGCCAGGACCCCTTCGTCAATGGCTCTCACTGCACTATGAGACAGACCAGGTGGAGAAGAAGGAGGACCACTCTGCTCTGATAACTGGGTAAGTGTACAGCGGGGGTGGGGCAGAGCAGGATATATATTTTATTAATAGCGTACTTTATTTGTGTTGGTACTAAGGGATACGCCATACTGATATGTCATCCCGTATAACTGCTTGTTTAGTCTTTAGTTTATCTCCAATATGGAATGTTGCTCATATAATGACATCTTGCTACCAGGTGTCATATATAATGCAATAATATTAAGCTGAATACAAACTCTGCATTCTGACTTAATATAGATCGTTCTGACAAGGATCAGAGCGATATATCAGTCAGATCGTATAGTGTGTACGCCAGTTCGCGCAAGCCATTCATTGCATTGTCCCATTTGCTGTACTACACAGGAGGTGGGACGATGCAATGAACGACACAATGCTGTGAAACGATATAACTTGCGCAGTCGTACACCAGGACATGTAAATTGTACAGCTATATATTGTTTCTCCGTGACGTGCCATCAGCTGGCTACATTAGCTGGATTTTCCTGTCTCATCCCCTCCTACATACACACACACGCTACCCCTCCATCTCCTTGCATAAATCTCAGAAAAACCTCCCCTCACAACATAGCCCAGGGAAATCCTGACTATACAATGCAGTACATGATAACAAAACAGAAAAAAGTTGTAGATGTACGATTGTTTGTTGAATTATTACCTTAATCCGGAACATAGAAATTAACTAACTACTTGGTCTCTTATGCTATAGCTGTCACTATGATGTGCATTCCTGCATATAATGTCTTGAAAAACTCTAAATAAAGAGATTAAAAAAGTGCTAAAGAAGTGCAATGTGCAACGGAACATTGCTTCACACACAACTCTACATGTTATATCAAAGGGTCAGTGACTAAATGAGAAAGACAAGAGAATATGAACAGGGAAAATAGTTGCTGTTTTTTCATGAGTAATTATATGAAATAGGCATAAAACAGTGAGTTCTTCCTAAGCAACAAAACTCTCCAGCATAAGAAACCCAATCCAAGAATTAATTTCTAATTAAACCAATAATCCAGTGTGACATCATGAACTGCAATTTATGACAGACTAACATCTCCAGAAATGAATGCAGCATGTTGTATTGATTATAAAAAAAAAAAAAAGTTTTCTGCCTACTCAACAAATGTGCCCTATGACACGTGGAAAAAACAGCAGTAGGATGCTCTCAATATTTGATTACATTAAAGTTTTGTGTTTATCATCCTTGTAATTGGTGCTCTACTGTGTTCTATCCCAGCTGTTAATCTAACACACATCCCACGCAGTAACACAACATGACAGAATACAGGTTGCTACAAAGTTCTAACTAAACCCATAGAACAAACTGCAATTTGGAAAACACTGTGTAAAAGTGCACCTACCACTAGGTCATCATTACATTACATGGTCTGTTCTATTGTATAGTTTGCTGTTTAAATCGAAGTTGATTTTATTTTTAGTGATTTTATTAAGCTCTCTCCCCAAACAAATCACTACCTAACATCTGTAGAGCAGGGTACCCACCAATGTATACAAATATCTACTTTGCAACATTATGGATGTAGCTAATCCAATTCTGTTTGTAACATTGCAAATTGTATCAACCCACTTATACAATTGTTATTCATTCCACTATGAATGAGTCATTTGGGAATTTAGAATAAAACATACAGAGGCTTACTGTTCCCACCTCACAATAGGAGATTCAATTCGAATAATTGGTTCTACGTTATTTATTTAACAGGTTTTCATATAGCACCTACATATTATATAGTGTGTTACAGAGAGATTATTTAACCATTCACATCAGTCCCTGACCTAGGACACCTTATTGTTTATATTCCCTGCCAGGGGCGGGGTAGCATCTGTTCCCCCAGGCCGGTGCACTTTTAGACATTTGGAGCCATGGCCAGGAGACAGACAAAGGCTCCCCGGCAAGAATCAGAATGGCTGAGCGGCATTCCCTGCCTGCCTCCCAGCCGCCAGTCACATCTGGTCCACTCTATACACATACAGTCTGCACGGCTGCAGTCAAGGTGCAGTGCAGGCTGCTAGCATTATCAATTGGTAGTTGGCGATGGCCATGAGGAAGGGGTCAGATTTGGGGTCTAATTGGTAATGTAAGAAACCCAGTAAGAATGATTATTTATTATTTCAATTAAAAATATAAAGTGGTCACTATTTTGCTGAAATTATTGGTGTACATATTGCATATTTTAATTCCAAGGCAGTTATATTCTTATCCAGTTTTACACACAGGGTGAGACTTTACTAACTATGGGCCTGATACGGAGTCGCACGCTAACTGCATGCAATGCCGATGTTCACATAGTTGGCCGACATTATAGGTACATCGCATGCATCTGAGTGGCTCTGGCCTGATTGTATTGTCTTGGTTTGTGACCAGTGCCAGTGCTTATGTTTGTATACTGGTTTTAGACTATTGTTTGCAAGAGAAGTAATGTACAGTTCCTCCCTCTGTGCATGATGATGGTTAGATAGAAATTCGGCACATACTGTATGATCCCGCTTTGCATGTATGGGGAAAAAAAAGTGTATATTCGCACTTAAGCAGAGTTGTAGACATCTTGTGGTGTGCCCGCCATCTATCCATATTTTTACCATTGTCATCAGCCTACACTTCTTGCAAAAGATGCGCATGAGAACAGATATATATGCTTACAACCAAATCTGTGGCTCGCAGTTACATCAACATGCGCTCTCTGAACTTCATCTACGTGAGACTGTCTGTTACAGCTCAGTTACATCTCTTCATCCATAAGAGGATAAGCGTGAGAAATGTGTAAGTCTCTGCATCACTTGCGTATGCTCGCTTCACACCCATTTGTCTATTGCTGTGCACTGTAGAAAGCCTGGGCCACTTGCTTGCTAAAAGTTGCCAGCCAGCCACTGTTCCCTACAAACACACCAAACAGTTAGCGTACCAGTATATTTTTGGACTGTGGAAGGAAGATTGCACACCCAGAGGAAACTTCCACAAACACAAGGAGAAAATACAAATTCCCAAGACAGCATTCTTATTATAAATGAATGCATTTTCCTGTGAGGCAGCAATGCTAACCACTTTGCCACAGTGAGCATCCAAGCTATATGGCTTGTGACTAGCTAGATCACTGGAGTCCATATGCATGACAGCCCTCTGCAATTATGTTTACAGTGGAAACCGGTCTCATAATCCTCTCCACCAAAAATGGTTTATGGTTCACGTTTGTCCTTAGATATCAGTCCAGTATTCGATCTCAGTATCAGTCCAACAGTCCACCCAAATACATAGCGCCTGATTCAGAGGTGAACGTAGTGTCAATTATTGCGAAGTTGTACGATAATTTGCTACTGCGCATGCATGAAAAGTCCTGGATACCCCTAAGGCACATGCATACAACTGAGTGTACACAGAGACCTCTTCACGTTTGAGCTAGGGAGAGTGTGGAAGTCAGGGTTCCGGGTTGGGGAAAGAATCGGACGTGAGGGGCCTGAATATATGTCCTACTCATCCACAGGTACCGGATTGTTGGCAAGACCTGACCAAAGGCGCGGAGGCTAACTTGCTGGGAGGTGTTCACCAGTGACCCCTCCAATTGGGATTTGGGTATAAGTAGTACCCAGCAAGCAGGTCATGGCCCTTGGTTAGGTATCCAGCACAAGTGGGAAATTGAGGAACACAATCACAGGTGAGGCACAGGAGGACGACACGGAGAGTTAGTACTCAGGTGACGTTCTGAGTACACACACTGTAGATGCAGAACTGGCACAGGAGAATGACACTTCTAAGTTAGTACTCAGATGGCGTATTGAGTACGCACGCCGTGGACCCAGATGCAGCACTGGCACAGGAGAATGACACTTCGGAGTTAGTACTCGGATAGCGTATTGAGTACATACGTTGAGAGTAGACACTAGGAATAGATCATGAGAAGAAAGGCACATGGAACCTGGGCCGTTGTAACAGCAATTATACACTGGAAGTAACGACAATGTACAGGCAACTTCCTGTTGTCTAGAGTCCAGCTAAATACCCTAAGGTAGCTGTCCATTGGAGGATAGTGTCAGTTGACAACAACCAATGCTACCATTGGGTAAAGGCTAGTCAGGTGATGAAGACTGTCATGGTTGCGCCCGCAGTAACCAAGTCACGGAGCAACACATGGATTTCCTAGCAGACTCTAGGCATAATCCTCAGCGCGTCACTCGCCGCCGCACTTGGCATCTGACTGCTCGAGAAGTCAGGGAAAGCCGGCGCCGAGGTGAGTAATGGCCGATCCTAGGCCGCAACCTGACAAGACCACTGTTGCATATGGAATCTTTCATTTGAGTTGGTGGCGGAAAGACACAGATGTTCCTGGGAAGTGACTATTAGGTTACTTGAAGTGATCACAAAAAAGGCCCATCATGTAGGAGGTGCTATGGGAGTGTCACATGCGTGTCAGTGAGCACGGCCACAGAGGCCACGTTTATTTATAAGTCATCGCGATGGTGAGCCAATGGTGGAGTGTATGTGTACACTGGCTGATTTCTACTGTCCACGGGCAATGAAAGTGAGCAGCTCAGGTTTTGCAATCTCTGGCACTCGCAATTACAGAAGGGGAAAGGCTGAGACTAGCATTTGCATTATCGCAGATGCAAATCCGAAAGAAATTGCAGCCGCGCATGCATTAGCATCCACCTCTGAATCAGGCCTATAGTTTGTAACTTAAAATTTATAAACAAATGGACCTGTTTTTTCAACATGACCCTGCCCTTGCTGTGCAATGACACACATCACACCATAGCGTAGCAAGGATGGGCCATGATGCTGTGATTCGATGCAGATACCACACAGGTTCTCAAACTCAGGGCCTGATTCAGAGCCGCTCGTAAGCGGCCGTTCGTTCGCTCCGAGCGATGTTCGCACATCTGCGCATGCGTATGGGTCGTAATGCACATCGCCAACCAGTCATTGCAGTCGGAAATCGAGCGCTCGCAAAATAGCGAGTGCCTGCTAATTTGAGTGACAGGATGAGGCGTTTGTGGGTGGTAACAGGGGAAGGTGCTTGAAAACGGGGGGTGGAGATCCGAACGCAGGCATGCCAAACGGTCAAAATGGGCGTTTTAAGGGTGTGCATAATTAACAAAGCAGCGTCATCGACCACGTCACTTGATTGTTTCTTAGCCTGAACTGTTCGCATGATCCTACCACAAGCACTGCGAGCAGTTCAGATGCCTTTCGATGTACCCGATTAATCAAATAAATAGCGGAGATGACGTATGATGCGAGCGGCCAGGGGTGTCTTTACAAAATAGCGAGCGCATGTTTCTATCGCTCGCTCAGACATAGAGGCGTCAACAGACCGCAAAGAGCGAGCGCTCAATTTAAATAGCCGGCCCCTTTTTCTGAACGAGCGAGCGCAAATAGCGTCTGGCTCTGAATCAGGCCCTCAGTCCTCAGGACCCAAACAGTGCATGTTTTCCAGGTCTCCTCATAGAATCACAAGTGAAATAACTAGTTCCACCTGTGGATCTTTTAAAATGTGTCAGTGAGTAATGAACACATCTGTGCATCTGCTAGGTGATCTGGAAAATGTGCACTGTGTGGGGTCCTGAGGACAGAGTTTGAGAACCCCTGAGGTACCACTATCGTACAGCTGGAACAGTGCCTGATGATATGAAATGTGTCATTATGGTCCGGCTCACTTCACAAGAAACAGAAGCGTGATCCAGGAGGGTGGCTTACCCCGAAATATGCTTCACAGACAGCAGGGTGTTCCAAGCTCAAAATTATTGTTTTAGAAGCAGTCTCTCAAAGCCTTTAAGGAACTCTTTAAAATTAATTTAATTACGTTCTTACAGGAACACAATTATTGTCCATTCTCTCCCATCTATACCTGAAAGGCATAATATGTTACCCATTTCATATGCTACAACTATATATATTTACAGTATATTTGTCTATATAAGTTTATAGTTATTAGCAATTTGTTTAGTTTCATAATAATTACAAATTTCATCTTAACCTCTGAAAATGGCATGAAGGATGATTACCGAGATGGAGAAGTCTTATACCATTTGTACAGTGATGCATCACCTTTTAATCATTTGCTGAAATGTATTTTATTTACCATGAAATGTCTAAGCATACATCTAAAAGGTCACCACTTTATATCTTGCTGTACCGTATATGTTTCTCACACAGGGCGGGATGCATCCAACATGGCATGATGGATGTGATGTATGCCGCCATTGATCACATGCACACCGGCTTTTAGTAACGACGTATGCATGATCATTTTTTATGCAAAGGGCAACTCTTCCGAAAAGAGCTGTACTTTGCGGTTTATGACCGGAGATCCCCTCTTCGCATGTGCAAGCGGCGGGGGACCCTGGGAGGGATCCTATTGAATGCCTCTCCGGGAAAACTCTGAAAAGAAGCCAATAGTCTTCTATTAAGCAACGCCATCTGTAGATCGCGTTGCCTACCGAGTGCATAAGGGAGATGCAGTCAAACCTCCGAACACTGCTTTTTTCTATAGGGGTAGATGTATCAAACCTTAGAGAGAGAGAAAGTGGATAAGTTAATTATAGCAACCAATCAACTTCTGTCATTTTACATATTAGCAAGAAGCTGATTGGTTAACTATGGGCAACTTCTCAGCTTTATTTCTCTCTAAGGTTTGATCCATCTCCCCCCTAGTGGCTACTGGATATGTTAATGAAAATAGTCACCAGAGCTTTGAAATGATCTTTAAGAACAATTTAAGCACAACTGAAATTTTTAGATAAATACCATGATGGAAGGTGAAATGCAATGTTCTGCATCACTTAACAATCCTCAGCTCTGTCACTCCATTCCAGACAGCTAGAGCCCATCCTAAATCTTAGAAGAGTGTCCTACTGAGATCTGAAACAGGTCAAATAGCTCAGACTGGACTCACTTGAGCCTCTGTAATTTCTTTGGCTCAAGCCCTGTACACATCTTTCAAATACCACTGTGCATTTCTACAAAGTAAGTCTGCAGGGCTGTCAGCCACTCTCTGCCTGCCGAGTTAGAAAAGTACCTGGCAAACTGCTACAATGGAATGAAAAAGCACAACGGCTACTGTACATTTAGTCAGTTCTAGAAATGACAGTTATTTAAAGTGTTTTAGTAATCTCAGTAATAGACAGTTATGACAAATATCCGAGTAGTGGCTTTAAATACTCCTAAAGTAGGATACAATTTCTGATTGCTGCATCAGGTTTGATTTTTGTGTGTGTGCCTTTTACAAGAAAATGCTATTAAAAGAGACAGAAATAAGTTGAAACTTGGGTGCTAGATGGAAATATGGGTTTAAGTGTTTGACCTACACTCGAAGACAATATGTAAAAAAAAAAAAAAAAAACACTAGGAAGGAGAGCAAAACACCACAATACAACACTTATATAGAAAACTCCCAGGAATAGTGGAAGTCCAGAAAACTACAGCAAGAACAGAAATTCAAAGTAACTCTCAGGATTAAACGCGTCATCTAAGTTCTGGAAATTTGTCTCCCCGACTTCAGATATATCTAAACAGGCTGAGGAAGGACTATGGCGAGGGCATCCTTTCTAAGCACGGGTGAAACCTTTCAATAACTTGATATAAAGGTGGCACAACTAGCATGATCTGCCCATAGAAACAAATACTCAACAAGATTGGTCCAACTGTATCTCAATCTAAATGTAATGACTTATTAAAAATTTCTGACTTTAGAAGTGGTTTTAGGCTTCCAGATATTAATTACCGAACGTAACCATATTGTAGTATGCACAAAAGTACTGTGTATAATAAATAGAACATCAATCCAACTCACTGGAGAATAAGGGACGAGGAATTCTATTCCTTGGTACATCATCTACGCTGATGCTGTGCTGATGCCCAGCATAGGACTCCTGCAGGGAACTGTGAAAGTGGTGGATGGGGGGTATGTTTTACCAATAAGCTCTATCTTTGATGCCATCTCTCTCATTATACCCTTCTACATGTTACCAGCCCAGTTTTTCCTACTAAGAACAGTACAATTCACTAAGTCCCTTTGGGAATCGCAACACAGCAGATCACTTTTCCTCCAGGATACTGGCTACTGTGAGTTTTTGAGAGGGCCCACTTGGGCTTTAAATAAGTGTCTATTGGTCAGCATCTCCTGCTATATCTGGGAAGTCCTGAATGAAGGCACCATCAAACCTAAAGGACAACTGATTGCTGGTCTCACCTAGGCCCATACTGAATTTTTCCAGGAGGGAAAAATACTGCAAGTAATAATTCTCTGTAGCCTCAGTAAGTCCCCTGACATGATTTTGTTCAGCAAGTGAATACTATAGCCAGCTAGTAAGAGTGCTTTGTTTGCTGACTTCCAGTTGTTCTGCTGCAATGATCTCCTTGTGGTTGAGAAGACTTACAAAAATTAAGCAGACACTCACATACAATCTCACTAGCAGGGGCATATCTCTTTATTCTATCACACAATTCTTCTGCCACCACACCTTCACCTAGACAGACACTGATGTATCAACCTGAATGGCAGACATAGAAACACCCCTTGAAGATATGGTCCGAGATGAGATCCTCACCAGAATATTTAAATGTTCGAATAAGTTTGCATAATGGAAACCTCTTGCAAAATGTTCAGCAAATGCTAATATGGTCCCTGAAAGCCTTCACAAAATGTACCCTGTGCCATCTAACCTGTGATGAAGAGAGAACATGGCCAGGTTCCTAGTATCGCCCACATCAGGTGATCTTGTCCTAGCATTATTCTGTTCTGGAATATTATAAAATCCTTAATTGACAAAGCCTTACGCTCAGCCTCTCAATTACCAAAATGCTCATCTGTACATCAATACTGTTCCTCACTCTGAGTCATTGGATTAACTCATATTACACATTGCGCTGAAAAGTATGAATGTGCTTGTAACAGCAAAAAAAAGTGTCCATGCAGTAAGAGGTTACAAACAAGATATGAGACTCCAAAATAATGTTGGTATAATTTACAATGAGGCAGATAGAATATAATCAGGAAGCCGGTAGTCTCAATACCGACCGCCGACTTCCCGACTGTGAAAGCCTAGCAGGGGACTAAAGATAGGCGTCAAAATCCCGACGCCTATCACTAGCTCCACGACGAAATCCTGGAGCCCGGCATACCGAACGTAGGTAAGCCCGATGTCGGGAGCTCTTAGCTGTGGGGGGGAGGGATAGGTTTAGGGACTCTTGGGGGGACAGGGCTAGGCACCCCCCTAGGAGGGTGAGGGTTAGGCTAGGAGAAAGGGGGGTTAGGGTTAGGCAACTCCCCTGGGAGAACTAGGATTAGGGAGCGGGGAGGGGGGTTAGGTTTAGGCACCACTAAGGGAGGGTTAGGGTTAGAGGGGGGGAGAGGGGTAGGGATAGCCTACCTCCCCTGTCAGGATCTTCATCTGCCTTCCGGGGTCGGGATTTCAACTGCCGGGCTGACATCCGGCGGTATAACATACCCAACCCAAGCAGATAGGTGCAGAATCCGCACTAGGACAACAACAATCTGTAAGTCTGCACGGGACATTATGAACACTAATGTATAAGCAGAGGTCGGGATGCAGATATCCCAGTTGCCATCTATTGTAATTTTATATGCTAATTGCTGATATAGATAGTTAGTGGTGCTCCCCTGAGTCAGAATTACAACATTCGATTTTTCGCTCTTCCTTTTCGAATAATTTACAATGAAGTAAAAATTAAAATACATCCTTATTTCAATCAATTCACGGTATTTGTTGAAAACAAGTTTATAAACACCCTTGATTATGATACATATATTTTCTCAATTTTACTTCTCATATCAAATTGAGATTTCAGTACCACCGCCGTTTCATTGGACCACATATACTTTCATCTGTCATTGCGTCTCTCTCTCTTGACTATTGCACAAAATTCACATAGATGGTTTATAAAGTACAGAAGCCAATTCTGTGGGTGATCGAGCAACCCCAATACTGTGCTGCATGCAGTCTTGTCTCTACATAGCATTAAGAGTCACAAAGTGGAGGTATTGTGAGCACAATGATAGAGATGTTATAAAAATATTGTAATGAAATTTGTATACTAACTCAAATACAAGTGCAGCAAAGCAAAGTCCAGGTATTAATTGAGGCACTAAACAAGTGCTTATGCCAGAAAAAGCATTTCAATGAACTGTGAAATATTAATGTATATTAATATGTATATTAAAGGGTAGCAGAGATCAATTAGATGGGGGAATTTGTATTGGACTTAATTTTATCTACGAGAATATTAAAACCATAACTTCTTAGAGCCTTTATTTATATTCCTAAATAACTGCATCAGCCTGGTGGAAGGTAGATGTCACAATAATTAAATCAGACCTAGGAAAATAGAGACAAGTGAACTTAATATTAGCGGTATGGAAAATATTTGACGAAATTCTAAGAGATAACATCCAGAAATATGTCACTGAATATATTGTAAGAACAGAAAGTCAAAACATTTTTTTGTAAAGAGACCAGTCAAGCCAAACTATGCCATTGTTTTCCATAAGGAAGATATAAACTGGATCTTGGCAGTTGATGTCATTAATTTAGATTTTACAAAAGCACTTGCTACCACTTCACTAAACAGATTGCTACATGAGATAAAAGCACTGGGACTAGTGGAAAAATGTAATGGGCAAAGGCAGGATCTGTAAAGGTAGGTTTCCATATATGGTTTCAGAGAGAATATACACACACATACGCTGTGGAAGCTCCAAGTTTGCACAGATGAAAGATATTGGCCAAACAATTGGCTTTCACTTAGTCTACATGTGAGTAATTAAAAAGGTCAGCTTTTATGCATAAAATAACCCCTACACAATAGAACATTGTACATACTGTAAATTCGAAAGAAAGCTGTGGAAACAAAGACCAAATGTATTCTAAGAAAATTAAGATAAAGTTATAGACATGCAAAAGATAGGAAAAAGGCTACATAAAAATACCCAAGTGCTAGGATATCCCAGTGAGCACTGTTGGATCTGTTGTAAGGACATGGAAGCTACATCATACCACTAAGACACTTACTAATCAAGGCTATCCCTCAAACCTCAGCATCAGAGCAAGAAGGGGCATGTGAGGAAAGCCACAGAGGGACCAATTATCACTTTGAAGGAGCAATAGTGTTCAGTAGCTAAGATTAGAGTGAAGGTGCACCAGCCAACCATATCAACAGCTCTGTACACAACTGGCTAGAATGAAACCATTATTGAAGAAAAAACACATCAAAGCAAGTCTGGAGTTTGCCAAAAAACATCCGAGTGACCCAGCTAAAATGTGTGATAAGGCTTTGTGGTCAGATGAGATAAAAAATTAACTTTTTGGTCCCAATGCAAAATGCTATGTGTGGGGCCAACCTAACACTGGGCCTGATTCAGACCCGGTCGCTCTGACAGAGCGCTCGCTCTGAATCAGGGCCGGGTTTTTTTTCTCCTGGCCGCTCACATAGCTGTGGGTGACCACCTACAGCTACAGTGAGCGACCATGATGATGGTCGCGATGGTCAAGACCATCGGGCTTGCGACAAGACCCTTGTGGTAGGGTCTCTTGGCCGCAATCCCCAGAGAGCTTTCAGCTCTAACAGAGCCGGAAGCTCTCCACTGACATCTCATGGGAACGCCTCCGTTTGGGCAGCCACCCCCCCCGGCCCGCCCACCAAAGGGGGCGAGCTGTCACTCAACATCGACAGCTCTCCCCCTTTGTAGCGAGACCCAGAGCGACAGAGTGCCCGTCGCTAGCCGGGTCTCGCTCATGCGCACGACGGAGCCGGCTCTGTCGTGCGCATGTGCTGTGGGCCACCATCGACCCGGTTGCGAGCGCTCAGCACTTGCAACTGGGTCTGATTCAGGCCCACTGCCCATTCTTCAACAAACACCATCCCAGAAATGAAGTATGGGGGTTACAGCATCATGTTGCGAGGATGCTTTTTCTCAGCAAGAACTAGGCATCTTATTACAATTGAAGTGTCACGTCTGGAGGTTTGTCTGTACCGGAACTCGGGAGAGGGTCTGGAGCAGGGTTCTAACTGGCATGCAGGAAGCTGGGGGGCTTGAGGAGGTTCCTACTCATGTGTAGGCTGGGATCTGCAATGAGCAAGTGGGATGACAACTAGATACAGGTCAGAGTTTTGTATGAGATACTGGAACAGATGACAGGAGTAGGGATTGGGCTAGCACCAGAGGATACACTTTATTAATGTATGATGATGCTGAAGTGTACTGGAAGATGAACGGACTGGAACCGATGGTGCAGGTTATCAGATTGGGACCAATAATACAGGATATCGGACTGGAACCAATGGAATCGGATATCGGACTGGTACCGATGGTGCTGGTTATCGGATTGGAACCAGATGATACAGGATATCGGAGTGCAGAAACCAGGATGGAATCGGAGTACAGGATCACCCGGATAGAACCAGATAGCTGGACGAGTGTGAAGCTGCAATGCAGGCTGCTTTGTCTAAGCAAGAAACGCTGTGAAGACTGCAAACTGTTGGAACCAGGTAGGATTCTGAAGAATAAACGACCCTGCACTGACAACTTGCTAGTGCACAGGGGGCCTGATTCAGACCCGGTCGCTCTGACAGAGCGCTCGCTCTGAATCAGGGACGTTTTTTTTTTTTTTTTGGTGTGGCCACTTGGCCGCTTGCATAGCTGTGGGTGACCACCCACAGCTATAGCGAGTGGCCATGATGATGCTCGCGATGGTCAAGACCATCGCGACCATCGGGCTTGCGACGAGACCATTGTGGTAGGGTCTCATTCATCGTAAGCCCCAGAGAGTTTTCGGCTCACTTGTGATGTCAGTGGGGCCGCCCCCAAACGGTAGGCGTTATCATGGGAACGCCTCCGTTTGGGCAGCCACCCCCCCCCGACCCGCCCACCAAAGGGGGCGAGCTGTCACTCAACATCGACAGCTCGCCCCCTTTGGAGCGAGACCCAGAGCGACGGAGTGCCCGTCGCTAGCCAGGTCTCGCGCATGCGCACTACGGAGCCGGCTCCGTCGTGCGCATGCGCTGTGGGCCACCATCGACCCGGTTGTGAGCGCTCAGCACTTACGGCCGGGTCTGAAGCAGGCCCAGAAAGTCTTCTTATAGGAATTGCTCTTCTCACATTGGATGCTGCGGTCAGCTGGCTGGGAGCAGCGCTCCGATTGACAGAGTGGAGTCAGGTGATAATCCAACATGGCTGCGCCCATTCACTGATTCTGGAGGGAACCCTTGTGTTAAGATGGACTGGCAGCATGCTGTGAGGACCCCTGGAAGTGACTGTCTCTGGACACCCTGGGATAGCAGAGTGAGGCAGCAAAGAGATAAGTGCACGGGTCTGAAAGTCCAGAGTGTGACATGAAGACTGATGGATTCAGGGCTGGTGCAATGCGGTAAGCAGGCTCTGCAATGCAGGAAGACTTCGGGCTGGTGAGGCGGTGCTGTTGCCTTCTATATTTGCCAGGCATCCACTGACATTTTACCACCAGCGGGTGTCCAGTGGCTCCTTCCCTGGAACCAGAACCCACTCCTGAGCTCTGCCTTCCGGTTCCCGCTGTGTGTGTAGGGAGAGACGTCATGATGACTCTCTCATAGTGCCAAGCGTGAGGAGCTGTCGGATGACGGCGGGTGCAGGAGTGGGGCTTCAGGTAAGTGCTGTGTTGTGTCTGTGTGGCAGAATGTATAAGTGGCATTACTGTGGGCATTAAGTTTATAAGGGGCACTACTACAGTGGGCATTATGTGCATAAGGAGAACTACTGTGGGAATTATGTGTAAGGGACACTACAACTGCAGACATTATGTTTAAGGGGTACTACTACTGTGGGCATTATGTGTATAAGGGGCACTACTACTGTGGGCATTATGTGTAAAGGGCACTACCTCTTGGACATTATGTGCATCATGGGCACTACTATGGGCTTTCTGTGTAAGGGGCACTACTACTATGGACATTATGTGTAGAAGGGGTACTACTGTGGACATTATGTGAATAAGGGGCACTACTGTGGACATTATGTGTATAAAGGGCACTACTACTGTGTGCATTTTGTGTAAGGGGCACTACTGTGGACATTATGTGTATAAGGGGCACTACTCCTTTGGCATTATCTGTATAAGGGGAACTACAACTGTGGCATTATGTGAATAAGGGATATTACTACTGTGGCATTGTGTGTATAAGGGGCACTACTGCGTGGTGTAACGTGTGGTAACGGACACTGCTGCATGGCGTAACATGTATAAGGGGTAATACTGTTGTAGTGTAACATGAATAAGGGGCACTACTATGTGTTGTAACAGGAATAACGGACACTACTATGTGGAGCAATGTGAATCAGAGACACTATGTGAATTTGGGAGGAAGGGCACAAATTTATAGTTTACAGGGGGCCCTGAACACCCTAGCACCAACCCTGGATGGATGGTACAAAATACAGCGAGATACTGCAAGACAGCCAGCTTCAGTCTTCCAGAAAACTAAAGCTTGGGAGAAAGTTCACCCTTCAGCAGGTCAATGAAACCAATCACAAAGCCAAAGCAATAGTGGCGTGGTTGAACAACAAAAAGATGAATGTTCTGCAATGGCAGTCCGATCCCAAACATTGTGCAAACTGGTAAAAACTTACATCAACAGATTTAAAGCTGTGATTGCGGCAAAAGGTGGTTCTACTAATTACTAGTCTGCAGAAGTTTAATACTTATACAAGCAGCATTTTTCAGTTTGTATTAAAAAAAATAATAATAATTACACAAATAATGTATTATTAGTTTGAAAATGTACTGTAAGAACCTACTGGTTCGCTATAAAAATAGTACCTGGAACAACTTGTTAAAGTTTTAACAAATATAAATATGTACATACACACACATATACATACATATGCATATATATATATATATATATATATATTTATTACCAGTTATTTGTATAGCGCATACATATTCCACAGTGCTTTACAGAGAATATTTGGCCATTCACATCAGTCCCTGTCTCAGTGGAGCTTACAATCTATATTCCCTACCACATGCTCATACACATACACACTAGGGTTAATTTTGTTGGGACCCAATTAACCTAGCAGTATATTTTTGGAGTGTGGGAGGAAACCGGAGTACCTGGAGAAAACCCACTCAAGCACAGGGAGAATATACAAACTCCACACAGGTAGGGCCATAGTGGGAAATGAACCCATGACCTCAGTGCTGTGAGGCAGTAATGCTAACCATTACACCGTCTGTGCTGACCACACACACTGTATACAGGGACGTAGAGAGCTGGGCCTCTGTACTTTTTGGTTGGGGGCCCTGGCCTAATCGTGGGAGGTGTAACCACATCCCTCATAAGTAATGCTATGCTCTTCAGCGGCAGGTTGTGTGCTAGGCTGGGGAGAGAGGCTGCTGCTGCTGACAGATAAGTGAGAGGGGGGGCCAGCGGCATACCCAGGCTCCTCCAACAAGCCCTGGCTTGGGTAATTAGTACCCATTCTCCCCCCCTCTCGGTGACCCTGATTGTATGTATATATATATATATATATATATATATATACACACACTCACATTGGGCCGCCAAGAGACGAGCCGGGCCCGGGTGACAGAGGCCGTGACCTAATCGCGGGAGGCGTGGCCGCGCCCCCTTAGGAAAAAAACCACAGAAAAAAAACCACGCTGCCCCCTCTGCGAGCTCCTCAGCCCGGCGCACAGCCAATGGGGGGGCGCGATCAGCGTGATCGCTCCCCCCGTAGTCATAGGAGACTGCTCCAGCTCCAGGATTTAGGACCACTACAGTAAAATATGCCACTCAGCCTATAACTGGGTACATGCAAACTGACTGATACAGACAGACACACACCCCTATCACTAAAAAACATGAATGCAGCAGGCAAATAAATACAGCCAGCATGATTTATTAAAGATCCCCCTCCCCCCAGTAGTACCCCTTATATAGTGCCCCCCAGTAGTAGTCCCCCCAGTAGTGCCCCTTACATAGAGTCCCCAGTAGTAGTCCCCCTTTTGAAGTGCCTCCAGAAGTGTCCCTTATATATTGTCCCCAGTAGTAGTCCCGCCTCTGCAGTGCCCCCAGTAGTAGTCCCCCTATGCAGTGCCCCCAGTAGTAGTCCCCCCTATGCCGTGTCCCTTATATAGTGCCCCCAGTAGTAGCCCCCCCAGTAGTAGTCCCCCAGTAGTAGTTCCCCTTATATAGTGTCCCAAGTAGTAGTCCCCTATTCAGTGCCCCCAATAGCCACCCCCTCTATACAGTGCCCCCAGTAGCACCCACCCCCTCTATACTGCACCCCCAGTAGCGGCCCCCCTCTATACAGTGCCCCCAGAAGCCCCCAGAAGTGCCCCAAGTAACGGCCACCCCCCCTATACAGTGCCCCAGTAGCACCCCCCCATGCAGTACCAGTGTAAGTGCCCTTGCCCCTTAAACACACAAATAAACTCCACAAATTACCTGAATCCCCGCTCCTGTCACGACCGCCGCTCCTCCGGGCCCGCTCTGCACTATGGGAAAGACATCATGACGTCTCTCCCATCCCCCGCTGTGGCGGGAGCCGGAAGGCGGAGCTCTTGAGTGAGCTCCAGCTGGCTCCCTCCATGGACGTAGCAGCCAATGAGAGTCTGTCTGACTCTAATTGGCTGCTAAAATAAACACACTGCCGCAGGGAAGTACGAGCGTACTCTCCGGTGCTGGCGGGGCGGTGTTTGTTAGTGTGTAGTGCGGACTGCACTCACTGCGGTCTACACCACACTTAGTCATCGGCGGGCAGGTGGGTTTCTGGGTACTCAGAAACCCCCCCTCTGTGCGAGCCTGATGGTTGTCAGCATGTATTCAGCTGCAGACAACCACCGGAAGTGGTCTCTGTAGCACAGCTCATGTGCAAAGCTCCAGCTGCTTCTGCACACAATATAACCACTGATGGTTATACCATCAAATAGTGTAGTGGTTCCCAAATTTTCTCAGTTCATGGAAACCTTATTGACTAAGAATTTTTTTGCGGAACCCCTAGGCCAAGGGGTAGAGATATACAATGTCTAGCAACAGAATGTTTTCTTTCTTCCAATGCAATTGGCAGACTGATAAGCGATCTATAATGTACCTGACAACTTACCTACAATCTAAAGAACCCAGACCCAGGCCCGATAGGTGAGTAATAAGACGTTGTTCACTTGACCCAATCCATAGTGTGCCACTTATTACCAGGCTGTGGTAAAGCAGCACGAGTACTGACAGCAGCAGTGAGAAGTGTAATAGTCCCAGGGAGCCGGCACTCTCTTCCTATGCAGCCAGACGTTAGTACAACCCTATGTGTGTGACTGTGCAGCTACTTTGCAGCGCTCTAAGCCGAGAGGGAGCTGTGTGTTATGGGGTGGTGTTACGGGGGACAATAGCCCTGATCGCTTCCCCCCTTCCCCAGATCAATCCTTGGTGCCTGTGTATAGAGGGTTTGGGCACACAATGCCAGTGTACATGGGTGGGGCTGCAAAGTGTCAGTGTACACAGGATAGGGGCACAGGTGGGCTGCATAATGTCTGGGTATACAGGGTGGTGGTACAGGTGGAGCTGCACAGCGCTAATGTAAACAGGGGGAAGGCACAGGTGGGGCTTCACAGTGTCAGTATACACAGGGTCGGGGGCACATGTGGTCTGAACTCAGTGTACTTCTTACCTGCTCTAGTTTGCAGACAGCTGCTGCAGGACTCCAACTGCAATCACTCCAGAGGTGAAGCTGGCACAGATTCTTTTTGCAGAGGGTTCCAATAACACTATTCCAGAGTGCTCCTAACTCCATTGCCCTCTAACCTCCAGCAGCTGGCTGCCTGTACAAACTCTGGTAGCACGCAGAGTAGCCAGACGACAGCCAGTGCAGGGGGTTGGAGAGGGAAGTGCTGCAGTCTGCAAAGATTTCATTACTCCTGGGAGGGGGAAAGATCACGGCAGGGTCACAGGAGTGGGACATCCACACATTGGATTTGGGTTAGCCTCAGCTGTGCAGGGAGGAGGAGACTGGAGGGTGCAGAGCCGAAGCATGCAGCAGCCCTCTGTGTAAATGGCCGCACGCTGAAGCTGCTATGGCTAAAGCAGCGTCCATCCAGTCTAATACCTTGCCGGCCCAAATAATCTCATTTGGAACTGGACTGGACCATCAGGCCACGGCACCCCTGTTATAGAGCCGCTGCACCCTGGCGACAGTTTGGATACCATTGGAATAATGTATAGATACAGCATGCGTTTCAACTATAAAAATATATTTCTTTATAATCATTTTATTAAAAAAAAACATAATTTTGTTCAGAAACTTTTTCATGTATAACATTGGCAATAAACTGACCAGCAGTCCATTATTTTAGTAGTCCAATAACTCACCATTTTTACGTTCCTTAAGAGGGGGCAATTGCTGAACTGACTGCAAGGACAGCTCCTGAAAATCATGGGCGACTGCTTCACTTTGGGGGCTGGGAGCCAAACAGAGTAAAGACCCAGTCTCATCCTCTTGGACCAGTTGGTGGTCCATAATGGCGCAAGTAGACGGGAAGGGAGGGAATTGTGTCTTCACGCTTTGCAGGACAAAACTGTAAAAAAATATATAAAATGGAAATAGTTAAATAATTATATTTTATATAAAAGTGTTCTACAAATTAAGCCATTTTTTACTATGACACAGCAACATTAATAATCTACAAATGGATATCTGCATTTACCATTATGATGAGAAACTCTGCCTAGCAGTCCCGGCCTGAGACATGAAGGGTCCACCAGGGAATGCAGTGTTAGGGACCCAAGCTTGAGTGGTGCGGCCAGCCACCATAAGGGGTGTGGTCAGCTACCATAGGTGGACTTGGCCAACCAAAAGAGGACATGCAAAGAACACGCCCCCTTTATAAAGATGTGGATATGGTGTGTCAGGACCACACATTTTGATTGGTATGAGGGCTAATCTAGGTGTAGTTTCCAAAGAAACAAACCAAGCACTCAAGTTCATCCATGATCCTGCTCCGCCAAGTTACTGATCCCTAGAGGATGGGGTGTGGCCCTCAGGCAGTGTGGCCCATTGGGGATTTCCCCTGTAAACCTGTGGATCAGTTCAACCCTACTGCCTAGGCATTACGAAATATAAATAAAGGAAAAAAAAAAAAAAGAGTAGCATTTACAGCCCTGAATAAACTGACCAAAGCTAATGATTACTGCAGATCATGTTATATAAAACATCTAAGACATGGTATAAACATTTTGTTCTCAAAGCAGTTCGCAATAATGTCCTGTTTGCTTTAGACTATATCACATGCACACTCCTTTCATACAAATACTAGTAACGTTCAAATGGAGCTATTACATTTTGCAGATCTCTATACCAAGATGCCAGAGATGTCTGCACCTCCTTGACCTAAGGAACCTATTTATCAAGCCAAAATCATAAAACAAAGCAAATTCTTAAGGTGCCCACACACATAGCGATGTGAGACAGGCGCCCGGCATCCCGATCGAAGGGATGCCGAGCGCCGCGAGCAGACAGCCACGGGGGGGAGGGAGGGTTAGGCTTAGGGCACCCGGGTGCCCTAAGCCTAACCCTCCCCCCCCCCCCCCGTGGCTGTCTGCTCGCGGCGCTCGGCATCCCTTCGATCGGGATGCCGGGTGCCTGTCGCACATCGCTATGGGTAAGGCACCACCCCGGGAGGGTTAGGGTTAGGCTAGGGGGAGGGAGGGTTAGGGTTAAGCACCCCCGGGGGGAACTTAGGGTTAGGCAGCGGGGAAGGGGGGTTAGGCACTTAGAGGAGGGATTAGGGTTAGGCACTTGGGGGGGAGGTTAGGGTTAGGCACCCCTTAGGAGGGTTAGGGGGTTAGGTTAGGTTAGTAAGTACTTACCTATCGACGATCGTGATTTCCAGCACTGTCGGGCTTCCGCTGCCGGGCTTTTGTCGCCAGGCGCTGCCGGGAATCATACCAATTCCTATTTATTAAAGTGCGGGTTTTTAGAAGTGGAGATGTTGCCCATAGCAACTAATCAGATTCTACTTAGCATTTATCTAGCACCTTGTAGTAGATAATAGCTAGAATCCACTTCTAAATATACCCCTTAATGTTCATACACAATACATTTTGGACACTGGATTATCAGTACCCATTAGCTTTTACCATGTACAACATTCTTTGCATTTAACTGTAATACGTCCAGACACATTTACATACACATGCATTATATACATATATATATATATATATATATATATATACATACACACACACACACACTGTATACAGGGATGTAGAGAGCTGAACTTCTGTATTTTTTTGTTGGGGGGGCGCAGCCTAATCGTGGGACGTGTAACCACATCCTCCTTAAGTAATGCTGCACGCCTCAGCCTACTTATCATTTATCTAGCATCTTGTAGAAGATAATATAGTAGCTAGAATCCACTTCTAAATATACCCCATAATGTTCATATACAGTACATGTGTTGCAGATACTGGATTATCAGTGCCGATTTGCTTTTACCAACTACAACATTCTTTGCATTTCCTTAGTTTTGGGTAATATAAAATTGTTACAGTTGCTTCAATGTATCCCAGCATAATTATTCCAGCTATTAGCACAGATAACAGAGATGCTATTGGACAGAAATGGTAATATAGACCATCTACTAAGAATCCTGATTTTACAGCATTTAAAGGGATATTTATCAAAGTTTGGAGAGAGATAAACTTGTGAGACCTAATGTACCAACCAATCAGCTTCTAACTTACATTTTAAAAGCTGTGTTTGAACAATTACAGTTAGGAGCTGATCGGATGATACTTTATCTCTCACAATTTTCTCTCTCCAAACTTTGATAAATACAACCATAATCCCATAAGATGTTTGTGTTTGGAATGCGAGAGATATACATCCACCACATACATTAAATGGAAAAGACTTAACAGAGAAGTCACACTTGCATGATAATCAGCCATCATTTCTTGTTTATGATACTGCACATTGTATTTAGATGGGGCATATGTTAGATTTACTGTAAGGCTTTTGAACATTTTCTCAAACATTTAAAAGGTTTACAACTAAAATTAATGTTTGTGTGCCAGTATGCTCTCATGTATAAAATATTGCTATTAATTAAGCAGGTGCAAAAGGGTTCTACTCTCTTCATTCTGAGAATGAAAAACAATCTACTTCTGCAGAATACACCTGGCTTAATAATTATACATCAGACCTGCGGCAACAAGAACAGGGTATTCTTTGTCTATATACCAAGCCTCCAATATTATAGGAAACGGAGCATTCCAAAACAACAAATCATTCTGAGGGCAATAGAGCGATAATTCCATCAATACTGCCCTGTACAGATGTGATAATTATTTTGGTAGTTTCATTACAGAAAATAAAGGGAATTATTTATGAAAGACTAACATGTGTTGTTGCCATTTTGTTTACGCTTCAGGACAGACCAGAAAATAGATCTAAAAAAAGCTAAAAAAAAAAAAAACCTATTTCAAATTTTCATGTAGATATCCAAAAACTGACATTTGTACATCATTATACAGTTTTACAAACTACACTAATTCTCCTTTAAAAAAAGAGCGGTCCGCTTAGGAAGCTAACCACCTGTCCCCAGATGTAATAACGTGCGCAGGTGTTCGATGTGCAGGAATCCTGCCGTTTGGACAGCAGTATGTTTCTTCCCTCCCACCCTGCCGATGTTAGGAGAAAGCTCTCCTTACACATTGCAGCTTATCATGCGATACCTCTGACTGATCAGTTCCCTTGACAGTTTATAAATTATATTGTGCAGAAAGAGTAGCAGTAATATGTATGAAGAATGGAATGAAAAAATCCTCCCTACCAGGAGAATCAGCCAAGAGACAGCTGCCACAAAGGTAATTATCTTCTGAATGGCAAAGGTCAGGGTATAGCGGATATTGCAGGCATAGTTGCTGACTTTTTGGGACTCCCCTATGAAAGATCCTGGAGAAAGAAGTCTACGGCATTTTGCAGTAGGAGGCAGGACCACGAAGATGCTATTCACAGATATAGGATAATAGATATGAATTGACAAGCCTATACATATATTAAATATGTGATATAATGAGGATATTGTAAATCATAATATATAGTAAGCCAATCCCAGGGAGATATATACAGTAGATATATATGATCAGTGGTATCGAACACAAGTTTTAACACACTAAATTTCTTTCTGTTTTCTATGTACACATTTCTGTTCTGTTTGACTCTTGATTGTATTTTAAATATTTTGTCAGATTGGTAACTCCATATGATATCATTTTAATTATAAATCAATAAAGATAAATGAGTTTTAACTGTGAAATTGAATGCACAGTGTGGGTTGAAGAAATAGTGCACCACAGTTATACTCTACTTTTTTCTCTGTTTCTTTGATTTACGTATATAGAGTATATGGTAGCACCTCAGTGACAGGACTTATTGGCATATAATAACTCCTGTGAAATATTGCAGTCACTATAGAATTACAGGTTGAGTCTCCCATATCCAAAATGCTTGGGACCAGGGGTATTTTGGATAACGGAATATTCCGTATTTTGGAATAGTTGCATATCATAATGAAATATCTTGGGAATGGGACCCAAATATACATACAGAATACATTTATATGTTATATACACCTTATACACACAGCCCTACAGGTCATTTTATACAATATTTTCAATGATTTTGTGGCTCAAACAAAGTTTGTGTACAGAAATTAAATTCATTTATGTTTCATACACACCTTATACACACAGCCTGAAGATAATTTTATACAATATTTTTAATAATTTGTGCCTTAGACAAAGTTTGTGTACATTGAACCATCAAAAATCAAAGGTTTCATTATCTCAGTCATGCCAAAAAAAAAACGTATTTTGGAATATTTGGATATGGGAGACTCAACCTGTATCCACAGTAAGAATTTACTCTATTAACTAAATCAGCAACACACAAACACTATGAGCCGACAATATCTATATTGTTATTATATTCACAATACTGCTGCGGGATCACCTGTAACTCTTGTATGATCAGTTCCCTTGACAGTTTATAAATTATATTGTGTAGAAAGAGTAGCAGTAATATGTATGAAGAATGGAATGAAAAAATCCTCCCTACCAGGAGAATCAGCCAAGAGACAGCTGCCACAAAGGTAATTATCTACTGAATGGCAATGGTCAGGGAATAGCGGATATTGCAGGCATAGTTGCTGACTTTTTGGGACTCCCCTTTGGAAAATCAAAGGTTTCATTATCTCAGTCATGCCCAAAAAAATCCGTATTTCGGAATATTTGGATATGGGAGACTAAACCTGTATCCACAATAAGAATTTACTCTATTAACTAAATCAGCAACACACAAACATTATCAAAATCCTGGAGAAAGAAGTCCATGGCATTTTGCAGTGGGAGGCAGGACCACGAAGATGCTATTCACAGCAAGTTGAATCATCACAGCCACATCCACTTCACAACAGAAGTGGATTTGAAGGTCGTCTCCTCTACCTACCATGGTCCCTAAAATCCTGAGTCTCCCAGATATTTCAGGAAAGTAGGCAAGTATGACCTCAAAAGTGCCTTCCCCAATTCTAGCTTTAAGGTGTAAAATCTATATTAATTACTAACTACATTACTCTTTCTTGCTTGTATCTTTCTTTTCAGTGGTATCTTTATATCATCAGGCAGAGATGTTTATTTTCCTTAATCTGAAATTAAGGGTCCCATTTAACAACAAAACATAACCCGTTTTAGCACACCTTTAGATGGCAAGAGCAATAGGGTACCCATTGTTGGCAATGGTAACCTGGCAGCAGCCTTTCTGGCTTCAGCGCAGCCTTCCAGGCACTGCCGAGTCCCCGTCATGTGAAAGAGTCATGCACATGCGCAGACTGACCGTTGTGCATGACATAGAAGCCCATCGCTACAGCCAACGAGGACGCCGCCGCTGGATCTCAGTGGCGACCTATTTGTAATGAAGAATACCAGTGGCATATTCGTTTTAGTCACTGCAATACTAAACGAAATATGCTGCTGGTATTTAGGTAAGTTGATAATTGGGACCCTATATCACAAAGCTACACCCTAGATACTGTATATCCCATGCAGACCACAGAACAGCTGTGTTGTACCCAGGGATCATGAGCATTTGGGCACAAGACCGAAAAGAAAGCTTTCTAGTATTTCCTAGTAAGCCAGTAAATTAAAGTCATCTGATATCGTATTTACCATAATGATCAGAAACTCTGCCTTTTAAAACCTATTTTAAAAAAACAGAACAGCATGTATTAAAGCTACACATTTTCTTTTAAAGGTATGTAGGGGAAAACCAGGATAAAATGTTCTGAACATTTCTTCTTATAATAGTAGAGAATCTGCACAAAAGCATTTCCTCTTAGGGGGGGGACTGAACAAACTTCTGTTCACACCAACTAAGCTGTTTAGGAATGCCAGGGGTGCAAGGGGTTAGCTATGAAATACACAATCAGTTTAAGCCTTTGGTGTATTATTTCACAGACCCACCCACTTTAATTAGAGATTTATAAGGACAATTGTGTGACCACTTCTATGTAATGCATCGTTGGCGGGGAAGGATTCTCAGTTTGCGGTAGAAGAAAACGGGTTTTGGGAAGCGGGGGCAATCTGTAAACCTCAGGCAAGTTTTCACACATTTTATTTAATTGTCTAAACAAGAAACATTACAGGATTTTTTTTGTGATCTACCTGCATGCAACAATGAGCCTGAAGTCATACAGGAAACTATGGTTTGTGTAAAATAATAGACTTTGTAAGTAAAAATAAGTAATAAACACTGAAAACACAACTAGGTCTGCAAAAGCAGCATACCAGGATAGCCAATATATATTTTACAATTACTCACTGCTTTATTTATGGAATTGGACCCAGGTGAGCAACTGCGCTTGAGCGGCCAGTAATTAGCACAGAGGGAGCTGTAGCATTACACGCAGTCTCCTGCGATACCCCCTTGGCAAATACCTATGATGCTCGAAAATGGATCGATCCGGCTGTTTTCGAAGTATTTACCACATTTTAGTGGCGCAGTAAATAGGCCCTACAGTGTTGCAAGCAAACTTTGTAATACATAAATGAGAAATTAGGTTTTTTACTTGGTCATCAAAAAATCAAATTTGCCTAATGGACCAGAATTTCGGGGAGCTCTCCAAGACTAGAAAGAGAGAGAGTAGGCCAGCCTCCCACATCCACTCATGTCCCCAGAGAAGTGGGCATTCTGCGGGCTTGACGAAGCGCTGTCAATGCATGAATCTGGGGACCAGAGAGCAACACCTCCAGTTCTGGAAGTGTTCTAATGAACCTGGAATGAGGCATTGTAAAAGGAAGCCAAGCACCAAAATGGAGAACAGTGAACTCTGTCTGCTGGGTGGCGAAGCAGCGAGAACAAAGCCTTGGAAGCCAGGCCAAAAAGGGCTGACCCCTTGGTAACTGAGTACATATGGAGAAGCCAGGATTACAGTGGGATGGGTACGGGATGCTGGCAATCAAAATACTGAAATAGTAGTAATCTCCCTGACTTCCTGAAGAGCCTAGCAATCTCCCTGATAGCTCCTTACCCCCATTATGAAGCGGTTGTATATAAATAAATAAAAAAGAGATATATACATTCAAATGGGATCATTAGTATAATTTCCCTGCATTGGTTATGAGGCACAATGATCCCTTTTGCTACATTCATTTTCTGAAAAGTATCAGTGTGTTTTCATCAATGAGCAGATCTTAGATTTTACTAACTGCTTTGGGGCTCATTTACATTTGGATGTAAGTCAGGTTTATGACACGCCTCTCAGATGTAGCAGTACACGCCCACTTTACCGCCACGCTCATAGGTGTTGCTTTCACAATCTCCCTGAAAAGATTTTTCAAAAATAGGCAAGTATACCTTCAGGTGCCGGCGCTGGGATTCTAAAAGGTGTCAGGATTCTGGCGGCACGATTTGTAAGCCCTGGCATCCCCTGTGCCAGGATACTGAACATATCCCGATTACAGGATATTTGGGAATTTGGAAAAGGAGCGGCAACCTGATGAGAGCAAGGAAGGTAAGTCTCTGATAGGAGGGGGTGCACGGTATTCGGCTCCGTTGGGAGTCTACACTGATACATCACCTCCCCAGACAGTGACTGTCCCCTCCGGTACATATTGCAGGCAAGCGCCTGTCACCAGGTGCACTGCTGGCACATACACCCGGAGGAGGACGTCCAGTCTTTAGAGCAATCCCAGCCAGTCAATCATTTGCCGTACTCCGCTCCCCAGAAGATCTCTCCCGGGCATCGTACACTACAATACTACTTAGACCAGTGGGACGCCGCAGGTCCACAGAGACACATACAGTGACAAATCTCTCAAATCACCACGGTCAACGTGCTAGGTTTCTCAAATCAGCCCTCAGGCCACTGTCTCACCCTTATGTGGGATCAAGACACTCACCAATGTGGATGTACCATTGTTCAGTTTACTCAATGTCCCAAAGCATGTTACATGCAAGGGCTGAAAAACTTTTTAAAAAAGTGTTGAACTAGGGTACCCATTTTATCTTTGTAAAGATACACCACTGTACAGAAGCATACTCCTTGAGATACGGAGTTGAACTTTTTATTCACAGTATTTATTTGCTTCATTGACAGCATGTGATGTTGACTGATTGATGGCAGTAACAATGTACAGTATTTCATTTTGAAGTAAAGTTTTCTTATATATATCTAAAAGTGAGTCTACATCTGAATATTATATACAGTACATACCTTATACAACCCATTTACTTACTAGAAAAACAATAGGAACTTGTTCTTGGCGGACAATAATAAGTCTTTACAATAAGGGACATTCTGAGGTGTAGCGCTTGGGTAAACAAATTTGCACATGATTACAGGATATGCACAACTGCCACTCTAGTAAATATAAAAGGTCAAAGTTGACCCTCATTTACAGTGTGCCTCCTGAAGGGAGAAGGTTTACGGAGCATAAAACAAGTTAAAAGAAGGGCTAATATCCCATGTCAAATTGTCTGGGCATTATAAACTTGCAGTTGGTGTATGTACCTAAAGATACAGCTCTAACAGTTTTTTTTACCACTAAACTCCGACATGCCTGTCACTGTAAACCCAACAGATTATAACACACTTTAATACATCCTCCTGTCTATCCTGTTTGAAGCCCAACATTCCTGCTTTAATGATCTGTCAGCTAATCGAAAATCCTGACCCTCAGTAAGGTGTGAATAACCAGCAAAGACAATCTACAAGCACCTCTAGTAATCTGTCACCACAGTGGTTGCTAATAAGTGTTGCAGAATAATGAGACTGAAAGTTTTGTAATAAACATGAAGGAGAATAAACCACGCAGTGTTTAATGTGCTGGTGTCGTTTCCCCTTTAAGATTTTATAATTCAGTTATGGATGTTCCTATCCTATAGGATTGGTTAGGGGGAGGAGTTAGTTGCTGCTAGGCAGTTTAACTACCTCTTTGTTCTGGTTCCCCTCCCAACTACCCTATTTTGTTGGATGAGTTGTGTGCTTGGCAGTAAAGATCGATTTGTGGCTGGTTAAGGTTTAGTTTAGGTTAGTGGGTGCGCTCTTCTTCTCATGATGGGATAGACAATAGGCCAATTGTCCTGACCGAGAAATGTCTACACCACCTGAACAGATGGGTTCTCTTATTGGGAGAGTTGAACGCCAATGTTTGATTGTGTGGTCGATTGTGATGGTCATGTCCATCCTTTAATGCCTCAGTTGGTCAGTAAAATTTGACATTATTTTAAAATGCCAGCACTGTTGTCTGTGGGGCTGATTAGGCATTGCACGCAAGTGCAATGCTGAATGCAGATTCCCGTTTATGCTAATGTGCAGAATGGGTCCTGTGTGATCACACGCAGAACCTTCTATATCTCTGTCTTATTGACAGGCAGAGGCATTTAAGGTGTGGGTGCGGCTGGCGTTCCCGAAAACAGGGGCGTGTCCGCCCAGTTTTCCAGGAGTGGC
Organism: Taudactylus pleione; assembly: GCA_031769625.1. Classification (NCBI taxonomy): domain Eukaryota; kingdom Metazoa; phylum Chordata; class Amphibia; order Anura; family Myobatrachidae; genus Taudactylus; species Taudactylus pleione. Next base: position 6,484,045 of record JAUIMM010000148.1, on the reverse strand, counting down.
AAGGCCAGGGGCTGCTTCCACAGATGCAGTTTCCTGGCCTTGCAAGCCCACACCGATGGTCACGATGGTGATCCCAGCCTGCAACCTCTTAGTGAGTTTAAGACCATGCAGGCCTATGCATCAAGCTGTTTTTTTTTTTGCATAAACTGCATTTTCTACATCATTTTATGTATTGTATCTATGTACTAATGGTACAATGCAGGAGATTGCACAGAAATATCTGGTAGGGTGCTAATTAGCACTTCAGATCGCAGTCCCCATTATTATCAAAGGGGACTACGATCAAACCCCTATGTACCAAACTCCTAAAGCGAAGCTTTTCAGAGTCTGGCCCCAGTAATTTACAGCATCTTCGGATGGTGAAGTCTCTCACGAAAGGCAATTTGCCAGGGATATAACTCGCAGGGATTACCGCAACTGCTGTCCCTGTGAGTTCCCACTTGTATATAGAGGGGAGCTTTTCATTAATAATGAAAATATCCCCTGCGATATGGATACATAATAATTGCGGCTGTTCAGTGATTATTAGTGCATAGACCCCCATATCATCACACCATCAATGGTAAAGGTGGATTGTGTGTGTAATCAACGTAAACTTGTGACCAATTGTGTCCGTATATATATATATATATATATATATATATATATACGGTCCTCATGATGTGTATAATACCTACTCCCGGCTATCACCACATTGTATGTGGGACTGACGCGGCCTGACCAGCGTCGGCCTGTATTGGTGTCCAGCAGCAAGGTGTGCGAGACCGACAGGATCCTGGGACGTTGTTCGGAGATTGCCTGGTGGAGTATTTTAAAAAGTTCATGTGGTAACCAGCCCACACCGTTTTTTAATAGTTACGAGCGCATCTCAGGGAGTATGCGTCTGTACAGTGGTGTATCTTTACAAAGAAAAAATGGGTACCCTGGTTCAACACTTGTTTAAAAAGTACCATTGCATTGATTTTTAAAGTGATACTATGTCAAAATAAATAAGCGTTTATTTGCACTGTGGACCGCCCCCCTTTCTATTTTATAATAACAGATATACAGACCTGGACCTTGGTCTTTTACAAAAGGGGAGCTGCGGTCCTTAGAAAAAGTAGCAGGACCTGGTGATAAAGGAGCTTTGCTGGACTCAAGTGATACTAATTTGTGTGTGAAAAAAAAAAATATATATATATATATATATATATATACTGTCGAAGCTGGATAATTGGCTGAGACAAGACAAGTTTAAAATTGTATCGCAGCGACGCCATCTTGCGACTGGCCGCAAGACGCCATTTTAGAAAATTAGATCGCAAGACGCCATTTTGCGAATGGCCGCCTAAGCGCCATTTTAGATAAACTTACACTTTAGTACATGTGGCGATATTACTATTAGCAACATGCGATTGCATCTTTCACCATTTCTCATACACACATTAATACGCACAATTGCGCTGTTAACTAGTCGCATATTAGAGAATGCATAAGACTTTGTATGAAATCGCTGTTTTATTAGCTTTATGCGCACGCATCTGCCCCAAGTTAACTAGTGTTCTTATATCAAACCCCGCATACTCACACATTACATATTCACACATAAGGTTTAATAAGCTTTAAAGTATAAGATTTAAGTTGGTTCAGTTAGTATAAATGCTGTGAAATAAAGATATTTGACAACTAGGGTTTTATACATGCTAAGAAAGCCGTGTTTGGTTTCGTACTGATGCGTACTCTTTCAACAGAATTCTGGTACTATCGGTATGGAGATCGCATCATGCATTCTCAACTAATGGACCGCAGAGACTTCAAGCAACAAGATGTATAACTGTTAGGATGTTGCAGGGGGCGGGAGGGCAGAGACCCCCAGTTGTTAGAGGCTGGGTGAGTTTATTTGAACCAGCCTGTTAAACTCTCTGTAACAGATGCTTCCTCCCTGGGAACCAATGACATCAGCAACAAACTTCTCTATTGTTCGGTCTATTCTGGGGGGGTATAAATATGTGTGCTCAAACACTGGGTTTTTAGTCTTCTTGCTGAATGCTGAATGACGACGGGGTTTCTTGCTGATGCCTATCATCTGGTCTGGAAGCGCGGTGTATGTATACTGTACTTGGGGTCTGTATAATTCCTTTGCGTCTAATTGTGTCTGGATCAATAGCGTGTAACTGACTGTACTTTTTACTTGGATAACACTTTGTGCTTTGGAACCACACGTTCCAAGTCTGGAGTCTTTTATTTACTGTATGACTGCGTACGCAAATTAGCGTCATCCTCAGAGGTTTATAGGTAGGATTTTAGAAGGTACAGGCAGGGGTATATAGAGGTTCAATTTCAATATCGTTAGTATATATATATATATATATATATATATATATATGTTTAAGTTACAAATGATGAGGCAAAGGAAAAATAAATCAATCAAGTATACCGTTTACCGTACAAGTGCCATGAAAGTAGAACCTTGTTTAGTGAGTTTTCTAAAATGTACTGTACCTATGTTGCAACTTTTTCCAAGACAGTAATTATAGATGTGCTAAAAAGTATTCTAGCCACACAAAAAAAAAGTGAAAATGCCCTATGGTTCTATTAAATAACTTACCATGTGTGCAATGATGAAATGCCAACACAAATAAATGTAAATTATATTGCTCAAAGGCATGTATGTCTTGCATTTCATAAAGTAATTTGAGTAAGGGTACAAAATGTACTTCTCCACTGAAGATTTGATGTAGCGCAGAAGAAAAATAAAATGTATGCTGTAGACGTTTCGGTCACTGACACAGTATCATAACTACCTCTGTCAGTATGAATGCAGACTGCTCATTCCAATCTAATCTGCTGGATTATGTTTGTAGAACTCCATGCAGATGGATTTATTTTACTAATATACTTCAGATTTTAGCCCTCGGAGAGCAGTGCCCATGATGCAATACCTTTTGTTCCAGAGTATCCAAGTGCCCTTTTCAAGTAGCTAAGCATATGAAATTGGAGCAGGATCATAGGGCATTGCTGCCTGGTAACGTGTGCTTATGGAAAGCAAATTTCAGCATTAGTGAAGAGCAGTTTAAATCAGATTGATCATTTATTTAATTCGATGTATCACTGACCAGTTACACTGCAAAACTCTGGAAATGTGGTCGTATTTGATCATTTATACAGCAACAATCAGGGCTGCTATAAGAAATTTGCAGTACAGATGAAACAGGCAGGGCCCCCTTTCATCCTCCCAACCTCCAGCCTCTGACGCGGGATGCAGATGTCCATCTTACCAGGAAGTCTCAGGCACTACATGCTAATATTGCTCAACACTGCACATTAATATTCTACTGCAATACATCCTACCATTACTGTACACTGCACTGCAATACATACAAACAATTGGCCTGATTCAGCATGGATCACAACTGCAACAGAGTATACAGATCGATCGATGGTGTGTACTGCGCAGTGCACGTGCATGAGTTAGCATTGCGATCACTTTGCGATCACGCAAGAAGAATAAATGCCATCGCAGAGTGAGAGACAGGCTGTGAGCGTTTGGGGTATGTGACGGGGGAGTGGTCGGAGAAACTAAGGCGTGTCTGGCCGTTTGATCGACGTTGCATGGGCATGCATAAATTGGCCACTCAAACGGCATACGCAGCTTGAGTACTCACTGCGTGCAACAAGACTTGCATTTTCTGCGCAGGTCAGACCTGCTTTAAATGTGCATGTGGGGGCCGATTTTACTCTATATCCCCAAAGTATACGCAGGACTGCAAGGTATTACGGATGTGATATAGCGGTAATGGGCATCTCTATGCTGGCTGTGCAACGGCTTTGCGATTGCATTCATTAGCATATTTTCGCAACAGACCACCGTGCGATTACAGAGCTGTGATCGCAATAGCGATCCATGCTGAATCAGGACCCATGTTAACCGCACACTAACATTGCACTACACTACACTCTACCATTAGTGGACAGAAATACTGCACTAAACTACCCCTTACTCAGTAGTAAAATTAATTTCTTACTGGTACTCTGTGCGTGCAGGAGGGGGCATGGCCATGGGGCAAGGGCTGTGTCCGCGCGACACGCCCCTAATTCTCAGCACTCTGAGGAATGCACAGCACTCTGGGAGCTGCTGGGGGATCCGGTCTAAAGATCTACAGTAAAAAGGTCGACAATGTCTAGATAGACACCAGATGTTAGACAGTCAATAGGCCGACAGGGAAAAATAGTCGACCGTGACAAAACGTTGACACACTAAAGGTCGACATGTAAGAAAGTAGATGTGTACAAATGATCAACAGAGTCAATAGTCAACACTTTTTTTAGGGTTAGGCACTTACCGCAGGGTTAGGCACTTACCCCGACGGTTACGGTAAATTTACTAAAGGTCGATTTGCTGCTCGATTTGACGAGTGATTTACCACTTCTCAAATCGACTCAAATCAACTGCAGTGAAAACTGTTTTTTCACTGCATTTACTATGATTTGATTTGTTTTGCAATTTGCAAAACAAATTTGATTTGAGTCGGTTTTGAAGAGTGACTTGCAGTTCGATTTGACATGTTCATGTCCAAATCGAACGGCAAATCACCCTTCAAATCCCCGACACAACGAACTGCTTCATGCTTTCACTTTCAGCATGAGCAGTTAATTCTCACACAGATACATTCAGACATCAGTGAGATACCTGCATGTATCTGACTGTAGAAAATGACTAAAGAGTTAAAAATTAAAATAAAAAACGTGAGGTCCCCCCCAAATTAGAACCAGCCCCGGACTGCTGAAACCCCGGTCTGGTTGACTAAGTACAGGAAAAATTTTACATAGGGTCTCCCTGTACTCAGTACAACCAGCACAGGGCTATGGGAAGCAGTGCTGGTTCTGGATTTACAGGGAAACATTTGCGTAGGGTCTCCCTGTAAATCTCCGAACCAGCCCTGGACCCTTTCTAACGGGGGACTGATGCCACAGCCAGGGGAGCCCTATCACCAGGCCCCCCAGCCGCAGCATCAGCCCTGACCGTTAGTCAGCCCAGGCCAGGGATCCCTGGGGAGTTGGAGACCCCTTCAAAATAAGGGGTCTCCCTCTCCAGGGCACCTGTAGCCTGGGCTGATAGCCTGGGGCTATCCCCGCCACCCCTGGACGGTGGGTGGCGGGTTGATTGTGTGAGTGATGTGTAAAGATAGGTAAAAATAAACACTGTCTTTACAGTAGAACTGCAGGTCCCAGCAAGCTTCCCCCACATGCTGGTACTTGGAGAACCACAAGTACCAGCATGTGGGGCATTAAGGGCCCACTGGTACCTGTAGTTCACCTGTTAAGAAATGTTGCAAGAAACACACTCACACCTTACACAGTTTAAGTTTAATACATACATACATACTCACCTATATTACCTCGAGTGCTCCCCTTGTCCAGTAGGCATTGATCGATTAAAATAAGTAAACAAAAAAGCTGACCCTATCCAGAATGATTATTACTACCCGAATGAAGCGCTCAGACATGGCTTCTTCCTTTGAAGCTGCGTGTCTGAGCGTTCATTGGCTGAGAGAGGTCAGGCCCTGCCTCTCAGCCAATGAACGGCTCCTCCATTCAACTCAATGGTGGGAGCCCCCTGTTACAGTGACTAGCGGCATGCAGGCAGCTGTTGGCACCCTTCTCATAGGAGAGCAGAGCAAAGTCTCCAGCACTGCTCTGCTCCATTCACAATCTGTGACATTGTATCTATTCAAGGCCACCTGTTCCTCTTTCTCCTCTGCAGGGGATGAGTTAAGTCCCCCCTCCCCCCAGGGTTGTTCCCTGGTACTGTATATGTACAGCTGAGGAAGCAACCGCAGCACATACTCACTACCACTGCATCCCTCCCATGCCACCAGTTAAAAAAAAAGTAGTGATTAAAAAAAAAAAGTGGCCCCGTCAAGCCAGTGGCCCATCAGGAAACTTCCCAGTGAACCATCTCGATAGCAGGCATGGCAGGGGTAAAAAGGAAGCAGAGGGAGGAGGAGGAGAGTTGGCGGCAGAGAATGGAAAAGTCGACAGGAGATAAGGGCAGTCTCCTGACTGAACTTCCTCTGCTCTGTCCTCCTATGAGAAGGGGACCCAGGGCATGCCACTCCTGTGCCATGCCGTGCCCTGCCCCTATCTGAATTCTCTTCTGCAGCTGTCTGCCTGCTGCATCGTCTAGTCACTGTGACTGACACGGACATGGGGCCTGCTGCATGCCGATGATTCTGAGAGCAAACTGCTTTGTACTTACAGGCAGACATCTGCATATGTATAAGAAGTAGGGGTGAGCGGGTTCGGATTTCTGAAATCCGAACCCCCCCGAGCCCCCCCGATCCGAGTCCGATCCGAGTCAGGCTCGACTTTTCCCGCCTGACTCGGATCTGACATCGAGGCAAAACGTCATCATCCCGCCTTCCGAGTCTCGCGGGTTTTGGATCCTATATAAGGTACCCGCGTCGGCTGTGGACAGTGAAGAGGGAGGGTGGGAGTTAGTGCTGTGTAGTGTAGTGTAGTGTAGTGCTGCTGTTGTCCACTACTTCAAAGTCCATAGGGGCTGGCTGTGTTGTGCTGTGCTGCTGTTGTTAATAGGGGCTGTGTCCACTACTTCAAAGTCCATAGGGGCTGGCTGGACTGTGTTGTGCAGTCAGTTCTCCATAGGGGCTGTGTCCACTCCAAAGTCCTGTGCAGTGTCCCAGTCCTAAAGGGGTGCTGTAGTGTTGTCCAGGGGGTGCTCTGTCCATCAGGGGTGCTCCCCCCAAGTGCTAAAAAAATAATATATTTTCTGTGTTTGTGAATTGTGTGCGCAGTAGCCGCACGTGCATCAACAAAGTAGTGCCAAGCGTGCGCCTGTGTCATAAGTAAAGGGCCGGCTGGCTTGACCGTTAAAGGGTGCTGTAACCCCCGAAAGTACACTCCAGTCCAAACCAAAAAAAAATTATTTTCTGTGTTTGTGAATTGTGTGCGCAGTAGCCGCACGTGCATCAACAAAGTAGTGCCAAGCGTGCGCCTGTCTCATAAGTAAAGGGCCGGCTGGCTTGACCGTTAAAGGGTGCTGTAACCTCCGAAAGTACACTCCAGTCCAAACCAAAAAAAAATTATTTTCTGTGTTTGTGAATTGTGTGCGCAGTAGCCGCACGTGCATCAACAAAGTAGTGCCAAGCGTGCGCCTGTGTCATAAGTAAAGGGCCGGCTGGCTTGACCGTTAAGGGTGCTGTAACCCCCGAAAGTACACTCCAGTCCAAACCTAAAAAAAAATTATTTTCTGTGTTTGTGAATTGTGTGTGCAGTAGCCGCACGTGCATCAACAAAGTAGTGCCAAGAGTGCGCCTGTGTCATAAGTAAAGAGCCGGCTGGCTTGACCGTTAAAGGGTGCTGTAACCCCTGAAAGTACACTCCAGTCCAAACCAAAAAAAAATTATTTTCTGTGTTTGTGAATTGTGTGCGCAGTAGCCGCACGTGCATCAACAAAGTAGTGCCAAGCGTGCGCCTGTGTCATAAGTAAAGGGCCGGCTGGCTTGACCGTTAAGGGTGCTGTAACCCCCGAAAGTACACTCCAGTCCAAACCAAAAAAAAAATTATTTTCTGTGTTTGTGAATTGTGTGCGCAGTAGCCGCACGTGCATCAACAAAGTAGTGCCAAGCGTGCGCCTGTGTCATAAGTAAAGGGCCGGCTGGCTTGACCGTTAAGGGTGCTGTAACCCCCGAAAGTACACTCCAGTCCAAACCTAAAAAAAAATTATTTTCTGTGTTTGTGAATTGTGTGCGCAGTAGCCGCACGTGCATCAACAAAGTAGTGCCAAGCGTGCGCCTGTGTCATAAGTAAAGGGCCGGCTGGCTTGACCGTTAAAGGGTGCTGTAACCCCCGAAAGTACACTCCAGTCCAAACCAAAAAAAAATTATTTTCTGTGTTTGTGAATTGTGTGCGCAGTAGCCGCACGTGCATCAACAAAGTAGTGCCAAGCGTGCGCCTGTGTCATAAGTAAAGGGCCGGCTGGCTTGACCGTTAAAGGGTGCTGTAACCCCCGAAAGTACACTCCAGTCCAAACCAAAAAAAAATTATTTTCTGTGTTTGTGAATTGTGTGCGCAGTAGCCGCACGTGCATCAACAAAGTAGTGCCAAGAGTGCGCCTGTGTCATAAGTAAAGGGCCGGCTGGCTTGACCGTTAAAGGGTGCTGTAACCCCCGAAAGTACACTCCAGTCCAAACCAAAAAAAAAATTATTTTCTGTGTTTAGCCGCACGTATATATCAAATCGATATAACATAAATGGAGGACCAAACTTTCTCCGATAAAAATAAAATAGAGAAAGATCAAGAACCACTTCCTCCTAGTGCTGAAGCTGCTGCCACTAGTCATGACATAGACGATAACATGCCATCAACGTCGTCTGCCAAGGCCGATGCCCAATGTCATAGTAGAGGGCACATACAATCCCAAATGGCAAAGTTCAGGAAAATGACCTTGAAAAAGACATTTAAATCAGCTGAAGAGAAACGTAAACTTGCCAATATGCCATTTACGACACGGAGTGGCAAGGAACGGCTAAGGTCGATCCCTAGTATGTTCATGACTAGTGGTTCAGCTTCACATGACGATGGAAGCACTCCTCCCACTAAAAAAATCAAAAGAGTTAAGCTGGCAAAAGCACAGCGAAGAACTGTGCTTTCTAAGAAGATATCACAAATCCCCAAGGAGAGTCCAAGTGTGGTGGTGGTTGCGATGCCTGACCTTCCCAGCACTGGACGGGAAGTGGTGGCTCTTTCCACCATTTGCACGCCCCCTGCAAGTGCTGAAAGGAGCACCCACAGTCCACTTGCTGATATGCAAATTGAAGATGTCACTGTTGAAGTACAACAGGATGAGGATACTGGTGTAGCTGGCGCTGAGGAGGAAGTTGGCGAGGAGGATTCTGATGGTGATGTGGTTTGTTTAAATCAGGCTCCGGGGGAGACAGTTGTTGTCCGTGGGATGAAAAAGCCCATCACGGTCATGCCTGGGCAGAAGACCAAACATTCCACCTCTTTGGTCTGGCAATATTTCTATCCAAATCCGGACAACAACTGTCTTGCCATATGTACCATATGTAAAGGTGAAATAAGTAGGGGTAGGGACGTCAACCACCTAGGAACATCCTCCCTTATACGGCACCTGCAGCGCGTTCATAAAAAGTTACTGTCAAGTTCAGAAACTTTGGCTAAGACCGTAAGCAGTCCAGGGACACCTAAATCCCGTTGTCCTGTTGTATCCAAGCGCCTGCAAACCACACCGTCAACTCCCTCCTCGTCAATTTCCTCCTTAGTCAGGATCGGAAGTAGTCCTGCAGGCCATGTCACTGGCATGACTGACTCTCCTATCCGGGATTCCTCTGGAGGATCCTGCATTGCTACGCCTACTGCTGCCGCTGCTGCTGTTGCTGCTGCTGGGAGTCGTTCATCATCCCAGAGAGGAAGTAGGAACACCACTACTTTTACTAAACAATTGACCCTCCAACAGTCCTTAGCGAGGAGGATGAAGTACGACAGCAGTCATCCTGAAGCAAAACGTATAACTGAGGCCTTGACTGCTATGTTGGTGTTAGACGTGCGTCCGGTATCCGCCATTAGTGCAGTGGGATTTAGACAATTGATGGAGGTAGTGTGTCCCCGGCTCCAAATCCCGTCTAGATTCCACTTCACTAGGCAGGCGATACCGAGACTGTACAGAAACGTCAGAAAAAGTGTCCTCAGTGTCCTGAAAAATGCCGTTGTACACAATGTCCACTTAACCACGGACATGTGGAACAGGGCAGACTAAGGACTATATGACTGTGACAGCCCACTGGGTAGATGTATCACCTTACGCAGCAACAGCAGCAGCGTCACCAGTAGCAGCATCTCAGAAATGCCAGCTCGTTCCAAGGCAGGCTACGCTGTGTATCACCGGTTTCAGTAAGAGGCACACCGCCGACAACCTCTTAGAGAAACTGAGGGAAATCATCGCCCAGTGGCTTACCCCACTTAGACTCTCCTGGGGATTTGTGATATCTTACAACGCCACCAATATTGTGCGGGCATTACATCTGGGCAAATTCCAGCACGTCCCATGTTTTGCTCACACAATAAACTTGGTGGTGCAGAATTTTCTGAAAAGCGACAGGGGCGTGCAGGAGACGCTTTGGGTGGCCCGAAAAATTTCTGGCCACTTTCGCCATTCAGCGACTGCGTGCCGAAGACTGGAGCGCCAGCAAACACTCTTGAACCTGCCCCGCCATCACCTGAAGCAAGAGGTTGTGACGCGGTGGAACTCAACCCTCTATATGCTTCAGAGGATGGAGGAGCAGCAAAAGGCCATACAAGCCTATACATCCACCTATGACATAGGCAAAGGAGGGGGTATGCACCTGACTCAAGCGCAGTGGAGAATGATTTCCGTGTTGTGCAAGGTTCTCCAGCCCTTCGAACTTGCCACACGTGAAGTCAGTTCAGACACTGCCAGCTTGAGTCAGGTCATTCCCCTCATCAGGCTTTTGCAGAAGCAGCTGGAGAAAGTGAAGGAGGAGCTAAGACGGAGCGATTCCGCTCGGCATGTGGGACTTGTGGATGAAGCCCTTCATTCGCTTTGCCAGGATTCCAGGGTGGTCAATCTGTTGAAATCAGACCACTACGTTTTGGCCACCGTGCTCGATCCTAGGTTTAAAGCCTATGTGGTGTCTCTCTTTCCGGCCGACACAAGCCTGCAGAGGTGCAAAGACCTGCTGGTGAACACACTGTCAGCTGAAGCGGAACGTGACACGTCAACGGCTCCTTCTTCATTTTCTCCTGCAACTGGGGCTGCCAGGAAAAAACTTAGGTATCCTAAGCAACCCGCTGGCGGTGATGCAGGGCAGGCAGGACCAAGTTTGGACATCTGGTCCGGACTGAAGGACCTGGCAACAATTTCTGACATGTCTACTGTCACTGCATATGATACTGTCACCATTGACAGAATGGTGGAGGATTACATCGGTGACAGCATCCAAGTAGGCATGGCAGACAGTCCATACCTGTACTGGCAGGAAAAAGAGGCAATTTGGAGGCCCCTGTACAAACTGGCTCTATTTTACCTGAGTTGCCCCCCCTCCAGTGTGTACTCCGAAAGAGTGTTTAGTGCAGCCGGGAACCTTGTCAGCGAAAGGCATAGGAGGTTGCTTCCACAGAATGTGGAGAAGATGATGTTCATCAAAATGAATTATCAGCTCTTCCAGGGAGACCAGCCTCCAGAAGGTACAGAGGGACCTGTGGTGGTGGATTCAAGTGGGGACGAGTTAATACTTTGTGAGGATGAGGATGTACACACTGAAGAGGGTGAGGAATCGGTGGATGAGGAGGATGAGGATGACATCTTGCCTCCATAGAGCCAGTTTGTGCAGGGACACATTAATTGCCAGCTTGTTTTGTGGGGGCCCAAACGAACCAATCATTTCAGCCACAGTTGTGTGGCAGACCCTGGCGCTGAAATGATTGGTTTGTTAAAGTGTGCATGTCCTGTTTATACAACATAAGGGTGGGTGGGAGGGCCCAAGGACAATTCCATCTTGCACCTCTTTTTTTTCTTTGCATTATGTACAGTTTGGGGCCTAGTTTTTCAAACTGCCATCCTGTCTGCCACTGCAGTTTCACGCCTAGATGGGTCACGTGTTTGTGCCGCCCACTCGTGTCGCTTAGCATAGTCATCCAGCTACCTCGGTGCAACGTTTTGGACATAAAAACACTATTGTGAGGTGTGAGGTGTTCAGAATAGACTGGAAATGAGTGGAAATTAAGGTTATTGAGGTTAATAATAGCATAGGAGCAGAAAAACCTACAAATTCTGTGATTTTAGCTGTTTTTATGCTTTTTTAAAAAAAAATACAGATCCAAAACACAAAACCCAGAACCCAAAACACGGAAGGGTGGTTTTGGCAAAACCAATCCAGATCCAAAACACGAAGAAAGATCCAGATCCAAAACCAAAACACGAAAAGTGGCCGGTGCACACCCCTAATATATATATATATATATATACATATATATATATATATATATATGATACTCAACAAAGCACTGATGTATGATACAGCAGACTAGTACATGGATAAACATAAAAGGGGATTTATTTAGCAATTGGTAGTATAAAGTGGCAAAGGAAATCCATGCTATGTATTGGCTTTTTAAACCCTGCAGCAAAACCACCCGAAATCAACGGTTTGAAAAATTGATAAATAAACCCCCAAAAGGCTCCTTTATGGACATTGAAATATGGTGCAAAACTATACATTAACAAGAGCGGCCAGGCTGTTGTTTTCATGATCTAATTTGCAGGATGAATAGAAAAATGAATTGCTGGCTGGTTGCTATAGTTCAACACACATTTCGCACATACAGTGTCAAGATGATGACTGCACAATGACTCCATGGCAAGAACGATTTTAAAAGGGGGCAGAAGCAATTTAATCTATCCATTTCTATATGTATGTGTATGGATTAGTGGGAGGCATACAGTAGATTCATATAAACAAGTTCAGTACATACTTAATCGAATACAACAAAAGTGGAAAAAAAATTTTAAGAAAGCATATTTAAGAATTTGTGTTGGCAAATTCCTTTACACGTCTATCTGGATGAACAGTGGTGGAGATTATATTAATCTAAATACAGTATCAATTACAGTATGTTAGAAAAAAAAAGTGCAGTCTATTTATCATTATGTATAAAGTATTGAGCATAAATGGGCTTTAAATATTTGATTTACGGGCTTAAATGGGTTTAATTTAATAAATGACAACTTCAAAGAACTAAAACTAATTGGATTCCATTAGGAGCCAAAATAGTCATCATAAAATGTATGTCTTGGATAAAAAGCTTAAATGAAGTAATATACAGTAGGATCTATTTGTTTGTCTGTAAAAATTCAGATAATTTTGTAGGTAAGCTTCTCTTCTGATAGTGTGTCCTGGTAATTACTACAGACAATGGGCCTGACGCAGATTTGGACGTACAGCGCACGCACTGATCAAAATGAGCATGCTTGGAAGAAATTGCGCACAGGTTGAAATGTGACAGCATCTGCACACGCACCTTGTTTAGTACTAGTCATCATCAATGCAGACTTTACCCTATACTACAAATGTGTCCTCATTCACCTATTCTTTTTACGCCATATGGCGCAATTCCTATGCTGTGCGCTGTTTTCTTCAATTTTGTGTCTTCGTTCGTATTTTCTGTACTGGGTACAAAGGAACTTTGATAAAGTCGTACAGTAAGCAAAACAATGCATGGTGAAGGTGACTTGTATCGGACTTGTCCTTTGCCTGTTAATCCTAGATGGTGCACTGTTTCCTCAATTGTGCGATTGTTTCTACAATTTTTGCATCTTAGTTCGCTTATAGTGTACTAGGTACTTAGGATAATTTTTTTTGTCGCAAAGGAATTAGTATAAAGTCGCATATAAAGCATAACAACACATGGTGTGGGTCACTCCTCCTATCTCACCAGTCTTTTGCCTTTTTTACAGACTGTCTACTTTTTCTTCAGTTTTGAAACTTAATTCTCAGTTGTGCTACTTCAAAATGCGAGCGCTCGCTCTGAATGAGAGCGGCCGCATGTATTTTCTGAGCCGGCCTCCTGGCCGTTCGCTAGGCTGTGGATGACCACCCACAGCTTTAGCGAGCGGCCAGGTTGATGGTCGCAATGGTCAAGACCATCACGACCATCGGGGCTTGCGACGAGATCCTTGTGGTAGGGTCTCGTCTGCCGCAAGCCCCAGTGAGCTTTTGGCTCTATTAGAGCCATTAGAGCCAAAAGCTCACCACTGACATCACAAGTGATGTCAGTGGGGCCGCCCCCAAACGGCAGGCGTTCCGTTGGGAACGCCTCCGTTTGGCAAGAGAATCTCTCTCTTGCTCCGGGGCTTGTGCACGCGCAGTGCGGCCGCTGCGCGTGCGCAGGGCCTCTACATCGACCCGCTTGCAAGCGCATCGGCGCTTGCGAGCGGATCTGAATGAGACTCAAAGTCTGTGGCGTGCTAAACGGTGCTATTTGGGTATAGTGATTCCAGGTTAGATGTATGTGGACACATCTGTACGTTCAAAAGATACAGGACCTCATTCAGAGTTGGTCGTTGCGGCCACACGGTCATAAGGTAAAAGGGGCCGGATATGCAAATGAAGCGCTCGCAAGTTGCGTCGTTAAGATGGGATCGTTAGCTGGACGAGCGAGGGGAGGATGCGGCCGTAAGACTAAAAATACGCCCCTTCTCGTTCGCATTACACGTCATCTCCGGGCATATAAGGATTAATCGAGACCATCGGGAACCATCGGAGCTACTCGTATAGCTTAAGGTTGACCATACCCTCTCTTAAGCACTATGATCTAGTCAGTGTAAAAAACTCCCATGTCACATGTGCCATGACACTACTTATTTAATTATGCACACCCATAAAACGCAGTTTGCATAGTCAGGCACGCCTGCGTTCGGATCTCCACTCCCCCGTTCACAAGCACCTTCCCCTGTTACCACCCACAAACGCCTCGTCCTGTCACTCAAACTAACGACCTAGCTGTGTTCAAGGAGAGAGCAATTTCTGATCGTAATAGCTAGTTTGCGCACGCGCATTGCGAATTTTACGCATGCGCAGTTTAGCAAACATCGGTGGCGTACGACCGAGCGGCCACAACGTCAGACTCTGAATGAGGTCCACAGTATGCCTGCAAACAGGCATATTTTCATTTACGTCCAGTCTGCATAGATGCATTTTTGTTTGCTTTACCTCACTGAATTTTGAAAACAGCCTATTACCATCCAGTTCTGCCTCCTCAGTTACAAGTGTAGATGGAATTAAGGGCCTGATTCAGAGCCGCTCGTAAGCGGCCGCTCGTTCGTTCCGAGCGATGTTTGCACAACTGATCGTAATACGCATGCGCGAACCAGTCAGTGCGGCCGAAAATCGCATGTTCGCTAAATAGCGAATGCCTGCTATTTTGAGTGACAGGAGGAGGCGTATGTGGGTGGTAACAGGGGAAGGTGCTTGAAAACGGGGAGTGGAGATCCGAACGGGCGTTTTATGGGTGTGCATAATTAATACAGCAGCGTCATTGAACATGTCACTGGGTTATTTTATAGTCAGAACTGCTCGCAAGGAAAAACCAACCACAAGAATAGCGAGCAGTTCATACGCTGGTCGATGTACTCGATTAATCTAATAAATAGCGGACATGACGTAGGATGCGAGCGGCCAGGGGGCGTAGTTTTCCAAAAAACGACTGCATGTTTTGTACGCTCGTTCAGACCTAGAGGCGTGAACAGACCGCAAAGAGCGAACGGTTCATTTGAATAGCCACCCCTTTTTTCTGAACGAGCGAGCGCAAATAGCATCCGGCTCTGAATCAGGCCCTAAATGCGCAAGACTCTGCAGCCATGGAGCATGCAACGGGGGAATTAATGCAAGAAACACAGTACAAACAGGCGTACGATTATATCTGCATTGGACAATGTATGCTTTGGGACCAGAGGAGTAGCGTGTAGCCAGGGCGCACGTAGCACGTGCATGCTATAGCGCCCCCCTCAAGTGTTCCAGGGAGGAGGCGGGTCCATATAGGATTAAAGTAAAGAGAAATAAAAATAAAGATATGGGGCAGCCCCCTGTCGTGGTGCCCATATGTAGTAGTGCCCATATGCAATGCCCCTTGTAGTGGTGCCCATATGCAGTGCCCCTGTTGTGGTGCCCATTTGCAATGCCACCTGTTGTGGTGCCCATATGCAGTGCCCCCAGTAGTTGTGCCCCTTAAAGTAGTGCCCCTGTAGTTATGACCCCCATACTGTGCCCCCTGTAGTAGTGCCCATATGCAGTTCCCCCCTGTAGTGGTGCCCATATGCAGTGCCCCTTGTTGTGGTGCCCATATGCAGTGCCCCCTGTAGTGGTGCCCATATGCGTGCACCCTGTAGTGGTGCCCCTGTAGTTCTGCCCCCACTGTAGTTCTGCCCCCTCCCCCCTGTATTTCTGCCCCTCCCCCCAGTACTTACCTGATCAATCGCGGCTGTCGTCCGTGCTGTCATTGCCGCTGGCGCCCTGACTGGATCAGCTACTGGCGCCGGCTCCTCAGTGCGCGGGTGATGTCATGACGTCACCCGCGCACTGCATCACTGGGAACGCTGGCCTCTGAAGCGATCCAGAGGCCAGCGCTCACAGTTCAATGCTGGCACCCGGCAGGCTGTCATAAGACAGCTGCCGGGTACACAGCAGCGCGCGGCGTCTTCGGACAGCTGCGGTGCCTGGCGCTTGCGCTCCACTGGAGCCGCCCTCCCTACGCCCCAGTTTGGGACATTTAGGAGGTACAGGATTTACTTTGCCATTCAATAGGAACGCCTACAAGTGGTGTCAGTTGGAGTGCTCACGGCTCTGATAGAGCCGAAAGCACTCCAGGGCTTGTGGCAACGAGACCCTACCACAAGGGTCTCGTCCCAAGCCCGATGGTCGTGACCATCGCGACCATCTTCCTGGCCGCTCGCTATAGCTGTGGGTGGTCACCCACAACTATACGAGCAGCCAGGAGGCCGCTCTAAAAATTAAGAGGGATGGCCCTGATTCAGAGCGAGCGCTCAGTCAGAGCGTCCGGCTCTGAATCAGGGCCTCTGTCTCAGCGCCAGAGTCTACTCACTTGTGCTGCCGGATAGAGAGGAGAAGGTACGGGCAGAAACTGCACACAGACTCCCTTCACTTAATACGCCCCTGGGTTAGGGTTAGCAATAGGGTTGAAAATAGGTGTCAATAGTGTGAACATGTCGAAGTTATGTCAACATCGACATGGTGCAAGGCAACATAATAAATATGTCGACGTACTCTGTTGACATGCAGTACCTGTCAACATAGTGTAGTCACCAGTATTACCATTTTGGAAGTCAACAAAGGACACTACTAGACTGCAGAAGCGTCACACTTATTTTAGAGCAAAGAAAAATAGGTAATTGTACGCACTGGAAGTATGCTCGTGCAGAACTGTGCAAATCTAGGAATTTGATGGAACTTGAGAATTTAAGATCCATCTGTGAATATTTAAAAGTTTGTTCACAAACATTGGTCAAGTGGCTTCTAAACCAGAGATTACTGTTGTGCTGAAACAGGAAATACACAGAAGTTGTCTATAATAAACCTAATAACAGACAAACTCCATTAAACCAAGTGATAATTAAAACCAAATATTTATAGGGTACTCTGTTGCCAGTGATCTTCAAAATATGTAGTGGTTAGAAACCAGTCAAACAAATCCAGTCGAGTTTGAGAGTTTAAAGGAAAGTGGTGCTGTTAACTGGGCTCAGTAGACATTTGGAAACCGCTGTGCATGCTCGTCTACAGGAATGGATAACACACTGATAATGAAAATATATCTTATTCGGGTATAGTGAACTACACAATTACCCCAGCATAATGATAGGCTGATCCAGAGGTTTTTTTTAATCATCACTGAAATGCTTATTTAAACTATTGATAGTAAAAGTGGATTTAGCCTCTAAAGTAATGTAATGTTAAAGGCTTCATAATCTAATGAGCAGATGGTCAGATATCACAAAAAGCATTTCAGAATAACTTCCCCGAAGCCCACCCTTCTCATCCCTTAAATATTTTATACTGTACTGCATGGTCATCTGTGCTTCTCGGCAGCTGGCTGGCACTCAAGACTGGCATATGTTGCGCACAAGAAAAGACAGAACAATTGGCGAAATGTATTTTCTGAAGTGTTTCCTTCCCAAACAAAAAATAAGACAAACTTTCAAACATTTTATATTTATTTTGAGGGAGCAGTCCAGCAATAAGTGCTCTAAGCATAATATCTGCAATAAAAAGGCATACAGTAATTAGCCACAATATTAAGTCAAAATACAGATGGCACTAGTCAGGGGCATTTCAAGAGAGGAGGGGGCCCGTGTGCAGTCCCGAGCCCCGTCCTCTCAGTCCGGCGGCCAGCAGTGCCTGGCACTAGTGGGTGCCCAGAGTCTACAGCGCATACGCAGGTCACTGGGAAAATGGCCACGGCAGCCATTTTCCCTGTGTTTTCCATACTGTGTATGCGCAAAACGCTGGGAAAATGGCCGTGGTGGCCATTGTGTAGGCGTTTTTTACGGCACTGATACCGGCGCCAACGTGGGAATCCGGAGTGGTAAGTATAATATGGGTGCAGGGTGTGCGGTGCACCACACAACCTGCACCCATTATATATACACCACTGGCACTAGGCCATGGCACGCACAAAAATAAACTTTCTATGAAAGTACCTAATAAAAAAAATAAACAAAATTTTTTTGTCTGTTCAAAATGATTTCTTGTTAGAGGTCAACTCCATACTACCGCTAGGGTGCCAATGTAATAGAGATATCTTTTCTAAAATACTTAGTGACAACTACCCTGCTGCTCCTTTAACCACTCTCAGTGATATCCTCCCAGTGATATTTGCCAGCATAGAGGAGCATCATCAAGATGAGTTTGCAGTAAGAGAAGTGATTTACAGATGTGTCCACATGCACCTATCCTCATATCAGGCCAAATAACCCTGTCTAGTGCACCAAGGACTATGTGATTTAGCCACACAAAAACAGTAATCCTAAGTACCTAGTACACTATAAGCAATCTAAGACACAAAACTGAGGAAAAATAAACAAATTGACTGTATAGGAGTAGAGTGGGTTAAACCTCCTAGGCTGGGGGCGGACCTGTGTGGGGAATCATGTGATAAGGGCCTATGGGTTTTTAGGGTTGTAGGTTTTAGCAAGGATATTAGAGTTTGTTGGAGGCGGAGTCAGCCTCTTTTGTACCTGTCTTCCCACCCTCCCTCCCTACATTTTACTTTATTGGCTGACTTTGCTTTGGGTTTGGTGATTTCTTCGTTGGCTATTTTAGGCGGGAAAGAACGGCAGGTTACCTATTAGCGCTTTGAATATTGGTTTACTCTTTGTTTTGCTCACCTTCGTTGACTGTTTATTTCTGCTGGACCACCCTGCCGGGGGCAGCATCATCACCTGATCGGGAGGGTAGTCAAGGTAGAAGGCTTGAGTGTATGTGTTGTGGTTAGAGTGCTTATAGTGTTAGGCTTGGGCTGTTAGCCGTTCTTTCTTTGCCACCATATTTAAATTAATTTAATTAATTTTAGTAACTAATTTCATTATCTGTTATTTAAATAATATAGCTAACAAATTCTGCCAAATACAAGTCTCTGTGTCTTTATTTCAACTGAGTATATTTTATTGTCACTGTTTCACACAAGGGTCAATCCTTAGACGATGGGAGGCTTAAAGTAGCACAATGGAGGAAAAAGTGCACAATCTAGCGGAAAAAGGCAAAAGACAGGTCTGATAAGAGTGATCCGCGCATCCTTATTCTTAATCTGCGACTTTATAGCAATTACTTTGTAACAAAAAAACAACTAATCCTAAGTACTGACCAGACACCGATCCCTGGCTGCAGCAGCGTGCAGGTAAGTGCTAGGTTATTTTATTTTTTGTACTTTTTATTTTCTTCAGTGATAAGCCCATGGTCTATTTAGCAGTGACATGCGGTGAGGTCAATGGCTGGAGAGGCACACAGGGAGATGGGTCTGGGTGCTGGGAACCTGTTTCAACCCCTTCACACTGTAGCTCTCCCCTCCCTAAACTAAGCTTCCGTGTCCATTGATTCTCCTACCTGCATCACTGTGTCTTCTCTTGCTTCTGCTGACTGAGCTCTAGTCTCTAAACACTGCAGTGCAGTTCCTGGTCACTTGACACATCGAAGGTGTCAATCAGTTCTCAAGGCACGCCCCCTATACTCAGAGGTATGCCTCTATTAGCTCTCTTTCTGTGCAGCTTACTGCCCGTGGTATGGACCCGCCCCCACCTCTGCAAGCAGTGTCTGACTATACAAAAGGTAGGCTGAGCTGTTGCTGCTACTTCTCCTATCTCCTTGCAGTCCCAAGGAACTCCACAAAGCTGGTGAGTATTAACTATAAAAATGATTAAAATAAACAAAGTAGATGTTTAAAAGTTATAAATATCTTCTCTGTATTATTCCTATAATTTTTATATCAAATCTCAGGAGTATGACAGGAGAGGCTCCTTCTACCCTGTCTACCCATCCCTGCTATTTAGACACATATGGCAGATTACAGGTGCCAGCTCTGAGCTCTGCTTTGGCTCTCAGCGCAGAGCTGGAGTAGGGGAAACAGGAAGGAAGCCATAATAACACCATCTGAAGATAGTGTTATTAAAACAGGGCTCCCTCCACTATTTTTGTACAAATTAATTTAAGTAAATTTGGGCAGATCACATTTCCCATTACAAGTATGGGAAATTAAATCTGTTTACTAAAAAAAATGCGATTTTAAGGGCTTGGAGGAGGATTTTGCAAATTCTCCTCCAAAAGTCCTTTCATACATTTAGGTGATACTAAAATAATGTGAAATGGACTGTAAAAATTCCCATTTCCACATTATTTTAGAATATTGATAAATATGCCTCTATATGTGAACTAAGACGTAAAAATGAGGAAAAAGTATGCAGAACGGGAATTGCTACCTGTGGGTAGCGCTATGTTGCACACACATGATAGGTGTGTGAGGACACACTTGCATAGGACAGCTTATGTGAGAGATCTGAGGGCAGAGAAATACAGTATGGACAACCGAACTTTGGTAAGGGAACAGAAACAAAATACCATAATTATTTTTTGTGAGGTGATCACGGTAAATACTGATAATTAGAAATGTACTACCTGCATAGACAGAGGGAATTAGCATTATGTACACCAAATTCTAACAATTACCAGCAATAGGATAATAGTATGTGCAGAGAATGGATTATAATAAATTTGTTAGTGAAATTCCAGTCATAATAGAATACTTTGCACTTAGAGCAAAGTTCATACTGAGTGACATAGAGAAAGGGAGGGTGATAGAGGATAGTGAGCCTGGAACGAGAGGATAGGCCGGGGTAGAGCAGGGCAGAAGCATGTGTCACCTAGGATCTGAAGGAGAGAGGACAAAGTACTGGGCCCATCCTAATAGGAGAAGTCGGCCAGCACATGGAAAAGCCTTTTGGACAGCAATGACTGTGCTACACAAGTAGAAAAAAGTCATTTTTTCTATGAAGAAAGGTACATAGAATACAGCTACTGGTAATCAAGTTACACATTAAAAAAGATGTATAATAGCTTCCATACACTTGGTGCTTGTTTTATTAATTCCTGAATTAATTTCACTGAATTCGCAGATTTCTTGAACTACAGCAGTTATATTAAAACTTTTGCATAAAAAAAGTATAAATTCTATTCAGGTCCTGGTCAGGAGTATACTCTGAAACCAAGAAATGAAAACAATGTTTACGTGAGCATACTGAATTGGTATTGTGATAATACACATCTCCCACCCACTTTTCCTAATACTTCCCCTTGTTTTACACTGTAAATATTTCCGCCAGCTCTGTGCATTGTGTATCGGAGCTCACGTCTGAGTCAGGGTAGAAGGAAAATATTCTCTGAAGACAGAAATTGACCTGATGCCCAAATTGACATTAGAACCAGAGTGCCACATAATATAGGATTCTGCTGTAGCTTACATTACTGAGGATATTATACTTATTTGTACTCAGTTATTTAGTAATGTCACCTTGGGGTTCAGCATTTTATATATTTCTCCTAAATCAGGGATGGAGAACCTCAGGACCGGGGGCTGTATAAGGCCCGTGGAATTTTTGGTCTGGCCCTCTGAGCTTTTTTCTGCTAGCCTCATCTAACTAGCAGGGTGCCTAACCCTGACCCTTGTTGGGGAACATAAGGAGAGCACTATAATAAATATGACATAACCTGACATTTCATGAGCAGTGTATACTATGGGACCCGTTAACTAATTATCAGGTTTTTGACCCAATAATTATAATTTCTTATTACTGCTGTTTGTCATTTCGGCAATGAAAAAAATATGAGATATGGTAAGAACTTACCCTTGTTATCTCTATTTCTACGAAGTCCATAGGGTTCCACAGGATACCTTGGGGTATAGGTGTGACGTCAGTCGCAGGGCACCAAAGAGTTAAGCTTTCAGCCTCCCAGGATGCACTAGGTCCCCCTCCTATACCCCGCCCCCGGGCCAAGGCACCTCAGTTAGTTACCAAGCCATAGGCCGGAGGAGGAGAAGGAAGAGAGAGAACAAAGATCTGGACACATACAAGAATCACATTCTCACCAGAGGGAGACGGAAAACCGGTGACCAGAGCAAAGCCCATCTGCAGCACAGGTGCGACAGGGCGGGAGTCCTGTGGAACCCTATGGACTTCGTAGAAATAGAGATAACAAGGGTAAGTTCTTACCATATCTCATATTTTCTACTTCAGGGTCCATAGGGTATCCACAGGATACCTTGGGGATGTCCCAAAGCAGTATCCTTTAAGGGTGGGGACGCTCCTGTGCAGAAAGGAGAATCCGCCGCCCGAAGGAAGCATCCTGAGAGGCGAAGGTGTCAAACCTGTAATACCTCACGAAGGTATGGACAGAAGACCACGTAGCAGCCTTGCAGATCTGAACTGCCGAGGCACCACGTCGAGCTGCCCACGAAGGACCCACAGACCTAGTGGAATGAGCCTTCAGAGAAGGAGGGACCGGTAGGCCTTCATGAAGATAAGCTTCAGAAATAGCCATACGGATCCAGGCTGCCAAAGTTTGCTTTGAAGCAGGCCAACCCTTTTTACAGAAGCCATAGAGGACAACAAAGCGTCCGACTTCCTAAACAAAGAAGTGCGGTCAACATAAGTCCTTAAGGCCCGCACAACATCCAAAGAGGCCTCACCCACGGAAAGACCCGGTGAGTTAAAGGCCGGAACAACTATTTCCTCGTTAACATGAAACTGGGAAACAACTTTGGGAAGAAACTCGGGCCGAGTGCGGAGCACTGCCCTGTTCCCATGAAAAACCAAGAAAGGGGGTCTACAAGAAAGAGCCCCTAACTCAGAAACACGTCTGGCTGAAGCAACGGCCAGAAGGAAAACAGTCTTAGCTGTTAGCCATTTAATATCCACTGAGCCCAGTGGTTCAAACGGCGGTCCTTGGAGAGCCCTCAGGACCACAGCCAAATCCCAAGGCGCCACAGGTGGAACAAAGGGCGGCTGAATACGGAGAACACCTTGCATAAAGGTGCGCACATCCGGGATTGTAGCAATCCTACGGTGAAACCAGACAGATAGGGCCGAAACCTGTACCTTCAAAGAAGCAAGGCGAAGCCCATGATCTAGTCCCGCTTGCAGGAAGGCGAGAATCCGAGACAGACGAAACTCCCGCGGTGCATAACCTCTCGGTCGACACCACTGGAAGAACGTATGCCACACGCGATGGTATATCCTCGCGGAAGACGGTTTCCGAGCTCGTAACATGGTACGCACCACAGAGCTGGAAAACCCCCAGGACCTCAGCATGGCCGTCTCAACAGCCACGCCGCCAAAGACAGCCGAGTCAGGTCCGGGTGAAGACAAGGACCCTGAGACAGAAGGTCCGGTCATAGCGGCAACCGCAGAGGACTGTCCACGGACAGACCCTGAAGGTCTGAGAACCAGTGCCGTCTGGGCCACGCGGGAGCTATCAACAGGAGCGTCCCTCCTTCCTGTTTGAATTTCCGGATTACCCGTGGAAGAAGGGAGACCGGAGGGAACAGGTATGCGAACCTGAACGTCCACCGGACGGACAGAGCATCCACCAGAGACGCCCCTTCGTCTCTTGTGCGAGACCCGTACACCGGCAACTTGTTGTTGTGCCGGGACGCCATGAGGTCGATTTCTGGAAGACCCCACCTGTCCACCAGTAGTTGAAAAACGTCCGGGTGCAGGGACCATTCCCCTGGATGAACGTCCTGGCGACTTAGAAAGTCCGCCTCCCAATTTAGCACTCCCGGGATGAAGACCGCTGATATGGCTGGAAGATTGCGCTCCGCCCAAACCAGGATCCGAGAGACCTCTACGAGAGCCGCCCGACTGCGAGTTCCTCCTTGCCTGTTTATGTAGGCCACGGTGGTAGCATTGTCCGACTGGACCTGCACCGGGTGACCCTGGAGAAACCGCTGTGCCTGCAGGAGAGCATTGAAGACCGCACGGAGTTCCAAGATATTTATTGGAAGCTCCGCTTCTGTCGGTGTCCACCTGCCCTGGAACAAGTGTGGACCCGAAACTGCTCCCCAGCCCCGAAGACTGGCGTCCGTTGTCAACAGGACCCAATTTGGAACCCAGAACGGACGTCCCTTGTTGAGGTGGGTCGTCTTTAACCACCACGCAAGGGACAGGCGAACCTCCGGGGTGAGCACAATCGTCTGGAACTTCAGAGACTGAGGCAGCCCGTTCCACTTGGACAGGATCAGGTGCTGCAGAGGTCTGGAGTGAAACTGGGCGTATTCCACCATGTCGAACACCGACACCATGGAGCCCAGTAACCTCATCGCCGAGTGTAAGGACACCCGGCGGCTGTGCAGACAACTGCGCACCCTTGACTGTAAAGCAGAGATCTTGTCCTCCGTCACGAAGATCCTTTGCTGTCCCGAGTCCAATAAGGCTCCAAGATGCAGAATCCTCCGAGACGGGATTAGAGTGGACTTCTGCCAGTTGATTAGCCAGTCGTGCCGTTGCAGCAGTGCAATGGTCAGGTCCAAGTGGTGTAACAGGAGCTCTGGAGATCCTGCCACCAATAACAGGTCGTCCAAGTACGGCAACATGCGGACTCCTTGCAGCCGCAGAGAAGCCGCCATGACCGCCATAGCGTCCTGTATGTCCAATGACACCATGTAGTCCCCAGGTTCCAGCGCCAGAATGATGGACCGTAGGGTCTCCATCCGAAACTTCGGGACCCGCAAAGACTTGTTGAGTGCTTTGAGGTTGAGAATCGGACGATATGACCCATTGGGTTTCTGTACCAAAAATAGATTTGAATAGAAACCCTGGCCCCTCTGGGAGAATGGAACAGGCACTATAACTCCAGCCTGGAGCATAGTGTGCAATACCTTCCGCAGCTCCGTAGCCTTGTTCCGGTCTGATGGTAGACCCGTGGTGAAGAATCGAGCCGAGGGTCTGTGCCGGAAGGAGAGGGCGTACCCGTGAGAGACCACCTCCAGAACCCAAGTGTCTGTCGTAGTGAACGACCAACACCGGGAGAACTGCAGCAGGCGGCCTCCCACCCTGGGATCCCCCAAGGGGAGACCCGGACCGTCAGGCCGCAGGCTTGTCATCTGGCTTGGGGGCCGGACGTCTGGTACTCCATGCCTGTTTCCGGGGCTTGACCGATTTCTTAGGGCCAGCCTGTCGAGGAAACGACTGTGGTTTGGGCCTGCCCTGGGCCCTAGATGACCGAAAGGACGATGGTCCAGAACCAGAAGGAGCAGCGGCCGACGGAAGACAAGCAGATTTGGCTGCCGCCAGCGTGGCCACAATCTTATCCAGATCCGGACCGAAGAGAACTTCTCCGGTAAACGGCAACGCTTCCAGACCTTTCTTGGATCTGCGTCCGCCTTCCAGGATCGCAGCCACAAGGTGCGACGAGCAGCTACCGCTGCTGAAGAAATTCTAGACACCAGAGTACTAATGTCTAGAACCGCCTCGTTGATGTAGGTGGCCGAATCACGGAGATTGCCAATCAACTCCGCCTGTTCGGCCGGACAGTCGGATTCAAAAGAAGACTCTAATGAATCCGCCCAGCGCTCCATCGCTCTGGCAACCCAGCAAATGGCCATAGCCGGCCGTGCTGCCCCCCCTGCAAGGGAATAAGCGGACTTCAGGCAGACTTCTACCTTGCGGTCCGTAGCATCCTTAAGGGAGGACATGGATGGCATCGGCAATGTGGCACTACGGACAAGACGGGTCACGTGAGAATCCACCTGTGGAGGGGATTCACACTTAGCAAAATAATTATCCGCGAACGGATAAGCCACCGCCAGGCATCTCTGCGGCTGGTATCTTTTGCCAGGTTGTTTCCACGCCTCCTCTAAATGGTCCACCAACTGACCCGAAAGAGGAAAGACTGTGGCATCGCCCTTCACATCTTTGAAAAAGGCATACTTAGATTTAGCCGCTGGGGGAACTTCGTCCTCAATCACCAAGGCTGTGCGGACCGCCCGAATAAGTCCAGGAATATATACTTTGGACTTAGCATCAGCGTCCTTAGTATGGAAAGGTTCCTGATCGTAAGGATCCAGAATCTCCCCATCATCAGACGTCCCTTCGTCATCCTCATAAGGAGCGGACAGAGACGCCACCGGCCTTTTATGAGGCCGCATCACAGACTCCCCTTGCAACACATCCGACAAGTGCTGTACAGAACTCGTCAGGGAGTTAACCCACGCTGGCTCCTGAGAACCCGGGAGCGGGGAAATAGGGAGACTGTGGGGTACCACCAATTGTCGTGGGAACCCCTGCATGGGTGACGACACCACAGACTGCTGGGACAAACCCATCGGAGTAAACGCGGGCTGCGGAGCTAACTGGCCCACTAAAGCTGTTAACGCCTGAGCGAAACAAGCCCAGGGCGGCTCCTGTACCGGTGCTGTAACCGTAATAGGCCGCGCCATGGACAAACACTGCCGGCAAAGGCCCTCCGCGCTACCCTCCCCCTCCGCTAACGGTACTTTGCACGTGGTACACTGTAGCCGGAGGGGAAAATCACTTTCAGACATTATGGCACCACGTATGTGACCTCTCTCACCAATTAAGTATTAAATAGGCGAGAGACCACCCTGCAGCACCGCACCGCAAGGGCTTTAGCAGAAAGAACAGGGACAGTAATAAAGCTGACAGTTTAGAGAAGAAAAGTTACAGGCAGCGCTAGCACAGTCACATACAATGCAGAGAAATAACAATTCCTGCACTAACAGCGCTGATCACTCAACTACACAGACACAGGGCCTGGTAGGACACAGCGCTGCATACACAGACCTGAGCCACAGCGGAGGAGAGGTATGCGGGGGGACCCAGACCACGATGCTTCCTTCCAGACTTCCAGCAGCGTTCACCATGCGTTGCAGAGAAGATGGCCGCCGAGGAGCAGAGAGAAGCTGGCCTGGGGGAGGAGCGCTGACACAGGACCAGTCAGCACAGTGCAGAGAGGGCTGTGTGCAGCGGGGGAGGCGCCGGCTGTGAGACAGGGAAGGCGCGCTCCCCTGGCATGCATTTAACCCCTGGGACGCCGCAGCGCTACCGCTCTGCTGCGGTCCGCTGTCCCAGGGGGTAGTGGAAGCGCAGGTTGGTCGCCTGGCTCCACGCTGCAGCCAGTCCCCAGGGAGCCCCCTGCCTGGGGACTTAGGACCATGTGATCAGCGGGGACCCACCGCGGGACCCCGCTGCTTACCTCTGTCCCCCTTGAATCCGGCCATGGTCCGGAGCATCTGGGGTCACCGCTAGCTGTGACCCCAGATGCCCACCAGCATCCCCGGATCAGTACCGGCGTTCTGGTACCGGCGGGGTGTAGGGAAGACAGCATGGACGTCAGGACTGACTGTCCATGCTGTTCATCCAGATGTGCAGCCACAGCTGCATGAAGAAAAAGCTTCAGGGGCTCTTCTAGCCCCCACTCCAACAGGTGCACCCGACTCCGGCCGGGCACCAAACTAAACTGAGGTGCCTTGGCCCGGGGGCGGGGTATAGGAGGGGGACCTAGTGCATCCTGGGAGGCTGAAAGCTTAACTCTTTGGTGCCCTGCGACTGACGTCACACCTATACCCCAAGGTATCCTGTGGATACCCTATGGACCCTGAAGTAGAAATTACATACCGCCGGCATGCACATGTGCAGGGACGGGCTCTGCAATGTGTAACAGTAAAGTGACTGAAATAGCGATCACTTTACTGTCAATTGCTGGAAGGAGCCATAATACTGTGCATGTGTGGTGTACAGACCGCACATGCAGGACTGATGAGTGCCGGGAAGGGACCCTATGAACCCCTCTCCCAATGCTTTTTGCAAAATGCAGCCTATAGCCAGATAACGTTAGCTATCGGGGCCAAAGCATCCCCCATAGGTTTCTGTGGGGGCTGCTTTTGCGGGCAAAAAATTAAAAAGGGGGGATTTCAGCAGGTATCTTTAATATATGCTATGGTTCCCTGTAGATTAATTCAGGGAATTTGGAAACCCATTACAAATCTTTTAGACCTAATTGCCCATAATATGGGCTCAAAAAGACCACCAATATGCATTACATATTATGCATATGGATTAAAGCATGCCTGCTGACATTCTGGCTGCCACCGGGAGCAATGTGGGGGTGTTTGTGTGATGGTGCGGTGGAGGTAGGTGGGGGTAGGTGGATGGCTGGGACACATGCCCACTTTTCCAGGGGGCCAGGAACGCAACCTGATTTTCGGAAGCCTCCTGGCCATTCTGGGAGAGTGGACAAGTATCATGGAAGACAGTAAGGCTATAAAATTACTGCATGGTGCTGTGTAAATAGTCGTCATCCACAGTAATGAGGCTCCATAAGATCCAGATGTGTGGCCCAAGTGCCATATGTCTGGTTCTATTTGTACAAGTCTGTGTATATGTAGAGCCACATCTGGCATAGATTTGGTGTATAGTCAGCTTAAGAGATGTTGGCATCGGTCAAGATTACAATAAACAAAAAACGGTGGCTGAAAGGACAGCTAAAACGTAACAAGCATAAAAACAAACTGGGCTCAATAATTTCCTCAAAACAACTCATCCAAAAAGGCTGATATGATTCTGTCGTACTGCATACAGACACATTTGTCTTTTTGGGCTCTTATTTACTACCTTTATACAGCCCTTTCAGTTTGGAGAGAGCTACCACAGCAAAGCTACAAAACTCTATGCTGTTACTACAGCTGTGTGCTAGTGGTTTATGGCTCTATATTACTGTTCCTCAAGATGCTATAGAGCGAGGCAGAAGATTACAAAATACATTAGTCATTTTTGCTGTGCTTCTCTTAAATTCCACCCAAGGAAAATAAAACTTTTTTAAGTAAATATTTATTGATTCCAATTGTGTTCAGTTTTCAAACAGAGCTAAGTGGAACAAGTCAGACTGCCAAAATAAAGCTGTTCTCAGTTACTTTTTTTTTTTTAAATTTGTCTGCTTCCATTTGTGCTAACATTTTCTGCCTAATGACAGTGGTAAAAAGAAGAGTAAGTCTACATTTTAGCAGTATAAGAGGAACCACTGAGGCACTGAATAAAGGGTACTGCATAAGGGGCACTACTGGGGCACCATATAAGGGGTACTGCATAAGGGGCACTACTGGGGCACTGTATAAGAGGCACTACAACAGGGGGCATTACATAAGGAGCACTACTACTGGGGGCACTGCATAAGGGGGAACTACTACTAGGGAGCATTGCATAAGGGGCACTACTGGGGCACTGTATAAGAGGCACTACAACAGGGGGCATTACATAAGGAGCACTACTACTGGGGGCACTGCATAAGGGGGAACTACTACTAGGGAGCATTGCATAAGGGGCACTACTGGGGCACTGTATAAGAGGCACTACAACAGGGGGCATTACATAAGGAGCACTACTACTGGGGGCACTGCATAAGGGGCCACTACTACTAGGGAGCATTGCATAAGGGGCCCTGCTACTGGGGGCATTGCATAAGGAGCACTACTACTGGGGGCACTGCATAAGGGACACTACTACTAGGGGCACTGCATAAGGGACACTACTACTAGGGGCGCTGCATAATGGGCACTACTATAGGAGGAAGTGCATAAGGGGCACTGCTACTGGGGGCATTAAGGTGCATATGGACCGGAAAGGAGTGTTCCCAGAGTGACGAGAAACGGTTGTGTGTCATGTTGACACACCCATTATTCAGAGGCCATGTCCACTTTTTTGGCACGCGCACATAGTTGGGCGTGGGGGCTCTGTTTTTCATCTTGTCCTGGGCTCCAAATACTCTAGTTACGCCAGTGACCGACAGTGTACTGGAAGACCAAAATTTTAAATCTTTGTGTCATCACGTAGAGTTTTTGAACACCATCGAGTAGGCATAAGGATGGTTTCTCAGTGTGTGAGGTCTGTTTACAAAGCAGCAGCTTGTCAAAGTCATTGCTTTTAAATCCAAAATGTAAAAGGACAATGGTTTTAATAGCAAGAGACTCTGGGGAAGGATGTATCAAGCCTTGGAGAGAGATAAAGGGGTTAATCCAATTAGGTACAAATTGCGAGTTGCTGTTTTCTCTTCGAATTCGCATAGTGAATTAATTTTGCAATCCAATTAGTAACTTGCACTGAACCAGTCAGAGTGAATTCGTGTTTTTCCATTTGCACCTCCCTGAGGGTGAGAGATGGAAAGAAAAATCTTTATTTTAAGGTTAAAATGTTGGGACACCATGCTGAACCCATTGGACACCCCACCTAATGATTAGTTAGGCAAAATAATGTTTCCAATTAGCTTAATTAGTACAATAATTACATGTAATTTTTTGGGGTGTAAAAAAAATGGCTTAAATTTACCCCAAAATCAACTTTTTCGCACCCCAAATTTAATGACAGTATATTTATTGAAAAATATATATTTTTTTATAATTTTGTTTTACAATTTTTCAAAATGCCCTCAAAGTACCCCAATATCACCTTTTTTTTGTTTGCAGTTTTCATTTAATGTGTTTGTGATTAAATGAAAAAAGTTTGATTTCTATAATTTTTCTTTGCATTATTTTTTTTTTTTATAAAAAGCACAAATCAGTAATTTTACACCATTTATAAACCTTCAGTACTTTCCTAATGCCCACAAACAGCCTTATGTACGGTCCTGCTAACGAAATTATCAATATTGGGGGATTATTTGGATTGGAGAATTCTCAGGTGCGCGCATTCGTGTGAAGTCGTCGAGTTTCATGAAACAAATTCTATACTCGCAATTCGCACCTAATTGGATTGACCCCAAAGGGTAGAATTTGCCCAAAGCAAACAATCAGCTTCTGTCATTTATTTAATACAGTGGTCTCCAATTTGTAGCTCGCAAGCTACCGGTAGCTTGCGGCCATAATTTGGGTAGTCAACTAGGAGGAAGTGACCTCTGACAAAGCCATGGGTGGAGCGATGGAGAAGCGCATCAGGTTATTTCCATAGGGCGACACAATACATGAAGGACACCATCTGGAAATCACAGGAGTTGACTGCATTTGGGGCGAGTGACTACTGCCCTGCAAAATAAAAAAATCACACAGCAGCCCTGCCTATATCTTTTGCTCCTCTACTGTACTTACCACCTTGGAGCTGGTAATTAAAAGTGAAATGTGCAACAATATCACTGTATTAATTAAATGCATAGTTGTTTTCTATTAAACATTTTTTTAATTTTCATTAAATGATCTTTAATTTTCGGTTATTAGCCAGATTTTTTTTTAAATGGTAGTAGCTCTTCAGGAGGTTTCATTTTTCTTGAGTAGCTCACATCCAAATTAAGGTTGGCAACCACTGATTTAGCACATTCTATGGCATGACAGTTAGAAGCTGATTAATTGCTTTATGTAAATTCTCCACAGCTTGACACATCTCCCATCATACGTTTTGCTATAGAAAGCATTGCTCTTTTAAATTTCAGACTTAAACACACCAGCTTGCTTAGTAAATAAACCTTTATAACACCAATTGTCGAACATGGCAGAGAAAGAGTGATGGTCTGGGTCACTTTTGTTGGATCCCGAGTAGGCCAATTGCACAAAGTAGAAAAAGAAGGAGGATTTAACCCCCTATTGTACCTCAGCACACTGAATAATACCTGCAACAATATATGAAGACTATATGGTCATAGAAATTCAGAGATATTAGTTGCATGCATTTGCAAATACATGGGAGGCTGCTGGGCCACGTCACGGCTTCTCTGTTACCAGCAGTCCCTAACACTAAGGGGTTCACGTCGGGGCGCAGTGCACCCCAAAAAACGTCCAGCCCAGAACCCCCCAGGGCATCACACGAAAATGGAAAAAGAGTGACAGTGCAGTGTAAAGTATAGCTGTGTGTGAGTAATCATTAAGTGTGGAATGAGAGGTTAAAATATATGTGAAAAAATACATGAATAATAAACAAACATAAAAGGTGATGTGAAAAGCAACGTGTATTAAGTGGTGATGCCCTGAGGAGGCCCAGCCAGACCAGTCCCGGGGGCCCTACGCCCAAACACTCACCCCAAATGTAAAATATACCAATTATAAGGCCTCATGATAAAGGCACATATATAATTTTGGCAAATGTAAGGCCTCATGATAAAGGCACATACATAAATGCATCCAAATTGAGAGCCAGCTTACCTGGGAGTCACCCCTGGGAACTCCAACTAGCACTACTAGAACCAGCATGCCCTACTAATGCTGGCTCCTTCATGCAACTCATAACAAACAAACAAAAATGGCAGCTGCTCAATCAATCTAGCAGTACTAATCAGGTGCATGAAAGGGAGGGGTCACACTAAGTAGAAAAAGAAGGAGGATTTAACCCCCTATTGTACCTCAGCACACTGAATAATACCTTTATCATGAGGCCTTATAATTGGTATATTTTACATTTGGGGTGAGTGTTTGGGCGTAGGGCCCCCGGGACTGGTCTGGCTGGGCCTCCTCAGGGCATCACCACTTAATACACATAGTTGCTTTTCACATCACCTTTTATGTTTGTTTATTATTCATGTATTTTTTCACATATATTTTAACCTCTCATTCCACACTTAATGATTACTCACACACAGCTATACTTTACACTGCACTGTCACTCTTTTTCCATTTTCGTGTGATGCCCTGGGGGGGTTCTGGGCTGGACGTTTTTTGGGGTGCACTGCGCCCCGACGTGAAACCCTTAGTGTTAGGGACTGCTGGTAACAGAGAAGCCGTGACGTGGCCCAGCAGCCTCCCATGTATTTGCAAATGCATGCAACTAATATCTCTGAATTTCTATGACCATATAGTCTTCATATATTGTTGCAGGTATTATTCAGTGTGCTGAGGTACAATAGGGGGTTAAATCCTCCTTCTTTTTCTACTTAGTGTGACCCCTCCCTTTCATGCACCTGATTAGTACTGCTAGATTGATTGAGCAGCTGCCATTTTTGTTCAATTGCACAAAGTGACTGGCACCCTGTACCCAGCATTTTGCAGTGCCATGCAATACCTTCTGGTCCACACCTAGGCCCGTATTCATTTAGAAGAGAAAAGCCGAGATCCGCGAAAAAGTATCGCCGATTGTGACTTTTCGCCTGTCGGAAAAGTATCGCTATTTTGGGGTGCAAAGGTGGGGAAACCTCTCTGCACCCTTGGGGCAGCCCCACAAAGGATAACTGAGTCAAAAAAACCTTAAAAAATTGAGGAACACCCCAAAAAAGCACTTTGAAAAGGGGATGAAAAAGTGCAAAGTGGGGGTACAAATTTAAAAACTAGCGAAATAGACTTTTGGGGGGTCTGCATGTATGGTTGAGTTATTTTTTTTTATTACAGGTGCTTGCTGAAGGTGCGTTTTTTACATTATTAAACTTTACTTTAGTGACTTTAAACCATGCTTGCACCCATTTTCAAGTATCCCAAATTTGACAGGAATACTTATTTTCACCCAAAAAAACTGCTTAATGCCATTCTTCTCCACTTGTGCAAAGACACTAATTAGAAGAAATTTACACACCTTAAGTACCCCAAATAGCTTTATTAAGGCTATTCGGGAGCATGTACAGTGCATCCGGAAAGTATTCACAGCGCGTCACTTTTTCCACATTTTGTTATGTTACAGCATTATTTCAAAATGGAATAAATTAATTTTTGTCCTCAAAATTCTACACACAATACCCCATAATGACAATGTGTAAAAAGTTTTTTTGAGATTTTTGCAAATTGAATTAAAAAAAACAACACTTAAGATGCGTACACACAACGATTTTTTGAACGATTTAGCTATAACGACGTCCTTATCGTTCTAAAAATCGTTCAGTGTAAAACGATGAACGATTATCGTTCATGCGCGTTCACGTTTGTCGATTGTAGTTCAGTCAGACTGGCCAACTGAATGATTTTCAATAGAAGTTGCAACATTTTTCAATCAAAACACAGAAAATCGTTTATTAAGTAAAGTAAACCAACTACTTTGTAAAACGATTTTCGTTCACTTTTTCAAGGGAAAAACTGACCGAAAATCGATCATTACTTACATCGTGTTGTGTGTACGCATCTTAAGAAATCTCATGTACATAAGTATTCACAGCCTTTGCCATGAAGCTCAAAATTGAGCTCAGGTGCATCCTGTTTCCACTGATCATCCTTGAGATGTTCCTACAGCTTAATTGGAGTCCACCTGTGGTAAATTCAGTTGATTGGACATGATTTTGAAAGGCATATACCTGTCTATAACTATATAAGGTCCCACACTTGACAGTGCATGTCAGAGCACAAAACAAGCATGAAGTCCAAGGAATTGTCTGTAGACCTC
Organism: Taudactylus pleione; assembly: GCA_031769625.1. Taxonomy (NCBI): domain Eukaryota; kingdom Metazoa; phylum Chordata; class Amphibia; order Anura; family Myobatrachidae; genus Taudactylus; species Taudactylus pleione. The sequence goes on along the minus strand of JAUIMM010000148.1, from coordinate 6,449,654 downwards.
CGAGTTTGTCTCGAGGCACAAATCTGGGGAAGGGTACAGAAAAATATCTGCTGCTTTGAAGGTCGCAATGAGCACAGTGGCCTCCAACATCCGTAAATTAAAGAACTTCGGAACCACCAGGACTCTTCCTAGAGTTGGCTGTCCATCTAAACTGAGCAATCAGGGGAGAAGGGAACTAGTCAGGGAGGTTCTGTTTGGAAGAAACCAGGCACCGCTCATCACCAGGCCACTACTTAATATATATGTACTTCACCCTTTTTTTATTTTCATTCTTTATATGCAGCTGTAGCTGCTCTTAACTATCTCTTTACACTGTACTTTTCTTACTATGCTGGTGCCCTGGGGCGGCTTGGCTGGGGCAGTTTTTGGGGGGTCCTGCGCTCTGGATTTGAACCTTGGTATGTTAGGGACCTACCCGAAAGAGGTTACCTGGATATGGTGGGTAGGCCCATAAGCTGGGCCATGATTATGCTAAAAACCTCTATTGATTGCAAAATTTTATTGCATTTATATATATCATTAATAATTTGGAGTTGTGTTTCTGAACATGGGAATGTTGTAACACTTCTGACCAGTAGTGTATTACCCATCCCACTGGTATTACCAGTCAAATATGCCCTTTCCTGGCCATTTTATGGACACTGCATTCTCATTTAGTTGATCTTATGTTATTTTTATGTTTATATATATTTCATGAAACCTCTTTTATGTTAGATTAAACTTACACTTTTAACACCACACTCCATTTAAGACAAATGTAATTGTACAGTTTATTTCAAACTTACCCAATTTCACAGTCTCATCATTTTATCTTCATTTTTTATTTTAGTTAATTTTATTTTCTTACTTTATTACCATTTTATTGAGCATTATTGAAATCCTGGCAGATGCTGCTAGTTTATTACCTGAACGAACAACCAGCTTTCTTACAACCAGACTCCTGTTTTCAGTCCATATTAATATTTCCACTCTCAATTGCTACCAGTACTTTTGTTTTATTTTTATATTGGTATTGCAGCAATGATTCACAGTGTACATGTGATTACACTACAGTTCTAACTATTAACAGAAACACATCATTAATGTGTGCCCAAAAGCTATGCACCATTTCACACACTGTTTTCTTTCCTTTACCTAACACACGCCTAACCCCTAAGACCACCTCAACACAAGCCATCACCAGTAACATAAATACCAAGGAATCCACACACATTAGCAGCACAATGAAGAATCATAATCACACTTGAGCAAATTAACCAAACTAATTTTGAGTGCTCAACCACATTTCTGCAATATGGGGACATCAATGCCCTGTTACATGCAAGTGGGGCATTGGAATTAAAGGTAACTACTGAATTAATTGCTAGAATTGCATACTCTCTCTCTCTATAGCTTTAGTAAATAGGTTTACAACCAAGTTTAAAATGATTAGTCTGTAAAGGAAATTGGTATTTAAAAGCATATCATATCAAATATACATACTCTAGCACAGGAAAAGTGCAAACACATTGGCCCACTATTAAATGGTATACACTACATGCAGAATGTATTGATTATTTTTGTTTGCAAACCTTTAAAAAAAAACTTCATTTTAAAGAGAGATGAAAAAAAACCTTATATATATATATATAAATATATATGTGAGAGAGAGATACATATACTATATATATATATATTCATGTAATTGATGCTCGTATTCAAAAGAAAACACAGTGCTTTGTGCCATCAAGCATATTCCTGCCAATGTTTTCTTCCACAAGCACCCACACAGTCCTTCAAACAGAATCTGAGGTTACCATAACTACACTTTATATTACAAACTAAAACTCCTATGATTGGTTCATGGTTTGTGCTAAAATCACATTGCAACAGTTCACTGAGCACCTTGTTCTGCATCTAGAACCATGAACATCAATAACACTAAGTTTCACCTAGTATCAAATCTATGTCGAAAAACAATTTTTTTTATGTTTAGATTTTAGACATGAACTCCCTTTCCTCTATCCTTAGGCACATCGTGTTGTTTGAACTTGTTTCCCGTATGCTAAAGCTGGCCACACACTAGACCAACTTACATCCAACCAGCCAACTTGTTGATTGGTTGGAATGAAAATCTGGTAAGGAATGAAAGCAAATGACAATCAGCAATTTGCTCCCAAACGCCGGAAAATGAACAAAAACTGTTTGAACAAATTGTTTAGATCAAACATTTAACAAACTTGTCTGACGACCATTTTCATCTGTTTTCTGGCATTTAGGAGCAAATTGCTGATCATCATTTACTCCCATACGTTACCAGATTTTCATTCCAACCAATCAACAAGTTGGCTGGTTGGATGTAAGTTGGTCTAGTGTGTGGCCAGCTTAAGAGTGTTTCCACTTTTATTTTAAAACAATATTTACAGAAAATGATGTAAACATCTGAGAGTACACAAACGGAAATGCCAGAAAAAGTGGTATGGAGTCGAGGGACACCAGGAGAGGCATAATCACATGCAATGGCAGAGGTAGAACAGATCAGCTTTTAGCAGATAAAGGGGCTACCTAATGTACAAGTTCCGCTCATTCATGGAAAAATGAGAGCCAAGGGAATATTAATCAGAACCAAGAGCCAATACAATATGACTGTTTGCTTGTCCTTACTCGGAGTATAATTACCAAACGGACACGATAACAAGGCAAGACAGCCAATGAAGAGCATAAAGCAGATGACTCCAGATAGAGGAGAGAGCTAGATAAGTTGAGAACCTGGGTCAAACTACAAAGCAAGCACACTAACAAGAAGAGGGACTAGACAAATACTAGGGGGTCTATTTATTAAGAACAAAAATGCAATCTTGTTCACCATAGAGGCAAGCCAAACAGCACAATATCTACATCGATGCCAACAACTCCTCCTAGGTGCATTCGGGCTGATATAGAGTTGAACGCAAGTTGGTAGAATTGCTCCTGCATTGTGTATATGGTACTAAATGTGTATATGTTTGCCCGTAGGAATGTAGCGCCGGCATGTTAGGCACTAGGGGGAGGGTTAGGCACTAAGGGGGAGGGTTAGGTTTAGGATCCAGAGAGTTAGGAGTAGGGTTAGGATACTTACCTGACAGGTGCCTGTATCCTAACCCTGTCAGGATGCCGGTGTCATCCTGTACCCATCCCTTGCCCATATGCTGAGTTGCACACATCTATGCAGTAGACCACCCTTATCATTATGTTTGGTTTCATGACTGTCATCATTATCAGAGAGCACTTGCACCACCACTATCTTTGGGACACCAGGCTGCAATCATTCCGAATTTTTCCTATTAGATACCATTTGCACTACAACAAATCAAGAAGGAACATTTGCTGACACTCCAGGGGTACCACTTAGATTTGACCCACCAAACACATTAGGCACACTCTCTGTGAACGTGACACTCAGACAATGTGACCTGGCCATGCCACCAACATGATATGGTCATGTCCTGTTTGGAGCTGGTGTGGACTAGTCCCAATTCACAATTTTAGAGAAAGAATTAAAAGCTCTGAGTAAGAGATATTTACTACAAAACAGGTCTTATTTTTAATCACTGATTTCTGTACCGTATTACCCGGAAGAGAGCTAGTCGATGCCTGTATATCGTTTTGGAGGTATACAATGCCTGTTATTACAGTCAAGGCAGACCTCCTGCACTGTATTGTGTAATTTAATCACATAGCATAGTTATATTTGCAGGTCTCCACCCAAGTTTTAAATGATTGCATGTTTAATGTCTAGAACAGATTAGGGGTGAGCGGGTTCGGATTTCTGAAATCCGAACCCCCCCGAGCCCCCCCGATCCGAGTCCGATCCGAATCAGGCTCGACTTTTCCCGCCTGACTCGGATCTGAAATCGAGGCAAAACGTCATCATCCCGCCTTCCGAGTCTCGCGGGTTTTGGATCCTATATAAGGTACCCACGTCGGCGCCATTTTCTCACTCGGCTGTGGACAGTGAAGAGGGAGGGTGGGAGTTAGGGCTGTGTAGTGTAGTGTAGTGCTGCTGTTGTCCACTACTTCAAAGTCCATAGGGGCTGGCTGTGTTGTGCTGTGCTGCTGTTGTTAATAGGGGCTGTGTCCACTACTTCAAAGTCCATAGGGGCTGGCTGGACTGTGTTGTGCAGTCAGTTCTCCATAGGGGCTGTGTCCACTCCAAAGTCCTGTGCAGTGTCCCAGTCCTAAAGGAGTGCTGCAGTGTTGTCCAGGGGGTGCTCTGTCCATCAGGGGTGCTCCCCCCAAGTGCTAAAAAAATTATATATTTTCTGTGTTTGTGAATTGTGTGCGCAGTAGCCGCACGTGCATCAACAAAGTAGTGCCAAGCGTGCGCCTGTGTCATAAGTAAAGGGCCGGCTGGCTTGACCGTTAAGGGTGCTGTAACCCCCGAAAGTACACTCCAGTCCAAACCAAAAAAAAAATTATTTTCTGTGTTTGTGAATTGTGTGCGCAGTAGCCGCACGTGCATCAACAAAGTAGTGCCAAGCGTGCGCCTGTGTCATAAGTAAAGGGCCGGCTGGCTTGACCGTTAAGGGTGCTGTAACCCCCGAAAGTACACTCCAGTCCAAACCAAAAAAAAAATTATTTTCTGTGTTTGTGAATTGTGTGCGCAGTAGCCGCACGTGCATCAACAAAGTAGTGCCAAGCGTGCGCCTGTGTCATAAGTAAAGGGCTGGCTGGCTTGACCGTTAAGGGTGCTGTAACCCCCGAAAGTACACTCCAGTCCAAACCAAAAAAAATATTATTTTCTGTGTTTGTGAATTGTGTGCGCAGTAGCCGCACGTGCATCAACAAAGTAGTGCCAAGCGTGCGCCTGTGTCATAAGTAAAGGGCCGGCTGGCTTGACCGTTAAGGGTGCTGTAACCCCCGAAAGTACACTCCAGTCCAAACCAAAAAAAAAATTATTTTCTGTGTTTGTGAATTGTGTGCGCAGTAGCCGCACGTGCATCAACAAAGTAGTGCCAAGCGTGCGCCTGTGTCATAAGTAAAGGGCTGGCTGGCTTGACCGTTAAGGGTGCTGTAACCCCCGAAAGTACACTCCAGTCCAAACCAAAAAAAAAATTATTTTCTGTGTTTGTGAATTGTGTGCGCAGTAGCCGCACGTGCATCAACAAAGTAGTGCCAAGCGTGCGCCTGTGTCATAAGTAAAGGGCCGGCTGGCTTGACCGTTAAGGGTGCTGTAACCCCCGAAAGTACACTCCAGTCCAAACCAAAAAAAAAATTATTTTCTGTGTTTGTGAATTGTGTGCGCAGTAGCCGCACGTGCATCAACAAAGTAGTGCCAAGCGTGCGCCTGTGTCATAAGTAAAGGGCCGGCTGGCTTGACCGTTAAGGGTGCTGTAACCCCCGAAAGTACACTCCAGTCCAAACCAAAAAAAAAATTATTTTCTGTGTTTGTGAATTGTGTGCGCAGTAGCTGCACGTGCATCAACAAAGTAGTGCCAAGCGTGCGCCTGTGTCATAAGTAAAGGGCCGGCTGGCTTGACCGTTAAGGGTGCTGTAACCCCCGAAAGTACACTCCAGTCCAAACCAAAAAAAAAAATTATTTTCTGTGTTTGTGAATTGTGTGCGCAGTAGCCGCACGTGCATCAACAAAGTAGTGCCAAGCGTGCGCCTGTGTCATAAGTAAAGGGCCGGCTGGCTTGACCGTTAAGGGTGCTGTAACCCCCGAAAGTACACTCCAGTCCAAACCAAAAAAAAAATTATTTTCTGTGTTTGTGAATTGTGTGCGCAGTAGCCGCACGTGCATCAACAAAGTAGTGCCAAGCGTGCGCCTGTGTCATAAGTAAAGGGCCGGCTGGCTTGACCGTTAAGGGTGCTGTAACCCCCGAAAGTACACTCCAGTCCAAACCAAAAAAAAAATTATTTTCTGTGTTTGTGAATTGTGTGCGCAGTAGCCGCACGTGCATCAACAAAGTAGTGCCAAGCGTGCGCCTGTGTCATAAGTAAAGGGCCGGCTGGCTTGACCGTTAAGGGTGCTGTAACCCCCGAAAGTACACTCCAGTCCAAACCAAAAAAAAAATTATTTTCTGTGTTTGTGAATTGTGTGCGCAGTAGCCGCACGTGCATCAACAAAGTAGTGCCAAGCGTGCGCCTGTGTCATAAGTAAAGGGCCGGCTGGCTTGACCGTTAAGGGTGCTGTAACCCCCGAAAGTACACTCCAGTCCAAACCAAAAAAAAAATTATTTTCTGTGTTTGTGAATTGTGTGCGCAGTAGCCGCACGTGCATCAACAAAGTAGTGCCAAGCGTGCGCCTGTGTCATAAGTAAAGGGCCGGCTGGCTTGACCGTTAAGGGTGCTGTAACCCCCGAAAGTACACTCCAGTCCAAACCAAAAAAAAAATTATTTTCTGTGTTTGTGAATTGTGTGCGCAGTAGCCGCACGTGCATCAACAAAGTAGTGCCAAGCGTGCGCCTGTGTCATAAGTAAAGGGCCGGCTGGCTTGACCGTTAAGGGTGCTGTAACCCCCGAAAGTACACTCCAGTCCAAACCAAAAAAAAAATTATTTTCTGTGTTTGTGAATTGTGTGCACTGTGGCTGCACGTGCATCAACAAAGGAGCAGCGCCAAGCGTGCGCCTGTGTCCCATAAGTAAAGAGCCGGCTGGCTCATTTCTTAAAGGGTGGTGTAACCCACAAAGTGCACTACTCTCCAGCAAAAATAAAATAATATTTTCTGTGTTTGTGTGCGCTTTAGCCGCACGTATATATATCAATATAACATAAATGGAGGACCAAACTTTCTCCGATAAAAATAAAATAGGGAAAGATCAAGAACCACTTCCTCCTAGTGCTGTTGCTGCTGCTGGGAGTTGTTCATCATCCCAGAGAGGAAGTAGGAACATCACTACTTTTACTAAACAATTGACCCTCCAACAGTCCCTAGCGATGAGGATGAAGTACGACAGCAGTCATCCTGAAGCAAAACGTATAACTGAGGCCTTGACTGCTATGTTGGTGTTAGACGTGCGTCCGGTATCCGACATTAGTGCAGTGGGATTTAGACAATTGATGGAGGTAGTGTGTCCTCGGTTCCAAATCCCGTCTAGATTCCACCTGCATCCTCAAAGCAGCAGCGACAAGCGTGCGTCTGTCTGTTAAAGGGTGGTGACACCCTCAAAGTGTGCTACACAAACAATTAAAATATTGTTCTTTTTTTTTCTGTCTTTGTGAATTGTGTGGGCTGTAGCCGCACCTGCATCCTTAAAGCAGCAGCGACAAGCGTGCGTCTGTCTGTTAAAGGGTGGTGACACCCTCAAAGTGTGCTACACAAACAATTAAAATATTGTTCTTTTTTTTTTGGTCTTTGTGAAATGTGTGGGCTGTAGCCGCACCTGCATCCTTAAAGCAGCAGCGACAAGCGTGCGTCTGTCTGTTAAAGGGTGGTGACACCCTCAAAGTGTGCTACACAAACAATTAAAATATTGTTCTTTTTTTTCTGTCTTTGTGAATTGTGTGGGCTGTAGCCGCACCTGCATCCTTAAAGCAGCAGCGACAAGCGTGCGTCTGTCTGTTAAAGGGTGGTGACACCCTCAAAGTGTGCTACACAAACAATTAAAATATTGTTCTTTTTTTTTTGGTCTTTGTGAAATGTGTGGGCTGTAGCCGCACCTGCATCCTTAAAGCAGCAGCGACAAGCGTGCGTCTGTCTGTTAAAGGGTGGTGACACCCTCAAAGTGTGCTACACAAACAATTAAAATATTGTTCTTTTTTTTTCTGTCTTTGTGAATTGTGTGGGCTGTAGCCGCACCTGCATCCTTAAAGCAGCAGCGACAAGCGTGCGTCTGTCTGTTAAAGGGTGGTGACACCCTCAAAGTGTGCTACACAAACAATTAAAATATTGTTCTTTTTTTTTCGGTCTTTGTGAAATGTGTGGGCTGTAGCCGCACCTGCATCCTTAAAGCAGCAGCGACAAGCGTGCGTCTGTCTGTTAAAGGGTGGTGTAACTCTCAAAGTGTTCCAAAAAATAAAAAACGATTTTTTTAATGTGTTTGTGACTTGTGTGCGATGTAGCCACACTTGCATCCTCAAAGCAGCAGCGACAAGCGTGCGTCTGTCTGTTAAAGGGTGGTGACACCCTCAAAGTGTGCTACACAAACAATTAAAATATTCTTCTTCTTTTTTCTGTCTTTGTGAATTGTGTGGGCTGTAGCCGCACTTCCATCCTCAAAGCAGCAGCGACAAGCGTGCGTCTGTCTGTTAAAGGGTGGTGTAACCCTCAAAGTGTGCTCCACAAACAATAAAAATATTCTTTTTTTTTTCTGTCTTTGTGAATTGTGTGGGCTGTAGCCGCACTTGAATCCTCAAAGCAGCAGCGACAAGCGTGCGTCTGTCTGTTAAAGGATTACATCGGTGACAGCATCCAAGTAGGCATGTCAGACAGTCCGTACCTGTACTGGCAGGAAAAAGAAGCAATTTGGAGGTCCCTGTACAAACTGGCTCTATTTTACCTGAGTTGCCCCCCCTCCAGTGTGTACTCCGAAAGAGTGTTTAGTGCAGCCGGGAACCTTGTCAGCGAAAGGCGTAGGAGGTTGCTTCCACAAAATGTGGAGAAGATGATGTTCATAAAATGAATTATCAACTCTTCCAGGGAGACCAGCCTCCAGAACGTACAGAGGGACCTGTGGTTCCAGCAGGGACGAATTAATACTCTGTGAGGATGAGGATGTACACACTGAAGAGGGTGAGGAATCGGTGGATGAGGAGGATGAGGATGACATCTTGCCTCCGTAGAGCCAGTTTGTGCAGGGACAGATAAATTGCCAGCTTGTTTTGTGGGGGCCCAAACGAACCAATCATTTCAGCCACAGTTGTGTGGCAGACCCTGGCGCTGAAATGATTGGTTTGTTAAAGTGTGCATGTCCTGTTTATACAACATAAGGGTGGGTGGGAGGGCCCAAGGACAATTCCATCTTGCACCTCTTTTTTTTCTTTGCATTATGTACAGTTTGGGGCCTAGTTTTTCAATGCCATCCTGTCTGCCACTGCAGTTTCACGCCTAGATGGGTCACGTGTTTGTGCCGCCCACTTGTGTCGCTTAGCATAGTCATCCAGCTACCTCGGTGCAACCTTTTGGACATAAAAACACTATTGTGAGGTGTGAGGTATTCAGAATAGACTGGAAATGAGTGGAAATTAAGGTTATTGAGGTTAATAATAGCATAGGAGCAGAAAAACCTACAAATTCTGTGATTTTAGCTGTTTTTATGCTTTTTTTCAAAAAAATACAGATCCAAAACACAAAACCCAGAACCCAAAACACGCAAGGGTGGTTTTGCAAAACCAATCCAGATCCAAAACACGAAGAAAGATCCAGATCCAAAACCAAAACACAAAACGTGGCCGGTGCACACCCCTAGAACAGATATAATAAACTGTATCAGTACCTAATAATTTGCGGTGTGAATCGATAATTTAATGTGCATTTTCTTGAGACATAATGCAGGGTTGTGCTATGCTGGTGAGGTTTCATATGCTGTGTAATTAAATTGTTAGGAACATATTTAAGGTAAAAGCTAATAGACAGCACAAAATAAAAAGGAGTAAAAAAAAGGCTATTGGCTGAGTCGGGGCTAAAAATAAATTAAGCATGATCACAATTTCCTAACGCTGGAAATATACAAATTCATTACATTATAACAATACTCTAATGTCCTAACAGAGTATACTGTCCTGGACTATACATTTGTGATGTTGACATCTCTTCATAATTTACATCATCATATTTTTTAGATAATAATGGTACATATTATTTGTGACCGAACATATATGCTAGTTGTGTAAATGTAATGATTTATGATAAGAACAGTACTATATCAGAAATTCTATTCTGTTTAATGTCCAAGGAAAGACAACTAAAAATTGGATGCTAATTTGAAAAGCTGTGTCTATATTTATTTATTAGTAGAGTAATCTAGTAATGATGATATAAACATATGTACCAATGAAATAGTCATAAAGATCTCAATAAGTCATAAATATAAAGAGTTGGGACACCAAATAAATTAGCACTAAAATATTGTGTCTTCATATACCGCTGTGAAGGTGGGATAGCTGCTGTGAAGGTGGGATTGCTGTGTGAAGGGGGATTGCTGCTGTGAAGGTGGGATTGCTGTGTGAAGGTGGGATTGCTGTGTGAAGGGGGGATAGCTGCCGTGAAGGGGGGATTGCTGCCGTGAAGGGGGGATTGCTGCCGTGAAGGGGGGATTGCTGCCGTGAAGGGGGGATTGCTGCCGTGAAGGGGGGATGCTGCTGTGAAGGGGGGATTGCTGCAGTGAAGGGGGGATTGCTGCCGTGAAGGGGGGATTGCTGCCGTGAAGGTGGGATTGCTGCCGTGAAGGTGGGATTGCACACTCAGGATGCCATCAGATGATTAGTATTTGGGTTTCTACTACAGTTGCTGTGCTTTGGTTAGCCAAGAAAGGTGGGAGACCCACCAACATTTCTTTATGTATACTTATTCTATAAACTCAATTTGCAAGTGCAGAACTGGATACAATTCTCTTTCATTTATTTTTTATTGTATCACACTGCACTTTTTTTTAACATTTTGTAAAGTAATAGTAAATATCACCCGCTTGGCTTAATGCAATTTAACACCTGGGTTCCCATTTCTCATTATTGGTAACACCCACAAATATATAGTGATAATCACTTGTAAATTAATAGTGAATAGCAAAAGTGATGGAAAGGCTGCATCCACAAAAATGTACCTCTTTCAGTACACAATCTAAGAAATAAACAACAAGGCACAGGGGCACCAAACCACAGAAATAAACACAACAGTGTGAACAATGTCTTGCGTACCTATGCATACTATCAAAGAGTGACCCAGGCAGAACACAAAGCTGTCAGTCTGGAATCATGGTAACCTCTGATATATAACCATAAATACCAAACTCCACTTACCGTGTAGAAAAAGCCATGTTTACCATGTAGTTTACGCGGCTGCTTTAGTGAGTAAATGAAAAATCACCCTCTCAGAGATCTATCTAGGGACACATGTCACATCTCTAATGTAATTTGTGCATGTGCTGTATTACTAGTCAGCACACCTCACCTCCCTCCCTCCCCACCTCCACGCAGCAGAGAGCTTCGGTGAAGGCCGGGCTCCTATCCCCCCTGCCAGCACCTTTGCAGAGGGTATCAGATAGATCCCCTTCAGTAGATGTACCCTGACGTCATCAGTTATTGCCCAACATCATTAGTTACTATCCATGTGGACATAGAAGGGGAATATACACCTGTGGCGAATGAAGCGAGCCACCATGCACAAAGTGTGGCTGACGACGCGAGCCCGCAAGGGGACAAATTAGGGATGGACATCGGAAACAGATGGTTAGCAACCGCCGATGTTTCTGTTCGATGGAAATACTTTTTCCATTGAATACTGGGAAATTGATGGTTGCTATTTTCTCCTACGAAAGATGCCGTAGGTGAAAAGATGCCGTGTGCATCATATATTCTCTGTGTAGGGGGAGCCTGGGGGCAACCCAGCATCTTGGAGAGTGCTGGGCACCAAGGTTGCCAGATCCGACCCTTTAATAAGCAACACATGAATTACACAGGTTCTGTGCATGGCTGACTTCTAGGGATATACTAACTATAGACTATATATAGTGTTGCTTATTAAAGGGACCTTATTGGGCACACCCCCACAGTAATGTGGACAGGGGAGCAGAAGGCTCCACCCCCTTTTTGCTCAAAAGTATAACCATTGCAATGGTTATACTATCGAATTGTTGTGATTAGATGGCTAGTTACCATCGCATCACATGATTTGATGTTGGAAGCCCGGCAACCATCCCTAGGACAAATTTCTTCTTTTGGTGGCCTTTATGGGCATGGAACTGCACCTCCGTCCTCACTGCACGTCACTTCCAGGTACTTCTACTGCAGGGGATCTATACACTACCCTCTGCATAGTGTAAGGTGGCAGGACAAACACAGCATGACATTTTGCGTTAATTGGCTTTTTTTTTTTTAAACAAACTTTCTGAAAATTTTTACATAAAACAGAGAAGACTTCCAGGTTTTTCCTTTCTTCTCTTAGTACATATCGAGAAGACATATGTTCAAGGATTTGCTGTGTCTTTTTCAATATTTCCCCTCTTCTCCCCTTAATACATGTACCTCATAATGTTACACAGTAACGGAATTTTCTCAGAACCAACATAAGGTATTGCTCGTATCAGAAACAAGCTTGTAATGGGCTCCTAAAAATCAATTCACTAATTGGAGATGAATTTGTCTTTTAGGGAATCCATACAAGAATGAATAAAGGTTCTTCTATATGGAGATGTAAGAGACAAGTTCATCTCTAATGAAATGTTTGATTCTGGTGAGCCTGGTACAAGCAACATCTTATGTTGGTTCCATGAAAATTCCTTAACTGTATTATACTATGTTTGGTATTTATGCTTATAACCAAGACTGCGGACTGAGGGCCTGATTCATTACCGATCGTAACTGCAATTTCGCACGTAATCGGCTAATTGTTGCGTTCTGCGCACGCATCGCAGTGCTCAAAGGCTCCACTGCAATCAGACTGCAATTGCAATGACTACGCAGACCCATCACAGAGTGAATGACAGGAAGTGAGCATTTGGGGGTGGTGATGGGGGGTGGTCGGTGAAACGTAGGCGTTCCACTGCATTTGAACGCCATTACAGGGGAGTAAATTAGCCACTGCGATGTCCTACACAGCTTGGGCTTTCACTGCGTGCAATGAGGTTAGCAATTCCTGAGTAAAGTCAGAGCTTATGCAAGTAAGTATGCGCGAGGCTCCGATTATACACAATGATACCGATAGTTTTGCAGACTTTCAAACTATTAGGAATGTGTGTAAGGTAAAGTGCGCGTCCTTATGTTAGGCTGCGACGGCATTGCGATTGCAATCATTAGCATATTTTCACATTGAGACTGCGTGCGTAATTGCAGTTGCGATCGCAATAGCGATCCGTAATGAATCAGACCCTGATAGATATATACATATATATGGTGGCTTGCAAAAGTATTCAATCACCTAAAAAGTCAACAGATTTCTCTGCATTACAAATGACACTTGTAGTTTGTCCCAGACAGTATTTTTATGGCTAACTAGTAAGCTCTTAAAGTACATCTTTAAACTCACAGATCATTATTTATCTGCATTTTATTTTTATTTATTTAATTTTTTTTAATGAAAATGGAAAAAAATCTGCTTGCAAAAATAGTCAACCCCAGCAGACAGTGTCGAACTGGGGCATAACGGTCCCACCGGGGGAAGGCAATTGTAAGAGCCCTTGCTTAAGGGGCGTATCCAGCCACCACAGAGGCTTGGCCAACCATTAGAGAGGATACAGCCTGCAGACAATATGGATACTAGAGTGCATGGTCTGGGTCCCTTTATAGATGTTGATCCTTGATCCTGTCTATATATACATCATTAATGCACTCTACATTTAATTAGGAACCCCTGTACACACAGGGCCTAATTCAAGCTGGTACGTACACCCGATGGTTTGTGTACAAGTCCTGTGTTTATTGATCGGCGCATGCACAGGATCTGTACTGCTCATATGCTGATCACTGACTGCAACAGCGGTCGCAGTCCTCCCTAACTCGCAGCATGACTTAGGAAGGACTGCGGGGGGGCATGTTGGCCCCATCTTCAAGGCGTGCCAAGGCAAGTGGCTGAGTCTTCTGACGCAGCTTCACTGGTCCTGGCACAGTGAAAACACTGGCCATCTTTCGTAACCTGATGGCCACTCAGATGACTGTTTTTTGATGATGATCCGATGACTGCGTTCTTGGACACAGCTGCGATCACAGAAGCTTGCAGGAGGCGTCTATTTACGCAAGATGCCTCCTGCGGCAGTAGCATATTGTAGCATCATTGCTGATTCCAAAAAGCAGCTGCAATGCAATTAGCGTACAACTCTGACTCACCCCCACAAGCCAGTGTCTAAAACGCAGAGAGAACTACATTAGGTCTAGAAAAAAAAATACATGCCATTGTAACAAAAGAAAAAAAAGAAAAAGAAAAAATTGTTGAAATTGTCTAAGGGCCTGATTCAGCAAGGATCGTGACTGTTATTACGCACGCAATCAGCCGATTGTTGCGTTCTGTGCATGCGTATGCATCACAGTGGGCGAACCAGCCACTGCAATCAGGACTGCAGACCCATCGCAGAGTGATTGACAGGAAGTACCGTTTGGGGGGAGGTGACGGGGGGTTGGTCGGTGAAACGCAGATGTGCCAGTGGGTTTGAATGCCTTTGCAGGGGTGTGCATAAACTAGGCAGCTTGGCCTTTCACTGCGTGCGATGAGGTTAGCAATTTCTGAGTAAGGTCAGACCTTGTGCCAGTGTGCGTGAGGCTCAGATTGTACACAATGTTACCGATGCTTTCGCAGTCTTGCTAAGTATTACACATGTGTGTAAGGTAAGGTGGGCCTCCTCATGTAGTGCTGTGACAGCATAGCGATCGCAATGGATTAGCATATTATCGCAGTGAGATTGCGTGCGTAATCACAGTTGCGATCCATACTGAATCAAGCTCTAAGTTGTTACCACTGGGATGACATGTTGGTTACCTTTTTTTACAACTACATTCTTAGTTTACAATATTCTATATTTTAAATGTTAATTTCACACAAGAAAATATTTAGATCTGTGAGCCTAGCCACCCATTTTGATTGGCAGGAAGGTTAATCTTAGGGTAGTTTCTATAGAAACAAACCAGGCATGCTTATCCATGTTTCAGCTCTACCAGGTAACTAATCATCTAATAGAGTAACAACTGTGTATTTCGAGTGCATGGTCTGCAACCTAGGATTAATGGACCAGTCCAACCGTACCTGCAGACCACCTTTTGCTGCAATAACAGCTTTAAGTCTGTTGGCGGAAATTTCTAACAGTTTTGCAGACTGTTTGGGAGTGATTTTTACTTTGGTCCAGGTTCGTTGGATGGTACTTGTGGACTACAATTCTCAATTAGTGCCACAGATTCTCAATTGAATTGAGATCTGGACTTTCATTGGCCAGCGAAATCAGTCGTTTTGATGGTAGCAATACTAGTGTACAACCTTGGATTCCAGATGACTAGGAGAAGAGTGGACTTCTGGAACTCTCTACTACTTCCAGGAGTGGTTCAAGTATTGTGTGTGCAAGTTTTTAATCCTATATGACTAATATATTAAATTATTTTACTACAATATGAGGACTTTTTGTGGTGCAATTGCATTGGGCTGCAGCCAGAATACAATAACTAATTCTTCTTGAAGTGAGGAGGAACTCACCCTATGATATCAGATACACCCAAAAGACCTTTTTTATGTACACATTTGATTAGTAATTGACCCTTTGCAATTTATATATATGGCTAAAACGTCTTCATTTTTGCTTGTCAATCTACAGCTGTGTCCTCATGCATCTAGTCTCAATACGATTGTGCGACTCTGCTGGTGACTGGCGTCTTTTGCGACGAAAAATGTGTCTTAGTCGCAATATGCTGTGACTAGGACACACCAGGAGATTGTGCTGATTCACTTGATATGGGACACTTGTATATATGTGTGCGACTCAGTCGGCATATGAAGCGGAACTTGGCATGGAAAAAGGTGCGGCAGCTGCCCCGTAGCATTTTGTATAGAGATTCAGACACTGTCACACACAGATATACAAGTTTCACTTATCAAAATAATCATTGCAGTCTCCTGATGCGTCATAGCCGCATCACATTGTGACTAAGATGAATTTCCGGGTGAAAAATATGCGCGGCACTAGCAGAATTGCACTGGACCTGGCGTTCCAAGAGGGGCTGCTTGGGGTGACGGCAGCAAAGGTGAATGGGGAGACATCTGTAAAGTCCATGTCAACATTCAGAACCTGTCGATATTCTCACCTTAGCCCATATAAGCTGGTGCTCGTGCTGCCAACATGATTCGCTTTAGCCTTATCTAATGCTTATATTACAAATTAAGCATTTTAGGGCTTTCTTACATGTGTCAGTTTTGTGTATGTGGAGCTCTTTTATCATGAGGCAAAGTGCACAGTGAGCATGAGGAGGCCCGTCCCAACTACTAATGCCTACTTGAAAAAGGTCCCGCCATTACCATCTATGTTTTCAAGTAAAAATATGGGATGAGAACTGCGAGGGTGACAGAGAGAGAGAGAGAAAGAGAGGAACAGGATGAGAGAGAGAAGAGAGGAACAGGATGAGAGAAAGAAGAGAGGAACGGGATGAGAGAGAGAAGAGAGGAACAGAATGAGAGAAAGAAGAGAGAAACAGGACAAGAGAGAGAAGAGAGGAACAGGACGAGAGAGAGAAGAGAGAAACAGGATGAGAGAGAGAAGAGAGAAACAGGATGAGAGAGAGAAGAGAGAAACAGGATGAGAGAGAGAAGAGAGGAACAGGGTGAGAGATGAGAGAGCAACAGGGTGAGAGATGAGAGAGCAACAGGGTGAGAGATGACAGAAACAGGGTGAGAGAAGAGAGCAACAGGGTGAGAGAAGAGAGCAACAGGGTGAGAGAAGAGAGCAACAGGGTGAGAGAAGAGAGCAACAGGGTGAGAGAAGAGAGCAACAGGGTGAGAGAAGAGCAACAGAGTGAGAGAGACGAGTGGAACAGGGTGAGAGAGCGAAATAGAATGAGAGAGGAATAGGGTGAGAGAGAGGAGAGGAACAGGGTGAGAGAGAGAGGAGAGGAACAGGGTGAGAGAGAAGAGAGGAACAGGGTGAGAGAGAAGAGAGGAACAGGGTGAGAGAGAAGAGAGGAACAGGGTGAGAGAGAGAAGAGAGGAACAGGGTGAGAGAGAGAAGAGAGGAACAGGGTGAGAGAGAAGAGAGGAACAGGGTGATAGAGAAGAGGGACAGGATGAGAGAGAAGAGAGGAACAGGATGAGAGAAAAGAGGAACAGGGTGAGAGAGAAGAGAGGAGCAAAGTGAGAGAGAAGAGAGCAACAGGGTGAGAGATGAGAGAGCAACAGGGTGAGAGATGAGAGAACAACAGGGTGAGTGAGAGATAAGTGCAACAGGGTGAGAGATGAGAGAGCACCAGGGTGAGAGATGAGAGAGCACCAGGGTGAGAGATGAGAGAGCAACAGGGTGAGAGATGAGAGAGCAACAGGGTGAGAGATGAGAGAGCAACAGGGTGAGAGATGAGAGAGCAACAGGGTGAGAGATGAGAGAGCAACAGGGTGAGAGATGAGAGAGCAACAGGGTGAGTGATGAGAGCAACAGGGTGAGTGATGAGAGCAACAGGGTGAGAGAAGAGAGCAACAGGGTGAGAGAAGAGAGAAACAGGGTGAGAGAAGAGAGAAACAGGGTGAGTGAGAAGAGAGGAACAGGGTGAGTGAGAAGAGAGGAACAGGGTGAGTGAGAGAAGAGAGGAACAGGGTTAGTGAGAGAAGAGAGGAACAGGGTTAGTGAGAGAAGAGAGGAACAGGGTGAGTGAGAGAAGAGAGGAACAGGGTGAGAGAGAAGAGAGGAACAGGGTGAGTGAGAGAAGAGAGAAACAGGATGAGAGAGAGAAGAGAGAAACAGGATGAGAGAGAGAAGAGAGGAACAGGGTGAGTGAGAGAAGAAAGGAACAGGATGAGAGAGAGAAGAGAGGAGCAGGGTGAGATAGAAGAGAGGAGCAGAGTGAGAGAGAAGAGGAACAGGGTGAGAGATAAGAGCAACAGAGTGAGAGAGACGAGTGGAACAGGGTGAGAGAGCGAAATAGAATGAGAGAGGAATAGGGTGAGAGAGAGGAGAGGAACAGGGTGAGAGAGAGAGGAGAGGAACAGGGTGAGAGAGAGAGGAGAGGAACAGGGTGAGAGAGAGAGGAGAGGAACAGGGTGAGAGAGATGGAAGGAAGAGGGGCAGAGATATATAACATTTTTATTTTTGTTTTAAAGGGGGGGGCATTTAGCTGTGGGTGGGCTTTACTTGGTCTAGAAATGAGCCAGCCCATAGTGTAGTAATTTCACTCCAATTGGACAGTATGGAACACTTATATATCAGCGTACCACGCACAAACTACACTAATAAGTATCTCACATGGTTATGGACTGTCTCATGCTTGCTCATGGTTTGCTGAGCGGTTTTCATTGATTTTCATCTCACATTGTTGAACTAACAGCTTTTTGCTAGGCAGGGCCATATCTAGGGTGGTGCAACATGTGCCACGGCACAAGGCACCTCAGGGCAGGGGGCGTTGCTTGGGCCCGTTAATTTTCTGTTGATATTCATTCTCACTTACAGCTTCCTTTTCTTTCATCCTCGGCATATCCTGGCCGCCCCTATCTTCTCCCTGGTCAACTCCCCCTCCATCTGGCCACCTCCCCAAGCACCTTCAGTCACATCCTCTTTTACTTAGCACACATTTCAAAATACTGTCAAACTGTCACCTCTCACATAGCAGTCAGGCACCTTACACATGGAGCTATGTGCCCCACAATTTCTGATGGTGCAGGGTACATACTACACACTGATCTCCCCGCCGCTATTTGCTGAATACTCCATCCTCTGCCAATGCTCTTTCTGGCTCAGGGCACCAAAAATTATAGTTACGGCACAGCTGCTAGGTTCGGATGTGTGTTGCCAGCAGGCAGGGAGGAAGACCAGTCCTCAATAGCCTTAGTTCCCTGTCCTCCTCCCTCAGCTGCCTTATAGCAATGAACTTTAGCAATCACATCTCTGGGTTGTACAAAGTGTCTGCTAACAAGCACGGTAAGGTCTCCACAGTCCCGTGTGTGTCCAATATATGAACAATGGTACAGTATCAGAACACACAGGGGCATATACTGTCTACAGCAACACTATGTTTGGACTACATAAACAAGCACACATGACAATTCACCACATTATATTAAATATACAGTATATATATATAATATATATATATATATATATTAGGGGTGAGCGGGTTCGGATTTCTGAAATCCGAACCCCCCCGAGCCCCCCCGATCCGAGTCCGATCCGAGTCAGGCTCGACTTTTCCCGCCTGACTCGGATCTGACATCGAGGCAAAACGTCATCATCCCGCCTTCCGAGTCTCGCGGGTTTTGGATCCTATATAAGGTACCCGCGTCGGCGCCATTTTCTCACTCGGCTGTGGACAGTGAAGAGGGAGGGTGGGAGTTAGTGCTGTGTAGTGTAGTGTAGTGTAGTGCTGCTGTTGTCCACTACTTCAAAGTCCATAGGGGCTGGCTGTGTTGTGCTGTGCTGCTGTTGTTAATAGGGGCTGTGTCCACTACTTCAAAGTCCATAGGGGCTGGCTGGACTGTGTTGTGCAGTCAGTTCTCCATAGGGGCTGTGTCCACTCCAAAGTCCTGTGCAGTGTCCCAGTCCTAAAGGGGTGCTGTAGTGTTGTCCAGGGGGTGCTCTGTCCATCAGGGGTGCTCCCCCCAAGTGCTAAAAAAATAATATATTTTCTGTGTTTGTGAATTGTGTGCGCAGTAGCCGCACGTGCATCAACAAAGTAGTGCCAAGCGTGCGCCTGTGTCATAAGTAAAGGGCCGGCTGGCTTGACCGTTAAGGGTGCTGTAACCCCCGAAAGTACACTCCAGTCCAAACCAAAAAAAAAATTATTTTCTGTGTTTGTGAATTGTGTGCGCAGTAGCCGCACGTGCATCAACAAAGTAGTGCCAAGCGTGCGCCTGTGTCATAAGTAAAGGGCCGGCTGGCTTGACCGTTAAGGGTGCTGTAACCCCCGAAAGTACACTCCAGTCCAAACCAAAAAAAAAATTATTTTCTGTGTTTGTGAATTGTGTGCGCAGTAGCCGCACGTGCATCAACAAAGTAGTGCCAAGCGTGCGCCTGTGTCATAAGTAAAGGGCCGGCTGGCTTGACCGTTAAGGGTGCTGTAACCCCCGAAAGTACACTCCAGTCCAAACCAAAAAAAAAATTATTTTCTGTGTTTGTGAATTGTGTGCGCAGTAGCCGCACGTGCATCAACAAAGTAGTGCCAAGCGTGCGCCTGTGTCATAAGTAAAGGGCCGGCTGGCTTGACCGTTAAGGGTGCTGTAACCCCCGAAAGTACACTCCAGTCCAAACCTAAAAAAAAATTATTTTCTGTGTTTGTGAATTGTGTGCGCAGTAGCCGCACGTGCATCAACAAAGTAGTGCCAAGCGTGCGCCTGTGTCATAAGTAAAGGGCCGGCTGGCTTGACCGTTAAGGGTGCTGTAACCCCCGAAAGTACACTCCAGTCCAAACCTAAAAAAAAATTATTTTCTGTGTTTGTGAATTGTGTGCGCAGTAGCCGCACGTGCATCAACAAAGTAGTGCCAAGAGTGCCCCTGTGTCATAAGTAAAGGGCCGGCTGGCTTGACCGTTAAAGGGTGCTGTAACCCCCGAAAGTACACTCCCAGTCCAAACCAAAAAAAAATTATTTTCTGTGTTTGTGAATTGTGTGCGCAGTAGCCGCACGTGCATCAACAAAGTAGTGCCAAGCGTGCGCCTGTGTCATAAGTAAAGGGCCGGCTGGCTTGACCGTTAAAGGGTGCTGTAACCCCTGAAAGTACACTCCAGTCCAAACCAAAAAAAAATTATTTTCTGTGTTTGTGAATTGTGTGCGCAGTAGCCGCACGTGCATCAACAAAGTAGTGGTCAAGCGTTCGCCTGTGTCATAAGTAAAGGGCCGGCTGGCTTGACCGTTAAGGGTGCTGTAACCCCCGAAAGTACACTCCAGTCCAAACCAAAAAAAAATTATTTTCTGTGTTTGTGAATTGTGTGCGCAGTAGCCGCACGTGCATCAACAAAGTAGTGCCAAGCGTGCGCCTGTGTCATAAGTAAAGGGCCGGCTGGCTTGACCGTTAAGGGTGCTGTAACCCCCGAAAGTACACTCCAGTCCAAACCAAAAAAAAAATTATTTTCTGTGTTTGTGAATTGTGTGCGCAGTAGCCGCACGTGCATCAACAAAGTAGTGCCAAGCGTGCGCCTGTGTCATAAGTAAAGGGCCGGCTGGCTTGACCGTTAAGGGTGCTGTAACCCCCGAAAGTACACTCCAGTCCAAACCAAAAAAAAAATTATTTTCTGTGTTTGTGAATTGTGTGCGCAGTAGCCGCACGTGCATCAACAAAGTAGTGCCAAGCGTGCGCCTGTGTCATAAGTAAAGGGCCGGCTGGCTTGACCGTTAAAGGGTGCTGTAACCCCCGAAAGTACACTCCAGTCCAAACCAAAAAAAAATTATTTTCTGTGTTTGTGAATTGTGTGCGCAGTAGCCGCACGTGCATCAACAAAGTAGTGCCAAGCGTGCGCCTGTGTCATAAGTAAAGGGCCGGCTGGCTTGACCGTTAAGGGTGCTGTAACCCCCGAAAGTACACTCCAGTCCAAACCTAAAAAAAAATTATTTTCTGTGTTTGTGAATTGTGTGCGCAGTAGCCGCACGTGCATCAACAAAGTAGTGCCAAGAGTGCGCCTGTGTCATAAGTAAAGGGCCGGCTGGCTTGACCGTTAAAGGGTGCTGTAACCCACAAAGTACACTCCAGTCCGAACCAAAAAAAAATTTATTTTCTGTGTTTAGCCGCACGTATATATCAAATCGATATAACATAAATGGAGGACCAAACTTTCTCCGATAAAATAAAATAGAGAAAGATCAAGAACCACTTCCTCCTAGTGCTGAAGCTGCTGCCACTAGTCATGACATAGACGATAACATGCCATCAACGTCGTCTGCCAAGGCCGATGCCCAATGTCATAGTAGAGGGCACATACAATCCCAAATGGCAAAGTTCAGGAAAATGACCTTGAAAAAGACATTTAAATCAGCTGAAGAGAAACGTAAACTTGCCAATATGCCATTTACGACACGGAGTGGCAAGGAACGGCTAAGGTCGATCCCTAGTATGTTCATGACTAGTGGTTCAGCTTCACATGACGATGGAAGCACTCCTCCCACTAAAAAAATCAAAAGAGTTAAGCTGGCAAAAGCACAGCGAAGAACTGTGCTTTCTAAGAAGATATCACAAATCCCCAAAGAGAGTCCAAGTGTGGTGGTGGTTGCGATGCCTGACCTTCCCAGCACTGGACGGGAAGAGGTGGCTCTTTCCACCATTTGCACGCCCCCTGCAAGTGCTGAAAGGAGCACCCACAGTCCACTTGCTGATATGCAAATTGAAGATGTCACTGTTGAAGTACAACAGGATGAGGATACTGGTGTAGCTGGCGCTGAGGAGGAAGTTGGCGAGGAGGATTCTGATGGTGATGTGGTTTGTTTAAATCAGGCTCCGGGGGAGACAGTTGTTGTCCGTGGGATGAAAAAGCCCATCACGGTCATGCCTGGGCAGAAGACCAAACATTCCACCTCTTTGGTCTGGCAATATTTCTATCCAAATCCGGACAACAACTGTCTTGCCATATGTACCATATGTAAAGGTGAAATAAGTAGGGGTAGGGACGTCAACCACCTAGGAACATCCTCCCTTATACGGCACCTGCAGCGCGTTCATAAAAAGTTACTGTCAAGTTCAGAAACTTTGGCTCAGACCGTAAGCAGTCCAGGGACACCTAAATCCCGTTGTCCTGTTGTATCCAAGCGCCTGCAAACCACACCGTCAACTCCCTCCTCGTCAATTTCCTCCTTAGTTAGGATCGGAAGTAGTCCTGCAGGCCATGTCACTGGCATGACTGACTCTCCTATCCGGGATTCCTCCGGAGGATCCTGCATTGCTACGCCTACTGCTGCCGCTGCTGCTGTTGCTGCTGCTGGGAGTCGTTCATCATCCCAGAGAGGAAGTAGGAACACCACTACTTTTACTAAACAATTGACCCTCCAACAGTCCTTAGCGAGGAGGATGAAGTACGACAGCAGTCATCCTGAAGCAAAACGTATAACTGAGGCCTTGACTGCTATGTTGGTGTTAGACGTGCGTCCGGTATCCGCCATTAGTGCAGTGGGATTTAGACAATTGATGGAGGTAGTGTGTCCCCGGTTCCAAATCCCGTCTAGATTCCACTTCACTAGGCAGGCGATACCGAGACTGTACAGAAACGTCAGAAAAAGTGTCCTCAGTGTCCTGAAAAATGCCGTTGTACACAATGTCCACTTAACCACGGACATGTGGACAAGTGGAACAGGGCAGACTAAGGACTATATGACTGTGACAGCCCACTGGGTAGATGTATCACCTTACGCAGCAACAGCAGCAGCGTCACCAGTAGCAGCATCTCAGAAATGCCAGCTCGTTACAAGGCAGGCTACGCTGTGTATCACCGGTTTCAGTAAGAGGCACACCGCCGACAACCTCTTAGAGAAACTGAGGGAAATCATCGCCCAGTGGCTTACCCCACTTAGACTCTCCTGGGGATTTGTGATATCTGACAACGCCACCAATATTGTGCGGGCATTACATCTGGGCAAATTCCAGCACGTCCCATGTTTTGCTCACACAATAAACTTGGTGGTGCAGAATTTTCTGAAAAGCGACAGGGGGCGTGCAGGAGACGCTTTGGGTGGCCCGAAAAATTTCTGGCACTTTCGCCATTCAGCGACTGCGTGCCGAAGACTGGAGCGCCAGCAAACACTCTTGAACCTGCCCCGCCATCACCTGAAGCAAGAGGTTGTGACGCAGTGGAACTCAACCCTCTATATGCTTCAGAGGATGGAGGAGCAGCAAAAGGCCATACAAGCCTATACATCCACCTATGACATAGGCAAAGGAGGGGGTATGCACCTGACTCAAGCGCAGTGGAGAATGATTTCCGTGTTGTGCAAGGTTCTCCAGCCCTTCGAACTTGCCACACGTGAAGTCAGTTCAGACACTGCCAGCTTGAGTCAGGTCATTCCCCTCATCAGGCTTTTGCAGAAGCAGCTGGAGAAAGTGAAGGAGGAGCTAAGACGGAGCGATTCCGCTCGGCATGTGGGACTTGTGGATGAAGCCCTTCATTCGCTTTGCCAGGATTCCAGGGTGGTCAATCTGTTGAAATCAGACCACTACGTTTTGGCCACCGTGCTCGATCCTAGGTTTAAAGCCTATGTGGTGTCTCTCTTTCCGGCCGACACAAGCCTGCAGAGGTGCAAAGACCTGCTGGTGAACACACTGTCAGCTGAAGCGGAACGTGACACGTCAACGGCTCCTTCTTCATTTTCTCCTGCAACTGGGGCTGCCAGGAAAAAACTTAGGTATCCTAAGCAACCCGCTGGCGGTGATGCAGGGCAGGCAGGACCAAGTTTGGACATCTGGTCCGGACTGAAGGACCTGGCAACAATTTCTGACATGTCTACTGTCACTGCATATGATACTGTCACCATTGACAGAATGGTGGAGGATTACATCGGTGACAGCATCCAAGTAGGCATGTCAGACAGTCCATACCTGTACTGGCAGGAAAAAGAGGCAATTTGGAGGCCCCTGTACAAACTGGCTCTATTTTACCTGAGTTGCCCCCCCTCCAGTGTGTACTCCGAAAGAGTGTTTAGTGCAGCCGGGAACCTTGTCAGCGAAAGGCGTAGGAGGTTGCTTCCACAGAATGTGGAGAAGATGATGTTCATCAAAATGAATTATCAGCTCTTCCAGGGAGACCAGCCTCCAGAAGGTACAGAGGGACCTGTGGTGGTGGATTCAAGTGGGGACGAGTTAATACTTTGTGAGGATGAGGATGTACACACTGAAGAGGGTGAGGAATCGGTGGATGAGGAGGATGAGGATGACATCTTGCCTCCGTAGAGCCAGTTTGTGCAGGGACACATTAATTGCCAGCTTGTTTTGTGGGGGCCCAAACGAACCAATCATTTCAGCCACAGTTGTGTGGCAGACCCTGGCGCTGAAATGATTGATTTGTTAAAGTGTGCATGTCCTGTTTATACAACATAAGGGTGGGTGGGAGGGCCCAAGGACAATTCCATCTTGCACCTCTTTTTTTCTTTGCATTATGTACAGTTTGGGGCCTAGTTTTTCTAACTGCCATCCTGCCTGCCACTGCAGTGTCACTCCTAGATGGGTCACGTGTTTGTGCCGCCCACTCGTGTCGCTTAGCATAGTCATCCAGCTACCTCGGTGCAACCTTTTGGACATAAAAACACTATTGTGAGGTGTGAGGTGTTCAGAATAGACTGGAAATGAGTGGAAATTAAGGTTATTGAGGTTAATAATAGCATAGGAGCAGAAAAACCTACAAATTCTGTGATTTTAGCTGTTTTTATGCTTTTTTTCAAAAAAATACAGATCCAAAACACAAAACCCAGAACCCAAAACACGGAAGGGTGGTTTTGGCAAAACCAATCCAGATCCAAAACACGAAGAAAGATCCAGATCCAAAACCAAAACACAAAACACGAAAAGTGGCCGGTGCACACCCCTAATATATATATATATATATACATATACATACATACAGTCAGGTGCATAATTATTGGAACATTGACAGAATTTTCATATTTTGGCTTCTATTCACCACCACAATGGCTTTGAAATGAAACAAACAGGATGTGCTTTAACTGCAGACTTTCAGATTTAATTTGAGGGTACATCCAAATCAGGTGAACGGTGTAGGAATTACAACGGTTTCTATATGTGCCTCCCACTTTTTAAGGGGCCAAAAGTAATGGGACAAACTAAACATCCTAAATCTAACTTTCACTTTTTAATACTTTGTTGCAAATCCTTTGCAGGCAATTACAGCCTGAAGTCTGGAACGCATAGACATCACCAGACGCAGGGTTTCATCTCTGGTGATGCTCTGCCAGGCCTCTACTGCAAATGTCTTCAGATCCTGCTTGTTCTTTGGGCATTTTCCCTTCAGTTTTGTCTTCATCAAGTGAAATGCATGCTCAATCAGATTCAGGTCAGGGGATTGACTTGGTCATTTCATAACATTGCACTTTTTAGCCTTAAAAAACTCTTTGGTTGCTATTTCAGTATGCTTCGGGTCATTGTCCATCTGCACTGTGAAGCGCCGTCCAATGAGTTCTGAAGCATTTGACTGAATATGAGCATATAATATTGCCCGAAACACTTCAGAATTCATTCTGCTGCTTTTGCCAGCAGTCACATCATCAATAAATACAAGGGAACCAGTTCCATTGGCAGCCATACATGCCCACGCCATGACACTACCACCACTATTCTTCACTGATGGTATGTTTTGGATCATGAGCAGTTCCTTTCCTTCTCCATACTCTTCTCTTCCCATCACTCTGGTACAAGTTGATATTTGTCTCATCTGTCCATAGGATGTTGTTCCAGAACTGTAATGGCTTTTTTAGATATTGTTTGGCAAACTCTAATTTGGTCTTCCTGTTTTTGTGGCTCACCAATGGTTTACATCTTGTGGTGAACCCTCTATATTCACTCTTGTGAAGTCTTCTCTTGATTGTTGACATTCACACATATACACCTACCTCCTGGATAGTGTTCTTGATTTGGCCAACTTTTGTGAAGGGTTTTTTTCTTCACCAGGGAAATAATTCTTCTGTCATCCACCACAGTTGTTTTCCGTGGTCTTCCGGGTCTTTTGGTGTTGTTGAGCTCTCAGGTGCGTTCTTTCTTTTTAAGAATGTTCCAAACAGTTGATTTGGCCACACCTAATGTTTTTGCTATCTCTCTGATGGGTCTGTTTTGATTCTTCAGCCTAATGATGGCTTGCTTCACTGATAGTGACAGCTCTTTGGATCTCTTATTGAGAGTCGACAGCAACTGATTCCAAATGCAAATGTCACACCTAGAATCAACTCCAGACCTTTTACCTGCTTAATTGATAATGAAATAATGAGGGAATAGCCCACACGTGTCCATGAAATAGCTTTTGAGTTGATAGTCCCATTACTTTTGGCACCTTAAAAAGTGGGAGGCACATATAGAAACCGTTGTAATTCCTACACCGTTCACCTGATTTGGATGTAATTACCCTCAAATTAAATCTGAAAGTCTGCAGTTAAAGCACATCTTGTTTGTTTCATTTCAAAGCCATTGTGGTGGTGAATAGAGACCAAAATATGAAAATTCTATCAATGTCCCAATATTTATGCACCTGACTGTATGTATATATATATATATATATATATATATATATATACACACACACACACACACACACACACACACACACACACACACACACACACTGTATATATTTATTTTTCAAGAATGTTGTGTCTGTCTGTATGTTCCAAGCATAGGCAAATGCCTGGGGTATGTGGAAAAGTCTAGAGGTATCCGGGCAGGCTGGACATCTAAGCTCCGCTAAGTCGGCTCTAGATTTCAGTGGTCCCCCGACTGACAGTAACTGTCCTCCAATGGAATGTACAGGGTTTCCGGCAATGCTGCGCTGTTGAATGTCATTATATGACAGGCAGCAGAGCAGCAGCTGCAGCAGAAAGCCTGTACAGCCCAGCACCAATCATGCAGCTTCCATCAGTGTGACGCTGGCGTGACCTAAGGTCACTTCAGCATTATTCACATCAGAAAGCGCGCTGCGGGGGAGAGGAGCAGAGGAAAGACAGCACAGGTAAGTAAATTATAAGAGCTTATTGAAGGGATTGAATAGAGACACACAAAGGGAAGAGATGTGATGGCTGGAGACACTGACACCCTCTGCCTCCAAGTCACCCACTGTCACGTGGCCGCGTCCCCTTCCCAAAGGCAAAGAAGCACGCAATGAAACACAATGGGGTGAGGGGCACCAGCCACAATCTTGCCTAAAGCTGCATACACACACAACGATTGAGTTAATGAACGATTTTAGTAAACAAATTTCTACCTTGAAAAAATTAACTAAAATCGTTTACTAAAGTTGTTCATTTACTATGTTCAGTTAAATGTAATGAACGATTTTTTAGAACTACAAACGATTCTTGCATATTGACTTAATTTAAATCGTTGAGTTGACAAGTCTGACTGAACTACAGCTACAAACTACAAACGTGAACGCGCATGAACAATAATCGTTCATCGTTTGAGTCAGAAAGTGAACGATTTTTTCAAACGATTATCGTTAAACGATATCGTTTAACGATAATCATTCAAAAAATCGTTGTGTGTGTATGCACCTTAAGACATCAAATTGGTTAGGGACGGCTCTGTATAGTGCTGCTGGTCACGTGGGCCAAGCTCGCAACAGGGTCCCTAAGCAAAGCAATACAATTCGAACACCTCAAATAAAAAGATGTTGGCAGAAGCGATTTCAGGCAGCTGCTAATTATACATAGCATTCCCGTTTTAGCGGGGCGCGGCGCGGCGCACTGCCCTCCTTCTGGAGGGCAAAAAGCACCCTGCCGTCCAGAAGGAGGGCAAAAAGCGTCCTGCCATCACAGCTGCGACCCACGGGTGGAGAAATGTGCGGTGACCCGGTCACCACCAGAGAATAGACGTCGGGCGCATGCGCCCGGCATCTATTCTCCCTGTTGGCAGCGCTTGGGGGCTGCCCGGGTGTCCATAAGTGCCGGACATGCCCCCAAGAGTGACGAAAAGGGGACGTGTCTTATAGACACGCCCCCTTTTCATTGGCCACACCCCTTTTTACCCAGTATTATAAAGGCCTTGACCCGCCATTGATTGAACACCAAGAGGTGTTGGTGAGGTCCTATCTTGAATCAATCAGTTTCTTACTGTAAGCAATATTTTTAATTGCAAATCATTTTTAAATAAATTTATGATAAGACAATTGGCCTTTTATTAATGTTTGGCCTATATGGCCGTTTTTTGGGTGTACATTTGCTGAAGGGTTCCATCCAGATTCGCTTGGATTATCATTTGGATTACCTATGAAGTTATCAAGTCCTTCTGGTTCAGTGGTCGAAGTGGGAATTTTGAAGTGGGGGTATAGAATTTATTGAGTGTGCGCGCCTATGCCGCGTGGGAAAAAGGGTGTGGCCACATGCCATGAGGGGCGTGACTATGTGTTATGAGGGGTGTGCCATGCATCCATCTCTCACCCTTTGCACCTCTCACTACTTCCTTACCCAATCCAGCATGATGAGAGTAATCTACAGTATCCTAATGAGGACTGGTAGACCCAGAGCTACAGAAAGGAAGATCCAGGAATGCAAAACAGTGCAGGTTATAATCGTATACCTGCTATACCCTCAGCAGGAGAATGAGACTGGTCAGAAGAGCTTACAATCTAGCCTTGTGAGGGTAAGCTACAGAGACATCAGTGGGACTAGTAGATAAAGAGCTGGGGAAAGAGAGATGCAATAATATAAACAGTGCTGAGGGGAGTTATACAATTTAGCTTTACCCTCAGCAATGCATGTGCCACACTGCACTGGAAAATTAGGTTCTTAAGCTGCATATCCACTACGCGACTAGGGAAATACCGTCATTCCCCTTTCCAGTGCCTACACTGATTGGTCGTCATTCAGTGTAGGCACCCTCCCTCATCCCTGAACATGCCCAATCTGTCGTTATCGGCAGACTGACCGGCATGTTCAGCCGATGATTGAAGTCTCGAAATGACCAGCGGGAGCACGTAATGCTGGTCGTTTCCGACAATATAGTGCACAATTTGTGCACGATTAATGAGCGATTGCACGATTACGATGTTGTAATCATGCAAACGCTCATTAATATTGCGTAGTGGATACGCGGCTTTAGGAGCTTGCAATCTAGTTTGATGATTTGCTAAAGGTGCCTACACACATGGCGATATTTTACGCGATCTGGCCGATTCCGACACATCAGAACGACAGATCGTGTAAAATATGCCCAAATTGTGAGTCCCCACTCACGATGCAATGCGCGTCCCCGCAGGTCACACATCGCTTCTTCAGATCTGCCGTGCTGTAGGGCAGATCTGACAATCTCAAGTCACGATGCACTGGATAGTTTAGGAGGCACGATAAATCGTGTGTCAAATTGGCAGCTTTTTCAGACCAAATCGTGCCCACGACTGTCGGGGAGCTCCCGGGGAGAGTTCAGGGGAAAATCGTACACATCGTGAGATTGTGAGCACATCGCTATGTGTGTAGGCACCTTAAGAGTGAGATACAGAGTCATTAAGGGAGACTGACAGACACAGAGCTGGAGAAAGGTAATGTAAATAGGGATGGGAAAAGTGTTAATCACGTGTTAGCTATACCCTCAATTGAGAATCCAACTGAGCTGCAGAGCTTGCAATTTAGCTTAATGAGAACAAGTCATCAGACCATAGGGGCACTGTTACATCCAGAGTTGGGGGGAGAGGAGATCCAGAAATGACAAACAGGAAAGGAGTATAATAATTACACATCATGTATATCCTCAGCAGGAGAATGAGAGTGTGAGGTGCCTGGGAGAAGTTACCTGGGAGAAGTTACCTGGAGCTCTCTTGGAGGAATACGCATAGTCTCCGCTGTAAGACGCACCGGGATGTGGCATGGCTCCTGGTCCGTCACCCACCTGTAGGTTGTGGTCCAGACAGAGCTGGACTAAGGAGGGGCAAGTAACCCCAATCCCCTCTCTCACAAAGGGCCCCTCTGGACCTGTTTTCTGATACCACAATCAAGCAGCTCCATTGCTGCCTTCATCGGGACAGTCACAGCACTGCTGCACTGCAGTCAGTGTGCTGCTGAACTTTACTCTATGTGAGGAAGTTTTCATTCTCTCCCCTCCTGTTCAAGAATCTGCCCCATTTCCTACATGAAGCCCCGCCCCCTTCCACCCGCGAAGCCCCGCTCCTTTCATTCATGAAGCTCTACCATATGTCTGGAGTTTTTTTCTCCAAGTCTCAAGTGTCCACCCAGCGCCAGTCAGTGTGAGGAATTTGCGGAGCTTTGGAGGGAGGGGGAGATCAGCATGCACACCAGGCTGTGCTGTCACTGGGGCAAGCAAAAAAGAAAACTGTCTCAACAGGTGCCCCAGTGCCTGCCCGCTACACCAGCTATTCTTGTTGCACTTTCACTCATGTCGGACTGTCTGTCAGAGAGGGACCACGGAGCCTCTTTAGTCACTCTGGCTGCTGCAGGTGCGTGAAGGCAGGGAGGAGGAGGTGACCGGCCCCTAGCTGCTCTGGGAGGAGGGAGGGAACTATGCTGCTGCCGCCTGGCCCATAGATAGTGTCAGGGTAGCGGACGGAGGCCAATCCATCTGCACTCAGCTCAGCCGCTCATGGAATTTGCCCAAAAAAAAAATGTTCAGTGGCAGTGCTTGAAGTGCCGATATACCATACCGTTGTATACCGGCTCACTTCGAGCACTGTTCTGGTTGACAGAATACATCTCCTAAGAGTAAAAGGCTGCAACCAGTCCATTGGGTCAAGAATAATTTTGACTGCACACACATTAAAGACTTTCCGAATAATTATTTACGAACTGTCAAAAGGACTCCTAGAGGTTATTTATTGCTCATCCTGGTATTTTTGTGTGTATATATATATATATATATATATATATATATATATATATAAGTCAGAAATCCACTGCACTCGCCACTCCCAGACTTGGGGTGCAGACCTGCACTCACCATTCCCAGGAATGGGGTGCAAGTGGCCTGTGACCACATTGCTTAAATAAAATCAGAAAACTCAGCACTCACCATGTTTAAACACTCACAATAATGTATAAATAAATAATGGGGTTTTGGTTCATGGATTGATCAATGCATTTAAGCCTGCAGCCCACATCACCGGACCCCACTTCTCTGCAGGTCATACACTATCTGTCACACTTATGGAAACCTGGTGGCTGCTATCACATAGTTTAAACTAGGGATGTGCAGGCTCGGATAGGTTCGAGTTTGCACGTTGAGTTCGGATTTTTCCCTCCAAAAAAACGGAACTCAGAAAGAGGCAAAACGTCATCTTACATGGACGAACATCATCATTCTTGGACAGGACAGGAATGATAATGTTCGTCCATGTAAGATGACGTTTTGCCTCTTTCTGAGTTCCGTTTTTTTGGAGGGAAAAATCCGAACTCAACGTGCAAACTCGAACCTATCCGAGCCTGCACATCCCTAGTTTAAACTGAAAAAATTTTACCTGGTTTAAAGCTCACCTTCCAACTAATGACTTTTAAAGGCAAGGCAGTCACCAAACATAGCTTCTATCATACTATCAAAAAGACAGCTGACACAGGTTATTATAAATGAGTTTGCACATGGGGTGCATGAGAAAGCTATGATCACTAAAGGTTGATTAAAAATTAACCACATAAACATTATTGTGAGTGTTTCAACATGGTGAGTGCTGAGTTTTCTGATTTTTTTTTATATATATATATATATGTACATACACACACATATACAGTGGTGGCCAAAATTACGGACACTTTTTGAAATTTGAAAGTTTTTCAACTTCAAATGCTTTATAAAAACTGTTGCACTTAACGCAGTGCAATCATTCAGATATCAAATGAAAGGAAATTTAATGCTGAATTCAACACAATAAACAGAGGTCAAATATTTGCATTACAAGGAAAGTTATGCAGTGAAATCAACACTTATAGGGGAATTCAATATGGAGCGAAAACTCAAGTTTTTGCGTTAATATCGCACCTATGATGTCATTATCGCAGGTTTTAGTTTTACACTGTATTCAATTTCAAAGACTTTACGCAGGTTCGAAAAGTCTTTGAAAAAAAACGGGGATAACTTTTCACCACTGAATAGGTGGCGAAAAAAAGTGCAGATTTGGGGTTTAGGGGTGCAGGCTTAAAACAAATAGCCTGCACCCCTGGGAATGACATTTTAAAAAGAACTGTGTCAAAAAAAAAAAAAAAATAGGGACACCCCAAAAAATGTATTTAAAAATTGGGGTAAAAAAAAAATGGGAAAAAAGTGTTTAAAAATAGGGAAATAGGTTCAGGGCTATTCTGCAAGTATGCGGCAGGTGTATTCTAGAATAGGCTATTAGCGGCACGTGCATAGTTGCAGAATTTTTAAAAACTTATTTTAGGGACATAAAAATATGCTAGTACCCATTTTCATGTACCCCAAATTTGATGGGACCACTTAAAAAAACAAAAAAAATAACCTAAGTGCTCTTCTGCAACACTTCTTCAATGTCGGGAAAAAAACACCTGCTGCGGCTATTTAAATCCCCGACTTTCATTTGCAGGCTAAAATGGGGGTACCCATAGTGATCCCCCATGTTTTTACAACTTTAGGGGGATCCTACAATTTTTTCAAGGAAAATTTCGTAGTTCATCGCAAATCCCACTTCGCCAGGTCCCGTTTTCGTAGATTTTATATTGAATACGGGGATAAAGCGGGTGCGCGCCCGATACTTTATCCCTGAAAAATCTCCGATGTGGAGCGAAAAGTCCAGCACGGACTTTTTGCTCCCATATTGAATACCCCTCTTAGGGTGAAAATCCCTGTGTACTTATGATGTTACTGTCCTATCAGTATTTTGTTGGGTATCCTTTATTTTTCAAGACAGCAGCACAGCGATGTGGCATTGAGCCAACCAATGTTTGGAGCTCTTCCTTCTTTTTTATGTGGAGCCATGAGACAATTCTAGCCTCAATTAATTGTCTTTTATTAGATGTACTCCTCAGAAGTACCAGTTTTTTCAAACAGAACCACAAATGTTCTATGGGGTTCACGTCTGGGCTGTTTCCTGGCCATCCCAACACCTGTATGTCAGTCTCCATGAACCACTGTTTGCATATCCGTGCAGTGTGGCAGGGAGCTGAATCCTGCTGGAAAAAAAATGGGCATTATCTGGAAAAAGATCCCTGATAGAAGGTAGAAGTTTTGGTTGTAGGATGGTGTCAATGTACTTTCTGCTGTTCAGTGTGCCATCTATGACATAAAGGCGGCCTACAGCATCTGCTGTCATACATGCCCAGATCATAACACTTGTAGGATTCTTTGTTGTCGCTTGAATAAAATCTGGATGTACCTCTTCCCCGATGTGACGTCTCACACATTATCTCCCATCACTACCAAATATCGATATCTTAGTTTTGTCACTCCATATCACTTGTTTCCACTGACCTTCTGTCCATGCAATCTGTTCTTTTGCCCACTGTATTAGTTTCTGCTGCTGCTTTTTATTCAGTAATGGCTTTTTTCGGGGAATCCTGCCTTTTAGGCAACCTCCGTTAGTCTTCTCCGTTCCGTTCTTGCACTGACAAAAACACCAGTTGCACTCAGTTCACTCCTAATGGCCGCAGATAACATCCATCTGTCCCTGATGCAAATTTATTTTATTCTCCCATCATCAACAGCTGTTGTGCACTTTTTCCGGCCTTTTCCTTCTTTGTTTTGTATAGATTGTGTTTCCTGATAGCGTAAACAAAACTTTCGTACTCCTGATGTTGTCACATTCCCACCAATTTCTCTCGCAATTGCTGCATACGAAAGACCATTTTCACTTTACACCACAATCCTGGATCACGTCGCTGTGCTGCGGTCTTCAAATATAAAGGATACCCAACGAAATACTTCTAGGACAGTATCATAAGTACAAAGGGATTTTCACCCTAAGTGTTGTTTTCACGGCATAACTTCCCTTGTAATGCAAATATTTGACCTCTGTTTATTGTGTTGATTCAGCATTAAATTTCCTTTCATTTGATATATGAATCAATGCACTGCGTGAAGTGAAACAGTTTTTATAAGCATTCGAAGTTGATAAACATTAAAATTTCAAAATGTGTCCGCAATTTTGGCCACCAGTGTGTGTGTTTATATCTATATATATAAATATATATATATATATATATACATACACACACATATATATATATATACACACACACACATATATATATATATATATATACACACACATACCAAATAGGGTAATTAGATCAGTGTATGAAAACCATACAATTATACGATATAGGCTAAAAAGAATGCAATTCATTAATTAACTGTAAAGCATGTGTTTCATTACAAAATCATTTTAATTATTTATTATGTCATGAATAATCTGTTAAGGTGCGTACACACGGGTCGATTTTTTTTGGACGACTAAACGATAACAATGACGTATCGTTCAGTCGTTCAAAAAATCGTTCAGTTTCAGGGCCAAACGACGAACGGCAACTACCAATGCGTGCTTCTGTTTGTAGTTACCGTTCATCGCCTGAACCTTCTGTCCAACCTGACAATAATGTCAGGTTGAACATGTTCGGGGATAAGGGAGAGAGCCCGGCACTGAACTAAATAGTTATTGATTTCGTTCAGTGTTGTGCTCACCCCTCCCGGGGACACACAGGACTGAGCACACCCCTGCCGGGGACATATAGGACGATTTTCGGTCGGGGAGAAAATCGTCCTGTGTGTACGCACCTTTAGTTAATTACTCAACTGACCTAAAATACTTTTTATCCTAGAGAGCTGCACCACCATTAAACACTAACTTTGTCTGTGGAATAAAAAACACAAATCTAAAATAATAATAACAAAATAATAATAATAATAATAATAAGTTAAGACAGCATTTCTCTGTATTACTAATTCAATGGTACAGAGGGCCTGATTCAGACCCGCTCGCAAGTTCTTGAGCACTCACGAGCGGGTCGATGGTGTGCTCTGCGCATGCGCAGCGGCCACACTGCGCGTGCGCAAGCCCCGAAGCGAGAGAAAACATCTCTTGCTCCGTGGCTCACTACAAAAGGGGCAGCTGTCGATGTTGATCGACAGCTCACCCCGTTTTGTAGGCGCGGCGGGGGGGTGGCTTCACAAACGGAGGCGTTCCCAAGCGAACGCCTGCCGTTTGTGTGCGGCCCCACCAACATCACCAGTGATGTCAGTGAGAGAGCTTCCGGCTCTATTAGAGCCAGAAGCTCTCTGGGGCTTGCGGCCATGAGACCCTACCACAAGGATCTCGTCGCAAGCCTGATGGTCGCGATGGTCTTGACCATTGCGGCCATCACCCTGGCTACACGCAATAGCTGTGGGTGGTCACCCACAGCTATGCGAGCGGCCAGAAGGCCGCACAAAAAAAAAAAAATGCCCAGAGTCCTTTAAGGTTTGAAATTTGCCATGCATACTAATATTGTATTTTTTACTTTTTAGCCCTTCAATATCATGATGAATGTACTATATTTTCATTAACACCATCAACTTGAATATGATATCAGAGTGGAAGATACGTTCTAGGAACAACAAATCTGCATTTTTGTATTTAAAATGGCCATCACAAATGGTGCACTATTAAGTTATATACAGTCAGGTCCATAAATATTGGGACATTGACAGAATTTTCAGATTTTGGCCTCAATTCACCACCACAATGGTTTTGCAATGAAACAAACAAGATGTGTTTTAACTGCAGACTTTCAGATTTAATTTGAGGGTAATTACATCCAAATCGGGTGAACGGTGTAGGAATTACAACAGTTTCAATATGTGCCTCCCACTTTTTAAGGGACCAAAAGTAATGGGACTATCAACTCAAAAGCTATTTCATGGACAGGTGTGAGCTATTCCCTCGTTATTTCATTATCAATTAAGCAGGTAAAAGGTCTGGAGTTGATTCTAGGTGTGACATTTGCATTTGGAATCAGTTGCTATCAACTCTCAATATGAGATCCAAAGAGCTGTCACTATCAGTGAAGCAAGCCATCATTAGGCTGAAAAATCAAAACAAACCCATCAGAGAGATAGCAAAAACATTAGGTGTGGCCAAATCAACTATTTGGAACATTCTTAAAAAGAAAGAACGCACCAGAGAGCTCAGCAACACCAAAAGACCCGGAAGACTACGGAAAACAACTGTGGTGGATGACAAAATAATTATTTCCCTGGTGAAGAAAAACCCCTTC
The DNA here is from genome assembly GCA_031769625.1 of Taudactylus pleione. Taxonomy (NCBI): domain Eukaryota; kingdom Metazoa; phylum Chordata; class Amphibia; order Anura; family Myobatrachidae; genus Taudactylus; species Taudactylus pleione. The sequence goes on along the minus strand of JAUIMM010000148.1, from coordinate 6,413,040 downwards.
ACAACAGTTGGCCAAATCAAGAACACTATCCAGGAGGTAGATGTATATGTGTCAAAGTCAACAATCAAGAGAAGACTTCACAAGAGTGAATATAGAGGGTTCACCACAAGATGCAAACCATTGGTGAGCCACAAAAACAGGAAGACCAGATTAGAGTTTGCCAAACAACATCTAAAAAAGCCATTACAGTTCTGGAACAACATCCTATGGACAGATGAGACAAAGATCAACTTGTACCAGAGTGATGGGAAGAGAAGAGAAGTAAAGGAACTGCTCATGATCCAAAACATACCACCTCATCAGTGAAGCATGGTGGTGGTAGTGTCATGGCGTGGGCATGTATGGCTGCCAATGGAACTGGTTCCCTTGTATTTATTGATGATGTGACTGCTGACAAAAGCAGCAGAATGAATTCTGAAGTGTTTCGCGCAATATTATATGCTCATATTCAATCAAATACTTCAGAACTCATTGGACGGCGCTTCACAGTGCAGATGGACAATGACCCGAAGCATACTGCAAAAGCAAACAAAGAGTTTTATAAGGCTAAAAAGTGGAATGTTATGCAATGGCCAAGTCAATCCCCTGACCTGAATCCGATTGAGCATGCATTTCACTTGATGAAGACAAAACTGAAGGGAAAATGCCCCAAGAACAAGCAGGAACTGAAGACATTTGCAGTAGAGGCCTGGCAGAGCATCACCAGGGATGAAACCCAGCGTCTGGTGATGTCTACGAGTTCCAGACTTCAGGCTGTAATTGCCTGCAAAGAATTTGCAACAAAGTATTAAAAAGTGAAAGTTAGATTTAGGATTGTTTAGTTTGTCCCATTACTTTTGGCCCCTTAAAAAGTGGGAGGCACATATAGAAACCGTTGTAATTTCTACACAGTTCACCTGATTTGGATGTAATTACCCTCAAATTAAATCTGAAAGTCTGCAGTTAAATCACATCTTGTTTGTTTCATTTCAAAGCCATTGTGGTGGTGAATAGAGGCCAAAATATGAAAATTCTGTCAATGTCCCAATATTTATGGACCTGACTGTATATTGTGAGTATACCAGGTTTATGGGAGCGTTATTCTCGCCTATTGCCAGTCACCACTTTGAGAAAGGCAGCTGTTATAGCCCTCACACAGTACCCCGGATCCTTTATGAGTACCTTGGATTGCCCATTAAACACACAATAGTGAAGGTACAATGATACCTTTATATTACACAGCACACACTACAGTCATGTATAAACTAGGGGTGTGCACTGGCCACTTTTCGTGTTTTGTGTTTTGTTTTTGGATCTGGATCTTTCTTCGTGTTTTGGATCTGGATTGGTTTTGCCAAAACCACCCTTCGGTGTTTTGGGTTCTGGGTTTTGTGTTTTGGATCTGTATTTTTTTTTTAAAAAGCATAAAAACAGCTAAAATCACAGAGTGTGTAGATTTTTCTGCTCCTATGCTATTATTAACCTCAAAAACCTTAATTTCCACTCATTTCCAGCTTATTCTGAACACCTCACACCTCACAATAGTATTTTTATGTCCAAAAGGTTGCACCGAGGTAGATGGATGACTATGCTAAGCGACACGAGTGGGCGGCACAAACACGTGGCCCATCTAGGAGTGACACTGCAGTGGCAGACAGGATGGCAGTTTTAAAAACTAGGCCCCAAACAGTACATAATGCAAACAAAAAAAAGAGGTGCAAAATGGAATTGTCCTTGTTTGTACAGGGGCCTCCAAATTGCCTCTTTTTCCTGCCAGTACCTGTACAGACTGTCTGACATGCCTACTTGGATGCTGTCACCGATGTAATCCTTTAACAGACAGACGCACGCTTGTCGCTGCTGCTTTAAGGATGCAGGTGCGGCTACAGCCCACACACTTCACAAAGACAGAAAAAAAAAGAATTTTTTTATTGTTTGTGGAGCACACTTTGAGGGTTATACCACCCTTTAACAGACAGACGCACGCTTGTTGCTGCTGCTTTAAGGATGCAGGTGCGGCTACAGCCCACACACATTTCACAAAGACAGAAAAAAAAAGAAGAATTTTTTTATTGTTTGTGGAGCACACTTTGAGGGTTACACCACCCTTTAACAGACAGACGCACGCTTGTCGCTGCTGCTTTGAGGATGCAGGTGGAATCTAGACGGGATTTGGAACCGGGGACACACTACCTCCATCAATTGTCTAAATCCCACTGCACTACTGGCGGATACCGGACGCACGTCTAACACCAACATAGCAGTCAAGGCCTCAGTTATACGTTTTGCTTCAGGATAACTGCTGTCGTACTTCATCCTCATCGCTAGGGACTGTTGGAGGGTCAATTGTTTAGTAAAAGTAGTGGTGTTCCTACTTCCTCTCTGGGATGATGAACAACTCCAAGCAGCAGCAACAGCACTAGGAGGAAGTGGTTCTTGATTTTTTCCTATTTTATTTTTATCGGAGAAAGTTTGGTCCTCCATTTATGTTATATTGATATATATACGTGCGGCTAAGGCACACACAAACACAGAAAATATTTTTTTATTTTTGCTGGAGAGTAGTGCACTTTGTGGGTTACACCACCCTTTAAGAAATGAACCAGCCGGCTCTTTACTTATGGGACACAGGCGCACGTTTGGCGCTGCTCCTTTGTTGATGCACGTGCAGCCACAGTGCACACAATTCACAAACACAGAAAATATTTTTTTATTTTGTTTGGAGTGTACTTTGGGGGTTACAGCACCCTTTAACGGTCAAGCCAGCTGGCCCTTTACTTATGACACAGGCGCACGCTTGGCACTACTTTGTTGATGCACGTGCGGCTACTGCGCACACAATTCACAAACACAGAAAATATTTTTTTATTTGGTTTGGAGCGTACTTTGGGGGTTACAGCACCCTTTAATGGACAAGCCAGCCGGCCCTTTACTAATGGGACACAGGCACATGCTTGGCGCTGCTCCTTTGTTGATGCACGTGCAGCCACAGTGCACACAATTTACAAACACAGAAAAAATATTTTTTTTTTAGCACTTGGGAGGAGCACCCCTGATGGACAGAGCACCCCCTGGACAACACTACAGCACCCCTTTAGGACTGAGACACTGCACAGGACTTTGGAGTGGACACAGCCCCTATGGACAACTGACTGCACAACACAGTCCAGCCAGCCCCTATGGACAACAGCAGCACAGTGCAGCACAGCACAGCACAACACTACACTGCACTGCACTGCACTGCACTACACTACACAGCCCAGCCAGCCCTAACTCCCACCCTCCCTCTTCACTGTCCACAGCCGAGTGAGAAAATGGCGCCGACGCGGGTACCTTATATAGGATCCAAAACCCACGAGACCCGGAAGGCGGGATGATGACGTTTTGCCTCGGTTTCAGATCCGAGTCAGGCGGGAAAAGTCGAGCCTGACTCAGATCGGCCTCGGATCGGGGGGCTCGGATTTCAGAAATCCGAACCCGCTCACCCCTAGTATAAACAGTAACTACAAACTATATACAATATATATACAGAAATGCCAGTAGTATTTGCCACACTCAGAGCCTCCACTCTCTACACCACGGGTGGGCAATAAGCAGTGCTTCAGTTGAACTACACATCCCAGGATAACCTGTAACAGTGGCATGTCTAAATAGCAAAACTGTGGCAGAGCATGCTGGGATGTATAGTTCTACAGCAGTTGGAGGGTCGCTTATTGCCCACCCCTGCTCTAGACAGTGAGCCCTTCAGCAATGAAATTAATGATCAGTTATGGAGCAACCTGGTACGAACAGAAATTCCCCATTCCAGGTTATCCCATGTCAAGAACAATAACTGCCTAAAAAGTACTTTTAAAACCTATTATTTTCTAACGATGAGGAGACACGCCTGGGTGTGAGTTACAAAGCCCTGCTGCTTTAAATGAAGGACTGTCTAAAGAAAGGCATGTGTTCTCTCTTATGTCCCCTGCTGCTTTGGTGCCACTGCTCAAACGTGGGGGGGGGGCTTCCGCTCTTACTGCCACCGCACAGCATGTAACCCCATGCTTCCCTCTTGAGTGAAAGAGGTGCGCCACAGCTACCGCCCGCTGCCGCTGACTCGGCCCTCATGCAAAAAAAAAAAAAAAAGGAGACTGCCCTCATCTGGAGGCTGTAACCTAAATGCCACACTGAGGTCCGCTGGTTCTGATGATCAATAAAGTTTATTTTGGAGTCGGTGCATGTGGCGTCATGCGCGCTGCTGGAAGGGAGAAGTCGGATGAGCCGCAGCGTGAGAGGAGCAGCTCCATGGTCTGCCGGAGAAGAAGAAGCCAGAAGGAGGGACTCGGAGCCTTCTTCAAGGAGATAAGGTAAGTAAATCATCAGATTTAATAAACCTGGGAAAAAGGTAGCGTGGAAGGGGCAGGGGGCCCCCGGGGAGGAAGGGGTGGCATGGGGGCCCTGGCTATTTAGCCAGTCCTGGGCACCACAATTGATGATGGCAGCCCTGGGGTGAGGCCTATGGGGCTGACAGTCTGGAACTTCCTCTGGTTGTGTCCATGCTGTCTCCTGCACTTCTATACTGAGACACTGACAACCGCTTGAAAAAAGTATACTCTCAGGGTCATTATCTATCCTGAGATGAGCCAGGCTGGGGCCCTCGGGTCATAACACGCACATATATATATTATATTTAATGTCCATAATTAAACTTCCCCTTTTCAGAACCATCTCTAGCTTGATCTACCAACAATGTCGTCACAAAATTTGGTAGGAAGACTAATTAAGATATAGGAAGCAGGATTCTGCAGGAGAGAGATGTAGTGCAAAAAGTTACCGATAGGGTGTTTTATGGTGCTGTATAATATGAAAACAGAATGAAAATGGACATTGTGAAAATAGCGTGAATATATATCAGATTCGCTATGGAATCTGCCATTTCATTTCAAATTTAGTCACATCTCATAAGCTTGAGTCATCATCACAGAACCTGTGAAATTTAATTGGTAACTGGGAGTTTTTGGGTTCAAAAGCTTATAGGCAATCATTAGTAAATAGCATCCTGGGACTGTGAGCCAAACCGTCTGGGATGAGTCAATAAATTAATCTGTAAGACATCCTTTGGCAACATTGCGAGGCAGCTGGTTTTGATTGCACCTCTACTGTGTTTACATAGTATAGGATGCATGTGTATCTAAGAGCAGATAATGAAATTATATACAAGGGACACAAACAGAGAGGAGCTGATGGCGGATCAGCACAGCTTTAGGCTAGAAAGTCTTAACAACTAACATTTCTTTACAAACCAGTGAATTACAGTTAAATGTAATATAAAAGAACATTATGGTTTTATTTTGTTTTCCCTTGGACTAAAAGCCTAGAATTAAATTAGATGGAAATAATGAACAGATGGTATATTAAACTTATTACATCAAAGAAAAGTGTCTCAGTCATGTAACTAATTATACTTAAGAGACTCTATAGCTGGGTACACACTGACAGATACACTGGGCGATCAACTGATCGGCCAATGTATCTGCTGCCCGTCGGGCAGTGTGTACCCGCGATACATATCCCTGCAAACATATCTGTCTGTCTTGGGACTAGGGGTGAGCGGGTTCGGATTTCTGAAATCCGAACCCCCCCGAGCCCCCCCGATCCGAGTCCGATCCGAGTCAGGCTCGACTTTTCCCGCCTGACTCGGATCTGAAATCGAGGCAAAACGTCATCATCCCGCCTTCCGAGTCTCGCGGGTTTTGGATCCTATATAAGGTACCCGCGTCGGCGCCATTTTCTCACTCGGCTGTGGACAGTGAAGAGGGAGGGTGGGAGTTAGGGCTGTGTAGTGTAGTGTAGTGTAGTGCTGCTGTTGTCCACTACTTCAAAGTCCATAGGGGCTGGCTGTGTTGTGCTGTGCTGCTGTTGTTAATAGGGGCTGTGTCCACTACTTCAAAGTCCATAGGGGCTGGCTGGACTGTGTTGTGCAGTCAGTTCTCCATAGGGGCTGTGTCCACTCCAAAGTCCTGTGCAGTGTCCCAGTCCTAAAGGAGTGCTGTAGTGTTGTCCAGGGGGTGCTCTGTCCATCAGGGGTGCTCCCCCCAAGTGCTAAAAAAATAATATATTTTCTGTGTTTGTGAATTGTGTGCGCAGTAGCCGCACGTGCATCAACAAAGTAGTGCCAAGCGTGCGCCTGTGTCATAAGTAAAGGGCCGGCTGGCTTGACCGTTAAAGGGTGCTGTAACCCCCGAAAGTACACTCCAGTCCAAACCAAAAAAAAATTATTTTCTGTGTTTGTGAATTGTGTGCGCAGAAGCCGCACGTGCATCAACAAAGTAGTGCCAAGCGTGCGCCTGTGTCATAAGTAAAGGGCCGGCTGGCTTGACCGTTAAGGGTGCTGTAACCCCCGAAAGTACACTCCAGTCCAAACCAAAAAAAAAATTATTTTCTGTGTTTGTGAATTGTGTGCGCAGTAGCCGCACGTGCATCAACAAAGTAGTGCCAAGCGTGCGCCTGTGTCATAAGTAAAGGGCCGACTGGCTTGACCGTTAAGGGTGCTGTAACCCCCGAAAGTACACTCCAGTCCAAACCAAAAAAAAAATTATTTTCTGTGTTTGTGAATTGTGTGCGCAGTAGCCGCACGTGCATCAACAAAGTAGTGCCAAGCGTGCGCCTGTGTCATAAGTAAAGGGCCGGCTGGCTTGACCGTTAAGGGTGCTGTAACCCCCGAAAGTACACTCCAGTCCAAACCAAAAAAAAAATAATTTTCTGTGTTTGTGAATTGTGTGCGCAGTAGCCGCACGTGCATCAACAAAGTAGTGCCAAGCGTGCGCCTGTGTCATAAGTAAAGGGCCGGCTGGCTTGACCGTTAAGGGTGCTGTAACCCCCGAAAGTACACTCCAGTCCAAACCAAAAAAAAATTATTTTCTGTGTTTGTGAATTGTGTGCGCAGTAGCCGCACGTGCATCAACAAAGTAGTGCCAAGCGTGCGCCTGTGTCATAAGTAAAGGGCCGGCTGGCTTGACCGTTAAGGGTGCTGTAACCCCCGAAAGTACACTCCAGTCCAAATCAAAAAAAAAATTATTTTCTGTGTTTGTGAATTGTGTGCGCAGTAGCCGCACGTGCATCAACAAAGTAGTGCCAAGCGTGCGCCTGTGTCATAAGTAAAGGGCCGGCTGGCTTGACCGTTAAGGGTGCTGTAACCCCCGAAAGTACACTCCAGTCCAAACCAAAAAAAAAATTATTTTCTGTGTTTGTGAATTGTGTGCGCAGTAGCCGCACGTGCATCAACAAAGTAGTGCCAAGCGTGCACCTGTGTCATAAGTAAAGGGCCGGCTGGCTTGACCGTTAAAGGGTGCTGTAACCCCCAAAGTACACTCCAGTCCAAACCAAAAAAAAAATTATTTTCTGTGTTTGTGAATTGTGTGCGCAGTAGCCGCACGTGCATCAACAAAGTAGTGCCAAGCGTGCGCCTGTGTCATAAGTAAAGGGCCGGCTGGCTTGACCGTTAAAGGGTGCTGTAACCCCCGAAAGTACACTCCAGTCCAAACCAAAAAAAAATTATTTTCTGTGTTTGTGAATTGTGTGCGCAGTAGCCGCACGTGCATCAACAAAGTAGTGCCAAGCGTGCGCCTGTGTCATAAGTAAAGGGCCGGCTGGCTTGACCGTTAAGGGTGCTGTAACCCCCGAAAGTACACTCCAGTCCAAACCAAAAAAAAATTATTTTCTGTGTTTGTGAATTGTGTGCGCAGTAGCCGCACGTGCATCAACAAAGTAGTGCCAAGCGTGCGCCTGTGTCATAAGTAAAGGGCCGGCTGGCTTGACCGTTAAAGGTGCTGTAACCCCCGAAAGTACACTCCAGTCCAAACCAAAAAAAAAATTATTTTCTGTGTTTGTGAATTGTGTGCGCAGTAGCCGCACGTGCATCAACAAAGTAGTGCCAAGCGTGCGCCTGTGTCATAAGTAAAGGGCCGGCTGGCTTGACCGTTAAGGGTGCTGTAACCCCCGAAAGTACACTCCAGTCCAAACCAAAAAAAAAATTATTTTCTGTGTTTGTGAATTGTGTGCGCAGTAGCCGCACGTGCATCAACAAAGTAGTGCCAAGCGTGCGCCTGTGTCATAAGTAAAGGGCCGGCTGGCTTGACCGTTAAAGGGTGCTGTAACCCCCAAAGTACACTCCAGTCCAAACCAAAAAAAAATTATTTTCTGTGTTTGTGAATTGTGTGCGCAGTAGCCGCACGTGCATCAACAAAGTAGTGCCAAGCGTGCGCCTGTGTCATAAGTAAAGGGCCGGCTGGCTTGACCGTTAAAGGGTGCTGTAACCCCCGAAAGTACACTCCAGTCCAAACCAAAAAAAAATTATTTTCTGTGTTTGTGAATTGTGTGCGCAGTAGCCGCACGTGCATCAACAAAGTAGTGCCAAGCGTGCGCCTGTGTCATAAGTAAAGGGCCGGCTGGCTTGACCATTAAGGGTGCTGTAACCCCCGAAAGTACACTCCAGTCCAAACCAAAAAAAAAATTATTTTCTGTGTTTGTGAATTGTGTGCGCAGTAGCCGCACGTGCATCAACAAAGTAGTGCCAAGCGTGCGCCTGTGTCATAAGTAAAGGGCCGGCTGGCTTGACCGTTAAAGGGTGCTGTAACCCCCAAAGTACACTCCAGTCCAAACCTAAAAAAAAATTATTTTCTGTGTTTGTGAATTGTGTGCGCAGTAGCCGCACGTGCATCAACAAAGTAGTGCCAAGCGTGCGCCTGTGTCATAAGTAAAGGGCCGGCTGGCTTGACCGTTAAAGGGTGCTGTAACCCCCGAAAGTACACTCCAGTCCAAACCAAAAAAAAATTATTTTCTGTGTTTGTGAATTGTGTGCGCAGTAGCCGCACGTGCATCAACAAAGTAGTGCCAAGCGTGCGCCTGTGTCATAAGTAAAGGGCCGGCTGGCTTGACCGTTAAGGGTGCTGTAACCCCCGAAAGTACACTCCAGTCCAAACAAAAAAAAAAATTATTTTCTGTGTTTGTGAATTGTGTGCGCAGTAGCCGCACGTGCATCAACAAAGTAGTGCCAAGCGTGCGCCTGTGTCATAAGTAAAGGGCCGGCTGGCTTGACCGTTAAAGGGTGCTGTAACCCCCGAAAGTACACTCCAGTCCAAACCAAAAAAAAATTATTTTCTGTGTTTGTGAATTGTGTGCGCAGTAGCCGCACGTGCATCAACAAAGTAGTGCCAAGCGTGCGCCTGTGTCATAAGTAAAGGGCCGGCTGGCTTGACCGTTAAGGGTGCTGTAACCCCCGAAAGTACACTCCAGTCCAAACCAAAAAAAAAATTATTTTCTGTGTTTGTGAATTGTGTGCGCAGTAGCCGCACGTGCATCAACAAAGTAGTGCCAAGCGTGCGCCTGTGTCATAAGTAAAGGGCCGGCTGGCTTGACCGTTAAAGGGTGCTGTAACCCCCGAAAGTACACTCCAGTCCAAACCAAAAAAAAATTATTTTCTGTGTTTGTGAATTGTGTGCGCAGTAGCCGCACGTGCATCAACAAAGTAGTGCCAAGCGTGCGCCTGTGTCATAAGTAAAGGGCCGGCTGGCTTGACCGTTAAAGGGTGCTGTAACCCACAAAGTACACTCTAGTCCAAACCCCAAAAAAATTATTTTCTGTGTTTAGCCGCACGTATATATCAAATCGATATAACATAAATGGAGGACCAAACTTTCTCCGATAAAAATAAAATAGAGAAAGATCAAGAACCACTTCCTCCTAGTGCTGAAGCTGCTGCCACTAGTCATGACATAGACGATAACATGCCATCAACGTCGTCTGCCAAGGCCGATGCCCAATGTCATAGTAGAGGGCACATACAATCCCAAATGGCAAAGTTCAGGAAAATGACCTTGAAAAAGACATTTAAATCAGCTGAAGAGAAACGTAAACTTGCCAATATGCCATTTACGACACGGAGTGGCAAGGAACGGCTAAGGTCGATCCCTAGTATGTTCATGACTAGTGGTTCAGCTTCACATGACGATGGAAGCCCTCCTCCCACTAAAAAAATCAAAAGAGTTAAGCTGGCAAAAGCACAGCGAAGAACTGTGCTTTCTAAGAAGATATCACAAATCCCCAAGGAGAGTCCAAGTGTGGTGGTGGTTGCGATGCCTGACCTTCCCAGCACTGGACGGGAAGAGGTGGCTCTTTCCACCATTTGCACGCCCCCTGCAAGTGCTGAAAGGAGCACCCACAGTCCACTTGCTGATATGCAAATTGAAGATGTCACTGTTGAAGTACAACAGGATGAGGATACTGGTGTAGCTGGCGCTGAGGAGGAAGTTGGCGAGGAGGATTCTGATGGTGATGTGGTTTGTTTAAATCAGGCTCCGGGGGAGACAGTTGTTGTCCGTGGGATGAAAAAGCCCATCACGGTCATGCCTGGGCAGAAGACCAAACATTCCACCTCTTTGGTCTGGCAATATTTCTATCCAAATCCGGACAACAACTGTCTTGCCATATGTACCATATGTAAAGGTGAAATAAGTAGGGGTAGGGACGTCAACCACCTAGGAACATCCTCCCTTATACGGCACCTGCAGCGCGTTCATAAAAAGTTACTGTCAAGTTCAGAAACTTTGGCTAAGACCGTAAGCAGTCCAGGGACACCTAAATCCCGTTGTCCTGTTGTATCCAAGCGCCTGCAAACCACACCGTCAACTCCCTCCTCGTCAATTTCCTCCTTAGTTAGGATCGGAAGTAGTCCTGCAGGCCATGTCACTGGCATGACTGACTCTCCTATCCGGGATTCCTCCGGAGGATCCTGCATTGCTACGCCTACTGCTGCCGCTGCTGCTGTTGCTGCTGCTGGGAGTCGTTCATCATCCCAGAGAGGAAGTAGGAACACCACTACTTTTACTAAACAATTGACCCTCCAACAGTCCTTAGCGAGGAGGATGAAGTACGACAGCAGTCATCCTGAAGCAAAACGTATAACTGAGGCCTTGACTGCTATGTTGGTGTTAGACGTGCGTCCGGTATCCGCCATTAGTGCAGTGGGATTTAGACAATTGATGGAGGTAGTGTGTCCCCGGTTCCAAATCCCGTCTAGATTCCACTTCACTAGGCAGGCGATACCGAGACTGTACAGAAACGTCAGAAAAAGTGTCCTCAGTGTCCTGAAAAATGCCGTTGTACACAATGTCCACTTAACCACGGACATGTGGACAAGTGGAACAGGGCAGACTAAGGACTATATGACTGTGACAGCCCACTGGGTAGATGTATCACCTTACGCAGCAACAGCAGCAGCGTCACCAGTAGCAGCATCTCAGAAATGCCAGCTCGTTACAAGGCAGGCTACGCTGTGTATCACCGGTTTCAGTAAGAGGCACACCGCCGACAACCTCTTAGAGAAACTGAGGGAAATCATCGCCCAGTGGCTTACCCCACTTAGACTCTCCTGGGGATTTGTGATATCTGACAACGCCACCAATATTGTGCGGGCATTACATCTGGGCAAATTCCAGCACGTCCCATGTTTTGCTCACACAATAAACTTGGTGGTGCAGAATTTTCTGAAAAGCGACAGGGGCGTGCAGGAGACGCTTTGGGTGGCCCGAAAAATTTCTGGCCACTTTCGCCATTCAGCGACTGCGTGCCGAAGACTGGAGCGCCAGCAAACACTCTTGAACCTGCCCCGCCATCACCTGAAGCAAGAGGTTGTGACGCAGTGGAACTCAACCCTCTATATGCTTCAGAGGATGGAGGAGCAGCAAAAGGCCATACAAGCCTATACATCCACCTATGACATAGGCAAAGGAGGGGGTATGCACCTGACTCAAGCGCAGTGGAGAATGATTTCCGTGTTGTGCAAGGTTCTCCAGCCCTTCGAACTTGCCACACGTGAAGTCAGTTCAGACACTGCCAGCTTGAGTCAGGTCATTCCCCTCATCAGGCTTTTGCAGAAGCAGCTGGAGAAAGTGAAGGAGGAGCTAAGACGGAGCGATTCCGCTCGGCATGTGGGACTTGTGGATGAAGCCCTTCATTCGCTTTGCCAGGATTCCAGGGTGGTCAATCTGTTGAAATCAGACCACTACGTTTTGGCCACCGTGCTCGATCCTAGGTTTAAAGCCTATGTGGTGTCTCTCTTTCCGGCCGACACAAGCCTGCAGAGGTGCAAAGACCTGCTGGTGAACACACTGTCAGCTGAAGCGGAACGTGACACGTCAACGGCTCCTTCTTCATTTTCTCCTGCAACTGGGGCTGCCAGGAAAAAACTTAGGTATCCTAAGCAACCCGCTGGCGGTGATGCAGGGCAGGCAGGACCAAGTTTGGACATCTGGTCCGGACTGAAGGACCTGGCAACAATTTCTGACATGTCTACTGTCACTGCATATGATACTGTCACCATTGACAGAATGGTGGAGGATTACATCGGTGACAGCATCCAAGTAGGCATGGCAGACAGTCCATACCTGTACTGGCAGGAAAAAGAGGCAATTTGGAGGCCCCTGTACAAACTGGCTCTATTTTACCTGAGTTGCCCCCCCTCCAGTGTGTACTCCGAAAGAGTGTTTAGTGCAGCCGGGAACCTTGTCAGCGAAAGGCGTAGGAGGTTGCTTCCACAGAATGTGGAGAAGATGATGTTCATCAAAATGAATTATCAGCTCTTCCAGGGAGACCAGCCTCCAGAAGGTACAGAGGGACCTGTGGTGGTGGATTCAAGTGGGGACGAGTTAATACTTTGTGAGGATGAGGATGTACACACTGAAGAGGGTGAGGAATCGGTGGATGAGGAGGATGAGGATGACATCTTGCCTCCATAGAGCCAGTTTGTGCAGGGACACATTAATTGCCAGCTTGTTTTGTGGGGGCCCAAACGAACCAATCATTTCAGCCACAGTTGTGTGGCAGACCCTGGCGCTGAAATGATTGGTTTGTTACAGTGTGCATGTCCTGTTTATACAACATAAGGGTGGGTGGGAGGGCCCAAGGACAATTCCATCTTGCACCTCTTTTTTTTCTTTGCATTATGTACAGTTTGGGGCCTAGTTTTTCAAACTGCCATCCTGTCTGCCACTGCAGTTTCACGCCTAGATGGGTCACGTGTTTGTGCCGCCCACTCGTGTCGCTTAGCATAGTCATCCAGCTACCTCGGTGCAACGTTTTGGACATAAAAACACTATTGTGAGGTGTGAGGTGTTCAGAATAGACTGGAAATGAGTGGAAATTAAGGTTATTGAGGTTAATAATAGCATAGGAGCAGAAAAACCTACAAATTCTGTGATTTTAGCTGTTTTTATGCTTTTTTAAAAAAAAATACAGATCCAAAACACAAAACCCAGAACCCAAAACACGGAAGGGTGGTTTTGGCAAAACCAATCCAGATCCAAAACACGAAGAAAGATCCAGATCCAAAACCAAAACACAAAACACGAAAAGTGGCCGGTGCACACCCCTACTTGGGACATGCCATTCTTGATTATTACATAGATGGTGACCAGGGCCATCTTAACGTATAGGCATAATGGGCAGCTGGCCAGGACCCCACAATCCTAGGGTCCTTTGAGCAGGGGCAGGCTGGGCCAGAGGGAATCTATATGGAGTGTGTGGCCGCTCACTCCACACTCCATGCACAGGGCAGCCAGAGACAGATTTAGGGGGTTGGGGGACAGGGGGCATGTTCCTCAATACCACAACCACAGTTGCAGTGAAGAGAGGGAAGTGCACTGCGAGCTGGAGAAGAGAAGAGGGATATGGATTCTGAATTCCTTTCTTTACATAATTGTTTTATTTTTAAACATTGATTTTGTTGACAGTACCAATAAATCAAAAGGTTTCATTTTATTGACCATTAGATTTGTATTCCCGTGAATGGGTGGGACCCCACCCTCTTCTGTTCCGCATCTCTAAAGACTTGTAGGCATAATATGTGACCGCATCTACATAGGCATACATGCAGTTGTGTTTTTTTGTTTGCATTCATTTTACACAAAAAGAGTCAAATAATTCCAGCTCTAGATTAGCCTCTCAGGAACTTTAGGAGTTGCAGATTGGTACAGTACATGAATGGCCCATCGGGGGAATGCAACAGTGTGTGTACAGCCGCTAAGCTACAGTACCGCAATTAAGGCGAGAGGTCAGTCACCAAAAGGGGTGTGGCCAACACTTAAACTGGTCTATTACAATGTGTTAAGTCTAAATGACCAATTAAAAGTGAGTATTTTTATTTAATCATAACAAGAATTGAAGACTAGATATAGTTATGCTACAAGAAACTTGGTCTAGCACTTAAAGCATTAGTGGCATATGGTCCACATATTTTACCTATGCTAGAGGAGCAATACTGGTTGGTAAATATGCCTCCTCTCCAATATCCATTAAACTGGACTTCAAGGATAAATATGTCATAAGTGATAGCAATACAGAAGATTACAGAATTCTACTTGGTGTTCCTCCTGCACCCCTCCCCCCCAGCTATGCTATTAAGCACAGCCAGTTACTCAGTCCATGTGCATCTGGTAACTCCACCCATCTAGTACACAGCACTGCCAGTGACTCCGTCCATCTAGCATACAGGTCCATGAATGACTAAGCCCACTACACTACCAGTGACTAAGGCAATCTATCACTGCCAGTGACTAAGGACCTCATTCAGAGTTGATCGAAGCGGCCGCACGGTCGTACGGGAAAAGGGGCCGGATATTCAAATGATTCCCTCGCAAGTTGCGTCCCTAAGTTCGGATTGGTAGCTGGCCGACCAAGGGGAGGAAGCGGTTGGAATAAAAAAAAATACGCCCCATTCTCGTATGCATTGCACGTCATCTCCGGGCATATAAGGATTAATCGAGACCATCGGGAACCATCAAAACTGGTCGTAGAGCTCAAGGTTGACCATACCCCTCTCTTAAGCTCTATGATCATGTCAGTGTAAAAACCTCCCATGTCACATGTGCCATGACGCTACTTTGTTAATTATGCACTCCCATAAACCGTATGCACTCCCATAAAACGCCGTTCGCATAATTAAGCACGCCTGCGTTCGGATCTCCCCCGTTTTCAAGCACCTTCCCCTGTTACCACCCACAAACGCCTCATTCTGTCACTCAAACTACCGACCTGGCTGTGTTCAAGGAGAGAGAAATTTCTGATCGTAGTGGCTAGTTTGCGCACGCGCATTGCAAACTTTACGCATGCGCAGTATAGCGAACATCGGTGGCGTACGACCGACTCTGAATGAGGTCCTAAGTCTTTGGTTGAAATAGACCGTGAGTCGGGCATCTCACAAAATTATTATTACATTGCAAGAGGTAGGACCCTCAGACAGAAGGTGGGTTTTCCCTGTGGGCCAGTCCGACTGAGCTTTAGCTCATCTTACAAAGTGGCTGTCTCTACTGTGATGTACTTCTCCATTTTTTGGTAATCCCAACTCACAATAAAGAACGGTTATTTATATTTGAATGGGTATACTATACACCAGTGTTGGCTAACCTTGACACTCCAGCTGTTGTGGAACTATATAACCCAGCATGCCCTGCCACAGTTTTAGCATGCCCTAATAGCAAAACTGTAGCAGTGCATGCTGGGTTATGTAGTTCCATAACAGCTGGAGTGTCAAGGTTAGCCAAAACTGCTATACACTAATGGGGGCACTATTAGTCATGTAGAAACTAAAGGTGGCGCTATTAGTTATTTATCAACTAATGAGGACACTATTAAATATGTAAACACTATTGGGGCACTATTAAATATGTAGACACTAAAGGGGACACTATTAGATATTTATCCACTAAAGGGGGCACTATTAGATATTTATCCACTAAAGGGGGCACTAATAGATATTTATCCACTAATGGGGCACTATTAGATATTAATTCATTAATGAGTGCACTATTATAATATATATATATATATATATATATATATAACAAAAAGGTGGAGAGAGAGCGCCTCCTAGTGCAGTATTTTAGATTCGTGGTAATCTCCACCAAGTGTGATCACCTCTATATGAATGGGGGTGTACCTTAAAAGGTGGAATACACCACTTTTATATCAGCATATATGGCCTTATAGATCCTTGGACCCAAATCCTGTGAACAGCACGGTATCAATTCTCCATCATAGAATATATATAAAAAGAGAGAATACCATAGTGTAATACTATACAAATAGGTTTAATGGACACAGTAAGACAAAAGCAAATGCCAGTACATAAAAACAAGATATTCAAGGCTTATCTGTAAGTCTGCAGCAGCACATATGTCGCCACCAGAGGATGTCACCTGTCACAAACGTAACGCGTTTCGTCCATTTACAATCATAAGGACTTCATCAGGAGGATATCTCATATTCATCTTGACACTCTATATATACCCTAGTAAATTGGCATGAGTAGTAGGCGTGTACAGCCCAAATTCTGCCTACGCTGTTTGCGTTACGCACACCCGAAGTAACCCGGAAGTGCATTCCAACTACCGGAAGTTATCTCCGCTCATTATCATATTCCGGCTTCCGCCAGAGGCCCCTGTCCATACGCTCCCCTTCCGAGAGTGACCAGGCATCCCGCACTCCACCAACGGTCACAGCGCCGTCAGTTCCAGGCACCGCATCACCCTCTGACCGGGTATACGCATGGTCATCGGCGACCATTTTTTGAGGTATTTACTTCTAGCATTTCCCTGGTGGCCATTTTGCCATATATCCTAACTAATAGTTATTGGCGGCCATTTTATTGAGGTCTTTTACCTCTAATGTTTCTCCGGCAGCCATTTTGCCATATACTCCGGGTATTAAAAAACCCTCAGTGACTGCACTATTAGCAATCAGATCCTACACACTCAGTTAACTACGATGGCAACAGAGATTACAACAATAATACAAATACAATAGTAATGAAAGACATCAATATTACAATAAATTAATACAGAATAAGAATATTAACTCATCAGAATGGCAATAAATGGAGATACTAAAACCTACCAATAAAATACCCTTAAAAAATTAATAATAACTAAAAGAGCATAATTCAACATGTAAATATTAAAAGTATAATGACCATCATATAAAATAGCATATTATAAACAGCATAAAACCCTCATACTAAAAAAGGAGCAATTTCATAATTATCATTTAACCCATTGGGGACTAGAGTATTAAGTGTATATATCCAAACATCTCTCTTTTGGATAATTGATTCTCTATATCTCCACCTCGCTTACCCATTGCCACATGTTCTATGGCTTTAAACTTAAAACCTCCCACCTCGGAATTATGAACCATATTTAAAATGTCTGGGAACACTGTGGTTAACCTGTTTATTTTTAATGCTGCGCACAAGTTCCTGTATTCGCATTTTAAAAGGTCTTTTTGTTTTACCGACGTACTTCAGCTCACAGGGACACTCCAGGATATAGATTACCCATGTGGTTAAACAATTCATATATTCTCTTATCGGAAAGCTTTTTGAATCATCGAAATTCATAAATGACTTAGAGCTAGGGCGTGTGAACTTACAGACATTGCAATGCCCGCATTTAAAAAAGCCCTTGCGTTGACTTTCCCATGTATTCATATTTCCTGTTGACTTTGCTTTCAACTGGTTTTTAAAAATTTCTCGCTTTTTTAAAAACCACTCTCGGTTTGTCTGGTAGGATACTATCCAGAATCCCGTCCATCTTCAATATCCCCCAATGTTTCATCAAGGTATTCCGTATCCTTTTTTCATCCTTATTAAATGGGGTAATAAATAAAATTTCATTCTCTTTGTCACACACTTTCTCTTTATATCTCAAAAGATCAGACCTATTGGGGTTATTTGTCCTATTTATAGATTCCCTTAAGATACCCTCAGGGTAACCCCTATCCCTAAATCTATCTAAGTATTCTTTAAGTTGCTCTTCACATTGATCCTGTGCACTGCAATTATGCTTTACTCTGCAAAACTGTGAAAATGGGTTATTAGTTTTCCAATTGAGAGCATGGCCACTATTAAAGTGTACATATGAATTGGTGTCAACTGATTTCACAAAACTCTGTGTTAACTCCAGTCTCAGTGTTCAACAATATCAAATCTAAATACTCTGTTTGATAATCATCAAATTTAAATGTGAAAGACAAATTATATGTATTTGCACCAATAAATACCATGAATTCCTCAAATTTTTGTCTACTTCCTTTCCATACAATCAGGATGTCATCAATATAACGCTGTTATAAAATAATATGTTCCTTAAAACCAGTGTCTCCATAAATAAAAACATTTTCCCAGATTTCCATATGCAGATTAGCGAAGCTTGGCGCGAAAATGGTCCCCATCGCTGTTCCACAGACTTGCAAATAAAAGTAATTCAAAAATTTTAAATAGTTATGTTTCAATATAAAATGTATTAAAATACATATAAAATTTTTACATGGTTCACTTAATTCCGAGTCTACTACAAGAAATTCTTTACATAACTCAATACCTCTAGCATGGTCAATGGATGTATATAATGATTGGACATCGATGGTTACCCAGTGATAATCCTCATCCCAAACAAAATTTTCTACTAGTTGTAATATAGTCGTGGTATCCTGAGTATATGACTTAAATTTATAAACATATTTACTAAAGAAGATTTCCACATACTCAGAAATATGTGCCGTGAGGGAATCTATTCCTGCCACTATTGGTCTCTCGGGAGGATTTTTTAAACCTTTATGTATTTTAGGGAGAAAATAAAATATGGGTATCACTGGAGCGTTCCTCACCAGGTATTGAAATTCATCTTTAGTTAAAATCTCTTGTCTTAATGCATCTACAAGTATCAACCTGAGTTATTCTACAAACCCTAGTGTTGGATCCCCATCCAATTTAGTATATGAGGATGCATCATTCAACAATCTCAAACCTTCTATTTCATAATCCTTCCTATTCATGATAAATAGACCCCCTCCCTTATCTGCCTGTTTTAATACAATCTCCTTATTATCTCTTAATTTTTTTAGAGCATTTTTCTCAAAATTAGTCAAATTATGCTTAGTTTTTAATCCCTGTTGGGTATTATTCCCATCACATAGATCTTTTTTTACTAATTGATAAAACATTTCAATTTGACAACTCTTTGATTCCAAGGGGTAATATTTTGAAGGCAGTTTGATACCGGATTTAGAACTGGTAGTCATATTACTCACTATTGCCTCCTTTTTTATAAAGTGCCTTTTTTTATAAAGTGCCTTTTTAGCGTTAATTTTGAAATGAATTTATTTAGGTCAATGAACATTTGGAAGTCATTAGACTGTGTTGTAGGGGAGAATGAGAGGCCCTTGTTCAATAATGAGATCTCCGCTCCAGTGAGCTCATGGGATGAAAGTTTAAATATACCCTTATCCTTAAGATCCACTTGTATTCGTTTAGTGCCCCCCTCCTTCCCCGTCGTCTGCGTACCTTCTCTTTAATGGTGAGGACAGTTTTACTTCCTCCTGGCATCCCATCATTCCCAAAGGTTTCTCTTTTGGGTCGGAGGCTAGTGGGGATAAAAAATCCAAATCAATGTCGGATCCTGGTCTGCTTAAAGTAGAATAACGATTTCTATGTTCGAAATTGGTTCTTCTTGGTGTCACTACCCTATTTCGTGTGTAATTAGGTTTAGACTGTGCCCTGGTCCATTCTCCTAAGCCCCTTTGTCTGGATTTATCCCTATGATGGGAATACATCCCATTCATATTGCCATTCCATTTCTTAATTTTCCCATTCTGATAATCCATTTTATCTCTAAAGAATTTATTTTCTTTAGTTTTAATGACTTCTAGTTCAATCCTCTCCAATTTTTTAACTAAAACAACCTCGTTTATCTTGTATTCCTCACTTGTTTTTAGATTTTCCATCTCTACTTCCTTCTTTTTCAACTCTTGTTCAATTTCTACCAAGGTCTCTCTTTTTCTCTTCTATAATGAGTTGCATCAGCCTTTTTGAACAGTCATGGAGTATGCAGTCCCATTCTTTGAGAAAATCCTAATTTCTACTAATGAAGCTCAGCTGTTTATTAACCCTGAGCCCAATAGGAGTCCTATCCACTTTAATATACTGTTCCAGTCCTGCAATATCCCACCATGCCCTAATTTCTTTGCCAAGGACTCTTTCCATATCCCAAAATTGGTCACCAAGAGTCTTACTCAGACCAGGTTGATCCACATTATCATCATTAAATATTTTTTCAAAAAGGTACATTCTTCTCCTATTCCCTATTCTTGAAAACATAATGAATGGGAAAGTATCAATCATACCAGCTGCCTAAATACCCAAGGTGAACAAAAAACAATTAAAAGAAAATGGTAATGGCGCCTAGTCTCAGTTCAATCAATTCAATGTCTAAATGATCATCAGTTGATGCACTCCCCAAGTCTCAAGGGTGGCAGCGCCTTCTCCCAAATACTGCTGTTCAGACAGCGCATTATCCTATAAGACAAAAAGGTGGAGAGAGATCGCCTCCTAGTGCAGTATTTTAGATTCGTGGTAACCTCCACCAAGTGTGATCACCTCTATATGAATGGGGGTGTACCTTAATAAGTGGAATACACCACTTTAATATCAGCATAAATGACCTTATAGATCCTTGGACCCAAATCCTGTGAACAGCCCGGTATCTATTCTCCATCATAGAATATATATAAAAAGAGAGAATACCATAGTGTAATACTACACAAATAGGTTTGATGGATACAATAAAACAAAAGCAAATGCCAGTACATAAAAACAAGATATTCAAGGCTTATCTGTAAGTCTGCAGCAGCACATATGTCGCCACCAGAGGATATCACCTGTCACAAACGTAACGCGTTTCGTCCATTTACAATCATAAGGACTTCATCAGGAGGATATCTCATATTCATCGTGGCACTCTATATATACCCTAGTAAATTGGCCTGAGTGGTAGGCGTGTGTACCGCCCAAATTCTGCTCAGGCTGTTTGCGTTCCGCACTCCCGGAAGTAGCCCGGAAGTGCGTTCCAACTACCAGAAGTTATCTCCGCTCATTATCATATTCCGGCTTCCGCCGGAGGCCCCATCCATGTGCTCCCCTTCCGAGAGTGACCAGGCATCCCGCACTCCACCAACGGTCACAGCGCCGTCAGTTCCAGGCACCGCGTCACCCTCTGACCGGGTATACGCATGGTCATCGGTGGCCATTTTGTTGAGGTATTTACCTCTAGCATTTCCCTGGTGGCCATTTTATCCTAACTATTAGTTATTGGCGGCCATTTTGTTGAGGTCTTTTACCTCTAGTGTTTCTCCGGCAGCCATTTTGCCTTATACTCCGGCTATTAAAAAACCCTCAGTGACTGCACTATTAGCAATCAGATCCTACACACTCAGTTAACTACGATGGCAACAGAGATTACAACAATAATACAAATACAATAGTAATGAAAGACATCAATATTACAATAAATTAATACAGAATAAGAATATTAATTCATCAGAATGGCAATAAATGGAGATACTAAAACCTATCAAAATACCCTTAAAATATGATATAGATATGTAGACACTAAAGGGGACACTATTAGATATTTATCCACTAATGCGGGCACTATTAGATATTTATCCACTAATGGGTCACTATCCGATATGAAGACACTAATGGGGCACTATTAGATAATAATTCATTAATGAGTGCACTATTATTTATTTATATATATATATATATATACACAGGTTGAGTCTCCCATATCCAAAATGCTTGGGACCAGGGGTATTTTGGATATCGGAATATTCCGTATTTTGGAATAATTGCATATTATAATGAAATGTCTTGGAAATGGGACCCAAATATACACACAGAATGCATTTATGTGTTATATACACCTTATACACACAGCCAGCAGGTCATTTTAGACAATATTTTTTATAATTTTGTGCATCAAAAAAAGTTTGTGTACATACATGAAATTCATTTATGTTTCATATACACCTTATACACACAGCCTGAAGGTTATTTTATACAATATTTTTAATAATTTGTGCCTTAGACAAAGTTTAAGTACATTAAACCATCAAAAGTCAAAGGTTTCATTATCTCAGTCATGCTGAAAATATTCCGTATTTCGGAATATTTGGATATGGGAGACTCAACCTGTGTATATATATATATACACACATATACACACACTTTAAGAAATCTGCTTACAAAGAACTCTTCACTCCGTTCAGTTATGTCAGATGGCTTTTATTCCTCTTCGCAAATGTTAATATCACACTTGTACATCTGTGATGGGTCCCTAACACTATCTATGCCACACCAGCCCTCTCTATCATCCGGCTGATAGTCAGCTTTGGAAGCCCCGACCACTGGATCGCACAATCCTTTATACCTTCACACACACACATCCATCAATCATACTCAGGCAGGCCCGCTGAGAGCCGCGGCGGGCCCGGGTAACAGGGGGTGTGGCCTAATCACAGGAGACATGGCCACGCCCCCTTCCCCCCCCCCAAAAAGAAATATTTGCAGCATCGCGAAGCGGCGCTGGGGAGGGGGCGCTCTGGGCCCCCTCAGCCCTGCTCAAAGCCAGGGGGGGTGTGATCAGTGTGATCGCTCCCCCCCACAGGCATAGGAGACTGCTGTGCCTGCTGCTCAGCAACCATGAGCAGTCTCTACTGCAGCTCAGCACACGCTGTGTGCTGGGCTGCTGTGAGGGTGGGGGAGTGGCGCCGGGACCCTCAGGAAGCCCGGGCCCCGGTAATCTGTACCCGCTCCCCCCCTCTCAGCGCCACTGCACTCATGTAGTGAAGTGTGTGAAACCTTTCCTGTAGTAATCAGCAGGATTCTTAACCCTATCTGCCCCTTTTCCTGGGGAATGAGTTCTGTACTGGACATGAGAACGTGACAAAGTACCGTCTTTGCCACAATACATTAATGGGTGCACTATTAGATATTTAATTAATAGTTGGGGCATTCTTAGACATGTAACCACTTATTTGGGAACCATTAGATATGTATACACTTACTGGGGCACTATTAGATAGTTATTCACTAAATGGGGTACTAGGTATCATTTGTTATTTAGTAAACATTTTAACTGTATTTAATTTCCCATTGGGCAGGGATATCAGGAATATCAGGAGAGGCTCTGCACTAATTAGCATTGGGCCTAGCATCTCTAGGGACGGGTCCAATTCCCTCTAGGGGATTTGTGACTGACTGGGCTACAACAGAAGGGAAGGTGTTTTTTCTTTATCCTCACTGAATGCATTTTAACACATTCTCAGGCAAGATAGCTCAGACAGCATGCAGTACAGTACTCTCACCTCACACAACCACCTCCCCCCCCCCCATCAGTTTATCATCAGTTTGACCTGTAGTAAATGTGGCAATTTGAAAACCGTCAGAATTATAGCTGGAAAAAAATAAAAAAATGCTGTATTCGCTAAACCCAACATTAGTAAATTTCCCACTAAACCTCTTTTAAGACAGGTTATACCCTAGGTACTGCTTAACAAATCTAAAGTTCACTGCATATTACTAAATGGAAAATGTTGCTCATCTGTCCTCTTTAAAGTACATACTGTGCTGTACCACTCACTTTAAGTACTACTTTCATACCCTAAGAATCACTGCAATATTTTGTTTTGCAGCAATAACAGGTGTTGCAGTGTTTGTGTTACAGGCTGACTGTTCAGTGCTTGAGCAGAACAAAGCAAGGAAAAGCCTAGAATTAAATGCAAGGAAGGAACTAAAGACCTGCTTCCTGTAATGAACAGGCCTGGTTTCCAACTTCCTAAATCAAAGAAAGGTGATATTGAATATTAAATAGATTTCAGAAAATGGAGTTGAGAGAGCAAATCTAAAAATGTGCATAGCTTAAGGGTTCTTACTACCGAATTTCAGTCAACAATATTCACAGTATGACAAATAAATTACGTGAGCCAATCCCACTTAATACAATAACTTCAAGTTCAATCTGTCCTATTGAATGCTGGGCATGCCCCCAATGTGACACAGCCAAATCCCCTTCATAACTACTCCCCCCCTTCCTCATGCTTTCAAAGCATGTAATTGGTGTGCAAAATTGTTTGGAGGCATGTAATATCGCAATGTTGTCTTTCAATAAATCCTTATATGAGGTTACATTTAACCTACACCAACCTCCTAATCACAATGCAGGCTGACATTTTGTGGGCTGACTTGCCAACCAATTCACTTGGAACCAGTGACATCACTGAGGAGTGGAGTAAGCCATTTTATGGGCTGCAGCTGAAACAATTTTCAAATCTCATTTACCAATTCACAAGGATCCAGTTAGTATTGATCGGATAGGCTGCATTTTTGTATTCTTAAAACATTTCAATAAAAACATTATTGAAAAATAATAAATAAGTATACCTCTAAAGTAGGGAATGCAACCTTGTCATACAAACATCCCTTCTAGAACTGAAAAAACAGTCTGGTATTAACCTAGTGACATATAATACATGACTCTATAGCAGCATTCCAATGTAGTCTCTCATTGCCCAAAACCTTTAAGCACTTGTTAATAAATGACCATTTCCCAACATGACCACTTCCACAATCGCACGAGTACAGCCCCCAGGTCATACTCACTCTACTGTTCTCAAATCAATGTGGAGAAGCAAGAATTAAGGAAACAAACAAAAAAGCAACAATACATTTAGAAGATTATATCCATTTGTTAGAATACCAATATGACAATCTTCTGGCTAATGTAACTATTAAAAAAGAACCTGTGGCAACCAGGAAACCATGTAATCCTTCGAAACACTCTACTCTGCTTTAATAAAAAATGTTCTACCCTGGGCAACAGAGCTCGTATTCGTTTGTCACATAAAGTAAGAGCAAGAAACAGAATCAGATACAAGAAAACATTACATTACATTAAAATCATTGATCCATGGACTTTGGTCGTTGATCCGAATCTATTGCCCTCCTTGCGTGTGTCCACGTGAGTATGGTCCTCCTCCTGGACATTTTCCAACTTTTCACCTTCTAAGCCCGGTTCTAGGTCCCAAATGAGATATGTCTAGGGTATGTTCTATCGTGTGCCCACTTTTAATCATTAAATGTACTTTGAGTGTTACGGGTACTACCCGTGCTGCCATACTGGGGCCCAGCATGGCTGGACAGAACCTCTTCCTCACAGCATGGCTGGACAGAACCTCTTCCTCATTGGTGTGGTGGACATCTGTGGGATTTAATTACTTTGGTACCTTGTGGCTTATGCTGAAGATGATTATATGTCAGTTTAAGGTTCTTTCTCTCACAGAAAAAATAAATAACCTGAGTGGCGCTTGTCAATCAGCAGCTGTTGAGGGGAGGGTGTTAGGTTCCCAATAGTGAAATCCAAGGAAAAAAGAAGAAAAAACATTGCGAGTGCATACCGCTCCAGGAGGGACACAATGCTCTGATCCTGGACTTCCCTGGTAATTTATGATTGGTGGCAGCTCCAGAGGTCGGGCTGCAGTACAGTCCAACATTCAAATAGGGGAGTCACACCAACTGCCAGTGAGTACCAGCCAGTGATGTGTGGCAGCATGTGAAATGACAGTTGGTGTGGCTCCCCTATTTGAATTTTGAACTGTGCTGCAGCCCCATCTCTTACCAGGGAAATCCAGGACCAGAGCATTGTGTCCCTCCTGGAGAGGGTCATGTTGGGAGGTATGCGAGTGGGAATTACCTACTTAAATTCAATAAAATCTCACATGCGGCTAGGTCAATATGTAAAAAGCATTAAATAAAATGTAAAACATATAAATATGTGACAATATAATAATAGACATAGAAA
The DNA here is from genome assembly GCA_031769625.1 of Taudactylus pleione. Classification (NCBI taxonomy): domain Eukaryota; kingdom Metazoa; phylum Chordata; class Amphibia; order Anura; family Myobatrachidae; genus Taudactylus; species Taudactylus pleione. Next base: position 6,387,334 of record JAUIMM010000148.1, on the reverse strand, counting down.
ATGTATATGCATGCATGAATGGACACAATAGTATTGAGCTTGTGAATAAAGGAACAGTGTGTCCTATGTTCCAGTTAACTTAGAGTCCCCAAAGTCCTGTTAGCTCAAGCACACTGGGCTCGATTCAATTCAATGCTCCCGAAGCTATTCAATTCAGTGCGCTGTTAACCCTGACTAAGGATTTCTTCTTGCATCCCTCCTGGGGTGCGAGCAGAAATCCAACAAAACTACTGGCCCGATTCTGTTTTCTGCCCTTAGCGCCGTGGAAACAGCATCGTGCCATGCATTTTACTCTGAGAATGTCGTTTCTCGCGACTAAACACCATGTTTAAGGAGTGAGGGCCGCGAGAACCGGCACTCTCCGACAAAACAGCGTGCTGAATTGAATAGCTCCGGGAGCTCCCTCCCATTGTAGAGAAGCTGTGCTGCTGTTCTTGGGGGGGAGCTTGTGCTGAAGTTTTTGTTTTCTTGTTTGTGGGCAGAGGAGATTTAAAATTTTCCAGCTGCTAAGTAAACTCTGCTGATGCCGCCGATCCCAGGCTGGGGCAGCCCGGCAGTATGTACTTCAAGAGACTTCTCTGTTCCGCTGCTGCCAGGTATCGTGGGCTGGAGGGGCAGAAATATGTATATATAAATATAAAATGGAGAGAGGGAGAGAGGGAGAGAGAGGGAGAGAGAGAGAGAGAGAGAGAGAGGGAGAGAGGGAGAGAGGGAGAGAGGGAGAGAGGAGAGAGGGAGAGAGGGAGAGAGGGAGAGAGGGAGAGAGGGAGAGAGGGAGAGAGGGAGAGGGAGAGAGAGAGAGAGGAGAGAGGAGGGAGAGAGGGAGAGAGGGAGAGAGAGAGAGAGAGAGAGAGAGAGAGAGAGAGAGAGAGAGAGAGAGAGAGAGAGAGAGAGAGAGAGAATGAATCTTAACCTGTTGCCCTCCAAGACAAACACAGAACTATTGTAGCCACATATATAACTTCAGTTCCGGCGGCACTCAGGAATGAATGAAAAACATACAATGAGGATCCTGTGGCCCTCCCCCCTTTTTTCTTTCCTCCTTTTCACACTTTTTCTTGTGCCAGGGTTTGGGTGGTAGATTTTGGTTTAATTTGCCACACTTATCTCTTATCTTTTTTTATGCCAGCTATGAATTACTGCTTTAGTATGCTATGCCTCATGGACAATTTTTATATACCTGATGGCTACTCTGAGTATTGTCTCTGTTAATGTGTAGGGCCTCAATATTCCTGAGAGACGATAACGTGCATTGTGAGAATTAAAAGCAGAAAGGGCAGACAGTCTTTCTACAAGAAATGCATTTCAAAGAAAGCAGCACTGCTCCGTCTCTCCGGAATAGAGACTTCCCTTATGGATATTTTTCTAACAACCCTATCAGTAAAATACTAGGGGTAGCAATATTGTTTACTTGACATGTCTCTATTACCGATGCTGTACGCCACCATTTGATACCTGGCCGGGCTCTATTAATAAACTGTAAAATATCTGCCCAGGCATTTATCTTTGTCAGTATATACGCCCTAAATACAGCCCAACCAGCTTTCTTTGACAGGGTACTTAATCTCGCCCAGACAGATGCAGAAGATATATTGATCTTTGGGGGCAATTTAAATTGGTAGATAAAACCCTTTTTTGACCCTTTTTAACCCATTGCCCAGATATTCAGACAAACTCCATCACCAGGATAAGGGACTACTCTTTTTACTCCCACCGTTATAAGGTATATACTAGACTTGATTATCTCTTTCTTTCCTATAGGTTCCTTCAGCTGGCCATAGCCTCAACAATAGTCCATATTTCCTGGTCAAACCATGCTCCCATCTCGTTGCTTTACCGACAATCTAGGCCTAGGACCGGTGGCATCCCAGAGAATCCGGGCTCTCTACTCGACCCCTTCAGCTCGAGTGAGGATTAACGGGGATCTAGCAGAACCTGTCCTGATCTCCAATGGCACATGTCAAGGCTGTACTTTATCTCCACTGGTATTTGTGTTATACATGGAGGTTTTGGCGAGAGCCATACAGCAGAATGATCATATAATGGGGTTAAATGTTGGAGATAAGGAGCACAAACTGGCTCTTTTTGCGCACTACCTCCTAGCTATAGTGACTAATCCTCTGACATCTATCCCCAACCTTCTTAATTTTAAGGTTATCCTATTGAAATCAGTGGTCTTAACCTCACATGGACCAAACCAGTCTCCGAGACATACAATCTATCTCCCAGTTTAGGTGGCATCTGAAGCAAATAAAGTACCTTGGAGTAATATTGCATAGAGATCTTTCCTTCCAATTTCGCCACCCTTATTGGGCAGACTTCAATTGGATCTCCTTACCTGGCCTTCTAAGAGGATCTCGTGGACAAGGAAGGCCTCGTTTTAAGCATAAATTATTATATAGAAGGAAACACAGAGGTGGCCTCCAACTCCCTAATTTCCCCTCATACTATCATACAATTTTTACATATAATAAGCAATGGCGCTCTAGATGTAAAGCAGCCACAGTATCAGACTATGGGTTATCACCAAGTCCCAATAGACGTACACAGGCACATAGAAGTATAGAATGACACTTGCGACGCTGCTAGTGCGGGTTACTGTTCTTGAAAAGTCCCTTGTTTTCCAATAGTATGATAGGTTTCGCTTTGGCAAAATTAATTTCCACGATGATGATACAGATATGTGCCAACACGGTATCTCAAGATGCATCAATGTCTCAAAAGAAAACAAGGGAAAAAAAGGCCATAATGTACTCTATAAAAACACGCTAAATGCCGAACACGGTACGGTTCAAACCTTTAGAAGAAATACTCGAATTTCATATTTTATTCACCGATACTTACTACTCTCACTCATAGGACTTTAGCTCTGGATTTAGAGGTTGTAGGGCTAGTTTATTTTTTTATATAAATACTGTATGCAAAAAAAAAAGGAAAATTAATCTATTTGTGCAAAACAAACTTATCCTTATACACTGTAATAACGGGACAGTGTGGTAGAGACCTATACAAATGGAGTCAGTAAGTCAATATAGGATTGTACTTACACCTGATCCACAGTTACCAAAAAATATTTTCTAGATCATAAGCATTTGTATCATCTCTTAAGTGATATATAATTTTAAAGAAAAAAAAAACACATATACAATATATTGCTTGGAATATTTAAAATATTTTTTTGTTGCTGTTGTTTCATCTTGTTCGTAAGCCAAGAAAAACATGTTTTTCCTTAAATTTTCCTCTAAAGGCTTTTTTAAATGATAAAATAACCTGCTTAAATAATTGTATCCTTCTATGCTACACTTACTATTAGATAGTCATTCAGTGGTGTTATTGGAAACTTACAGGGTGGCTCGTGGCAGTGTAGATGCAATTCAATATATTAGTTTCCAAACCTGAATACGTGACATTAGTCTTATTATTGTAAATCCATGTGTCTCTTCCTTTGTAATTGTTTGGTTCTGAAAGCCATTTAGCGTTTGTCCTTAACAATACAGTGGGCCGCATATTAAGTGGTTCCCATAGAAACTAGCTGAAATTATTTCTTAAATCTATATTAACATCTGAAAAGTAATTGTGCAGCTATTAGTCAGATGGGCTATAATGCTCATACAATTTAGTGGTTGACGTGTGATGGTAACTAGGCATTTTTCTTCCAGAATTCTCTCTTCACATGTACAGTAATGTTACTTTGGCAGTTTCCCATAAAACACTGTAATTTCTAACATAGGGGGAGATGTATGAAAGGGCGATATGGCGGAGGAGGGGTGCGCTGATACAGATTCTCCCTCATGTCTAATTTTGGGGCTGGGCGGTAAATTATCGGCGCTGTAATCAGTGGCGTAACTTCATGCCAGTCACCCGGAGGCAAGATAGATGTTGGCGCCCCCCCATGCCGACTCTTCAACTTCGTAAAAATAAATTAAATTGCCCTGGACATCCCTATGAAAATGACTTATATTATGTGACTCAGGGCCTGATTCAGACCCGCTCGCTAGGCTGCGTTCACATACAGCCGTAAGAAAAACAAGTATGAAAATGCTTAGAACGCTTAGAAACACCTCTTATGTTTTAGCATGCGATTGCAGTCTGAAGTTAGACGCCCACCAGCCTGGACTTAGACGCTCACTTTCAGACGTCATATCCAGGAAGTGTATGAGAACATTGATACCATCGGGAGACATCGAACCTGCATGCAGTGCTTGAGGTAGACCTTAGGCTACCGCAAGCACTGCGAGTGCTGCTGTCTTTATTTCACTCGTATGACGTATATGCTGACGCTGCGTCTTAATTATGCATGCCTTTATATAATTGTGTTAAAAAGCACTGACACGCCTGCATTGGCATATCCACACGCCCGTTTCCTTTGTCCTTCCCCTGTCACCACCCACAAACGGCCCGACCTGTCACTCAAATTAGCGGGCTGGCTGTATGCTGAGAGCGATCATCTCCCGATCGCTGTGACTGGTTTGCGCACACGCACTGCGTCTTTTAAGCATGGGCAGTTTGCAAAAATCATCTGGCTATGAGCGAACGAAGCCTACTCATTGATGCACATCCATGTGATTTTGGACTGCTAATTTGACACATGCGCAGAGCGATATCTCAGAAAATTACGCATGTGCAGTAGAGTAAAAATCGCTCATTCCTTCTGCAATCTTTGTGACTGTCAGACAATACAGAGAGCATTTAAGTGACACTAGACTATACAGGGAGCATTTTAGTGACCTCCAGACAATACTATCAATACTGATAGCAATTTAGTGGCAGCCATACACCACTGAATGCATTTTTGTGACCACTAGACCACATGGAGAGCATTTTAGTGACCATCATAAAATGCAGAGAATATCACAGCAACAACCATATAATGCAAAGGATGTCGTAGTGACCGCCATATCATGCAGAGCATCAGTGACCGCCATATTATGCAGAGAGCATTGCAGTTCCTACCATATAATCTAGAGACCATCATTGCCCACCATATGCAGAGAGCATTGCAGTGCCCACCATATAATTTAGAAAGTGTTGCAGTGCCCGCCATATAATGCAGTGTTGCAGTGCCTGCTGGATAATGCAGAGTGTTGCAGGGCCTTTCATGTAATAAAGGGATTGTCACAACAATCCCCAATTAATGCAGTGTGTCGCAGTGCCCGCATATAATGCAGGGAGTGTAGCAGTGCCTGGCATTTAATGCAGAGAGTATCACAGTGACCCTATATAATGCAGAGAACATCGCAGCAACCACCATACAATTCAGAGGACGTACTTTAGCAGTGACCACCATATAATGTAGGGACCATTCGTGCTCACCATATGCAGAGAGCGTTTTGAGCCCACCATATATTTTCAAAAGTGTTGTAGTGCCCACCATATAATAGTGTCGCAGTGCCCGCCAGATAATGCAGAGTGTTGCAGTGCCCTCCATGTAATGCAGAGTATGTAGCAGTGACCCCCATATAATGCACTGTCGCAGTGGCCGCCATATAATGTAGAGAACGTTACAGTTCCCGACACATAATGCAGTGTCGCAGTGCCCACCATATATTGCAGTGTTGTAGTGTCCGCCATGTAATGCAAAGAGTGTTGCAGTGCCCGCCATGTAATGTAGAGTGTCTCAGTGCCCTCCATATAATGCAGTGTCGCAGTGCCCATTATGTAATGTAGAGAACGTCGCAGTGACAGCCATATAACACAGAGACCATCAACAGTGACCAACATTTAACACAGATAATATGAATACACCACAAACACACAATATTAATACACCCCCACACACAACATTAATATACCACCCCACCACCACAGACAGTATTAAAACACATGACCCCCTAAAAAATAAATATATAATGAAACACACACATTTTATATATCACACACACGCACATTTTATGTTACACACACACATTTTGATATACATTACATACCATAATGTAGTTGCCATCAGGGGTGGAAATTATCCTGCGATTCGCGGGGAACTGGGAAAGGGGCGGAGCTAACCATATTGACTCCGCCCCCCGCATGCGAGGGGGGGTCGCGCTGGTCAGGGAGCCTGCCAGTGCCTGTGGCTGCAAGGAGCACTGAGCACCCTGCACCTGCTTGTAGCCTTCCCCGTGAATCAGTGGTGGCTACGCTGTTGCACAATTTACACAGCCACACACACAGTTGAAGACCTGCCGCTGGCAAGCAACTGCACTGTGCCCGGCAAGCCAGTTTGACCCTGGTGCTGTGGGCAATTAGTAATAGGAAACAATGGAGGAGAGGTGCCCCCTGCAGGGCTGGCGCCGATATAGAGAGCAATGTATGAATGGTCAGATACACAGACCGTTCCAGCTGCAGCTATCGATATCGACAGCTGCAGCTGACGTTACCCTATCACCACAGCATGGACAGCACTGTCCCTGCTGTGGCGCCTATCGGCTCCAGGAGCTGCACCCGGGATCTTGAGATGCTTGCGAGATCCCGCACATTCCCAGTGGAGCCAGCCAGGAGTGAGAGACAGTGCATCAGTGTGCTATGTACTTAGGCAGGTACTAACATCTCATTGTTGGTGCTTTCTGCTTTTCCTCTTTACTGAGGCGAAAATTTATAGTGGCACGATCAGTTCCGCTATAATACATCTACCCCAAAATGTGCAGATAAAGACGGCACTTACAGACTTGTAGCATACTTACCGACATTCCCGGAGGGGACAGCAGGTCGGCAAAGCGGGGGTGTGATTCGGCATATGGAGCCAGCCATGGCTGGGGGGCATTACAAGGCACTATTGTGGCCCCATCCCCACTGCACAATGCTGAGATTACAGCCATTGTAAAGCAGGGGACGGGGCCACAATAACGCGATTCAGCATGAATCGTGTTATCCCTGGGGGGATCCGGGGGTATGCTTGCTCACTTTTCATCGCTGTTGGGAGTGCCATCCGATTTTTGGGAGCCTCCCGGCAGTTCCGGGACAGTGGGCAGGTATGAAAATGAAGACACTTTATACCCTAATTAAGTTCCAGTGACTCAATTTGTAAAAACTTTCATCCAGGGCAGTGGCGTAATTAGGGTCTTCGGAGCACCCCCCCAACCGCCCCCCCACACTATATAGCAAAATATATTTTGCGAACCTTCCGTGCGAGACGAAACATGGGCGTGATTACATACCGCTAGGGGCGTGGCTACTATCACATTCTTTTACATTCCATATGCACCTTACCTATGCTGTGGTTTCTCACAATGTGGAACCTCTGCAGAAATGTATCCTCCCTGGGACGACAGCGTCTTCAGACAGTATTCACTATTCATGTACTGTAGGTCACATCGTCCGGGAGATGCCTGTTTGTGTAGGAATATTAACAAGGCCATCATCATACAATAGCGGTTCAACCAGACTCGTGCCCCTGTATAACTTCCTTCCCCCTGCAGCTCCCAGCCACACCATCATCTCCCCCCTGCGTCGTCTCTCAACACACAGTCACCTCCCCCGAGTCGTCTCAGTCACGCGATCAGCTCCCCCCTGCGTCGTCTCTCAGTCACGCGATCAGCTCCCCCCTGCGTTATCTCTCAGTCACACCATCATCTTCCCCCCCATGTATAGGTGTATATATAAGTAAGAAATGCACTTTAGGAATGTATTTCACAGGTATTTTGGTTAATAAGGTCTTTCCATTTGGGACAGATTGTGTTGGGAGATTCTCACACATAGGGCGGGATGCATGACTGTCTTCGCATGCATGCCAGCGGTGGTAACGCCGGTATGCATGACAATCACCGCAAAGGACCGCTGTCTCGGTAAGAACGGCTCTTTGCGATGGAGGGACTTCCGCGTCTATGACCCAGAAGCCCCTCTGGCGTCCACGGGGGTTGCTGGGAGGGATCCGTTTGATTCTCTCTCACAGCACTCTGCGGAAAGAAACCCATAGACTTCTATGGGTAAAGCCATCAGGAAGATGGCATTACCTACCATAACCAAGCCCCGGAGTGCATCGCATTCCGGGACTTGGGGCATATTAGAATGAAATGCAGTCAAACTCGTATTTTGGGGGTGTGACTGCATTTCTCACCTTGCTGCATCCCACCCATAAAGTGTTAATGTTAATTACTGTATCATGAGATCAGCAAAGGCCATGTTTTTTAAAGCACTTTTTTTGAAATGCACACTAGGGGGTCTTCTGTGAGTCTCTGTGTAACATGTACAGAAGGAATAATTGAGGAAGTTATATGCTAATTCTATTACTGTTTAACTTTAAACCTCATAGACTTTCATTCTGGGTGATAGATAGAAGTATGAAAGGAGAAATGCAATTGACCAGTTCCTGTGAAATGTAAGCTGCATTTATATTTTGGGAGGCAGTGGTCTAATTTGTGTACTAGTTTTAGAGGTACAGTATAACTATATGGACAGGATTGCAGCCTGCTGTATTGTGTCCTCTTACTGTATAAAAGGCTCATGTGGCATCTGAACATCAGGAAGGATTGTACCTCTGTGACATCTCTATGCTGTGATTGTCCCAAGCACCTTTAGCAAGGACTTGTCTTTTTAAAATACATTGAGCATTAAGCTCCGTTCTCCACTGTTTGGGAGCAAATAGTGGATTGTCATTTACAGCCGTACATTACCATATTTTCCTTCCAACCAGCCAGCTTGGACAGAAAATCTGATAGTGTGTACCAGTGCTTAAAGTGGGAGCGTGGTTACACAATAGTAGTGCCCCTCAGGGCCGTAGCTAGGGTAGTTCGGACGGTGCCATCGCACAGGGCACCACAGGTCAGGGGGCGCTGTTTGGGCCTGTCAAATTTCTATTTATTATCATTCTTGCTTGTAGCTTCCTCTTATTTCATCCCCAGCATCTCCTGGCCTCTCCTATCTCTTCCTTGGCCCTTCCCCATGAGACCATTCCCCTTTTTTGGGTGCATTATGTCCCTTTGAAAATGAGGGGAGCGCCAATGCTTTTTTTGGCACAGGGCACCAAAAAGTCTAGTTACGGCTCTGGCCCCTTATGCAGTGCCAACAGTAGTGGTAGTGCCCCTTATTCAGTGCCCACAGTAGTGGTAGTGCCTCTTATGCAGTGCCCACAGTGGTAGTGTCCCTTATTCAGCGACCCCAGTAGTGGTGCCCCTTATTCAGTGACCGCAGTAGTGGTGCCCCTTATTCAGTGCACCCAGTAATGGTGTCCCCTGTAGTAATGCCCCCTGTAGTAGTGCCAATAGTAATGCTCCCTGTAGTAATGCCCCAAGTAGTAGTGCCCCCAAGTAAATGCCCCCAGTAGTAGTGCCTTTAATAGTAATGCCCCCAGTAGTAGTGGCCCCAGAAGTTATGCCCCCAATATGAAGCCGTTTACAAAAAAAAAAACAATATTTACCTTAAGCCCTGCTCCCGCGGCCGCCCAGCTGGCCGCTCCTCTGAACTATGGGAGAGACGTCTCTCCCATAGTGAACTGCAGGAGCCAGAAGCCGGAGCTCAGGTGTGATCTCCAGCCTCCGGCTGGCGCTGCGGGGAGGGAGACGGACGCCCATGGTAACAAAATCTCAGTGGGCGCCCGGCAAATGAAGCCTCCCTGCGGCGCCGGGCTAAGGTGGGTCGGAGGAGGTGGAACTGGTTTTGTTTCAAAATAGAAGTGACGGAACGCAGTTCTGCCCCACTTTAACCCCTGGTGTGTACAACAGATTAGAAAAAGATTGTGAATATTATGATCAGTCAGACGATTGTATAGGTGTGCACCCAGTTTAATTCCTTAAAAACAAGGGCGACACAGGTTGGGTATATTACATAGACAGTCAAAATTTACACTTTCAAAACATAGACACCATAATTCGACAGGTACAATATTTAGACAATCAAAATGTCGACATGGACTATGGTGCTGATTCAGAGGTGAACGTTATATAGATTTTTATCCAAATAGACGTTTGCAGGCAGGGCGGACGTGATGATGGGGAACGCTTGTCAAAACGGGGGCATGCCAGCACCATTTTCTAGGCGTGCCACGGCCAGATTTATTGGCCTCTGCAGCAAAGTTCTGGCAGCCATTCTCAAAAACCTTAGGGTTGCTCAGATGTCTGCCTAATTGTGAGCCTGTGACATTTGCATAATATCGCACAACCCCTGCGTACAAAGATGCAGCGACTGTGTGGTTACAGTACAGCTCTGAATCAGCCTCTAAATGTCTACAATCTATATGTAGTAGACAGACAAAATTGAATAGACAGGTGACATGTCAACTGGGTCAAAATGTTGACATTTAAAATATAGATACTGTGCCTAACTAAAAAGTAGACACAGATAAAATTTTAACATTTAAAAAATAAACAAATCATAAGGTTGATAACCAAAATATAGGGGTCTATTTACTAAGCAGTGTTAGGAGACAGAGTGAAAAGTGATAAGAAAGTGATAAGGTCAATCAGCTCCCTAATGTCATTTTTCAAACACAGCCTGTGAGATGACAGTTGGGAGCTGATTGGCTGGCACCATATCACTTTTCACTCTGTCTCCTAACACTGCTTATGCTGGCCATACACTCTGCAATTATCGGGACGATCCGCCCGATATCGGCGGATCGCCGCGATAATTGCAGCGTGTATGCGGGCGACCGAGGGTTAAATATTGCTCGGTCGGGCATGCTGGATTGTCCAGCATGCCCGTCCGATGCGATATTTACCCGGGAAACTGTCGGCCGCATCGGGCAGTGTATGCCCAGCACGGCCGACAGACAGACATTTCCTGTGTTCCTTCCTACGGAAGGAACAGGGAAATGTCTCCTCCCCCGGGGGCGGAGCGCGGATGTCGGGCTATACACTGTGAGATTTCTCTCACAGTGTATGCCGGCGACATCTGCGGCTGGCAGGCAGCCAGATAAAATGTCTGCCGGTCTGACAGACATTTTATCTGGCAGTGTATGCCCAGCATAAGTAGCTAGACCCCACAGACACAGTTAAAATGTCAACAATCATGTCAACATACCTAAAATAATAACTAATGGTGACCAGTAAACAGTGAGCCTGTCATGTCAGAATACTAGCCTATGACACAGTTGTATAATAAGAGTTGCTAATTGCAATCAGTCTGAATGTAATGCTTATTGCAATGAAAATGATGAAATTGATAATATAATCATGTCTATATTTTGCATATCAACATTTTATACAAATCAAAATATCGTCATTGACAATATAATCACTGCATATACTGTAACGTGTAGTCAAAATATAGGCAGTATTATAAAGGGGATTAGCGACCACAACAATTACGGTTACGACAATTAATGTATGGTGCGGCATATAACGGGTGGGCTGTAATTCTGTGCACAGTTGACTAAGCGGGGGAGGGGGGTGGCAATGATTTTTATTATGTGACATTTAGGGACATATACATATGACTGTATGGCTGACATGCTAGGATAACTTTGCACATATACAGTACTCTTCCCTTAGTGGAACATTGTGGCAGTCCAACTGCTATGGAACTACACATGCCAGCATGACCTGCAACAATTTCAGCAGGCCCTAGCAGCAAATCTTTGGCACGGTATGCTGGTCAGTGTGGTTATACCGCAGCTCTCAGTGGAACAGTGTGGCAGTCAAGCTGCTGTGGAACTACACATGCCAGCATGCCCTGCAACAGTTTTAGCAAGCCCTAACAGCAAATCTTTGGCAGGGCATGCTGGCCTGTGTGGTTCCACAGTTTCTCTCGGTGGGACACTGTGGCAGTCCAGCTGCTGTGGATACACATCAGCATGCCATGCAACAGCTTCATTAGGTCCTAACAGCAAATCTTTGGCACAGCATGCTAGCATATGTGATTCCACAACAGCTCATAGCATACAGACTGTGGATATGCTAATTACAATCAGACTGATTGCAATTAGCAACTCTATTATACAACTGTCATATGTTAATTGCAATCAGACCATAAGGCCCCCTTACATCAGTGATAGATTGGTCCAATTCCCCAATCCGCAGACACCTGAGTCGGGGCATTGGTGAAATCCAACATGTTGGATTTCCCCATTTTGCCTATCCTAACCAAAATATGATCACAAACAGCAAAATCGGGGATTTTCAACAGAATTCCACCGATTCCTCGTTGGATGGCCGATCATAGATGGCCTTCGATTGGCATTTCTGACCAGAGGATCGGCAGTTCTGGTCCGATTGGTGAATAGGGAAAACGGACGGAAAATGTATGGGGTCCTTAAGCTAGTATTCCAACACTTTAATTTCAATTTGTATTTCAATCAGACTGATTGAAATTAGCAACTCTGATTATACAACTGCCATATGCTAATTGAAATCAGCCAAATTATTATTCCGACAGTTCCACTGCAGTTAGCATTACGTAGTTTCATCTGAGTTGCTAATTGCACTCGTCTGACATGACAGGCTCACTGTTTACTGGTCACTGTTAGTTATTATTTTAACTATGTAGACATTAGGCCTGTCAACAGTTTAAATTACATTTTTGTTGTCGACCTTTTGATTTGTCTACATTTTAACTGTGTCTATATTTTGACCCTGTCGAGATTTTGATCCTGTCAATATTATTTTTGTTCATTGACGACAATTTTACCCTGTTGACATATTTGGATATCGACTTTATGTCTATGTTGACCTTTTAGTTGTCAACATTTGACCATGTCGACATTATGACAGTCAACATTGTAGTAAATTTTGACTACATCCCAGCCGACACCATGTGCTACACAATATATGCATTTATACAGAGTTTTAGGAGTTAACAAAATATAATGCCAAACTTTTCTGATTGTCACAACTTAATAACTTTTGCTTCAAAAATAAACCACATACAATGATCAAGTAACGGCTGCTTTGTATGTCTCATAAACTGTAATTAGTCCATCAGCACAAAGTCAAAATATAACACCAACTCCTTTAAAAAAAAAAGTGCCTAGCTATATTATTATACAGCCCCCACAGCTAGAAGACAGATGCAGGAAGGATGTAAATTGTACCTCTTCAGCACTTGCCAGTAAGGGTTTCATATAAAAGGCATTCAATACTGCAACACTTGGAAAATCCTCGGCGTAATTTAACAGAAATTGCAGGCACAATCTCAGGGCCGGGATCCCGAGCGTCGGCAAACTCACCCTTCCTGCTTTTAAACAGGTCTTGCCCCGGGATGTTAAAATACAGGTAGTGACCAGTCAAAGCTGCAGACCAATCCCATGTTCTGAATCAGGAGACAAATGTTCTGAAATCACTGGTTTTCTATGGAACCAGCAGGGCTGGCGCTACCATTAGGCAGCTGCCTAGGGCGTAGGCACCTGAGGAGGCAACACTGAGGCTGCCAACAAAGTAATAAGGATGTAAGTGGCCACAGATCCTGTAAGCCATGGCCGCTGCCCCCACACTTGTCAGTTGCTGTCTCGCTGAGACTGCAGTGCAGACATGTCACAGTCTAACATGACTGTGCAACGCAGGCAGCAGCACCCACCCCCTTCACTCTCTGCATGGTGGCTATCCCCTCCCCAGGGCAGGGAGTCCTTCTTCCTTCCCGAGGCTCCGCCCCATCCCTTCCAAGGCTCCACCCATTCTTGGGACTGATTCCTCCACAGCCAACTCCGTGGAGTGAACCCATGAATATTATGAAGAAGAGACCACAGAACCTCCGGCAATGCAAGGTGAGTATCTGTGAGGAATTGGGGCTTTTTAGTGTTATATGGGGGGGTTGGGTATATTAATGTTTATTTAAGGGGGGTGGGTTGTGTAATAATATTGTGTGAGTGGTTATACAGGGGCGCAGAGAAGGAAAGAGCGCGGGTACCAATTACCCGACACCGCCCTCCCTCCCTCTTATGTGTCAGCAGCCCAGCACATGCGGCAAATACCAAAACATCTGTATACATCGGCTCCGTTGTGGATCACTTGACATAGGCTGCGAGTATCGCACCTCTTGTTGGAATATATTATCTGTTATCTTCTTATTAGGGTACTTGACAAAGTATTGTAATTTTACTGTGAGTGCCAGACCTGTTGGTCTAAAACGTCCAGCACAACCACTTCATACAGGTTTCTGTGCCTGGTGACAATCATGTAGAGATCCCACAAGTGTGGCACTCACAGCCTGACAAAATAAAGTATAATAAGGCAGATATACATCCAATGTTTCATTGCCTTTAATCTATGGGTGTTCCCTGATGACAATGCCATAAATTAAATGTTGGATATATATCTGCCTTATTCTACAATTATTTTGTCAAGCCCTGAGCGCTGCACTTGTGGGGCTGGCTAAATAATGCTTTATTAGTACAATAAAGCATTTTTTCCTTTTTTTAAAGAAACAGTTATTTTAATTTTCATTGATTCTGCACCTGGAAGCACCAGACGGGGATTCCAATGCAATATGCCTGAGTGACCAAGTGATGTGCTAAGTCTCTACTTACTGCTGCCTGCCACTTTGTCCTAGCATGTAGTCTCTCCCCCAACCTCCACCTAGAAATCTTATCGCAGCAGGTAGTGGAGTATGTACAGCGTTTGGCATTAGACATCTGTGTATCTGGACCACATCCACGCCAGCCAGGAGCAGGTAAGATTTTTTTTTTTCAAAAAGTTAGGGCGAGGAGTGGTAGGCAAAAATGTTTTGCCTAGGGCGCCGTGACACCTTGCACTGGCCCCAGTAACCAGTCACTCATTTGTCTATTGGGTACAAATGATGCCACGTGAAATGGAATTTATTGTGCCGGGTGGAATTAGTACTTTCTGAAATATAGTGTTGTTAGTTCTGCTGCTATGGTCTGTTCCTGGTAAAGTGTTCAAAGCAACGTAGTGGTTAACAATTATAATATGGAATATAAAACCCTAATCACTGCCACTCAACCTAAAGGTGGGTACACACAGTACGATGTGCTCAACGATGCGATATTGTGAGCAATTCTCCCCAGCACTCCAGGACACGATGTGCAGCAAAAGCTGCACGATGTGTCACAAGATCTATCGTGCACGATCTAATGATTAGATCGTGTGTGATAGCAAATTATCAACGCATTATCAACTTGAAAAAGGGGACTTGGCTTCAGGGATATTAGGTGAGTGTGAATGTGTATGTTGTTCATGTATGTTTTAATATTTATTTTTCTGTGGAACTACACGTACCAGCGGGCCCATAATGCCCCATATACTGTTACTTGTGGCTCTCCAAGTACCAGCAAGCGGGAAGGATTGCTGGGACCTGTAGTTCTACTGCAAAAGACAATATTTTTTACTCTTTCAATTATACTACACTATCAACCCGGCACCCACTGCTCCAGGGGTGCCAGGGATAACCCCGGGCTATCAGCCTAGGCCTGGGGTGTTCTGTAGAGGGGAATCCCTTTATTGGGGTATCCCAAACTCCCCAAGGATCCCCTGGGCTGACTAGCGGTCAGAGGTAATGCTTTGGCTGGGGGACCCGGTGAAAGGGTTCCCCTGGCTGTGACATTACTCCCCCACTAGAAAAAGTTTGGTGCTGGTTATGGATAATACAGGGGATCCCTATGCTTTTTGTCCCCTGTATTTCCATAACCAGGACCGACTCAGAGCCCAGTGCTGGTTGTGCTAAATAAAGGGGACCCCTACGTTGTTTGTCCCTTGTATTTAGCACAACCAGGACTGGCTGTGAAAAGCTCGAGACTGGTTGAGCTTTGGGGGGGCGGGGGAGGGGTGGCACGCCGTTGATCCGTGCATGCATCTGTGTCATCCATGACATCGTTCATCGTGCGTACACACAGAACGATGTGTGGCAAATCATTGAAAGACTGGTTGTGATCTTTCTACATGTTGAAGAGATCACCGACCACAACAAAGACAGCGTGCATCGACATCGTTATCATGCCTACACACGGCATTTTTTAAAAGATTTGTCATTCTAATCCGTCGAAAACAGCAATATCGTTTAAAATATTGTACCATGTGTGGGGGCCTTAAAACAGAAGTAATAAGGTGTATAACACAATTAACACAGTCCTTAAGAAACACAGGAATACTTTTTTTTTTCAAAAAAGGGAGAGGCTGCAAGTATTATCAGTCCGTATTTTCAAAGATTTTACATTGTAACTAAACTGTCCTGGGTATGTGCAAAAAATAAACTCGCAGGGACAGTGTTCGCGGGAACTTCTGTCCCTGCAAAATATCTCCCGGCCACATCGGAGGAGTCTTTCACATATTCAAAGACTCCTCCTAAGAATCTTCTGCGCATGCGCACAGTTTCAGTTACTGGAGCTAGATCGTAAGATCCCTCTCCTGTGAGAGTTCCTCCATAGCCATAAAGCGGTTAATGCCATCTGATGATGGCATTTTCCAATGTGGCTAAGATTTTTAGAGCTTGGTGCATCGGAGTCAGACTGTAGTCCCCACTGATAATAATGGGGACTGCGGTCTGCAGCACTAATTGGCAGTTTGCAGGAGATTTCTGTGAAACCTCCTGCTTTAGGCTATTAGTACATAGTGGGGATATATTAAATGATCACTTTCTGCATCATTTATGTGAAAAACGAGCTTGATAAATATGACACTTAAGGCTTCAGCTTTTAAACACTTATTAGACTTTCTTTCAAACTTCTCTATTAAATGAATCAGTCTAAACCATATTCTTCTCCTGTTATCTAAACTATTTTATTCCAATTTATTATTCATTTATTACCAGTTATTTATATAGCGCACCTTTGGCCATTCACATTAGAATCACCTTTTTCGCTCTTCTTCTCCTGCGTTAAGACACTGGGCCTGATTCAGACCCGGACGCTATTTGCGGACGCTCGTTCTTAAAAAGGGGCCTGATATTTAAATTGAGCGCTCGCTCTTTGCGGTTTGTTGACGCCTCTATGTCTGAGCGAACGTCCGAAAAATGCGCTCGCTATTTGGTAAAGACGCCCCTTTTGCCGTTCGCATCACACGTCATCTCCGTTATTTATTAGATTAATCGAGAACATCAAAAGGCATCTTAACTGCTCGCAGTGCTTGTGATAGGATTTACTTCCCGCTATCACTGCGAGCAGTTCAGGCTAAAAGACAACCGTGGTCGATGACGCTACTTTACTAATTATGCACTCCCATTAAACGCAGTTTTGACAGTTAGGCACGCTTGCGTTCGGATCTCCACTCCCCCGTTTTTCAGCACCTTCCCCTGTTACCACCCACAAACGGTACACTTTGTCAATCAAATTAGCAGCCCCTCGTTGTTTTACGAGCGCGCGATTTCCGACCGCATTGCGAACCATACGCATGCGCAGTTGTGTGAACATCGCTCAGAGCGAACGAACGGCCGCTTACGAGCGGCTCTGATTCAGGCCCACTGTTCTCTATTTAACCACCACAACCAGAACCTGGGAAAAAGTTCCCACCACTTTTTTTCTGGAACCTCACCTGTCCCATAACAGGAAAATACTGTAGGATCAATAAAAATTAATCCTTCAACATCATATGCACTCAAGACCTCCAACCAATGAGACCTAATACACTCCACGTTCCACAGCAACAAAAAGTGTCAGTGTTATTTTATTTTTTTACTAACCTCACTAGGTGGAGGGTCACCATGTTTGTAGGACACACACAATGTTACAATACTAAAGTATGAATTTCTTTGTAGTACAATTGATGCAATTTCCTTCAATTACTGGGCTTTATTCAGCAGTACACGCTAATGCACTGCAGAACGCAGATTCCCGATGGTCGGCAATCTGCACAGGCGCCTTTGTGTTCAACTGCAGAGCGGCAGCATACTGTCAGTGATTGACAGTCTGCTGTCGTTTGGGGGCAGTTGGGGAGGGGATGGAACGGGCTGCATTTCACGAAATGGAGGCTTGTTACTGCCGTTGGGAGGGAGGGAACAGGCCAGGATCTCCGTTGATTGACTGAGATTTCCTGGCCTCTTTCCCTCATCTGTGATGGCTGGTCTGTGTGACCCCCATGTTCACTCAGCCGGCCAGGGTTTACACAGATGATGCGATGCAGCATCCATGGACGCAGGTCAGATCATTCATGCAATCAGGAGGCATGACTTCACCTGCTGCATTAACATAATTGCAAGGACGGAATTGCAATGCTGTTTGCGTGCAGCTTTGCAATTCCGTCCAGTACTGAATGAGCCCCTCTGTCTCTATCTAAACAAGCAGATGATTGCTGAAGTGCCTTTTAAACTGCGGACACAAAAAGCAATTCTTGAACACAAGCTGTCTGCTATCCTGGCCTCCATTTTCGGTATGTTTTATTTATTTCTCATTTATTAAGTCCTGCCA
This sequence comes from Taudactylus pleione, assembly GCA_031769625.1. Classification (NCBI taxonomy): domain Eukaryota; kingdom Metazoa; phylum Chordata; class Amphibia; order Anura; family Myobatrachidae; genus Taudactylus; species Taudactylus pleione. Next base: position 6,369,120 of record JAUIMM010000148.1, on the reverse strand, counting down.
CAAGGAAAATAAAAATAAAACACCGTACTGAATATATTACAGAGCTCTTTGTATGCTCCCCGAATTTCCTCTGGCTACTGCCAAAATGCTCTCTCCTCTAATACTTTCTCACATGATCAGCGAGACAAGGTGCCGGACAATTGGATTTCCGTGTCAGGATTATATTGTGCCTCAACTTTTAGACAGTGTATGAAAGGCATACGATTTACAAGCACCAATCATAACACTCCGACAGATGACTTATGCAAAGCATGAAGTTGGCCCAAAGTTGTCCATTGCAATTGTTGAGGGCACAGCTGTAAGTAGGGTAGTTCAGCCGGTGTGCTCGCAAAAGGAATACACCAAAGAAATTATACAGAATTAAATGCTTATATAAATGATGTAAATAATAGAATAGTTTTTCTTATTTGTTCCGCATAACTTTGCTTTGAGCCATTTGGGAACATTGGGACCTATGAAGTGGTTCAGAATTAAAGCATTTCTAAAAGAAAGATAGATACAAAACAACCAGAATACATTGTGTAACAGCAGAATAAGCAACACAAAATATTTAAGGGCCTGAGAATGTCCAGGTCACTGTCTGATGGAATAGCTTTAAGGACCCATCAAATTCCAGTTATGCCGATAAACTTATGCTCATATTTTGGAATTTGCTCACAATGTACTTTCCTGCTTGAGTAATTGATGATTTGTTACTATAACACTGCACTAATAACCTACATGACTAAAATCCCCATTGAATACAAAGTGAAATAATAATAATAATAAAAAAATAAAAAAAGTATAGACTTTTTGGCACTGGGTTTAATGTACCTTTATATCAGCTCATTAACGACCGTCTCAACAAATTCCATTAATCATTTCAATTATCATTTTTCCCTTTTGTAAACGAAATGTTTTCAATCATATTTAACAAGACAATTAACTAAAAGCAAAACCTCACATAACATACAGCATAAACATCCATGTTCACAAAGGCCTGTCATGTCTCAGTATAGTCTGCACACAATACATTTTTATAATCTGGATTCAAATACCTCTTTAAACTCAAAAAGAACAATTAAATTCTCTGCGATGTTCATCTGTGCACATTACTGCTTATTACAGTATCTTCAGTATCAATCTTCACTCATTTTTCCTGTATACCTCTATGGTGTGTGAGGAACAGTAAGTGAAGGTACATCATGTGGGTGCCTTTGTGACCATTCCTTAAGCCAGGGATGGGGAACCTCCAGCCCGGGGTCCGTATAAGGCCGGCGGAATCATTTGATCTGGCCCTCTGAGCTTTTATCTGCTAGCCTCATCTGGCTAGCAGGGTGCCTAGAATGGCACACTGCAGCCAGAATCTATGCAGCAGGGCCGCCTGGAGCGTCCTTAGGATGCTTCAGACGGTTACACTGCTGCCCTTACAGCTCCCCGGAGCATCCTCAGGGGCTTTGCTGTAATCACTGGCGATTGTGGCCCCGGCCTGTGTGACATAACACAGAGGGGGCGTAGCCTAACCGGGCCCACAAATAATGTTATATATATATATATATATATATCAAAATGGCCCTCGGAAGAAAAAAGGTTCCCCACCCCTGCCTTAAGCATATCATGGAGGGAGAAAACTAAATTCAACATGCACAGAAAGAAGCAAACTAAAAACCCAATAAAAAATGATTAATTTCTAATAACAAAACATTTAAAAGTACCAATAAGGGAACATAACAATTAAACTGACCTGGATTCCCATTCTTCTTCATGGCTAACTCCTGCCGTCATGCTGTAGGTGCGTGCACTGTAGTCTTGGTACACACTGATGTCATATGTTTGTCACAGCAACTGTTGCACCTAGCTCTTGGTATTTGGCATAAGATAATGACCTCGTGCCTCTTTAGCGCCTATTTGGGTTTCCCTTTTAGCGCCGGAGCTACTATATATTTTGATTTTCATTAGCGCCTGCACCTGCTATAAGCTGGGTAGACACTATGCAATCCGTCTTACCATTTATCGTATAGTGTGCGCGCCCAAACGCGCGTACATGGCAGTTGTTCATTGCATCGTCCATCTGCTGTGCTGCGCACAGCAGATGGGACGAAGCAATGAACGAGTCCATGCTGCTAAATGGAGCATGGAACTATATATTGCACGGTCATACAGATGCTCCCAGTTACATTGTGGATGATCGTGCCACAAATGTGCACAAGCATCGCGGCATTCGATTCCTCGTGTCTGCATACGCTACGGCACGCACTGCGATCAACCATGCATTCCTATGGCGGTACATACGCAGTGCGCGTCTCCGCTCGTGGGCGCGCATCTCATGCTATGCGTGGAGCGATTAACTGCGCCAGCAGCAACAATATAGCTGGGCATAGCTGTATACAGGATCATGTAGTGTATGCGGCTAGCACGATATATAGATGTGTCCTGCAACATATTTGCTGCGTACGCAGCGAATCACGCCACGTGATACATGCACTGCGCTCACACCAGCGAGGCGCAGCATGGGAATCAGGGGCTGGCTGGCAACTTTTAGCCTGGGGGGCAAATGCATGCAGTTGGCCCTGGCAGAGGAGTAGCGTGTAGCCAGGTTGCCCGAAGAACGTGCGTGCTACGGTGCCCCCCCCCCTCAAGTGTTCCAGGGAGGAGGCGGGTCCATATGGGATTAATGTAAAGTCAAAATAAAGATTAGGGACAGCCCAGTCGTGGTGCCCATATGCAGTGCCCCCCTGTGCCCCAGGAGAGGACCCCCTTATGCAGGCCTCCAGTAGTGCCCCGAGTAGTAATCCCCCTATGCAGTGCCCCCAGTAGTGGTCCCCCCTGTGCAGTGCCCCTTGTGCCCCCAGTAGTAAGCCCCTTATACAGTGCCCCCAGTAGTGGTACCCCCTATGCAGTGCTCCTTATATAGTGCCCCCAGTAGCAGTCCACACCCCATGCAGTGCCCCCCAATAGTGGTAACCCTTATGCAGTGCCCCTTAAATAGTGGCCCCAGTTGTATTCTCCCCCCTATGCAGTACCCCCGGTATTGCCCTTTTTATAGAGCCCCCAGCAGTGATCCCTCGATGCAGTGCCCCCAGTGGTAGCCTCCTCCCCCCTATGTAGTGCCCCTAGTAGTAGTCCCCTCCCCCCCTATGCAGTGCCCCTAGTAGTTGTCCCCTCCCCTTGTAGTGCCCCAGTAGTAGTCCCCCCTTGTAGTAGTGCCCCCCCTTGTAGTGCCCCCAGTAGTAGTCCCCCCAGTTGTAGTCCCCCCCTTGAAGTGCCCCCAGTTATAATCCCCAGTAGTGGTCCCCCCTTGTAGTGCCCCCAGTAGTGATCTCCCCCTTGTAGTACCCCCAGTAGTAGTCATCCCTCCCTCTTGTAGTGCCCCCAGTAGTGGTTCCCCCTTTGTAGTGTCCCCAGTAGTAGTCCCTCCCTCTTGTAGTGCCCCCAGTTGTGGTTCCCCCTTTGTAGTGCCCCCAGTAGTCCCCCTCCTTGTAGTGCCTCCATTAGTAGTAGTCCCCCCCTTGCAGTGCCTCCAGTAGTGGTCCCCCCAGTAGTGGTTCCCCAGTAGTGGTGCCCCCAGTAGAGGTCTCCCCCTTGTAGTACCAGCCTCCCCCCACCAGTAGACACGTAGTAAAAAAACAAACAAACAAAAAAAACACTTACCTGAATCCCCGCTCCCGCCGTCGCCATCCGCTCCTCCGTCTGTCCTCCCGGGCTGGGCCGCTCTGCATTATGGGAGAGACGTCATATGACGTTATGACGCCTCTCCCATTGCCCACTGCGGGAGCCGGAAGATGGAGCGGCTCCTGCAGTGGGCGCAGCAGCAGCAGCTAATGAGAGTCTGACAGACTCTCATTGGCTGCTGATCAAAACAAACACACATCTGCCGGAGCTGGCGGCTGTGTGTTTATCACTTGTGTAGCGCTGACCGAACTCCGTCCGGTCAGCGCTACACACGCGGTGCAGTCTGTGTCACAGTGAGACAGACTGCCCGCGGCCCGCATGATGCTGTGGCCCGGGGCGCACATGGCACACTGCCCCCCGGCCCAGCCCGCCACTGATGGGAATGCATGGTGCAATTGCAGGGCGAGCCATAGCGTACCGTAGCATATGCTGCTGCAGGTAAACACGTGGCGCGATGCGTGCTCACGTTTGTAGTGCGCGATCAGCAAAGATGTAGCAGGATACAACTGTATCATTCCATCACTCTGTGCAGTCGCTGGGTAGTGACACATGGTATAGTGTGGACCCAGCTTACAGCAGCTGTCTAATGTATAAGAAGTTGATTTGCGGTGCTCTTCTGTGTTACTATCATCTACATTTTTTGGGCCTAAAATAATTTGTTAGGTGAGCAAAAGATTACATAACAAGTTGGCATTTTAGAGATTTCCCATTTCCTCCCTGCCATCTATTTGTCTATTTTTATATCTAACGTCTACAGAACATATTGAAGAAAAGAAGGACATTAATGTTAGTAATTCAGGCTATATATTATAGAGATATCCTTGTGCAGTGCAGCTATTCTTAGAAAGGTCCACTCTTGTATATGTGATCATGGTATATGATCATGGTTTACATCCGTGTAAGTTTTATAAATGCGTCACATCTTCCTGAGTTTTATCCATTATCATGTTCATAGAAAACAGTACAAACAATTGTATACTTTAAAATGTACAGACTAAAAAGCTGTTCTGAAAGCTAGCAAGACAAAGGTAATGAATACTGGCTGTCCAAGTGCAGAATTTGACAATAGTAAACTCAACGGTTATCATAAATGCAATTACATCTGGTAACCGTTCACTGTATGTTGTCAATAAAAACTTCTTTCCATTAAAGCAAGGACACTAGCATTCACTCTTTCAATATATAAAGCATTCATCTGTAGTCATAGTAACTCAGCATTACATTTTAAAGCCTGTGCGCAAAGAGATGTGTTGTTGATCTTGTATAATAGTACGCAGATCTTATGCTAAAAAAAAAAAAGGTCTAATTTTCAAGTACACAGTTACATGTATTTCTATCAGGCGATAAAATAAAAAACGTGAAAGTTTAAGTAAACCTTCGTTTGCTAGCTACATATAATGTAGATGCCTTTCTCTAGTGTTAGGAACAAGTTGCCTAGTAACGCAGTTTATTGTCCATCATCAACACCACAGACACATCCTAGGTAAATAACATGTGGACTGGAATACATTTTTGTCATAAAAAATGAGAGTTACCACTTCCGGTTCCGGTTGGATGGAGTAAGCACCTCCATCGCTGAGCTCTTCCGTGTACCCGCTCTTAATACCTTTTAAAGGCTGCTAAAGCCTCCAAAAACCGGACAGCCCACCGTGCCATATCCTCTGCTCTGCATATGCAGGAATACCTGGACACTCCGTTCACGGGGAAAACACTGCCGCCGAGACAGGAGAAATGCACTGATTCCAACATGGAGCCGGACAAAGAGAGAGACGCTGCATCGCCAGTTCCAAAGAAAGCAGCAGCCGATCTAGAGGGCTCCCTTACCTCTCAGGTATCTCACTCCTCGGACTCCCCAGTAACTTATGGGGAGGTAGTGGAAGCAATAAAGTCCACCATGGGGCCCCTTCTGGCTCATGCTGTCACAGACATTAAAACACAACTTCACCACCTTACTCTAAGGGTTGCTGATACGGAGCACAAGCTGGGCAATACTTTCCAGGATGTAGCTGATCTGAAAAAAACAGTCAGATCCCTACAGAAAGATAATTATTACTTATGGGACAAAATTGAGGACATAGAAAATAGGTCCCAGCGCAATAATATATGGCTAGTAGGAGTGCCGGCATCTATTAAAGGACCTGCATTAGCACATTTTGTGCGCAATACACTCCATGGCATATTAAATATTGAAGAAACATGTCGAGACCTAGTGATGGGTGCACAGAGTGGGTCCTACACCTACATCCTCTACAACCCGTCCGAGGGTCGTCCTGTTTCGATGTCTAAATTACCTCCACAAGATGGCCTTTTGGACTGCCTCTCACTCTAACCGCTCTATTACCTGGAAGGGGAAGCGCTTATATATTTTTCAAGACTATTCGGTAGAACTGACCCGGGCTCACTAAGCCTTCTCCCCAATCTGTTCACAATTAGTTCAGGAGAAATTAAAATTTGCACTCATATACCCGGCGAAGCTTCGCATTTTTGATTGCACCTCACACAAAGATTTCCTATCACCGGAAGAGGCCAAAAATTTCCTTCAAGGAGAGACCCAAGCAACCACCCTCAACATCACAGATCACCCGATTGCCACTACCTGAATACCTATCTGTAACAGTCCTTGCCATGGACGTTCTCAATAATTCAAGATGCTCAGATGCCTACTGCTGTGATATGCTTATCTGTGGTTAATGTTCTCACTTAATTTTGAGTGCTATTGTTGCCTCCTGCTGGCAATAACCCTTCAGGATGTCCTTTGCTTATAATATAAATTGAATATCGCTTATCCTGGTTATTATTGTACCACAGTATTACGATTGATGTTATATTGTGTCTCTATAAAATAAACAAAAAAAACCCCACATATGTTCAGTTAAACATCTTTAATTTCACCGGGACATAGGCGGAACTCTGCCCTGATGTAGTTTGTAGAAAACTATATCTGACTATTAATCATTTAGTGTTCAAATTAACATGATACGGAAGGTCCAGAGTTATATGAATTTTGATTATCTCTCTGGAGAGATTACCTATTTCTTATTATTTCTGACTGGGTCTTGATTGTCATTTTCTGTTATTTTCTTTTTTTTGTACTAGTCACTTCTTTAATGTCTTAATGTTCTGTTTTGTACCTCCCCTTTTATATCTACATGCCCGCCTTCTCCCAACAAGGTATCTTGCAATATGAATGTTATTGTGATGCATTGTCTAACCACTCATATACCGAGTCATGTCTGTCCTTAGGATTGGTTCATGGAATATTGGTGGAATAAATTCCCCTGCAAAGCGAAGGAAAGTTCTTCTGTACCTCTCCAAACAGAAGATTGATTTAGCTTTCTTGCAGGAAACACATTTAGTGCCGGCAGAAGTAACTAAACTTCGAATGCTCAATTGGTCTGTACTTGCCACAGCTCCATACACATCAAAGGCAAGAGGTGTGGTTATCCTTTGTAAAAGATCTCTACAGCTCGAGACTACCTCAGTAACCACAGACCCTGCAGGTAGATTCGTCATTGCATCTATAAAATTTCAAGGTAAAATTCTTACATTATGCAATATATATGCCCTAACAATTATTCTAAAAATTTTTTCCAAACTCTTTTAGCTAAGCTTACTATCCATAGTAATAACTCCTTAATAGTCTGTGGAGACTTTAATCTAATATCATCCCTTTACTTAAATAAATCCTCACATCCCCAAACACAGACACAATTAGAACCGATAGTAATCTCTGACCACGCTTTGGTGTGGAACGATCTACACTTCGCAGATGAAAAGGGCCCAAATCATTTATGGCGATTCCCATCCCACTTCTCAAAATCCCTTAAATTCCGAAACAGATTAGAATCAGCATGGGAGGACTATAAACTTAATAACATACAACATGCCGAGTCTGATCCTCTTCTGTTTTGGCAGACGGCTAAGGCTCTACTTAGGGGGATTATTATCTCCTATGTATCTTCTAATAATAAGAAATATGCCACTTCCTATCTAGATCTCCAATCCGCGTTGTCAGAAGCATATCAGAAGTTCAAACCCTCCCCAAACTCAGTCACAAAAACAGCTTACCATATGGCAAAAATTCATTTTGAGGAGTTCCTTAGCACTGCGGGAGACAAATACTTATTTACAACTATCGCTTCCATACTTTTGGAAATAAAACAGGCAGGCTCCATCCCCTTCAAACACCCCTAGGCTATCTTACATCTTCAAATAGTGAAATAGCGGAGGTTATGATGACATCATACTTTGAGACGTTGTATTCCCAACCCCCTATAACAGCTCCAACCATAGACAATATTTCTCCCCCCCCCACTATGGAATAATTTACCCTTTCCCAAAATCCCTTCTGAATTAACAGATTCCCTAACTGCTCCTATCACCCTCCAAGAAGTAGCTAAAGCTAATCAAATACTCAAACCAGCCAAAGCACCAGGTCCAAATGGTATGAATGGGGATTTTTAGATCATTTATTCCCCAAAATAGGAGATACGTTGGTGTCTGTCTTTGATCATATACTCAAACATAACTTACTCCCTCTCTACTTTAACTCAGCTGTCTTGAAAGTCATACCCAAACCTGGAAGAGACCTTTCCCTACACGGCTCATATAGACCAATATCCCTCCTGAATCAGGATTACAAACTTCTAACTAAGGGCCTGATTCAGACCCGCTCGCGAGCGCTGAGCCAAAAGCACTCCTGGGCTTGCGGCAGCGAGACCCTACCGCAGGGTCTCGTCGCAAGCTTGATGGTCGCGATGGTCTTGACCATCGCGACCATCATTTTGGCCGCTCGCATAAACTGTGGGTGGTCACCCACAGCTATGCGAGCGGCCAGGAGGCCGCTCCAATTTTAGGTAGGAGGGCCCTGATTCAGAGCGAGCGCTCTGGTCAGAGCGTCCGGCTCTGAATCAGGCCCTAAGATCCTAGCGGAAAGACTCAAAATGATCCTCCCTCATATCATTCACCCAGATCAGACCGGCTTCATCTGGGGCCGTCATTCAGTGATTAATTGTTAGAAAAGTTATATCTGCAACTTATTCTCAAACAAATAGCTCTGACCCTAATTTTAATGTTATTTCATCCTTAGACCCCGAAAAGGCATTCGACCTCATCACATGGGATCATCTTTTTAAGACTCTGAATAGCTTTGGTTTCCCAGACTCATTCACCGATATAATAGCTGCACTCTATAACAACTCCCATTTACAAATCTCCTGTAACGTATATATCCCTAAGCCTTTTCCCATTAAACGGTGCACGAGACACTCCTATTCGAGATAGCAATTGAGCCCTCGGCTATAGCATTGCGGTCTCTGCCAAATAGCTTAGGTATTTCAATTGGTAATGTCACCCTTAAAGAATCCTTGTTTGCCGATGACATGTTGCTATTCTTATCTGATCCTACTACCTCCATACCAGCAGTTATGGCACTTATTGATTCTTTTGGCAGCTTTCTCTGGATATCAAGTCAATTATGATAAGTCAGAAATTATGTTGATTTCGGGGTCCTCAACAATGGTTCAGTCTATACCAATTCTCACAACCTTCAAACAACAATCACACCAAGTTAAGTATTTAGGAGTTCAAATAACTTCTGAGCTCTCCCAATTATACCAGGGAAATTGTAAACCTGTTATCTCCAGTATTAAGACTAAACTAGACAACTGGAAATTATTTTCTTTCTCGTTACTGGGACGTATAGCAGTGATTTAGAGCATTATCTTCCCAATTTTTTTTTTATATAATGCAAAGGTTGCCAATTGCAATTCCAAAAGTAGATATTAAAAACCTCAACTCCCTTATGTCTCACTTCCTATGGCAAGGAAAAAAGCCTAAAATTGCTATGAAAAAATTAATGCTAACCAGAAACAAGGAGGGTTTGAGATCACCAGACCTAGCGTCATATTCTTTAACAATATTCTTTAGATATGTACATCGAGAAAAAAGCTCGTATACAGATTTTAATTTGGATAAAGCTCTTTTTGTCCCATTCTCTCCTGGAGCACTACTCCACGCAAAAAACTCAGATAATCCACAAGATATACGTAACCATATCATGGTCCGAGATACTTATTCTTCCTGGGTAAAAATTAGCAAAAAACTAAATAAATAGAGATCCCCATAGTTCACCTTATGTCCCTCTTTGGGGTAACCATCTTTTCCTCATTCATTGTCTAACACCAATTTTCACATATGGAGAGACAAAAGCATACGTATCACCTCAGATGTGTTTGACCCAGGAGGCACCATTTTACTATTTTCTGATCTTCAAACCAAATTTCACATTCCTCAAACCCATTTCTATATGTACCTCCAATCATGCCATTTTATCTCCTCTCTGCCTAAAACTGACGACCCCCTCGTTTCTTTGTTTAGGTTCCTTAAAACTAACCCATACAAAACGAAACTTTTATACACAATTCTAGTCAACCTCCCTTTTAATAGTCAGGGAAATAAATTATTTCAGATTTGGAAGAATGACATTTCATCCTTTTATAATGTTTACATTTTATACACTCAATGTATACTCCTATAATCTGTGTAACCGTTGTAAATGGAAAAAACAGAATTTTCAATTTGCAATTCTTGATATCAAATGCTTGTTTATATTCCCTTTTATTGAAAACAATAAAACAGATTAGAAAAAAAAAAAAATGAGAGTTATGGTAAGAACTTACCTTTGTCAACTCTCTTTTTTCGAAGTCCATAGGGTCCACAAGGAGACCTTGGGGTGTAGGTGATAGGAACCAATCCAGGTACCACACAGTTAAAGCTGTAGCTCCCAGGATGCACTGGGTCCACTCTCCCTAAACCCCGCCCCCGAGCCAAAGGCAACTCAGTTGGTAATAAGCCAAACGCCGGAGGAGGATAAGAGAGAAGGAAGACTCATACACTCAAGAAACACTCTCACAGAAAAGGAGACAGGAAACCAGTGACCAGCAATATCACCCATATGAGGCCAGGTGCATCAGGGTGGGTGTCCTGTGGACCCTATGGACTTCGAACAAAGAGTTAACAAAGGTAAGTTCTTACTGTAACTCTCATTTTCTTATTCAGAGTCCATAGGCTCCACAGGGAGACCTTGGGGATGTCCCAATGCAGTCCTTTAAAGGGTGGGGACGCTCCTGTTCTGAGAGGAGAATCCGGCACCCAAAGGAAGTAAAGGTATCAAATGCATAGAACCTTAGAAAGGTCTGGACAGAAGACTACATGGCCGCCTTACAAAGCTGAATAGCCGAGGCGACACAGCAAGCAGCCCACGAGGGACCCACAGGCCACGTAGAATGAGTCTTAACAGAAGACGGAACAGGCAGGCCTGCCTGTGTGTAAGCTTCTGAGATAGTCATACGAAGCCATCTAGCCAATGTTTGCTTATTGGCTGGCAATCCCGTCTTGTGAAATCCATAGAGCACAAACAAGGAGTCTGAATTCCAAAGAGAACTGGTACGGTCCACATATATCCTGAGGGCGCGGACCACATCCAATGAGGCCACTCCTGCTGAGAGGTCTGGAGACAGAAAGGCCGGTACTATAATTTCCTGAATAATATGGAAGCTAGAAACCACCTTAGGAAGGAGTACGAAGCACCGCCCTGTCCTGGTGAAATACCAGAAAAGGAGAGCGACAGGAGAGCGCTCCCAATTCTGACACCCTTCTGGCAGATGCAATGGCCAGAAGAAAATGTCTTAGCTGTTAACCACGTCAGATCCACTGACTCCAGTGGTTCAAATGGAGGACCCTGAGGGCCCAAAGAACTACTGCCAAATCCCAAGGAGACACTGGTGGCACAAAGGAAGGTTGATTCGGAGGACACCCTGTAGGAAAATGCAGATATCCTGAAGCAGAACAATTCTATGTTGGAACCACACTGATAGTGCAGGGACATGCACCTTCAATGAGGCCAGGCATAGGCCGAGGTCCAATCCAGCTTGTAGTAATGCCAGTGTTCTGGAAATCCGAAACACCCGAGGGTCGTAATCTCTCATACGAAACCACTGGAAATAAGTATGCCACACTCTGTGGCAGATCCTGGCGGAAGCAGGCTTAGGCGCTCTAAGCATCGTGTTGATGACCGAGCTAGAGAGTCCCTTGATCTTAGGAGGGATGTCTCAAAACTCACACATCAAAGACAGACGACCCAGGTCCAGGTAAAGGCAAGGACCCTGAGACAACAGGTCCGAACTTTGAGGCAGCAGAAATGGAGTGTAGATGGAGAGACTCCGAAGATCTGAGTACCAATAACAACTGGGCCAAGCTGGGGCCACCAGCAGGACAGTGCCTCCGTCTTGTTTGAACTTCCGAAGAACTTGAGCAAGCAGAGAGACGGGAGGAAATAGGTACGCAAACCAGAAGGTCCATTTTACTGACAGAGCATCTACCAGGCTTGCTTCAGCATCTCTTGTTCTGGACCCATACACTGGTAACTTGTGATTGTGTCGGGAGGTCATGAGGTCTACCTCTGGAAGACCCCATTTGTCCACTAGGAGTTGAAACACCTCTTGGTGAAGACACCATTCCCCTGGATGCACGTTGTGATGGCTGAGGAAGACCGCTTCCAAATTGAGAACTCCTGGAATGAACACTGTCGAAATGGCCAAGAGATGAGATTCTGCCCATGTCAGAATGCGTGACACTTCTGTCATTGCTGCCCGGCTTCAAGTGCCTCCCTGATGGTTGATGTAAGCCACTGTGGTGGCATTGTCGGACTGAACTTGCAAGGGCTTTCCGTGAAGAAGTTGCTTTGCCACCATGAGGGCAACTCCTAGTGGACAGCCCGAAGTTCCAATATGTTGATGGGCAGGGATGCCTCCACCATTGTCCACCGACCCTGAAAGGAGTGTGGACCGGTCACTGCGCCCCATCCTCAGAGACTGGCATCCTTTGTTAGGAGTATCCAGTCCGGGATCCAAAAGGGGCTACACTTGGTTAGATGAGATGTCTGTAGCCACCAAAAGAGGGACAGACGCACCTCTGGAGAGAACACCATAGTCTGAGCTCTGATCTGGTGGGGTAATTCCTTCCACCTGGAGAGGATCAGTCCCTGCAGGGGCCTGGAATGGAACTGACCATATTCCACTATGTCGAATGTGGACACCATTGATCCCAGAACCTGCATCGCCGAGTGGACTGACACCCGGCGACTGCAGAGACATCTGCGCACACACAGCTGCAGCATGGAGATCTTTTCTGGAGTCAGAAAGATTCTCTGCTGGTGAGAGTCCAGGAGGTCTCCCAAATGAACCATCCTCTGTGGGGTAATTAATGAGGACTTTTTCCAATTGATTAACCACCCATGTGTTTGTAGACAAGCAACTGTCAGTTACAGGTGGTAGTGAAGCACTTCTGGAATACTTACCAAAAAGAGGAGGACGTCCAGATATGGCAGTAGCCAGATACCCTGACTCCGCAGGTGGGCAGCCATGACAGCCATAATTTTGGTAAAAACCCTTGGAGCTGTGGATAGGCCAAAGGGCAGTGCCTGAAACTGACAATGTTGTTGCAGTATAGCAAACCGCAGATAATGTTGAGAAGGCACTATGGGAATATGAAGGTATGCATCCTGAATGTCCATCGATACCATAAAAGGATCGTAAGGTTTCCATCCTGAACCTGGGCACCTTGAGGAACTTGTTCAGAGCTTTGAGGTTGAGGATAGGCCGATGAGACCCATTCGGTTTCTGAACCAGAAAAAGTAGAATAGTAACCAGTCCCTCGTTGAGATAGAGGACTGGTACAATTACCCCTGCTTGCAGCAAGGATTGTATGGCCTTCTGGATCTGCAAGGCCTTGGTCTTGTCCAAAGGAGGGCCTGTGCGGAAAATCTGGTGGGGAGGCCTTCGGAGAAATGAGAGGGTGTACCCCTGAGAGACCACTTCTCTTACCCAAGCATCCTTGGTGGTTCGACACCAGTACTGGGCGAACTGAAGAAGTTGGCCTCCCTCTCTGGGGTCCCCCAGAGGGAGGCCCGCCCCATCAGGCTGCAGGTTTATCCTCCTACTTGGAGCCGGGCGTCTTGTGCTCCAGGCCTGTTTCTTAGGGTGGCAGTTTTCTTGGCAGCGGACTGCCTTGGAAAGGACTATCTTTTGGCCTTCCCTTGAGGATGAAAGGATCTAAAAGAGGAGCTGTGAGCCTTTGCCGAAGCAGATGCTGAAGGCAGAAATGCAGATTTTGGTTGGCTAATGTATCAACAATCTTGTCCAGGGTTGGACCAAACAAAATCTCCCCATTATAGTTTAAGGTCTCCAGGCCTTTCTTAGAATCGGCATCTGCATTCCAATAGCGTAACCACAGGGAAAGGCGAGCAGACACGGCCACGGCGAGACCCTGGATGTCAGTAGACTAGCATCCAGAGCGGCCTCACCAATATATGCAGCCGCATTCCTAATATGGGAGATCAGAGACACCTGATCCTCTGGAACTTCCGAGGAGTCCTCGAGTGTATCGGCCCAACTCTATAGCCTTAGCTACCCAGGAGATAGCCATGGACAGGTGGGCAACAGCTCCTGAAAGAGAGTAAATAGACTTCAGGCAAGTTCCCACCTTCCTATCCATGGGATCCTTTAAGAAAGAGATGGAAGGCATAGGTAACGTTTAACTCTTTATTAGTCGTGTAACATGTGAATCCAATGCAGTGGGAGATTCCCACTTTTTACAATGAGCCTCCGGAAATGGGTAACAGGAGGCCAAACGTTTCTGAGGTTGATACCTCTTACACGGCATCCGCAATGTAATCCACAAGCTGATCTAACAGAGGAAATGCAGCCGAAGTCACCTTTACCTGCTAAAACAGTGCATGTTTGGATTTAGGGACTGGCTCGTCATCCTCAATAATCAATGCGGATCTGACCGCATGCGCAAAGGCAGGATTAATTCTTGATTTAGGCTCCACCTCTTGCTGAGGGGAGTCAGGGTTCGAGGTATCAGCCACCTCTCCGTCATCAGAAGACATCTCAGACTCTGATAACTGTGTGGATTGAGATGAGAACATAGGGTGCTTAGCTGATCTAACGGGCTTCTCACTCTGTAACATGGTCTGAAGCGCAGTAGAGGTTGCAGCCAGACTCTGTACTGAATTAGAGAAAACATCCACCCATGGTAGAGGGCCCTGTAGTAATCCCACTGTGGGCATGACTGCCTGCTGATGTACAGGAGGGGTCTGCATATTCAGTGGTAGTCCCTGTGAGCGAGGGATGTGCTGCTCTAGTATCCCCATAGGAGAAACAACAGCCGTGACCGCCAGGCGGTCTACAATGGAGGCCAGCATCTGAGAGAAGGGGGCTCCTGTACTGATGTCATGGGGTTCGAGGAACCTGGCGGGTTATAATAACACCTCATGCAACCTGAACCACATCCTTCTCACTGAAAAATGCAGTACATAATCTGCAGATTGCGACATTAGTACAGGCATGTGCTCATTACCCTTGGCAGACATGTCTGCGGGGAGAATGACGCACAATAGCGCACTGTGTACAAAGCAACCACAAGTATATTATATTTTATATAAATACTAACAGGAAGCAATATACTGGTCCTGTCTTATGCTTATGGAAGCTGCAGGAACCCTTTGTCAATATATGGCACAGTGCAGTATACAACAGTATGTGACAGACTTCAGATATATTGATTTTGTATATATGAAGTCAGGTATGAGCTACCCTAAAAACACCTGTATTAGGGCAGAACAGAGAGAAAAGGTATAGTCATAGGTTGACAGAAAAAAGTCAAGGATAGATAGCGCTAGCACAAGTCACATACAATGCAGAAGGACGCTGCAAAGCGGCACTATACTCAACTACACAGATGCCGTGTCTGGTAAGAAATAGCGCTACATACACTGACCCTGGGGAGAGTACGCTGACCCTGGGGAGAGGTATGTAGGGGGACCGGACCACACGCTGTCCTGGGATAACTGACAGCATAATTAGAAAATGGCTGCCGGAGCGCTCAGAGAGGGCGTGTCCAGAGGAGGAGAGCCACTCAGGGAAGCCAGATCGCAGTGGAAAGGCGCACTGAGATGTGGGGAGGAGCTGCTTAAACAGGGAAGCTGCCTCCCCAGGCCGGTTATTAACCCCTGTGATGCTGGTTCCCACACCAAAATGGCCCTGGTGGTCAAATTGGATCGCGATTACCGGAGCCTGCGTCCACACCCGGAACCTCCGGTCTGTCCCCTGCGACCGGAGGCATCGACGTGCGGGTCACCGCGAATGGCGACCCGCTCTTCCCTGTCCCCTGAAGTCCGGGTGCAGTCTGGGCTCTTTCCGGGGGCCCTGGCTAGCGCTGACCCCCGGGACGTCCGCCGAGATCCCCAGATCGGTACTGGCATTGCGGCACCAGAGGGGTTGCGGAGCGGCAGCACAGAATTCCCATGGACAATCTGCTGCTGTGCGCTCTAGTCGCTAAAAGTAACTAAATAAATTAAAATAAACAAAAAAGCTTCAGGGGCTGACTAACGGCCCCCCCTGCAAAATGGTGACCCGACTCCAGCCAGGCACCAATGAAACTGTGGTGCCTCTGTCTCGGAGGCGAGGTATAGGGAGAGTGGATCCAGTGCATCCTGGGAGCTAAAGCTTTAACTGCGTGGTGCCCGGATTGGTTCCCATCACCTACACCCCAAGGTCTCCCTGTGGAGCCTATGGACCCTGAAGAAGAAATTCAGATATAGTGAACATGCTCACAGCTCACCAAATCTAATAGCAACCACAGATGCTTATTATTGTAAGTAAAAAGCTGAACCTTGCAATAAATTTACAGATTATAACAAATGATATGAACATGTTTGCAGATCACAGCAGCACTATTTTAGAATAGATAGTGAGACAAGGTCACTGTTATTGGGTGCGTCGTCACGTGGGGTGTGCTATCCATCCATGGTTGATGGCCATCCCTACATTACAGAGACCTGGATAATTTGTACCAGAACCCCTCTCCCCTCCTCCCCATAGAGATAAAGCTGATACACCTTGATAAAGACCCATAGACGGTTGAAACGCGTTGGTGGTTGAAACATTTGCTGATTACAACTTGCGCACTTAGACTGGGAAGGTAACGCTCTATAGGGGGAGCATATTAATACCCCTATATGTGCAACAGTGTACCTTTCTCAAAAGGTAAATTTTGGTACGCATTCATTTGTCTGTTTGTATAATTTAAATAAATTGTGAGGATTTTACACCATGGTGGCAACCCTCCTTTTGTTTTAAATGCACATACATCTTGAGGAGTCTGCATAAATGAGGATTCACCTTGGATGAAGAAATATTTTTGGAGTGACGATTGTGACATTCAAAGCTGCGGTGGACTACATTTTATAGACTTTATAGTCTTTTTAAAGTACCTTACTTTTCTTATTATACCTACATTAGTGGACAATTGTATGGTGGCCGATTTCGGTTAAGAACTATTTAATAGCACAGATAGTGCGATTTGTTACAGGATTTTGAATATACTGTTCCTGGACATTTGGATATTACTTTCTCAGTGATTTACATCATTCCCATTAGGAGCGCTTGGGGACATCTTTTTGTTGAATAAAGCTAATACCCCTTGGTATGCCATGGTAGTTTGAAACATTGCACTATTGTACCTGGGCAAATGCATTAGCACAATTCTCAAGATGTTATAGACAGCTATGCTCAGTGTTATAAAGGTTGAGTCTCCCATATGCTAAATTCTTGGGACCAGGGGTGTTTTGAATATCGGAATATTCCGTAGTTTGGAATATTTACATACCATAATGAAATATCTTGGGAATGGGACCCAAATCTAAACACAGAATGCATTTATGTTTTATTTACACCTTATACACACAGCCTGCAGGTAATACTCTACAAAGAAAATATCATGACCAACATGGAGGAAACAACAGTAACACAAAAAAAATTAAGAAAAGAAAAGAAATTAAAAAAGAAAATAGGGGGAAAAAAAAACTTATTTATAAAGGGTCTCTGAAGAAACTTCCCTATATAGGTGTCTATTCATAGAGCAGGAAAAAAACCCTGTTTTGCAGTAAACAATGCTTTTCTCTTTTTACATCTATTCACAGAGCGGGTTTCTGTGGTTCATTACTTCTCCAGCGGCACCCGTGCTCTGTGGATGAATCGCATCACTATACTTTGGTATGGTGAGTGCAATTCATAGATGCAAAAAAAGCTCTGCTTTCCGATCCACTTTGCATAATCCACTCGCCATCTCAGGATGTCGAATGGATGCTTGTTAGGGGAGAAGAGCCGTGAAGACAGCTGTCTATCTGCATACTCCAAGGTCTCCTCGCCCCATTCAGCCAATCATAGGAGCCCAGGGCATGTGCCGAGGCTCCTCCCATGAATTTGACTGCCTGTTGTCCAATCTGTCCTGCCATTTCCCCGCCGCCGCCAACACTATATATTAGTTAGGTGACCGGGCATATGCCGGGTCACCTCCTCCTGACTGCCCGGCGCCCGCTGTGCCCTCCTCCCCCCACACACACAGCACCTGTCGCTGCTTTTGTTAGATAACCCAGCTGATGAAGAAAGAAGAAAAAAATGATAAGTCACTGAAAAAAAGAGAAGACCGGACTGCTGCACCGGGACATACCGCATTGCTTCTCCAAACAGCTAAGTGTACATGAATTGCTACTTATCTAAACTATAGATCACATGGAACTGATGCGATCTATAGTGTTAAGTAACAATTCACCACCACACATCTAGATGAATAGACTCCATAGTAAGACCCTTGTTTTGCTTAGATCTGTTGTAGCAGGCTCTGATAGGCTCACCAGACAAGGTGGGCATGTTTTGCTGTACTCTCCCCTGTCAGAGATCCCTGTGGATAGAGCTGGAGAAAAAGTAACACCTCATTCCTTCCTGGTCCCCTGGATTCCATTGTATCAAAGCCTTTGATTTGCACCACTGCAATGCAGCAGTTCATGCCCAGAACAGCGGCACTGTATTCCAAAACTCCAGAGCACACTCCTATTTGGTTGTTGTCTCTGATAGTCAAGTTAATTCTTCTGTATACAGCGACATACCAGACTTATCTGTAGCAGTACCAAAGTATTGCAGGCATGTCTGAAGATGCGGCAACACAATCCCTGGGTATGGCAGAAATTTGGGTGACAAAACCACTTGTACAACATATTTGCCGTAATTACAAACACCCAATGACCAAGGAGTGGTAAGTATACAAACTAGGCTAATTTGTTACATATACTTATTGAGATAACATTACAAAGTATAAAGCACCAAAACATTCATTACTATAAATGTTACCAGGGAAGATTCTCCTTCTGCTGATGATTTAAAGATTATAGCGTTAATATAAAACACACGTACATCAAGGCTGTATGTGTATTTATATTAAGAATCTTTGTATATTAATTAGTAATATGAGCAGAAGGCAAATATTACTGACTGCAAGCTGATTTCTGTATATGCTTGTACAGCTGGATTATGTACATAGGTTGGAAATCTAGAACTAAAATCCCTTATTACAGCATGGCAGAGGACAAGAGGTGAGGTGCAAAGTAAAACACAGCACAAGATGTGAAAGTAGACTTTGTCAAATACAGATATTACTATTAAGGGCACTAAGACCTTCAGAAAGTGACAAGATCTACTAAGTAAGATAGGGATGGTGCGCCGAGAGCACCTCCGCAGCTGAATTACATAATCACATTCTGAGTGTTACTTATTGAATTTCAAGGTCGATGCAGTGTACTGTAAAAGGTTTCCATTGGATACAATATGCATGAGATTTCAGATCGAGTCATACAAATCTATCAAACAGAAGCTAGGGTAAGGGGTGGCTCAACAAACCATGTTTACAGACACCATAAGCATTACATTTTCTGTAACTGAGAGGGGAGATGTATTAATCAGTGTAAAGAGTGAAGAAGTGGATAACTGGCGAAGTTGCCCATAGCAACCAAAGTACTCTTCTAAACGTTCAGTGAGGACCCAGTATATGCCTATTTCTCTATGCACTTGTCTAATGTCATTAATTAGGTATGAATTATAACATAATGTTTATAGGACCATATCTAGTCTCTATGACAGTGCTAGCAAATCTGTTTGCAGGGCTCACATCTAGCCTTTGGGGAAATCAGGATGCTAGACGTTGTTATTACAACAGACTATTCCTGCTTTGCATGCCCTCTGTGCCAGCAACGTAATATTTGTTGTGTTTTACTAATGGCAATGATGTATTTAGACTTCTACTTGTTCTTAAATGATGCCAGGTAGGGGTCACTTATTATTATTATTATTATTATTATTATTATTATTATTATTATTATTATTAGATATCAAGTTAATATTTGAGGTAGAGTATTTTGTAACAAATATTGTGTTGCACAGCGCAATTTTCAACCACTGGAAGCTCCATGTAATGTTAGCCTGGCATCAGCTGGATATTGGGAAAGGGGGCTTATTAATTTGTGTGACTGCTGGTTAAGTAGGAATCCCTGTGTACTGGTGAAAACATACCTATTTCATACAGCTCTCTGGGAGCAACCAGTTCTGTATGCTTGTTATATTTAATTGTTAATTATTGTTTTGCTCTGAATTTTAGATAGTCCCTTAAAGCCTTGCTCTTAGATCACACCCGCAAAACAGTAACAAGAGCAATTCCTATGGTGACAGTCTGCTTACTTGCAAGTATAAGAGATATCTCCTTTTTGAATTCCAGGGGGCAGCAACCATCAGCGGGTCAGACTTTATTTCTATTGCCATTTTAAAACTTTTGGTCAAAGCTGCTAATGATTAATGATGTTGGCAACCAACTCCTCAGTAACTATATCAAAAAGGGAGAAATTAATTTGACCTGGGATGTGCTCGTTGGCCCAGACAAATCTAGCACCATTGGTTGGTTCAGTACCCTCAACTGAATCTATCATATTGAATGCATCGTAAAATCCTCTACTCAATACTGGTGCAGATTTCAAGTGCTTATTTGAATTTATGATAGAAGCTGACGGGCGTGACACGGTTAAGTGGGCGGGGGCAGAACCGCACAATCGCTTCATCGTGGCCCGGCCCCTGCTACAAAATGCTGAGATTACCGGCACTGTGTAGCCGGGGGCGGACCACGGTGATGCATTTCAGCGCAAATCGCGTCATCAGTACCCCCTGGACCGGCCTCCTATGTAAGGTGAGAGCGGACGCCAGCAGGAGGTGCAGACAACTTGCCCATTTTACCAGTGGGCTGGGAG
This sequence comes from Taudactylus pleione, assembly GCA_031769625.1. Taxonomy (NCBI): domain Eukaryota; kingdom Metazoa; phylum Chordata; class Amphibia; order Anura; family Myobatrachidae; genus Taudactylus; species Taudactylus pleione. The sequence goes on along the minus strand of JAUIMM010000148.1, from coordinate 6,348,278 downwards.
CGACACCCAATTTTCGGGAGGCTCCCAACCATTTCGGGAGAGTAGGCAAGTATGCATACAACAAATGCTAGAATATTATGACTATTAAGGGATTGATGCAGAGTTGTATGCATATGGGTGAGTATCCACATTTAGTTCCAGAGTTACACACATCTATGCGGCCACACCGCTCCTATCCAAACAAAGAGATGTGTGAGGGGGAGATAATAGGGGTGACGGGGACAACTCCCCCTCAAAGTGTCTCAGACCAGAAGATAGAACAGCAGCCACATGGAGAGCAGATGTAATGAGCATATCACAGAGCCTCACAGACCAAGATGGAACCCATATTAAAAGTCTGGTGGTTTCCTGGTATATGAGACCGTAGGTAGGTGTCAGTCAAGGTTAAAAGACGAGTATTTGTCAGGTTCCATCTTGGTCCGAGAGGCTCTGTGTTGTGCTCATTACTGTACATCTACCCTCTGGCAGGCTGCTGTTATATCCTCTGGTCTAAGAACACTTTGAATAAGGAAAAACACATTTATATACAGGATTTTAAGTGTGTGTCAAGTAAGCAGATATACAGAGGGGGCTTTGCCCCCCATATTTTTTATTTGACCACATTTGTTTACTGGGATAAGGTTCTGTCCCCCACTTTTTCAGCTTCCCCCACATGCCTATTAACTGAATAGTATTACACTATTATGAATTTATGATGATAAACTACTAGCAATCTCCTGGAGACTGATACTGTTTACCCTGCGATTTTTGAAGATGGCCTGAGAGAAAGATACCTTTATATACAGGATGTCAAGGGTGCATTGAGTAAGCATAAGCACTTTGGGGATATGTTCCTATTCATTTCATTCCCTTTCTGTGTGTTTACTGGAGTAGAGCTCTTCCACTATTCTCATCCTCTTTCACTGGGGTGTGAATGGATTAATGGTATCACAATGTCTGGTATTTTATTTCCATTTTTACGGTGAAAAATAACTAGTAATTTTCTGAAGGTTTGACGGTTGATTCAAGTGACACATCTCCCGATATCTCATTGCAACAATACCCAAGCGCCAACTTGTGTATATCTATATCTATATCTATATATATATATATATATTCACACGGAATAGTGTTCCTCCAAATTTTGTATAAAGGGAACGGATTTGTATCAAATATAGCCATTAATATAAATGGACCACAGGGCTCGATTCAGACACGCTCGCTAGATGCGTACGCTCGCACCCAGTGTATGCAAATCCGGCCAACCCACAGCAAGGCAGGCGATTGCACGGCAAGACATAGCATGCCCACTATGTCTTGGCGTGCGATCGCTTTGTGTATGCAGGCGCCCAATAGCCTGTCTTAATACGCCCACTTGCGCATGTCATCTCCAGGAAGTGTATGCAACCATCGGTACATCGGGTACCATCGGATGCGATCGCAGCGCTTGAGGCAGCCCATACCCTACTGCAAGCACTTCAGTGTCAAAACCAGCCAGGTGACGTGTACTGTGACGCTGTCTCTTAATTATGCACGCCTCTGAAACGGCATGAGATGCTCAGGCACTCCTGCGTTCGCACCTCCACTACCCCGATTTTAATGGCCAGCCCCTGTTACCACCCCAAATGGCTTCCCCTATCACTCACTCTGCTGGGCAGTCTATGCACAGCGAGCAAACGCTTCCCGATCTCCCATACTGGTTTGCACACGCGCACTGCGATGCATACGCAGAATGTGACAATCGGCCAGCTACGAGTGAACGCATCCTAGCAAGTGGGTCTGAATGAGCACCACAATTCCATGTGGATAAAAAAATATATTGGATTATCATGCATATCAAATTACGATGCACTGTCTTATGATAGGGTGCAATAATGTATTCTAGCATATGCTATATGAATTTTTGTTTACATTCTCCAGTATATAGTTTATACAGTATGAGTATTATGGTCTGATTCAGAGGTGGACACTATCGTGTCCGCTCTAGCGTTTGTTGCCAGAGTCGTGGCTGAATAATATGCAAATGCTAGTTTTACCCTTCCCCTAGTACAGTAGCCAGTGACTGAATGAGCACTTCAGGCCACCTCCCAGTCACCACCCAAGAAAGCTTATTACTTTGCTGTTCTGATACCATCTGATGAAACAGCCTCCCTCATGTAGCAGAGAAACGCGTCAAGTCCAACCCCTTTTACAAGTGACGTTTGCCGGAAGACTTGCTCCGTCTCGCAAGATCAGCGGTTTGCTCCCAGGGACTCCTGCACCACGTGTTCAGCCATCACGTGCTAGGCCTTCACGTGTCCAGCCATTAGCGTCATCAGCGTCAGTGTACGCTCCAGAGGTGTGGCATTGCCACTGACCAAGGCCGTTTGGATCTAATCACGGTGAAGAGTACCGTACCGGGAAGACCTCGAGACGGAGGAGAGATACGAGGTAGCGACGTGAGCATGACTGGAAGCACAGATACCATTTTTTCCCCTTTCCCCACTACAGTGCATTGCCGCGCCACGTAAGTTAACTCAGATCGGAGTCTGAAAATATATAGAGAGAGCAGTGCATGGCCAGAGACTAAAAGTTATTTATGTGGAGATTTTTTTGCACATTAACGTTAGACCGTGATACAGACATCATTGAATGGGGTGTATAATGACTTTGGGAGTTTGGAAAGGTGCCTAATAATCTGCCAGTCACGGATATAATCACATATACAGTGGTGATCTTTTTCTACTATGATATGGAGACCAGTCTTTCTGTACTAATTACCATACTAATACCCTTAACCTGAAGGAACTAACTCCGAGACTTTCAACTAGATACTATTAGGGCTTGTTAATTCCTACCAGTGGCGTAACTAGGGCAAGGCGAGCGGGGCACGTACCCTGGGCGTTGTGGGACCGGCGGCACAGGGGGGAACGCCGCCGGCCATGGTACCGGCCCGACCTAGTTACCCAATGTAGTGCCGACTGCAGTGAGTGCGGTCAGCGCTACACATTTACACAGGACCGGCACTAGGCTTCCCAGCGCCGGTCCTGTGCTGCACAGCCGAGCCCCTTCCCTCCCCCTGAGCACTTGCCCAATAGTGCCAGGAAAGCTGACTTGCAGACGACGCAGCAGCGGGAACCGGAGCCAGAGCATGAGCGTGGAGGCAGGTAAGTTTTATTTTAATTTTATTTTTTTGCTATGTATTTGGGGGGGGGGCACCTCTACTGGGGGCAGTAATCGGCAGGACTACTACCGGCTGCAGTAATCGGGGGGACTACTACTGTGGGCAGTAATTGGGGGCACCACTGGGGGGGAACCTCTACTGGGGGCACTAACTGGGGGGGACTGGAGGCACCACTGGGAGGACCTCTACTGGGGGCACTAATTGGGGGGGACTACTACTGGGGGCACCACTGAGGGGAACCTCTGCTGGGGGCACTAATTGGGGGGACTACTACTGTAGGCACCACTGGGGGGATCTCTACTGGGGGCACTAATCGGGAGGACTACTACTGGGGGCAGTAATTGGGGGCACCACTGGAGAGAACCTCTACTGGGGACACTAATCGGGGGGACTACTACTGGGGCACTCCATCAGGGACCACTACTGGGGAGACTACTACTGGGGGCACTATATAAAGGGCACTGCAAGGGGGGGGGAACTACTACTGGGGGCACTATATAAAGGGCACTGCATAGGTGGGGGACTACTACTGGGGGCACTATATAAAGGGCACTGCATAGAGGGGGACTACTACTGGGGGCACTATATAAAGGGCACAACATAGGGTGGGACTACTACTGGGGGCACTATATAATGGGCACTGCATAGGGGGACCACAACTGGGGGCACTGCATGGGGGGGGGACTGCTACTGGAGGCACTATATAAGGGGCACTGCATAAGGGGGGGTCTACTACTGGCGGCACTATATAAGGAGCTTACTACTGTAGGCACAAGGGACACTGCACTGGGGGCACTAAATAGGGAGGACCACTACAAGGGGCACTGGTTAGTGGGGACCACTAAAGGGGATTACTACTGGGGGCACTGTATAAGGGGCACAACTGGGGGCCTGCATAAGGGGGACCATTACTGGGGGCACTGTATAAGGGGAACTAATGGGGAGCTCCACAAGGGGGACCACTACTGGGGGTACTGTACAAGGGACACTACTGGGGGCCTGCATAAGAGGGACCTCTACTGGAGGCACTGCATAGGGCGGACTGTATAAGTAGCACTACAGGGGTTAAGGTGCATATGGAAAGGAATGTTAAGAGTGACGAGAACGGGGTATGTGTGTCCTGTTGACACGCCCCATTGTTAAGTCTCCCCGCCCCTTTAGACCACCATTTTTTTGCCACACATGTGCAAGGGGGAGGGGGCGCGCTCCATCTTAAAATTTGCCCTGGGCTCCAAATACCCTAGTTACGCCACTGATTCCTACTAACACTCAGACCCTAAGATCAGACATATCCTGGATTGTGATTAAAGGATCGCTCTTTCTACTATTATCTATATACGGACTTTATGATGGTTATTTCATCAGGGTGATGTGCAAAAGTGGCATATTGTGGCCACCTGCAGATATGTATTGATATTGTGCAAATGTCCTTGTTTTCTTTTATTTTATTTTGCAAATTTGATGACCAACAGTATGCAAATTTATTGAGAGATAGATTATGACAAGTTTTATCGTGGAAATAAAATTATTGTTGTTTTAAAACATTTAATTATATTATCTGATTATTATTGTGCACTCTCTAGGTTCAGCGCTTTCTTAACTAGATGACTTTTTATGTTTCCATTTTATCGGGTTCAGCCGCTCACATCTTAAGTAGCTGCAGACCAGTGAGTTACCAATATTGTATTTTATATATATTTTTTTTATATGAGTAATATTAGTAGCACTAGCGCTTATTAACAATATATTTTTTTAAATGCTAGTTATACCCTTCCCCTAGTACAGTCTGAATGAGCACTTCAGACCACCGCCCAGTCACCACCCAAGAAAGCTTATTACTTTGCTGTTCTGATACCATCTGTCTAGAACACAACAGATTCTGTGTGTGTACACTATGTGTAACGCATGCGTTGTATGGGTTCTCCGAACTTTTTGCGCTTGCGCAGATACAAATAATCGCTGAACTACGTAAACTTCGGCATTGTATTCAAATTTTGTGCACCTCTGAATCAGGCTCTTCGTGTTTTTAATAAAAGTTATTATTTTTCACAATCACAGATATATTATTATTATTATATTTGGTATATGTTTGGCGCTGTGTAATTCTTCTTGTGTGAATATTATGACTATTAAGGGGCTGATGCTGAGTTTCATGGAAGTCAGGGCCATAACTAGAGGTTTGCGACTGGTGCCACCACACAGAACGAAGAGCTCTGTGGGCGGCACGTCGCTGCCCCATGGCAGTTGCTTCTGGCTAGCAGGGTGCCAGTAACGCTGCAGCAGTGCCGCCCATAACATCCTTTAGACGATACAGGCAGCCTGCCATGTATACAGCTGCATGAAGCGTCTACAAGCTCCGTGCACTGCTGCACTTCTGGGTGCTGGCTGGCCCCGCCCCCTATGCACGACATCATGATGTTATGTGCAAAAGGGATGTGGTTGGCACAGGGCACATTAAAGCCCTGTTACGGCACTGATGAAAGTAAATGTGGACTGTCACCCATTTGCAAAGTTACACGCATCTATGCGGTGCCACTACCCCTATCCATATGCTTGTTGTAGCAGCCATCCTCACTTTCAGCGCACAATTGCACCAGTCCTATACGTGGTGCAAGAGGTCTGCCCAAAACCAGATGGATCTTTGCATACGTTCCACTCAGCGCAGTTTTCAATTAAGACTATATCACACTCCAGAACACGTAACCTACTTACATTGCCCCATTGTCACCCATTTACGCCTATTCCGCTGCAAGTGAGGATGCAACTGATTTGTGTGCAATCGTAGTAGTTGTTTATAGCTGTGTACACTGACTCTGCACAGTGCTAAATACGATTTGTCTGTAAAACAGTTCCATGTTATTCTGCATCAGGCCCCAAAATATTCAACGCTTAATATTTGCAATAGACGATAAAGCTATAAACAAGAAAAAAATTAGTGTTCCAAAGGAAGAAAAATAAATAAATTCTTATTATCCGTAAATGAACTTCTAGTTAGAAACACATGCATACCTTGTGTGTTTGTCATCAAGTTGGCTTTCAAAAGGTCTGTAAACTCCAAAACGTTTGCAACACAATCTAAACTCAAAATTAAAATTTTCACATATGAACCGTGAAGGTAAAATAAATTGCTCAGTTGTACTCAGACTTTCCCCTGTAGCTCTATTAAAAAGAAAATTATTACCTCCTCACTCCATCCGAGACATCTATGAACCCCCCACCCCTCTTCCAAAATCTTTAGGACTGTGTCTAATTGAGATCCAATACATATAAAGCAAAAATAGTACATTTTGCCACTGGACTGTATAATAGTGAGCGGGGGGGCAGCACTAAACAATGAAGGGTGTCTGTCCTTCCGTATATAAATTAATTAAGAAGATAGTAGGTGCGCTCTAATTACCCCTTTAATGATGAATGCTAGACAACAAGTCACAATTTGAGACTAAGAATATTTTTATTTTTTTAATATCCACATATGTAGTACTAACATGTGAAAAGAAATCAATGTGTTAATAGACTAATGAATATAGTCCAATAGATGAATTGTGAACTGGTAGATATTGTCTATAAATAAGCAGTGCACAGAAATATCTCATTCATTAATGTGAGAATATGTGACCAGGAATGTAGGAGCGTGTGAGCTCAGTTAATGCAAAGTCTTAAGTATTGACTGCGGCGTCCCGCTAGACAATACAATGTCCTGGGTAGTCAATGGCTAAAACTGTCGGTGCCCGGGGTGCGGGATTCTCTAGGTGGGTGATGCCGGATCCGGAGGTGGCAGGCACAGGGGTCTCTCAGCCACAACAGTCCGCAGTGGATTGGTGGATGTTCTTAGTGTGTGCTGACTGGTTGGAGAGCTTGTCAATCAATTACTAATATTAACTAGGCTAAAATATGCCTGCGAGCATCCAAAAAACCTGTACATGTCATGGTGATTAATGGATAAATATAGTACTGAGGTCAGCTCTTGTTAGTGACTGCTGGAGTAAGTCGTTTTAGGGAGTGGGTAGCTGGGAATTAAATGTTTAAAACCAAAATACTAAATGGTTAATAAGTGCATGATCTAAATAAATAACATAAAGAACGTTTGGAGGCATATGTCATAATACGTACATGCCTTTAAACTTGCTTCTAGTGTAGTAATCTTAAAATCTTCTGCCTAAATGTAGGGCTCGTAGGTTGCTTGTATACAATAACTAATGTGTTTTAGTCTGTTAATGGTAACTTGTATGGTTATTGTATGGAAGAGATTTGTGACATATTATGGAGTGCTTTTTGTATCATTACTTTTGATGGTATGCATGCATAATCCAAATTGGTTGATGTACCAACAATAATTCATTGGTGGATATGTCAAGAATAATGAAGTGATTAATCACAAATGATGGATCTAATTTCGATGTCCCGGTTGAGACCCTGCGGATGAAGGGACCCCATATTTATCATCATCTGTAATTCTTCTCTATTGATTTGTTTAATGAAATCACCGCCTCTCCAGTTGGGTTTAACTAACTTGAGGGCAGTGAATTCTAAGGCTGTAGGGTCTGACCCATGATGAGTTTTAAAATGCAAGGAGATGGGGTGTTCTTCACAACATTTCCTAATGTTCCGCATGTGTTCGCTTATCCTTACTTTAAGTGGACGGATGGTCCTCCCTACATATTGTAATGCACAGGGGCACTGTAACAGGTAGATCACGCCTTTACTGTGGCATGTCAGGTTTTCATGTATCTTGAATGTTTGTTTATTGGTTGTGGATTGTACTTGTCTTGTCGGCAAAGTGCTTCTTTTATTGGTGGTAATGCAGGCTGGGCAGATCCTACAGTAGTAAAACCCTCCTCCATTCCCTCCTGGTGTCTTCTGCTTCCAAATATCAGTAAGTGTATGTTGTTTGGAAGCTGTCGGTGCCAAGTGATTCTTCACTAATTTGGTTCTCAGATCTGGGGCTTTGCGGAACACTATTAAAGGTTTGGGGGGCAGTGAAGTGCCTAGAATATCATCCCCCAAAAGTATTGGCCAATGTTTAGTCACTATTTTCTTGATTGCCCATGCTTGACTGTTGTATTGAGTTATGAAAAATACCTTATTATCAGTGTCGGCCCTCGGCTTTTTGTTTTTGTATTTTAAAAGTGGACCTCTATCAGCTTCTTTTATGGTTTTAAATGCTGTCTGTTCTTTGTTTGAGTTATAATTTTTGTTGATTAATTGTGTACTAAGGATATTGCCTTGTGTTTCGTAATCGTCCAGTTTGGAGCAATTGCGTCATATTCTCTTAAATTGTCCTGTTGGTGTCCCATCTAACCAGCTAGGTGATGACTGCTCGTAGCTAAAATAAAACTGTTGACGTTTACTTGTTACCGGTATATTTTAATATGGACGTGATTATTGTCAATGAAGATATTTAGATCAAGGAAATCTACATTGGTTTTGCTGTATTTGGTTGTAAAAGATAGATTGTGGTTATTACTGTTGATATGTTTAATGAAATTTAGAAGGGATTCCTCATCCCCTTTCCAAATACAGAAAAGATCATCTATATAATGTGTCCAAAGGACGAGGTTTGCGCCGAAACCACGGTTAGACCAGATGGAATGGTCTTCCCAATGGCTCATATGGAGATTCGCATAGCTCGGTGCAAACCTCGTCCCCATCGCTGTGCCGGTGGTTTGTAAATAGAACTGTTTTTTAAACCAGAGGTAATTATGTGATAGAATGAAGGCAATGCTTTTGAGGATAAATTCACATTGTGCCGAGCTTATGGTTGGGTCTTGAGCCAGAAAGTACTTGACGCTCTCTATCCCTTGATTATGTCTAATGACTGAATAAAGGCTAGTGACATCGCTGGTTACCAGCCAGAGATCTTGTTCTCATGTTATTTGTGTTAGTTTATTGAGTATACTTGTAGTGTCTTGAAGATATGATTTCTGTTGGTTGACGTATGGTTGTAAATAAATGTCTAGATATTGTGAAAGATTCCAAGTGAGTGAATTTATCCCTGATACTATTGGTCGACCTGGTGGATGGACGCTGTCTTTATGAATTTTGGGAAGGTGGTAAAATACTGGGATGATCGGATGTGCAGTATTTAGAAATTCGCATTCTTTATTTGTGAGTATACCTTCCTGTAGGCCCTCTTTTAGCAGGGTATGCAGTTCTTGTTGGTATTGTCTGGTTGGATCCTTTTGTAGAGGTATATAAGTAGTATTGTCCTGGATGATTCTGTGTGATTCTGTAATATAGTCATTTTTGTTTAAAATAACTATGCCCCCCCCCCTTATCAGCCGGTTTGATTACTATACTAGTGTTGGTTTTTAGCTCTTCTAGTGCTCTGTGTTCGGCTTTGGTTATGTTATTGTGTTTATGTTTAGGTATGTTCTCACTGAGTTTGCCTAAGTCTTGTACTAATAAGTTGGTGAATGTGGAAATATGATTACCTGTCACCTGTACTGGTTAGAATTTTGATGGTGGTTTGAGCTCAGTATGTACGTACCGTCCTTGAGTTGGAAGGTGATGGGGCAGTGGTTTTTGTTGAAAAAATCGTTTAAGGGTAAGTTTCCTAGCAAATTTGTGGATGTCTAAGTAGGTGTTAAATTTATCCAGATCTTTGATCGGGGCAAATTTTAATCCTTTATCTAAAATGGAGATGTGGTCTTTGGTTAGTGTAAATTCGCTTAAGTTGAAGATGCCCTTGCCTATTTCTGACTTGTTTCTAGTCCTTGATCTGGCTTTTTTGACACCCTCTCCTCCCCTACATCCTCTTCTAATTTTCTTTTTATTTGTTTGGGTGGGGGGTTCAGTGGTAGGACTGTTTGATCTAAAAAATGGTCTACACATGGTTGATCTTGTGCGGTTGACAATATATTTTGGTCAGGATTAACAATGTTATGGATGTTCTGTGAATCGGTCACACTTGTTGCTATATTCAGAATGCTTGTGTCATGAGTAGTTAGATCATGCAGTTCTGGTGCTATGTCTAACCAGTCTCTTTCTAATGAGTGTCTGGCAAGTAGGTGGTCGTTGTTGTCGTCTTCAATGCAATGTATTGAGAACGATTCTTCACTTATGGAACTGACGTCAGAGACCGATGAATACATTGATGTATTCTATAGGGTCCTATCTGGTCTGCTGATGCAGAATTTGTCTTTTTTGTGGAGTTATTGTTCATAACTCAATACAACAGCCAAGCACGGGCAATCAAGAAAATAGTGACTAAACATTGGCCAATACTTTTGGGGGATGATATTCTAGGCACTTCACTACCCCCAAACCTGTAATAGTGTTCCACAAAGCCCCAGATCTGAGAACCAAATTAGTGAAGAATCACTTGGCACCGACAGCTTCCAAACAACATATACTTACTGATATTTGGAAGTAGAAGACACCAGGAGGGAATGGAGGAGGGTTTTACTACTGTGGGATCTGCCCAGCCTGCATCACCACCAATAAAAGAAGCACTTTGCCAACAAGACAAGTACAATCCACAACCAATAAACAAACACTCAAGATACATGAAAACCTGACATGCCACAGTAAAGGCGTGATCTACCTGTTACAGTGCCCCTGTCCATTACAATATGTAGGGAGGACCATCCGTCCACTTAAAGTAAGGATAAGCGAACACATGCGGAACATTAGGAAATGTTGTGAAGAACACCCCATCTCCTTGCATTTTAAAACTCATCATGGGTCAGACCCTACAGCCTTAGAATTCACTGCCCTCAAGTTAGTTAAACCCAACTGGAGAGGCGGTGATTTCATTAAACAAATCAATAGAGAAGAAATACTGATGATGATAAATATGGGGTCCCTTCATCCGCAGGGTCTCAACCGGGACATCGAAATTAGATCCATCATTTATGATTAATCACTTCATTATTTTTGACATATCCACCAATGAATTATTGTTGGTACATCAACCAATTTGGATTATGCATGCATACCAGCAAAAGTAATGATACAAAAAGCACTCCGTAATATGTCACAAATCTCTTCCATACAATAACCATACAAGTTACCATTAACAGACTAAAACACATTAGTTATTGTATACAAGCAACCTACGAGCCCTACATTTAGGCAGAAGATTTTAAGATTACTACACTAGAAGCAAGTTTAAAGGCATGTACGTATTATGACATATGCCTCCAAACGTTCTTTATGTTATTTATTTAGATCATGCACTTATTAACCATTTAGTATTTTGGTTTTAAACATTTAATTCCCAGCTACCCACTCCCTAAAATGACTTACTCCAGCAGTCATTAACAAGAGCTGACCTCAGTACTATATTTATCCATTAATCAACATGACATGTACAGGTTTTTTGGATGCCCGCAGGCATATTTTAGCCTCGTTAATATTAGCAATTGATTGACAAGCTCCCCAACCAGTCAGCACACACTAAGAACATCCACTAATCCACTGCTTAGCTATACGTCCAATCAAAGAGGGGGCAGGGTTTTTAACCCAGTACAAACAGCCTCTCCACACAAAGTTTTCCCATACAACTCTGCCTAGAAGAAGAAGAAGATCATTTTCTTGTATTCGGACACATAGGGAACTAGAAGCTATATTAGCATAGATGTCTGCCCAATCTTCATCGTCTAGAGTTCTGTCTATATCTGTCTCCCATGCTAATTCGTGTGGGTCTTTTATATCATTGTTGGATTGTGTGAGACCTGTGTATAACATCGAAATAAGGCCTTTGGAACTAGTGTCACGGAGAGATAGTGATTCACAAAGGGTTAGTGACCTACTAGTGAGCCGATTTTTCATGGTGGAGTGAAAATGCCTTAACTGTAAATATTGATAAAAAAGCTTATGTGGGATATTAAACTTAGTCTGAATATCCGTAAATGTAGGGAATACTGAATTTTGAGTTATATCATTCAAGACCCTAATCCCCCCATCTTGCCAATATCTGGAGAAAATAGGACAACAACCTGGTAAAAACCCAGGATTATCAAATAAAGGAACTATGGGGCTTGGATATGGAGCGATATGAAACCGACGATTAGCAAAATCCCAAATTTCTAAAGAAAATTACACAACTGGATGGGTTAAGGAGAGTTTAGGTCTAGACACTCGAAGAAGCCATAATAATGCAGAAAGCGATTCTACTCGGATGGCATTTGATTCGAGCAAAACCAATATTCTTTCTGATTTTGGTTGGCTCCACATAATACATTGGGCAAGCCTGGCAGCGATGTAATAAAGTTTGAAATTTGGGAGACCTAAGCCACCTCCCGATGTACGTCTCTGTAAAATATCACGTCTGATCCTTGGACGTTTTTTGGATCATATAAATTGGGAGGTAATATGTGATAAATATTTAAATACATATGGAGGAATCCGCACCGGTAATGTTTGAAAAAGATACATCAAGCGTGGAAGTAGGTTCATCTTCACTGCGTTGATCCGGCCAATCCACGAAATATAACAGCCACTCCACATATCAATATCTTTCTTAAATTGCGCCAAAAGCTTGGGGTAGTTAGCTTGGAATAGTTGATGATAATTTTTCGTAAGGTTTACACCTAAATATCTAATATGCCGTCTATGCCATTGGAATGGGTAATTACATTCTAGCATATGCTTAGAGTCTCCTGGGATATAGAAGTCAAGAACTTCCATTTTCTGAGCATTAATTTTATAACCAGAGTGGCTGCCATATTCTTCAATCTCTTTAAATAAATGAGGGAGGGAAAAGATCGGATCAGAGACAGTCAAGAGAACATTGTCAGCGTATAACGCAATTTTGTGTTCAACATTATTTACTTTAATACCCTTGATGTTGGGATTAGACCTAATTTTAGCTGCCAAAGGCTCAATCAGAGATGTCAAAGACAGGCGAGGCTACCCCATTGGCCAATACTGATGCTCTAGGAGCGGCATAAAGTGCCGCAATACCATTGTAGAATCTCCCACCTATACCCATCGATCTGAGAACACTAAACATAAACGGCCAAGAAATACGGTCAAATGCTTTTTCAGTATCTAGTCCCATAACTGCAGCTGGGAGCCTTTGACTGTGTATGGAATGGATCAGATCAATAGACCGTCGGGTATTATCCGATGCTTGGCGACCAGATATAAATCCCACCTGATCCGGGTGTATTAAAGAAGGCAAAATAGGGCTTAATCTATTTGCTAACATTTTTGCATATATTTTTATGTCCACATTCAATAAAGAAATGGGTCTATAGTTGGTGCAGAGTTCCGGGTCTCGACTCGGTTTGGGAATAACCACGATGCTAGCCAATGAGGTCGCCCCATCAAAACAGTTCCCATCTAAAAGCTTATTAAAAAAAACTTTCAGAAAGGGGGTTAATAAATTGGCAAATTTTTTGTAGTACTGTGGAGTAAATCCGTCAGGGCCTGGGGCAGCTGAAGGCTTAAGTTTTTTAATGGCTGTCAAAATCTCTTCATCCGTGATATCAGTGCTCAATTCTAACAGCTGCTGTTCGTTGATGGACGGAAGAAGGTTGTTAGATAAATATGATTCAGAGGAGAAGTCTGAGCAAGCCATAGGAGGAGGATTATGGGGTAAATTATATAGACTTTTATAGTAATCAAAGAACTCATTCACTATATCCTCTGAATCTTAAGTAGTGGTACCTGAGTGACGGAGTTTGAGTTTATTAATCCACCCTGAGGCTCTCTTTTGTCTAAGCTTGCTCGCCAAGACAGAGTCTGCCTTATGGTAAAATTTTTGTTGTCATTTTTTTAGTATAGATGCGGATCTGCGCGAGAGAATAGTATTTAAACGACCTTTGAGAGACTCTATCCTGACAAGCAAGTCAGAGGAAGGGCGTAGTTTATGTTGCGTCAAGAGTTGTGTTAACTCCTCTTCCAAAGAAGAGATTTCGCGCTGTGACTGTTTCTTAAGAAACGCTGCCTTACTTATAAGCTTGCCTCTTATTGTAGCCTTATGAGCTTCCCAGATTACACCACAAGAAACTTCCTCTGAGGAATTAAACTCAAAATAATCAACAATAGCAGATTTAATATCATTGAAAAAAGAAGGGTTTAGCAGAAGGGCGTCATCTAAACGCCATTTCATTGATCTCCTAGGAGATTTACATAGATCAACCATTATATATGTGCCAGCATGATCCGTCCATGAGAATGGTGTAATGTCAGCTCGAGCAGTCATATGGGCAAGAGAACGTGAGATTAATATCATATCTATTCTAGAGTAAATTTGATGCGGGCCAGAGTAATGAGTGTAATCCCTTGCTGTGGAATTTTTAAGTCTCCAAGAGTCTATTAGAGCCAGTTTAGTGATATTATTACACAGAGAGCGAGTTGCGCGAGGGGTGTCTTGAGCTTTCTTAAGGTGGGAGGGGGAGGACTTATCCAAAGTAGGATCAAGTACCGTATTAAAATCACCTCCAATGATGAGATGACCTCTAGCAACTCACTCAATACGTCTGAAGAGGTCATTGAAAAAGGCACATTGACCACTATTCGGGGCGTAAATGTTAATAATAGAAATAGTTTCAGAGTGAAGTGTACCTACCAGGATAAGATAACGACCTTCGGGATCAGCTATAGATTTGGAAAGTACAAACGGTACTTTGCTACCAATCAAAGTGGCTACCCCCCGTTTTTTACAGTCTGTAGAAGCAAAATAAGTTTGGGAAAAACGTTTACCTCGTAATTGGGTATGTGCACTAGACAAATGAGTCTCTTGAAGTAAAACTGTCTGCTTTCTCTTTTCTACAAGCCCCTAAGACTGTTATACGTTTTCTAGGGGAATTTAGACCATTAACATTAATGGATAGAATTTTTAGTGACATATGTAGAAAAGTGTAGCAATTGCTCAATCAAATACACAGTTGGATATAAAAGTATCAAAAGAAAAATCCGAATGGGCTTCGAAAGAGAGGAAAAGAGAAAATAGAGAAATAAAAACTACCACAGAGAAAGAAAGAGAGGGAAGAAAAAGGAGAAAAATAGAAAAAAAAAAAAGGGCCTAAGAAGGCCAAAAGCCTCAAAAAAATAGACCTCATTTAGGAGTCCATACAATGACAAAGCTACATAAATTGCTAACTTACAAACAAGGGTGTGGGGGTGGTGGCAAAAAATAATTTTTCAGTCAGAAGCCAGTCAAGACCATGGGCCCTTAAACAGCTAATAATATATCTCAAAATAGATTAAAGAAATAAAATAAAAAGAAATACAAATGCAAATGGATCCGTGTTGATCCCGATAAACATTATATGTCAAAACTTTATAGATATAATAGAAAATCAATAATACTATTCTAGAAAAACTAGTATACAATATCTAGGAGTTAAACCATGACAAATAGATTCTGTTTAAACTCAAAGTCAGTCCGCTAGAGGACTGAAACTATACCATTAAATCTGTACGGAATAGAAGAACCATATTGAATACATTGTAAAAGGCAACACACTTTCAAGTATGAAAACTAGAAAAAGACAATATTCCAGTTATATTAATCAATCTGAACTATTTAGCCTCACGGCGGGTGTGAGCGTCCATTACGACGACCATTAACTGTAGACCATTCTGCTGAGGGTGGCCCAGATTGTTGAGGCTTAGTGGGGGCTTTAGAAGCAGAGATAGTGATGGGGTCTGGAAGTATTTCTAAAGTTTCCAAAATGTTTTGGCCTTCCTCCACTGTTTTAGCCAAATGAGTTGTGTTATTAGCAAAGACCTGTAATTGAAAAGGAAAGTTCCAACGGTATTTGATGTTATGTTGTCTTAATAATTTGGTGATTGGTTGAAGGTCTCTGCGTTTCTGGATTGTCGACGGGCAAGGTCTTGAAAAATTTGTATCTGAATGTCTTTGAAATCAATAAAGGGAGTATCCCTTGTGGCAGTAACAATTTTCTCTTTGGTGTGAAAGTAGTGCAGTCTCGTTACAATATCTCTTGGGTTTTGACCAGGGGACAGTTTGGCTCGTAAGGCTCTGTGAGCTCTGTCTAGGAGTAAATCACTTTCCGTAAGGTCAGGGAGTATATGTTGGAAAAGTTCCCTCAAGAAGGATGGTAGAGAAGGAGGTAAAATTGTCACCGGTACATTTCTAATTCTTAGATTGTTTCTCCGAGATCTGTTCTCTAGATCTTCCTATTTCTCTTTAATATCATTGATCTCGGTCCTTAATAGGGTGAGCTCCCTGTCCACTACAGACTGATAGCGACAAAGATCGTCCGTTTTGGACTCAAGCGCATCTGTTCAGGTACCCAGAGCAGTGAGATCGGACTTAAAGTCATCTACAGCCTTTGTTGGAAGGTCACCTTAAAAGATGAGGCTGACTGTGGGGAGGTTGAATGATCAATAGATTGAGTAGGTGCTCTAAGTTTGGTATTGAAAATACTCGGGGTCGTTGCTGCCGCCGATTTCTTATTTTTATGAGACATTGCACTAGATACTTAGAGACTTTGGAGACAGATTGGCAAAATAAAATTGCTAACGTAAATCAATAAAATCCGTAATGATAGATATAAATGAGACACGGATCCACAGCAGAGATCAAGGAGAAGGGCCCATTGAGCCTAGAATCAGGCCATAACTAATCAGACATCTCTTGAACTGTAAGGTAAGGCAGAGGAGGCAGAGACACCTTTTATTTTACTGCAATTTCACAAGTTTGCTGGGTGAGTCAGCTAGGCAGCAGATATAGCAGACACAACCCTCTTCACTAGCAGGGGTTAAAAGCGTATTCCTTTCTCTGCTTAATTAATTTAATTAATTGGGTCTTCCCTCCGAGGGACTCCTCCCGACATAGGAGCCACTACACTAGACAGTGGGTGAGTCAGCAGAGGGAGAGGAGACACGCCGCAGCAGCGCCCACACCAGTAAGATCCACTGGTCCACTGGTCCCCCGGCGGCTATGGGTTATTAGCAGAGGGGACACAGTCCATCAAGGGCCAAGGGGCCAGTGGGGTTGTGGAGTTATCAAGAGGGCTCACCTCGGGGGTCCGCGATGCCGTGCCGGTCCCGGCAGGCAGCGTCTTCAAATCCAGGTCGCGGCCTCTGGCGCGTCTCAGGTTCCAGAGCTCCAGACAATAGAAATATGTCTCTACAGTCCAAACAGCGTCGCGATGTAGCAGGTGGCGAACAGCGATAGCTACCTGGGGTCTGTTGGGTAGGCGGAAAAGGCACCAGCTCCCGGCAGGGTGCGACAGCAAGGACGCCGGAGGAAGCACAGCCAGGAGAGGATGGCCAGGCTATTGTGCAGGGTGCACAGCTTAATCCGGAGTGTAGGCTCCTACACAAGATGGCGGCTCCAGCGACCCGCGGCTCAGGCCGCGTTTATTCCAAAGGGTCTCCTGGTGTTTAGAGTACCCCTCCGCAGGCCCCAACACCCCCAGCAGGGTGCAAGGGGATGCAAGGAGGCCGCGATGACGTCCGCCGATCACCGCCGGTCCGCCCGGCCTCAAAATTTAGTCCCCGGCTTCGGGAGGTCTAGTAGGACGCGATGTCGCAAAAGCCAGACACAGCTCCCAGCGCCCACCAAGGCACTCAACAAGGTAGCGGAGGGTAAGGGTGGCTCAGTGGGTCCACCGATTCAGCTCCCGCTACAATAGCAATGTATTTTAAGAGTAATCCAGTGGAGCTCCAAAGCACACGCGACCACTCTGCTCGGCAACCAGGCCACGCCCCCCTGGGCGTCTGCATCTTATGCTGCTGTCTCCGGGCATATGCATTGATTAGCATATCCTCGCAGCGGCCGGGTGCGTGCGTCTGCTAGCGCGCGTTCCTTGTTGAATCAGGCCCAAAGTGCATATTGTAGTACAAGTCTGTAGCAGAGCTGTCAGATCAGCTAAGTAAGAGAAGCAACTCCCCCGTAGCACGGCATCCTGCTGCAAAGCTGTGGAGTAGCATTTCATGCATTTTATGCAGCTCAGTAATACATAGCCTTTGATATGTATAGTAGTTTCAAATATTGGCTTTACCTTCTCAAATTTGCCTACAAGACTGACAAGAGATCTCTGGGAGATAAAAGGAATATGAAGAAGAACATTAAAAATATTCGTTAACGGTACGGAATGGTGAGTTCTGCAAGGTACAGTATCATCACAAAAACTATATACACTGCTATACACATATTATATACACATCATTTTATATGTACATTCCCTTAATATTAACATTTGAAAAATACATGAAAAAGGTTCATTTTTTTGATGAACTCATCTCCAAGCGCCGGCTCAGCAGTGAAAGCAGCCAGTCTGAAAGGGGTCTCAGCCGCGTCACACCCAGTATGGATGAGTGTACAAATCCTGGGTGCGACCCGGCATTTGCGATGTGAAAGAGCTACAGTATCATTACCAAGCAGTCCTGTTTTTTAAGTAGATGGGTCAAAATACTATAATATGTATTTAAAAAAGAGCAAAATACGAAAAGAAAACTGTTATTCTTATCCATTGCCCCCTCTGTCTCTCTCCCATTGCTCGCTCCATGTCTCTCTCTTTCCCCCCCATGTCTCTCCATTTGTCCCTCTCCATGGCCCCCCCGTGATAGACAGTCCTCAGATCAAATACTTCCTGTTTGATCTCCCACAACGCACTGCGCTGTAGGACCCCATTCAGCAACAGGAAGCCTCAGGATTCACTGCCTGGTGCTTTACAATGACAGCTCTCCCCCCGTTCATCGCAAACCCCCCCCCCCTCTACTCCATGCCGCCTACCCCTCTCCCAATCCAAGCCTACCATAGACTACATAATAAGAGGCAGCAAACATTGTTAGACCCAATTTACCATACTGTATCTATCTGTGAATACCCAATTGTGGTTTTATTATTGTGCATACGCATTCCAATATATGCTGGTGCCATAGAAATAATAATAAAAGATAGTCATTTAACAAATACATATTTGTTGCTTGAAATAGTGACTTTTTTTTTAGCTTGAACTACTTGGTAAGGCAAGGCCAGATTAACAATGGGATAGATGGGACTAGACCCCCTGGCCTCCATGTAAAAATAGGCCCATTATCATGACAGCGTGAGGACGACTAGTCAACAGCTGATCAGCCATAAATTAGAAGTATTAAAATTGTATTTAATTAAATTTTTTCTACTTTTATGTATTTAGAGAGACATTGCAAACGATTGTATAGTGTTCTACACACACACATGGCACCGGTCAAATCCCCTCAGCTTCTCCCCAGACCCACGTGGCTCTTAATCTGGCCCTGGGTGAAGGCAAGGGTTTCCTCCACTCTCGGGGGGTGATTAAATTGTTTTGTGGATGGTGATAATTAATGGGCGCTCAGTGTTGCAATACAATTGCTCTTGGCGTCCATTAAGTATCGCAGTCTTCATGCCCAGTTTAGCCGCGTAAAACGGCTAAACCCGTTTAAAGTCCTGGTTAGGGCGCCTAAGCTGTTGTTTGGGGTCCTAACCATGGGCTTATTGCACATTTTTGCTCACACTCTTCTAAAGGTGAGAGCAGAAATGCCGGTGGCGATCGCATCAGAATGGAGCAACAACTGAATTGCTCAGTCGGACCCCTCCCCCCCAAAAAATAGCCGCCTAAAAAACTATTGAATTGCCCCCCTCTGACTCTGCACTGTATTGGTCTCTACTTATCGCTGAATGACACTGAAATGTACCCCATCTATGTACTGTACTTGTTATTAGCACATGCTTAACATGAGTAATCTTTTTACTGTTGCCAAAAGGTTTTCTGAATCATAACACCAACGAGAGAAATGTATTTTCATTTTGCTAATAGTCAGTTTTGTTATATTATTATGTATATTATGTGGATAACTGAAACAAACCTTTTACTCTAATCTGGAATTCGACCTCAGTGTCTTTCGCATTCTTATCTGCTGTAATTGGTTTATAGCAAAACCTGCAACAAAAAGAAAGGAAAGTTAGAACTTACACAAAACAATCTAACTAAATGTCATCACACATTTGTTTAATGTTTATTACAACCAATGCTTATAGGCCTCAATTCAGTATGTGTCTATCAATGGAGAGTGCCTAGTTACCGGTCAATGCTGGTCACGAACCTGCCCACATGTTCAACTTATGTACGTTTCTCACCAAACTACCCATTATTTTCATGTGCATATAGGTTAAAATAATTCTATGTTCCCAATTGAACTGGGATTGTATTTGTTTTATCAAGTGATCACATCTATGTGTATGTGGGGTCACTGGCTGAGCAGAACAACTGTACAGTCTTGTCCATAATGTGTGCATCTATGTTGGCCAAAAAGATTTGGGTGTTAAGGGATTGTACCAAACAATCACACTGACAGGCTTCTCAGAGCTCTTACGTATCCTTCTGGAAATGAATACCTGCACCTCTTATGGAAAAAAATCTGACCTGTATGCTCCTTGGAAAGATGATGATGATATTATTATTAAATAATAACAACATTGAATATTGAATTAATTACTATTTTAGAGGTAAAGTAACTTATCTTAATTTTTTTCTTCACTTAAAGGACATTTATCATAGGGCAAAGTGCCAGTGAAAACATTGGTGACGATACAGAAAACCACTGAAGAAATGTGTTATTCTTTGAATGAAGCAATTTTTTCTGTGTTCAGTGGTTTTAGAATCTAAATTATTTACAAAGAAAGCAATTGTTATCTAGTCAGGTAACAAATGCATACAGTATATTGCCCAATATATGGCCCGGGGAAGCGGTAAGCTAATCCTTACTGCTACGGAACACTATTGCTTGGGCAGCTGACTATGGCTCAGCTGTGCCAATAGTAATGTTATTTATAAATTGCAGTGATAAAAAAGAAAAAACAAATAAAATCTTTCTTATCCGCGGGACAGAAAAAAACAAAACCTCAGCCTCATTACCACATATTAATAAATAGACTCCTAAGACATTTATAGCATTGCTCTAGTTATGCCAGGCTGGGGCTTATGAGATACGTGGAGATTGTGAAATAATGTGCTCTCAAAAACTCAGCTGCTCCCACAAGACTAACAAGATTAATTTACCACCCATTCTGTGAATTCAAAATTCACAGCTCTATAATGCATATTACCAGCCCAATATTATTTCCTAAAGGAAATTCTAATCATGCAATCCTCATCTGTCAATTGAGACATTTTATGCTGAACAAATGAAAGTAAACACAATAAGATAAAATATGATTTAATTCTAGTACCCCAGCCAGTCTGCTGTCACTACGGCATAACAACCCCAACTCAGAATCAGGTTAATTACTTAAGAGATGCTAAGAAAAACTGTACAAACGGTACTTGAGAACCAAGTTTATTACACTAAATTCTGAAAATAGGTTGATACAAACTTAAATACTGAGCATTAATTTCAGCGCACAAATTACAGGATGTAAAGGGCTTTTCACGCTAGAGCTTAAATTCTAGAGGGGATACATTGTATTATGTCAATGTACTTTTGGTTTGTTTCCTCCAGTGCCCCATGTTGTGGAGCACTGTGACACAATACAAATCAATAATAAAAATATCAACCATATCGTCAAACTACAGTTAGCATATGAAGTGCTTTCAGTAATTGAGAGAAAAGAGCTATACACATTAAGAATTATTATCATTATTTGCCTAGGGAAGCATTGCTCAGGAGCAAAACAGTAAGTTTACTAAGAATTGTGTCTGGCCAGTTTAAACTCGTTCATTATCACAGGGACACGGGAGAGTTTTGTCAGCTGAAGCACTCAAATTTACCAACGGTCGAGTTTTGCCGAATTGTGGTTTCCGATAGTGTACGAGATCATGTTTTCTCTTCATGTTCCCTGTGTCTGACCGCAGCCAAACACACCCGAACATGCAGCCTGCACAGAGGAGTGAGATCTGTGCAGGCTTATGTATAGTGTAAAAAAAAGTGTATAGTGTAAAAAAAAAAAAAAAAGTGTACAAATAAGAACAAAAAAGGCATGGGGTTCCCCCTCGTAAGCATAACCAGCACTGGGTTTTTTGAGCCGTTCTTGGTTCAGGAAATATGGGGGAAAAACGGCATGGGATCCCCCCGTATTTCAATTAACCATGACCAGGCTCCAGAGCAGGTTCTGGTTGAGGAAATACGGGGAAAAAAATTCCATCAACTAGCACCAGGTTCTTACTAGTAGGGGCGGGGTAATGTCACAGCCAGGGTGTTTCTCATGGTCTCCCGGCCCGGCCAAAAGCACAACTAGTCAGCCCAGGCCAGGGATTTCTGGGGAGGCGGGAATAAAGTAACCAGTGTAACTCAGGCCCGGCTGAAGCCCGGGGTTATCCCCTGCATCCCTGGTCTGGATGCAGGGTTGATACGGTTAAAGATTAGATTTAAACTAATATTGTATTTTACAGGTGGACTACAGGTTACAGCAAGCCTTCCCCACATGCCGGTACTTATAGAACAGCAAGTACCGCATTAAGGGCCCAATGGTGCCTGTAGTCCTGCTGTAAAAGCAATATTAAAATAAAGACATGACATACACACACAATTTGGATTATTTTATTACACATGCACTCATTCATTTTGTCACGGCCAGGGTATTTCAGCACGGCGCTAGGCGGGTGTTACCTGTGAGGTCGTTGTGGCGCGGGCTGTTTGGTGGCGGAGGTGGTGTCTGGCGGGGGGCTTTGGCTGCGCACGTTGTTGTGCGGCCCTGTTGTCACTCTGCGCTGGTGAGGCCTGGCGGCGTCTCCATTCCGTTTGGCATGGGCGCCGCCATCTTGCCTTCTGGCCATGTGATGCGGCTGGCCAATCCTGGTGAGTCACATGTTCCCTCCGGCCAGTAACAGCACGGCATGGGGTATTTAGGAGGGGTCAGTGCCTTCCTTCTTTGCCAGTGTAACGTGTATCTCAACCTAGCTGAGAGGGAGTTCTCTGTGCTTTCCTGTTCCTGTGAATTCGCTGTCTGCCAGTCTGCCTGTCAGCTCCTAGCTCCCACTGGACTACCCCGCTTCCTCCATCACCCTTGCCCATACCTGAGTGCCTGAGCCTGCTGACATCCTGCGCTTCAGTTCACTACCTGCAAACCTGGCTTGATTATTTTCAGTTCACTACCTGCAAACCTGGCTTGATTATTTTCAGTTTCACTACCTGCACACCTGGACAGCTCCAATTGTTTCTACTTGGACATTAACCCTTTTGCTCCCACCACAGAACTCTTGTGCACATTTATATATTCCTGGACTTTTATTTACTGCCACATTATATGTCTACTCAAGCACTTATTAAAAATCCTAGTTTTATTTTCAAATCTGCTTCTGTGATTGCTCCTGCTACCACCCCGAGTCCACAAACAACCCAGAACATAACACATTTACTCACATTACATACTTACCTTGTCCCTTGCGCTGGTCGGCCCCTTCTCCAATAGGCATCCTAGGCACTGGTCGGTCCTCTTCTCCATGTATACATCCCAGGACTTTGCAAAATAAAAAAAACTATTTACCCGTGCCCATGAACAATAATGCTGTACTTAAAGTACAGCAACACCCGAATGAAAGCGGATTCACTGTATTTCCTATAGAAATTTATGGCTGAGAGCCTAGCCCCCAGATTTCAGCTAATAAGCGCTTTCCCCATAGACTCCAATATCTTATTCACAATATGATGTGACTAGGACGCTCCAGGAGACTGCGCTGATTAATTTGCTATGTGACTTGTATATCTGTGTGCGACAGGATGGAGTTATAATCCCAACAGTCGGGATACCGATGCATAGAATGCCAGTGCCGGAATTCCAACACCTTTCAGAATCCCGGCGCTGACATCCCGACTGTTAGTACTTGGGTTAGGGGGGGGGGGGGTTAGGATGTGCTGGGAAGGGCAGGAGGATCATTGATGAGATATTTATATTGCAGCTACCGTAAGCATTATTAGCAGCACATCCCCGAGGCTGGGGCACCTGTGTATATTTCCAGTTTCACTACATGCACACCTGGACAGCTCCAATTGTTTCTACTTGGACATTAACCCTTTTGCTCCCACCACAGAACTCTTGTGCACATTTATATATTCCTGGACTTTTATTTACTGCCACATGATATGTCTACTCAAGCACTTATTAAAAATCCTAGTTTTATTTTCAAATCTGCTTCTGTGATTGCTCCTGCTACCACACCGGGTCCACAAACAACCCAGAACATAACAGTTTGCACTGGCCCCATGGAGCCGGCCACGGATCAGGAGACAGGAGTGGATTTGTTCCGGTGCATTTCTGGTCGTTTAGAAAATCTGGAAAACATGCAGCATCAGATGGCTCAATTTCTGCAAGAGATGTCCAAGCGACAGGATAGTTTGCAAACTTCCTTTTCTACCCCTGAAGTACCAGCATCTACATCCGCATCAGCGTCTGGGAATACAGGAGGCAGATCATCTCCCCGCTTACATCTTCCTTTACCAAGTAAATTTGACGGCAATCCTAAACTCTGCCGAGGATTCCTAAATCAGTGTGACATACATTTTACCCTGCAGCCTGACAACTTTCTAACTGCAAGAACTAAAGTGGCTTATATAATCTCTCTGTTATCCGGCCAGGCCTTGGAATGGGCTTCCCCACTCTGGGAGCGCTCAGATCCGCTGCTGGATAATTATGCAGGCTTTGTGTCATCCTTCAGGAGGATTTTCGATGAACCTGGGCGTACTGTATCAGCATCATCAAACATCATGACACTGAGACAAGGGGTCCGTCCTGTCAGTCAATATGCCGTGCAATTTCAAATTTTAGCATCAAAGCTCAAATGGAATGAGGAAGCCCTCACCTCGGCCTTCTGGCATGGGTTGTCAGACCGACTAAAGGATGATCTTGTCACTCGAGAGCTTCCTACTAAACTGAACGACATGATTTCATTGTGTATCAAAGTTGACCTACGCTTCAGGGAACGTCAGGCTGAAAAAAAAAAGAACTGACCGGCAAAGGTCATTTACCCCCTCCATTTCTACCCGATCCATTCCTTCTCCTACTGAAGAGGAGCCTATGCAGGTGAATCATACACACCTCTCCAAAGAAGAACGTCAGAGAACAATGCAAAAGAACCTCTGTCTGTACTGCGGAGAGTCCGGTCACCTGCTGATCTCCTGCCCCCGTAAACCGGGAAATGCCAAATCCTAACTGGAGACATCAAGTTAGGAGTTATGAACCCGTCTCCAAAAATTAAAGATTTCACGATTACCCTAGCCTTTGATCTTAAACCCAAACCTGTCTTTGCTACTGCTCTACTTGACTCAGGAGCAGCCGGAAATTTCATAACGTCTAGTTTCATAGATAAATTTCAGATTCCTTGTTTGTCTCTCAACCATGCCATCTCTCTGACCTCTATAGACGGACGCCCTCTAACTAACGGGATAGTCACCAAAGAGACTCAACCAGTATTGGTCCGAATTGGAGCACTTCATTCTGAGTCCTTAAAATTCCTGGTGATATCAGAGGCCTCTCAAGAAGTGGTTCTTGGTCTACCCTGGCTACGTCAACATAATCCCAGGATTGATTGGAGTTCTATGCAGATTCTGTCATGGGGTATGGACTGTCAGAAATCCTGTCTTCCAAAAATTCGACCTGTGAGAAAGACAGTTCCATTAGTTTCTTCTGCCATTCCCAAGGAATATCAGATGTTCGCCGATGTGTTCTCTGAGCAACAAGCAAATATCTTACCCCCTCATAGGGAATGGGACTGTCCAATTGAATTGATACCTGATAAGATACCACCTCGTGGTCGTACCTATCCGCTGTCCTTGCCTGAGACTCAAGCCATGACCGAGTACATCCGGGACAACCTGGCAAAGGGGTTCATTCGCCCTTCTACTTCAGCTGCCGGAGCTGGGTTTTTCTTCGTTGGCAAGAAGGACGGTGGTCTAAGACCATGTATCGATTATTGAGGCCTTAATGACATTACTATAAAGAATCGATACCCTCTTCCCCGGATTACTGAGTTGTTTGATAGGGTCAAGGGCTCTGTCATTTTTTCTAAATTAGATCTGAGAGGGGCTTACAACCTCATTCGTATCTGAGCCGGCGAAGAATGGAAGACCGCTTTTAATACCAGAGATGGACATTTCGAGTATTTAGTAATGCCTTTTGGATTGTGTAACGCCCCTGCTGTCTTTCAGTGTTTCGGTAATGAGATTTTCCGGGATCTGTTATATGTTTCGGTTGTTGTCTATCTGGATGACACACTGATTTTTTCACCCTCTGTGGCTAAACATCAAGAACATGTTAAAGAAGTTCTGACCCGTTTGAGAGAAAACCACCTTTACTGCAAACTGGAGAAGTGCGTCTTTGGAGTGCCCAGTGTACCTTTTCTCGGCTATGTAATATCTGGCTCCAGTTTAGAAATGGACCCCAAGAAGGTACAAGCAATTCTGGATTGGACCCGACCTCAGACACTGAAGGCCATCCAGAGATTGTTGGGCTTCGCCAATTATTATAGACGCTTCATTAAGGGATTTTCTACACTGCTGGCTCCCATTACAGCCTTGACCCGCAAAGGTGCTAATCCTGCCCAATGGTCACCTGAGGCAGAGTCTGCCTTTCATCTTCTAAAACAGGCCTTTATCTCAGCACCAGTTCTTCAACAACCAGATCTGGACAGGCCTTTTTTGTTGGAAGTGGACGCATCATCTGAAGCTGTGGGAGCAGTCTTGTCTCAACGTTATGAGGACAACCGAGTCCATCCGTGTGGGTTCTTTTCTAAAAAATTCTCACCTGCCGAAAGGAACTACGCCATAGGTGAGCAAGAACTACTAGCTGTAAAGTTGGCGTTGAAGGAATGGAGATATTTGCTAGAAGGCGCCAAGTTTCCATTTACTGTATTTACGGACCATAGAAATCTCCTATTTCTCAAAAACCTCCAATGTGTGAGTCCTCGTTTGACCCGCTGGGCAATATTCTTTGCCAGATTTCAGTTCACCCTGACCTTCCGGTCTGGAGCACTTAATCAGAAGGCTGATACCCTATCGAGATCTTTCCTCTGTGATGATCAATCTGAAAATCAAAGCAATACCCCTGTCTTGGAATCAAGAGTTTTTGCCGCATTACAAGTTCAGCCTCCTACGGGAAAATAATTTGTGGCCCCGGAATTAAGGAAGCAGCTTCTCACTTGGGCACATTCCTCTCGCTTCGCAGGGCACTCAGGCACTCGGAAGACCTTGGAGTTCCTGAAAAGACACTATTGGTGGCCTTCTATGAAGGCAGATATAATGGAGTTCATCTCTTCCTGCTCCTCCTGTGCCCAGCATAAATCATCACAACAAGCTCCAGCTGGGGAATTGCTTCCATTACCTACTCCATCACGTCCATGGACGCATCTCTCCATGGAGTTCATCACAGACCTGCCAGTCTCTCAAGGTTTCAACACTATCTGGGTTGTAATAGACCGATTTTCTAAGATGGTCCACTATATACCGATTTTCTAAGATGGTCCACTATATACCTGACCTGGCACAGTTGTTTGTCCAACACATATTTCGTCTACATGGCCTTCCTGCTGAAATTGTCTCTGACCGTGGTGTGCAATTTACTGCAAAATTCTGGAGGGCTTTGTGTTCTGTTCTTCAAGTGAAGTTAAACTTTTCCACGGCCTACCATCCGCAAAGCAACAGCTCCACCGAGAGAGTTAATCAAGATCTAGAGACTTTCTTAAGAATTTTTATGTCATTTTCCCAGGACAATTGGGCTGCCTTGCTGCCATGGGCTGAGTTTGCACATAATGCTTCCTACCACTCGTCAACTAACCAAATGCCATTTCAGGTTGTATATGGCCTTCATCCTCGTGTTCCCGAATTTCGAAGCCTGCCTGTTTTCGATGTTCCGGCCGTGGAGGACACGGTGCGGAATTTTGCTGCCATCTGGACTCAAGTACGGTCTGATTTGTTGAAGGCATCCTCTCGCTATAAGACCCAGGCCGATAGGAAGCGTAGAATAGTTCCACGCATGCAAGTAGGAAACCAGGTCTGGTTGTCTACTCGGTACCTTCGTCTAAGAGTTCCGTCTATGAAATTCGCACCCTGCTTCATCGGTCCCTTCACCATAAAAGAAGTCATTAATCCAGTGGCCTACCGTTTACAGTTACCCCCATACCTAAAAATTCCCAATTCCTTCCATGTTTCCTTATTAAAGCCCCTAGTCCTGAATAAGTTCCATAATGCTCTACCTGCTTCTCCTCGAGTCCAGACGGAGAGAGGAGTTGAGTTTGAAGTCGCCCAGATCTTGGACTCTCGTCTGCGCAGAGGTCATCTTCAGTATTTGTTGGACTGGAAAGGTTTCGGTCCAGAAGAACGTTGGTGGCCAAATCAACGGTTTGGAACATTCTTAAAAAGAAAGAACACACTGGAGAGCTCAGCAACACCAAAAGACCAGGAAGACCAAGGAAAACAACTGTGGTGGATGACAGAAGAATTATTTCCCTGCTGAAGAAAAAACCCTTCACAACAGTTGGTAAAAATCAAGAACACTCTCCAGGAGGTAGATGTATATGTGTCAAAGTCAACAATTAAGAGAAGACTTCACAAGAGTGAATATAGAGGGTTCACCACAAGATGCAAACCAATGGTGAGCCACAAAAACAGGAAGACCAGATTCGAGTTTGCCAAACAACATCTAAAAAAGCCATTACAGTTCTGGAACAACATCCTATGGACAGATGAGACAAAGCTCAACTTGTACCAGAGTGATGGGAAGAGAAGAGTATGGAGAAGGAAAGGAACTGCTCATGATCCAAAACATACCACCTCATCAGTGAAGCATGGTGGTGGTAGTGTCATGGCGTGGGCATGTATGGCTGCCAATGGAACTGGTTCCCTTGTATTTATTGATGATGTGACTGCTGACAAAAGCAGCAGAATGAATTCTGTAGTGTTTTGGGCAATATTATATGCTCATATTCAGTCAAATGCTTCAGAACTCATTGGACGGCGCTTCACAGTGCAGATGGACAATGACCCGAAGCATACTGCAAAAGCAACCAAAGAGTTTTTTAAGGCTAAAAAGTGTAATGTTATGCAATGGCCAAGTCAATCCCCTGACCTGAATCCGATTGAGCATGCATTTCACTTGATGAAGACAAAACTGAAGGGAAAATGCCCCAAGTACAAGCAGTAACTGAAGACATTTGCAGTAGAGGCCTGGCAGAGCATCACCAGGGATGAAACCCAGCGTCTGGTGATGTCTATGCGTTCCAGACTTCAGGCTGTAATTGCCTGCAAAGGATTTGCAACAAAGTATTAAAAAGTGAAACTTAGATTTAGAATTGTTTAGTTTGTCCCATTACTTTTGGCCCCTTAAAAAGTGGGAGGCACATATAGAAACCGTTGTAATTCCTACACCGTTCACCTGATTTGGATGTAATTACCCTTAAATTAAATCTGAAAGTCTGCAGTTAAATCACATCTTGTTTGTTTCATTTCAAAGCCATTGTGGTGGTGAATAGAGGCCAAAATATGAAAATTCTGTCAATGTCCCAATATTTATGGACCTGACTGTATATATATATATATATATACATATATGAAAAAACGGAAGGCACTCCTAGAGACTTGGTAAATATGAAGAAAAACGAGGCAGACAACAGTGTGTCAAATTCAACGTTTCATGATCTACATCATTTCGTCAGGAACGAAATGATGTAGATCATGAAACGTTGAATTTGACACACTGTTGTCTGCCTCGTTTTTCTTCATATTTACCAAGTCTCTAGGAGTGCCTTCCGTTTTTTCATATATGCATGTTGCCGTTTGTTGGACGCGCACCCAGAGCACTTAATTTTTTAGATTGGAGTGCCAGCCGTTGGATATATATATATATATATATATATGATATGGTGCTACCAGGACTGCGTAGTTCTGTATATAGGGGAACAAACATACAACAAAATAACACAAGTACATTGGACAGTTAAAGGTAAGTTTACATAATTACAACACTCAATTTAAATAATTACGTACACGAGAGGATAGTAGAGATGTACCTTCTTGCTTGGATGTGAGTGGACACAAGGAGGAAAAGAGCACCAGATCGGGGAATACATTTCTATCCAAAAAGTCTACTTTGTGTCATACCCCATGGTAGCAAAATTAAAAAACTGCGATAATAAATAGACTAAAAAGCACAGAAGGAAGCTAGAAGGAATAAAAACTACTTTAGAAGAGGCCATGGCATCTACAAGCCAATATGTTAAAGTCATAAGAGGTGCACATCACATGATTTTTACATAATCAATATGTGACTGGTCTGCTTTGAAAAATTAAAATGAAATAAAACCATTACTTGTAAGTCACAGAAAATGGTACAATCAGCAAAACAAATAAAATGCAGAACAGAGACTATGCAGCAAACATAAGTTCTGTTCCTTTTTAACTGACGTTTTCTAGACTTAAAGCTAAACTAAATTAAATAACTATGTAATGTAAGCAATTTCAGAAGCAAAATTGCAGGATAAAGTCAAGCCCTTTAGATAGTGCTGATATAATGGTAAACTCCTTTCCTGTGCTTAACATTGGCACCGGGTACTTCCGTTCCGTCAATGGTAATTTCATTTTTACAATGCTTAACACTTTTCAAAATAACATTTGGAAGGAAAATTCAGAACAGTGGTAAGCATATTAAGAACTGACCCCGAAGTACTGGTACTTTTATTATATTCCATTACAGAGGCAGGCAGGTCAAACAAAGTACTACAAGTATAATCATTCACAAAACAAATGTTTTCCTATGCAGATTTGATACTAATAGCCAATGATCACAATTCCATTCAAAATGCTGCAGAGTAGGGTGTAAACGGGAATATGTACAGACCATTTTAGGAGATGTGTGTGTTGGTTACGTGCAAGACAATGTGGAAGGGATGCAGTCAGGAAGCTGACGGTCAAAATGCCGACCGCCAGCTTCCCGACTGTCAAATCCCAGCAGGGTACTAATGACAGGCGTCGAAATCCCGACGCCTGTAATTATACTTACGCCGGGAGCCCAATATACCGAACGAAGGTTAGCCGGGTGCTGGGCGCGGACAGCCGCAGGGGGAGGAGGGGCTCCTGGGTTGTGACTTAGGGTTTGCACCCCCCCCGGGTGGGTTAGGCTAGAGGAAAGGAGGGTTAGGGTCAGGCACCCCCGGGGGGAGGTTAGGGTTAGGCACCATACGGGAAACTTAGGGTTAGGCACTAGGGAGGGAGGTTAGGCACCCCTAAGGGAGGGTTAGGGTTAAGGGGGGTAGGGTTAGTTATACGTACCTAAATCCCCTGTCGGGATCTTCACTGCTGCCGGTCTGCCGATGCTGGGATTTGAAAGCCGGCCATAGGGACGGCAGTCATTCATACTGATTCCATGTTGCATATTTACTACAAGTCGCATTTAAAAAGCGTTTCTGGCATAATATTTTCGCCTAAATTCTCATTGCAAATTTAGGAAATATCACTACTATGTATCAAAAAGCCTTTGCAATGACAGAGCTTTCAAGAAAGTGCTGTCCCTGCGAATCCCCTTGGCACAATGCTCACTGTATTTTTCAGAAAAAATACCATGAGAACGTGTCTGCGCATGCCAGTCGGGACTTTACTGCATCTCAGCTGACTGCACACATCAGCTGATAGGGTCACACAGAGAGGAGATCACCAATCAGACATCTGGTGCAGGTCTTATTTTATTTATTTTCTATTCCTACACTTCATCATCACCATTCTTTCCTATTCCTACACTTCTGTCATCAGCCTGTGGTCTATTTAGACACACAGGCTGATCACAGGCACCGACTCCGGACTCTGCTCTGCCTGTCGGGGAATGTGTAAGCACCCTGCTTAACGCCATCTGAACATAGCGTTATTATCGCAGGGTTTCTTCTGGTATTTCTTTAAATTTTGAACATAGTAAATTTGAAGCAGATCGCATTTCTCGTTACAAGTGGGAAATGCGATCTGCTTACTAAAAAAATGCAAATTTAAGGGCTTGGAGGAAAATTTTAAGAATTCTCCTCCAAAAACCCTTTCATACATTTAGGTGAAAATAAAATAATGTTAAAAAGGTGTGAAAACAATATTTGATGGTGTAATCTTACCGCACCAGTGGAAGAAGCAGAATCTTCCAAAAGCAGAGTCGAACGCTGTGGCTTCCTGCTCACCTACTTTTCCATCCTTACACTGCTCCTCTCTTATGCAGCCCTGCTATCACCTTTACAATCTCACATTCGGACATATTCATCATTATTATTTTGACTAAAATAATATGAAAATTGGTGGGGTATTATACATATAATACTATGTATTGCTGAGGTGCTATTTTTTACAATGTGACATTATAAGCAAATTAGAGGGAGAACAACAGTATCTCAGTGATGACAATTGTACATAGGGAAATGAATCTGTACTGGCCCAGTCCAAACAAAAAAAAGTCTTCACTCTAGCAGAATAATATTGCATTGGGTCCTCAGTGGTAAGCAAAGCAAAGACTCCCAAACCCCATCTTATCCACAAGCAACCCCCTAGAGCAGGGCATTCAACATGCGACCCTCCAGCTGCTGTGGAACTACACATCCCAGCATTCCCTGTCACAGTTTTGCTATTAGGGCATGCTAACACTGTGGGAGGGCATGCTGGGATGTGTAGTTACAAAGCAGCTTGAGGGCGCATATTGAATATTAGCCGAGTGCGCCTGGGTGCGTGACCCTTTGGCAAAGTGACCAGGGACGGACACTGGGGTCTGTAACTTGATAGATGTATGGTGTAAATATAAATACGGTATATATCCACAAACAGTACACTTTGAGTACACTGGGCCATGGGTGTAGAAGATGATAAGTGAGGTGCTGGTGGCAGTTAGTCCACACGTGTACAGCTTAAAGAGGTTTCAGGTTTATTTACCCAAGTAGAACTACAAGGTGGCATAGAGACACAGGGATGAACAGGTACAATAACATTGCTGGAGCAGTCTGAAGTGTAAGGGTATTTCTGGGCGTTGGAGTACGCCGGGCAGCAGGATGGTGTATGCCCCATTGGTTAGTGGCTCCATGACCCTTAGTAATAGTGGTGGTGGTATATTGTACTTGAGATTCTCTGTAGGGCTGTATGTGGCTCTTAAGGCTGGCAGTCTCTGAGGGTACATCTAGTCACCTGAAAGACACACCAACAGGACGTGGAAGTGTACTAGTGCATTTCGGAGATCAGGCCTCTTGAGACCGCCGACTGAGCTGCTATATGGACATAAGGCAGCACATAGTGCTCCTCATCCACCACTGCCAAATAGTGGTTTAAGAAGTGTGCTGCCCCTTTTCTACAACCCTGATACCAATGGGGCAGCAGTATGTAATATGCCCATTAACTGAGCTGAACAATTGGAGAAACCCATCAGAGTGCTTACAGACTTCCTGTCACACATGTGTTGCATTGATGAAGGATGTTCAGTCCCCATTTCCCACGCTATCACCAATGTATTCTGTGCGCGTCTGCGAGTGTATCTGCATGTGAACGTCACGTTACAGTGTTACAGCCGCTGACACTGTATAGTAGCATTTCACATACAGATACACCCGCAGATGCACAGAGAATAATTTTAAGCTGCAGAAGCTGCTTGTGCTATTCGCATCACTGTGTGAATAAGATGCATTTGAAGGTAAAAAGTCGCAGGAAAGACGCCTTACCGAGACAAGCAGAGCACCCGTGTTATATGTGGTGTGACTTGTAGCGCATGGAGGGTAGATGTATGTGGACACATTTGTAGCTTAGAGAAGATCTCTGTGAGTTTATGTAATGCTAAAAGCATCATATTGATCAATGGAAACGGTTTTGCTCTCTTCAGCCGATGTGTAGTGGAATAGTCACTTCAATTAGAAAATATCACTAACTACAAGATGATTGTCATTTGCTGATCGATGTCAAAAGATGTTTTAGTCAGCGTGATTTAAAAGCATCGTAATTAATTAATGGATCTATGGATTTCTTTAGCCTCAGTTTAAACACTATAAGCCTGATTCATAGTTGCATGTAAAGTGGCCTTAAATATGTGTTTGGAAATAAATGCATCCATCTGTAGTTAGGGTCAGTCGCACCACCCCACCCAAATGAAAGCAACCATCATTGTTACCAGCACACATGTGCACCAGCCCTATCCTTGGTGCAGGAGATCCGTCTGAAGTTGGACGAATTTCTGCATATGCCTACCGCTGAATAACCCATTATTCCGTCAACACACCCACAACATTCTCATCCTATGTGTCAGCACCCCATTGCCACCCAGTTCCATCCACTCAGTCACAAATATAGATCCCACCTTTGCTCTTCGTCGTGTATGCAAATCCCGACACACGCCGCAGTCGGCTAAACATTGCTAGATCCATACGCAGATGGAATTGCGTGCAACTCTGAACCAGTCCCTGTTTGAGAAGCTGGTCTCACTGGGGTTAGAACAGTGATTGCATTCATCCTTCAAAAACAGAGGGCATGCAGATAAACAATATCGGGGCCCTGCTAGAGCTAAGGAGTGCTACACCTCATTAGGTATACCGGGGCTCTCCGTCCATATTTCCATGCTGAAGGGGTAGTTACTTTGTCTCCTCGGCAGCGGCAGCCCAGGCACTTCGTACCGCTTACCTCTCTCTTGGTGTCCTTGCAGATGACCAGTAGATGAAATGCGTGTGAATAGAAAAAGCTTATAAAATATGTGCATAAGAATGGTAGTGGCACAGATTATTACAGCCCCGCCTGCTGTATGTAATTGTGCAGGCAACACTAAAGTGGAAAGAACTAGGCAAATCCGAATAATAGCAGTTTAGCGATTTTATGGCCGCTTTTAACTGGTAGAGGAAGACAGTGGTATCAAATACATACAACAATTATGAAATTAACATGTTTAACTGGGATCTAGTCATGATGCCGGACATCAGGATACCGACTCCCGTCAGAACGCCAGCATTCTGAAGGGATCAAGATACCGGGAAGCAATCGGGAAGCCGACTGCCTATATACCGGCAGCTGGCTTCCCGACTGTCTTATCCCGGCAAGGGTGAAATGCCGGGCAGCGAGTGAGCGAACAGCCGTGGGGGGGGGGTTAGGTTTAGGGCTGCCGGGGGGGACTTA
Organism: Taudactylus pleione; assembly: GCA_031769625.1. NCBI lineage: Eukaryota > Metazoa > Chordata > Amphibia > Anura > Myobatrachidae > Taudactylus > Taudactylus pleione. The sequence goes on along the minus strand of JAUIMM010000148.1, from coordinate 6,313,159 downwards.
GGGTTAGGCACCCCCCCGGGAGGGTTAGGGTTAGGCTAGGGGGAGGGAGGGTTAGGCACCCCCAGGGGGGACTTAGGGTTAAGCATCCCCCCGGGGGACTTAGGTTTAGGTAGTGGGGAAGGGGGTGGTTAGGGTTAGGCACTTAGAGGGGGGATTAGGGTTAGGCACTTGGGGGGGAAGTTAGGGTTAGGCACCCCTAAGGAGGGTTAGGGTTAGGGGGTTAGGTTAGTGGATACTTACCTATTCACGATCGGGATTTCCAGCGCTGTCAGGCTTCCGCTGCGTCGCACTCTGCTCCTGTCGGGCTGCCGCTGACGGTAATCGAACCGATACCCATTCCAAGATACCGACGTCAGCATCTCGACCACTGGCTTACTGAAGATAAGTATGTGGGTTAGGCTTAGACCTGTCAGGGTGGGTTAGGCACTGACCGGGGAGGGTTAGGCTGCGGGTAGGGGGGGGGGGTTAGGTTTAGACACCAACGGGGGGAGGTTAGAGTTAGGCACCACCGGGGGGAGATTAGGGGGGGAGAGGGGGAGGGTTAGGTTACTTACCGGCCCCTGTCGGGATCTTCACCATCTGGATGCCGATGTTGGCCTTCTGACAGCCGACATCCGCCGGTATATCTCATGGATTTTTATCTAACTTACTACAGAAACGCCAATAAACTCCATGGCAGTCCTTTTATGAGGAGAGTCTCCCACATAATTCCTTGCTTATGTTATTTACAGGTACAAAAACGGAACTGATAGTGTGTGTGTCAAAGTACAATTGTTTCGTTTTATAAATTGTTTAAAATCTATTTATAAACCTTCTTTTCATAAAAAAATCTAATTCTAAATCAATACACACACACAGTTAAACACGTAGAACATGGTCTTAATTAATCAGAGCTGTCAGTAGCTCAACTAATGAACGAATGTCACAGAATGTAGGTGTCTATGTTTTAAGCCTTGGAGAGAGATAAAGTGGATGGAGATAAAGTACCAACCACTCAGCTTCTGGCATTTTTCAAACACGGGCTGTAAAGTGACAGGAGCTGATTGGTTGGCACTTTATCTCTGTCCACGGCTTAGTACATAGGCCACTTAGTTAATGTTCTATTCAAGGCATGGGGAGAAGGAATCTGTGAAGAAAAAAAAAGAAGTTCTAATTGCATGTAAAGGTACCAACACATAGCAGGGTTTTTTCCAGTGTTTACAGAGAAGAAAAATAGAAATGTTAAATTTAATTTTAGGTTTCATAATATGTCAAAGGGGTAGCACAAACTGCAAGCTGCATAGCCATTCCCAAAGTCTGTATGAATCCTCTGACACCAAGGGGCAGATTTACTAAAGCTTCTAATACTGAGAAGTGGTGGCGTTGCCCCTAGCAATTAGATTCATCATTTTCTAGAATGCAAGAGAAATGATAGACAGAATCTGATTGGTTGCTACGGTAACTATGCATCTCTAGTTTTCAATTTTAGAAACTTTAGTAAATCAAATAGGACGTACAACATACTGAGCTTTTCACTGCTTGTCCATGATCTGCAAAATAGCTTTGATCAATTTGGTGAAAGCTTGACAACCGTTTAATGGGTTGCTATGGGTTACTACTACACACTTTTAGTGTTTATATAGCACCATCATTATGCAGCACTGTACAGAGAATATTCTTATCCATTTCATATCAGTCCCTGCTACACTGGAGTTTATGGTATAAATGATCTAACATACAAGCCCATGTACACACACAAAAACACATGGATACATTGTAGTCAGCAGCCAATTCATATAACAGTATGTTTTTGGAGTGTGGGCGGAAACCGGAGCATACACTTCAGACAGATATGGCCCTGGTTGGGAATTGGACTTGACAGTAAATAACCCTATTGCAATCCACAGAAAAGTTGTCTAAATAAAAAATAGACAAATTGTATTTTGTTTTAGCTTCACAACTGTACCCTGCAGGTCTCTGTCTCAGCAGCCGGCGAGCAGCAACTGGAGTAGTATGCCCGCAACTGGCCTCAGAAGGCAGGCTTTAACTGTGCGGGGCTGGCAGATGCCAATCTCACCTCATTAAAAGCTTCTGGATACAACAAGGACTGCTGCATAACCGCCAGACGTCATTCATGACATTGCACCATCTATTAACGTCAGAGTCTGTTTTGTCTTCATCTACAAAGGGTAACAGTTGGGGGACCAAACACCTTTCATGACAAGAGATATTATGTCTAATGTGCTTGTCTCTCTCTGCATGCTTTCATGACACCCTGTGATGCGTTCGCAGTCACTGCAATACATCAAAGTTCACGTTACCCTGAGATTACATAGTTGCTCCAATTTTATTTTTGCTTCCTTTTAAAGTGGTTGTCATATCAACCATAATTATTACACACTTGGATGTACTACACTGTACAAACAAATACATCTCTGCACAAACAACAGACTGTAGCTGTAATCATCTCAGGGACGGTGAGAACTATCTCTAGCTCACACAACGCAGTATTATGTATATGAATAGGACTAACAATCCCTTATGTGAAATAACTACTGCACTGTTGTTAAGGTTATTCTATAAGTAAAAAGCACGCCTTTCCAGGTAATTAGGTATTTATATTGTCTCTTTGAATCCGATGATTTCCAGACGCATTGCCGTGGCATGCAAATTGCAACTGAGGATTTGACATAGTTTTAGCAGTGGTTGAACTACAAGGGTTAATTGTTGTAGAATCAGTAATTTAATATTTAACGCGAGCAATATTTTGTATGGTGGTGCGAATTAATTGTATGGAAACATTGTTTTTCCTCATTTAAAACTATTTCCCAAGTCTCATCATACAGAACAGTGCTGAGTACATAAAGAGGCCAACCAGCCATTTTCTTCTTTCCTGAGAAATAAATCCAAACTGTTTTCTTTGATCTGGGGCCAGTGTAATAATTACAAGAGCAGAGTGGTAAACATAGATAAAGCTAAGTATGTGGTTTCATGTTTACAACTGACATTACACTGTAAGAACAAAAGCGCCTACATCTCCACAGTTAGGAAATGCTGTGCCATAGTATAACGACACTCCTTCTGTCACCAGTACAGGATAATGACCAGTGCAGAAAGCAGGGAAGGCTAGCAAACTGTAAGTAACAACAGAGTATCAATGCCACTAGCTCATCTTACTTTCAGATGTATGATCCACAATTGGCAAAACATCTGTCATAATAAGTGTTGACAGCCTATGTCTCGCCAATTATTACGGAACTACAAGTCTCAGCAGCAGATCTGCCTACTCTCCCAGGATGTCTGGAAGATTCCGGAAATTTGAGGAGCTATCCTGGAATGCCAAGAGAGTGAATCAAGTAATCATTGCCCCACCGTAGTGTACAATTCTGTGACACCCCATAACTCCCAGCAGGGTTTCCAGATAACCCAGGTAAAAATACAGCAAGTATGCTCCGCATACCCCGCAAACAGTACTACAGACTGGACAAGCCTTTAGTAATGTCATATCATGACCAGTCCTAATTTATGACAAACATAGGTACTTACACACAAGTATAGAGGAGCACCAAGTAGAATGGTGGCTTTAGAATGGCCACATTAAGAGGAATATTAATGCTTATTTGGCAGCAGTGAGCCACAATGCAATTGGATACTAAAAGGGTGGATTCAAAAGTCCATGTCCTTCCAAAATAATAGATGTCACCCTGTATGGATTTTCTGTATGTATGTACTAGAGGTCTTAGTAGAACACTGTCAAAACTTACAGCACAATTCTTTTATTTTTGCAGATGTTGAATAATGAACGGAACAATGGCCATCATTCAGAGCCGTACGCTCTGAGCAGAGCGCACGCTCTGAATGAGGGCCGGGCTCCATTTTCATGGAGCGTCCTCCTGGACGCTCGTATAGCTGTGGGTCACCACCCACAGGCTATACGAGCGTGCATTGTGATGGCCGCGATGGTCGAGACCATCGCGACCATCGAATTTGCGAGCCGGAGCCTGCGGTTGAGGTTTTCAACCGCAAGCTCCGGAGTGATTTTGGCTCTATCAGAGCCAAAATCACTCCCACTGACATCACTAGTGATGTCAGTGGGCCGGCTTCTGACGGGAGGCGTTCCCATGGGAACGCCCCCGTCAGGGAGGCACGCCCCCGGCACGCCCACCAAAGGGGGCGTGCTGTCAATCAACATTGACAGCACGCCCCCTTTGATCGGACACAACGAGCGAAGGACTTTCCTTCGCTCGTCGCGTCTGGCGCATGCGCACGACGGAGCTCCCTCCGTCGTGCGCATGCTCAGTGCATAACATCGACCCACTTGCGAGCGGACAGCCGCTCGCGAGTGGGTCTGAATCAGGCCCAATATCACTAAAAGTTGGGAACAACGTCACTAGTAGTTGAAAAATGGAGAATACTAACAGAAATGGAGAAAACTGTAATTTGAGCCATCATTAAATATCTGCAAATGGAGAAGATGATGCCTACAGAAAATCACACTCACGCTCAAGGAACACATTCGTGGGAAGACTTTTGCATCTGATGACGATGTCATGACTGCTCTACAGGACTGGTTAGGGGACTAATCCCAGGACTTTTTCCTGAATGGAATCAAGAGGTTGGAGCATCAATGGGAAGTGTGTTGAAGTAAATGGAGACTATGGCCCTGATTCAGACCCGCTTGCTGCCAGAGGCAGCTCACAGGTCTGAAGGGCTTTTTTTTTTTTTTTTTATGTACGGCCTTCTGGCCACTCGCTAAGCTGTGGGTGACCACCCTCAGCTTTTGCGAGCAGCCAGGTGATGGTCGGGACCATCGGGCTTGCGACGAGACCCTTGTGGTAGGGTCTCATCTACCGGAAGCCACAGTGAGCTTCCTGCTCAACATCGACAGCCGCCCCGTTTGTAGCGAGCCCCGGAGTGAGGGAATTTCTCACTCGCTCCGGGGCTCGCACGTGCGCACTGCCCGGCCATCGACCCGCTTGTGAGCGGGTCTGAATCAGGCCCTATGGGTGGTATTCAATTAGTTTTGCGCCAGCAGAAAAGTTTCGCCTGCCTGACTTTTCGCAGACATTGCGTGTTTTGGACGCGTCAACTTATCGTGCGTGTCCCGCTATTCGCCGTACCATGCGAAAACGGCAAGAGGCAAATTCAGAACAGGAGGAAAGAGCTGTCAGAATTGGGGAAATCAGCCTGAACCCCCCAAAAAGATGCACTAACATTGGGGATCAATGTAGATGTGTCCGAATAGCCCTAATCAAACTGTTTGGGGTACTTAAGTTGTTTCAATTGCTTCTTATTAGCGACTTTGCACAAGTGGTGAAGAATGGCATTAAGAAGTACATTTTGGTGAAAATAAGTAGTCCTGTCAAATTTGGGGTACTTGAAAATGGGTGCTAGCATATTTTTATGTCCCTTAAGTGAACTTTTAAAATTTTGAAAAACCATCCTCATACATGCACCTGCAATCCCAAAAACACTTAGCCCCTCCTTACAGCACCCCAAGAAGTCTATTTAGCTAGATTTTATGCTCGTCCCCCCACTTTGTACTTTTATGCCCCCAAAATTAAAGTACTTTTTTGGGGTGCTCTTATGTTTTTTCCAGGAATTTTTTGACACAGTTGTCCTATGGGGGGCTGTCCCAAGGGTTCTGAGTGGTTTCCCCACATTTGCACCACAAAATAAAAAAAATGCACTTCTTTTCTCCTGCTATTCTTAGGCAAATCTTTTTCACCTATTACAATGCATTGACTTTCCACGTAGGCGAAAAGCGGCTGGAATTTAATTTGAAGATAAGTTCTGACCACGCAAAAAGCCCCGATCGGCGCAACTTTTCCGCGGAGAACGGCTCTTCGCTTCTAATTGAATACGGCCACTCAGTCGAAAAAAAATAAATGCAATCTGAACTTAAATTTCTGTTATTCATGGTTGGCACACCGATTTTTGGATACATTATTGTATGTACTAGATTCAATCTTACCTTCATCAAAAGTTGGGGAAGAAGTCTGGCAACCAAAAGCAATTTGTAGAAAGATAATATTGTAATTATTATTTATTTATTTTCAATCAGCAAGTTACTTATCCTATTTACAGGACTTTCCACACAATGCTCTATGATTCATGTATGTAGTCAATGTGTTTGGATACACTATTTAGTAATAACTGGTGTTTAATAAAATAATATGAGATTGTTTACTTTGTGCTCTGCTACAAAATAAAATCTCGTGTCTCTCCATTGATGTTACTACTGTATCATTTTGAAGGTAACAGCCCTAATTTGCCAGATTTGGAGATGATCCTACTTAAATTAATTAATCCACCATCACTGTCATTTTGACCCCACACCCACCTGTGCTGGAGCGATATATTTATAATCCAGCCCTGTCAAAGTTTTATTTTATAGAGATTTTTGCAAAGCTGTGACACTCTTCACTCCTTCCTAGTCACAACCTAAAAGCAAATTACAAGCTGTACTGACACATAAAACTCTGAAAGCCACGACAAAGTTAACAGTAAAAGTTCCACAGTACTATATTGTTGTTTTAGATCTCCATTTGCCGCTCCATATGGGACATGTACTGTGTGTTTATGTGCGGGCACCGGGCGCATTGGACATAATACTATGAGTTACAGATTTTATTATAATATATATATATATATATATATTTATTAGGGATGTGCGCCGACCCCTGTGTTTTGGTTCTGTATCTTCTTCGTGTTTTAGAACTGGATTTGGTTTTAGCAGAATCGCCCTTGCATTTTTTGGTTTTGTATCTGTTTTTTTTTTTTTTAAATTGATTAAAACAGCTAAAATCACATAATTTGGGCTATTTTTGTTCCAACAGTATTATGAACCTCAATAACATTAATTTCCACTTGTTTCCAGTCAATTTTAACCACCTCACAACTCACAATATTGTTTTCATCTGGTTTAGGCCCAAAATTTGCACCAAGCTAGCTGGCTGACTAAGCCGAAAATATTAAATCAATTATGCGCTAATTAAAAGTGAATGAAAAATGTGTACAAAAAATATACATATACAATCAGGAGGTCATATACGTGAATAAAAAAATATACGTATAATTTAATGATCTAATATACAATGCATACACAAGATGATATCTATCTAAAATACAACCGGCTGTATCCTAAGATATCAAACCCAAATACATAAGTATATCAGAAAATGTTTAGCTACAAATGACGCGGCTGTCGATGTTGATCGACAGCTCGCCCCAATTTGTAGGCGGGGAGGGGGGGTGGCTGGACAAACGGAGGCGTTCCTGAAGGATCGCCTGCCGTTTATGGGCGGCCCTACTGACAACAATCGTGATGTCAGTAGTGAGCTTCTTGCTCTATTAGAGCAGGAAGCTCACTGGGGCTTACGGCAGACGAGACCCTACCACAATGGTCTGGTCGCAAGCACGATAGTCGCGACCATCACCTGGCCGCTCGCAAAAGCTGTGGGTGGTCACCCACAGCTTAGAGAGTGGCCAAGAGGCCAGCTAAAAAAAAAAAAAAGCGGCCGCCCTCATTCAGAGCAAGCGCTCGCTTTTAGCGAGCGCCTCTGAATGAGATCCTATGTCACTTTTCTTCTACTCACTCAACAGCTACATTATTTTCTCCTCTACCATCAGTTTTCACCTATTTTCTCCACCATAGTCTTCTCTACGTTCTCCCCCTCCTTCCCCTCCTCATCACATATAAGTCTCTCCACTGCATCTCCCACAACTCCAGTATTATTCACTTCTCTTCCACCATGGTCCTGCTGCACCACCACCAAACCCTGCACCCTCTCTTTTCTCCAAGTTACCTATCCTCTTTCCCCCCCCCCACACCACACTAAACCTCCATCTTACCCACCACCTGCTGTCACCCTTTCTCATTCTGAAGCCAGCCACATACCCCCATGCAACTTATCCCCCTGCTCTAGATCAATATCACCTCCACACTACACTAACCAGTGGCATAACTACCGTGGGTGCAGGGGGTGCAGCTGCTATGGGGCCCGGACCAACCCGGGGCCCGGCCCTCCCCCTGCACCTATGGTGCCAGGCCTCTGTCCGCGGCCCTTCCCTCCTCACTCCCCCATCACTCTCCTCACTCCCCTTTACTCCACTTACCTGCTCCGTGGTCGCACCCCCCCTCCGCTACGTGGTCGCGTCTTCCCAGTCAGCTCCACCTCCGGCTCTTCCCATTGACTGATACTGGGAGAAGGCGTGGTCGCCTCTTCCCAGCATCAGTCGGTGAGATAGAGCCGACCGGGAGAGAAGGTGTGCCTGCCCTGCACAGCGCGACCATGGATCAGGTAAGTCGGGGAGTGAGGAGGGTGCGGTGGGGGGGGCCTCAGGCCAAGGGGGGTCCACAGGACGAGAGTGGGTGCGGTAGGCTGAGAGGGTGCCCTGTAAAAATTTTTGCTATGGGGCCCCCGTAGGTATAGTTACGCCCCTGACACTAACCCTAATAATATCATTCTCCACTCGTCTCTTAACTCTGTCCCTCTCTCCTGTTCCCTCTGGAATGCCAGTTCTGTCTATAATAAGTTGGTCCCCATTCAAGAGCGCTTCATCTGCAATGCCTTCATTCTCCTTGCCATCACCAAACCCTGGATTTACCCATCTGACACCACTGTTCCTGCAGTTATCTCCTTTGGTGGCCTCACATTCTCTCACACATCCTGGCCTGGAGGTTTCCATGGTGGTGGTCTTGGGGTCCTTCTATCCTTGGGTCTCTCCTATCAACTCTCACCTTCTGAACCCTCCATCTCATTCTTTCCATTCGACACTCATGACATTTGCCTCTTCCAACTTCACCGAGTAGCTGCTTTTTTTCGTCTCAATTGCCTTAGCTCAAAATTCCTCCATCACTTGGCTTCCTGGCTCTTAGGGCCTGATTCAGAGCCGGACGCTATTTGCGCTTGCTCGGTCAGAAAAAGGGGCCGGCTATTTAAATTGAGCGCTCGCTCTTTGCGGTCCGTTGACGCCTCTATGTCTGAGCGAGCGAACTAAACATGCGCTCGCTATTTTGTAAAGACGCCCCCTGGCCGCTCGCATCATAAGTCATCTCCGCTATTTATTTGATTAATCGAGTACATCGAAAGGCATCTGAACTCGCAGTGCTTGTGGTAGGTTTATCCTACCGCAATCATGCGAACAGTTCAGGCTAAGAGACAACTATGTGATGTGGTCGATGACGCTGCTTTGTTAATTATGCACACCCTTAAAACGCCCGTTTTGACCGTTTGGCACGCCTGCGTTCGGATCTCCACTCCCCGTTTTCAAGCACCTTCCCCTGTTACCACCCACAAACGCCTCATGCTGTCACTCAAATTAGCAGGCACTCGCTATTTGGCGAGAGCTCGATTTCCGATCGCACTGACTGGTTGGCGCATGCGCATTACGACCCATACGCATGCGCAGTTGTGCGAACATCGCTCGGAGCGAACGAGCGGCCGCTTACGAGCGGCTCTGAATCAGGCCCTTAATCTTCAAATCAGCTCTCAAGACCCCTTTCTTCCTCAATGCTTTCCAGCGCTCATCCTAACCCACTACTCTATGCTCCTTCCTCACTATCTAGCCCATCTGTGTCACCCCTGTTTGTCTGCCCCTCCCCTTTAGAATGTAAGCTTTCGCGAGGAGGGCCCTCTTCCTCACGTGCTTCTTCTTGCTTTACTTTTACTTTCATTTACAATGGCACCTAAAACTTGGTTACTGAGCGTATAAGGTGTATATATAACATAAATGTATTCTGTGTTTAGATTTGGGTCCCATTCCTAAGACATTTCAATATGGTATGCAAATAATTCGATATCCAAAATACCTCTGGTCCCAAGCATTTTGGATATGGGAGACTCAACCTGTACTATTTCAGAGAGTCTCCCTGACAATCAGGGAGAGTTGACAAGTTGAATTAAGGGCCTGATTCAGACCCGCTCGCAAGCGGGTCGATGGTGGCCCAGTGCGCACGCACGGCATGCGCACTGCGCGAGCCAGAGCGAGCGCAAAAAGCACTCACTCCGGGACTCACTACAAAAGGGGCGGCTGTCGATGTTGATTGACAGCTCGCCCCATTTTGTAGGCGTGGCGGGGGGGTGGCTGAGCAAACGGAGGCGTTCCTGCAGGAACGCCTGCCGTTTGTGGGCGGCCCTACTGACATCGCTAGTGATGTCAGTAGGTGGACTTCCTGCTCTAATAGTGCAGGAAGTCCACTGGGGCTTGCGTCAACGAGACCCTACCGCAAGGGTCTCGTCGCAAGCCCGATGGTCGCGATGGTCCTGACAATCGCGACCATCATCATGGCCGCTCGCATAAGTTGTGGGTGGTAACCCACAGCTATGCGAGCGGCCAAGAGGCCGCAACAAAAAAAAAAACACACGCCCTGATTCAGAGCGAGCGCACGCTTTTTGCGAGTGGCTCTGAATCAGGCCCTAAGTTCTGATCCTAACAAATTATAGACCGCTGTTAGAGATTAGAACTGGTTCCATGACAATTATCAAGCTAATGTCTGTGTTGACTAGCATGTGTACTAAGCCATTTACAATGGGCCCAATTAACATTAATTTGTAAACCTAACGTGAAATATTTATCACACTTTAATATTTCATTTTGCACAATTAACATAGCATACTGCCTACTCTCCCGGATCAGCCGGGAGGCTCCCACACAAAATCCGGGAGGGGTTAGGGTGTGTCAGAAAGTTGGCAAGTATGTATCATAGTTCAGAGGTTCCCAAACTCGGTCCTCAAGGCACCACAAAAGGTACATGTTTTAAGGATAATCATCCTTGGGCACAGGAGACTTAATTAGTACAGTACCTGAGTCTTTTGATTTAACCAACCTGGACCATTAGGGTGCCTTGAGGATAGCGTTTTGGGGCCTGATTCAGAGCCGCTCGTAAGCGGCCGCTCGTTCGTTCTGAGCGATGTTAGCCCAACTGCGCATGCGTACGTATCGTTATACGCATGCGCTAACCAGTCAGTGCGGCCGAAATTCATGTGCTCGCAAAATAGCGAATGCCTGCTATTTTGAGTGACATAAAGAGGCGTATGTGGGTGGTAACAGGGGAAGGTGCTTGAAAATGGGGAGTGGAGATCCGATCGCAGGCGCGCTTAAAGGTCAAAACGGGCGTTTTATGGGTGTGCATATTTAAAACAGCAGCGTCATTGACCACGTCACTGGGTTATTTTATAGTCAGAACTGCTTGCAAAATTGTGGTAGCAAACACCAACCCCAAGAATAGCGAGCAGTTCATACCCTTGTCGATGTACTCGATTAATCTAATAAATAGCGGACATGACGTAGGATGCGAGCGGCCAGGGGGCGTATTTTTCCAAAAAACAAACGCAAGTTTTGTTCGCTCGTTCAGACATAGAGGCGTGAACAGACCGCAAACAGCGAACGGTTCATTTGAATAGCCACCCCTTGTTTTAGAACGAACGACCGCAAATAGCGAGTGGCTCTGAATGAGGGCCTTGGAACCTCTGTCATAGTTACAAAGAGAGGTCCACCAAGTTCAACATCTAATTGTGTTAATGCATAAGGAGGAAGGCAAAACAAAAATAATCCTAAAAATTCCATGATCACTAATATACCTAATTAAAAAAACAACAATAACATACTGAAAAGGAAGTACATTATTAAATTAATAAATTGGTTGTAATTTACAGACAAAATGTGTGACGAAGCTGGAAAGGGTCAAGAACCCTGTACTTAGCTTTGATTCTTCCATAATGCAGAAAGCATGCTCCAATCATGAACCCGGAGGGTGGATTAAGGATAAGCGGTGCAATGAACTGAGGACTTCTAAAAAGGAGGAAATGTTTTGTATGTAGTTCAGCGTTTCCTTCCTTGCACTACTAGCCATATAGACGCAGATTGGTTGCAGCTGTATAACATGTTGCTCAATATACTTAAAAGAGGGCATGGATGATGTATTATGCATTTGAAAGAGAAAGGAGAGATCAGATCCCAGCTCCTTCCTGATGTGCTGTAATCCTATAGCAAGTAATGCTTATTAAAAATGCCTGCTAGTATGCTCTTGCGGGATGTAGCTATGAGACCGGCGGCCGCGATGCCACCGATCTCAATACCAACAGGGGAATCCCTACAAGGGACTTAAGATAGATGTCGGTATTTTGACGCCGGAACGCCGAAGGACGCCTGCCCGAAAAAGGTAAGTCTGTGGCGCCCTTAGCATTAGATGTGTGTGTGGGGGGGGGGGGGGATTAGGTTTAGGAAGCGTAGCGGGGTTAGGTTTTGGGGGGAGGTTAGGCACCCCTAGGGGGAAGGGGTATGGTTAGGCACCACTGTGGAGGGGGGGGGTTAGGTAGCAAGGGGGGAGACTTAGGTTTAGGCACTAACGGGAAGGTTAGGCGACAAGAAGGGAGGGTTAGGGGGGAGGGTTGGGGGGGGGGGGAAGTATACTTACCCGACCCCTGTGAGGATACCAACCATGGGGATGCCGCTGTCGGTATTCTGACAGGAGGCATCCCGACAGGCGGCATTACATACAGATTCCATTCTTACATGTAGATGTCTCTTTATTTGATTACATTTATTATTTAATTTACAGTATTACAAAGATTAATGGTAATGCATGGCCCAGTTGAAGGCTTGAGGCCTACCCAATGCAGCCCTTGTAGTTTATAAGGTTTCCTCTCATGGTCGTAGGTGAACTTTGCTATTTTACTTATCCTTGGTTGTCTTGAAAGTTATTTGCACACAGAATTTTATGCGTACATTGGCCGATGATCCTTTCATTCTTAGCAAAGATATATATGAACTTGGAAGAGTATATAAAATATTCTGCTGGCAAAAATGAATCCAATAAAATAGTGGAACTTAGAAAATAAATATATATTAATAGCATTAAATAGCATTAAAATGATGGAAGGACAATAGAAATTAAAATCACACTTCACTTTTTAACAAAACCTTCCTACTTAACACATGAAAACTCCAATTTTGAGGTTTAGGGCTTTAAATGCACAGCAAGTGTTATGCAGGCCATACACGGTGCGATAAAGCAGCCAGTCCGACAGATTGGTACGATTCGGCAGCTATATCGCACCGTGTAATGGACATGATATCGGACAAACCACGCTCCCATGGGGTCGTACATCGTACAGCAGGATCAGCGAACAGGGGATGCGATGTGCGATCCCAAGCAGCGCTATGTGGGAGGAGGAGGGGGGAGCCGGCATATCGGGTGGTCGGCCACCGTGTGTGGGGACCGCCCAATATGTCGGACATCGGATCCCCCGTCGCCTCGCACCGTGTATGGCCCACATATATGTATTGTGCTTGGTGGCACATCAACTTCATTTATTTATCTTTGCCCTGCCAAGTGCTGGGGATTACTGGATTGTTGAGACAGCAGCTTGAAATTCCTCTTTTGACGAAAAAAGTTTCCTAAAGTTTGCATTATTGAATCACACTGAATTAATTACAGAGATATGTTAAATAAATTAAAGCTGGATGACAGATGCCTACATAAATGCTCTGACTTGAGTAAAACATTCAAAGTTTTCAATTACAACAGCAGACTATACTGCATCAAGTATCTTCTTAAGCAGAGGTATCAACAGAAAGTAGAACCAGGCCCAAAGAGATATTTAGATTTTTCATAGGTTACTGTAATCTGTGAAATGCTGATATATCGGCTCAATGGGTCTGATTCAGAGGTGAACACAGTTTAGATTTGGTCGCAACTGGCCGATGTTTTGTCCGTTGTGCATGCATCTGAGCCACACTGCACATGTGCCAAGTTGGTATTGTAACGACAGTTGCAGGGTGATTGACAGACAGCGACTATTTGGGGGAGGTAACGGGGGAGTTGCAACAAAAACAGAGGCGTGTCACAACCATTTTGGGTGCATGCTACAGCCAGTATATGCGTCTTTGGATGCTGTGTCACTGACCCCGGTGTGTTATTTGTAATGGGCATTCTGAGCAACCATAAGGCTGCACAGATGTCCGATAGTACAGCCGATGTTGCCAATGTTCTTCTGATGGTGTGTCTTCGGACACAAGCGGCAGATCTGAGAGCCCGGCGCACCCCACATGAGACACTGGGCCTGATTCAAACCCACTCGCGAGCGCTCGTAAGCTGGTCGATGTTGCCCAAGTGCGAATGCGCACGACGGAGACGGCTCCGTTGTGCGCATGCGCGAGACCCGAATAACGACGGACAAGCCGTCGTTAAGGGTCTCGCACCAAAGGGGGCGTGCTGTCGATGGTGATTGACAGCACGCCCCCTTTGGTGGGTGTGCCGGGGGCGTGGCTGCCCAGACTGAGGCGTTCCCATGGGAACGCCTACCATCTGGGGCCGGCCCCACTGACATCACGATTGATGTCAGTGGGAGTGCTTTTGGCTCTGATAGAGCCAAAAGCACTCCAGGGCTTGCGGCAGCGAGACCCTACCGCAAGGGTCTCAATCCCAAGCCTGATGGTCGCGATGGTCTTGACCATCGCGACCATCATTTTGGCCGCTCGCTATAGCTGTGGGTGGTCACCCACAGCTATGCGAGCGGCCAGGAGGCCGCTCAAAAAAGTAAGAGGGCCGGCCCTGATTCAGAGCGAGCTCTCTGTCAGAGCGTCCGGCTCTGAATCAGGGCCACTGTCTTGTTTTACATGGTAGTTTACACCTCTCTGATAATTTAAGCCATCAGAGGTAAGTGTGGGCTGCATACCTCCCAACATGACCCTCTCCAGGAGGGACACAATGCTCTGGTCCTGGACTTCCCTGGTAAGAGGTGGGGCTGCAGCACAGTTCAAAATTCAAATAGGGGAGCCACACCAACTGTCATTTCACACACTGCCAAACACCACTGGCTGGGACTCACTGGCAGTTGGTGCGACTCCCCTATTTGAATTTTGGACTGTACTGCAGCCCCACCTCTGGAGCCGCCACCAATCATAAATTATCAGGGAAGTCCAGGACCAGAGCATTCTGTCCCTCCTGGAGAGGGTCATGTTGGGAGGTATGGGGCTGGGCTGGGAAAACTGAGGATGATGGGGTCCGGAGAGTGGGGTAAGCTGAGACACAGGGTGAGTGGGCGGCTGAGAGACACAGGGTGAGGGGGAGGCTGAGTCACAGGGGTAGGGGGCGGCTGAGAGACACAGGGCGAGGGGGCGGCTGAGAGACACAGGGCGAGGGGGCGGCTGAGAAACACAGGGCGAGGGGGCGGCTGAGAGACACAGGGCGAGGGGGCGGCTGAGAGACACAGGGCGAGGGGGCGGCTGAGAGACACAGGGCGAGGGGGCGGCTGAGAGACACAGGGCGAGGGGGCGGCTGAGAGACACAGGGCGAGGGGGCGGCTGAGAGACACAGGGCGAGGGGGCGGCTGAGAGACACAGGGCGAGGGGGCGGCTGAGAGACACAGGGCGAGGGGGTGGCTGAGAGACACAGGACGAGGGGGCGGCTGAGAGACACAGGGCGAGGGGGCGGCTGAGAGACACAGGGTGAGGGGGCGGCTGAGAGACACAGGGTGAGGGGGCAGCTGAGAGACACAGGGTGAGGGGGCGGCTGAGAGACACAGGGTGAGGGGGCGGCTGAGAGAGACAGGGTGAGGGGGCGGCTGAGAGAGACAGGGTGAGGGGGCGGCTGAGAGAGACAGGGTGAGGGGGCGGCTGTGAGAGACAGGGTGAGGGAGCGGCTGAGAGAGACAGGGTGAGGGGGCGGCTGAGAGACAGGGTGAGGGGGCAGCTGAGAGACACAGGGTGAGGGGGCAGCTGAGAGACACAGGGTGAGGGGGTGGCTGAGAGACACAGGGGGCAGGAGGTTGGAAATAGAGGATGCTGGAGTGATGGGGAAAGGGGTAGGAAGCTGGGAAGACAGGAGGCTGTAAAGGCAGGAGGCTGGAGAGACACCAGGAGCAGGAGGCTAGAGGTAATACAGGGGGCAGTGGGTGATGCTTTGAGTCCCGTGCCACACGCAGAGTTTATAAATATTCCAGAAGGAACAGTTTACTGTAGTGAAATGTTTTCTGGTGTATAATTTCTACCAACAAATTATTTAAAATTCGGACAGCAGAAAAAAAGTTGAGATATAGAAACAGTTCATGTACTTGAATGTATGTAAATGTCCAGTGCGTCACACAGACAATTGCTCCATACCTTCCAACTATCCTGCTTTAGGCGAGACAGTCCCACTTTTTGGGGACTGTCCAAATGTCCCACCCGCAGTGGGGAACACTCACATAGCAGAGCAGCACGGCATCTACACAATGCTGGGAAGAACCTGGGGAAGACCAGCATCTCCTGGAGTGTGGGGCACGCCCCCAGAATGATACAAACAGGGGCGCGTCACAAGGTCATGCCCTCTTCCCCATTAGGCCACATGCACGGAGTACCTCTTTGAAAATCCAAAATGTTGGAAGGTATAGTTATGCCAGCAGCACAAGTAACTTTGCTGGCAAGGATGGAGACTGTGTCCAACATTAAGCTGTGTCTGTGCACACCCTGGACCCGACGTGCACATGGCTAAGAATGAGTATATATTGTAACCAAGGGCGTCGGAACGATTTTATGTTGGGGGGCATTATATAATTTAATTTTGGCTGCGCCCCTCCCCACCCCCTCCCTTCATCTAACCTACCTGTTGCTGGGAGGCGGGCGCATAGGCGTTGGAGCAGCAGGAGGTAGGGACTGGAGCGGCGTCTGGAGCGACTTTCCTACTCAGTCTATAGCTTACCGAGTAGGAAAGGGCTAAAAAAGATCCCAGTTACTCAGGAATCTGATAATAAACTGTCTGGGCATGAATATGGGTTATAAATCTGTGAAAGTATATCATAAAATATTACTACGCTTGATAAAAACTATCCATGTTTGTGTTCCAGATGTTTTGCTGAATTTAGAGTGATTTACAAGTAGGATTTGTGTCTTGCTAGTCAACGACTAGCTGCCTACTACACCTAATGACGGCTGTGGGAGGGAAGTACAACATTTTATTGTCTTGCCAGAAGCTTTAACTGGCCAGATTACATCTATCAGCCAATAACCATGTCCAGAATGCAAAAATAAAAATGTGTCTATGAGAATTTAGGATTTCACTTTACAGCTACACACTGCTTCAGGGATGCTCACAATCCGTCATAAACACCTTTTTTTATCATGTAATATAAATAACAAACGTGTCCACGTAGACAAAAGCTGAAAATAAGTTTAAAAAACATTCAGCTCAATTCGATGCAACGCAAACTGAATAGCGCCGGGAAGGAGCTCCCGGAGTTATTCAATTCAGCGCGTTGTTATGTTGGAGAATGCTCGTTCTCGTGCCTTAAACATGTTGTTTAGTCACAAGAACAGGTATTCTCCAACTTAAGTGCCTGCCGTGATGCTGTTTCCACCGCTCTAAGGGCAGAAAACGGCACTGCGCCAGCAGTTTTGTCGGATTTCTGCTCTCACCAGAGAAGAAATCCTTCAGTCGGGCTAAACAGCGCTCTGAATTGAATAACTCCGAAAGCTCCTTCCCAGCGCTATTCAATCGTCGAATTGAAATGAATTGAGCACAATCATTACATTCAGAAGTACAGTATAGCAGCGATACAATATATACAGTATACACAGCGACTGTAGGAAAAGTGCTCAATGTTTGACATCACCAAGCAGCCGGATGGTTGTAGCTCCCTAGAGACTAGGAATAATTCCATAAAATAAACCCTACAGTACTTGTACTTCATATCGTCAGTATTTTCCTCATTGTAAATAGGCTTCATGTATCATCCCTTGAGAGATGGACAGAAAGTCTGCTGTACTTAGGGAAAAGGAATATTTCCCCTAATGCCACATCTATCTTTATATCTTCAATGGTAAAAAGATCACAAAGCATTTACATTTGTACAGTAGGGAAGTGTCCTTAAATTATAACAAAAATATATATATCACAAAATGTTTTGTGGCTTCAAAGTGCAGGAATGATAACGTTCTGTGAAGCGTGTTGGGCTTTTACATCGATGAGTGGACACAAAATACCCCTTAATTCCATATTATTGCCTGATTTACAGTTGTACGCTAATCGCATCACCATTGCGTCTTTGTAAGTACGAGCGATGCGATATTATGCTAATGCAGCAGAAGGAGTCTTGTGATGGATTCTGTGATCCGCTGCTACATCCGAGGACGGAGCATCGGATCAACTCCGTGAACACTGCCCATCTGATTAACCCCGCGGTTACTCGGGATGGTCATGTATTTCACACTTGGCAGGTCCAGAAAACAGGGCCGACACGCCCTGGAAAGCTGGCCGTCGCTGCTTCTTCACCTACCCCATATGGCCGTAGTATGTCAATAATGTTGCGACTTAAGGGGCACTGCGACCGCCGTCATAGACACCATTCAGAACATGCGCAGTACAGATCCTGCGCATGTGCCAATCGCTCACCATCGGAGTTGTACGCAAAACATAGGGTTTGCGTACAACTCTGAATCAGACCCTTAGTTACATTTTCTGTTGTTATGTTAGTGCTCTTATATGCAGTACTTTAGGGACTTGTCAACGTCACGATATCGTTATCGTTCAATCGCTCACATAGATCGTCTAGTGGATGGGCACCTTTATTTTGGCAAGAGCTTTGTTCACACCACATTTAATGTAATTTCCATTTTTTATTACAATTGTTGATTTTTAAGGGGGGAATGGGTATGTAATGCTGGCTGTCGGGATGCCTCCTGTCACAATACCGACAGCAGTATCCTGATAGTTGGTATCCCGACAGGGGTTGGGTAAGTATACTTACCCTTCCCCCTTCTCCCCGTAACCCTAACTTCTTGTAGCCTAACCCTCCCCCGTTAGGTTTAGGCACTAATGGTGCATACACAGGGTCAGATTTTTCTTCAGATCTGAACGATAACGATTTAAAAAATCGTTCATATCTGAAAGAAAAATCTGACGTGTGCAACGATAAACGATGCGCGTTCCCGTTTGTCAGATAACGATATCTGACATCTGATGTGTTTGCAGTCAGTATTGTATGATTTCCATTCATCTTAATACAGGCTGAAATCGTTCAATCGTTTGCCAGTCGTTCATCTGACATATCTGACCGTGTGTATGGACCTTAAGTTCCCTCCTTCGTGCCTAAACCTAACCCTCACCCCTTCATGCCTAACCCTAACTCCCTCCCAGTGGTGCCTGACCCTAACCATCCCCCCTAGGGGTGCCTAACCCTAACATCTCCCCCCCCCCCAAAACCGAACGTTAACCCCGCTAACTTACCTAAACCTAACCCTTCCCCCGCCCTGCAGCTAACACTAAGGGCCGGGCGGCTTACCTTTGTTCAGGTACGCGTCCTCCTGGATTCCGGCGTCGGTATTTCAACACCTATCTTAAGTCCCTTATCGGGATTCCAGCGTCGGGATTGAGACTAGCAGCGTCACGGCTCCTGGTCTCATAACTACATCCCATAAGGGGTCACAGTGCCTGACAGCGGGAAAAACGGTAAATACACAAAATAGGGACATACAAGGTACACAAAGTAAAAATAGACATGAAACAAAGGGTAGTAACTGATCTGCATATGAGATAGCTTGCAATGTAACTATAATGCAGTATATGGAGGATATTTACAAAAACTAGTGTACAGGTATCTGTATCAATAACAAACACTGCCAAACTGACTGACTTGATAAGGGTCAGACGTGTAAATACAGCAGAAAATAAACACCATATTAATTAAGAGATCTGCACTACTTTCCATTGCCCCTGATCCTCATAGCAATGCAGAAGGCGTTTAGCAGAGTGACTGAACAAATATCTGCATAAGATATGAGAATACAGTATATACTGTACAAACTTGCTGTGATACATCAAATTAAAAAGGAAATACCTACTTGTTGGTCCAATCTCACAGTTGTGCATGTGTCACAAAGAACACACATATCCTGTAACTGATGTAAAAAGCATTTCATCTCCTGAAGCACCCATATTACTTACCAGTTTTGGGGAACAACTGCCAATGGTGTACTAAGAGCTACTGTAATCATGAATAAGACAACAAAATGTTTTTTTTCCAAGATATACAGAATGCTCAGAGTCCTTAACAATAATGATATCCAATATGATGTCACAAAGGAATTTTAAAACACTGTTTTTCAAACCAAAACATCCCAGCATTCTGAAGTTACCATAGTAATGGCTAGGTTTGGCACTAAAAGCTGTTCTCCTGCTATAGACTAGCAGGTGTGTTAGAAACCAGGTGTGACAATAAAAGCCAGGTGCGCCTACAGGACTTTAGTACACCATATTGTGACACTAGACAAAGCGTTTACATGGTGAGACCCACAAAACCACTGTCATTTTGAACAGTGGGCCTGATTCTGACCCACTCACGAGCGCTATTCGCTCGCAAGCGGGTCGATGGTGGCCCAGTGCGCACGGCGGAGCCGGCTCAGTCGTGCGCATGCGCGAGACCCGGATAGCGACGGGCAAACCGTCGCTCCGGGTCTCGTACCAAAGGGGCGTACTGTCGATGTTGATTGACAGCACGCCCCCTTTGGTGGACGGGCCGGGAGAGTGGCTGCCCAAACGGAGGCATTCCCATGTGAACGCCTTCGTTTGGGGGCAGCCCCACTGACATCACAAGTGATGTCAGTGGGAGAGATTTTCGGCTCTGTTTGAGCCAAAATCTCTCTTGGGTTTGCGGCAACAAGACCCTACCACAAGGGTCTCGTTGCAAGCGCGATGGTCTTGACCATCGCGACCATCTTCCTGGCCGCACGCTATAGCTGTGGGTGGTCACCCACAGCTATGCGAGCGGCCAGGAGGCCGTTCTAAAAAACAAGAACGCCGGCCCTGATTCAGAGTGAGCGCTCTGTCAGAGCGTCCGGCTCTGAATCAGCGCCAGTGCTCTTTATGTGTCTGATGAAATGTGTCTGGCTCCTGCAGTGGCTGATGGGAGAGACGTCATGCAGAGCGGGCCGGCCCGGGAGGATGCCGAACGGAGGAGGAGATGGCAGAGCGGGAATTAAGGTAAGTGGAAGTTTGTTTTTTTTCTTGTGTGTGTCTGGGGGGGGTACTACTACTATTACTAGGGGCACTGCAGGGGGTACTACAAGGGGCCTTGTGGTGGGGGTACTAGTAGGGGAACTGCTGGGAGGACTACTAGGGGCACTGCTCACTGGTGGGACCACTACTGGGGGACACAGCATAGAGGATTACTACTAGGGGTACTCCTGGGGGGACTACTGCTGAGGCAGACTGCTACTGGGGGCACGGCTGTGCTGGGCTCGACTCTGTGTGGCTTGAAGGTGGCCCCCGCAACTTAGTTGCCATGGGACCCCCACAAGCCTTAATCCGGCCCTGGACCTCAGGTTGACAGGCATGTTCAGTAGACAGTCGTGTCGGCAAGGATTCAGCGTGCACGCGCATCACTGGTCCTTGCCGGCTATCCATTATCCGACTTTGTGAACAATGTGAACAAAACCAGGAGGTTATGGTCGGATTGTTCATAAAGTCGGGTAATGGATAAGCCCTTTAAATGGACCTGAAATAATCCTATCTGGTAAAATGCTACTTTTCTTTAGATTTACCACATTTATCAGAAATAATCAGTCAAGCAAACACATGTAAGGGCAATAAAGACCTGTAATATATCGATTAGCAAAATATCACTTTCAGATTAATACATCTTTGATATCGCGTTTGGTGGCCACATAAAAGTTGCATAAATGAGCATGGTCATAAAGTAATAGAGATGTAGAGATAATTATATTTATTTGTAGCACTGGTAACTTCCAGCAGCCATATGATGGCATCTATTATTGAGCTTTATGTTTACAGAGGTAACTACAAGTCAAAATAAACTGGAATTTGTACAGAAAGGAAAAGAGTTATTATAGCTAAATGTTTACTTATTAATGCAAGCTTTACTGTTTCAGTATTGTTATTGCTCTACATTATGCGGTGTCATTATTACTGTATGGATATACTAATGCCTTTGAGCTATTACAGCTGGTTGGGGATGCAATCGGGAAGCCGGCTGACGTAAGCCCGATAGCCGGCTTCCCGATTGCATTCTCACGGCGAGGGTTAAATGACAGGCGTCTAAATCTAGACGCCTGTCATTTTTCCGACGCCGGGAGACCGGTGCCCGGCATCCCGATCGAAGGGATGCTGGGCGCCGCCAGCGGACAGCCGCGGGGGGGAGGGTTAGGTTTAGGGCTCCCGGGGGGGACTTAGGGTTAGGCACCCCCACGGGAGGGTTAGGCTAGGGGGAGGGAGGGTTAGGGTTAGGCATCCCCGGGGGAGGTTAGGGTTAGGCACATCGTATGTAAAATTTCAAGAGAAATCTTAGAAGACATATTGTACGTCTTTTTATCGCACAGTGTATGGTCTGCTTAAGGACGCTATGGGCAATACTTCCTTGTGCCAGCAACCCTACTCCCACAGCATGATGTAATAACATTACGTGTTTGTGGGACAGGGCCAGCACAGGATCCAAAATTGGCAGTCAAATTAGTACGGGTATTTAAATTTGCACTGCAAGATTACATAAAAAAGAATGCCCATTTTAAGTGTATTACAGCTCATATAATCATTGATTAAAGAGTTGTGGTTTTATCTAACAATGGGCTTGGAACTAGATTTAGAAATTCTACTTTTTCTGGATATACTTCTTAAAACTACAGATTTCCATTACAACCATGAAATCAGTTATAAATGGTGTCATTACCAATAAAATATTATAGTGTCTATTCCAGCACTGTGTGTGTGTGGCCCTACATGGAACTACTGCAAATGTTATAGAAGGTTTACACCTAATTAACTCTGCCCTCTATGACATACAGAGACTGCCACACCTTCTAGGGCAGGGATGGGGAACCTCAGGCCTGGGGGCCGTATAAGGCCCCCGGAATCATTTGGTCTGGCCCTCTGAGCTTTTTTCTGCTAGCCTCATCTGGCTAGCAGGGTGCGTAGAATGGTAACCTGCAGCCAGAATCTATGCAGCAGTGCCATCATGAGCGTCCTTAGGATGATTCAGACGGTCACACCACTGCCCTTACAGCTCCTGGAGCATCATCAGGATGCTCCGGGCAATCCTGTTATCACCGGCAATTGTGGCCCCACCCCCTTTGTGACATCACACCAAGGGGGCGTGGCCTGCAAATAATGTTATATATATCAAAATGGCCCTCGGCAGAAAAAAGGCTCCCCACCCCTGTTCTAAGGGATAGGTTGAAGTAATGTAATGACTGGAGGGAAGGGGGTGTGAGTAGTTATAGGTGAGATTTGAGAACAATACAGACAAATGGACCCCTTCAGTAATTTTCCTAGCCATAGGAGCACACAAGCCTGGCTATAAACACTACCAGAATGAAAGATACTTCTACAACAAAAGCTGGCTGTCATGACCCTGTACTATATATATATCTCATGAAGTAATAGGTTCCAGCAAAGACGATCCACATGTTTACAGTCAGAAAACAAACTGGTGATGACGGAGGACAAAGCCTTGAATTTAAATCCTGTCCATCTTACATTTGCATCTGTACAATACTAAATCATACACACAGACACAAAGTTCAGAAAATTTATAATATCTTACTTCATTCTATAAATAAATATTGTGAAAAATTTTAAATTTACATGCGTAAAGGGGATATACATAATTATAATAGGTATATAATCTATAACTAATAAATACAAGTATAGTAAAGCAACATCTTCATCCAACATGGATATATAGCCCCAGATTTGATTCTAATTTTAATACATATTAATATTATACATACTGTACAGATACCCCATTGAAACACCTAGAAAGTCAGAGCTGGCCTGGTCAGACATCTCATCCTCTCTCCACCAATTACATGCAAGAACTCTTGCTACAAAACCTGACAATAATGTGTAGCAGAGTGCTTTCTGCTGATAGGTGGAGTGATGAGCTTTCAAGCAAGTAGGTGAGGGTGGGTAGTGTGAGGCAAGGCATTTCTCTGCATTGTGAACTGGAGGTGCTCAATCAGGGCATGTGTGACATAGCCCCATGTCAGCAGGTGCTTTTATAGTGTATCAGCATGCTAACGAGGTCACTGACAAGGTAAGTGTAATAGAAAAATTTGAATATACGTTTATTTTATTAGTTCGATAAAATATTTTTGTTATGGCCAAAATTCATGCTTAATTCCACTTATTACAGAGTCAATTAACAATATTCAATTTCTAATAGCGCTGTCTTCAGTATTGTCTTTTTCTGCAGCTGATATGATGTATATTAACAGCAGTTGACAGCTGCTTTTCTAATCATAATAATGGTAACTTCATATAATTGTACAAAATAAAAAGAAAACATTTTCAAACCACACCGAAATACTATTTTTTTTTTCATTTAATTGAACTAAAAAATAGCAATGGTAAAATGATGCAAAGACAGCAGTGGCAATTGTTCTGAACCATAAAAAGGAGAGATATGGTAAAACGTACCCTTGTTAACTCTCTTTTTTCAAAGTCCATAGGGTCCACAGGGAGACAATGTGATGTGGGTGGTAGTTGGAGGACCGGACAAAAAGCTTTTTTCTATCCGAGGATGCTCCGGTCCTTCCCCCTCTACCCTGCCCTGTAGGCAACTCAGTTTTGTTAACAAGCCCAGGGCAGAAGCAGGATAGGAGAGAAGGAAGACTGGTACACTGAGGAATCACACTCTCACACAGAGAAGGAAACAAGTTACCAATTTAAGAAAACCAAAGTAGCCAGGAGCATCAGGGCGGGTGCCCTGTGGACCCTATGGACTTCGAAAAACGAGAGAGTTAACAAGGGTAAGTTTTACCATAACTCCTTTTCTTCTTCAGGGTCCATAGGATCCATAGGGAGACAATGAGGTTGCCCCAAAGGAGTTGTTCAAGGGCGGGACGCTCCTAAGCTGAGGAGAGGAGAACCCGACGCCCGAAAGAAGCATCCTAATAGGCAAATGTATCAAAGGCATAGAACCTAAGAAAGGTGTGGACAGAAGATCACGTGGCCGAATGGCATAGTTGTTCGGCAGACCTGCCACAGTGGGCTTGCCCACTAGGGACCCACAGAGCGAGTAGAATGAGCAGACACTGTAGTTGCCACAGGAAGGCCAGTTTATGTGTAAGCCTGTGAGATAGTCATGCAAAGCCATCTGGCCAGAGTCTGTTAGCTGGCCATCCCTTCTTGTGGAATCCATATAGGACAAAGAGGGAGTCCGATTTCCTGATGGAACTAGTACGGTCCACGTAGATCTTTAGAGCATTTACCACATCCAAAAAGGCCTCACCTGCTGAAAGGTCTGGTGTTGAAAAGCCGGAACCATAATTTCCTCATTAAGGTGGAAACGAGAGACCACCTTGGGAAGAAAGCCAGGGTACGTTAGAAGAACAGCCCTGTCCGGATAAAAGATTAGAAATGGGGAGTGACAGGAAAGCGTCCCTAAATCCGATACCCTCCGGGCAGATGGTATAGCCAGAAGAAACAGTCTTCGCAGTGAGACATTTGTAGCTACTGAATCCAGGGGTTCGAATGGAGGTTCCAGAAGTGTGTGGAGAACCACTGACAAATCCTGCGGAGCCACAGGAGGGACAAAGGGAGATTGTATACGCAGAACACCTTGCAGGAAGGTGTGAACCTCCGGTAGAGGAGCAATTCTGCGCTGGAACCAGATGGACAGAGCAGAGACGTGCACTTTCACAGAGACTAGGCGAAGTCCGAGATCCAATTCAGCTTTAACAAAGGCAAGGATTTTAGAAACCCTAAAAACCTGACGGTCAGTTTCTAGTAGCACACTACTGGAAATATGTATGCCACACCCGGTGATAAATCCTGGCAGAGGCCGGTTTACACACTCTGATCATGGTCTGGACCACGGAGCTAGAAAACCCTTTAGACTCTAGGAGGGATGTCTCAAGAGCCATGCCGTTAAAAGACAGACGGGCCAGGTCCGGATGTACAGGGACCTTGCGACAACAGGTCTGGTCGAAGAGGAATGTTTATGGAGAGACTTTGAAGATCAGAGTACTAATGGCGTCTGGGCCAATCCGGAGCTACCAACAGGACTGTGCCCAACTCTTGCTTTAACTTCCGAAGAACTCGAGGCAGAAGAGAGACTGGAGGAAAGAGGTATGCCACCTAAGTTCCACCTCACAGATAATGCGTCCACGAAGGCTGCGTCGGGGTCCCTCATCCTGGCCTCGTACACTGGAAGCATGTGGTTTTGTAGTGAGGCCATGAGGTCTACGTCTGGTAGACCCCATTTGTCCACCAGGAGCTGAAAGACTTCTGGATTGTGGATTGAGAGGCCACTCCCCTGCATGCACGTCATGACAGCTGAGGAAATCTGCCTCACAATTGAGAATGAACACTGCAGAGATGGCTGGGAGATGGTGATCGGCCTATGTGAGAATGCAGGAATCTTCTGCCATTGCTGACCGACTTTGAGTGCCTCCTTGGTTATTGAGGTAGGCCCTGAAGAATATCTTGAGCCAGAGTGAGGGCTTTGTAAATGGCTTGGAGTTCCAGGACGTTGATTGGTAAGCTCGCCTCAGTTGGAGTCCAGCGTCCTTGGAAGGAGTGTTGGCTGGTCACTGTGCCCCACCCGCGGAGGCTTGTGTCTGTGGTGAGGAATGCCCAGTCCGGGATTCAAAAGGGGCAACCTTTTGTTTTGGTGGGATGTCTGTAGCCACCAGGATAGGGATAGGCAAACCTCTGGAGAGAGGCCCATTGTCTGGGATCTGAGTAGATGGGGCAACCCGTTCCACCTGGAGAGGATCAGGTGTTGTAGGTGCCTGGAGTGAAACTGAGCGAACTTCACCATGTTGAAGGTGGACACCATGGATCGGAAGCTCTGCATTGCAGAGTGAATTGACACTCGGTGACTGTGGAGTAATCTCCAAAGCCTTTTTAGAGTCCGAATTGGCCTTCCATGAGCGAAACCAAACAATACAGCGGGCTTCCACAGAAGTAGCAGATACCTTGGAAGCTAGGAGACCAGTATCCAAAGCCATCTCTCCTAAAGAGTATCTCTAATGTGAGATATGTAGGACACCTACATATGAGGAATGCCCAGTCCGGGATTCAAAAGGGGCAACCCTTTGTTTAGGTGGGATGTCTGTAGCCACCAGGATAGGGACAGGCAAACCTCTGGAGAGAGGCCCATTGTCTGGGATCTTAGTAGATGGGGCAACCCGTTCCACCTGGAGAGGATCAGGTGTTGTAGGTGCCTGGAGTGAAACTGAGCGAACTTCACCATGTTGAAGGTGGACACCATGGATCGGAAGCTCTGCATTGCAGAGTGAATTGACACTCGGTGACTGTGGAGTAATCTGTGCACTCTGTGTTGTAATACAGAGATTTTGCCTGCTGTCAGGAAGATTCTCTGAGCCTAAGAGTCCAGGAAGGCTCTCAGATGTACCATTCTTTGAGAACGGGTCAGGAAAGACTTTTTCCAGTTGATCAGCCAACCGTGCATTTGTAGAAAGGCAATAATTACTTGTACATTAGAAGTTCTGAGGAGCTTGCTAAGAGCAAGAGATCATCTAACTATGGGAGCAGTCTGATTCCCTGATGATGAAGATAGACCGCCATAACTGCCATGAGCTTGGTAAAGACCAGAGGAGCCTTAGAAAGCCCAAAAGGCAGTGCTTGAATATGGTAATGGTAATGTTGCTGTAGAACAGCAAACTGGAGATACTGCTGTAGAGTAGGCACTATAGGTACATGTAGGGTAAGTGTCCTGAATGTCCAGAGACACCATAAAGTCCACAGGCTCTGTAGTCAGGATAATATAGTGTAGGGTTTCCATACGAAACCTGGGCACCCCGATAAACATGTTCAGAGACTTGAGGTTAGGCCGATGAGACCCATTGGGCTTCTGAACCAAGAAAAGGGTAGAATAATAGCCCTTCCCTCGCTGTAATGAGGGCACCGGAATTATTACTTCCGAGAGCAGCAAGGACTGAATGGCCTTCTGGAGGAGCAGGGCTTTGTTTGGGTCGGATGGAGGTCTTGTGTAAAAGAACTGCTAGAGGGGCCGCCTCAGGAATGTGAGGGCGTATCAGTGGGAGACCACTTTGTTTACCCAGGCATCTGAGGTGGACTCATGCCAGAACTGGGTTAACTGAAGAAGTCAGCCTCCCACCCCTTGGAGCCCCTAGGGAGAGGCCCGTCCCCGCCCCATCAGGCTGAATGCTTGTCCTCGGATTTGGTAGGTGGACGTCTAGTAGATCAGGTCTGTTTGGTCCTAGACTTGGAGGCCTTAGTGAATGCCGATGGCCATGGGAAGGACTGACCTTTAGCTTTTCCTTGGGGATGAAAAAACAAAAAGGATGACATCTGAGGCTTCGCAGTAGATGCAAAGGGCAAGAACACCGTCTTGGAAGCTGCTAAGGTAGTCACAATCTTGTCCAATTCTGGGCCAAACAGGATCTCCCCAGAATAAGACAGAGACTCCAAAGCCTTTTTAGAGTCCGAATTGGCCTTCCATGAGCGAAACCAAACAATACAGTAGGCTTCCACAGAAGTAGCAGATACCTTGGAAGCTAGGAGACCAGTATCCAAAGCCCTCTCTCCTAAAGAGTATCTCTAATGTGAGATATGTAGGACACCTTCCCTCAAAGCATCAGAGGGAAATGTATCTGCTAGGGCTTCTGCCCAACTCTCAATGGCTTTTGCCACCTAGGCCATAGTCCCGGGAGGACGAGTAATATCTCCTGTAAGAGAGTATATAGATTTCAGGCAAGCTTCAATCCTTCTATCTGTAATCTCCTTTAAGGAGGTTACAGTATGGATAGGTAAGATAGCATTCTAAACCAGGCATGTCACATGGGAATCCACTGTGGGGGAACTTACCATTTAGTGCAATCTGTAGCTGGAAGAGGGTAAAAGGAGATCAAGCATTTAGGCAGCTGAAACCTTTTACTTGGCATATTCCATGCATCACACATAAGATCAGATAGCTGATCAGAGTGAGGAAACTCTGGCAAAACTATCTTCTGTCGTTAAATAGTGGCTCTTTTGCCTTAGTAGTGGGTTCTTCCTCTTCTATTTGAAGAATAAATGTTACAGCTCTCACAAGCGCAGTTATAGTCAATTTAGAGGGGGCCTCTTCCTCTCATGAGGGGAAGTCAGAGAGAGAGAGGTCTGCGTCTTCTGCCTCCCCAGATGATAACTCAGAATCTGATAGCTGGGTGGACTGGGAAGATAACACAGTACGCATAGTAGGTTTACTAGGTAAGGGTTTCTTCTTTTGCAGCATTTGTTGAAAGGCTGTAGAGGTAGCCGCCAGACTCTGCACTGAGGTAGAAAGTACGTCTACCCATGGGAGAGGCAAAGGATTCGCAGGGAGTACCTGCTGTAGCTATCCCATAGGGGGGAGCTACCACAGGAACCTATAGGTGGTCTGCAATTTTTGCCAACACCTGTGAAAAAGAGCCATGGGGGGTCCTGAGAGGATGCCGGGGCTGAGGGGCCAGGCGTCGTATAACAAGATGCACATAGGCCATCTTGAATAAGATCCTCTGAAGCTAAGCAAGCTAAGGACTTGCAAGAGAACAGAGTGGGAGCAGCAGGCTGCTTGCTAGACATAGCTGCAAAGACAATGTAGCACACAATCTGGCACAGTGCAGTGAGCAACTCACATATATGTACAATATGGCACAGTGTAGTGCGCAACACAGATATACAGTATCTGATAGCCCTCACAAATATAGGTATATGTGAGGTACAATGAATCCCTTATACCTCAGTATTCCAGGGTTTTAATGAAAGAAAGGGAAAGGTATAAGCTGGCATTTGAGAAAAATAGACAGCAGCGCTAGCACAAGTCACATACAATGCAGAGCATGCAATATAACTGCAGTGGATACTAAATTCAAGTACAGAAACCGCAGTGGCTGGTAGGAAATAGCGCTGTGTAACCTGGCTCCTGGGAGAGATATACAGGGAGACCGGTCCCAGCACTCCCGGAGACCAGAGACTGAGGAAGAAAATGGCTGCCGTGAATCTGTAAGGGGGCGGAGGGTGAGGGAGGAGCAGTTCAGGAGCGGCAAGACCGCAGTCGAATGGCGCCTGAGCTTGGGGAGGGGCCACCGGGAGAGGACCTTCTACCTTATGCTGATATCAACCGCCGGGTCCCTGGCCTTAGTATTCTGTCCCCTGCGCCAGTATAGGTTATACCCTGGTGGTCTAGTGGAGTCCCAGACGAACCAGTGTCCACATCAGCGCCTCCGGTCTGTCTCTTCAGACCGGAATGAAGACTGCGCATAGCGGGGATCCACCTTACCTGTCCCCTTGAGTCCCGGCTGCAGTCTGGGACCCGAGGAGGCCTGCCAGCTAGGTCTCCCCGGAGCCTCGCCGAAAGTACCTAGCGGAGGGCTGGAGTCATGGCGCCGTGGAGGGGTGATGGAGCAGCAGTGCAGACGTCCAGAGGACTGTCTAACGTTGCTTGCTCTGTATGAAAATAAAAATAAATAAGAAAAGTAAAGCTTGGGCTGCTTATAGCAGCCCCACTGTTCTAACGGTGATCCAGCTCCTGACGGACACCAACGAAACGGAGTTGCCTTCAGGTTGTGGGCGGGGTATAGGGGGAAGGACCGGAGCATCCTGGGATAGAAAAAAAGCTTTGCTGTTGGTATCCGGTCCTCCAAGTACCCCCTACGCCCCATTGTCTCCCTGTGGAGCCCTATGGACCCTGAAGAAGAAATCTAATTTTTATTTATATGGGTCAAGTGTCATTTGGCTTGTGAAAGACTAATAAATTTGCTTTCAAGATACAAATCATAAGTCATCATCTCAGAATACTTTGCTATATACAGTAGAGCACCTTTCACTATAATATTACATTTACAGTAAAGATTATTTTTATCACCTTTAATACCAGAACTGGCACTGACCTATTTTAGCTAGGCTAGATTTTGCGTGTTGCCTGCTGGGTACTCCCCCTGGGGCAATGGTGCCCTAGGCAGTCACGTATATTTATAAAGTGATGCTACTTAATAATGAGTTCGAATAGATGTTAAAAAATTTTGACACATGGTTGCAAGTACACAATGTTTATTTCATTAAAATAAAAATTATTTGCATACTTGTAACAATAATGTAATCACTACAGGCTTTCCATATCCAGTCACATGGGCCTGGGCTACTCTAATTTTGCAGTGGTAGGACTCCATAAATAGGTATTTACAAGAAAACAGACTAGTGTGATTACCAAAGTCATTCATAAGGTGTGCTGCTAATTAGGAGTGCCAAGACTAAACTACTGGGTATCTATTCTTTTGCCAACCAAGGACAGACTTAAGCTAGGTACACACTTCTCCAATCATACTTTCAATGTGATTATACTTGATTCACATACGTTCATAAGTCCCTATCAAAGTGCGTACACACCTTTACAATCTAACTTGCGATCAAGATAACTTCTATGTCTAAAATATCTCCTGAAAAGACACAAAGTTGCTGCTGGAGGCCAGAACGTGTGTGCACACTTCACTTTTTGTCCTATATTGTACCATAAAATCGGATAAAAATTAAACTGCACATAAAACCTAATCTTTCAATGTGGCCAGTTTTCTTCTGATAGAACATGTATGAAGGTGCATAAACACTCTTAAAATATTGCATGGACGTGTCGGGGATCGAATGAACAGCCAGACGATTTGCATAGTAATTACTATTATTATTATCAGCTGTAGTAGTGTCAGTAAACCATAGTTGCCTGCTCTACGGGAATCAGGACTGTTTAGAGTCGGCCCAGGGGCGTGGCCTAATCTCAGGAGATGTGACCATGTCTGGCACAAATCAGTGATGCCCCCCCCCCTCCCACCACAGGCAGAGGAGAGGAGAGGAGCCTCCCACTGCAGCCTAGCACACAACAGCATGTGCTGGGTTGCTGACAGGTAAGAGGGGGGTGGCGTTGGACCCAGGCCCTCACCAGGCCCCTCTACCAAGCCCGTGTCCAGGTAATTAGTACGCGCCCCCCCTTCTCAGCGCCCCCCCTTCTCAGCGCCCCTGGCCAGAATATCTGGGAGATACATGGATTATCAGGGAGCTCCTTCGAAAACTCAGGGAAAGTAGACCAGCCTTCCAGTGATGTTGGCAGTCTGGCGGCTTTGAGATGTTCCGCAGTACCACCTGCCAGAATCTACTTTTGATGTCCTCCCAGAGGGAAGAATTTTTTTTTTTTTTGGCAAGTATATAGTAAATAGCACTGTATTTTACAATTGCAAACAAACAGTAATACAACTGGTTATTAAAATTGACAGACAATGTAGACTTTGTCTCAGACAGTAACTGGATATAGCAGGCTGTGTACTAGTCCAGGTATGATATACTGTAGTCATGTGTTTGTGGCATGAGTACAGTTGTCACTGACGTTATTTACCCATCAGTCTGAGATTAAAGACACTGTCATGCTTCATGCGCCATCTGACCACATTCTAGACCTGGCAACAGGAAGTATTTCTGCAGATAAACCTGATTTACATTGTGTTTCATGCCAGAAGCTAGTTGTACATCTCAGCAGTAATATATTTGATAAAGTGCAAACAGTTTTAATGTACATTACTGAGCGTGACAATGTATACAAACACAACTTACAGTCTATTTATAGTACATGCTTCAGGTCCCTATTAGCAGAATACAAGACAGACACAAAATAGATATATTGTTCTGGGTAGATTTCCCATATTTTATATATATATATGTGCGCTATTTTCCAGCGGGAATCTCTCATTAAGGCCGGTATTCAATTAGCAGCGAACTAGGTTTGGACACAAACATTTTTTATTTTTTGATGATTTTTTTTTTTCATGGTATTCAATTAAACCCCGTTTTTTAGGTGCGATAAATTTATTTTTTTCTGATAAAAACACATAGGATCCGGGCCTATGTATTTTCACTGCCGCGAACTGGAGACAAATGGCTTCTTATCGCGGATTTGGTTTTGCCTGCCTGAGGCCATACTATCATGTAAAGTCCCAGGCCAAAATGTATTTTCCATAAGATAAGTTTTAATTTTAAAGGCCCTTTTGAGTGCCTTCTTTAGTAAATACTACATATATGTTTGATTTTCTATAGCTCCACCCACAGTTCGAGAGAGAGAGAGAGAGAGAGAGAGAGAGAGAGAGAACTGGAGACCATACTTTCCCCACCCCACCATTCCTCTGTACATGAGGTCATATTACTCTGATTGTACTATAAGGAGAAGCAGGCATACCAGTGAAGTTCATTCTTGAGTGCCAGCCTGTAGAGCATAAGAATGAATACTTTACATTCCATGACAAGTAGCTGTGAATCCCAACCTATTATTTCCATTAGTACTGTAAGTGAAACGACCAGTAACTTGTCCAAAGCAATTCTTGAGAAGGTCTAGAAAGTTACTTAAGAATATAATATACATACTATAGCACTGCATCAGAACCAAAAAAACACACCTTTTTTTCATTTTCTTTTTAAAATATACTTTTTTTTAATTGAAGTATATAGATCAGACAAAACATTACAGTATGTTGGGGCTAATTGTTTTGTGGGCGGCAACAGTTAATGGGCCAGACGGAGCAATTCAATTGTTTTAGGTGGCCATTAATTATGGTGTTCTAAATTAATGGTCGCGATGCGAAAGGTGCCATTTGGGTGCCCAAATGGCCAACTTTTCACACATTTCTGCTCACTACCTCAGTAATCGTGCCCGATCTGAGCACCAAATTAAATGCTCCATCGGGTGCCCAATAAGAACGGGCGACCAAAAACAATTGATTTCCCCCTATGAGTATATTGTATACAACCTCTAATAAGGTGCATATCCAGTAAAGGTGTTCATCAGCAACCAAAAAGAGCTTCAAAAGTTGTATGTGGCAGACACAACTTAAACAACAAACAATGAAAGACTTTACATACAACAGGATACAAAAAGGTTTTAACTAACATGAGAAATAAGTGCATCATATCCAATAATGTTATATAAACCTTGTAAATAAATGAGAAAGAGAATCAGAGACAAAACAAGCGATAACCAAACACAAATTGTGTTGCAATGCTTCCAACACTTCTAGAGCAGAATAGAATAGAACAAGATACAGTAAGTATGATGTGCCAGAATTATTGTAGCTCCTGTGAGCACCATGAAACTTAGGGGTATAGTTACTAAAGTGCGGGTTTTTAGAAGTGGAGCTGTTGCCCATATCAACCAATCAGATTCTAATTTATCATTTATATAGCACCTTCTAGAAGATAATAGCTAGAATCGGATTGGTTGCTATGGGCAACAACTCCACTTCTAAAAAACCTGCACTTTAGTAAATAAACCCCTTAGAGTCCAAACAATCTATGGTAGAGTAGCCATTATGTATTGGTTCTGTCAAGGAGTTTAGAATTATCTGAGCGATGACTTACAGCCAAACAAGTGACAGCTGACCATGGTGGAGTGGTCAAGACAGAGGAGTTAATTACTGACAAAAAACCTTACTTTAGCTGGGTAGGCGATTGCAAAGTACTGTACAAGTAACGAGCTTGGTGAAGGACGTGCGCTGCTGGGCAACTAAATCAGATAAATCTTGGGAGATCAATACTATCTGGGAAGTCACTGCCAAAGAATCTAAGGTGAATCATTACATTTTTCCTTCGGCCCAATTGACGCTATTGCAGGCCTGGGGCTGTTATTATCACCCAATTTGTCAGGGCTGAAACCTTCTACTTGTGCAATTTGCAGCTCCTCTGCTACAGCCAGGGCACTGGGGATTGGGGAAATATTCCAGAAGAGGATTCACCTGGTTTCTTAGATCACTGAGTCTAGTTACTGCTGTGAGCATGAGAATATATTCTAGTTGCAGTATCTAGTTTATAACCATATACCAGTGGTTCCCAAAGTTTCCTGAATCACGGCGTCCTAGAGTATCAGCATTGTTTTCACGCCACCCCCTAGTCCAAAAGTTTCTTATTGAGAAATTCAAAAAATAAATTAAGTAAATTGAATTTACCTGTCATCCTTAGGTTCAGTTATGTAGTGGCGGACAGGAATGTGCCTCTGTTTGCCTTCACATTGACCATAAATAATTTGATTTGGTCCTGGTCCACAAACCAGTGGCACCCCTGCAAGTGTCCCACGGCACCCCTGGTGCCAAGCCGTTCATCAATGTTGAGCATAAGTACATAGAGATTGCTTCCACTATCTCAGTGATAGGCAGAAATCAAATAGAAATTAGCACCAGAGTGGGACGATTATAATGATAACCTAGTGGAGGAGATTGCTGTGCAGGTCAAATAACACTTTTTCAATAGATTTGCTACATTAAAAAAATTTTTTTTTACGTAAAAGGTCATTATAATTTCAGTCCTGAAAAATTCATAATTTGAATAACCGATAAACATGATATCAAATCCTTATAGAACACATTTGCAAAATAACAAAATCAAGTAATATGGCAAAAGTAAATGCATTAATAGATGTATTTGATCTTTGGGCCATTGTAAAAATTCCAGTTGGTTTTGGATGTAGATAGGCAAGACGTACAAGGAAGGAACCAGACAGGAAAACACTGAAGTGGTAATAGTAGAGAATGGTCAACCAACTATAACCAGTAGTTGCAACTTTTAAGAGTGAAAGAGGGTGCACTGAAACATAACCATGGTCTGCTTTGTATTTACTTTGGAGCTCCAGACCAGGAAACAATTAATTGGTGGAACTGTAAATGCCTCACTCCCATTCAACCAGAAGGTGACTACCCAAACAGGGAACTTGGGACCATCAGCACCAGTGACCCATATTTTCCATCATGCAAAATAATGACTATTGCAGTTTTGCTCAGATCACTATCAGAAATCATGGTCCATACATGTTGTCATACTAAGCCAATTGCTCGTTATCAACTGTGATATAACAGTGATTATTAGCACCTTCACATTAAATTGTAACAAATTTAATGTGAAGCAGGTAGAACAATGGTATAGTCCTTTTACAGGGTGAAAATGGATGTGCATGCACCAGCATAACAGAGATCGCAAGTCCTGCATCTCCACCAGCTAAATAACCTTGTATCACAAAAATATGATCTGCACTGATAAAGTAGGGTTCATCCTAGAGAAATAGGATTCAGACAATACAGAACACATCATTCCTTTGATGAATTCCATGCTAATAGTTGTATATACTGGCTCTCAATTTCTAACAGGCTGTGGATCTTTTGTATATAAAGTTGTAGACACTATTGGTTTTATGGACCCTTTTTGACACAGGAAAATAGATTATTCATTATGCACAGCTTATTATATAGATTTCAAATGGTCCATGGAGAAGCAGTGGATCACACATAACAACCATAATCAATCTTGGTAAAGTACCTTGAAAATCTGTCAAATTAAAGTTATTATGGTCCATATTCAGTTTGTATGGTCAGTGGACGAGAGAGAGATAATAGGGTCTCCTAAAAGTATGCCTCAATACTAGACAATGTCATTTGGTGGAGGGAGGGAGAGGGAGAGAGAGATTATATTCTATGCCACACCGATGATTTACTAGATCATTTAAAGCAAAATACTGATGCAGAGTTGGGAGTACATCCGGTGAATGCTGCACCAAAGAAGAGTGCATGGAATATATTTCATCTGTGTGCAGAGGTGTACGCTTCTAGAGATGCGTTTGCCCCATATGTGTGCACCTCGTTTGCTACTAATCATCATCAGTGCGCACTTGCATCTACGCTATACTAGGTACAAGATTCACTTCCAAACAGTTATAGTTACACTTCTATCCAACCCTGCATACCCGGCAGTTGTGCCGACATGCCCTAACTGGACTTTGCCTACATGAGAATGCCCTGTTACAAGCCAGTTACACCTCATCAGATGTAAGTGCAAGTGCCAGCAAAATGCATAGCACTCATTGTCCATACTTGCATGCACTCAGTTCTGGAGCATGCGCAATCCGAAAATACACAAGATATGCCCTGCAAACAGGCGTACGTTCATCTCTGCGTCAGCACCAGTATGTTTATTTTGCAGATTTGGACAACAAAGAGAGATATATAGTTATTTTGTTTTGTTTTTGACATTTGGTGCAAGCAACCTGGGCAGCAGGGGAGTTCTTAAAGTTAAAGTACACTCATATATTTACAGAATTTTTTAAGTGATATCCCCCTGCCTACTTCCTAGGCATGATTACTGACTTTGCCAGAATTGTAAGGCGGGGCGGGGCCACGATTCAGCACAAATCACATCATTGGCCACACGGATGGTCCACTTAATTTTGGAAGTGGGCAGCCATGTGTAAGCTCTGGAACAGTTACCACCCTAGATTTGGGAGCATCCCGCACATTGCAGGAGAGTAGGCGCGTATGCTCCTAGGGTGTGTTAAAGTGGATGTGTCATTCAGTTGTGAAAAATTAACATTATGAATACAGCCTGCCAAAAAGCCTAATTTGCACCTTTTAAGTTTTTTTTTTTTATAAATCGGTACAGCTTGTGCACCGAACCCTAAACTAGGACAGATGAGTAATTGATATGTAAAGTTATTAATAAACAAGCAATTGTTGTCAAGAATCAGCCATAAATCAGTGACCCTGCCTTTCTGTCATAAATCCTTAGGCACTATTTAATTAACTGTTTGTGACTCTAAGGCAGATCGATGCTGTCACTGGATGTCTCTCAGGAGCACAATGAGTGGGTTCATGCCAGTACATGGGCTGTTCACACTCATTAATACTCATGAATATTCATAGATGCCCAAAACATGCCTAACTTTATGTAAGGCATGTAAACAAGTTGTAATAATATTAGGAATTTATTTGCAGTGTTTTCACTAAGGGATTCTTTTATTTTTTCATTATTAGAAACTCTCTTTATAGCACAAACATTAAACAAATCCATATTTACCAAACGATACAAATCGTCATTCTTATACATTAATCCATGCTTGTCGACTTATAAATTCTCCTCCCCGGGAAAAGCCTGGGGAGGAGAAGCAGGTGGGCGCAATTGGGGGTGAGGCCGGCTGGCTTGTGTCGTTAAACCATGCCCCCTCGCACACCATATATAAAAAATAAGGGCGGGGCTAAATGACGCAATTCTCATATAATTGTGTGATTAGATCCCGCGCCACAACGCACGGACCCGACGGTCCCCGGTAATATTCTCCCTATTTCACTAGGAAGTGGGCAGAATGCGGGAGAAGTGACTAACCTTTGCCGGCCCGCCCGTTACGCTGACTACGCTTGTGCTTAGAGCGCCAGCCAGCAGAGGGCGCTTTGATTCGCGCATCCTCCCGCCACCACACTCCTTCCAGCCGCAGCAACCCCCGCTGCCACACTCCTTCCCCCCCCTGGCCGCCGCAGGGAGGCTCCATTTGCTGGGGCGCCCGCTGAGATTTTACCAGCGGGCGCCCGGCTCCCCGCAGCGGCAGCCGGAGCTCAGTCCTGAGCTCCAGCTCCCCCCACGGGCACTATGGGAGAGACGTCATCATGTCTCTCCTATAGTTCCAAGGAGCGGCGGACGGCAGCGGACGCAGGATCGGGGCTTAAGGTAAGTATTCTGTTGGGTTTTTTTGTGTGTGTGTGCGCTATTATAGGGGGTTTACTACTGGGGGCACTTTTACAGGGGGCATTACTACTGGGGGAAATTTTACAGGGGCACATTTACAGAGGACAATTTTTACAGGGGCACTACTACTGGGGGCTAACTACTTGTGATACAACATATTGTAATCATTACTTATTATAAAAATCCAGCTATATAATGCCTCCCTATCTTGAAAGTTGGGGTTTTCCAGAAATAGCAAATGTATCAATATATAAGGATGAACTCTAAATCTATGGCGTAATATATGCCATGCTCTCCTTGTAGTCATTAATAATGGTTCTTTGCTATCGCTGGTTCCACTTCCACATCAAACATGTGGAGAAATGCTATTAATCCCGGTTTGGAAAAAAAAATGTACGTTCCATACTTATCACTCTCGTGTAACTAGTCTCTGATGTAACGCATCTGTGCTGATGAATTATATAGTTCTAAATTCACTAAGGGATTCTAATGGCTGCATTCCTCACAAGACTCAGAGTTACAGCACTAATTTTATCAATATGCATGGTCAGGGTTAGTGAAAGTCCGGTATGCTGGGAACCCAGAGTTGTCAGGAACAGTGGCGTATCTATAATGGGTGCAGTGTGTGCGGGGCACACGGGCCCCCTGGTCTAGCTGGGCCTCGCACCGCACACCCTGACCCATATTATTTTAAACTCACCTGTCCGTGGTCCCGCGTCGGGTGTCAGCGCTGCTCAGAACACCGGAAAATGACTGCCGTGGCCATTTTTCCGGTGTTCTGCACATGCACAGAAGTCTCCGGGCACACTCTAGTGCCCAGAATGCCGGAAAATGGCCGCCGCGGCCACTTTTCCGGCGTTCTGTGCATGCACAGTAGACTTCAGGCACACTCTAGTGCCTGGAGTCTACTAATGCTCTGGTGGCTGGCCAACACTAGATACGGATACATACACGCAAAATAATCTTGCAAGGCAACACCCAATTTGCCAAGTTAATTTACCGGCTGAGGCATGTAAGCGACAGTGATAATGTCTCCTGAGTCCATATCTTCCCAGCTGACGTGCAGTACATCAGTTGAGAAGATTCGATGAACGACGCACGTGAAAGCACGATTGAGTGTATACACTATGCGATGTGAGCGATAGGTCATTCCAATTTGCCTCAGGACTACAGTACATAGCATCCAACATATCACCTAATGTGTATCTGGCTATACACTATAGGGCAGGGGTGGGCAATAAGCGGCCCTCAGTACATCTGGGGGACCTCTTACTGCCCAGCCCTACTATAGGGGATACAAAGTGGCTACGAATTGGGACATTGGTGAATACAGAAAAAACAAGAGATATGGTAAGAACTTACCTTAGTTATCTCTGTTTCTACGAAGTCCATAGGGTCTACAGGTTAACCTTGGGGGTATAGCTGGATCTGGATCCACGGGCACCATGCATTTAAAGCTTTTGCTGCTCCCAGGATGCACTTGAGTCCATCCTCCTCTATACCCTGCCCCCGAGCCACAGGCACCTCAGTTGGTAAGCAGCCAAGGCTTTAGGAGGAGACGAAACAGAGAGAAGGAAGACTGGAACACACAAGAAACCATACTTACAGAAATGGGAGATGGAAAAAACTGTGACCAGCCACACAGCCCATATGCAGCCAGGTGCGTCAGGGCGGGCGCCC
Organism: Taudactylus pleione; assembly: GCA_031769625.1. NCBI lineage: Eukaryota > Metazoa > Chordata > Amphibia > Anura > Myobatrachidae > Taudactylus > Taudactylus pleione. The sequence continues at coordinate 6,273,030 of JAUIMM010000148.1, read as the reverse complement.
TGTGGACCCTATGGACTTCGTAGAAACAGAGATAACAAAGGTAAGTTCTTACCATATCTCTTGTTTTCTACTTCCGGGTCCATAGGGGGTCCACAGGGTTGACCTTGGGGATGTCCCAAAGCAGTTCAACTAAGGGCGGGGACGCTCCTGTGCAGAAAGGAGAACCCGGCACTCAAAGGATGCATCCTGAGAGGCAAAAGGTGTCAAATGCATAGAACCTCAAAAATGTCTGAATGGAAGACCAGGTGGCCACCTTACATAGCTGAACAGCAGAGGCGCCACATCTAGCAGCCCAAGAAGGAACCACAGACCGAGTGGAATGAGCCTTAATGGAGGCTGGAACAGGTAAACCCTCCTGTGCATAAGCCTCACAAATAACAGAACAAAGCCAACGGACTAAAGTTTGTTTGTTGGCAGGCCAACCCCTTCTGTGAAAACCAAAGAGGACAAACAAGGAATCAGACTTCCTAACGAAATCAGTCCGGTCCACATAAATTCTGAGAGCACGGACTACTTCCAAGGAAGCCTCAGCTGAAAGATCAGGTGACTGAAAAGCTGGCAAAACAAGTTCCTGATTAATGTGGAACTTAGAAACCACTTTAGGCAAAAACTCAGGACGATTGCGAAGCACCGCTCTATCCTGGTGAAAAATCAGAAAAGGGGGACGACAGGAAAGTTCCCCCAATTCTGACACCCTCCTGGCAGATGCAATTGCCAGGAGAAAAACAAAATTAACCACTTGAGCTCCACCGACTCAAGACGCTCAAAAGGAGGACCCTGCAGGGCCCGAAGAACCACCACCAAGTCCCAAGGAGCCACAAAGGGAGACTGGATTCGAAGAACACCTTGGAAATAGGTGTGAACATCTGGCAGTGTAGCGATCCGATGTTGGAACCACACAGACAGTGCAGACACATGAACCTTCAGCGAGGCAAGATGTAAGCCTAGGTCCAAACCCGACTGAAGAAAAGCCAAAATCCTAGAAACCCGGAACACTTGAGGATCATAGTTTCTGGACTCACACCACTGAAAGTAAGTGTGTCACACTCTGATAAATCCGTGCAGAAGCCGGCTTGCGTGCCCTAAGCATGGTACTGATAACAGAGCTTGAGAAGCCCAGAGACCTTAGGACGGCTGTCTCAAGAGCCACGCCGTCAAAGACAGCCGACAAAGATCAGGGTAAAGGCAGGGCCCTTGAGACAACAGGTCCCGACGCTGAGGAAGAAGGTACAAAGCGTCGATGGAGAGGCTCCGCAGATCGGAGTACCAAGGACGTCTGGGCCAAGCAGGAGCCACCAGCAGAAGCGTGCCGCCATTCTGCTTGAATTTCCGCAGTACCCGAGGCAGCAGGGATATCGGAGGAAATAGATACGCAAGTTGAAACGTCCATTTCACCGACAGTGCGTCTACCAGACTTGCGTCTGTGTCTATTGTCCTTGACCCATACACGGGCAACTTGTGATTCTTATGGGAGGCCATCAGGTCCAGCTCCGGCAGCCCCCATCTGTCCACAAGTAGCTGAAATACCTCTGGGAGAAGCGACCATTCCCCGGGATGCACGTCGTGATGGCTGAGGAAGTCCACCTCCCAATTGAGGACTCCGGGGATGAAGACTGCCGAGATTGCTGGAATGTGGCACTCCGCCCAAGCCAGGATGCCAGACATATCCGACATCACAGCACGACTGCGAGTTCCTCCCTGGTGGTTGATGTATGCCACTGTGGTGGCGTTGTCGGATTGAACCTGTACTGCCTTTCCTTAAAGAACGGTGCCAGACGACTGCAGGGCCCGCAGCTCAAGAATGTTGATGGGGAGAACTACTTCTTCCGCAGTCCAATGGCCCTGAAGTGACAATGAGCCTGTCACTGCCCCCAAACCCCGGAGACTGGCATCTGTTGTGAGCAGAACCCAGTACGGGATCCAAAAGGGGCGCCCCTCGATGAGATGAGCTGTCTGAAGCCACCAAGCTAGAGACAGCCGAACCTCCGGGGACAACACCAGCATCTGAGACCGGTTCCGGTGAGAGAACCCGTTCCATTCCGGTAGAATCAGCCCCTGCAGGGGCCTGGAATGGAACTGGGCAAATTCCACCATGTCGAATGCCGACACCATGGACCCCAGAGCTCTCATTGCCGAGTGAACCGACACTTGGCGACTGCTCAGGCAACTGTGTATCCGCAGCTGCAGGGAAGAGACCTTTTCCAGAGTCAGGAAGATCCTTTGCTGATGAGAATCTAGCAGGACTCCCAAATGAACCATCCACGGTGATGGGATCAGGGAGGACTTTTTCCAATTTATCAACCACCCGTGCGCTTGCAGACAAGCGATCGTCAGGTGGAGATGTTGAAGCAGTACCTCCGGAGAGCTCGCCAGCAAAAGAAAGTCGTCTAGATACGGTAGCAGCCGTACATTTTGGCTCCGAAGGTGGGCAGCCATGACCGCCATCACTTTGGTGAAAACCCTTAGTGCCGTAGAGAGGCCAAAGGGTAGCGCCTGAAATTGGTAGTGATGTTGCAGTATAGCAAACCTCAGATACCGCTGGTGTGAAGGTGCTATAGGAACATGGAGGTAGGCGTCCTGGATATCCAGGGAGACCATGTAATCCCCCGGTTCCAGTGCCAGAATGATGGAACGTAACGTTTCCATCCTGAATTTGGGAACACTGAGGAATTTGTTCAGAGACTTCAAATTGAGGATACGGCGATGAGAACCATTGGGTTTCTGCACCAGAAACAGAGTAGGAGTAGTACCCCGTCCCCTGTTGTGATTGAGGAATGGGAACAATGAACCTTGCTTTCAGCAAGGACTCTGTAACTTCCTGAATCTGCAAAGTTTTGGTTTTGTCCTGAGAAGGACTCGTGCAGAAAAACTGGTGGGGTGGTCTGTGCTGAAAGGACAGGGCGTACCCCTGGGAGACCACTTCTCGAACCCAGGCATCCGTGGTAGTATTGTGCCAGCACTGGGCAAATTGAAGAAGTCGGCCTCCCACTCTGGGATCCCCCAGAGGGAGGCCCGTCCCATCAGGCCGCAGGTTTATCTTCCTGCTTGGAAGAAGGGTGCCTAGCACTCCATGCCTGCTTCTTGGGCTTAGAGACGGCCTTGGTCGCCGACTGTCTCGGGAAGGACTGACCTTTGGCCTTACGCTGAACCCAAAAGGACTGAAAGGCAGAGCTCCTGACCTTAGGATGCGATGTAGTCGAAGGGAGGAAAGCTGACTTGGATTTAGCCAGAGTATCCACTATTTTGTCCAAGTCTGGACCAAATAACAACTCCCCATTAAAGGGTAAGGCCTCCAGGCCCTTCTTAGAATCTGCGTCAGCTCTCCAGGACCTCAGCCACAAGGATCGACAAGCAGACACTGCTGCCGCCGAAACTGTAGAGGTCAGCAGGCTTGCATCCAATGACGCTTCCCCAATATAGGACGTCGCATCTCTCAACTGTCCAATTTAAGCTCTCTGGACATCCAGAGCATCGTCTGGAAAGGTATCCTCTAACACGTTGGCCTAGCTCTCAATGGCTTTAGCCACCCAGGAGATGGCCATAGACGGACGGAATCACCTTAGCCTTCTTAAAATTAGGATACTTAGACCTAGGGGCCGATGCATCATCCTCTATGTGTAGGATGGCCGCGCACCGCCCTAACCAACCCCGGAACATTAATGGAGGACTTATTCTCTACCTCTTGAGCCGTGGCGTCCGAGTCAGTGTCCTCATGTACCTCCCCGTCATCCGTGTCCCAGGGTGGAGGAGCCATCTGAGGAAAACCCTGAAAGGGCACCACAGACTGTTGCGACACTGGGGTAGACTGAACATACATAGGCAACCCCGTATAGTGCCCAACAGTCTGACCCGGGGGGGGGGAGACTGCAATAACTGTGGAATACCCGAGGAATGGGGGATGGTCGGGACCGCTAGACGGTCCGCGGTTGACACCAGCACCTGAGAAAACATCGCCCAAGGAGGGTCCTGCGACGTTGGGGGTTGAGAGGGCCCAGGCAATAGCTGGCTCCGCCCGCACAGACCGTCCTGAGATAAATCCTCCCTCTCCACTCCTGCAGAACAGTGTCTGCAGGAGGACAATACAGGAGCCACAGAGCGCTCAATCTCCTCATCAGACATGACAGAAATAAATAAATATATATATGTATAGCACAATAGAGAAGTATGGTGTTTACCACCTGCACACTCACCAGAGTGCAACACAACAGCCCACAATATGGTACTGTGCAGCACCCAACTGTATGTGACTGACCTCACAAATACTTGTTATATATAAATATCTATATACTCGTGAGGTCCACAGAAAACGCCCTTCCCCCACCTGCCGGGGCGTAGGAGAAGGATAGGCATAGGTATAAGCTGACAGTAAGTAGAAATTAGCACAGACAGGCAGCACTAGCAAAAGTCACATACCATGCAGAAAAGTCAATACTCACTGCACCTTTCACTACAATCAACCTGCCCAGATTCAGTGTCTGGGAGGGCTATAGTGCTGTGTACGCTGTCCTTTTGCAGGGGAGAGGTACACAGAGGGACCGGTCCACGCACCGCCTGGGAGATCTGAGATGCTGCCAGTAGAAGATGGCGCCGGAGACCTCAGAGGAGGAGTGGCCGCATGCGGAGAGCAGCTCAGCGTCGCCAGTACACGTGAGAAAAGGCGTACTGAGCTGAGGGGAGGAGCCGCTAAACTAGGGAAGGCTCTCCCCCCTGGCTAGTGATTAACCCCAGGGATGCTGGTTCCCCTCTATCCATTACTCCCTGGTGGTCTAGCGGACGCGCATGGTATGCCTGTAGAGGGGAAGCCCGCCACCGCTACTAGTGCCGCCGGTCTGTCCCCAGAGACCGGCGGCTAAAGACTGCATTTACGCGGGAGCAACACAAGTTAGCGCTGCTCGCGGCTTACCTGTCCACGGCGATCCAGCTGCAGTCGGGGGAGGTCCCGGAGCCTTGCTAGTACAGACTCCGGGGTCCCGCTGCGATCCCCAGAGCTGTACTAGCGTCGCAGCGCCAGAGGGGTGAAGGAGCGACAGCGTGGACGTCCTAATGGACAGTCTGTTGCTCTGGCTCTGAAGAATGAAAAATAAAACTCTTCTTTTCTTCTTTAAAAAATATAAGCTTAGGGGCTGCTCCTGCAGCCCCCTGCGCAAGGTGACCAGACTCCGGCCGGGCACCAACTAAAACTGGGGTGACTGTGGCTCGGGGGCGGGGTATAGAGGAGGATGGACCCAAGTGCATCCTGGGAGCAACAAAAGCTTTAACTGCGTGGTGCCCGTGGATCCAGATCCAGATATACCCCCAAGGTCAACCCTGTGGACCCCCTATGGACCCTGAAGTAGAAAGTTATACACTTGTAACAGTCAATATAAACACCATGGGTGGAATGCACAAATGTCAGAAATGCGGTCAAACCCCTGGAAACGGTTTGACCGCATTTCTCCTATGCACCAAGCCCCGGGGATGAGATAAATTCTGGGGCTTGGATGTGGTGGGCAACACCTATGGGCTTCTATTCGCAATGCCCCCGAGAGGGATCCGATCCCGCCCCCTAGCTTTCCCTGCGGAGCACGCATCCTACTGCACATGTTCAGGAGGCCGCCAGAGGGAATTCTGGGCCGTAGAACCAGAAGTCTTTCACTTGCATAAGACAATTCTTAGCGAGAGAGCTGTCCTTTGCGCTTTTCTTCATGCATACCGGCGTAATTAACGGTGGCATGCATGCAATGAGTAGCAGGATACATTGCATGAAAACTGCGATGCGTCATACACCATATTATTGGCCAAACATTACAGGTTCTCCAGTCCCCAGTAAAAACTCCCAAAACTTTTACACAGAAGAAAAAAATGCATAATTCACATATTTTTGTTCATACCTCTAAACATAGTTATAACTTTCCAAAATGGTTAATTGTAACATGAATATGTCATAGTATAGCAAAAAACCCAAGTAAACACCACATTAATAGTAAAATGTGAGTAATATAGAAACTGGTATTTTCCCTGTCACTTCCCCATTAAAGCATAACAATATGAGTCTGATGTATTCATATGGGGCTGGTATATTGGTGTGCTGAGCTGGTGTACTAGTGTCGGGCTATTATATTGGTGTGCTGAGCTGGTGTACTAGTGTCGGGCTATTATATTGGTGTGCCGAGCAGATGTAGTAATGTGGGGCTGGTATATTGGTGTGCTGAGCAGGTGTACTAATGTGGGGCTGGTATATTGGTGTGCTGAGCAGGTGTACTAATGTGGGGCTGGTATATTGGTGTGCTGAGCAGGTGTACTAATGTGGGGCTGGTATATTGGTGTGCTGAGCAGATGTATTAATATGGGGCTGGTATATTGGTGTGCTGAGCAGGTTTACTAATGTGGGGCTGGTATATTAGTGTGCTGAGCATATGTATTAATGTGGGGCTGGTATATTAGTGTGCTGAGCATATGTATTAATGTGGGGCTGGTATATTGGTGTGCTGAGCAAGTCTAGTAATGTGGGGCTGGTATATTAGTGTGCTGAGCAGATGTAGTAATGTAGGGCTGGTATATTGGTGTGCTGAGCAAGTCTAGTAATGTGGGGCTGGTATATTGGTGTGCTGAGCAAGTCTAGTAATGTGGGGCTGGTATATTGGTGTGCTGAGCAAGTCTAGTAATGTGGGGCTGGTATATTGGTGTTCTCAGCAGGTGTATTAATGTGGGGCTGGTATATTGGTGTGCTGAGCATATGTATTAATGTGGGGCTGGTATATTGGTGTGCTGAGCAGGTGTATTAATGTGGGGCTGGTATATTGGTGTGCTGAGCAGGTGTATTAATGTGGGGCTGGTATATTGGTGTTCTCAGCAGGTGTATTAATGTGGGGCTGAGCAAATGAAAGTGGGTGTATTTTTGCATAGAAAACTGCAGCTGTACTAAAGTACTTTGCTTATTTAAATATAGACTATAATGTACTCTACATAAACTTACTGTTTTGTCACATACATAAAAAATAACATCACTTACTATATGATGGTTACATTGCTTGAATAACAACACTGGAAAGTGAGGTGTTTAAAACTCTAACTGCAAATCAGGTAGCTGATTGGATGGACAGAAATGTATGCTTTTCTCTGTTAATGTATGTAGTTAGCGGAAGACTGCGCCACAGTCCTGCTCTTAAGTCCTATTAAATAGAGATAAAAATGGACATATTGTGGTCAGTTATCAGTGGTCAAACTATACATGTTTCAAATCCAGTATGAAACAACATACCTCATTTCTTGTTTATTAAGATGACTAGCACCCTCCCCATACCCCTCAGGACTTAAGCACACAATAAAATGTTACTTTATTGAACAATTAAATAGTATATTTGTATGCTCACCTGCATGTTTGTTGGGTTAGGCCCATTATAATGTCTGCTTTTAAAGTAATCTTTGTGATATGCTGAACTTCTACATACACTTTATAAATCAATATATTAACAGTTTTTTTTAAATTTTAATACTATTATATTTGTTGCTGTTCCAACGCATTCAGAAATTTACATTTCATTAACATAAGGGGGTAGATTTACCAATACTTTTAAAATAGACAAGTCGTGGTGTTACCTGGAGAAGCCAATCAGATTGTGTCTATCATTTTCTAGAATGCAGTAGAGAAATGATAACCAAAGACTATAGCTCTCTGACAACCCATTATAGCTTTTGTTTATGGCAACTTGTTATAGAAGTGAACACAGATTTGTGGGTAAAACATGAAATAATTCCCCCCCCCCTGTGCTTTGCATGGAACAACCCGCAACACGTGCTTTACATCTCAATTGCAAGAAGTGTCGTAACTAGGGGGGATTGGCCGGGGCTCGTGCCCTGGGCGCCGCCGGTCGCGGTCCAGGTCCGTTAAAGTCAGTGTAGTGCAGACAGCAGCGAGTACGGTCTGCACTACAGAGTAACAAACACACCGCAGCCGGCACCGGGTAGTACACTCGTACTACCCGCCGAAAGTGTATCTGTTTTAGCAGCCAATGAGAGTCAGACAGACTCTCATTGGCTGCTGCACCCACAGCTCCGGCTCACGCAGTGGGTGATGGGAGAGATGTCGTGAAATGTCTCCCATAGTGCCGACCGAGCAGGAGGACGGAGGAGCGGACAGCGGGGGTTGAGGGGATTCAGGTAAGTGTTTTGTGTGTCTATGTCTGTGCATTATATATGTAAGGGGCACTACTGGCCGGGGGCACTGTATCACTACTGGGGCCACTGCATAGGTGGGATCCATGGGGGCACTACATAGAGGGGACCATTACTGGGGGCACTGTATAAGTGGCACTTGTGGGGGCACTGTACTGTATAAGGGTGCACTATTAGGGGCACTGTAAAAGGGGCACTATTACATGGGGCACTGTAAAAGGGGCACTATTACATGGGGCACTGATACTGGGGACATTGCATAAGGGACACTACTACAGTGGGCATTGCAAAAGGGGCACTACTACTGGGGGCATGAAGGTGCATACGGAATGGATAGGAATATTCCCAGAGTTACGAGAAACGGTGGTGTGTCATGTCCATTTTGGAACCGCGCACATGGGGGGGGGCTCAATATTTAATCTTGCCCCAGGTTCCAAATACCCTAGTCACGACACTGATTGCAAGCGACATTCACAGCGTTAACTGCAAATATTGCATGAAGTAACAACACTCCTAACTGAATCACCCTCAATATGAGGACTACCAGGGGCACATTGAGAGAGGAGAGGGCTCATGTGCAGCATCTATGTGGGCCCTCCTCTAGCTGGCGCAGTTGCAGAGTAGACTCTGTGCCATGTTCCCTGTGATTTCTCTACTGCGCATGTTAAATCTTCTCAATGATTTCTGCAATGCTCACATCAGACTCCAGGGAGGCAAGTTTAATGTATGAGTGCAGAGTGTGCGGTGTGGGTGTATTTTGCAGGGGCGGGGTTTGATGACGTGAATAGTGTTGTCACACTCTCGCAATTGAATTAATCCACTAAAAACTAAAAGCAAACTTAATATTCTTAGGCTCGTATTCAATTTGAAGCGAAAAGTCTGTCATCGGAGGTTTTGACAGGGAAAAGTTACCGTGCGTGTCCCCGTGTATCCAATTGCAAATGTGCGAAAACGGGACCCTTGCGAAACTTAAATCGTCGAAAAGTTCAGTCAGTTTTGGGGAAATCAGCCTGACACCCCCCTAAAGATGCTCTGACATGGGGGATCACTATGGGTAGGAAATAGGTCTGCTAAAGGTATTTGGGGTTTTTAAATGGTCTCAATAGGAGCTATTTAGCGTCTTTCAACAAGTGGTGAAGAATAGCATTTTGCAACTTTTTGGGGGGAAAATAAGTATTCCCATCAAATTTGGGGTACTTGAAAATGGGTGCAAGCATATTTTAAAATGTGTAAAAACAAGCATTACAAAGCGCCAAAAACGCACCTTCAGCAAGCACCTACAATCAAAAATACACCTCCCCCATACTTGCAGACCCTCCCAAAGGCTATTTTGCTAGTTTTTGAATTTGTACCCCCACTTTGATTTTTTTCTGCCCATTTCTCAAAGTGCTTTTTTGGGGTTTCCTTTGTGGGTTTTTTTGCATGCAGTTAGCGTCAGGGTGTCCAAAAGATGCAGGGTGGTTTCCGAAACATTGCACCCCAAAACCCCAATTGTGCACTTTTTTCCCCACCGGGTATTCGTAGGCGAAACTTTTTCGCCTATTACATTGCGTTATCGCGTTGGCGAAAAGACGCTAAATTGAATACAGGGATAAGTTGAAACCGGCGAAATTTACGTCATTGGTGAAATAGTACCGCCGAAACTGACTTTTCACTTCTAATTGAATATGGCCCTGTATGTTTTACATATTTTTAATCAATAGATACTTTATGGTTTAAGTAACCAGCCCACACTTCTCAATTTTCTCCCAAGCTACTCCATCTAGTTCACATGTCAGACACCAAGAAGTACCAGTACCTACCGTACTTTAGCATTTTAAATATTTTCTATCTCGCTGCTACTTTGAATTCACTTATGTCAAGAAAGTAACATGGAAAAGTTCCCAGATCCCATATACCAGTCTGTATACAGGAGGGACACGGTACACTAAAAACCAATGGGGAAGCAACTGATTGAGGAAGATACTGGGACTATAAAATACAACCTTTTTCTTTTATTTCATAAGCGTAATCTAGTCCTACCAATAAACAAATGCACGTATTATACACAGGGGAGTAGCGAGGGTGGTTCCAGTGGAGCAAGAGCTCCAGGCGCCAAAATGGACAGAGGGCGCCATCCAGAGCTCCGGAATTCATGGGGCAGTACATAGTATGACGGCCACCTGTTAGTTTTATCTCAGTTAGTTTACTCTATATCCTAAATAAGTTACGGATTTTTTAAAATATTATTAGGAGACCTGAAATAATAATAATTTACGTCATTGGTGAAATAGTACCGCCGAAACTGACTTTTCACTTCTAATTGAATATGGCCCTGTATGTTTTACATATTTTTAATCAATAGATACTTTATGGTTTAAGTAACCAGCCCACACTTCTCAATTTTCTCCCAAGCTACTCCATCTAGTTCACATGTCAGACACCAAGAAGTACCAGTACCTACCGTACTTTAGCATTTTAAATATTTTCTATCTCGCTGCTACTTTGAATTCACTTATGTCAAGAAAGTAACATGGAAAAGTTCCCAGATCCCATATACCAGTCTGTATACAGGAGGGACACGGTACACTAAAAACCAATGGGGAAGCAACTGATTGAGGAAGATACTGGGACTATAAAATACAACCTTTTTCTTTTATTTCATAAGCGTAATCTAGTCCTACCAATAAACAAATGCACGTATTATACACAGGGGAGTAGCGAGGGTGGTTCCAGTGGAGCAAGAGCTCCAGGCGCCAAAATGGACAGAGGGCGCCATCCAGAGCTCCGGAATTCATGGGGCAGTACATAGTATGACGGCCACCTGTTAGTTTTATCTCAGTTAGTTTACTCTATATCCTAAATAAGTTACGGATTTTTTAAAATATTATTAGGAGACCTGAAATAATAATAATGGTGGTAGACAGAACATGGTTAATAGCATTCACATTAATAAAGGTGCATTGTATATGTGCTAAGTAGGAGCATAGCTGAGAAGGGATCTTCCTATAGGTGTTCCCACTCCAGTGATAGCTGCTTGGGGCAGTCATTACAGTAATAAGCTGTACACCCTGTGGAATCTCACTCTAGCACATGTATTCTGTCAGTTTAAGTTAAATGATAAGAATATATAATACAATCTCCTCTATTGACTGATAACCGATTCAAAAGGAGATAAAAGTTGGGTCACAGGTGCTATACATAAATAAAGCAGTGCCAAAGCAGCTACCCCTTTATCAGGCTTGCCTACCCTCCGGATTTGGCCGGGAGCCTCCCGATTTTCGGGTGCCGCTCCCGGCCCCCCGGAAAGGCAGGCAAGCCTCCCAGAAGCTTGCGACCCTCCCGACCTCCCCCCTGAAACAAATGGAAACCCCCGCAGCGGGGGGCCCGGTGACGCGATTCGCGCAGAATCGCGTCAACGTGGCCCCGCCCCCTGCTTCACAATGCAGAAAATAACAGCATTGTGAAGAGGGGGCGGAGTCACGACGACGCGATCGTGCGTCCCCACCCCCGTCCCCGCCCCCAGTGTGCCACCAAATGGCCACCCCCACCCCCGCCCCCAATGGCCGGCCCCGCCCCCTGCTATTAGCCGACAATCAGCTCCCTCCCGGAAGGCTGGAGCTGATTGTCGGCAAGTATGCCCCTTAATGTCAGACAGTGCCTCACCAAAGCATTCTATTCACCCAATGGGACCTCCATGCCCCAGTGTGATGCTGCCATTGTTTGCTGTTTTTCTCTTCACTTCAGTATTCCCCCACAGGCTGGCCATACTCCACTGGCACAGTTCAGTACAGGGAGGGGGGCGTTATGACATGCACATTCTCCGGACGCCATGATTCCATGCTACTCCTCTGATTATACATGTAATGAGTACTCACTTCATAGGAATCACTAATGCTGGGTACACACTTGTTAATATATTGTTCGATCGATATCAGACCGGCCCTGCAGCACAGTCAATGCTGATATATCTGAAAGATATATTGGTGCATCTGCATGTGTGTACGGGCGAACCGCTGACCACCCATACACTTGCTGCAGGGACAGTCGACACCAACATCTCAACTGGGTAGCCCAGACATATCGAGTGGTCAATTACTAAGGGGCATATTCAATTTGGAGCGAAAAGTCAGTTGCCGGACTTTTCGCTGTCATCGGAGGTTTACAGGTCGAAAACTTATCACGCGCGTCCCCACGAAAACAAAATTGGCGAAAAGTTCTGTAGTTTTTGGAGAAAGCAGCCTGACACCCCCCAAGAGATGCTCTGACATGGGGGTTCACTATGGGTACCCCTGAATAGTCCTGCTAAAGGTATTTGGGGTTTTTAAATGGTCTCAATAGGTGCTATTTAGCATCTTTGAGCAAGTGGTGAAGAATAGTATTTACCACTGTTTTTTGGAAAAATAAGTAGTCCCATCAAATTTGGGGTACATGAAAATGGATGCAAGCATATTTAAAAATCGCTAAAGTAAAGTATTAAAATGTGCAGAAAAAACAAAACAAAAACACACCTTCAATCAACAAAACACCTCCCCCATACTTGCAGACCCCCCCAAAGGCTATTACGCTAGTTTTTTAATTTGTACCCTCACTTTGAACTTTTTTGCAGTTTGCGTCAAGAGGGGTGTACAAAGGGTGCAGAGTGGTTTCCGCACCTCTGCACCCCAAAACCGCAATTCTGCACTTTTTTCAGCCGGGTATTCATAGGCGAAACTTTTTCGCCTATTACTTTGCATTGCGTTTTCGCGAAGAGACTCTACAATTGAGTATGTTAGAGACTCAATGCCGTATTCAATCAGGAGCGAAAACCTGTGATCGGTGATACTTTATCGCCGATGACGTAATTTCGCTTTTCTCAATTATGCCCGTATTCAATTTGGATGACTTTTCGCAGGTGTGGAAAGTCAGAGGTTCGAACCGAGCAAAAAATCCTCATTGAATAGGTTTAATAGTATTAAATTTAAAAGTTCCACAAGACACCCCAAAAAATGTACTTTCGTTTTCGGGGCAAAATAAAAAATTGGGGGACAAAATTTTAAACTAGTGAAATAGACTCAGGGGGGGGTCCCCAAGAGTATGCGGCAGGTGTTTTTTTGATTGCAGGAGGTTGCGGCAGGTGGATTTTTCACGTTTTTTAAAACTTCACATTAGCCACTTTAAAATATGCTAGCACCCATTTTCTGTATCCCAAATTTGATGGGACACATTTTTTCCCAAAAAGTTGCAAAATACTATTCTTCACAACTTTCCCAAAGACGCTAGACAGCACTTATTGAGACCATTTAAAAACCCAAAATACCTTTAGCAGGGCTATTTGGGGGTACCCATAGTGAACCCCCATGTCAGTGCATCTTTTGTGGGGTGTCAGGCTGATTTCCCCAAAAACGACAGGACTTTTCAACGATTTCGTTTTAGCCGGGTCCCGTTTTCCCCAATTTGGAATTGAAGAAGGGATTCCCTCATGTGCAGCTCCTTCACTTGATTATACTTTAATATACAACAGTATCCCACCCTTGGTTGCTGACACCATGCTGCTTATCTAAGTGTTATGCAGCAATGTATTAATCATGTATCTGTCCTGCATTGTTTGTACTGTTAATAACTGTTTTCTTGTGTGCTCATTTGTTTGTGTACATTGTAAGGCGCTGCGGAACCCTTGTGGCGCCATATAAAGGATAATAATAATAATACGCGGGGGATAGGTTTTCAATGACGCCGAAAAGTCCGGCAACTGACTTTTCGCTCCAAATTGAATATGGCCCATAGCATGGGAGACAATTGGCAGTGGAGCAGCTCTCCAAACCCTGCTCTCCTCCTGACCATTTGACCAGTCTAGTAAGCACTGTGAACTTCATCTCAATACAGCTATATATTGTTACAGGATTCCTGCAATATAAATCCTTCCAGAGATCCAAGTCCCAGGACATAAACCAGTCAACTTTCACAATCCTGCTGCGTCTGCCCCAATGGCATTATTTTAAACACCACAAATTGGAAACACATTTGTGTATGCACAGTAGATTACAAATAAGCAATATCTTGGGTACACTCGTTGTGAACTACAATTACCAGCAGATTATGTGAAGGCTTTTCTTTCACAATTTTATTACAAGGTGACTGGAAATTTTATCAGCCTGTGTTGCACTGTACATCTGTACAGGATTTTCTTAATTTTTCTTACATTGTATCAACGATTTCCACATTGTAAAGGTGGGTACACACTGGTCGATCAGGAAAGACAGTAGGATTAAGACATCGTAATTGTACCATCGTTCCTGATCACCTGTAGTGTCTGCACTGAATGATCAGTCATTCAGTGCAGGCACTGTCCATCATTCCTGAACATGCCAATCTGTTGTTATCGACAGATTGTGCTGCATGTTCAGGCGATGGACAATGTCGGAAACTACCAGCGGGAGCGCGCATCGCTGGTCGTTTCTGACATAAAAGTGCACGATTACTGAGAGATTGCACGATTACGATGTCGTAATCGTGCAATCGCTCAATATTATCGCCCAGTGTGCACGCACCTTTACAGTGTTCAATACCTTCGTCAGTCTGGCACAGTTCATCTTACAGCTTCCATTTTATCATTTGCTGTGAGTTCTCGTGCAATTGATATTACTTTAAGTTTTTATGAATTGTTTTCATCTTGATTTAATATATATTATATTAATTGTTGCAATTTTACAATTACATTTAATCTGATTGCGCTCCCAGCGTTTTCTTTCTTTCTCAGGTGATAAAACAAAGTCCATAATATATCCAATAAATTATATTTTATTGAAAATCGGCAACACACTCCCCGTTTTTCCATCGTCAACAACTGAAAAGAGTCCAATACGTTGCAGGCAATGTTTAGAGTTGTGGCTCACTTAAGACAGAGGTTTCCAAACTCTGCCATTACAGTCCAGGTTTTAAGGATATCCATGCTTGAGTCCAGATGGTTAAATCAAACCGACTGAGGTACTAATTAAGTCACCTGTGCTCAAGCATGGATATCTTTAAAAGGTGGACTGTAATGGAGTTTGGGAACCTCTGATTTAAGACATTAATATACATGAAAAACTCCACTTTAGGTATAAGCAAACTCTAGTTCTCCATATTTAATTAAAATGTCATAAGTTTCAAGTGAATGGCTCGTTTCATACTGTGGAACATTTTTTTTTTTTTAATATAAGCTTTGCCCATGACGGTAGTAAAAACAATACCAACATCGGCACGATTGTGTCAGAAGACTGATCTTAGCAGTCCTGATCTTGGAGCCATGCGTTCCACAGGACAGCGAAAGTCAAGTTCCAGTTACACACAGCTTGTGATAAAATTAGTTGGCACCTGTTGGTTTCCCATTTGTGCCAGAGAACCAAAAATACATTTTCATTGACCTCTTCTTGGATTGCACATGACAGACAATCAATGTGTTATATTGTAGTAAATTCTATGGTGAAAATATGCATCTATTTAGCTGTACTATGGTGGGAACTTGATTTTAAGAAATGTTCTAATACTTCCCTGTAAACAATGTTATGTTATAGTTACAAAAAAATAAAATAAATGTACCCAAGCATTTCACTTTTTTCAATTAATTAGAAGAAATAGTACATAATCATTAATCTGCATTAAATGCATTAGCTAGTCCAATAACATTTACTTTTTAAAAAGTTATTCTGTGCCATCTAATATTATTCACAGGTTGCATTACACAAATCATCCTAAGCAGTCTCCAATCTGTGATTCACTGCATAATATTCAGCAGCAGCGCATGTGAATAGAGTTTCATTTCACAATATGAATTGCAGTTTAATTTCGGGGCAGCGAATCCCTTAGCAACAACTCAATTTATTTCCTCAAAAGACCAATGAACATTAGACTATTAGCAATATAGACATACACAAAGTTTGCTGCCGATGAGTAACCTGTTCTTGCAATGGTGTCTGGCACGAATGAGAGACAAAAGTGGGTATATAACAATATGCCAATCAGTAAGCTCTAATAACATTCTATAAATAGAATACTGACCAATCACATTTAAGTAAACAAATTATTTGAACCAATAAGTTATATAGGGGTTGGTAACTAAACATCAATCCAAAACATCTGAGAGAATAAATTAGCATAAATCCATGATTAAAAAGAAAACAAGCCAATAATGTTTAGAATAGGTGTTTTGCATTATCCAAGCAAATGCACCTAAAATGTACTTAAGCACAGAAATTGTTTGATAAAATAAACAGATTCAATTGATTTGTATACGTCTGAAAACAATGGGAATGAGCAGTATAATATTTATTCCTTCATAAGCTTGTTAGCGTTCCTGGTAGCAGGAATTAAAAGAGCAAAAATATATAGTGCAAAGCACTCTTAAATGCAAAACGCTTTTAATATTATTGCCCTTTTAAATCTCATGCACGGAACGACCAACAAGTATAGTAAATATATCCCAATGATCTGATGCAGAACAAAGTATTATCCTATTTCAATCTCATACACACAGGAGTAAAACATGTTTAACTTGAGTCTGGATTATGAGGAAATATGTACTATAATATAGCAGTAGTCTTCTTTAGGAACAAAAGGTGTCATAGTTCCCAGAGAATTTGGTAAGTAATATACTGTATGAATGATGGAGAAAAGCCGCTATTAGGGACAGACAGTCACACTTGTTTATGGGAGATGTTACTGCTAGACAGAAAATACTGAAATAATCTGCTAATAGCTGGTTTTCCCCTTTTCATTTGATGTATAAATTAATTTGTTGATATTTAGTTAACACTGGAGTACTCTCTTCTTTGCCTTTAGAGGAAAGAGTGTCTACTAAAGCATACATAATACAAATATTTAGCAGATTTATTTTTACACTACAATTTTAGTTTATCTTTGGATGTACCACTTAAACTGCATACACACAACGATTTTGTTACCAACAATTTTCTGAACGATTTTCTGTCAGATTATCTGTCAGATTTTTTTAAGTGTAATGAACGATTTTTTTGAACTACAAATGATTTTTGCATATTCCCTTAATGAAAATCGTTCAGTTGGTCAGTCTTATGGTGCATACACACGATCAGATTTTTCCTTCAGATATGAACGATAACGATTTAAAAATCGTTCAGTCGTTCATATCTGAAGGAAAATCGTTCATATCTGACATGCCTGAACGATGGACGATCAACGATGCGCGTTCCCGTTTGTCAGATAACGATATCGGACATCTGATGGGTTTGCAGTCAGACTTGGACGATTCCATTAATTTTAATGCAGTCAAAAATCGTTCAATCGTTCAAATCGTTCAAAACTTTGGTAAAATCGTTCAAATCGTTCAATCGTTCAGTCGTTCATCTGACAAATCTGACAAGTCTGACCGTGTGTACGCTCCATTACTGAACTACAAACTAAAAACGTGAACGTGCATGAACTATAATCGTTCATCGTTTTAACTCAGCAAGCGAACGATTTTTTCCACGATTAAACGATATCGTTAATGATAATCGTTCAAAAAATCGTTGTGTGTGTATGCATCTTTAGGATGAGCTACATGTATGTTACATGCAAAAGGAGGCAGTATTTTCCCTAAAGGCAAAAAAAAAAGATGATAATACAAAATGGCTGAAATTGTAAGTGGGAGAGGGCAGGCCAGAGACTCTGTTAACCAAGAGCAACCAAACTAAACAATATTGCTCTGTAGCTTCTAAACTGAAGCCTACATGTACCCTTTTGCAGTACTAAGTAAGTATGTGTGGATTGAATATATTTAATAAAAGCCATTTGTATATAAGTGGACTATTGTTTAGTTCTTTAACTAAACAGTACTTTAGAGTGCTGAATTGCTAACGTAGGGCACACACTGCCGCGATGCTGTAACCGGCCAACCGGAAAAGCATACACACATATGGAAAGCATACACACTTACCACTCGGTCGCTTGATACATGTGGCCAGGCATCGGATAGGCATTGGAACTGGGCTGGTATTTAAATTTGCCCACCCAGTTGTGATGTCATTGTCGCTGGTTCCTGCGACTAGCATAACGGGAATGTCGGTAACCCATACACACAGGCTGATGTGCACAATGTATCCTTGAGGTACTTTGCATCTGCCACAATGTATCAATGAACGACATCATTCACCGATATATCTTGTGCACACACGAGCTGATACACTGAACGGTATATCTTGCGTCGGCTGTACAAAGGATATATCTTGCAGTGTGTA
This sequence comes from Taudactylus pleione, assembly GCA_031769625.1. Taxonomy (NCBI): domain Eukaryota; kingdom Metazoa; phylum Chordata; class Amphibia; order Anura; family Myobatrachidae; genus Taudactylus; species Taudactylus pleione. The sequence continues at coordinate 6,254,683 of JAUIMM010000148.1, read as the reverse complement.
CCCAGCATAATTCTTAAAATAATTGTGAAACCTGGAAATGATAAGAAGTTGTGTACACAATCAAGCAGAACTATAAATAACAACAGTAAAGTCGAGTGTTACTGCAAACAATGGGAACTATTTTATGTTAAAAACAAAAGAAAAATTGGCATTAGTACAGTAGCTCAGTTTTGTTTTGTATGTTTAAACAATAATGAACAAAGTACAAAATGTAACTATGTATACATGTAAAACATGTACAGGTGAAAGACTGCTTTAAACAAGAGATCCACATCTACATGTTTGTAATGTACAAGTTGAAAGGCATAGGATAGCATTTATCCAACATACATTTGAATATAGACTGTGTTGCATTCAATGCCAATATTAATAGTACAGTTTAGCTTTGCATTCTATGGGCCTGAATTACGAAATGCAAAACTAGCAAAATGCCTTCTTTGGTGACATTACACATACCACAACTTGTGTTAGTGTGTCAACTTTCCTGAGGGGTTGGATTGAAAGATCTACACTATTTTGATAGACAGACATAAGATCAACATCACATGATGCCTAAAGTTGCGTTCACACTAAGCGATGGACGACGTGGATTGGTACAATATATCGAACATGCCGCTCAGTATGTACGGGTAATTGCGCGATTCCGCGTGTTGTTCGTCAAATCTTCCGATCTGCTGTGCATGCACACCAGATCAGAAGATCCTGCGGCCAACACCATGCCTCTGGATGCGGCGACGGAACGGTATATCAGGCGGTCGTACACCAGATTGTGCAGTGTGTACGGACTGCCAATATATTGTGCCATCATTAGGTACACACATTATCTAGTGTGTGCCCAGTTTAACCCTACCCTTCCCCTAGTGCCTAACCCTAACCGTTCCTTTCCGCAGCCTAACCATAACCCTCTGCCAAGTGCCTAACCCTAACAATCATGAAAAACAAAGTGTTAACCTTTTCAGGGTCAACTATTTGTATGTCGACCTTTTTGACCATGGCTATATTAGTCCACGTCAACCTTTTAACTGACAACCATTCTACCATCTGGTGTCGATCTTTTGACTGGCTATCTACTGTAGACACTGTATATCTTCCATTCCTGAGAAACTAAAGTGGTTTGCAGAGAATGATCAGAGTGTTTGTGGAAGATCGCACATTTTCAGCAGCCAATGAAAGGAGTTAGGTAAAGCTAGGCTAGAGCATATCTTGCTACGCAGAGCCATAAATAGGCACATCAGCGCACGCCATCATGACGTTGCACAAAAAAGGAGTGCCAGACAGTTTCGATAAGTATAGCTGCTGGCCGGGTGTCCTCAGGACACCCGATGGGCTGCATATAGTGTGAAGGGTTCCTGTCTGAAGCGTCCACAGGATGCTCCACAGGTGCTCCAGGAGCAATCCTGGCTGCAGGGTGCTGTATCGGGCACCCTGCTAGTCAGGCGTAATAGCTGTTGGGTAGAGACTGAGCCGCCCACAGAGCCTTTGCGTACTGTGTGTGATGGCACCGTTTGCCCATAGCTAGTTATGGTCCTGTTACTACGGAATACAGTAGGTATGCTGCTGCACTTCATTTTTGTAGCAGTGCAACATTTTAGTGGGGCACATTGGAGCTGGTGTAGAGATGGACAGATTTTGTGCTAAATACATAGGGACAAAATGAGCCCCACAAAAAAGAAATGCATTTTTGCAGTTGTTAGAAAGATGCATCCAGCTCTTCATGGCACCATCTCTGCGCCAGGAGAGAACAGTAACATTAAGGTCCATAGGTTTATTTACAATTAAAAAATAACAACAAACCCTTAAACACTTAACAAAATGAATACGGGAACAACCTAGCTTGGCACAAAAGGTTGCAGCTTTTATTAATTGATGACCAATTTGTTTTGTTTTGTGTGTGGCTAAGAAGACGCTATAGACCCTCAGCTCTAGCCCCTCAAATGGACACAAAATGGGGAACCACTAACACACTCCCCTAGACGCACTTGTGTTGTGCTAGACTCACCTCGGACACAGTCCGAGCACCTTCACAAATAAGTGCCCAAGTCTCCCCACAACATAGGCAGGACAATGTCGCCATGATTCAAAGGCTAAGAACCCCACAAAGGCTAAGACCTCTTGCGCCACATGTGGCCTGTGAGTAGTAGCGCCTTTCGTCCTAGCTGCACCTCCTGATGTGAGATATAGTTATTAAAAGGACAAGAAAACATAGAAAATAGTGCAAGGTGTTAAAATGGCCACACATCTAAAGATTACCTGTCCAACCACCCAACTAGTTGATTGGTTGGAATGAGAATCTGGTGACGTATGTTAGTAACTGTTGATCATCAATTTGTTCCTAACTGTCAGAAAAATGGTCATCAGACAAGTTTGTTAAATGTTTGATCTGAACAATTTGTTCAAACAACAGTTTTTGTATATTTTCCGGCATTTGGGAGCAAATTGCTGATTGTCATTTGCTTTCATACCTTACCAGATTTTCATTCCAACCGATCAACTAGTTGGCTGGTTGGACAGATAATCTTTAGATGTGTGGCCAGCTTTAGGCGGCAGGAAGGTAGATCCAATTCAAAAGAGGTTGAGCCCAATTCAAATCAATCAATTAATAGTCTCAGCTTAAACCACACCCCTGATAGGCTAACCACAACTAACTGACAACTGATAATCAACCCACAAAAAAATCTGCCTAGTGACAGGGTACATTTATTATTACTAATCCCATCACTAAAAAAACAGGTTTCATATCCTTAATGCTGGGCATACACTATCAGATACAATGTCTGTCAGAATTACATAATTTTATCTGACAGCCTGAAACCCAGCAGATATCGTTGCCATAAACTGAGATATTTAACAGGGTATATGGCAAAAATATCTGCTTTCCTCCCCTGTGGAGGAAACATTTCCCAATTCCTCCCCTATGAAGGAACCAGGGAAATGTCAGCTGTGGCAGTACATACACCAATTATCGGATTAGTCGTGTATGTTGTAAGATTTTTCATGCCCAACCATCTGGTCATCGCTAATCAGTCACAGCTAAAGACTATTATCGGCCCGATCCACCAATAACCTGCAGATCGGTCCAATAATTGCATAATGTATGCCCGGCATTAGCCTAGCTGGCTTTGGTCTACTCATGTGCCAGGAGAAATCAGATATGGCTAGACAGTGTCCGTTGTAAAACTGAAAGTATCCAATTTGTACATATTGTAGTACTATATAGCATTATATACATGAGAGTCTATGTCTAGACAGTGTTACTAATAAATACTAAGTCACTTTTATTACATAAAGTACAAGTACACACACATGAATAATATTTGTAATGTAGAAAGCAATCTGACTTAGAAGTGTTCATATTTACACAGTGCTCCACTTTTTCTACCAGAAAATATAGGCGTTTATCAGCACACCTACAAATGTAAAAAAATAAATATGCAGATTATACATATTATATTTAAGAAAATCTTACATTTGTATAGATTAAGAAAAAATATGATGCATGATGGGAGTGTTGACAATTAAGACCAGTCTATGAAGTTGAAATACAGCTTTACGCTGAGATCCTTGGGAAGGATGTCCCAACTGGGTAATTCTCTGTGTGAGGCATGTTACTACATACATTCAAGTACGTGAACTGTTTCTATACCACATTTTTTTTTTCTGTTGAGTCTTAAATACTTCTTGGGAGAAAATATACACTAGAAAAAAGTTCACTACAGTAAACCGTTCCTCAGAGTCCTATGCATCATGAGTTTTTTTCAAGGCTTAGTACATAGACCCCTTGGACAACAGAAAACAAATTGTGGTACAAAAACGGGATGTAGTTAAAATACCGACCATCGGCATGCTGGGAGAGGAAATCCCGGCGCTGGAATCCCGACAAGAGGGGAGATGCCCACGCCGGGATCCCGACAGCAGGCATGCCAGTGGCAAGTACAGCGAGAGCCATTAGGTCTTAGCTGTGGAGGTGGCGGGGCGGGGGGGTTTAGGAACCCTGAGGGGGTTAGAGTTAGGCTACATACAGGGGGGGGTGTTAGGCACCATGGGGGGGGTTAGGGTTAGGTACTAAAGGGGGGTTAGGTTTAGGCACTAATGGGGAGGGTTGAGGGTAAGGTGCAGGGTGCACAACAGGAGAGTTAGGGTTAGTGGGTTAAGGAGGGAAGGTTGGGGTACTTACCTCTCCCCTGTCGGGATTCTCAGCATCCCGCTGTCGGTCTTTTGACAGCAGGCATCCCGAGTGCGGGGATTTCATACCCAACCCATAAAAACAGTTCACGTACTTGAATGTATGTAAATGTCCCGTGCGTCACACAGAGAATCACTCAACTGATGCAACATTTTTAGCCGTTTCACATCCCTACACTATTCATCTCACATTACCAGAAATCTCTATTAAAGCTTCTGAACAATGTCATGAGGGCAATTATCCATAGATGCTGGAGATTTTCTTCTCCATCAACCATGTCTGACTAGTTTTCTAAATGAAAATTTTATATGGACATAGAGGCCATCAACAGAATACCTGGTTTGACTGGCTTGACATAAAAGATTCTCACCGTTTTAAGTCTTATCTTCCGATACAATCCCCCTCATGCCACAAGCTCACTTCCTGAGGGTAAATCTTAGGTCTCAAGCCCCCAGGGCCACAACTCACCAGTATTCCTCCTCCTCTGTGGTCCCGAATGGACCTCTGCCATTTTAACTCATCGCCGCCCTCCTCTTTCTGGTCCTACCTGTGTACTAATATGGTAGTTTTTCATTCTCACTCACATGTCTGCTCCTAATATTACCATCCACAAGGCAAACATTCTCCTTAGCTTTTTGTCTATTATTTTATTGATATAAAGTACGTTTGACTTTAGAATGGTTGTCAGTATCCAACTGTGTGTTTTAAGCTGTCCCTCTTTGGGACTTTTTGTTGCCACTTGTTTACTAGCATATCTATCTCTGTCAGGTAATTTGTTTCTCTTTTTTTTTGTTTTGTTATTTTAGGATTATTTTGAACTTTATTTATTTATTTATTAACAGGTTCTTATATAGCGCAACATATTCCATTGCGCTTTACAATTGGAAACATTTATAGAACAAAACAGGGTAATAACAGACAGACAGAGGTCAGAGGGCCCTGCTTGCAAGCTTACAATCTATAGGCATTGATACACAAGGATAGGTGCTATATATTGCAATTTGGTCAGCCAGAATGGAGAGTTTCTTGGTGGGCTGCATGATCCAGTCACAGGAATGCTGGCCAAATGTCAGGAGTATATGAAAGAAAGACAGTGTGTGAGGTTATGTGTGGATTGTGAGAGGGGATGTAATAAGACATGGAAGCTATGAAGGTTATGTGGTCGGTCCTGGAATCTGATAAGCTTGTTTGAAGAGGTGAGTTTTCAGAGAACGCTTGAAGGATTGAAGACTAGAGGTAAGTCTTATTGTGCGTGGTAAGGCATTCCATAGAGTGGGTGCAGCCCAAAGAAAGTCTTGTAACCGTGAATGGGAGCAAGTAATGCGTGGGGATGAGAGACACAGATCTTGTGCTGAGCGAAGAGGTCGGGTTAGGAGATATTTTGAGATGAGCGAAGAGATGTATGTTGGTGTGGTTTGGTTAATGGCCTTATGTGTAAGTAACAGTATTTTTTATTGAATATGGTAGAAAACTTACTCATTTACCTGTGGAGCAAGACAATCCTTATGGTGTATTTACTCATTGAGTGCAGAGCATAATACTACTGTCATCTCTGACAAACTGATGGAAATTCCTACCTTTATGAAGCATAAAACTGGGATATCGGAATAGCATAAAACTAGGACAGTGCTATACAATATAACTGGGACACCGATACAGTGCCTTTCCATGCCCACACATTTCTGCCCTACGTTCAATAACCAGTTAAATGTAACTCTTCCCACTAAATCTGTGTTACCGTCAACTTTTCCCTATACGCCAGTGGAGAAAGCCATATTGTGGGCTGATTTCATTCATGAGAATGAATCCAAATATATAAGAATTGGGGGCCTATTCATCTTTGGGGGCTGCATGGAAGGAGAAGGGGCTCCGAGAACAAGCCCCATCTGAAGATGGCATTTGTTCTAGCAGGCAAACTCCGAAAACATTACGTTTTCGGAGTTTGCTGAATATCAGGTGGTCCTATCAGAACCCTGATGATGAATAGCCCGTTACCATAAATATGCGGAAACTGGCATTTCCGCATGTGTAACGGGCCATTTAAGTTATGATGAATAGGCCCCTTAATTTGTTGCAAAATAATAATTTAAGGGAAAGATTTCTATTGGAAACACCTAGTCGGATAGTGGATGCATCAAGAACCATCCATGATCTGTCTGGTGTTATTGGTAAAAGCAGCCCTGCACTTGACAGAGTGATTCACGTATCATTGTTTTAGTTGTATTTCCCATCACAAAGAACACAGCATTGGACTGCAGCCGATATTCAACCAATTTAAAAAACAAACTCTTTAAAAACAATTTTAAACTCCTAACAATCATAGGGAGTCGATTCAATTAGACGCGAGAGAGGTGAGTTGCCATTGTTACAGATTGGAAACACTGCCTCATGGCCAGATCTCACTCTGGACTTGTGGATTTTTGTATAAAACCCTATGGAGCTGCAACAAAAATCTTCAAATGTGGCATAGCCGCGCTTACTTGAGGATGCTATTAAGTCGCAACTAATTGAATTGCCTGTTACTGTCTTCTCCCAACAATGTAACATTGGATGAGGGAGTGACCCTGTCATATAACTTTTTGTTTCTAAAGCCATTAGACCAGATCGTACAGTACACAACCTCAACAACACTGCTGGGAGATTTACATGTTACATAAAGGTCTTTTAGTGGCAGCAAGAGGTCCAACCCTTACGGACTTTCCTACTTTATTAGTAAATTTACTGGTAAGTATCTCAATTCTGCTGATAAAAAAAAAAAGAAGGCAGGGACAAGTGACTCTACTTCTACTCTCATGATTTGCCTTATAACCTTTCCTTATAAGTCATAGAGGTGATTTACTTCTTAAAGTTTGCCCTCTCCTAGCACACTACAATTCTACCCACCATGATTAAACATAATAATAATACAAAGGACAATTTACAATTATTTTTAAGATAAAAGATAGTCTTCATCCTAGCACTCTGTCACAACCCTTGAAGTTCCTTTATCCTGTCTGTTGTGTCGCGCTCTACTCTGGTGCTTCTAGCACACAAACTGCCTAATCTCAGCAGTTTGCTGCACCAGCTGAACAGTGCTAGAAGCACCAGAGCGACACCCCCGGATTGATAGAGGAACTGCACGGATTGCAACAGATGCAGTGTGCTAGAATGAAGACTAAGGGCTGCATTCAATTAGGTGCGAAAAGCCGTTTTCTGCGATAAAGTATCACGAGTGACGTTATTTCGCCATGCAAAAAGTTTCCTCCGTATTCAATTCCGGAGACTTTTCGCCAGTGCGGAAACTCAATGCAATGGAACCTGCGAAAGAATTTTGCCTATGAATAGGTGTCGAAAAAAAAGTGCAGAATTGGGGATTTGGGGTACAATCCTCGGGAAAGAAACCCTGCCGCCTTGGGACTGTCCCCCAAAGGTAAACTGCGTAAAAAAAAAGTTTAAAAAATTCTTTAGATCACCCCAAAAAACACTTTCATTTTGGAGGTGAAAAAGTCCAAAGTTGGGGGACAAATTTAAAAACTAGCAAAATAGACTCCAGGGGGGTCCCCAAGTATGCCCCAGGTGTTTTTAAGATTGCAGGTGGTTGCGGCAGGTGAATTTTTTACATTTTTTAAAACTTCACTTTAGCAACTTTAAAATATGCTTGCACCCATTTTCGTGTAACCCAAATTTACTGGGATGTTATTTTCAGCTTAAAAAACTGCTAAATGCTATTCTTCACCACTTCTGCAAATGCTCTCAATAGCTGCTAATTAGTGTATTTAAGTACCCCAAATACCTTCAGCAGGCCTATTCGGGGATATCTATAGTGATCCCCAATGTCAGTGCAACTTTTGGGGGGGGGTTCAGGCTGATTCCCCCAAATTTGACAGCACTTTTCGCCTGTTTGCGTTTCACCAGGTCCCGTTTTCGCCGATTTCTAATTGAATACGGGGATAAGCGGGGACGAGCGCGATTCTTTTCTGCATGAAAAAACAGCGATTTCGGCAAAAAGTCCGGCATGCGAAAAGTACGGGACTTTTCGCACCTAACTGAATATGCCCCTAAAAGAAGTACAGTACAGTGCTGTAAATCTAGAACTAAAATTTGCAGAGCTAAGAATTATGTGGTGGTAGATAAATAAATGCCCTAATCGTTATTATTAAAAGTAGAAGATCAAAAACAATTCTGATGCAACAGTAAACGGCTATATGTTTCTCTATCACTTCCGAGGGGGACAGATCTGATCTAATCAGATTTTGTTATTCAGGTACTGTATTCATCTTTAAGAGAGGGAACACATTATGGGCTCTATTTACTACAATCCGCATATTGAATGCGGATTGTAGTGTGATATTACCGAGTGAATTCGCATTGCGAATTCAGGTAATATCACAGGGATTTACTATAAATCCCTTGCAGGGACAGAGCTTGCGATAAAGCTCTGTCCCTGCGGATCCCATCCGCACTCTAGTCGCGGTATTTTCGGAAAAAATACCGCGACTAAGAGCACGCGCATGCGCCGACCGACCACCGCTACTACCCCCCCACCAACGCTAAGCCCCGCCCCCCGGCGCTAAGCCCCACCCCCTGCGATCGCGGACCCCTGCATCCCCCCCTCCCCCCCCCACGCGACCCCCCCTCCCTTCATTACACTTACCTGCATCCTTCTGGCCTCCGGTGGTCTTCTCCGGGCTTCCCGATCAGGTGATCTCCCATACTGCACTGGGGCCCGATCACCTGATGACCGGGCCCCAGTGCACTGTGGGAGACCAGCTGACCGGAGAGGAGCCATCACCGGAGGCCCGATCACCGGTCCCTGGATTCAGGTAAGTGAAAAAAAAAATGTTTAATTTTTTTTTTCTTTTTTTTTACAGCAATCAGCTTGCGGTCTCTTTAGACCACATAGCTGATTACTGGTACCGGCTCCCGCCTCTGCTCTCCCCGTTAGAGCAGAGTGGGAGCCCGGTAACCGGGGGAGACCCTGGATAACGCCACCTCCAGGTGGCGTTATTATCACAGGGCTTCCCCCGGTATTTTTTTACAATTTATTTTTAGTAACTTGCACACAGATCACATTTCCCATTACAATTATGGGAAATGCGATCTGCTTTACTAAAAATAAGTGATACTGGGGGTTGGAGTAGAATTTTACTAATTCTACTCCAATTGCCCTGTAATAAATACAGGTGAAACTAAAATAATGTGAAAAGGGTGTGAAAACACCCTTTTTCACTTTATTTTAGTAAAAATAATGTTAATAAATAGAGCCCCTTGTCATAAACATAATGACCTATTAGCGCAGTTGGAAACGACATCATACAAGCTACAGTAATATTGGTTATCTTACAAATATTTTTCAATAACATGGCCAATATAAGAATATAAAATTACAGAAAAGAAGAGGGATTATAAACTGTATACGCATGACTTTAGATTGTGGTACTTCTGTAACTAGATATTCTCACGAACATTTGTTTATTTAAAGCTGTGCAAACTTGAAGAACGAATTGTGAACTTTGTAGCATTATTGGGCTTTAATGAATAGACCTTAGTGACTAAGCAAACACCAAATCAAAACACATTATATATTGCACAAACAGTAAGTAATTTAATAGGTGGTAAGTACAGTGCTATCTACACATGAGCTCTGCCAATTTGGTCACACATATGGTGGAGTCAAACACAGTTCTTACCATGCAACAAGGCCAAAGTCCAGTTCAAAGTGTCCAATCACCCACACACGTTAACTTATTATTACGATCCTTTATTTATAGAATGCCAACATATTATTAGAACTTTACAAATAATATTTAATCATTCACATCAGTTCGTGCCCCATTAGAGAGTATGGAGGAGATTTATCAAATCTTGTAGAGAGATAACGTGTAAAAGTTGCTCTTAGCAACCAATGTCTGTCATTTTTCTAGCACAGCCTGTAAAATGACAATTAGATACTGATTGGGTGGTACTTTCTTTCTCTCCAAGATTTGCTAAATCTTTCCCTATAGTTTAAATTCTGTACTACACAAACACTAACATTAATCTGCCATTGTGTTTTTATGGACTGTGGGAAGGAACCAGATAAACTCATATAAACATGGAAAGAATATACTATCTCTACACACTGTCCTGGACATAATAAAAGACCATGGCCCTCATTCAGAGGCGCTCGCAAAAAGCGAGCGCTCATTCTGAATGAGGGTGACCACTTCCTTTTTTTTTAGTGCGGCCTCCTGGTCGCTATATAAGCTGTGGGTTACCACCCACAGCTTAGCGACCGACCAGGTTGATGGTCGCAATGGTGTACACCATCGCGACCATTGGGGCTTGCGACGAGACCCTAAGGTTGGTCTCGGCAACCCCAAGCCCCAGGGAGTTTCCTGCTCTGATCGAGCAGGAAACTCCCCACTGACATCACTGATGATGTCAGTGCGGCCGCCCACAAAACCTTAAGGAATGCCTCCGTTTTGGAAACCACCCCCCCGGCACGCCTACAAAATGGGGCGAGCTGTCGATCAACATCGACAGCTGCCCTTTTTGTAGAGAACTCCGGGGCTTGCGCACGCGCAGTGAGGCCGCTGCGCGTGCGCAGGGCTAACCATCGACCCGGTTGCGAGCACATCGGCGCTTGCGACCGGGTCTGAATGAGTCCCCATGTCCTCAGTGCCATGGTATAACAATGCTAACCTACAACTATTATGGCCAACCCGCACTAAAAATACTTTTGAAGGAAAAAGTGTATTAATTCATAAGTTCTCCACGGAGAGTAGAATCCTGGATAGTGTTCCTTTAGCAGCATAAGACAAATTATATTATCTGTCACCAAAGGGCCTCAACAGTTACACAGTTTTACACATCAAACTCATTGGCGTTAATTTTATTACTACATTGATTTCATAAGCATCATTAAAAGTTATTTTAATGCTAGTACAAGGAATGTAATGATTGGGGGAAGGTGTGGAGCAAAATAACCCACTGTTTGCAATGCTACAATACCAATTTTACTAGTGTTCCAGTGCACTATGGAGCTCATTCAGACCTGCACGCAAGATGCGATCGCTCGCTGGCAAAAAGGGGCCGGATATTTAAACGCTCGCACTGCGTTGTGTAAGGACGCCCACTATGTTTTAGCGAGCTACGGCAAAGTGAGCTCGCAAATGCCCCCTTGCCACTCGCAACACACGTCATCTCCCGAAAATGAAGGATTAATCGGGACCATCGTGAGCCATCGGAACTGCTCGCAGCCCTTGGGGTTGCCTTAGCCTGCCACAAGCACAGCGATCAGCACTGGCTGAAATACATGCAGGTGACGTTTACAATGACGCTACTTTGCTAATTCTGCACGCTCTTTAAACTGCGTTTTGGTGGCCAGACACGCTTGCGTTCGCACATCCACTCCCCCATTCACTAGCACGTTCCCCTGTTACCACCCACAAACGGCACCATCTGTCACTCAAAGCAGCGACCTGATAGTGGCTGACGTGCAACCAAAATCAGATCACAATGAATGTCTTGCGCACGCGCACTGCGAATTATACGCATGCGCAGATGGGCGAAAATTGCTCAGAGCGAGCGGGTCTGAATCAGGTCCTTTGCTTTTTTTAAAAAAATAATCTAACTCTAGTCATATGTGTTTACTGTATGTTGGTAAAACACAGGTCAAATGTGTTTAACAACGCTTTCTCACTCAAATATTTTACTTGTAATATAGATTGTGAATACAATGCCAGGCAGTGCGGGTTTGGTCTAAAAGGTGAATGTGAGCAGCCAATAGGGATTCACTGGCTCCAGTTGGGTGTGGTATAGTAGATCGAAAGGGTCTAGACCAGCTGCTGTTGAACTACACATCCCAGCATGTTTTTCAACAGTTATAGCATGGCCACATAGCAAAACTGTGGCAAGGCATGCTTTTTGGATGTGTAGTTCTACAACATCTGGGGGGCCGCTTTTTGCCCACCCCTAGTCTAGAAAATGCTTTAAGCTGGGTACACACTGGAGCGATAGGCATTCGTTCCGACTTCGGAACGAATGCCCTTGATTGGGGATTGCCCACACAAACTTGAACGAGTTAATGAACGACGGAACAATTACTGTTCCATCCTTTATTAACATACCACAGGTCGCTAGCAATTGTGCAGAACACCAAAGCTAGCACCCACGGGAGTACACAATCGCCCGTACACACTGAGCGATGTAGGTAATTTGTTGTTACGAAACGGCAAATTGGCCCTACATCGCTCCAGTGTATACCCAGCTTAAACATAACCCTAGCCTATCCCTAACCCTCCTCCTAGTGCCTAACCCTAACCACCCCCTTCCACAGCCTAATCCGAACCTTAAAAATGTTGTAAAAACATGTGTCGACCATTTGTACTTGTCAACCTATTGTGTGTCTAACTAGACACTGTCGACCTTTAATCTGGATACCGTTCCAGATCCTGGATCTGCATCAAGAGGTTAAACAAGTTCTATTGCGAGACGAAGATTAGGTAAGGATTAGTCTTCACACATGTAAATTAATGTCCTTGTTCTTTTCTATCCTAAAAGGTTATTAAATATCTGTCAGATTTGGCTCTAAATGTTTTGCATGAATGATTCTCATTTTATTTATCACTCAAACAGAATATAACTGTAATAATAACATTCCTTATACACCGAGAATTTCTATTTGTTACCTGGCACCTTACGGTGTACTTAAATCAGAGGCCCTTCCTTCAATTGGTATCATTATTACATTGGTCAGTGGACAATGGAGCTCATTCAGACCCGGACGCTAAGCTGCGCTCTCTCGCAGCTAAAAGGGGCCAGGTATACAAAATCCGCGATCGCAGTTTCTGGTGTAAGGACGCCCTCTATGTCTTGGAGAGCGACAACAGAGCGAACGCACGCCGGTGTAAATACGCCCACTTTTCTCTCAACACACATCATCTCCAGGAAGTGTATGAATAATCGGAACCATCGAGAGCCATCAGAGCTGCGCGCAGCGCTTGAGGTACACCATACCCCGCCGCAAGCACTGCAATCACTGTAGGCTGAAATACAACCAAGTGACGTGTACAATGACTCATCTTTGCTTATTATGCACACCCATAAAACTCAGGGCCTGATTCAGAGCCGGACGCTATTTGCGAACGGTCGTTCAAAAAAAGGGGCCGGCTATTTAAATTGAGCGCTCTCTCTTTGCGGTCTGTTGACGCCTCTATGTCTGAGCGAGCGAACGAAACATGCGCTCGCTATTTTGTAAAGACGCCCCCTGGCCGTTCACATCATACGTCATCTCCGCTATTAGATTAATCGAGTACATCGAAAGGAGTCTGAACTGCTCGCAGTGCTTGTGGTAGGTTTTACTTCCCGCAATCACTGCGAGCAGTTCAGGCTAAAAGACAACCAAGTGACGTGGTCGATGACGCTACTTTGTTAATTATTTACACCCATTAAACGCCCGTTTTGACCGTTTGGCATGCCTGCGTTCGGATCTCCACTCCCCGTTTTCAAGCACCTTCCCCTGTTACCACCCACAAACGCCTCATTCTGTCACTCAAATTAGCAGGCCCTCGCTGTTTTGCGAGCGCACGATTTCCGACCGCAATGACTGGTTGCCGCATGCGCAGATGTGCGAACATCGCTCGCAGCGAACGAGCGGCCGCTTACGAGCGGCTCTGAATCAGGCCCTCAGTTTGAAGGCCAGACACGCCTGCTTTTGCAGCACCACTCCCCCGTTCACAAGCACCTTCCAGTCACCACCCACAAACGGCACTGTCACTCAAAATAGCGTCCAGTCTGTGTACTACTAGCACACGATTCCCAGACGCAGTGACTGGTACGCGCATGCATTTTTTGACACATACATGCAATAATCGGCCATAGCGTTCGTCCGCAGCTTAGCGAATAGGTCTGAATCGGGCCCAATGCTCCTTACATTACAAGAGCCATAGAACATATGGAAGGGTGCATCATCTTATGACTAAAGGCCCCCATACATCAGCAATCAATTGTGGCAATTCTGCAATTTGCAAGCGATTGTGTACAAAAATCTGCAATGTATGGGCTTCACAGATCGTAGATTGCAAAGAAAAAAGTGATTGGAACTGTTAAATCAGATTGTCCAACATGTTGGATTTCACAGATGTATTGGGGCTGTAGATTGCTAGTGTATGGACATGATCAGCAGACCGTTACTAGTAAAATGATGGGCCTTTCAAGATTGGCCGATCTGTGTTAGCTGCAATCGATCTGCAAATCACTGAAAAAGATCTGTAATGTATGGGCGCAGATTGCTAGATTGGGAAATCCTAAAATCGAGCAATAACAGCCCCAATCGAACTGTGAAATCCAACATGTTGGACAATCTGATTAAACAATTCCAATCACTTTTTGGTTGCAATCTGCGGTCTGTGAAGCCCATACATTGCAGATTTTTATACACAATCGATTGCAAATTGCACGATTGCTGCAATCCATCTCTGATGTATGGGTGCCTTAAATCTTCAAATTGTGGTTTTCAGATTGCTGATGTATGGGGGCCTTTATATTAAGGCACCTTCTGCTCTGGTGCAAAAATATTTGCTTTCACTAAAGGCTCCCATACATCTGCAATGGATCGCTGCGATGTAGTTATCCTGCAACCCGGCATCGCAGGATCGCTGAAATCCAATATGTTGGATATCACAGATATGCCGACCACGATCAAAAGATGATCGTGATTGGCAGATCGGTGAAATGTAACAATTTCAGCGATCCTGCGATGGATTGTGTAACATCGATGGCCGCCGGTCGGTATTTCCGACCAGTGGATCGGCGTTTCTGATCCCATCGCTACATTGCGACGATCCATCACAGGTGTATGGGGGCCTTTACATGTACCTCTAGAAAACACAAATAGTTGGCTAAGGGAATGGGACCCAGTACTTCCAAATAAACCATCCCCACTAGATTTTATACTTGCAGTTGCTTTGTTTTAGGCAACGAATGCTCCATTTGTTTATATTCATTCCAAGTAGAAATACATGAGTCAGTTTGCCATTGTTGCCCCATTCCCATATCTGCAAGTGCCAATAGTATGCATTGCCTTGTGTTCACATTTGGCATGTGGTGTCACTGGTGTGTAACACATCATCAGTGGGTAACCAGCCTAATAAGATCTCTCACATACTTTGATAATTATTTTGTTATTAGTTATTTTCAGACAAATAAATGCACACATCACACCATATTAATAAACCTTTATTTTTATGGTGCCAACAGATTACATTGCGCTTTATAGAGGCTGATCGATCATGCACAGCAGTACTTGCTCAGGTGAGACTTATAATGAGCATTATAAACACATGTAAAAATGAGAGGTCAAAGTCATTTGTGAAGAGAAAAAAAATGTAAATGTCATTTCTGCAGGAAAGTAGTTAATGTATGTCAAACATAAAGGTTGTGTGGGATCTACGCACATTTCCAAGTTGCATCAGGTGTCCCCATTAATGTGGTCCTGGAAGTGGTCACTAAAGCACACCAAGTACTCCCCTTCATACATTCAAATCCTGGCTAGAGCATGTACACAACCTGTACAGCAGTAAGCATGCCTGAATGATGACATCTGTAGTGACCCATATGGTCACTGGAAACCCTCTTATACCCCTTTTCCACTGCCTAACAAACTCGGGTAGTTGCCGTGTCTACCTGGGACTCGGCTGAGTGGAAACGGCTCCAAGGAAAAAATCCCAGGTCTACTGATCCAGAATTTCTTCCCGGGTATCGAGCAGGGCTTTTAGCGGGTAAAACCCAGTAACACTGCAGTGGAAACAGTTCTTATCCAGGTTTTTTGACCCAGGTAATTGCAAAAGCCGCTGATTGGTCCTTCCAGGGTGCTGGCTGCTGATGTAATCACCCAGAGACCAGAGGAGTCGCTGGAATAAAGGATGTCATTAAAAATGTCATTAACTTTAATAAATAATAACAATTAAATATGAAATAAAATGACATAAATAAATAAAAAATAAATAAATAAAAAAGGAGGTCATTAAAAATGTCCTGAATAAAGGGCATTTTTAATGACATCCACAGGTTTTGCTGGGCTTACTTGGGAAAAACCCAGGACGGCGGTGCAGTGGAAACAGGGTCTAAGCCGGGTACGACCCGACAAAATGGCAGGTAAAAAATCCTGGGACAGACCTTAGATTTTGGTGGAAAAGGGGTATTAAGGTGCGTACACACTGGGCGATTACACGATTACAACATCGTAATGGTGCAATTGCTCAGTAATCGTGCACAAATTGTGCACTATAATGTAGAAAATGGGCAGTGATGCACTCTCCCGCTGGTCGTTTCCGACATTGGCCTGCATGTTCAGACGATGGACAATCTGTCGATAACGACAGATTGGCCATGTTCAGGAATGAAGGAGGGTGCCTACACTGAACGACTACAGGGGAGCAGGAATGACTGTACGATTACGATGTCGTAATCGTACTGTCTTTCCTAAGTGCCCAGTGTGTATGCACCTGTAGACTGTTCTCTCCTCTATCATAGCGAGTCGCTAACCCTACCCCTTCACCGTCATTGGTTGTATTGTTTTGTTTATAGTAATCCTATTTAATTTATTACCAGTTATTTATATAGCGCACAAATATTCAGCAGCACTTTACAGAGAATATTTGGCCATTCACATCAATCCTTGTCCCAGTGGAAATTAAAATCCACACACACACACACTAATTTTTGTTAGGAGCCAATTAACCTACCAGTATATTTTTGGAGTGTGGAGGAAACCGGAGCATCGGGAGGAAACCCACGCAAGCACAGGGAGAGTATACAAACTTCACACAGTTAGGGCCATGGTGGGAATCGAACCCATGACCTCAGTGTTGTGAGGCAGGAAAGGCAGGAATGCTAACCATTACAAAGTCTGTGCTGCCGATACCTTGTGGCACCTAAAGCTGGGTATACAATATATACGATCAGTTGTACAACATATTGTTCTGTTGCGGATCGGAGCAATATATACTATAGATCAAGGGTTCCCAACCACGGTCCTCAAGGCACACTAACAGTCCAGGTTTTAAGGATAGCCATACTTGAGCACAAGCAACTTAATTAGTACCTCAGTTATTTTGATTAGACCATCTGTGCTTTAGCATGGATATCACTAAAACCAGGACTGTTAGTGTGCCTTGAGGACCAAGGTTGGGAAACACTGCTATAGGTCATGCAGCGTTTACGTCCAATCCGTTGTTCAGGGTGGTCGTTCATCATATCATCCCATCTGCTTCTCTGCACAGCTGATGGGACGATGAAATGGACAACACCATGCTGCTACCTGCAGCATGTAACGATATATATTGCGCCATTGTACGTCGGATTGTTTAGAGTGTACGCAACGTGCAATGTATCATCCCGTCGCTAGCTACATACATTGTATAGTGTGTACCCAGTTTTAAAAATAATAGATAATAATCTGTCAATCATGCAACAGGCCAAATAATAAAGTTCACATAATGTAGTTATAATAACATAAGAATTTATCATATGTCTAACGCTGTCCTAGAATATCAAGATGTTTATCTGCACATGCCATGTTTGCATTTGCTACCCAGCAAGTACTGTTACTACACTGGCCACTTTGCTGTTTATTATATCACTACTTATGAAACTATTACAACATAAAAGTAAAACACAATAAAATAAGTCTACTACAGGCATTATTCAAATGTTAAAGCGCCCGATCTCCCGTCTAAAGTGGAGGGAGATTGCAGGGCGCTATTCAATTGTTGCTGCTGATCGCGCCCAAAGTGGTCAGGTTTTGCTGCGTAAAATGGCTACCCCCGACCAAAGTGCTGGGCGCGATGGCAAAAAGTGCTGTTTGGGTGCCCAAACAGGTCACTTTTCACCCATTTCAGCTCGCACCCCTCTGGGGCTGCGAGCTGAAATGGTGCGCTGGCAGCTGATCGCACCCGACAGGAGCAACAATTGAATAGCTCCCGTCAGGCGCGTAAAGGGGCGAAACAATTGAATACCACCCAAAGTGTAGATTTATTCAGCTTACTTGCTGCAGACCCTCATGTAAGCAAACATGAATAAGTTATTGAAGTTCCACAGCTTCTAAGTTCCTGACTACAAGTCAGGTTGGTTTCCCAGCTGGTCTGTGAAGCTGCATTGCATGCTACAGGCCTATGCCAGCAGTATTAGATTTGTCTTTCTATCCATAATATCAAAACAGACAAATATAGGATTAATAAACAGTTATGGCTATACCACTACCAGCAAAATAAAAAGCAATAGTCATATACACACAGCATCAGCCAAACCACCACAAATAGAATAAAGGGTATAACTGAGGTCAGGAATCCAGCAGCCTCCAAAGAGTTATAATAGGAACAGATGATGTATAATCTGCACTCTAGGGCTCACTGCTATGCTACATTTGTGGCAGTGTTTCTATACTCATACTACTGTAATGTACACAGCAGACTGTAGCAGTGGTAAGTAACTGTTATAACAATGTCTGGTGTCACATTTTATGGGTGCAGGCAGATATCTGTCACTGTAACCCGGGGTGCAGTGCTCAGGACATGAGCAGCACTGCTGGCTGTTAGTGATTACCTTAGTGTCAGGGCTCTGGCTCTCTTCCTCTATTCTCCCCAACAGTAGCCTGGTGATCACAGCCTGCCATGCGCAGTGACAGCAGCACCGCCTCCCTCTCCTCCCTTCACACACACAGGGAAGGTGGGGGAAGCTGGAGCTGAACAAACACAACTAACCCTGAGTTACTGCGACTGATACAAATATCACTCAACCTACTGCAAGACACAGAGGAGCAACTTTACCTCATGATCATAGTAAACACAGAACATGCTGCTACATGGGTGCTAATTTCATTAAATGTTTTATAGTAAAATTCGTATTGTGCTGAGACTTTAATTCGTTTAAAATGTCATTAACACACTTCAAAAGAAATTATATTGAAACATTTACATATTTGAAAAACTATCTACTAATCTTTAATTATATTATTATACTGTAGCACAGTGGTTAGCATTGCGGTGTCACAACACTAATGTCAATGGTATGATTCCAACCAAGGACCTAACTGTGGGCCTGATTTACAGCATACATGTTTACTCTCCCGGAACAGCTGGGCGGCTCCCGAAAGTCGGGTGGCTCTCCTGGCCTCCTGGAAAAGTAGGCATATCTCCCAGCCACCCCTTTGCATCCCCCCCTCTGCATCCCCATCTTTGCATTGTGAAGAGATGGCGGGGTCACAATGACACGATTGTGCGGTCACAGCCCTGCTCCGCCCCCAATACTGCATCATTTCCACTCAACAAAAAGGGAGGGAGCTGAATGTCATCAAGTATGACTTAGAGATGTACGCTAATGCAACCGCAGCGGTAAGTTTGTGCGTTTGGATGTGCGAAAATATGTAAATGTCGCAAATGCCATGGATACCCACTGGTGCCATCGCAAATTAAAGCTACTGCATACAAATACACAGCCATTGCAGATTATTCTATAATCGGCCATGTGAGTATGCCTATGGTTGCACAGAATGGCCACCGGGAACTGAGGTGTCAAAACCACGTTATTTGCGTACGGGATCGCAGACACAGGCTACGACATGACCTGAAAATGGCTGGGACACGCCTGCGTTCCTGCTGCCAAGCCCGTAGTGAGCTTAGCTGGGCAATGGTAATTTTTTTGGGGGTGGCCTAATGCCGGGCTTTATACTGACTGCAGGTGCCGTTTTACATTTTAGGGGTCTATTTATCAAGCAGTGAAAAGTGTGGAGAAGAGTAAACCTGTGGAGAAGTTGCCCATAGTAACCAATCAGCTCCTACCTATTATTTTATAGACTGTACTTGATAAATGCTACTTGAAACCTGATTGGTTGCTATGGGCAACTTTTCCACTGGTTCACTTCTCCACACTTTTCACTGCTTGATAAATAGACCTCTTAACCTGCAACCCGCCGAGAAGCAGCGGTCATAAATCGTGAATTAGGTCTTCTTAGTCCAAATGACACCGTCAGCATGTGACAACAAAGGTGAAAATTACTTATTATCCAGCACCAAACATCATCACAAATTGCACATTGGCGTATCTAGAATGGGTGCAGGGCCCCTGTGTCCAGGGGGTCACACACCCTGCACCCACATAATTATTATACTTACCTCTCCAGAGTATCGCGTTGGCCAGTGCTGCAGACTGAAATCACCAGGAAATTGTTAAGCAGCCATTTTCCCAGTGATTTGCGCTTGCACACTAGAGATGTCTCCAGGACCATAGCTAGGACGCCATGTTCCCAGAGACCTGCGCATGCGCATTAGACTCTGGGTCAAAACCAGAGTCTACTGCGCTGCCGAAGAGGAGGGGGCATGCACAGAAGATGCACACGGGCCTCCGCCTCTATTAAACTTCAACTGGTAAGACACCATTTTATAAGAGAGCTGGTAGATAGCACTTTAGTCTGCGTGAAATATCTGGCTAGTGAGGGGGGATATCACTGATATGCTGATCAAAGGTCTGATGTTACGTCTACTAAATGTCTTCCTACAAAAAATGTGGACTGGAATGCATTTGAAATTTTGATATGTCACGTTATGTTCCGATTTGTATACCACGCTGTGTTTTTGATTACACATCCAAAATGTGGAATGTTTATGTTATGTAACCAGAGACAACATTGAGAAAGATTTCAGGTGAAATTGAAACATCTGGGAATACTTTGTGGAATTGGTGCCAGTGACTGCTGGGAGACCACATGGTTATATCTCACAAGGGGATTCTGAAGGAGAATGTGATCCGGATACAGTTTACCCATAATCTGATATGTTTGCAACCTTCTAATTCCTGGTAGGCATCTAGTAGCCACTATTTTTGTTTTATCTGTATATTGTATTTTTGTAAGTCTTTATTAAAGCTTTTAAAGTGAATTCACACTATATAAAGCCATTTTTATCTCCCCATATGAATACGGAGTAACAAAGTGAATGACATATACTTCTCATTGTGGGATTTGATTACAGTACATGCCTGAACATTACAACTGTCTGTGGTATGTATGTTAGATGAGTTGCGTGTGTAAAGCCGCGTATCCACTACACGATATAAATATGAACGATAAAGATATTGTTATCATTCACTCGTTCATTAATTGTGCAGTGGATATGCCGTCAATGACCAGCGATGCGCGCTCCCGCTGGTCGTTGACGCCGTCGCTCATCACCCGAACTTGCTGTCCAACCTGACGATATTGTCAGGTTGTGCAGGTTCGGGGATGAGGGAGAGTGCCGGCACTGAACGATATATCGTTTAGTATGGGCTCAGGGCCTGATTCAGAGCCGCTCGTAAGCGGCTGCTCGTTCGCTCCGAGCGATGTTTGCCCAACTGCGCATGCGTACGGATCGTTATACGCATGCGCGAACCAGTCAGTGCGGTCGAAATTCATGTGCTCACAAAATAGCGAATGCCTGATAATTTGAGTGACAGATTGAGGCGTATGTGGGTGGTAACAGGGGAAGGTGCTTGAAAACGGGGAGTGGAGATCAGAACGCAGGCGTGCCTAAAGGTCAAAACGGGCGTTTTATGGGTGTGCATAATTAAAACAGCAGCGTCATTGACCACGTCACTGGGTTATTTTATAGCCAGAACTGCTCACAAAATTGTGGTAGCAAAAACCAACCACAAGAATAGCGAGCAGTTCATACCCTGGTCGATGTACTCGATTAATCTAATAAATAGCGGACATGACGTAGGATGCGAGCGGCCAGGGGGCGTAGTTTCCCAAAAAACGACCGCAAGGTTTGTTCGCTCGTTCAGACCTAGAGGCGTGAACAGACCGCAAAGAGCGAACGGTTCATTTGAATAGCCACCCCTATTTTCGGGACGAGCGAGCGCAAATTGCGTCCGGCTCTGAATCAGGCCCTCAATGTCCACTGCACAATATAATGAACGATAACGATGTCTTTATTGTTCATTAGTCGTGTAATGGATATGCGGCTTTAGTTGTGATTATTTCTGTTGTCTGGATCTGGTGTGTGGTACTTATGCTATTACATGGGAGTGGTTGTGTGGATTGAATGGAGGAGACCGTTTTCATTGGGAAACAATCAGTTTATTGAGTAGACACCATCAGGGGCTGGTCCACAACTTTCAGCCTGGTGGGCAAACACAAGCAAGTGGCCCCGGCTTTTCTACCTGTACATTGTAAAACATATCGGAGATTGGCCCCGTTAGGATAACGCCATCTCCAGCTGGCGTTACCCTCCTATAGGAGCCTATGGGCTACTATTTAGCAAATTCTTCTGGAGAGAGGTGCTCCAGATCCCTCTCTGTTGGCCTCTGGTGACATATGCACAAGCCATCAGCCATGCATGCACAGTGGGCCTGATTCCGAGCTGGCCGCTCTGACAGAGCGCTCGCTCTGAATCAGGGCTGGCATTCTTGTTATTTAGAGCGGCTTCCTGGCCGCTCGCATAGCTGTGGGTGACCACCCACAGCTATAGCGAGCGGCCAGGAAGATGGTCAAGACCATCGGGCTTGCGACAAGACCCTTGTGGTAGGTCTTGTTGCTGCAAGCCCCAGAGAGCTTTCGGCTCTAACAGAGCCGAAAGCTCTCCCAGTGACATCACTTGTGATGTCAGTGGGGCCAGCCCCAGACGGTAGGCGTTCCCATGGGAATGCCTCCGTTTGGGCAGCCATGCCCCCGGCCTGCCCACCAAAGGGGGCGTGCTGTCACGCAACATCGACAGCACGCCCCCTTTGGTACGGGACCTGGAGCGACGGAGTGCCCGTCGCTATCCGGTTTTCACGCATGGGCACGACAGAGCCGGCTCCATCGTGCGCATGCGCACTGGCCTACCATAGACCCGGTTGCGAGCGCACAGCGCTTGCGACCGGGTCTGAATCAGGCCCTGTGTGCACTGAGGACCCAAACCAGAAAGCTTACAGCTCTTTACCAGGGCAGGCTCTTATCGAAGCCCGTCTCCATGCAAGAGGATTTTAGTAAATTTGCATGAAAATATTAATTTACACATTGCGACTTTGGGTGTAAAATATTTATAACATCTGCATTAAAAAGGGTATTACGATAAATATGTCCCTTAGTAACAGAAAATGGTGCTTACCTGCAATCCCTAGGTTCAGTTTTATGGTGTTGAATGCGATTGGTCCCTCATCCATCCACTCCAAATCTGATCGCAGACACCAGCCATGCGGTAAGGGGGTAGATGTAAACATGCTGGTAGGGGGCATAGGCACAGATGGGAAGAAGGCAGAGGCACAGATGGGGAGGTGGTACAGGCATTTATTGGGTGGGGAATGAAGCTCAAAATTTTCAGGCAGTGAGAGAGAAAGGGGAAAGGTGACAGTGGTGGAGACTGCAGGAGAAAAGTAGATAGTGGGAGAGACTTCATGGGAAAAGGAGATAGTAGGGAGACTGCAGTGCAGGGGATAAGGGGACTGTGGTAGAAACTGCTGAGAAAAGTCGACCATGGGAGAGACTGCACGGGAAAAGGAAATAGTGGGCGAGAGTGCAGTGCAGGGTATTTGGGGACTGTGGTTAAGACTGCAGAGGAAAGGGGACAGTGGGAGAGATTAGAGGAGAAAGAGGACCATGGAAGGGACTGCAGGGAAGAAGGGGACAGTGGGAGAGCCTGCAAAGACGAAGGGAACAGTGAGACAGAATGCAGGGGGTTAAGGGGTAGGTGGGAGAGACTGCAAGGGATAATGGGCCAGTGGGAGACTGCAGGGGTGAGGGGACAGTAGGAGAGACTGCAGGGGAAAGGGAGAACCTGTCAGAATAACAATGGAAGTGATCCTGCAGCCAGGGCCGGATTATAGGCGGGGCGGACAGGGCAGTCGTCCGGGGGCCCCCACACTTTGGGGGCCCCCACAATGCCGCAAACATTAGCTGGAACCTGGCCACTCTAAAATCTCACTGGCTGGCTCCTACGTCCCGCCTCCCGGCAGCATCACACAGCACAGCAGCAGTCAGTCAATGCAGCAGCAACCCTGACGACTGTGGCCGACTGTAGAAGCCCCGCCCCCTTTGATGAACTAATGCCGCGATTCGCTGGTGAGTAGGGGGCAGGGCCTAATTCCGTGAAGGTTCCGCCCCTTTTAACAGGTAAGTGTATGCTACTGAGAGAGCGTGCGCCGTGCACACACTCCTTTAGACCCTCTCAATCTCTCTCTCTTCCTCACTCCCTCCACTGCTCTCTCTCACTCTCTGTCCCCTAATCCTGTCCACAGAGCCGGATTTAGACCTCAGGGGGTACACTCTGGGCCCAATGTTCTGAACCTTGCTCCTCCCTTTTGTTGTGGTCAGAGATCCTGCAGCCCACTTTATTTTAGACCTAACCATCCCCTGCACAGACCACCCTCCACCCACAGCACAGACCCTCACCCCTCAGTGCCTTTCTTCCCTCACCCCTCACAGCACAGACCCCCCTCAATAGAGAACCCATTCCTCTCACAGCATAGACCTCCTCTACCGTCACAGCACAGACCCCCCCTCCGCTCTCAGACCACTGCCTCCCCTCACAGATCCCTTACAGCATAGACCCTCTCCCCTCACAGCACAGACTCCGTGCCCTCACAGACCCCTCTTAGCATATAGACCCTTTCCCCTCACTCAAATGATCCCTCTCAGCATAGACCCCCCTCCCTGCCAGCTCGGGAAAACTTACCTGCCCGGGACACTGCAGACCTGCATGGTTCTTCAAGTAGCTCCAGCGGTCCTGCCTCCTTAACAGCGGCACAGCAGGAGACCAAGTAAGTGACAGTGAATCACTGTCACTGACTGCGGGCGCAGCGGCACCCTCCTCACCGCGGCGCACCATTCAGCACTGGCACCATCCCCATCCTGCCTAATGATGGGGCAGGCACGGTCTTTCAACTATGCCTCCTCCTCCTCCAGGGGCAGGGCCTCGGACATGCTGCTACAACAACACTGCCAGTATGTTTGTCCTGAGCCACGAAACCTCCCCCCCCCCCGGCTGGTGCTGCTAGAACCAACAGATCATATCACAGACAGCGCAGCAGGTTCTCTAGGGCCTGATTTCAGGGGGGGGGCTGGCCATGGGACCCGCCGGGCCCATGGCCTGGGTTTCGTAGCGGTATATCCGGCCTTGCCCAACTCTCAGCTGTCTCCCCAAAGTGTTTCACTGCTCCTTTCAGAGCAGTGAATCTTTTAACTGCTCCTTTCGGAGCAGTGAGACAAGTGCGCATGCGTGACCTACAGGTACTCTTCACAACCCGGGACTCCTCTCATAGGGAAGGAACGGGTTGTGAGCCCCAAGCAGGAGCAATCGCCATCTGAAGATGGCGAATGCTCCCGCACTCAAGCTCTGAAATATTGTATTTTCGGAGCTTGATGAATTCTGCCCCAATACTAGTGTATGGGGACAGCGGGCCATTCCGCGAGAGGAAGGTAAGTAGGAGATATCTGTGATACTAGTGTATGGGGACAGCGGGCCATTCCGCGAGAGGAAGGTAAGTAGGAGATATCTGTGATACTAGGGTATGGGGACAGCGGGCCATTCCGGGAGAGGAAGGTAAGTAGGAGATATCTGTGATACTAGTGTATGGGGACAGCGGGCCATTCCGCGAGAGGAAGGTAAGTAGGAGATATCTGTGATACTAGTGTATGGGGACAGCGGGCCATTCCGGGAGAGGAAGGTAAGTAGGAGATATCTGTGATACTAGTGTATGGGGACAGCGGGTCATTCCGGGAGAGGAAGGTAAGTAGGAGATATCTGTGATATCTCCTGTTTTACCTTCTTGATGAATGGCCCGATAACTTAATTTCTACAATTGCAGGTGAAAAATTGTAATTTTCCTCTGCTTTCGTAAAAATGAAGTGACGTTGAATAGACCCCTATATATCTCACTCCGTCCCCCTCTCTCTCTCTCTCTCTCTCTCTCTCTCTCTCTCTCTCTCTATCTCTATCTCCCTGTCCCTCCCTCTCTTTCTCCCTCTCTGTCTCTCTCCCTTCCCCTAATCCCCCTGGCAATTTTATTTATGGGGCCCCCACAACTCAGTTGCCCCGTGGCCTCCACAAGTCTTAATCCGGCCCTGGCTGCAGCAGCAGCAGCAAAGGGGGTTATAGAGGCTGGTGTATGAACAGTCTGCAGTATAGACATCTTGCTCCAGTCCACATGTTAAAAAAAAAAGAAAAGTAACCCAGCCAGCAGGTAGCCCCACAGGAGCGACGGCCCACCAGGAATCTTCCCGGTGATGCCTACGGCCAATCTGCCACTTGAGGCATGCCATTGAGGGGTGTGTTGTGCTATGTGGCATGTCTAGCTCCACGCAGGGTAATTATCGTTGAACTTTAATATATTGGCTAATCCCAGTATTTATTTATTTATTTTTTTGCAATATATATTTATTGGTTTTAAATGAAAAAACAGACAGTACTTCCAAAATGCAAACAAATTATACAGCATTGCTATATAGAATAAAACTATACACTGATATATATTTTCGAAACCTATATTAGAAATCCAAAACATACAATGAATAATTCACTATCAGAAAAAAAAAATATATATATTTCTATATACATATATATATACACAAAACAAACACACACACATATACACAACAAAATAAAAGACGAAAAAGACCAGACTGGGGAAGACACATTGGGAATGTGGAGAATAGGGGGACCTTGAACACCAAATATTCAAATCAAAACTGTGGCGTATTCAGTGGAAGTTTTAAACTCAATCCAAGGGAGCCAGATGGCAGCAAATTCACCGTATTTCTCAACTCCAAAACGTAAATCCTCCATATCCATATAGAGGTCTATTCGGGCAAACCATTCCTTAAGTGATGGAGGAGCTACTGATTTCCAGTGAATAGGTATTACAGCTTTCGCTGCACTATTTAGGAATTTGAGGAGAGATTTTTTATATAATGTTAACGGCCCAGGATATAGGTTTAGCAGCCAAAAGGAAGGATCTGGGGGAACAACCTGACCTAAAATTAATGCAGAAACAGAAGTCACTTTCTCCCAAAAGGGGCGCAATGCCTGGCAGTCCCACCAGATATGTAGGGGCGAACCTTCTGCGGAGTTACATCGCCAACAGCAATTAGATACAGTAGGGAACATTTTAGCTAGTATTTGAGGGCATCTATACCAGCGTGTGATCACTTTATAATGAGTTTCAATAAACAGAGTAGCTGACTGAACTGGCAAAAGAATTATCAAAAATCTTAAGTCTGTCCTGAGGGGAGAAAGAAACTCCCAAATCTCTTTCCCAATCATCTAGAAACTTGGGGGGTAAAGAGTATATATTCTCAATCAATAGTCGATAACATAAAGAAAGAGAATGGGTCGGGCGAGTATCCATCAAGCACATATTCTCAAAGGAGGTCAAAGGTCTATTGCAAGCCAATCGCACTGCTCCACTTTGAACAAAATGCTTTAGCTGGAGGTATCGCCAAATTTCTGCTGCTGGCAGGGCCCATTTATTCTGGAGAGAGCCAAAAGATATGACCCTACCTGATTCCACCAACTGCCCAACCCGGGAGACTCCCTGCTCAATCCATTTGTGAAACAGATGTCCAGAAGTACCTGGGGGGAAGTCGGGATTGTCAAACAACGGTGTCAGGGGTGAAAATAGAGAAGATATCCATGAACATCTCCTCAGTCTATTCCATCGAACCAGGGTAGGGCCTATTGTGGGATGAGACAGACCAGGAACCTTGGACCTCCATGGGTATGTAGAGAGGACCTTAGATGCTGAGTAGCTTTCCAACTGAACCCACTGTCTAGCATCTCCAACCCTCGTCCAGTCCATTATGCGACCAAGCATAATTGCATCGTAGTAAGTGGGAAAGTGCGGAAGTTGAAGCCCTCCCATTGTCTTGCGTCTAAATAATATAGCATGTTTAAAACGGGGTTTGCGACCCCCCCATACAAAATCCCTCACTATATTTTGTAACTCCTGAAACCATTGTTTAGGTATATGTATTGGCAAAGATTGAAGTAAATATAAGACCCTAGGTAGAATATTCATTTTAATCACACCAACCCGTCCCAACCACGAGAAGGTTTTATTCGTCCAGGTCTTTAACTCTAATCGCAGAATCTGGAGTAATGATTTAAAATTATGGTCAAATAGCTTAGAGAGTTCTCTATCTAGTGTAACTCCAAGGTATTTGAGGCTAGATGTGTGCCAGGAAAATGCAAATGTATGTTTCAGCGAGGCTATGGAGTGTGGGCTGGCTGTGAGGTTTACTGCTACGGATTTTGAGCAATTAATCTTGAAATTAGACAGAGCACCAAATCTACTAAATTCCGCTACTAAATTAGGGACGGAGGTAACTGGGTTGGAAAGCACCGCTAAGAGGTCATCCGCAAATAAAGCCAATTTGTATTCATTTTCCCTAACCCTTATACCTTTCACATTGGGATTAATCCTAATAGCACGTGCCAGGGCCTCTATACAGAGCACAAAGATAAGAGGGGATAGAGGACAGCCTTGTCTAGTACCGTTACTAATCCTAACCGTATCAGATAATACCCCATTAATCCGAACCCGAGCCGAAGGGAAGTGATATAGCGCCATTATTCGATGTAGACATTCAGGACCCAGACCTATGTGCGTTAGAACACCCTGCATAAACAACCACTCAACCCTATCGAATGCCTTTTCGGCATCAGTGGAGAGGAGGATAACTGGAGCTGAGTCACCGTTGGCCAAATGTATCAGATCTATTACTTTAGTGGTATTGTCTCGAGCCTCCCTCCCCGGGACAAAACCCACCTGATCTGAATGTATAAGATTCGGAAGTAAAGTTTTAAGCCGATTGGCCAGGAGTTTAGCAAATAGTTTAATGTCTACATTGAGCAATGATATCGGACGATAACTCGAACATTGGGCTGGATCTTTCCCCGTCTTAGGGATAACGGTAATGTGTGCCTCAAGGGCTTGAGGCGAGAAGAATCGTCCGTCTGTAATCGCATTAAAAGCTAGGAGCATTTTGGGAAGCAATATTTTCTGGAACGATTTATAGTATATAACAGAGAAACCATCTGGGCCTGGGCTTTTCCCAGATGGGGTTGTCTTAAGTGCCCCCTCTAGCTCAGAAAGGGAGAAGGGTGATTCCAACCAGACCCTGTTTTCATCCGTGATAGTTGGGAACTGTACGTCGCGAAGATATTGTGCTACCAACCCTCGAAACATGTTAATCTCATCTGGGGACTTAGGGTCTCTCAGGTTATATAGCTTAGTATAGTATGATTGAAAATCAGATGCGATATCCCGAGAGAGTGTGTGAGTCTCGCCCGTGGGAGCATTAATAGATTGGATAAATAGACAGGCTCTTTGTGCTCTGAGGGCCCTAGCTAAGTACTTGCCCGGCTTATTCCCCCACTGGAAAAAACGACCTCTACAAAGGCGGAAATCGCGTCTCACTGAATCAAAAAGAAGTTTGTTCAGGGCTACTCTGGTAGCTGTCAACTCAGTGAGAAGTTGGGGAGAGGGACACCCTTTGTGAGATGTCTCTAATGACTTAAGCCTCTGCAAAAGAGAATCTTTTTTTTCCGTTTTTTCCTTCTTCAGCATTGACGCCAGCTGGATCAGTTTACCTCTGAGGACGCATTTATGAGTCTCCCAGACCGTAACACTGGAGACCTCCGGAGTTTCATTAATTGAAAAATATTCCTGTAGGGCCAACTCCAGTTGAGTCTTACAACGAGGGTCAACTAGAATTTGTTCATTCAATCGCCATAAGCATTGTTTAACAAAGGGGTATGAGGTCAACAGCGTCACGGAGATGGGAGAATGATCCGACCATGTAGTGGGCCCAATGTCAGAATGCTGAAGAAGGTGAAGGAACCTATGCGGTAAAAACAAGTAATCGATTCTAGAATATACATTGTGTGGCTTTGAAAAGAACGTATAGTCTCTATCACTGGGATGCTGGAGCCTCCAGGTATCTATCAGCTGATGTTCATGCAGGGTACGTCTTATTTGCCTATGTCTCTTTGTGGAGTGTCTAGTGGAGGGTCTTGAAATATCAAGTTCAGGTTGGACAGACCAGTTCAAATCCCCACCAATGACAGGGATACCAGACACCAGAGGATCTATCTGATCAAGAAACTGAGCAAGAAACACCGGCTGGTTCTGGTTGGGTACATAAACATTAATAAAAGAGTACAACTGGCCATATAAAGAGCATCTAACCATATGTACTCTACCCTCTATCAACACAGTATGTGAAAAATCTTGAAAAGGGAGTGTCTTTGAGAACAGCATGGCCACTCCTAATGATTTAGAACTACTATTGTTACTAAGAAAAACATTGGGATAATTACGATCTGAAAATCGAGGAGCTGAACCTGACTTAAAATGCGTCTCTTGAACAAATACCACCCCCGCTTTAGCTGCATAAAAGTCTCGGAGAGCCCTAGAACGTTTCTCTGGAATATTGAGTTCCTTGGCATTGACAGAGACTATTTTAATAGTCTGCATTCGCGCATTAGCCAGCATCATAAAAGTAAAAAAACACTATGTGGACAAGGTGAGGGAAAGACACAAAAGGAAAGTACAAGGGGGAAAAAAAACAGACAACATACAACCCACATAACATACAAAACTTAACAATCATACAATGCAATAAACTGAAAATGCAAAGAATTATATAAAGAATCATATAAACGGTACCACCTGAAAGCCCGGACATATACATGTCTAGTATCCCAGGGGGCGCCATGAACAAAAAAAAGAGAAAATCAAACAAACACATAAACAAGTATGATAGAACCGCCACTTGGGAGCTCAGGCGTAAAAGACACGACCGAGACCAAGATATAAAAGGCGGTAAGGGGGTCACCGGGGGTCAGTGACCACAGCATCCCTGAACATTAAACGAAACTGTTAAGTAATGAGTACACTCAAATATACGCAACTCAATAAAGTATACAATAACTAAACAAGTTATCTATGGTAGTTGGCCTACAATAAAACAGGTCAATGGGTTTATATAGCCGGAACATCGTTATAGAAATGAAGCATATCACTATCGACAAGATACATATCCTAATAGTATATTACGTCAGCTAGAAATTAAACATATCACAGAACTATAACTGAGCAAGAATTAACGAATAATTTTCACGAAGGAAGAAAAAAAAAAAAAAAAGGCTTTTTTGCGAGACAATAGAAGAATGGAACCAAACCACTCCAACCTGAGTCAGAATGTAGTATTCATTCCCCTCTGACAAGAAGGTCAATCCAGTAGCTTGCTCGGAGGAGACCAGTCGTGTTTAGGTAAGGGACCCGAGAGTACGTGGGACCTTAGGAGGTTTAGGATTACGATGCACCCTCTGCCAGTCATTGTTTGGGTGTGCAAGTTCCTCTGGGATGGAGCGTAGTAAAGGCTCCTGCCAATCCGGTAAGACAATCAAAGGCAGACCCAAATTTGAACAGAAGGAAGCAAGATCCGCTGAGTCCTTGAAGGTATACATCTTGCCATTGTGAGAGACTTGAAGGCTAAATGGGAAGCCCCATCTATATTTGATCCCCAGCTTGCGGAGTTCTGTAGTTAAAGGCTGAAGTGCTCTGCGTTTCTGTAAAGTCGACCAGGACAGGTCCTGAAATATCTGGATATGCTGATCATCCACACTGATAACATCTCTCTGACGCACTGTGCGAAGAATGTTCTCCTTCTGGGAAAAATAGTGAAGGCGGCAAATTATATCTCTCGGGCGGTCTGAGGGGGCACCTCTAGGCCTCAAGGCACGATGAGCCCTGTCAAATTCAATTCGGGAATTAGGATCTGCACCTAGGAGCTCATTGAAGACTTTAGTGAGAAAGTCAATAATACCCTGAGGTGGAATATCCTCCGAAACTCCCCTGATCCGCAGGTTATTCCGTCTTCCACGGTTATCCAAATCGTCCAAGCGATCATGTAGTTGTTGAAAATCAGAAGCTTGACGGAGGACAACCGCACGGAGAGCGTTGTGGGCAGCTGCCGAATCAGAAGTAAATTCCTCCAGGGAGACTAGTCTAGTGTCGAGCTGGGACATTTCTGATTGGATAGAGGCAATCTCTGATCGTACAGTATCACGAAGTCGGTTCTCCAACTGCTCAAAGTCTTGTTTCGTGGGCATGGAGCGGAGCATAGTCAGGATCTGAGAAATCCCCTCTGAATCCGCAACAGGAGCATGATCAGAAAACTGTTCCTCCATCTGAGACGGGAAATCAGGGGCCTGTGGTATATCGGGTGTGGAAGGAGCCGATGCGTCCTCTGTAGGAGCCGATCCCTGCGGGAGGAGAAACTGACGCAGAATAGAGGATGACGTGTTGTCCGAATGAAGGGTAGAGTCTTGTCTTTGGGATTTTCTCCCTGTTTTTTGGGAGTTCTGCTTGCCTTTCACCATGGAGCAAATATAATGAAGATACTAGATAACAGTAAGGCAGCACATAGGAGTAAAATACGATTGCGCAAGTAGAGCGTTAGGTCACCAGGGACGCCGCTGCCACCTTTCCCCCAAAAAGCAGCTAGGCCGGCATCATTAAGCGTTGAGTGTTGGTAGCGCCCGCAGAAAAATTGGGTATCATTAGGGCATAAGAATTGGCGTGTGAAATCAAAAGCAGGCTCATATATCTATTAACTAAGAGGTTTGTGAGATGTCTAGAACAATTACAGCAGCCAACCACTAGATGGGGCACTAATCTCCAAATAAAGGACAATCCCCATAGAAAAGTCAGTGATGAGATATCCCAGCAAAATGTAAAAATGTGATATATAAAATATAAAAGATTTACTTTCCTGCTGTGCTGGCCAACTGTGAGGCTGTAATGGGGAAGCAACTTGAGTGAGTGATCAGGGTTTCCGATTTCTGAGGGAGCCTGCAGTACTTCCCAGGAGACACACTGCCTGTCTATTCACATGTGCAGGCAAGATGGTGGGGTGCAGATCTGCAGGATCAGCAACCTCCACAGCTGGGGCTGTCCGCGCAGCCCAGTGAAAGTGCCCACAGGAGTCCGTCGCGGGGGCAATCCGCCCTCCACTTTCCCCTCCGGATGCTAATGGTGTGAAGCAGCGGGTAAGGAGAGGTCCCAGCGGCAGGAGGCAGAAACGCCGCTACCACAGGTCGCGGCTTCCACACGGGGGTAGGCCCCGATCTTCACGTCCGGCGCCGGAGGCTACGGAGCCCGCGGAGAGCAGCCAGGAGCAGCACCAAGCTTAGGTAAGGCTGCGGGAGGCAGTAAGATTGTGGGAAGGGCAGGAGTCACCCTGTAAATGGCGGTATAAGTCCCGCTACAGCCGGAGCTCAGGCGCCGCACATCCACCTCGTCCACCGGCCAGACCACGCCCCCCCAGTATTTATTTACAATTGGTAAGAGTAAAAGGAGGGCTTACAAAAATATACTGAGCATTGTACAAAATACACATACACAGTGCTATATTATGCTACACACATTACACACAATACTGCACTACACATCACTGTGCATTATGCTATACACATACTGTACATAGCACTGTGCAATGTACAATATACAGAGCTCACATATACTAAGCACTGCAATATATCTATCATGTATACATATTTATAATGTGTGTATATATGTGTAGATATATGGTATATAGAGTTATGGTAAGAACTTACCCTTGTTGACTATATTTGTTCGAAGTCCATAGGGTCCACAGGGATTACCATGGGGGGGTGTAGTTGTATGGAGTGAGCCGTGCACCAAACAGTTAAGCTTTAGCTCCCAGCATGCACCGGTCCTCCTTCATATATACCCAACACCCAGCCACACAGTTTTCTAAATAAGCCCAAGAAAGGAGTAGGAGAGAGGAGAAGGAAGCACATTACTATCAAGAAACACACTCACAAAAGATGAGGGAATCAGTGACCAAGAAAAAAACACCCAACGAAGCCAGTTGCATCAGGGTGGGCGCCCTGTGGACCTCGAAGAAATAGCGTTAACAAGGGTAAGTTCTTACCATAACTCTTAATTTATTTTTTCAGGGTACATAGGGGGTCCACAGGGTTACCATGGGGACATCGTAAAGCAATTTCCCCTATGGGAGGGGACGCTGCTGAGCAGAAAGGAGAATCCTGCACCCAAAGAAAGCATCCTGAGAGGCAAAAGTCTCAAAAGCAAAAAACCTAAGGAAGGTGTGGATGGAACCACACACTCTTCAATCAAAATGAAAACCCCGGGATACCACTTATGGAAGGAAACTAATCTGGGTACTGAGGACAGCTCTGTCCTAGATAAGAAATAAAAACCAAGCACCCAGAAAACCTTAAAACCATAAAGTCATAACCTCTGGGTGAGTACCCTTAAAAATAAGAGTGCTAAGCTCTGTGACAGATGCTTCCTTGCCCCAAGCATCATCCTGACCACAGAGCTAGAGAAGCTTTTGGCTCTTAAGAGGGATAACTCAAGAGCCACGCCGTCAAAGATAGACGAGGAAAGTCCGAGTGCAGATAAGAACCTTGTGTTAATAGGTCGGCCGTAGAGAAAGTGGGAAAGGAGCGTATATGGAGAGTCTCCATAGATTGGTGAACCAGTGGCGCCTGTGCCAGGTTGCAGCTATCAGTATCACTGTGCCACCTTCCTACTTGAATTTCTGGGGAACCCTTGGGAGGAGGGAAATCGGAAGAAAAAGTTATGAGAGATTGAAATTCCATCACACTGCCAGAGGATCTACGAAAGCTGCTGAGGAGTCTCTGGTCCTGGGCCCAAACTTGGAGACCTTGTGGTTGTGATGTGAGGCCATGAGGTCTACGTCTGGTAGGCCCCATTTGTCCACTAGGAGGTAAAAGACATCCGGGTGAAGAGCCCATTCCCCTCCGTTTACATCCTGATGGCTTAGGAAGTCCACTTCCCAGTTGAAGGATCCGGGGATGAATACTGCAGAGATTGCCAGGAGATAACGTTCAGTCCACATTAGGATGTGTGTTACCTCCCACATGGCTACCCGACTTCACGTGTCTCCCTGATGGTTGAGGTAGGCAACTGTGGACGCATTGTCGGACTGTATTTGTATTGGCCTGCCCTGGAGAAGGTGTTGTACCAAAGCTCCAGGATGTTTATAGGCAGGTGACTTTCCTGAGTTGTCCATCTTCCCTGAAAGGTTTGATGACCTGTCATGGCATCCCATCTGCAAGGGCTGGCATCCGTAGTGAGAAGTTCTCAATTTTGAACCCAGTAGGGGCGACCCTCATTCAGATGGGACATCTGTAGCCACCAGGAGGGGGAAAGCCAAACCTCCGGATAGAAGAGGATTGTCTGGGACCAGATCAGATGATACGGGGCCTGATTCAGACCCACTCGCGAGCGGCTGTCCGCTCGCAAGTGGGTCGATGTTCTGGGCTGAGCATGCGCACGACGGAGGGAGCTCCGTCGTGCGCATGCGCCAGACGCGACGAGCGAAGGAAAGTCCTTTGCTCGTTGTGTCTGATCAAAGGGGGCGTGCTGTCGATGTTGATTGACAGCACGCCCCCTTTGGTAGGCGTGCCGGGGGCGTGCCTCCCTGACGGGGGCGTTCCCACGGGAACGCCTCCCGTCAGAAGCCGGCCCACTGACATCACTAGTGATGTCAGTGGGAGTGATTTTGGCTCTGATAGAGCCAAAATCACTCCGGAGCTTGCGGTTGAAAACCTCAACCGCAGGCTCCGGCTCGCAGTTTCGATGGTCGCGATGGTCAAGACCATCGCGGCTATCAAACTACACGCTCGTATAGGCTGTGGGTGGTCACCCACAGCTGTACGAGCATCCAGGAGGACGCTCCATTTTCATGGAGGCCGGCCCTCATTCAGAGCGTGCGCTCTGCTCAGAGCGTACGGCTCTGAATGAGGGCCACTGTCCGTTCCACCGGGAGAGAATCAATCGTTGAAGGGGCCTGGAGTGGAACTGTGCATATTCCACTATATCAAAGGTGGATACCATGGACCCCAGGACCTGCATTGCTGAGTGAATAGATACTCTTCGATTGCAGAGCAATATGTGCACATGCAAATCCAGGACCGAAATCTTGTCTGCTGGCAGAAGGATCCTTTTTCCAATTGATGAGCCAGCTGTATGCCTGCCGACAGGCAATGGTCAGTTGGAGATGGCGTTGTAAAAACAGCCTGTGACTGTGCCAAAATTAAGAGGTCGTCTAGGTATGGCTCCCTGTCGCCTCAGGTAGGCCGTCATAACTGCCATTATCTTGGTAAAGATCTGAGGGGCCGTTGACTGACCAATGGCACTGTCTGAAACTGGTAATGTCGCTGCAGAACAGCAAACCATAGAAATCGTTGGTGGGATGGCATAATAGGCACATGCAGATACGCATCCTGAATGTCCAAGGAAGCCATAAAATCTCTAGGTTCCATTGCCAGAACAATAGCTCGTAAAGTTTCAATGCAGAACTTGGGCATTCGAATAAACCTGTTGAGGGGTTTGAGATTCAGAATAGGCCGATGAGACCCATTCGGCTTCTGAATCAAAAAGAGATTGGAATAGAAACCAGTTCCCTGAAAATCCAAAGGAACAGGTATGACCACACCTGAACTCAGCAGGGAGTGATTGGCTTCCTCGAAGGCCTGGGCCTTGATGGGGTCTGATGGAAGACCTGTACAAAAAAATTGCTGGGGAGAGAGCGTATCCATGAGAGACCACGTCTCTGACCCAGGCATCTGTGGTTGTCGGATGTCATGAATCTGCAAACCACAGAAGTCGACCTCCCGCCCTGGGATCCCCCAGGAGGAGGCCAGCCCCATCAGGCAGAGGGTTTGTCGTCAGACTTAGGAACTGGACGTCTGGACGCCCAAGGCTGCTTAGATCTAGACTTGTTGGTCTTGCCTAAAGCAGGCTGCCTTGGAAAGGACTGTCCTTTTGCCTTGGGGACAAAAGGCCCAAAAGGAAGACCTATTAGGCTTAGGAGTAGCTGCTGACAGAAAAAAAAACAGATTCTTGAGGCTGCCAGAGTATCCACTATCTTGTCCAACTCTGCGCCAAACAGTACGTTGCCAGAGAAAGGCAAGGATTCATGGGCTTTTTTAGATTCCGAGCCCGCTATCCAGGATTGTAGCCTAGGACTCTGCGAGTGACTACTGAGGTCGCAGATGCTTTAGAAGCAAGGAGTCCAGTATCCAACACAGCTTCTTCCAAATAAGAGGCTGCCTCCCGAATATGGGAGATGAAGGCCAGTTGCTCCCTGGTAGTGTCTGATAACATGCTGTCTTACAGTGCATTCGTCCATCCTTGGACAGCCTTAGCAACCCAGGCTGCGGCTCTAGCCAGCCTAGTAATAGCGCCCGAAAACGAGTAAACAGACTTAAGGCAAGTGTCTAGTTTTCTATCTGTAGCATCCTTAAGGGAGGATGCAGATGGTATGGGCAACGTAGAACTCTTAACTAAACGTGTCACATGAGAATCCATCATAGGAGGGACTTCCCATTTTGTACACTCATCAGGTGGGAGAGGGTAAAAAGACGCCAGTCTTCTTGGAATCTGGAACCATTTGTTAGGAATATTCCATGCTTCCCCCATAAGCTCAGTGAGCTGTTCTGATTGAGGGAACTCAGCCTTATCCACCTTTTTGTCGTTTAAATGTCGAGGCTTTAGGCTTAGGAGCGGGTTCCTCATCCTCTATATTCAACATTGATTTAACTGCCCTTACTAGAGAAGGAACATCCACTATCGAATGACGGTTCTCCTTACCCGAGGGGGACCCTGGAGGAGAACCCTGTGCATCATCTGCCTCCTCAGATGATGTGTCAGAATTTGAAAGCTGAAATAACACAGGCCGCCTATGTGCTTAGGTGGCTAATGGTCTGTCCGCCTGTAACATATCTTACTGAAAGGCGGCAGGTGCATGCGCCATATCCTGAGCTGTGTAGGTATAAGCATCCATCCAGGAAGGATGCATAGAGGGTACCAATCTAGCAGGCTGTAACTGCTGTGAGTACCCCACAGTGGGAGGAAGCATAGGAGCTGATAAGCGATTTATTAACTTTGTCATAATCTGTGCAAAGGAGGACACCCAAGGTGACTCCTGCACCGGTACTGGTAAATTAAGCTGGAGAGGAGGTACATGACAATTAGCACACTGACCATCCTGAGAGGACAAGCCTGCGTGAACAGGTTATGCATGTAACCCATACTTGCCAACTCTCCCTCATTATCAGGGAGACTCCCTGAAATGGCAGCAATCTCTCTGTCTCCCTGAAGAGTCTAGTAATCTCTCTGATTGCACCTTACCCCATTATGACACTGTTATAGAAAAGAAAAAAAACAGAGATATATACATTCAAATGGGATCATTAGTATAATTTCCGTGCATTGGTTATAAGGCACAATGATTCCTATGGTTACATGTATTTTCTGAGAAGTATCAGTGTGTTTTCATCAACAAGTAGATCTTACTAACTGCTTTGGGGCACATTTACATGTGGTTGTATATCAATTTTTATGACACACCGCTCAGATGTAGCAGTACACGCCCACTTTACCGCCATGCTCATAGGTGCTGCTTTCACAATCTCCCTGAAATGCTTTTTCAAAAGTAGGCAAGTATGATGTAACCAGCACAAGGGCCGCCGCCTCCTGTATACCCTTGCCTTTGTAAGACATAGGGGTCTATTCATTAAACCTAAAAATTCTCTAGAGATAATTAGGTTTAGAACTCGCATGGAGTTCTACCTAATTATAGGTGGAATTCATCATTCCACCTCTCCATAAGTATCTATTCCGAAAAGCGGTGTGACACAGTCAGGTTAGGGGGTCCCTCTCCTGGGTAGAGGACTCCTTCCTTTCACACACAGCAGCTGGGAAACAGTACGCCAGACTGGATTCAAGTACAAGCTGG
This sequence comes from Taudactylus pleione, assembly GCA_031769625.1. Lineage (NCBI taxonomy): Eukaryota > Metazoa > Chordata > Amphibia > Anura > Myobatrachidae > Taudactylus > Taudactylus pleione. Next base: position 6,215,702 of record JAUIMM010000148.1, on the reverse strand, counting down.
TCGGCGCCAGTCTTTATTGTACAATGTCAGAAATAATATAAAGAAAACATAAACATAAATCCTAGCCCTGTCGGGGCACTAACTTCACAGGTGGTTCCCTCACTACCAGAACCTGGCAGGGCCTAATGCCCTCACCAGCAACAAAGGCACAGCACAACACTCACAGTTAGGTTTTCAAGTGTCTCTGAGCAAACTCCCTGCCTGCTCTCCCAGGTGAGACCCTCAGCCCTAAACAAACTAGGCTTATATTGGCCACTCTCAGGTGGAAACCCTAACAAGCCTGTTACCAGGCTAGAAGGCCCAAAACATGGAGTGGCCGTGGGTGGAGCCCTCCCTCTCCTCTCACCCACAACCCCCAGGTCCCAAACCGGCTTTTCAAAAAGCCGAGACTCAAGCCTGCTACACTGCAGACTTTCTCCTGGGGGTTTTAAACACATAATATAGGAATCTGGGACAAATGTACCTGCCACAGACCACTTTACCAGTGATCCTATCACAGCGGTCATTTTTGAGATGACAGCTTTTCGGGAAATAGATACTTTTCCCTGCCTACACTACCTTATCGCATCTGGAAACAGTGCTGCGCATGCGCTGTTACATCTGTAAAACCAGCGCATGCGCAGCACTGCCAGTACAGAGGCGTTAAGTTTGTGTAACCCCCCTCACCTCACCCCCCCGACTTACCTGTCCGCGCAGCAGCCTCCGGCTCCGTCCTGCTGGTCTGTCATGTGGTTTCCCAGCAGACCACATGACAGATTAGAAAGAAAAAAAAAATGTTTTTTTTTTTTTTAAAAACTTTCTTGTGCTCTGCTGGGGAGCACACATGTCCGACCAGCCTCCGGAGCCTGAGGACGGAGCAGAGCGCCGGAGGGACTCGTCAGGGGACCTGCACACGCAGATACAGGTAAGTCGATTCTGCTATTTGCCACCTCACAGTGGCGAATAGTAACTGCATCAAATTCCGAAAATTCATAATTTTCGGAATTTGATGAATACCACAATTTCCACATCCCCATACTAATGTATGGGGAGCGTGGAAATTAACGCAGGGGAACTTAGCAAGGAGATATCTGTGATATCTCCTGTGCTAAGTCGGTTCATGAATACCAAAATAACGTTATTTAAGGAAAATGTCCTTAAAAACTTTATTTTAGTGTTGATGAATAGGCCCCATAGCAATATCAGTAAGCAGCACACAATACAGTGTATAGCTAATAATGCAATGTGACAGCCTTCACAAATACAAGTAATACCCCTTTTACACCAGAGCAAAAACCTGGGTTTTTGCTGGGTCTACCCAGGTCGCAGCTCAGTGTAAAAGGGTCCCTGAAAAATAACCTGGGTCAAGTGACCCAGCAATTCAACCCAGGTATCTACCAGGGTTGGACCCAGGATGGACCCAGGTAATGATGCAGTGTAAATGGTGCAACCCGGGTTATCTGACCTGGATCATGCCTAAAATGAGCGGATTGATGGTTGTCGAGCATTCACCTCCCACTTTTTATGACCTCACAGGTTTAGCAGGGCAGACCTGAGTTCAGTGTGAACAGGGCTGACCTGGGAGTAACCCAGATCAAAGGTGCAGTGTAAATGGGTTTGACCTGGGTCTGACCAGGGTTAGAACCATGTCCAAAAACCCAGGTCAGACCTGGGTTTTTAGTGGAAAAGAGGTATTAATGTGAAGTACAAATGATCCCCCACACACCTGGTAGTGATGGGTTAAGAAAGAGCAGCAGGGATAGATATAACTGACAGTCAGAAAGTTAAAGGCAGTATATCACCACAGCAGGGCTAGCACAAGTCAAATACATTGCATATAAATACAAATATACAGTAAATATACTTGCAATGGGCACTGTATCAACTGCTCAAGCAATACTAGGCTGGTAGGATTTGAGTGCTGTATAACCTGGCTCCGGGGAGAGGTATACAGGGAGACAGGACCCGATCTCCTGAGAGCTACAGCTTCACAAAAGCCCTGGTTAAAGGCACCTGAGTGTCTCATTAGAGAGGAGGAGCAGCTCAGATGTGGGAAGACTCGGCTGAGCAATCACACTCTGAGCTTGGGGATGGGATGTCAGGCGAGAGCTTACTTCCCCACTGCTGTATTAACCCCCAGGTCTACTGGCTTAACAAAGGCCCCAGATGCCAGATTGTACTGCCCTTGCGGTGTAGTGGGGGAGCGGATGCACCAGTCACCCCACAACAGCGGCCTCTGGCCAGGGCCGGATTAATATTGGGGCTGATGAAGCTACAGCTCTAGGCCCACTATCAGTCTAGGCCCACAGCCATCTGTTGTGTGTGTGCTGCTGTAGAGAGGATTTCTTTCCTTCTAAAGCAGCCTGAGGGCCCACTTCCCCTCCCAGCCGTGCACCCTCCCACCGGTGCATAAACATGATGGCAGCGCAATGGAGGGCTGGGCTTCACTAGCCCACCCAGTGCCGCTAGCACTCAGATTCGGCAGCGGCGCTGCCTCCGCGTCACGTGATGTCACTGCGTGTGACATCACATATGTGCTATGTACAAAAATAAAAGTGAAACACCTGTGCTACATGTGAATAGCGGCTGGTAAACTTGTAAGTGGGCACACCCAAAGAAACCACAATAATAACTGCAAAAAATAAAGGTAAGTAAACCAGCGCTGAATGGTGAAAAAGGGTGGCCGCTGTATCTCACAGTGGAATCTTGCACACGGATCAGACACCTTAACCCGATCTTTGTTGGTGGAGTGAACAAACTAAAGGCCTCCATACATCAGCAATTGATTACAGCAATCGTGCAATTTGCAATCGATTGAAAAACAGAAAGATTTTTATACACAATCGATTGCAAATTGCACGATTGCTGCAATCAATTGCTGATGTATGGGGGGCCTTTACTTACATGCTCGTTCACACTCGTGTGCACATCTAGGTATCTTTATCCTTTGGTATAGCAATAATAGAGATGACCAGTGTAAAAGGAGAAAAACACTTAGATTAGTATTCTTCCCCGCATTCACATAAAGGTATCTTTGTGTTGAAATTCCGTGAAGCTGTAAGAACTGGAGATCCTCCCATATATGGAAAATCACACATTTAATGAGTGCATGTACAGCACAGCATCACACGAACAAACAAAGAAGGTAAGTAAAATAAAAGATTCTGGAACAATCAGTGTACAGTAAGTCCCTCCGTGCTCCGGCTGCAGTCCTTAGGAGCAGGGGTAAACAGTCTCAAACACCGGTGTTGCTCTGTCTGGATCCACTCTTAAAAATCATCAGTCTGAAGCCATCAGACTGCTGATTTTTAAGAGGAAGCTATCAGACTGCTGATTTGTAAGAGAAGCCATCAGACTGCTGATTTTTAAGAAGAAGCATCAGACTGCTGATTTGTAAGAGAAGCCATCAGACTGCTGATTTTTAAGAAGAAGCATCAGACTGCTGATTTTCAAGAGTGAAGCCATCACACTACTGATTTTTAAGAGTGGATCCAGACAGAGGAACACCGTTGTTTGAGACTGCTTACTCCCGCTCTTATGGACTGCAGCCTGGAGCACGGAGGGACTTACACTGATTATTTGCACACAGAGCCACCGGGGGAGGGACACCAGCGAGTCGCCGGGGAGAGACAGCAGCGAGCCGCCGGGGGAGAGACAGCAGCGGACAGTGGGCACCGGGGACACACCGGCCGCTGCCCGCACTTCGGCGCCGCCGGACCCGGTAAGTGACAGCCGTTGTCCGGTGCGCTGTGACATTACCCTCTCCTCTAGGGGTGGGCACCGAACGCCTCACAAATGGTTTGTTGGGAAAACTTTGGTGAAACTTCTGAAGAAGACGGGGCGCATGGATATCTGAGGCCTTGACCCAGCAGCGCTCCTCAGGTCCATACCCCTTCCAGTCCACCAAGAACTGGACAGCACCTCTAGAAACCATGGAATCCAGGATCTGTTTCACTTCATACGCCTGCTGGTCCACTGCAATCGCAGGAGGAGGACTGCCAGGTACCGAGAAACGATTAAGAACCAGGGGTTTTAGAAGGGACACATGAAATACATTGGGAATCCTAGATGTATTAGGAAGTTTCAGACGGAATGCCACTGGATTAATCACCTGAAGAATCTGGAAGGGACCGATGTATCTGGGAGCAAATTTCATCGTAGGAACTCTCAATCTCAGATGTTTGGTTCCTTCCTCCTTTTCCTATCTGCAAACATTTTATACCTTGAAGAGGCCTTGCACAGATTCTTCTTTACCTCCTTCAAGACTTTAAGTAAGCGGCTTACTGTACCCTGCACAGCTGGACACGATGCTGATAGAAGACCTGGTAGCTCTGATTACGTAGGATGCAAGCCGTATATAACAAAAAATGGAGAGTGCCCCGATGCTTCATGATACAAATTATTGTGGGCAAATTCAGCCCATGGTAACAGAAAAACCCGGTCATCTTGATTGGCTGAAACATACATCTGAATGAACTTCTCCAAATCCTGGTTTATTCGCTCTGTCTGGCCATTACTCTGGGGATGGCAGGCCGAGGAGAAGCTCAACTTATTGCCAATGCATCTGCATAATGCCCTCCAGAATCTAGAAGTAAATTGTACCCCTCGGTAGGAAACAATGTCTTTTGGAAATCCGTGCAATCTAAAAATTTCTCTAATAAACACCTCTGCCAACTTCGGTGCTGAAGGTAGACCCTTTGGAGGAATAAAGTGCGCGGTCTTGGAGAATCTATCCACCACCACCAGGATAGTACCCTTGGCACAAAGGGAGATCTGTCACAAAATCCATAGAGATGTGAGTCCAGGGATACCACCATGTACTTGTATAACAGGTCCCGAAATATATGATTCGTATATTTTTGAAAGACTGCGGCAGCGTTGCTCAAACCAAATGGCATAACTAGGTACTTGTAGTGGCCATCCAGAGTATTAAAGGCCGTCTTCCATTCGTCCCCTGACCGAATCCTGATTAGATTATAAGCCCCACGAATGTCCAGCTTGGTGAAAATCTTTGCTCCTTTTCGATCAAAAAGCTCAGAGATCAGAAGTAAAGGAAACCGGTCTTTGATAGCAATCGCTTTGAGACTCCCCCAGCGGGGGATTTGGATTCCCTGATGAAACCACATTCCAAATTCTCCTTAAAATATTCTGTCACTGCCTGGGACTCGGGAAGCGAGAGAGGAAAAATTCTTCCACGAGGAGGCACTTTCCCAGGTAACAAATCTATGGCGCAATCCCATTCTCTGTGGGTAGGAAGTGTCTCAGCGGCCTTTTTACTAAATACATCACTGAAGGATAGATATGGGGCTGGTAGCTGTTCCCTGGGAGAGACGTCTGAACTCCGCATATCTCGGTGTGGAGGTCTGACAGACGACAGACAGGGCCGGTGGCATTGAGAACCCCATGACAATATTTGAGGTTCCTTCCAGTCCAGTACAGGGGCATGCTTGCGGAGCCAAGGTAGACCCAGTATGACCAGATTCTCAGCTGACGGGAGTATATAGAACGCAATCTGTTCCCGATGGAGCGCCCCTACTTGCATAGAAATCTCTGTCATCCGAGAGTGGATGGTAGCTGTGGGAAGTTTATTCCCATCCAATGATACAAAGGGGTGTTTGTAGAGGCAGACTAGGAATTCCTAGTTCCTTGACCTTTTTTGCCGATTTAAAATTACTGTTGGCACCTGAATCTGAAAAAGCTTTAGTGACTGAGGAACAGTACAGTCTTTTGGGGGGTGTTCAAACGTACCTAATCTGACCGCTCCTTGATCAATTAGGCCTTCTCGTTTCCCAGATGTTTTGAGCAGCCAGAAAGAAGGTGTCCCGGCTCACCACAGTACAGACAGAGTTTGTTTTTGAACCTCCTCTCCCTCTCTGCGGCAGGAAGGCGAGACTTACCAACCTGCATGGGCTCCTCAGGAGAATTCACTGGTGCCGTGAAACGTGGAGCGAGTTTGAAGGTGAAGCGATGGGACTGTTCCTTCTCTCTTGCTCTCTCCCTGTGGTGAAGATCTACATGGATGCATAAGGATATTAAGTCATCCAATGTGGATGGTAATTCCCTGGATGCAAGTACATCTTTGATCTGTTCAGACAGCCCTTGCATAAATGCAGCAATCAATTCTTAATTATTCCACCCTAATTCTGAAGCAAGGGTGCGGAAGTGCACAGCATACTGTCCTGCAGATTGGCTGCCTTGTTTCAGCTGTAAGATAGCTACAGAGGATACTCGTCCAGGCTCATCGAAGACCCTCCGAAAGACTTTCAAAAACTCAGCACTGTTATTGACCAAGGGATCATTTCTTTCCCACAACAGTGAAACCAGGCTAACACCTGACCAGTCAGTAGTGAGATCGCATAAGCCACCTTCGTTCTCTCTGAAGAGAAACTTGCTGCCTGGACCTCAAATTGAATTGAGCATTGGTTCAGAAAACCTTGACAGCCTTTGGGGTCCCCATCATACTTCGTAGGATTCGGTATGCGTAATGGGCCGGTAGCGCCCACAGCTTGTACAGTCACTGTAGGAGGGGTGGTTAACTGCATCGGAGGCGGCTGAGCAGTTCCGACTTGCTGCATTAGGGTCTGCAGGCACTGCATAATCTGATCCTGGTCTTGTTCTTGTTTCTCAACCATAACAAGAAGGTTCTCGAGCATGTCTCGTGATGATGGACTTCCAGCAGCATCCAGGTTTTTGGCCACAGTATTGGATGCAACCCGTATTTAGGGAATTGACGTGACCTATACCTGAGGCGCGGAGTCTAATGTGCCGGTGGTTTTCACCAGGAACCCTTGCAATAAAAAGTATGGACTTGGCTGCGTCTGACACACAGGTCGCGGCCCCCAGGATAGGTTGCCCTGTACAGGTGCTGGGAAACTCTGGATGGAGCGTAGAGTATATTCAGCATAGTCAACAAGCCAAGTCAGGACCAAACAGATAATACGGTACCAGGGAGCAGACGAAAAGCAGGTCACAGGGAATAGCCGAGGTCAAAATCAGATATAAATGCAGTACCAGTCAACCGCAGTGACGAAACCGGTGTCACAGGTAAGCCAAAGGTCGGGAACGTATAGAGCAGGGTGGGGAACCTTTTTTCTGCTGAGGGCCATTTTGATTTAGAAAATATTATTCGCAGGGCCAGTGCAGGCCACGACCCCTCTGTGTGATGTCACACGGGAGCGGGGCCACAATCGCCAGTGATTACAGCAATGCCCGGAGCATCCTGAGGATGCTCCGGGGAGCTGTAAGGGCAGTGGTGTGACTGTCTGAAGCTTCCTAAGGATGCTCCAGGTGAGATTGCTGCATAGATTCTGGCTGCAGGGTGCCATTCTAGGCACCCTGCTAGCGAGATGAGGCTAGCCGAATAAAGCTCTGAGGGCCTGACCAAATGTTTCCTGGGGCCTTATATGGCCCCCAGGCCTGAGGTTCCCCATTCCTGATATAGAAGATATACACTGGAACGCTGGAGTAAGGTAATGGAGCCTTTACTCTGGCACTGGAGTAACCCCAGGAACTTCATTAAATAAGTCAGGATCCAACCAGCCTCAATCAGCACCACCTACTTCCTGCGCCTGTCCCTTTAAATCTACAGCAGAGCAGCGCACGCGTCCCTATGGGAGCCAGGTCTGCCTGCACACAGAGCCACCAGGGGAGGGACAGCAGCGAGCCGCGAGAGGAGAGACAGCAGCGAGCCGCCGGGGGAGAGACAGCAGCGGACAGCGGGAGCCGGGGACACACCGCCCGCTGCCCGCACTCCAGTGCTACCGGATCCTGTAAGTGCAGCCGGTGTCCGACACGCTGTGACACACCTCTTTTGTCCTATGTCAAGGTCTAAGGTGACCTACATTATCTCTCCTGACGGGAAAAGCATTGGATTGGATCTCCCCATTATGGGAATGGGTAGATCCTCTGGTGTCCAACTACGAATATTTTATATCTACTTTCCAGAGAATCTTTGACGAGCCGGGTCGCACTGCCTCGGCCTCCTCTGATCTCCTTTGAGTCCAACAAGGGACCTGTACTGTAGGTCAGTATGTGGTCCAATTCCAAACGATTTCCTCTGAACTAAAATGGAATGAAGAGGCCCTCAAGGCTGCCTTTCCTCATGGTCTTTTGGAAAAAAATGAAAGACGAATTAGCCTCTCGGGATCTTCCTGATTCCTTGTGTATTAAGATTGATTTATGCCATAGAGAATGGTTGGCAAGTAGATGGCAAGAGGACTGTTTCCGGTATTGGGTTTTTCCAGAGGCACGTACGCCTTCCCCTGCTACAAGTAAAGGTGAACCCATGCAAGTCAACAAGTCTTGGTTAACGGTGGCTGAGCGTACCCGTCGGTTTCAGAACAAACTCTGTCTCTACTGTGCAGCCCCGGACCATATTCTCAAAACTTGTCATCTTCTTGCAGTAAAAGCGAGACCCTAACTGGTCCTGGGGGCGTCCAGTTGGGGGTGATAGTCAATCCATCCAATTTGATGGATAGTCCATCAGTCATCATTTCCCACAAGTCAAGGACATTTTATACCTTTTGGTACAGAGTTTGCACAATGGTGATTGCTTCCAGAAGTAGTACAAGAACGACAAGAGGGAAGGTCCACTGAAGAGTAGGATACTCTGCTGGCACTGGGGGAGGGTGGTGGTTGTATTGACTGGGAGGGTGCTGACACCATGGAGTGTGGATACTGGTGCACCGTTGTTACAGAAGGTGATCCAGTGTTTGTACTTGGTAGGTGTGTAGAGAGTACACAACGTGCGAATCCAGATGCACCAGAGGATGGTTCGGTAATTGTACTCAGTTATGTGTACTGACTACACAACGTGCGAATCCAGATGCACCGGTGGATGGTATCGAGATGAAATCTGGAAATAACTTGAGAGTGAGGAACAGGAACCTGGATGGAATGACAACAAGCATACACCAGAAATGATGACGTTGCACAGGCAACTTCCTGTTGTCCAGAGTCCAGTTATATACCCTAAGGTTGCAGTTCATTGGAGATCAGCGTCAGCCGACCAAGACTACGCTACCATTGGTTAAAGGAACAGTCAGGTGAGAAAGACTAACATGGCGGTGCCCATGATGGCAACCTTGGAAACCAAGACACTGAAGCCCAAGAGCACCTAAGGCAAAATCCTCAGCGTATCACTCGCCGCCGCACTTGATGTCTGACCGCGTGAGAAGTCAGGGGAAGCCGGTGCTTGGGCGAGTAACGGCCTATCCTAGGCCGAACCTTGACACTGAGCAGTTATGTGGCTCCCACATCCCACTCAGTGCCCACAATCTTCCCATTGGATCATCACAACAATCTCACTGGGTGCCAACAGCCTTCTCACTCCATACATCCATGTTATTCAAAATTCACATTCAGCTCCCTAATTGCTAAAACTATAATACTCAGTCTATGCATTTAGACTTTCTTTCCCTATATGCCTCTATGCTGCTACATCTTCACAATCCCTACTACTGTGTGGTCTCCCAACTGTGCTAATCTGTGTTCCCTCATCCGCACCAATCTGTCTTTCCCCATCCGCACCGACCTGCATCCGTGCCACTCTGCACCACTGCGTTCCCCCCAGCCATGCCGCTCTGTCTTCCTCCATCTGCACCACTGTCATCCCCAACTGTGCAACTGTCTCCCCCCCTCACCCCTCTGTCGTCCTCCCCTTCCGCACAATCTGTCTTCCCCAATCCCTACTGTTGTGTGTTCTCCCATTTGTACTAGTCTGTATTCCCTCATCCGCACCAATCTGTCTTTACCATCTGCACTGCTCTATCTTCCCATGTTCATGCCATCCACATCGCTCTGTCCCGCCAAACCATGCCAGTTTCCCCTCATCCGCACCACTGTTTTCCACCCATCTGCATCACTTTGTTCCTCCTCCAATCCGCACCACTGTTTTACACCCATCTACATCACTTTGCCCCCCCTCTGTACTGCTTAATCCCCCCTACACACCTTTCTGTCTCACCCATCCACACTGTTCTGTCTTCTCCCCCCAACCACACCACTATTATCTTCTGCTCAGACCTCAATTTCATAGACTGTATGTGTGTATTACAATGAACACACAATTCTGTGAATTAGCAGCTCCACCATTTTGGTAACAGCAATCTCACTCTGTGAGAGTGCTGGATCTGTAGTTAACCACAGGGTGTGATGGCATACCATATCTGTATTGCTACAAACCACAAGTGTGTTAACCAGCGGTATGAATAAGAAACGCCTTATTCATACCGCTGGTTAACACAATTGATACCTGGATGGCTTGATTAAGAATAATCACACAACTCTACGGACTGTAGTAAAATATTCCCTATCTAGGGGAGAATATACTGTATAGATAATCACAATTACGTGCTCACGGAGATGAAAAGATAATTTATTCAACTCCGGAAGGAATAAGACCAGACGGAGCAATTGAATTCACTGATCACAAACCTTCTGTTACTATCTCAGAGAAATAGATGGTAACTGTTACTATTGTAACAAGTTAGACTGTTGCAATAAGATTGATACAAACTACTGAGAAAGCAACAATCTGTGATTAAACCATAACTACAGGGAAACGTATTTAGTGTAGGAGAAATTGTTTTTATTACTAAGTGACACATAAATAGATAAGCCTGCATGTGACAGGCAACTTACAATCTATGAGTGATATATAAAAAATAACTAGCAGTATAGAGACACAGGCCCGTATTCAATTTGAAGCGAAAAGCCGTTTTCGCGTGTTTTTGGCGAAAACTTTTCACCGATGACGTAAGTTTTGCCTGTTTTGATTTTACTCCGTATTCAGTTTGGAAAACTTTCCGCCTAGGCGGAAAGTCAATGCAATGTAATAGGCGAAAAAGATTCGCCTATGAATAGCAGGCGGAAAAAAGTGCAAAATTGGGGTTTTGGGGTGCAACATTGCGGGAACCCCCGTGCAGCCTTTAGACTGTCCCCTACTTAACTTTAGCAACTTTAAAATATGCTGGCCCCCATTTTCAAGTACCCCAAATTTGCTGTGATAACTTCTTTTCTGCAAAAAAACCTCCAGAATACTATTCTGCACCACTTATACAAAAACGCTATATAGCAGCTATTGAGCCCGTTTAAAACTCCAACTACCTTCAGCAAGCCAAATCGGGGGTACAATAGCTAACCCCCATGTCAGAGCATCTTTTGGGGGGTGTCAGGCTGATTTCCCCAAATCTGACAGTACTTTCCGCTTGTTTAAGTTTCGCTGGATCCCGTTTTTGCCTACTTTCAAATTGAATACGGCGATACGCGGGCACACCCGCGATACTCTTCTGCCTGCAAAACAGGCAAAAAGTCCGGGAGGCGAAAAAGTATCGCGGCTCAGCTCAAATTGAATACGGGCCACAGTTTTAAACACTGTTTATATTTTCTTTCTTTACACATTATTTCTTCTTTCATTATGTTGATTTATGTGAATTTTAATATTTTGCCTTCGATATGGAATTCTGGAAAACATGCTTTTTAACAAGAAATTAATAAAGATTATTATAATTTTAACAGCTTATTTGTTCTATATAAATATGAGGGTTGTGTGAATAACATTAAGTGCACCATATTAAACACTCTCCTTCTTTTTGTGGTTTGTACTGATATATTATAGAGCACCTCAGCTAACGGAACTATTAAACATATCATGTTGATTGATTGAGAGCTGAGTTATTTATAAATACACAACCTACTGATTGTGAAGACACAACATCAAACTGGTGCAGGATTAAAACTAATTATCGCATATCTGTATTGCGCAAGGAACACGTCCATTAAGGCGACAGCCTTAATGATCGTAATTTCATTGCTTTTTCAAGTTTGATTGGCAGAATTTCAATAGGTTTTGTGAAAGTTCAGATCATGTCTAAGAAGCCTTAATGGGACATGTGAAACCGTAAGGATTTTTGTATATGGTATATATATATATATATATATATATATATATATATATATATATATACAGTCAGGTGCATAAATATTGGGACATTGACAGAATTTTCATGTTTTGGCCTCTATATACCACCACAATGGCTTTGAAATGAAACAAACAAGATGTGCTTTAACTGCAGACTTTCAGATTTAATTTGAGGGTAATTACATCCAAATCAGGTGAACGGTGTAGGAATTACAATGGTTTCAATATGTACCACCCACTTTTTAAGGGGCCAAAAGTAATGGGACTATCAACTCAAAAGCTATTTCATGGACAGGTGTGGGCTATTCCCTCGTTATTTCATTATCAATTAAGCAGGTAAAAGGTCTGGAGTTGACTCTAGGTGTGACATTTGCATTTGGAATCAGTTGCTGTCGACTCTCAATATGAGATCCAAAGAGCTGTCACTATCAGTGAAGTAAGCCATCATTAGGTTGAAAAATCAAAACAAACCCATCAGAGAGATAGCAAAAACATTAAGTGTGGCCAAATCAACTGTTTGGAACATTTTTAAAAAGAAAGAACGCACCGGAGAGCTCAGTAACACCAAAAGACCCGGAAGACCACGGAAAACAACTGTAGTGGATGACAGAAGAATTATTTCCCTGGTGAAGAAAAACCCCTTCACAACAGTTGGCCAAATCAAGAACACTCTCCAGGAGGTAGGTGTATATGTGTCAAAGTCAACAATCAAGAGAAGACTTAACAAGAGTGAATATAGAGGGTTCACCACAAGATGTAAACCATTAGTGAGCCACAAAAACAGGAAGACCAGTTTAGAGTTTGCCAAACATCTAAAAAAGCCATTACAGTTCTGAAACAACATCCTATGGACATAAGAGACAAAGATCAACTTGTACCAGAGTGATGGGAAGAGAAAACATACCACCTCATCAGTGAAGCATGGTGGTGGTAGTGTCATGGCGTGGGCATGTATGGCTGCCAATGGAACTGGTTCCCTTGTATTTATTGATGATGTGACTGCTGACAAAAGCAGCAGAATGAATTCTGAAGTGTTTCGGGCAATATTATATGCTCATATTCAGTCAAATGCTTCAGAACTCATTGGACGGCACTTCACAGTGCAGATGGACAAAGACCCGAAGCATACTGCAAAAGCAACCAAAGCGTTTTTTAAGGCTAAAAAGTGGAATGATATACAATGGCCAAGTCAATCCCCTGACCTGAATCCGATTGAGCATGCATTTCACTTGATGAAGACAAAACTGAAGGGAAAATGCCCCAAGAACAAGCAGGAACTGAAGACATTTGCAGTAGAGGCCTGGCAGAGCATCACCAGGGATGAAACCCAGCGTCTGGTGATGTCTATGCGTTCCAGACTTCAGGCTGTAATTGCCTGCAAAGGATTTGCAACAAAGTATTAAAAAGTGAAAGTTAGATTTAGGATTGTTTAGTTTGTCCCATTACTTTTGGCCCCTTAAAAAGTGTGAGGCACATATAAACACTGTTGTAATTCCTACACCGTTCACCTGATATGGATGTAATTACCCTCAAATTAAATCTGAAAGTCTGCAGTTAAAGCACATCTTGTTTGTTTCATTTCAAAGCCATTGTGGTGGTGAATAGAGGCCAATGTATGAAAATTCTGTCAATGTCCCAATATTTATGCACCTAACTGTATATATATATATATATATATATATATATACACATACAGATCACCATGCAATGCAACCTACATGATATATTTAAATACATAAGAGTGACAGGCTGGTGAAGCACTGTGCTGAGAGCTGCAGCTTGCCTCTCAGCCCCACAGTGGCATGCAGGGCCCTGGTCTCACACACAAACACACGGGGAGGCCATCATATCACTCTCAGCCCACCCAGGTAGCTTCCATTGCTGCTATCCCCTCCCACTCCAGGAGCTTGTAGAAGATAGACTTGGGAGATGATGTCATCATCTTGCAAGACCACAGCAGCTCCTCCGCACCGGCTGCGTGGTGGAGGAAGGAACATACTACAGTCCAGTCATTGGTACTCGTCCGATGACTGGACCGGAAAAACCCCTACCCCCGCGCGAGAGCCCAACTGTAATGCAACAGCGACCGTAGTGCTGCACAATTGTTCCGGCCCGGTGGGCAGATGGCATTCTCCCCCCTGGCCCAGTCCGCCCCTGTTCACAAAGCTTCTCTGTGGATGGTGGGGATGTTATGCTCGGGTCTGTTCTTTTAGGGAATACCATTTCTATTATAGCTGTACCTATACTCCCACTATTTGGTTTTGGTGGTGTGCGCTGTGTGTGGGGGGTGGGGTGGGGAGGTAAGGTTAATTCTTTAAGGAGTACCTTTAACCGTGCGGTTCTGGACCAGCACGTCTCTCCTGCTGGACATATGGTCGACAGACTTCCCATGGGCACCTGCTTCTGAATGTCCGGTCCATAATTACACAGTGATAAAGATCTATTCAAACGAGAAGCACTAGATGGCAAAATATACTGTATGCATTTGTAATAGTCCTGTACAAAAATAACCTTGTTTATTTTCAAAGTGCCAAATCGAGTAGTATGCCAGAAAAGCTATTTATGTACCAGCAGAAATGAAAAAATAAATGGTGGAATACTGTATAAAACTAACACAAGAAATACTGTGTATATAATCACATAACATTTAAATGCTAGCAATTGGTTTGAGCACATACAGTATGTATCAATGAATATGATCCTGCTAACTGAGCAGTTACTAGCTGAATACACCTGATGCAAGACAGTGGGGGGAGAGAATCACACCATTTAACCTGGGGTCACAGAATCTGACCTCTGTCCCTGGCACCCACCCATTCAGCTCATATGTAACACCTACGATTTGCCTCCATTCAGAACCAGCAATATTATAAATAATAAAATGTAATAAATAACCCCTTAGCTTAGTCAGACTTGGGCACAGACACCTCCCAACATTTAGACCTACTAAATAGGGAAAAAACCCTGCCTGATATGCTCAGAAACGCCCGCTTTCAGATGATCTCCGCCCCTTGTAAGAATTGTGCAAACAACAAAGTACAATAAATAAAAATAACAGCGCACTTACCTTTCTCTCGGAGCTGTAGCAGCTCATCTTGCTGGATATACAGCCCATAGCTGTACCTCATACTCTCTTCTCTACTATGAAACTTTAACCTACAATATACACTAAAATCATGGTGTGTTCGACTAGTGCGGTCGAACAGGGGAGCCACCCCATAAAGGGCGCACCCCTCTAAGCCATTCCCGATTTCAGCGGGATAGTCCAGTTTTTCGGACACTGACCCACTATTCCACCGGCGGGACTAAGTGCCTCGCGGGCGGTCAGGTTGTTGTACACCTCCACTGCCGCAGCTGTGCCGGCCCCTGGGAACAAGAATGGATGCTGCATGCATGCAGTGCAGGGAGAGAGCTGGGGGCAGCCCAGATGCTGATGTAGTGCTCCAACCTGATTTTAAATGGGATGCGTGCCATACGGGCATACCCCCAAATAGCGTCATGTAGGGGGCATGACCTATATAAATTAGGCCATGCCCCTTTTCAGTCTTTGGGGCGTCTGGGTCCCTCGCCGCACAGGGCGGGGCTCATGCTGGAGCTGGCCCTGTCTAAAATACTTATATTAACAAAAAGATAACTAACTCTACCTAGGATTGTTATATACTGATTAAAAATGAACACGAAGTAAAATCCTATATAGTAACTAAAAGCTAACTCTCACTAATAATATTATCTTATAACCACCAAACACCAGTGGGGGCGTGGCTTGGCTGCTAGGTAAAGTGGACGCCTTTTTTTGCAGCTCCTCAGGATTCCCTTCTAAGGTACCCCACTGGGCTGCTATTATTGTGCAAGTGTGCTCCATCGTCCTCCCCTTACCTCCTGCTGCTGTGCTGGGTGCCTCACTGAGCTCTGGGAACATTTCCCGGCTCTGACGGTGCCGCGGCCTACACAAGCTCCAGAAGCCGGGGACTCAATTTCGGAGCCCCGCGGATCGGCGGCCGGATGACATCGCGGCCCCCTGTCCGCCCTCTGGAACCCGCTGATAGCGTGAAGATCTGGGGAGGGGTGCCCCATACCCCTGAGGGCCCGTTAAAACAAATAATCGCAGCTGGAGCCGCGAATCGCGGGAGCCGCCATCTTGGATGCAGGCCTGCGCTCAGGATCAAGCTGGACTCCCTGTAATATAACTGGGCCATCATCTCCCTGCTGTGCAGCCTCCCCTCTGCTGGACCTGCTCCTCTGATTAGCCCTGAATTGATAGTCTGGGGCTGTCTAATTCAGCTCACAAGGCACAGGCTTCTGCTGGGCTATGCTGCTTCCCTTCTGTCTCCTGGGGCTGCAGCCATCATCCTGTCATACTCCTCACTCAGCCTGCTATACAGGCATCAACATCTTGCCTCCCCCCAAACCCGTGGTTCATGCTTCAAAGCTGGAAAGATTTATTTTATTTTGTTGTGACAGGCACCATCAACATCACCTGTCAATTTACTATATTGGTGACACTGCTGGTCAGGTCACTCATTTTGGAATACTCTCCTGTGTGATTGCACTCCTCATATTGAACCACGCGGAATCCTAATTTTGCTGGACTTGGTTAAATATTATAAAGAATATGTTCTTTGATATAATGTGAATTACAAGGCATCTAGTGGTCGTAGTATATATTGCAAGACCAAAGTGATTTGAAGATCCAGGGTTGTGATTTTGGCCTTTGGACAATTTATTCTGAAGAATGGATAAATACGTGGCTTCAACGCCCGGTCCTAAAAATCAGCGGGGTAAAAGTGGAGCCAAACGTGTGGACACCAACTTGCAGCATACTGAAAACGTTCCTACGACTCCTGACTCTAATGCCACCCCTTCAGCTTCGGACTATCTGGTATCCCCGTTCCTTTATCGTATGCGGAGGTGGTCAGAGCCATTCAAGAAACTGTTGGACCGTTATTACAAACACAAGCTGACAAATTTATGGGCGCAGTAGCGGACATAAAATCTCAATTGTCCTCTATGGCCCTCATTCAGAGCCGTACGCTCTGAGCAGAGCGCACGCTCTGAATGAGGGCCGGGCTCCATGAAAATGGAGCGTCCTCCTTGACGCTCGTATAGCTTCGGGTCACCACCCACAGGCTATACGAGCGTGCATTGTGATGGCCGCGATGGTCGTGACCATCGCGACCATCGAAATTGCGAGCCGGAGCCTGCGGTTGAGGTTTTCAACCGCAAGCTCCGGAGTGATTTTGGCTCTATCAGAGCCAAAATCACTCCCACTGACATCACTAGTGATGTCAGTGGGCCGGCTTTTGACGGGAGGCGTTCCCGTGTGAACGCCCCCGTCAGGGAGGCACGCCCCCGGCACGCCCACCAAAGGGGGCGTGCTGTCAATCAACATTGACAGCACGCCCCCTTTGATCGGACACAACGAGCGAAGGACTTTCCTTCGCTTGTCGCGTCTGGCGCATGCGCACGACGGAGCTCCCTCCATCGTGCGCATGCTCAGTCCATAACATCGACCCACTTGCGAGCGGACAGCCGCTCGCGAGTGGGTCTGAATCAGGCCCTATGTCCCATCAAATCTCTAAAAATGAAAATCGTATCGGGGCTAATATTCATGACATTGCGGAGTTAAAACAGCAAGTGTCCTCACTTACTACCACACAGCAACAGTTGCTCTCCAAGGTCGACGATCTTGAAAATAGGTCGCGACGTAATAATCTACGTCTGATAGGCCTGAGCGAATCTATCAGAGGCCCGGATATTGCTAAATTTCTACTATCGGACCTTCCTGAGCTCCTGGGCATTTCAGAAGAATTACAGCATATGGAGATTGAACGAGCACATCGTTTAGGCCCTTTTCGTGACTCTCATAACACCAGGCCACGTGCAGTCATCTTCAAATGTCTAAATTTTCGCCATAAGGAACTCATTTGGTCTACAGCCAAAAAGAAGGGCCCTCTTTCCTGGGATGGCAAGCGTATCTCTATTTTCCAGGACTACTCTGCAGAGGTCTCTAGATCTCGCAGAGAGATGTCTCCGGTTTGTTCTCAACTTATTCAAGCTGGTAAATGATTTGCTCTTCTATATCCGGCTCGGCTACGAGTATTTACTTCACAAGGTGCTAGAGACTTCACCAATGTAGCTGATGCGCAGGCTTATATTCAGGAGGAGGATGGCGTCGCACCGGCCTCAGATATGGATCAAAATACTTGAGTATTTTGTTATGTAATGTATATGCCTTACTTTTATAGCCCAATATTTAAATGGTTGGTCGGCGTTCGATCGCTCATTTATTTGGATGACATTTTTTTTTTTGTATAGTCCACAATTGAGGGTTTTTGGCTCACTGTACCTAGATTGCCTTCACAGATACGTCTGTCCACATATAGGTATATGCTTACATATATACTTCTACTTATCAGCATTATGTCTTTTACATTGTGCGAATCTAACATATTGGTTTTGACTATATTATTGATTGTAACCTTTATCTTCTTTTGCAGTGTATTATCTCATAATTTTGCTATTGATTCTCAATATTTGTCATGTTCTATAACTATGTCCACTAGATGTTGACGATGCTTCTATTTTTCAATTACATGTTTTCTATTTCCTTTTTTCCTTTTTTGTCCGTTTTTAACTTTTTTAGTTTTTTTTTTATTTCCCAATTTTTCTATGTTTTTGTTGGGGGCCCTGGTGCAGTGTATGGTCTAGTTCTGCTCACTATTAGATGTGAAATATGTATACTTTTTCAGATTTATATCCTGTCCAGTTTGAATTATGTCGGAACTTAAATTGTGTTCCTGGAATGTGGGGGGATTAACTCTCCTGTGAAACGGAAGAAAATACTGTTGTATCTTAAAAAAATGCAAATGGTCATAGCATTACTGCAGGAGACGCACCTGACAGATAGCGAGGTTGTTAAATTGTCTTCACTGGGTTTTACATTGGTGGCGCATGCGTCTTACAACTCCAAGGCCAGAGGGGTAGCGATACTGGTCAGGAAAGATTTATCTCCCCAGGTTCAATCTAATATAGTCGACCCTGACGGCCGATATGTTATTAGCAATATATCTATTTTGTCTGAGACTCTGGTGCTTTGTAACATTTATGCTCCCACAGCATATTCTAAAGTCTTCTTCCGGAGATTGTTAGCAAAGTTATACCCATTCACTGATTCGCAGTTATTGGTGGGCGGGGATTTTAATTTAACGGTATTACCTGCTATGGATAAATCTCATAACCCTAAACGGATTCCCACTCCTCCGAAATTAGGTTTACAATTTTTTATTTCTCAATTGGGTTTAGTGGATAGTTGGAGGATGCATCATCCTACTGATAGGGATTTCACGTGCATGTCAGCAGCACATGGTACCTTGTCCCGTATCGACTATATTTTGCCGACCAAATTTTTATTTTCTAAAGTATTAGATACAGGGATTGCACCTATATGTTTATCTGATCATGCACTTATATGGTGCACTATTGCAAAATCGGTAGATGTGGGATCTTGTCGCCAGTGGCGCTTCCCATCATATCTTTCTTCCTCCATAAAATTCCGGAATATGATAGAAGTGAAGTGGCAGGAATATGTTCATGATAACCGGGAACATGTTTCTGACTCTTTATTGTTTTGGCAGACGGCAAAGTCTGTTTTGCGTGGAGAAATTGTTTCTTATGTTTCCAAATTTAGGAAAGATATTTCAGCCTTATATCTGCAATCCCAGGAAAGATTAACTGCCGCTTATGTAAATTTTAAATCCTCCCCATCCCCTACTAATAAAGACGCTTATATACAGGCAAAGATTCAGTTTGAAGAGGTGTTAGCACAACAGTCGACTCGACATACCTTCTCTACTAATTTTCAATTTTATAAGCATGGGAACAAATCGGGTCGACTTTTGTCTAATTTAGTGAGGACCACACGCTCTTCCACTGTAGTCTCTGCTTTGAAAAAGCTGGATGGTACTCTAATTTATAAAGGGAAAGATATAAATGAAGCATTTAGAGACTTCTATGCCTCTCTTTACTCACAAGGTCCCATTGATGAACTCCAAAGAGCTACTTTTTGGACAGATATTTCCACTCCTCGTATTTCTAAAGAACAGGCTGAGTCCTTGCTTGCTCCTATTACTAAGGAAGAGATCCTTAAGACTATTGTGGGATTGAAACCTCTTAAGGTCCCGGGGCCGGACGGTCTTTCCGGGGAATTCTACAAATTATTAGCTAATAGAGTAAGTGACACATTGTGTTTGGTCTTCAATTCCATCTTGAAAGAGCATAGATTACCCTTATATTTTAACTCTGCAGTTGTCAGAGTTCTGCCCAAACCCAATCGAGATCCGGAGAATCCGGGATCATATCGTCCAATATCACTGCTGGATGTCGACTACAAATTGTTAACTAAAATCTTGTCGGATCGTTTGAAATACATTTTACCTACTATTATTTCCAATGACCAGACAGGATTTATCATGGGTCGCCATTCGGTAGTTAATATTCGGAAAGTGCTGGCAGCCGTACAAGCTCTTGGTTTCTCAGGTGGTCCTAGGTCTCAGGCTATAATTTCTATTGATGCCGAAAAGGCTTTTGACCTTGTCACTTGGGACCACCTGATTGAAACATTGAAGAGATATGGATTCCCTGATGAGTTTGTGTCAATATTACAAACTTTGTATAGTGACCCACTTACGCAGGTTTCTACAAATGGTTACTTGTCTACCCCTTTTGAAGTTCAGAAAGGCACTTGACAGGGTTGTCCTCTCTCACCCCCTGTTATTTGCACTGGCCCTGGAGCATCTTGCGATAGCCCTTCGTCAGCATGAGGGATTTAGAGGGATTTCTATTGCTCGTTTGTGTCAGATCTCATAAACTGTTCCTGCTATTTTGGAATTACTGTCTCAATTTGGTTCTTTTGCTGGGTATAAGATTAACCTACATAAATCGGAGGTCCTTTATATGCATGATTCAGGGTCCCCGCCTTTGTCTCCTTCTGTTATATGCTTGGATCATTTTCGATTGGCTCAGCAAGCTATAAAATATCTTGGAATCCATGGGGGTCATTCAGACCCACTTGCAAGTGGCAGTACACTCGCAAGTGGGTCGATGTTCCCCACTGCGCATGCGCACGACGGAGGGAGCCTCGTCAGGGCTTGTGGCAGGAAGACCCTGCCGCAGCTTCTCCGTCGCAAGTCCGATGGTCGCGATGGTCTTGACCATCGCGACCATCTTTTTGGACGCTCATATATGCTGTGGGTGGCCACCCACAGCTATACGAGCGTCCAGGAGGACGCTCCAATTTAATGGAGGAGGGCCCTGATTCAGAGCGAGCGCTCTGGTCAGAGCGTCCGGCTCTGAATCAGGCCCTATATCCCGGCTAATATCTCTAAGTTGTATACGGCTAATTTCACCCCAGTGATAGCTAACATAACTAAACTATTGGACATTTGGCGACACCTTCCATTATCTCTCCTGGGAACAGTTGCATCGTTGAAATCTATCATATTTCCTAAACTGGCCTATCCTATACAAATGTTGCCAATACGATTAACCCGTTTTGATATTACTCAAATTACTCGCCTATTTTTTAAGTTTATATGGAGGGGTGGGAAACCATGTATATCTAGAGCTAAGATGTATTTGGGGAAATCTGATGGTGGATTAGCTGTTCCGCATGTCTCTGCATTCACCAATGCAGTATTTTTTCGATATATACGTGATTGGTTGACGGGTTGTGAAACATACACCCATAAATCCCTGGAGGAAGAAATAGCTTCTCCCTATTCTTTGTTTGCTCTACTTCATACTCCCAAATCACATCTCCCACCATTGATGCAAAATAATATTCTATTTTTTGACACTTACCTAGTCTGGTTACAAAAAAACGAAAGCTTCACAGGCGCCACACTGTATCTCAGTATAACACGTTCTGGGGTAATCCTATGTTTATTCCTGGCCTAGAATACGCTGACTACCTGGTCTGGAAGGTGAGGGGTATCGCTGCCATTCGTGATGTGTTTGATCCAGGGGGCCAAATGTATTCTTTTAAAGATTTGAAATCCAAATTTTTTCTTACTAACAGAGATTTTTTTATGTTTCTGCAACTTCGTCACTTCATACAATCTTTACCCCCTCCTATGTTGAAGGAGGGAGATGATGATATTTTACGGCCCATATTTAATTTATCCAATACTGGGTATTACAATACCCGGTTGTTATACCCCTACTTGCTTCCTGCGACAGCTGAGGCTCTGTGGGAGAGTTGCATCCAACACTGGTCCTCAGAAATACCACAAATAGAATCACCCAATGTTTTATTAAAGCATACTAAGAAGACTTTAAGAATTCTCCATTCAGCTATTTGGCAGGAAGTGCATATTAGGACCATTCATAGGGCATATATGTCCCAGAGTCAGAGGAAACATGTTGTTGAGGAGGAGTCAGGCTGCTGCCCGAAGTGTAAATTTTCACAAGCTACTTTCTTTCATAATATGTGGGAATGCGGGAAAATTAGAAAATTTTGGGATAAGATTATGGTATTTATAAATAAGATATGCGCATTACATCTTATGAATGACCCATTGGCTATGTTATGCGCTAATTTTATAAATTGGGACCTGCAAGGTTGTAAGATGGAATTATTGCCCTTTCTTACGACAGTGGTAACTGTGGCGAAGAAAGCTATCCTCCGTAACTGGACAGTTTCCACAGCACCATCTCTTCAAGCAGTTAAAACCATACTGCTACAAATACTTTATTTTGATAGAAGAGCAACTATACCTGATGTTGAGAAGGGGGTGGTTCACTTTTACGCTAAATGGGGTATATACAGTCAGGTCCATAAATATTGGGACATTGACAGAATTTTCATATTTTGGCCTCTATTCACCACCACAATGGCTTTGAAATGAAACAAACAAGATGTGATTTAACTACAGACTTTCAGATTTAATTTGAGGGTAATTACATCCAAATCAGGTGAACTGTGTAGAAATTACAACGGTTTCTATATGTGCCTTCCACTTTTTAAGGGACCAATTAGTAACACCCCCATTGGAATACATAAAAGGCCTGTGAGGGTTGTACACAAGTCTGAGTGCTTGGCTTAGAGTCTACTTTACAGACAAGTGAAGTGAATATGAAATGACCGTGCATGACTGACATGCTATGCTTTGCTATTGGAGCTCTTTTCCCATTATCAATGACTTTCGGGTGGGCTTTTCTTCATTCCAAGATATTTTACATGGAACCGGCCCTGGGAAACAAATGTCACCCGCCCCTGGTGAAGGACTTTATGTTTTGAGCCTCATTATGATGCAATGGAACAATATAGGGCAGCACAGACGGTGTAATGGTTAGCATTACTGCCTCACAGCACTGAGGTCGTGGGTTCAATACCCACTACGGCCCCAACTGTGTGGAGTTTGTATATTCTCCCTCTGGGTACTCCGGTGTCCACCCACACTCCAAAAATATACTGGTAGGTTAATTGGCCCCCTCAACAAAAATTAACCCTAGTGTGTCTGTGTGTGAGCATGTGGTAGGGAATATAGAGTGTAAGCTCAATTGGGGCAGGGACTGATGTGAATGGTCAGAAATTCTCTGTAAAGCGCTGCAGAATATGTGTACGCTATATAAATAACTGGTAATAAATATAGTAAGATACTTAACTGAAACAAGGCTCATTGTGACCAGCGGTGTAGTATGGAGCCAGAGTACCCTGTGCAAGTGCATGCTACATTTTGCCCCCGATACTATTTGGGGACAGGCCATGGCAAGAACATGGAGGCAAGTTCAAATAGTAAACAAAGAAAAAATATCATGCAATGTTGAAAAGGGCCTATACAGGGGCGGATTGGTCTGTGGGGTCTGGGACAGGAGCGGGGCTGTGATGAGAGGGGCTGTGGTGTGAAGGACTCTGATGAAGAGGCTGTGATGAGGGGGTTGTGCTGAGGGGGGCCTGTGATGAGAGGGGCTGTGGTGCAGAGGACTCTGATGAAGGTGGCTGTGGTGTGACAGTCTGTAATGAGGAGGCCTGTGCTGTGAGGGGTTGATATATGAGGGTGACTGTGCTGCGAGGGGGCTGTGCTATGTAGAGAGGCGATTGTGCTGTGAGGGGCTGTGACGAGACGGTCTGTGATGGGTGGCTGTGTTGTAAGGGGCATCTGTGGTGAGGTGGGCTGAGTTGACTGATGAGGGGGGCTTTTGTGTGAAGGGCTGTGAGGAGTGATGTGGTGAAGGGAGAGGGATGCTGTGATGTGGGGAGAGGGTTGACACTCAAGGAACAGAGGAGATGGACAGTGGGATGTATTGGAGAGACCGAGGCGGATGGTATTGGAGAGTGACAGGGGGATGGTAGTGGCATGTTGATGACAATGGCTTTATTCCTACACTAATGAACGGCTTCCGGACCATGTGATCTCCTCCATGAATAGTAAATGCCGACTCAAGACACTGCCTGTCCAGGGAGGATCACTTTTTTCAGAGGTTCTTTGTTGCAGATAAATCATATAGGTAAGAAAGTACTAATACCCCTTTCACACCAAAATCCCAGGCCCGACCCGGGATTTTGAACATAGGTCATTCCCGTATGAGACCTGGGTCAGACCCCGTTTACACTGCAACTTCAACCCAGGTTATTCCTAGGTAGGCCCCATTCACAATGGTCTGCCCTGCTAAACTTGTGGTCATAAAAACTGGGTGGTGACACCTCCACAGCCGCCAATAAGATCATGACCTGGGTTGGATAACCCGGGTCAGATCGTTCACACTGCACCGTGATCTGGGTTGTTCCCTTGTCCAATCCTGCTCGCTACCCAGTTGGATTACTGGGTCGTTAGACCCGGGTTATTTTTCAGGGACCCTTTCACACCAAGACGCAACCTGGGTCAACCCGGCAAAAATCCGAGTTATTTCGGCAGTGTGACAGGGGTATTATTATTCACATGCTGTGTTTATTTACTGGAGAGAGGGACTGGGGGCATACCCATCAGCTCCCAGAGCGGTGGACATGCCCCCAGCATGATGAAAACAAGGGGAGTAGCTTTCGGGCACAGCATTTGACACGCGGCCACAACCCTTTTTCAGATGAGCGCACATATGGCCGCTTTCAGGATTTTTCCAGGGCCTCTTTAAATTCCCAATCCACCCCTGGGCTTATGAGAAAGCACAGCTGACGGGATGTGGGAGCAAGCACACAGCACATACTGCATAAGCAGCACCCTTCTCAAAGTGGATTCAGGTACCATAAATGGTGAAATTCCCATGTATGGCTCTCCAGCTATTTTGGAACTACAAACTTCCAGCTTGACCTCTGACAGGACATGCTGTGCTTTGTAGCCCCAGAACACTGAAGAACTAGGGGGCTAATTCAGCATGCAATGCTGGAAACAGATTCCCGATTATAACGCAGCCCCTGCTATGCCTCTGCCTGACTGACCGATGGTGATCCCAGCCTGTGTCCTCGGTCTTAGTGCTGGGATTGCAAATACAGCAGGTGGTGTCATACACCTCCTGCTGCATTTGCATATTACCAAGGACGGCTTGCGTGCTGGTTTTCAATTCCGTCTTAAGCTGAATCACCCCCTAGATACATTGAAAAAAACTAAAGTGTCATTGGCTGAAAACCAACCATCTTGCAATGTGTATTCTGGACAATCTTCTTAGCTTCTGGAGTGTCTCTAGAGCAGTGCAGGAGAGCGGAGCTCATCCACGTGGGAAATATGCTATGTAATCTGATATTTTAATTTCTCTTAATACAATAAATACACACTGCTAGAACTACATTTAAATAATATATATTTATTATTGATTTATCATTATATGTCTTTATAGCAAAGTCATTCTCATACCATGGGGTTTATTTACTAACCGTCGCATTCTAAAACCCAGTGCTTCCAATCGGGTTTATGGACGAAATTTAAAAGGTCAATGCTTTTACTAGCCGCGTTTTGCTACTAAAATCATTGCCCTTTTAAATTTCGGCATAATCACAATCTGTAGCGTCGAATTTTATAACCCGATGCTCAGTACATAAACCCCCATATGTGTAAACTGCCATCATCAAGCGATTATTAAATAATTAATATATATATTTTTTTTAAACCTAGGGAGTTTGATGGATTTTATTTCTGATAAAAGTATCAGATCCAATTCAAAGATATTGGGACCTATTTAATGTGAACAGATCCTTTTGGCAATATGTAAAAAAAAATAATAATTATCACCACTTATAATGGCAATTAAAAAAAAAACAAAAAACATATCTCAACAATGTATTAAAAACTTATCTCTAATACTGGCACAAAGTGGTTAGGCATAACATTGCTTTGCCAGACTAGGTTCTGAGATGGCTTGCCAGATTATGGCTGACATTTTCACTCTCCAGGTGGAAAAAAATATTTGCAAAAAGCTTAAAAATAGATCAAATATATATATATAAAAATAATATGTTTAAGCCTTTCATACATAAAATTTGCTTTATGCAAGGAATAAAGTCTTTTTCTAATTATTTTACTGTTAAGGACCAACACAGGGGAAAATGTACCAAAAAGAAGTGCAGCAATATATCTGTCTCGGCATCCTGGATCTTTCTGGCTTCCTAGGTGTTACAGAAAGTGGCCATACTTATTTTGTGCATCAGTGATTTAGTGTATAGCATGAACACTCAGGGCAGCCCATAATTATTATGGAACCTCTGACAAATTTTAATCCTTGAAAAAATAAGTTTAAAAATTGTTATATCTCATCTCACAACCTAATTAATAAAATAAAGTTCAGATTAATTGTATTATGTTTTGGGGGTGGATAAAAGCAAACAAATGCAACCAAACATTTTAATCAGAATTTTGTTTTGTTTGAATAATATATGAGACCATGAAATACAGTGCAGCTGAAGCCTAATTACAGAGCAGATACAGCAGAAGATGCACTGTTTACCATGGGTTGGGTACAGGATGCTGGCTCTCAAAATCCCGACACCGGTATACAATCGGGAAACCGACATCCGGCTTCCCGACTGTCATATCCCGGCGAGGGTGAAATGCCGGGCGTCTATATATAGACGCCTGTCATTTCCCCAACGCCGGGAGACAGGCGCCCTGCATCCTGATCGAGCGGACAGCCACGCGGGGGGTTAGGTTTAGGGCACCCGGGGGGACTTAGGGTTAGGCACCCCCCCGGGAGGGTTAGTCTAGGAGGAGGGAGGGTTACGCACCCCCGGGGGTGACAGGGTTAGGCACCCCCCCGGGGGACTTAGGTTTAGGCAGCGGGGAAGGGGGGGATTAGGGTTAGGCACTTGGGGGGGAGGTTAGGGTTAGGCACCCCTAAGGAGGGTTAGGTTAGGTTAGTTTATACATACCTTAGCGACTATCTGGATTTCCAGCGCTGTCGGCCTTCCGCTGCCAGGAACTCTGCTTTTGTCGGCCAGGCGCTGGCGGGAATCGAACCGCCGGCATGCAATCCTATTAGCGATTAGTAATTAGGGTAATATGACTCTGCGTAAGGTCTCCTTTTACACCATCCCAAAATTTTTTAAAAATTTTTTGTAAACCTCAAAATTTGACCTGCAACAAATTATTTGAGAAACTCCAGTATAGAAATATTTTTTAATCATGAAATTCTAAAATATATTGATCACCACATTCTGTTACAAGTACATAGAACCTGTATTGTTTCTGTGTATTTCAATATCCTTGTCCAAACACAAATCTGACATTAGCCCAGAGGTTCATTGCACCTGCAATTTGCAGAACTCGTGCCACAATTTTGTACACCTGTCATGATACAGCTCTGCTTCACTAATGAGATACATTTGCTGTTCCTAATTGCTACAAGAATAGACCTGGACAGATTTAGCACTTCACTAAAAGTAGCAGAAGTTGATGATTCTCCTCTAATGCACACAGAATATAAATACATCTGTATGTAATGGATACCCAGTAATGAAGAGTAACTAGAGTGTCAGAAATCTGCACACAGCGCCTCCTACCATATATGGTGGGGGCGACTTGCCTCCACCCGTGTATACCTGGCTGCATACTCATCTCCATTCCCCTGGCTGAGAAAGTGGTGTGCAATAATAATGACCAAACCTGCTAGGGATCACTTTGCACACCAGATTAATAAAGGGCTACTTTTTTAAATCTTAATGGTTTTAATTGCCATTTGTTAATACTGTTGATGGTCCTTTGGGTGTGTTTATTTTCATTAAAAAAATATTGTTAAAGCATTATATAGGGACCAGCTACTAGTTACCTATGTAGAAAATAAACCATTTTCCATGAAGGAGAGGTCTACATGGACCCTTTTCAAGCAATAAATGGCCACTGTCCTAAATGTTTTCTCTCTTTTGTTCTACCAGTCACAAAGCCAAATCTAGAAGAGCCCAGTATAGAGGAGACAGCATGATCACTTAGCATTTGAGAAATCCCTCAGTGATAAGAGCACCCAATAGTGACTCTTCCCCTGGAACCAGAGACTTTTCCTCACTAGGGGCCCGATCTGAGTTGGTGGCAGAGCTGCTGAACCAAATTTATTGCCTTATACTAATGCGACTATTCGTCCAATGTCTTCAATATGGTAGCATCGACTTTTTCTGTATGCAGTCATAGCCATCCTGGGTGCAATATCTCCTTTCACATGCCCTAAATGCACAGACATGGGTTTTAATGCCCACGACACTCCCATGACCCACCACAAGATGGATTTGTTCCATGAGTCCGAACTGAAACCAACCAGAAAACTCTGATATTACAGATGCAAAGAGACGGCCGTGCATTAAGTGATTCATACGCTCTTGTTCCCTCCATCAAGGTACACGCCTGTAATTGATTTCTTCAGCACATGCGCAGTCAGAACCAAATTAATAACAAGACAGCCAGTGCAATCCAGGGGCACCCACACATAGCTACATCACCAGCATGGGGGGCACTGTGGCATATGTGAGATAGGGTTTGTGTGTGGCATAATGTGAACAGATGCCCTACAGTGTATGTAACACATTTGTGGTACTGGGAGTATTTACACATTCTACTTTAATAACATCGCCAACATATCATATTGACAAGCTATCACTCTGCTTCCAGCTCATCGCCAGGACGAGCTCTTATCGGAGACCATGCCTCGGTAACAGTTTATTACTACATTTGCAGCCCTTGTAATGAGAAAAATCATGCCGACTGAGCTCTTATGTCATGGTTGCCCCCCCCCCCCCAACATCTGTAGTCCCCCAATGGGCAGTGTTGTGTATTACATCAATTTTACTTTTTAAATACGTGTGTGGATATCATTATTTTCATGATTAATAACATTTCTGCCAATTAGGTTAATGGCCAAATGAAGTTGTGTAACCAGACCAGCCTGCTGTATAGACAGCGTGCTTATAATGAGTTTGTAAAAATCCAAACCAGCCAGATATAGTTTTACAAATAATTAAAAACTGTAGTCTATATACAGACCGAATATCAGATCCTCCACTTGCAATGCAGAAAAGAAAAAGTTTTTTAGTTTTTTTTGTAACCAAAAAATAAAAATTTAAAATGCCGTTTAGATGTGGAGATAACAGGACAACAGAGCTGAATAAGACCCGAATGCTGTGACAATTCAGTCGCTAAAGACTTTTAGTTTACGTGCCAGCGCCACAATGCGCATTTTCAGCTTAGCTTCTGTGGCTCTGGTTGCAGTGTGGGGGTGGTGACGAGGAGGAGCATCTAAAACGCAGGTATGTTGCCGGTGTTATTGGGGCGTGCCGAAGCCATCGACTGCGTCTTTTGAGGCAGATTCATTGATCTCGGCACCATACTTATGTTGGAAATTCTGAGCAACCTATGGGTTGCTTAGATGTCTAATGTTGACCAAGATGTTAATGATGATCCGATGGTGCATCTTCAATTGCAGGCTGTGAATCAGGGAAGCCAGAGGTGGGCGTCTCATTACACAAGACGCCACCTTCAGCATTACCATAACTTCTCTGCTCCTCTGCGGCTAAAGACGCAGCAACGACACCACATGCGTCCACCTCTGAATCGGGCCCAATGCACCTTGTTGTCAGGTATCAGGTTCAATTCTCTAAACTTGCAGCATGCTTAATAATGATTAAATAATACAATTGTATATATGTTCTGTAAAGCTGTACTTACTGTATGTCCTCATGTCATTTTTGTTTAACTATTTGCTCATATTTAATTGGAGATAGTCACAAAAAAATTAAGATTTAATTAATTCAATCTTTGAGTTAGAAAGTAAGCTAACAAATTAGTCCTGTTCATAAGTATTAAGCATCACAGTATAGAGATGTATTTTACCGCATTCATACAGTATCATATATATCAGTGGTCTCCAAAGTGTGAGCTACTTTAGAAAAATGAAACCTCCTGAAGAGCTACTAAAATTGTAGAAAAAAAAATCTGTTTAATAACAGAACAACTGAAGGTAATTTAATGAAAATGAAAGAAAAAAAAAAAATGTTGCATAGAAAATAAAAATGCATTTAATTATCACAGTGATATTGTTGTAGTTTGTAAATAAAATGTAAGCACAGGCACATTTCACTGTTAATTACCGGTTGCAAGGAGGTACGTGCAGTAGAGGAGCAAACGATACTGTATAGGCAGGGCTGCTGCGTGATTTTCCGGCAGGGCTGGATAGGACTCACTTGTTCCGCCGTAGCGTACACGCCGTGCGTGGAACCACGGGGAAGCACGTCAGGTGATTGCCACAGCCTCTACAGCAATCATCTGACATGCTTCCCTGTGGCTCCACCCATGGCATTGATGCCACGGGGGAGCACATGTCAGAGGTTACTTCCTCCTAGTTATCTTGCCAGTACTGCAGCTAGGTGAGCTACCAAAATGAAGCTACAGGTTGGAGACCACTGATATATATAGTAGCAGGGTGGTGGAATGGTGCTAGAAGTGGGGTGTACTAATTTAAGTCTCTTTGTGTCCTTCACACACGGGTTGGGCACCATGTTAGTTGGAAGCCATGACACTTGTACGTATAATTACAAATATACCTGAAAATATATTGCATATTTGACATGTACTGTGTTAAATAAAAATTGTGTGCCGCTCCATGCTTTATACAGAAAACAGAAATCATTAGTTATGTGAATATTTTATACCTAAAAGGAACAAACACGTGTGATTATAAATTCTCCTGTCACCTCAAAGTTTATTCTATTCTAAGAGCATAAAAATAATATGAGATATGGTAAGAACTTACCCTTGTTATCTCTATTTCTACGAAGTCCATAGGGTTCCACAGGATACCTTGGGGTATAGGTGTGACGTCAGTCGCAGGGCACCAAAGAGTTAAGCTTTCAGCCTCCCAGGATGCACTAGGTCCCCCTCCTATACCCCGCCCCCGGGCCAAGGCACCTCAGTTAGTTACCAAGCCATATGCCGGAGGAGGAGAAGGAAGAGAGAGAACAAAGATCTGGACACATACAAGAATCACATTCTCACCAGAGGGAGACGGAAAACCGGTGACCAGAGCAAAGCCCATCTGCAGCACAGGTGCGACAGGGCGGGAGTCCTGTGGAACCCTATGGACTTCGTAGAAATAGAGATAACAAGGGTAAGTTCTTACCATATCTCATATTTTCTACTTCAGGGTCCATAGGGTATCCACAGGATACCTTGGGGATGTCCCAAAGCAGTATCCTTTAAGGGTGGGGACGCTCCTGTGCAGAAAGGAGAATCCGCTGCCCGAAGGAAGCATCCTGAGAGGCGAAGGTGTCAAACCTGTAATACCTCACGAAGGTATGGACAGAAGACCACGTAGCAGCCTTGCAGATCTGAACTGCCGAGGCACCACGTCGAGCTGCCCACGAAGGACCCACAGACCTAGTGGAATGAGCCTTCAGAGAAGGAGGGACCGGTAGGCCTTCATGAAGATAAGCTTCAGAAATAGCCATACGGATCCAGGCTGCCAAAGTTTGCTTTGAAGCAGGCCAACCCTTTTTACGGAAGCCATAGAGGACAAACAAAGCGTCCGACTTCCTAAACGAAGAAGTGCGGTCAACATAAGTCCTTAAGGCCCGCACAACATCCAAAGAGGCCTCACCCACGGAAAGACCCGGTGAGTTAAAGGCCGGAACAACTATTTCCTCGTTAACATGAAACTGGGAAACAACTTTGGGAAGAAACTCGGGCCGAGTGCGGAGCACTGCCCTGTTCCCATAAAAAACCAAGAAAGGGGGTCTACAAGAAAGAGCCCCTAACTCAGAAACACGTCTGGCCGAAGCAATGGCCAGAAGGAAAACAGTCTTAGCTGTTAGCCATTTAAGATCCACTGAGCCCAGTGGTTCAAACGGCGGTCCTTGGAGAGCCCTCAGGACCACAGCCAAATCCCAAGGCGCCACAGGTGGAACAAAGGGCGGCTGAATGCGGAGAACACCCTGCATAAAGGTGCGCACATCCGGGATTGTAGCAATCCTACGGTGAAACCAGACAGATAGGGCCGAAACCTGTACCTTCAAAGAAGCAAGGCGAAGCCCATGATCTAGTCCCGCTTGCAGGAAGGCGAGAATCCGAGACAGACGAAACTCCCGCGGTGCATAACCTCTCGGTCGACACCACTGGAAGAACGTATGCCACACGCGATGGTATATCCTCGCGGAAGACGGTTTCCGAGCTCGTAACATGGTACGCACCACAGAGCTGGAAAACCCCCGGGACCTCAGCATGGCCGTCTCAACAGCCACGCCGTCAAAGACAGCCGAGTCAGGTCCGGGTGAAGGCAAGGACCCTGAGACAGAAGGTCCGGTCGTAGCGGCAACCGCAGAGGACTGTCCACGGACAGACCCTGAAGGTCTGAGAACCAGTGCCGTCTGGGCCACGCGGGAGCTATCAACAGGAGCGTCCCTCCTTCCTGTTTGAATTTCCGGATTACCCGTGGAAGAAGGGAGACCGGAGGGAACAGGTATGCGAACCGGAACGTCCACCGGACGGACAGAGCATCCACCAGAGACGCCCCTTCGTCTCTTGTGCGAGACCCGTACACCGGCAACTTGTTGTTGTGCCGGGACGCCATGAGGTCGATTTCTGGAAGACCTCACCTGTCCACCAGTAGTTGAAAAACGTCCGGGTGCAGGGACCATTCCCCCGGATGAACGTCCTGGCGACTTAGAAAGTCCGCCTCCCAATTTAGCACTCCCGGGATGAAGACCGCTGATATGGCCGGAAGATTGCGCTCCGCCCAAACCAGGATCCGAGAGACCTCTACGAGAGCCGCCCGACTGCGAGTTCCTCCTTGCCTGTTTATGTAGGCCATGGTGGTAGCGTTGTCCGACTGGACCTGCACCGGGCGACCCTGGAGAAACCGCTGTGCCTGCTGGAGAGCATTGAAGACCGCACGGAGTTCCAAGATATTTATTGGAAGCTCCGCTTCTGTCGGCGTCCACCTGCCCTGGAACAAGTGTGGACCCGAAACTGCTCCCCAGCCCCGAAGACTGGCGTCCGTTGTCAACAGGACCAAATTTGGAACCCAGAACGGACGTCCCTTGTTGAGGTGGGTCGTCTGTAACCACCACGCAAGGGACAGGCGAACCTCCTGGGTGAGCACAATCGTCTGGGACTTCAGAGACTGAGTCAGCCCGTTCCACTTGGACAGGATCAGGTGCTGCAGAGGTCTGGAGTGAAACTGGGCGTATTCCACCATGTCGAACACCGACACCATGGAGCCCAGTAACCTCATCGCCGAGTGTAAGGACACCCGGCGGCTGTGCAGGCAACTGCGCACCCTTGACTGTAAAGCAGAGATCTTGTCCTCCGTCACGAAGATCCTTTGCTGTCCCGAGTCCAATAAGGCTCCAAGATGCAGAATCCTCCGAGACGGGATTAGAGTGGACTTCTGCCAGTTGATTAGCCAGCCGTGCCGTTGCAGCAGTGCAATGGTCAGGTCCAAGTGGCGTAACAGGAGCTCTGGAGATCCTGCCACCAATAACAGGTCGTCCAAATACGGCAACATGCGGACTCCCTGCAGCCGCAGAGAAGCCGCCATGACCGCCATCACCTTGGTGAAAACACGTGGTGCTGTTGCCAGGCCAAAAGGTAACGCCCGAAACTGGAAGTGGTCGCTGCGGATTGCAAACCTGAGGAACTGTTGATGGCGCAAAAGAATAGGGACATGCAGGTAAGCGTCCTGTATGTCCAATGACACCAAGTAGTCCCCAGGTTCCAGCGCCAGAATGATGGACCGTAGGGTCTCCATCCGAAACTTCGGGACCCGCAAAGACTTGTTGAGTGCTTTGAGGTTGAGAATCGGACGATATGACCCATTGGGTTTCTGTACCAAAAATAGATTTGAATAGAAACCCTGGCCCCTCTGGGAGAATGGAACAGCCACTATAACTCCAGCCTGGAGCATAGTGTGCAATACCTTCCGCAGCTCCGTAGCCTTGTTCCGGTCTGATGGGAGACCCGTGGTGAAGAAGCGAGCCGGGGGTCTGTGCCGGAAGGAGAGGGCGTATCCGTGGGAAACCACCTCCAGAACCCAAGTGTCTGTCGTAGTGGTCGACCAACACTGGGCGAACTGTAGCAGGCGGCCTCCCACCCTGGGATCCCCCAAAGGGAGGCCCGGACCATCAGGCCGCAGGCTTGTCATCTGGCTTGGGGGCCGGACGTCTGGTACTCCATGCCTGCTTCCGGGGCTTGACCGATTTCTTAGGGCCAGCCTGTCGAGGAAACGACTGTGGTTTGGGCCTGCCCTGGGCCCTAGATGACCGAAAGGACGATGGTCCCGAACCAGAAGGAGCAGCGGCCGACGGGAGACAAGCAGATTTGGCTGCCGCCAGCGTGGCCACAATCTTATCCAGATCCGGACCGAAGAGAACTTCTCCAGTAAACGGCAACGCTTCCAGACCTTTCTTGGAATCTGCGTCCGCCTTCCAGGATCGCAGCCACAAGGTGCGACGAGCAGCCACCGCTGCTGAAGAAATTCTAGACACCAGAGTACTAATGTCTAGAGCCGCCTCGTTGATGTAGGTGGCCGAATCACGGAGATTGCCAATCAACTCCGCCTGTTTGGCCGGACAGTCGGATTCAAAAGAAGCCTCTAATGAATCCGCCCAGCGCTCCATCGCTCTGGCAACCCAGCAAATGGCCATAGCCGGCCGTGCTGCCCCCCCTGCAAGGGAATAAGCGGACTTCAGGCAGATTTCTACCTTGCGGTCCGTAGCATCCTTAAGGGAGGACATGGATGGCATCGGCAATGTGGCACTACGGACAAGACGGGTCACGTGAGAATCCACCTGTTGGAGGGGATTCCCACTTAGCAAAATAATTATCCGCGAACGGATAAGCCACCGCCAGGCGTCTCTGCGGCTGGTATCTTTTGCCAGGTTGTTTCCACGCCTCCTCTAACAGGTGCACCCGACTCCGGCCGGGCACCAAACTAAACTGAGGTGCCTTGGCCCGGGGGCGGGGTATAGGAGGGGGACCTAGTGCATCCTGGGAGGCTGAAAGCTTAACTCTTTGGTGCCCTGCGACTGACGTCACACCTATACCCCAAGGTATCCTGTGGATACCCTATGGACCCTGAAGTAGAAAAGAAGTTTTTATTTGGTTTTAACCCACAGTTAATTAACACACTTCACATGACTTCATTGAAAGTCTCTAATCAGGGGCGCAAAGAGGGGGGGGGGGGGAGCATTGCCCAGGCTCATGCTTGCTGGGTCTACCGCTCCCCCTCCCCTCTTAGTCCTGTTAGCAGCAGCGCCAGCACACAATGTTGTGTGCTGGTCTGCACTGAGTACAGGGAGGCTGCTGCTGCTAAGCGCAGCAGCAGTCTCCCCTGCCTGCACCTAATAGGAGGGGGGATAGTGATTGCAAATACTCCCACGCCTCTTTACAATAGGCCACACCCCTTGCAGGTACCCAAGCCCGGCCAGGCTCTCTATGGCCCTGGCTGTAATAGTAGAGCTACTTAAGGGTGTGGCCTTGCAGCTCAGGTTGGGTCTAATGTCATTTTAGCACTAATGTCACTCAAGAACTGGAGAGTGCCAGGGGAGCACAGAAATAGGTGATAGACCAAATTCCTTCAGTGTGCTCATGACATGCACAGACAGAAGACAGAACTAAGTCTAGTACATACATTCCCTAAACAATGCACAATTAAGCATTTGATGTGTAAGTGCTCTGCTCTCATAAAAAAAGTGACAAACCTGTTGGTCCTCACTTCTTTGGTAAGTGACAACTGGTCTTAAATTATGATTTTTCCAATGGTGTTAAATGATTATTACATTTTGATATGCACAACAAGTGGAAGTACGCAGAAGTTATTATTTATTTAAATTATTATTATTTATTAGACGATCGATTTTTTTTTTGTCCCCTTATGATGGCATGTCCCTAATCCCGCTGGACTGTTCATATAAAAAAATCCCAATAACCTTTCCGTTCTGCCTTAGGTGAGTCAAACGCATGACATAAGCCACCAATGTAATTAATACTCAGAAAACAGACATGTCTAAGTAGCTTGCGGATCATAAAAAAAATGAGAAAATGTCCCATTTAAAATTTTGTACAAAACATTTTGTTTAATAAATAAAATGTAACACATCAACGTTTTGCCTTCCCCTGGGAGATTGCCTCAGTGTAAGACGTGTGAATGAAATCATAAAGTTGTTTTGCAGCATTGACGTTTCCCAGAATCTCAGACAGTTTCTCTACTGATAGCGTTGTCAGCTCTGCAATGTTCTTTACATGATTCATTATGGCTCGACAGTTTTTGGCATTGACCCCTGGCATTTTTAGAAGGAAGTCCTGAGGGCCTGGATTATATTTCTCAGATTCTGGGACGGTTTCTGAGTCGACAGTAATAGCCATAGCAGTTGCAGCATCAGGCTGTGGCCTGTTCTGCTTCAGCTCCTCAAATAGCTCTGCAGTGGCATAAGGTGATGGGCACCAGAGAATGCGCAGTCTTGGAAAGTGAAGAGTGAGGAGAGTGATTTTTGAGGTGATGTCATTCACAGATATTTCCTGGTGGATTAAACTCCGTGCAGTGAGGGAAAATGGCTTATTGGGGTCAAACTCAATTAGAAGAATAGGTCGCTTGTAGTAGCGACACATGGATACACACTGGGTGTAGAGACGGCCATTGTTGAGTGAACCGATCAAGTCACTCACGCTTTTCCTTTCTACACATATATCAGGGGTCAGGATATAATCTCCCACTTCTAGCGTCACAGGTTCAATGTCAATGCCGCGTCTGTGGATCAGAGATGGCAGCTCACTCCGAAATTCACGCATGTCGACGATGATGTTGTTCTGCACGGTTTTCTGCTGCTGGCCTCCTAGACAAAAAATCCATAAAGAGTTCTGAATGCAAAGGTATCAAGGCTGGCGATTGAGGTGATTTCATTTCTACATACTTAATAAATCTGAGGCTTTACGAGGAACCAAGGAACAACAGATTGTCCACTTAGCGCCCTAACAAAGTTCTCTGTAAAGGCAAACAAGTTGCTTGTCTGTGATTTGACGGCTTCCAAATGGGTTAAACAGCTATAGCGTATAGCTTCACTTAGCAGGGCTCATTTGTTCATAATAAACAAGATCCAGAACAATGAAGTCTAGTCAACCTTAGTTACTCACTAGGGGGCAGTTTTACCAAAGAAGAAAACAAATGAGCCACAAAGTCAGGGCAAAAACTGTATTTCAAGCAAAATATCTACATACAGGGAAGAAGTTGCAATTGTAGTTCTTTTTTAGGGGCTGATTCTGAGTTAGGGGCAAAGCAGAAAAGAGTAAGTAACTGTGCACCTTGGTGAAACCATGCTGCACTGCAGGTGTTGGCAGATGTAATATGTGCAGTGAGATTTAGATTTGGGAGGGGTATGTCCAAACTCAAAACTAAATTGCAGTTTAAAAATAGAGCTGTCCAGCATTTGTGGGCCACAGGCAAAAGCAGCCAGTATGTACCCTGCATGCAAACTTGATACATGTATTTGCACCCCTTGCATTGCAGCATGGTTTGTTCCAGATATAAAGTTACTTGCCATTCATGCTTTGCTCCCACCACAGAATCAGCCTCTAAGTTACCTCCTACAGTTTTGTTTTCTTTGCAAGATATTGTAGTTAAATGTCTGGATATAGAATTCCTTACTTAATGGTGGTAGCAACACTAAAATGTTTCGCTTTGGCTATTAATCATATAGTGTTCATTCTAGCACCCTGCACCTGTCACAACCCATGCAGTTCCTTTTTCCTGCCTGGGGTGTTGCGATCTGCTCTGGTGCTTCTAGCACACTCAGCTATCAAAACCAACTGCTGAGATACAGACCAGAGTGTGCTAGAAGCACCAGAGAGCAACATCCCAGACAGGAAAGAGGAACTGCACGGGTTGTGACAGGTGCAGGGTGCTATAATGAACACCATCATAAACATATCAAAGATAGTCCAAAATTAAAATATGTTTTACATTTGTGAGAACAATAGGGCACTAATGGAAACACACGATACCTACCAGCTTTCCGCGTGTCAGTAGAGGCTGAAGCAGGAGTCACATCTCTCTGAAGATCCAGGTTTGTGTCATCTCTCCCTTCTCTTTCCTCAGGGACAACCATACTGGCCTTCTCCCTACAAAAATTACCACAACAGGATTTAATGAGGGAAAGTATTGTATTTGCCAACGGAAATATAACTTATTATTCTCAAAAGTACATTAGCTTTATTAAATATGCATTCTACATTAATCTGCTATGCATAAATGGAAAAAAAAATATTTCACTGTCTGTCACTAATTAAAATAGTCACATGACCATTGGTGTTTCCCCCCAAAAAAGAGATTTATAAAATTAAATGTAGATAATATCTGACAAAGCGCCCCTATTGCCAGAACATGTGCCTATAAATCAGCCTATGATATTGCATCTTAATAT
Source organism: Taudactylus pleione (assembly GCA_031769625.1). Taxonomy (NCBI): domain Eukaryota; kingdom Metazoa; phylum Chordata; class Amphibia; order Anura; family Myobatrachidae; genus Taudactylus; species Taudactylus pleione. Next base: position 6,176,931 of record JAUIMM010000148.1, on the reverse strand, counting down.
GTTTTACCAGTTCTAGTGGATTAAAAATAAATAAGTTGTGCAAAAATGTAATTATTAAAGTTAAATAGCTTTAAAAAAATAAATAAATGAATACTAAGAAAGCCTAAGCGGACTAAAATTTTGTTGTCACTTTTAAATTTTTCTTATATTAGAATATGTGAGAAATATACTGTATATGACAATTCATTACATTGTTGGTTATTTTTTTTAAACCTTGTTTATAGCATATTTGTTGCTTCTATATACTGTACATCGGCACCCAAAACATTTTATCTAATCACAATTCTGTTTATTACATATTTTTTCCTTTCCAAATGATGCGGTACAAATAGGACAAATGGGCTTCCAGTGGGTAACCTGGTGGGAAATGAATGACAAATACTGGTCTAGATGGTCTTCAGTTCATATGAAACCTTTAACTGCCATTCTATTTAACTATTAAAGGGAACATAGCAAAATATTTTTTAATTGTTGCAACAAAACAATGACAATGGAAGCAGATGATGCAACTAATTTCATAATTTAAAAAAAAAAAAAAGTAGTTTGGATGCGATTTAATGTTTTCTTATAATGTCCTTTTCCGTGTTTATCTTGCTGTTGCCTGCAGAGAGCTTATTGTCCGGCAGAGCTTCATCAAGGATATCACTATTATTAATGACACCCACTGGCTGTGCTCGTTTACATGTAATTTATCTAATTTTATGTATATTTGCAAAAACTGATAAACAAAATATGAGCTACTAAGGAGACACATGAGCCAAACCAAGATTCAACACACTGCATGTAAATCTTTTTTGAATAAATGCTGAAGTAATAGGTGGGAACGTGATAGAGAAGATTACTGTAGTTCCTCTTATCAGCTTATTTCGGCTTTCAGCTGCTTTTCTCTTGGTCAAGCGTAAATTATTAGGAAAGTCTATGTGCAATCAACAACATGCAGCTGCACCTGCCTCCTGAGAGGTGCTCAAGCCGTCATAACTAAATGCCCAAAAGGGTGGGAGAGTGGAGAAGCCTTCTATGGAGCACTAGTGGCAGAACAGATGCCATGGCACTGTGGGAGAAGACATAATGTCTCTCCCCACACAATGTGGGAGCTGTGAGCTGGAGCAGGGCGCTTGATGCAGCAAAGGCAAGTACAGCTGGTACCACCCAACAGGATCCCGCCCTGTGCGACGGCCGGACCGCCCTCCTTACGTCCTGCCTCGTAGATACATAGCGGTCTTACCTAATTAGCTGCTCAAACGCTTCTTTTTCCTTCCTAAGAGACGTGAGATATCTCTGTTCTTCTGTGGAGCCCCCATAGATAAGGAAATATACCCTAAAATGTGAAAATGAAGATATGTTTATTATGAGAAATTGAATTAAAACATACAAAACCGTTGTGTGACGGAGGAATGTGATCATATTCGAACAACTCTAATGTGCTGGGGTAGTACTGTGCTGTATGTAATGGGCCAGATAACCATGAATGTAGGTAACAGCATTTTCATTTCTGTAAATACCTTAAAGTGTTCTGCTTGCTGGCCCTGTAAATTTCAAGCTGACGAACAAAGCTAAGCTCTGCGTCATATAAGACTACGTATCTTGGATCGACTTCGTGCAGTACCCTGGTAAGACCGTAAGGGTCGCTGCAGCCTTGCAATGGGTGGATGACAGTCAGGGGCTCTTTCATGATACCATAATAGGAGTCAGAAGGCAAATTCAGTTGGAGGTCTTCATATTTCGGCTCCTCTATGCTACTCTCAGTGCTAATGCTTTCATCCATGTACTTGTTCTCTTCCTGATCTTTCACATCATCGTCTTCCTCTGCTTTTCCCATCATTTGTGTTAAAGTCAGCTCTGTTTTCTTGACGTTCTTCTTCTGTTTGCCTGAGCCTTCTTTACCCTTTTTCACCCAAGAGTTTTTTCCACTCTTGGCTGATTCCTTATTTTTGACAGCTTTTCTGTTTTTCAGCCACGCTTCAGCCGCTTTTTCATCCTTCCCAAAGGTTTTGTTGTACAGCCTCATTAGCAGCGCCTCAGACCCCACCGCAATGTACTCTCTCAGCTGCGCACAGGTCCGATCATCACTGGCACAAATCAACACACGGCCTAACAAGAAAAGCACACAGACCATTTTAGCCACGACAGCAACTAAGATCGAAGACTAATCATAGAAGTATGAAAAACGTTCCACAATTGAAATAGCTGTCTAAATTAGTTCTAAGTATTCAAGGTCTGTAAATTTTCTTCAGATATACAGTATTTGTGTTTTAACTGATCTTAACCACTTATCTGGCAATCTGTTTCCACCTCCCCCCCCTCCAAAAAAAAAAATGCTCAGAAACATCTATTAAAACTTATCCAACTCGATTTTAATAAAAAAAATAATCTTTTTTTGAAACATGTAAAATTAACATTGATTTTCAGTATATGATTTATATCATCGATATATTGGAAACCACTGATGTTCGGAACATCATGACCATCGCGACTTTCATTCCCCCAGATACTGCTCACTGGGGGGGGCTAAAGGGTGGTGAATTTACATTTTCCTGTTGGCTGCTCCTCTCAGCAGCTGCCGGGTGGGGGGTCCTGTTGTGTTGCCCGATCAGCAGCATGGCAAACACTGGGGGATAGTGCAGTGATACAGAGGGGCCAGGAGGTGCCTCTGCTATTGGCGACTGCTGGAAGATTATCTACCAGAAGCCGCCCACTGTGCGTTACTGACAGGTTGCATCATTTGCGACTATGTCCGTTTGCAACCACTCCAGGCAGTGCGTTAACTAGAGTAACCACGCCAGGCAAGTGGTTCAGTGACGATCTTCTATTTTAAGATAAATTTTTTTTAGAAAGAAATTAAGATAAAGTTAATTGTGTATTATTGTATAACTGTGCAATGTCAAACAATCCTACCACTGTCTTACATTGTGTATGTGCAACATACAATCTAGACCAGAGGTTCACAAACACGGTCCTCAAGGCTCCCCAACAGTTCAGGTTTTAGAGATATCCATGGTTGAGCTTGAGCACAGGTGACTTAATTAGTGCCTCAGTCAATTTGATTTAACACCTGTGCTCAACCATGGATATCTTCAAAACCTGAGCTGTTCGGGACCCTTGAGGACAGTGTTTAGGAACCTCAGATCGAGACTAAAAACACAACAAAAACAAAGAAATTAACTCTATCTAAACACAAAACTGATGATTTTACAATCATGTATGATGTATGAACTTTCATAATAACATCAAAATCAAGTATCAGTTTAACAGGAACCTCTCTTTGCTTCTGGGAGACCCTGCTCCTCTGCTACCCGACTGAGGCTGTGGCTTCGTGTTACCTCCATTCTCCTCCTTCCATGATGATACAGCAGTCTCTATAACATGCAACCCTGCCCTTACTAACATAATCACTGCCTCCCATAGTAGCAGGAATCTGATCTGTAGATTTCTCTATTGCCAATCACTTAAAAGCATGTGATACATGGACTGGAATTAGATAAATAATAACAAAAGGATGTCTGGACCTTAGCTAAAATGCACATAGGGTCACGGTGTACCAACTTACATTGGCTTGGTATATCATACAGTCTGCACATGCTACCAGAAGCAATCACAGATTATGTTTAGGTGCAGTGGGTTCTCTAGGTTAAAATATATGGGCGCCCACTTGTGATCAGATTGCAATAAATTTAATTTGAATGTGTGTTCCTCAATTGTGTATGGAGATGATTGTATAGAAAAGCAATATCCAAACGTTTGTTAGGAGGTCTACAGTTCCAGTACCAAAGCTCCTTGGACATTGCTTAGCAGGGTAAGCACAACAGCTAAGGAATACATAATACAATCAATAGGGGGAACGTTTATTTTGACAGCTCTGCCTGAAGTTTGGAGAATTGGGGGAAAAAAATAATGGCAATGATAAAAATGGTTATACCTAGAGGTAAACCCGCATATATTATATGTTATTCTTCTGCCATTTGAAGTGATTATTCATTGACAAGAAATATGTGACTGTCATATACAGGGTGGACTTTTAAGTACAATGGACTTTGAATATAGAAATGTCATACATGTAAACCTAAATCCACTATGCATTGCTTGGAGCATAAAAAACGTAAACGGTTATTTCAACTTAAATTACATAAATCTGTTTCCATCTCAATTCTGCCTAATGAGATTAAGCTTGATTACGGTCATTTAAACAAACAATGCAATTCTCCTCGTGAAAACATGCCAGATGAAGCCGGATAAGTGATCCTGCATTTCATAACACGCTGTCAGGTTAATGCTAAAAATACATCTTCTCATTTAACAGTCCTTAGTGCCAGATGTCGGGATAGAGGACGTTTACTTAACACAAAAACTTTCCTTCTTTCAAACTGCAGTTACAGTAGGAAACAAAGATACATTTTAAGGGGAACTGCTTGTAATTTTCATTTTGTTGATAGTTTATTATCTGTGGATTAAATTTAGGTGTTTAGGAGGACAAAGCCCAGCATATTGTTTTGTATCTTGATACAAGCGCTTACGTTCTCTCTTAAGGTCCAGGGGTGTACCATTCACAATAATGACCTGAAGGACAGGAGGCTATCGGGGTGCATCTAGTATACTATGTCTGAGCAGCTGCTGGAAGCAAAAAGGATTTGAATCTCCCAAGCCAGGAGACAGTCACTTACTGTATGCAGATACGTGCATATGGGCTCACTTGTAAGCAGTTTGCAGGAATCTATGATCTGCAAACTTTCTTTTTCTAGAGAATAGGATCCCAGCGATAGCTGGTGAGTGGATGAGCAAGCCTCCCGACTATGGATAGATCAAGATAAAAGTGAAAAAATGTCACTTAGCTTGTTCCTACAGAGCAGGGCGAGGCCGAGTATCTGCTCTGTGAGTTAATGGTCATGTGATCACTCGAGCCAGCCCTCAGGTAGATTTTTCGCTGGCCTATTTATGGCAATCCCATGCCTAGACTTGGATAATGAAGGAAAGTACATCACTTCAAATAATAAAATGAAAACACTCCAGAGACGGACCTCCAGGAGGCAGTGGAGTCACTGGCCTCCAGGTGCCTGCTGTCAGGGGGGCACCAGGGGCAAACAGATAAATCTATAACCGATGCCAGCGGCGGTTATAGATGGATCTAATTGTGGGGTCTGGGGAACCGCTGCTTCATCTTCATCAGCACCATAAAGTTTTTAGTTTATTGCGAGTTGCCATAAACTAAAAAAAAAAAAAGACCTCTTTGCGCCAACTGTCGGCGGTGCCTGAAGATATGCGCAGCCAAAAGACCCAGAAGAAGGTAAAAGGTGCTGGAGGGATGCGGGAGCAGGAGCTGGAGAGCCACTGGGCTTGCAGGTTGGAGAGAGAAGGGAGCTGCCTGAAGCTAGAGAGACACTGGGGGGCTAGAGCAAGCCAGAGCCACCAGGGGGAGGGGAGGGGAATCGCTTCTGCGCGCCTGGCATAAACTTCCTTCCATGGGACACTGACATGATTCTTTCCAAGTTAAACTGTTCACTTTGCCATTAACAAAATTATAGTTTCATTAATAAATTAATGAAGTAATGATAAAAACATAACAGCCTGAAGAGCATTCATAGACTAGGTACAACTAAAACTCTGGACAGAGCAACCAACAGATCTGTAGGGTCGGTAGGGTGTGTACTGTTGCTAGGTGGCAGTGCTATGCCATAGAACAAAATAAAGTTTGCAGGTCATACATTCCTGCAAACTACGGTTTGTTTGTCAGGTTGCTTGCCATCTAACAACAGCTGGTGGGAAGACTACCACATACCTGGTGGTTGCATGGACAATTGGTTGGTATCCAATAAAAGCTTTGCAAACTTATGCTCAGAGAACAAACGAACGATGCGCGTTATGAATTTTAGGAACATAGCTTATGTTCAAAGATATTCTATATTCTAAATACTAGAATACTGTGGATTAATACTCTTCTGAGTAAGAAATGGTAAAATATGTATTCAGTTAACCTTGGTGATAACAAGGCAGATGGTGGCTGATGCTAAGCCTGCTTCATGTTTTGCAGCTAGAAAGTCCAGGAAGGAGAGAAGCTATATTAGTAGTAATAGGTCATGCATTCAATTCTCTAATCATGGCAGAATATCTGGTCCTTGCAAGGCCTCAATGATACAATGATAAGGACTACTGTAGAAGATAATCTTGAGTCTATTAGTAGCCCATCAATTTCATTATCCACATGCATGGTGGCAACTAGTCCTGGAGATCTGGAGTTCCGTGGAAGCAGTCTTTGCAGAGTCACAGAGGAGTTTTGGGCCATTTGCACAATTAGCTGATTAGAGGGAACCATACCCTGGATTGCCAGAGTATAAACTGCTCAGTGTCCATATATCTGCGGATGTGTTTTGGCCCATGAATATTTCCTCCTTGGTAAAAAGTAAATAAATAAAATGCTGCAGCAATTCCTTTATCTCCTTAGAAAAGTGCGGCCGCAAATTTATTAAAGAGGAACTTAGTCAAATGTTATCACTGTGTTATAGGAAGAGTCCTCACTTACTGCATTATGGTTTGGTATGGAAAGAGCTCAATGGCCGATCATTAGCTCTTATAGTGAGTGGTACATGTAATTGGTATGCGGCTATCCTCTATTGAAGACATTTATGTCTAACATAGTAGCTTCATTTTGGACTGTGACCACCCCAACCATAATGGGGTTGATTCCGAGGCTCATATTCATCAATGAGTGATATTCTTGTGATCACTCGTTACTAATCTTAAATGGTGCTCCAACCAATCAGCAACCAATCGTCATGTGTTTGAAAAATGACAGTTGGAGCTGATTGGTTGGAGCACCATATAAGATTAGTAACGTGATTACAAGAATATCACTCATTGATAAATCTGAGTCTGATTCATCTGCATTATTTGCAGCTGTTGAGTCTGAGACTTTAAGCTAATGGCACTACAAAGCCCTTCCCTGGTGTACAGCTGTGCGCCTGAATATGCAAGGGCAGAGACGCACCACCAAAACTTGCATCAGCCCTATACCAGGTGCAGATTCGCCGTCTGAGTATGGACTCCATTGTGAGCGAGGAAGCATCTTTGCACACGGCCACTTTCAGCGACACTCCCATAACAATCCAATAAGACGCAGCATCTGATTAGCCACCTCCTTGTCACCACCAGGTAACGCCCAATACATTTCTAATTTAGTCCAGAGACAGTGTGTGAATGCGTACTGCGAACCTGCCCGCTTATAAATCGGCGCACATGCGCAGTGCGACTTAGAAGTATACACAGTAGAAAAACATGGCTCCACTGCGTCTGAAATTGGCAGTGCGTGAGGCTCGGAATCAGGCCAAATGTGTTTTCTTTAACTGTAAAACGGCGCTTTGGATGTATTAATTCATTGACATCTAGGCTTAAAAAAAGTTATTTTCCACCCAGTTACTGCTAGGATGAATTTAGGGGAGTGTGCTTAGTTTGTATTGTTATGTTAGATCTTGTATTAGGATGAGGGGAGTATCAGGAAATGTATGTCATTGTCAATTCATTTGTTTGTTTGTTTTGTACGATCACAATAATGTTTTCAATCATTTATTTATTCATTCAGTTTGAAAGTCCTGGTGCAAATAACCTTCTGTGTTGAGACGTTTTAAACTAGAACCCTGAAACCAGTGGCTAGAGAGTCCTGACAATATAGGAAGAGTGGATCCTATCTTCACAGTACAAGGAAGGACATGCCTAGAGGTGGAAATATCCTATAAGTATTACAGGTATGCTGTAGAAACGGTTAAAAATAAAACTCTATATTATTACCAAACAGACATAACAGATTTCTGAGAAACACTAGTGTAATTGTATAGGAATTTTTGATTACACCATGTACAAAAGATAAGCGAACACTGGGGGTCATTCAGACCCGTTCGTGAGCGGCAGTACGCTCGCAAGCGGGTCGATGTTCCCCCACTGCGCATGCGCACGACGGAGGGAGCTCCGTTGCGCGCATGCACGAGACCCGGCGAGCGACGGGCTCTCCCATCGCTCCGGGTTTCGCACCAAAGGGGGTGTGCTGTCGATGTTGATTGACAGCACGCCCCCTTTGGTCGGCGTGCCGGAGGCATGCCTGCCAGACGGAGGCGTTCCCATGGGAACGCCTACCGTCTCAAGCCGGCCCCACTGACATCACTAGTGATGTCAGTGGGAGTGATTTTGGCTCTGATAGAGCCAAAATCACTCCAGGGCTTGCGGCAGCAAGACCCTACCGCAGGGTCTCCATCGCAAGCCCGATGGTCGCGATGGTCAAGACCATCGCGACCATCATGGACGCTCGCTATAGCTGTGGGTGGTAACCCACAGCTATGCGAGCGTCCATGAGGACGCTCCAAAAAAAGGTAGGAGGGCCCTGATTCAGAGCGAGCACTCTGGTCAGAGCGTTCAGCTCTGAATCAGGCCCACTGTGTGTACAGGACACATCTCTAATAACAATGCTAGTTAATGTCTTATGAGATTGACAATGAAATCAATAACGATGATAAAGAGTTAACAGCCATATTTTAAAAAGACAATATTTAAGATAACAAGGCCAAAGAAATACAATTATCAACTAAGTCACAAAGTGGTCAGATATGGGCCCTTCCTGATGTTAAATTACACTGATCTAGACACCCACATAGGAGCCCGTTAGTGTCATCAGAAGATGACCATACATACACACACTACAAGTGGTCATAGGACAACTGCAATTAAGGGTATGTCTATAAATGAGTACATTCATTTATTTTCATTCATTATCATGTTTGTGCTAATTTTGGGTGCAGCTAGGTCACTTCACATGTGCATGGCCATATAGTCTAAATCAGTGGTTCCCAAACTATTATGAATCACAGCACCCTAGAGTATCAGCTTTTTTTTTCATGGCATTCCTAGGCAAAAAGTTTCTTATTGAGAAATTCTGCAAACATTATTAAATCAAATAAATTGTGCTTACCTGTCATCCTTAGGTTCAGTTAAGTGGTGGCGGACAGGGATTTTATTCTGTTTGTCCACATATATTATGATTGGCAGCCACCAAGCTCTGGTTTTGCCTATCACATGGACCATAAGATATAGTTCTGGACAACCAAACCGTGGCACCCCTGCAAGTGCCCCATGGCACCCATTTTTGGAAACACTGGTCTAAAGTAAGTATAAATAATGCACTGTACTTGTTTTCTTTCAAACCATCTTTCCTTTAACAACCTGATTGCATTTCAAATTCATACTTGGTCCAATTGTTGCTAGGCAACAGCAAAGAATGAAAAATTAAATTCTGATAGAATTCCAGGACTTACAGCATAACTGTATCTATACAATTAAATACCACTCTATTTACCAAAGATAATGATGCAATATTATAGATTACGAGTTACTTAAAAATCTAAACACTAAATGGTTAGGGTTATCCAGTATGATAAGACATGATAATGTTGGGGTCTGTGATACCCTGACTGGAGAACCCTAGGCAGTTTGTGCACTCCTAAAGCTTGCATGCCTTGTCATATCATGATTATGTAGTTAGTGTTGTCCAGTATGACTCGAGTTTAACAGAATACTCCATAATCATAGCACTTGAATCATTCAATATCAATATAAGCAATCTGACCTGGGCCTCCCAGATCCTCGCTGTTCTTGTTCTCAGTTTCAATTTCTTTCAGAACGACACTCAATGCTTCCCATTTTGGGTTGCTCTCTAGAACCAGCTCTTTCTTTCCATCTGTTGATACAGAGATACAGCACGGGGAAAATAAATGTGAATATTAAATACTTATTTATGTAACAAATGACCTACATCATGGAATGTGATGCTAAGGGGGGAATTCAACTGCCAGCGAAGGGTGTGAATTGCTGTTGCTGCGGCGTTTAAACGCCGGCTACGGTAGCCTATCTCGCACTCTTTGCCTGGCCGGCGGAATGCCGATTCGCACAAAAGTGCTTGCTGCCCTATGGGGTAGTGAACACTTTTGTGCGAGATCCCGCTGCCATAAAGCACAGAGGCTGCCTAGTAGATTTGGCCGGGTGAACGGATTTGCCCTTAATTTAATTATTTCTGGGATTTCAGACTGCATGATTGCATTATACCTTATCGTCATTAACGTCCCTGATTGGTAGCATATTAGATCATGTCCCAAGGAGCCAAATAAAAAAAAGAATACAATCCAATCACTACACAAACACCACCAAATCCCAGACCAGGTAACTGATTAGACTATGTGAAGACAGATGCTTAACAATTTGTATGCGGATCCATTTTTCCATGGATCACAACTCACAAATGGATACCGTAGATTTTCCTTAAAATGTGATGACGTGCTTGAACTATGTGTATGGTATGGGTGTGTGGAACTACACATCCCAGCATATCTTGCCACAGTTTTAGCCAAAACTGTGGCAGGGCATGCTGGGATGTGTAGTTTCATAGTAGCTGCATTATGAATACTGATGGTGTAGGTGCTTGTTTTTGCTAAAGGCAGAAGGTTCAATTTAAAATCATAGAAGGGAAGTGTTACATAGTTGTAAAAATATCCTGTCCCTGATAGTACCAGAGGATGAGAAATGTGATGCTTAGACACTGGATAAAACAGATGATTCTTTTTTCTTTAAAGTGGTCTCAGTATGTACTGACACTTTTATAAACTCTTGAAACAGTGAAAATAACACAAACAATGTGCATGGTGTGTCATCAATGTCACTGCATATCTCATTGGCTCATTCATCTCTATTTTCATGGGAGTCAGTTTTTACTTTTGATGCGTTTTTATTTATCCGAACCACATAAAAAAAAGCCAGAAACACAGCAAAGATATGAAGGAGTCCTTTGAGATGGTTCATTTTTCACTATGAAATTCAATTCTCTCAAATTGCTACCTCCCTTACCTTGCTTATCTTTTGATTCTGTAGTCTTAGATTTTTTGATTGCTTTTGAGTCGGGAATGTTATAGACCCTCGCTCGAGCATGAACAAACATGGACGTGCTTGAGTCAAGAAACAGCCAGCCTTCAAAAGGAAATAAGAACAAACATTACTGAGTGTATGTAACCTCTACAAACACATTTATGGACATTTGTGCTAAACTTTACGGCTGTGTAAAATAAATGTAGCCAACTACCAAAAAAAAAAAAAAAAAAGAAAAAGGACATTTTTTTCAACTTGTAGCTGTTACAATATGAAGGGAGTTCCATAATAATATAATGTGTTTGCTTACATCGCTAGAAATCAATATTAAAAGATTTGTTTTAAGCACGTGGGCCGTGGAGAAAGTACTTAAACTGGACTGTAAAAAGGTTGATTCATATATATATTTTTACTAAACAAATATTTTAAAACTATAAAACTCCAAACAGAAGCTTCAAAAACACAGAATTTATTTTTTAAATTGAAATAAACAGAGGACAACAACAAACAATCAAAAACTGATTTTGGCCAAATTTACCAGACACCCATATAAAACAATGTAATAAAGAGGAAATACGGAAACAGAGAAATCGGATACACTTTTTAGATAGAAATGTACCCGAGTTTTGTCCAAATGCCTTTTCACTTGCTCTCATTGACTCCAGCAAGTTCAGGAAGGTCACACAGTCATATTGGGACAGGTATTGCAACAGAGTGCGGAGGATTTTTAAATCTTGAACCAGCGATTTGGTCTTGGCTCCAAGTTGGTGCCAGAGTGGATCCAAGTAATGTCGGATTGTCTAGAAAAAGAATACTTACTTACATTAGGAGTATAATTATATTTATGAAATGGAAGAACACAGAAAGAGAAAGAGAGAGAGAAAGAGAGAGAAAGAGAGAGAAAGAGAGAGAGAGAGAGAGCGCAACAGATGCCGCACAGAAGAAAAAACCCAACAAAAACATATCAACGGCATTAAACATAATAATTAGTGGGACAACAGTCAGCTTTCAGCTTTGCCAGAATGATCCAATACTACTGGACAAGGATGTGAATGGCTATGAGACTACTACTTTTTCTGCATAATTACTTGGGGTAATTTTTTCAGAAATGCCCTCCTTTAGCATTAAATGCTTAAGATTGGTATGTAGACATTCCATTATGAAAAGTGCAAGGCTAAAGACCTAAACTAAATGAAACATGTTGTAGGCAACCTGCTGTTTTCCAACAAGTCAATTCCAGCATGCTGACACCGCTATGGTCTAAATCAGTAAATAATTAGCAAGCACATTAAATAAAGGGAGCACAATATGAATTATAGTTATTTTAAGACAGTGGTGTGATTATGGAGACAACTCACTGTCACAGAGTGTATAAACGGGAACGGTAGAGCTGTCTGGGTTGTTAAAAACCAACCGCTGGATGTGCCATATGCAACAAGAGAAGGGCATTACAGATGGGAGTTTGGTCCTAGGTCAGGTAGCACAAGATCCATCCAGACACTTTTGTTGCAACAGGAAAAATACTCCTCCCTTTTTTTTATTGGTTATACGCCCCATCCTGGACTATATTCCTATAATGTATGCATGAGGGGGAGGAGGGAGTACACCACCCTTGTACTCTCGAGCCCCCCAGACCAGGGATAGCCATCAGAAGAACAACACCATTTTTCTGCCATCATTACAATGGCATGCAAAACATCGTTTGCTCACCAGTCAATGGTGGACCATCAAAAGTGTGCTTGTGCACCTGCGCAATGGACAAAAATAGTGTTTATATGCACAAAGGAGTTCTGCAACAGACCTAGTGGTATCACAAAACACATGGAACCCACCATTGCAATGAAACTGGTGATAACTGTCCACTTTGCCGCACAGAATTGAAAAACCATCGCCATCGGACTGGAAACATTAATGAATGCCAACCATTGGTTCCTGATGGCCATATAGAGGCCCGGGCAATTTGTACCAGCTCCTTCCCCTCTTTCGACACCACTGAATGATCCTACTTAAGTGCATGGTGCATTGGGGAAAGTGAGGCTGATGAATGATGACTGTTGGCCTGTGTGTAGTCACCTTCTAACCACACTAAAATGCTGTGCCGAAGTGGTAAGCGTTCTGGCTGCTGTGCTCTACCTCCAATCCATTTTAATAAAGGAAGGGATAAGAAAAGAAGAACATGCTGGGATTACCCTAGAAAACAGGAATGGGAGCATGGTGGTGTTTGAATAGCACGATATTTACAAATGGCCTCTGCAATTTTATTTTTTGATTATACAAAATAACTGAATTTATTTAAAATGTGATAATTTTCTTACTTTTTTAATATCCTTTCAAAGGACACACACATGTACTGGACAGCAGGTGACAGCATATTATACATATATACTTATCCTTACATAGCAAGTGACTGTTATTCTTTGATGCAGCAATCTGCAGCATTCTATTAACCAGGAAAACGCCATCATCGTACCCAGCAAACTGCCAACGTTATCATACATCGCAAACAGTCAGTACAGGGCTGATTCCCAATGAGAACTATATCTATTTGCATAGCGTAAACTCTGTAAATTGGCTCTGCGCACACCCAAATAAGTTTCTGCACACCGCATGGCCATGACAGATTAGTAACATTCTGGCACAATGATGTAGAAGTGTGCAGACAGGGGCTTGCTCACCGTTGCCCATGCATCTACAGTATAATGGTTTAGTGTTCCTGTTATAGCATTTTTTTTTTACAAGCAATAATAGCTAAACACGGCCCCCGATGCCGCTCTGACTACCTTTGTGTGCAATGGGGATTTCAATCTATGGGTTATGAACCCAAAGCTGGGACAGTACAGCATTTGTAGTGAGCGACCTTAAACCTCATTACAGAACTTTACTGATAATTGCCTTACCCCCCCCCCAAAAAAAAAACCACACCAAATAATCTGACCCTGTCTACAATTAGGATAGTCTAAAGCAAAAATAACCTCAATGTCACATTGTTTTTGTATCCAGTGGGCCCAGATTGCTACCATTGTGTACTGAATGCTGGGATAATAATTTCCATCTAGACAATGACATGTTTTGCTGAACATTTCTAAAAAAAAAGTACAACCGTATTGATCAGAATATCACAATGAGTACCTTATCAAAGGCCCTGCCAATGGCATTCTCTAAAGATAGATCTTCAACCTCTAGGGCAGGATTGTAGCGTTTGAGCTCCCGCAAGCAAGCGTTCATTATGTCCAATATAGATGCCTGAATTGCAAGCATGGCGGGAGTCATGGTGAGATGCAGCTCCACCACTTCAGGCTTGTGTTTCTCCAAGAATGAATTCACAGACACATGAAACCTACAGAGACAAACGTACGGACATTATTCCCATTTGTACGCTGCCTAACCATACTAAAAGCACAATACTGAACAAATAATACCCTAATTATTATTGTGCAAAATGCATACTATTAATATATTTAATATTCTCAGAATCTTGAATATTAAATAAAATATACACATTAAACCAGATTTTCCCAACCTTTGCCATGTCAGTCCAGGTTTTAAAAGAGATGCATGCTTGAGCACAATTGACTTAATTAGTACATCAGTCAATCTGACTTAACCATCTGGGCTCAAGCATGCGTATCCTTAAAACTTGGACTATAATGGTGGAGTTTGAGAAACTCTGCATTTAACAATATCCCAATGATAAGTAATTCATCATAGTATGCATTCTTTATTTTAAAATTGCAAAATGGCATTTGGTGCGTCTAAAAACACTTAAAAAAATAGTAATAACTTTTTGGGAAGCCTATCAATCAAGTAGATCTAAAGCTGCATACACACACAACGATTGAGTTAATGAGCGATTTTAGTAAACAATTTTCTACCTTGAAAAAATGAACTAAAATCGTTTACTAAAGTTGTTCATTTACTATGTTCATTTAAATGTAATGAATTATTTTTATGAACTACAAACGATTTTTGTATATTAACTTAATGAAAATCGTTGAGTTGACAAGTCTGACTGAACTACAAACGTGAACGCGCATGAACAATAATCGTTCATCGTTTGAAAGTGAACGATTTTTTCAAACGATTATCGTTAACCGATATCGTTAAACGATAATCATTCAAAAAATCGATGTGTGTGTATGCACCTTTAGTGGTGGCCAATAACCTAGGAATACAGAAAAAACTGGCGTGTGCCCTGTAGTATCATGAAAGGGACAGGAAAATAGAGGAGTATCTGCACACTCAATTGTTTATAAATGAAACCCCAAATAAAGTCAAATAAATCATATATCTGGATATGGGGGTGCAGCCCTAGTCAACCAAAATTGATCATGGAATTTAGAAAGAAAGAAAAGGGTTTGTATTATAAGGCGCACAGAAAAAATGAGTTCAAATAAAATGTAACTTAATATATATTGTATAAAATTATCCCAAAACAAGAGGGATAAAACAGTGAAATATATCTAGGTGAGATTTAATTGACAATATACGTGTTAGTGCAAACATAGAAAAAAGAAGAAAAAATTATAATAATGTGAACTACACATAATTAAAAAGCATGGTCCACTGATGCTGATCAATCTTATTGAGATAATCTATTGTAGTAGGATATAATGAGAGTAAAATTGTGTTGCTTCAACTGGACCAGGATGTTAATTGATTATTAAATAATATGATACAGGTCTATAATTGACTGGAGCCAATTATAATATACTATAATCCGAAGATTGGATAAATGGTGAGAGCTATATATTTTATGTATGTCAGTATATATTTTGCATAATAATTTCGAGATCTCGTTTTGTTTACCTATTCATACAATTTTTTGCATACACATTATGTACATTATAGTAATAAAGGTTTCCTCCACAGGATCTTGTATTTGTGTGTTCATAGAACAGCGGACCATTATCTGGGTCTCTGCAGCAGAACACAAATTATTTATTTCTGACAGATTATTGCTATCTTCACTACATCAAAGAAGAACATTAATCTCCTTGTCAATAGCTGCCAGATATGTATTAGTCTGCAAACTTTTATTCTTGGTCATTAAAGCTCTCCGAACTTGAGAGGAGAAAAATTCACCATCTGGAAGAAGCAGCAAACAGCAGCCAAACTGCCCAAAATAAGCCAGATAAATACCTGGCATACAGTTAGCCATTTCCTGTTCAACGTGCTCTGCAAGTACATATGATGGTACATTGTGAACACAAGATCAAGTGATCAAAAGACCTTCCTCATTAGGCCCGACATAGCTGTACAGCTAATGAAGGCTCATTGTGCATTTGGAAAATGATGTAACTGAATCCACGCTTATCGGTTTTCTGATCCAGTTGGATCCCCGACATCGAGCATGTAATTCACAGAAAAACTGGCACAATTGAAAAGCCTCACATTCTTAGCTAACAAAACATTATATACATATTTTTCACCACAATGGTTTCCCTATGCTGGGAGAGAGTGATATTGTGGTCACAATGTGCAACCGTTATCTCAATGTTCCCACACCACATTGATCAGAATTGAATCTGCCCTGTTAAGTCTCAAGACCTTAACTGACAAGGATCATTGCACTCCCCTTATCTGTTTATCACAAGTAGTAGTCACCCTGCAATTTGCTCTCCTAACGAGAGCATCAGTCAAATTACAAATTGTAATAAGGTAATGCTAAAAGGGGTTAAATAAAAAAGTCAAAATCACTGGCTGTGTAATTTCACACCATTGCTGCAACTCCAAATATTACCGTGTTTCCCCGATAATAAGACATTGTCTTATTTTTTTTTTTTGGTCAAAAAAACTCCATAGGGCTTATTTTCGGGGTAGGGCTTATTATCGGGGAAACACGGTATTTCAAAATGCTATCTGCGTCACATACAAATATGCATACCAGGACCCAGTGAAATAAAAAAAAAATGACACATTAAGGGGGAGTTTCAATTTGGCACAGGATTTACACTGCAGCTAATTGAAGGCGCTGTCTGATTCAAATAGCTGTGGGAACCCTGTGCTGAGCGCCAGAGGGTGGAGTTTTCCTCGCCGCCTCAGGAGCTGTGGGGAAAAAAATCTTCCCTAAAATTGTGACTCTGCACTATAACGAGCAGGGAAACCCATAGATTCCAGCACTTGCGCAGAAATGATGGGTTAGTGCGTGTTAACCTATGGGTTACCGCAAGGGGAAATTGCTGTTTGATTAAAAAGCAGAGCTTTCCCTCACGTGGCAAATCCCACTTGTCAGCGGGAGCGTGGACTCCGAGCGAGTCACTACCAGGTGATCTATCTCCGTTCTTGGTTCGACGGTCACCCATCGATCTGACTGGCCAAGCTGTGAACCAGATGGTGATGTCACTGCGGGCTCCCTGTCGGGGAGATGTGTATGTACTAGACAGTCCCGTAAAGTGAACTTGGTAAATGCAGTAATATCAGCAGTGGTAATCCAATGCACAAACAGTCTGGCAGAGCTTTACAGACCAAAAATCCTTGCACATTAGTGCATAGGAAGATAACACCTTCTTTACATAAAGAGCTGAACAATTCTTTTTAAAGCACTGTCATTGATAATATATTGTAATCATTTAATGATTGGTATTAAATATATTTTATATTATTACTTGGGTTTTTCTTCACAAACAAGCGCTCCTACTTTATATATCCATTGGCATAAATGCAAAATGCATTACAGTTGGCAGGAGGACAGATACAAAGCATTCTTGGTGCACAGGTACTTGAAAAAACACAATTTTCAAGAAGAAAAGGTGGCCGACAGCATTGACTGAAATCTTCCTCATACAGTACAAATAATATAAAATACAAAAAAAACAAAATGAATGTATACCCACCTGGGCCATAAATAGAGTTTCCTGACAAATAGATTTCTCATTACTCGTTCTACCTGGCAGAAGCCTGTGTGAAAAGCGACGGCATTGTCCGTGAAGGCTTTAATGAAGCCCTGTTTGTTCTTCTGTCTGTACAGGCGCAGTATGAAGGCTTCCTGGCATGACTCTATGATCTTGTGTGCCTTGTACACCAGGATACCTGGTAGAAAATATACATTGTTAATATCCTTTTTGTAAACAGCAGAATATGTAAAGGAAACAGATTACAGAGGGGAAAACATCAATAGTTTTACAGTAACCTTCATTTTTAATGTCTACACAGGAATTGAGATAATAAAGTTTGCATTCATCAATAACCACAACTAAATGGCAGCCCGTGGTCCCGATTCTGAGTGGCACGTGAAGCAATCACAGTTCAGTTCAAGGTGTCTCCATGTGAACACCATGTATTCTGACTCGGACACATCTATGCTAAAGCACAAGCCCCATATTCTCTATATATTACATATTGTAAGTTCATATTTAAACAGCCCTTAACTGTCTACACACCCACGGGACACTTCTATGTGGAAATGCTCCGTTGACACCCAGTAATGCCCATTTAGCTATAAATGAGAAGCAACTAAGTCCCTAGTAAATGCTCTAAGTCACGTATGCCGACAGCAACGAATGTGCAGATTACTAAAGATCCCAGCATCTGGCTGCATACAGAAAAGCCTGGAACTCTGAATCACGTCCATTCTGAGACCATATTCAAATGAGATGCAAATTAATTCAAAAGTCCCATTACAACAGTGCTATGTTGCACAATAAAAACAAAATAGGCATACATTACTATTAAGAGTATTTACAAAGCAATAATAATTTGAAAAATATATCAATATGAACAGCAAAAATACAAACATGTTACCAGTACAGTGGAAAAAGCCTTTGCTGACATCTAGTGGCGATTACAGGGCAGTGTCTAGAAGAATTTGAATCATGACAAAAAGTTGAAGCACAAACACATTTCCACACTGTATTGCAGAGGTTCCCAAAGTCCGCCATTACAGTCCACGTTTTAGGGAAATCCATTCTTGAGCACAGGTGACCTAATTAGTTCCTCAGTCAATTTGATTTAACCATCTGGATGCAAGCATGGATATCCTTAAATCCTGGACTGTAATGGTGGAGTTTGGGAACTTCTTCTGCAGTCTACTGTATTTTATTAGAAGGTATATAAGAGCCTTAGGGGGAAATGTATCAAACATTCCAAGGTGTGGAGAAATTGCCCATAGCAACCAATCAGCTTCTACGCATTATTTTATAGAATGTACTTGAGAAATGCTAGCTAGAAGCTGATTAGTTGCAATGACTAACCTCCACTTTTAAGGTGGTGCCATAAAATTCCCCCTTAATCTAACAGGTTGCCTAAGTGATGCTAATATATGTATAAATTGCACTAAATTATATCACTACAAACAGCACGTTTTGATGTCATCACTTATAATTGTTGAGTCCATTATAATAACATGTGCTTTATAAGGAATAGCGTAGCACAGTAAATTATTAAGGATATTACCTCAGATTTCTGTGACCTGTATATAAGCACTCTGCTTAGAGCCTTGTACTAGTATATAGTCACAAAACTCCTTGGTTGCTATATCACTATAATTTGCAGTAGGGAGTGCATAACCCACATATTATTACTTCTTCATTAACATTCACTTATATAGTGCCAGCATATTCTGTTGCGCTTTGTGGTTTCCAATTTAAAGTAAGGGTCTCCTTAACAAACCCCTCCCAACTGAGCTCCTAGTTCAGATTTGGGAATAGAGTAAAGGCCTCCATACATCTGATCGAGAATCTCGCGATCCTACGATCAGATGGGAAACACCGACCGGCGACCAACGTTGTTCAGCAATCCGTCGCAGGATTGCAGAAATTTTACATGTTAACACCGATTTGACAATCACAATAATTTCTGGATCGTGATTGTCATATCTGTGAAATCCAATTTTGGATTTCTGCGATCCTGCGATTCCGGGTTGCAGCATCGCAGCAATCCATCGGTGATGAGTGGGGGCCTTAAGACAGAGCAGTGGTTCTCAAGCTCGGTCCTCAGGACCCCACACAGTTCACTTTTTCCAGCTCACCTAGTTGGTGCACAGGTGAATTCATTACTCACTGAGACATTTTAAAAGATAAACAGGTGGAGTAATTATTTCACTTGTGATTCTGTGAGGAAGACATTCACTGTTTGGGGTCCTGAGGACAGAGGGCCTGATTCAGAAGCAGTCGATAAGCTCATAGTACACAGACTGGACACTACTTTGAGTGACAGATTGCGCCGTTTATGGGTGGTGACGGGAAGGTGCTTCTGAACGGGGGGAGTGGATGTGCGAACGCAGGCGTGTCTGAGCTTCAAAACTGAGTTTTATGGGTGTGCATATTTAGCAAAGTAGCGTCATTGTACACGTCACTTGGTTGTATTTTAGCCTGAACCGATCGCAGTGCTTGCGGTGGGGTAGGGGCTACCTCAAGTGCTGCGTGCAGCTCCGATGGGTCTTGATGTTACGATTAATCAGACACTTCCTGGAGATGACGTGTGCTAAGAGAGAAAGGTGGACGGCTTTATACTCCTGCGTACACTCACTGCCGCCGCCCTCTAAGACATAGAGGGCATCCTAAAGCCAGACAGTGCGATCTCGGGATTTGCATACCTGGCCCCTTTTGGCAGCGAGCGAGCGCAGCTTAGTGACCGGGTCTGAATCAGGCCCAGAGTTTGAGAACCTGTGAGATAGGGCAAATAACTGTGTAGCTTGGTAAAACCATGCAGGTGTGGCAGATGTAACTCGTGCAGAGAGATTTCGATTTTGGAGGGGTCCAAACTGACATCTAAATTGCAGTTTTAAGATAAAACTGTCCAGCATTTCTGGGCTACATGCAGAAGCAGCCAGTATTTACCCCGCATGCAAAACAAATGTATGTATTTGCACGCCTTGCATTGCAGCATGGTTTGTCCAGGTGCACAGTTACTTATACCCCTTTCAGATAGAAAACCAAAATTACCGGGTCATACATTTCTACCCGGTAATTTGCTGATCAACACAGCTATTTTTTTCTGTCTGAAATGGTCAACCCGGATCGAAATTCCCGGGACTTCGACCCAGAAATTTACCAGGGTCAAAGACCCGGGAATTTCGACCTGGTTTGACCCTTTCAGACAGAAATACCCATGTTGATCAGCAAATTACCGGATAGAAATGTATGACCCGGTAATTTGCTCTTCTGTCTGAAGGTGGGTACAGGCAGGTACCGGCAAAATAACCCACCACGCAAATGCCGGGTAAAAGTCGGGTCTTTTGCCTTTTTCTTTGTCTGAAAGTGGTACTACTGTGCCTTACTCGATTCCCAAATCTGAATCAGGACCTGTTCCAGGATAATCATAGGTCCAAAGGCCCTGGTAGGGGGCAACAGTTTTCCACCGCAGTGGTCACAAGCATTTCTATCACAAACAGCAAAGGGAACAATAGTGCATAAAATTTCAATGGAGTTTCAGGTCATAGCAAATTATTGTTCACTCTAGGTTATAGTTAGGGCAGGGCGCCGATTTAGAGCCCAGCTGCGTGCACAGTTGACGCGTGTGCTATAAAAAGAGGTGTGGCTTTTCAGAGGGGGCAAGGTCTTGTAGCATGCCCCCTTTTCCATCACTCTAGGGGGTGTGCACAGCACTCACGAGATGGTGGGCTGAACCCAAGCTCTCCCTGCACTGTGAACAGATGCTGTGCGCATGGCATCTATTCACATGGCAGTGAGTGTTAATTCACAACTTTTCCCCCTGCGGGACACTGAGTCCCACTGGGGGGGGAGGATTTGGGGTGGCGAGGCAGGGAAAGCACACAGCGGGAGGTGGGACATCGCAGGCCCACCGTCGTCAGTGTGTGATCAGCGAGCCACCTCCATAAATTCAGGGCACATTTTAGCACTTTACAATCAGGCAGGGCGCAGCGACCGCTGAAACAGTCTAGCAGGAACACGAGGAAACAATGGTTGCTTCAGAGGTATTAAATCAATATTTAGCCACACCAGGTAAAATCAACAATGTCTGTTTGTTTCTTTACAGAAAGATGTAATTTCAAACAGCTTTCATTCTTCTAGGGAATAGGAATGTATATGCATATAATGCAGATTAGACCTGCCCAAATATGAATCCACAAGAAATGTCACAGAAAGTTAGATAATATGGCAGACACAGACACATTTCACTGAAAGCTAGGGAGAAAACTTGACTTTCACTGGGACAAATGTGCAGTGTGCAAACATCATAACAGGATAGAAGGCAAAATATATTACCTGCAATTCCATTGCCCCAATATTATACCAGTGCAGCCACAGTAAACCAGAATGCCAAAATATAAAAGTGCCCCTGAATTAGCCCTTAGCAGTACATCAGAACCACTGTCCCACATATAAGCTTGTGCCACAACAGTATACCAGCACCAGCGTCCCTATATATTATATGAAGGTATACAATCTTTACAGTAATAAACAAGACAGTAAGGTGCCCTAACCCCATGTAATATTGAAAGCAACACAGTAAGAGCATAATACTGAAAATAAAATAAATGATAGTCTTAGGTTTAGATCGCTACCAAGCACATTTATTGGGTGTGACTATTCTAAATATGACAGTGGTTTAATTGAATATGCTAATATGATTGTAAATACATACAAATGTTCTTATTACTTAGAAAACATTAATCTAATATCTGAAATCATGAATGCAATGTTTTCACATATCACATCATATAGAACAAGAGAAGGTGCCCTCTGCACCATCTTGAACACACATATTTCAAAATAACCATTGACGCAATACACATAAGAGAACCAGCAGACTATACAGTATATCAACCAAGGTACATATATCCATATTATATGCTCTGCAGTAAAGCATCTCTTTAATAACCGGTTATGCCCAAGGCATGCTATGCTAGCCAGTGTCCTAAAAGTACCAATAAGGAGAGTTATGGTAAAACTTACCTTCGTTAACTCTATTTCTTTGAAGTCCATAGGGAGACATTGGGTGTAGGTGGGACCTGGAGGACCGGCATCAACAGAAAAGCTTTTCAATCCCAAGATGCTCCGGTCATTCCCCCTATACCCCACCCACAGCCTGAGGGCACATCAGTTTTGTTAACAAGCCCAAAGACAGGAGCAGGACAGGAGAGAAGGAAGACTGATACACTGAAGAATTACACTCTCACACAGAGAAGGAAACAAGTGACCAGGAGAAGAAACCCATAGAAGCTAGGAACGTCAGGGCGGGTGCCCTGTGGACCCTATGGACTTCGAAGCAAGAGTTAACGAGGATATGTTTTACCATAACTCACCTTTTCTTCTTCAAGGTCCATAGGGCTCCACAAGGAGACATTTGGGGATGTCCCAAAGCAGTTGTTCAAGGGCGGGAATGCTGCTAAGCTGAGAGGAGAACCCTACGCCCAAAGGAAGCACCCTGAGAGACAAATGTATCAAAGGCATAAAACCTGAGAAAGGTGTGGACAGAAGACCAGGTGGCTGCCTTGCATAGCTGTTCAGCTGTGACACCACGCTGAGCTGCCCATGAAGGACCCACAGAGCGAGTAGAATGAGCAGATACTGAAGTAGGCATAGGAAGGCCAGTCTGCGTGTAAGCTTATGAGATAGTCATGCGAATCCATCTGGCCAGTGTCTGTTTGTTAGCTGGCCATCCCTTCTTGTGGAATCCATATACAATGTATCCGGAAAGTATTCACAACGCTTCACTTTTTCCACATTTTGTTATGTTACAACCTTATTCCAAAATGAAATAAATTGCAGCAGAGATGGTTGTCCTTCTGGAAGGTTCTCCTCTCTCCACAGAGGAATGCTGTAGCTCTGACAGAGTGACCATCGGGTTCTTGGTCACCTCCCTGACTAGGACCCTTCTCCCACGATCGCTCAGTTTAGACGGCCAGTCAACTCTAGGAAGAGTCCCAGTAGTTCCGAACTTCTTCCATTTACGGATGATGGAGGCCACTGTGCTCATTGGGACCTTCAAAACCAGCAGATATTTTTCTGTACCATTCCCCAGATTTGTGCCTCGAGACAATCCTGTCTCGGAGGTCTACAGACAATTCTTTGGACTTCATACTTGGTTTGTGCTCCAACATGAACTGTCAAGTGTGGGACCTTATATAGACAGGTGTATGCCTTTCAAAATCATGTCCAATCAACTGAATTTACCACAGGTGGACTCCAATTAAACTGTAGGACCATCTCAAGGATGATCAGTGGAAACAGGATGCACCTGAGCTTCATGGCAAAGGCCGTGAATACTTATGTACATGTGATTTCTTTTTTCTATTAAATTTGCAAAAATCTCAAAAAAACTTTTTACATGTTGTCATCATGGGGCGTGTGTAGAATTTTGAGGACAAAAATGAATTTATTCTATTTTGGAATAAGGTTGTAACATAACAAAATGCGGAAAAAGTGAAGTGTTGTGAATACTTTCCGGATGCACTGTAGGACAAAGAGGGAGTCCGATTTCCTGATGGAAGTACTGCAGTCCACGTAGATCTTCAGAGCACAGACCACGTCCAACGAGGTTTCATCTGCCGAGAGGTCTGGTGACAAATGCCGGAACCACAATTACCTCATTCAGGTGGAAGCGAGAAACCACCTCGAGAAGGAAACCTGGGCGTGTACGAAGAACAGCCCCGTCCTCATGAAAAATTAAACAGGGGGAGCGACATGAAAGTGCCCCTAAATCCGATACCCGACAGGCAGATGGAATAGCCAGAAGAAACACTCTTTGCAGTGAGCCACTGATTTCAGGGGTTCGAATAGAGATTCCTGAAGTGCTTGGAGCACCACTGACAAATCTCATGGAGCCACAGGAGGGACAAAGGGAGGTTGTATATGTAGAACACCTTGCATGAAGCTGTGAACATCCGGTATAGTAGCAATTCTGCGCTGAATCCAGATAGAAAAGCAGAGACCTGCTCTTTCAGAGATGCTAGGCGGAGGCCTAGATCCAGTTCAGCCTGAAGAAAGGCAAGAATTTGAGACAGTAAAAACTTGCGGGTCATTGTTTCTTGGAGCACACCATTGGAAATACGTATGCCATATTCTGTGGTAAAGCCTGGCTGAGGCCGGTTTACATGCTCTAAGCATGGTCTGGACCACAGAGCTGGAGAAACCCTTAGCTGTTAGGAGGGATGTCTCAAGAGCCAAGCCCTTAAAGACAGACGGGCTAGGTCCAGATATAGATATGGACCCTGAGACAACAGGTCTACTTGTAGAAGTAGTTGAAAAGGAACGGCTATGGAGAGCCTTTGAAGATTGGAGTATCAATGATGCCTGGGCCAAGCTGGAGCTATGAACAGGACTGTGCCCCCCTCCTGTCTGAACTTTTGAAGTACTCGAGGAAGTAGGGATATTGGAGGGAAGATATATGCCAAATGGAAGTTCCATTTCACCGACAATGCGTCTATGAAGGCCGCGTCGGGGTCCTGTGTTCTGGTTCCATAAACTGGAAGTTTGTTGTTGTGTCTTGAGGCTATGAGATCTACTTCCGAAAGACTCCATTTGTCCACTAGAAAGCTGAAAGACTTCTGGATGTCGAGACCATTCTCCTGCATGCACATTATGACGGCTGAGAAAATCTGCTTCCCAATTGAGAATCCCTGGGATGAACACTGCAGAGATGGCTGGGAGATTGCTTTCGGCCCATATGAGAATGCGGAACACTTCTGTTATTGCTGACGGACTTTGAGTGCCCCTTTGGTGATTGAGGTAGGCCACCGCCGTGGCATTGTTGGACTGAATTTGTACTGGCCTGTTTTTCTGAATATTCTGAGCCAGAGTGAGCTCTGTAGATGGCTCAAAGTTCCAGGATATTGATTGGAAACACTGCCTTGACTAGGGACCATTGGCCCTGGAAGGAGTGCTGGCCAGTTACTGCGCCCCACCCTTGGGAGGCTTGCGTCCGTAGTGAGGAGAGCCCAGTCCGGGATCCAAAAGGGACGACCCTTGTTCAAATGGGAAGTCTGTAGCCACCAGGTTAGGGACAGGCGAACCTCTGGGGGGAGGCTCATCGTCTGGGATTTGAGCAGATGGGGTAGCCCGTTCTACCTGGCATCAGGTGTTGTAGGGGCCTGGAGTGAAACTGGGCGAACTGCACCATGTCAAAGGTGGACACCACTGATCCCAAGGCCTGCATTGCAGAGCGAATTGACACTCGCCGCTTATGGAGCAGTCTGCGTAGTCTGTGCTGGATTGCTGAAATCTTATCCATTGTTAGGAAGATTCTCTGAACTTGAGAATCCAGGAGGGCTCCCAAATGTACCATCCTTTGAAATGGTGTTAGAGAAGATTTTTTCCAGTTGATCAGCCCACCGTGCTTTTGAAGATAGGCAATGGTTACCTGTAGATGGCGGTGAAGTCTCTGGGGAGCTGGCCAACAGTATGGGAGCAGTCTCATGCCTTGATGGCGAAGAGAGGCTGCCATAACTGCCATGATCTTGGTAAAGACCCGGGGGGCCGTTGACAGGCAGAACGGCAGAGCCTGAAATTGGTAATATTGCTGTAGTATAGCAAACAGGAGATATTGTTAATGAGAGGGCGCTATAGGTACATGTAGGTAAGGGTCCTGAATGTCTAGAGATACCATAAAATCCCCAGGCTACATAGATAGGATAATGGAACGGAGGGTTTCCATATGAAACCTGGGCACCCTGATAAACTTGTTCAGAGATTTGAGGTTGAGGATAGGATGAGACCCATTGGGCTTCTGAACTAAGAAAAGGGTAGAATAATAGCCCTTGCCCCATTGTGAGGAGGGGACACAAATTATTACTCAGGAGGTCCTGTGCAAAAGAACTGCTGGGGGGGTCACTTCAGGAACGAGAAGGCGTATCCTTAGGAGACCACTTCCCTTACCCAGGCATCTGACGTGGTTTAATGTCAAACCTGGGTGAATTGAAGTCGGCCTCCCACCCTGGGAGACCCAGGGAGAAATCCGAGCAGTCAGGCTGTAGGCTTGTCCTCAGACTTGGTAGGTGGACATCTATAGCCCAGGCCTGTTTGGCTCTAGGGTTGGAGGCCTTGGTTGATGTCTGCTGTCGTGGAAAAGACTGACAGTTGGATTTTGCTTGAGGGCGAATGTACCGAAAGGATGACGTCTGAGGCTCTATATTATATGCAGAGGGCAGGAACGCCGTCTTGTTAGCCGCCAAAGTAGTCACAATTTTATCCAATTCTGGACCAAGTAGGGTGCTGCATAAGGCAGAGACTCTAGAGCCCCGTTTTGATTCTGAATCTGCTTTCCAGGAATGTAGCCAAAGAATACAGTGGGCTACTACCGAAGTGGCAGATATCCTGGAGGCCAGGAGAGCCATATCCATAGCTGCTTCACCTAAGTAGGGGGCTGCATCTGTAATGTGAGATATGTAGGACAGCTGTTCCCTTAAAGCATCAGGAGGAAAAGTCTCTTCGGATAATAGCTATTGTATAGATTTATGACAAGTTTCTATATCTGTGGTCTCCTTCAAGGAGGTTGCAGTATGAATGCATTTTTAACCAGACGTGTTACATGAGAATCCACTGCGGGGGGAACTTCCCATTTAGTACAATCAGTAGCTGGAAGAGAGTAAAAGTAACTGAACAGTTTTGGAATTTGAAACCTTTTACCGGGCTTATTCCAAGCTTCACTCATGTGATCAGATAGCTGGTCAGAGTGAGGAAACTCTGGTAAAACAACCTTTTGGCGCTTAAAAAGTGCGTGCTTTTTCTTAGGAGCGGCTTCATCCTCTTCTATTTGTAGAATAGTTTTAACGGCTCTCACAAGAGCAGGTATATTTAGTTTAGAGGGTGGCTCCTCCTGAGACAGAGTCAGAATGAGAGAGATCTGCGGCTTCTGCCTCACCAGGTGATATCTCAGAATCAGATAACTGTGTGGAGTGGAAAAATATCATGGTAAAATATCATGGTACCTTTAGTAGGCTTAGTAGGTAAAAGCTTTTCTTTTTGCAGCATTTTCCTAAAAAACGGAGAGGTATTAGCCAAACTCTTTACTGAGGTAGACAGTACGTCTGCTCATGGGGGAGGCAAAGGATTTGCAGGGATTACCTGCTGTGGCCATCCCAAAGGGGGAGCTACCATGGGGACTGCTACTTGGTCTGCAAGTTTTGCCAGCATTTGTGAAAGGCAGCCCAGGGTGGGTCCTGAGGGAGGGACACCGGGGCTGATGGGCCTGGGGCTGTGTAGCAATTAGACCATCCTGAATGAGGTCCTCTGTAGCTAAGCCCGCAGAACAGGACTTACAAGACACCAGAGTAGGATGAACAGTATCAGGCTGCTTTTTATTCTTTCCTCTGCCAGCCATAGCCACAAGAACAACAAAATACACAGTATGATACAGTGCAGTTAACAGCCTGGATAAGGTGGCACAGTGTAGCATGCAACCGCTTTATGAAGTATGTGATAGCACTCACAAGTATCTGGGAAATGTGAGGTACAATGAACCCCCTATACCTTAGTATGTCAGGATATAGTAGAACAAAGGGTAAGGTATAAGCTGTAGAGTATAGAAAGTAGAGATTAGCGCTATCACAAGTCACATGCAAACGCAGAAAAACATTACATGTTTACAATGGGGCACTAAAATAAACTACACAGACCACAGTGGCTGGTAGGATATAGCGCTGTAGGACCTGGCCCGTGGGAGAGGTATGCAGGGAGATTGGACCCAGCGTTCCTGAAGACCTGCTTGCAGAAAACGGCTGCCGCACGTCTCTGGGTGGGCGGAGGGTGAAGGAGGAGCAGCCCAGGGAACACCAAGACCAAAGTGGAATGGCACCCTGGACTGGGGGAGGGGCTGCAGGGACAGCACCTTCTCCCCTTGCTGACATTAACCACCTGGCCTCCTTACATATGCTCTGCACCAGTATGTTATATGTCCCGGTGGTCTAGTGGAGTCGTGGGTGCACCAGTGTCCACATCAGCGACTCAGGTCTGTCTCCTGAGACCAGAGGCAAGACTGCACAACAATGCAGGGCCCCGCCAATGGGGTTCCGCTTTACCTGTCCCCTGAATTCCAGGCTGCAGTCTGGGGTCCGAGGAGCTTGCTAGCTAGTCCCCCTCGGAGCCCCGCTGGGAGTACCTAGCACAGGCTTGGAGTCACGGCACCTCGGAGGGATGATGGGGCGGCAGAATAAACGTCCGGAGGATAGTAAAAAAATATAAATAGATGAAATCATAAAATAAAAGCTTGGGCTGCTTAATGCAGCCCCCTGTTATAATGATGGTCCAGCTCCTGCCAGACACCAACGAAAGTGGAGTGCCCTTAGGCTGTGGGCTGGGGTATAGGGGGGGGGGAAGGACCAGAGCATCCTGGGATTGAAAAGCTTTGCTGTTGGTGTCCGGCCCTCCAGGTCCCACCTACACCTCAATGTTTCCCTGTGGAGCCCTATGGACCCTGAAGAAGAAATATGAAATACCTAACAAGGTTCAATCAGTGAACAGGAACCAACAGTGAAACAATTACATAAATGAAGGGTCTGCAGTACACAGCCACCAGAAATATGGGGTCTATGTTGTATAATTGTCCGCGGTCTGCAGAATGCTCTCTGAATATTACTTCTGTAACTGTAATGTATACTAGTCACTACAAATCTCTCTGTGATACATAGAGGTATACATGTGTCGTTTAGCATCTTTGCCACTCATGCTGCACATGTGCACACGCTTCACGCCATGTGATTAGCCGCGGCTGCCATGGTACGCCATGCTGTGCACTGTGTTCGAGCCACACAATGCTATGGAGTCGCGGGTGCGTACGCAGCGCACCTACCCATTAGCGGGTGCGCGACTCGCGCATTGTGTGGCGCAATTTGCCGCACAAGCGGAAAAGGTGCAAGAGGACATATATGTATTTTACTAAAGGTCGATTTTAAGTGATTTAAAATTGATGAAGAACGATCAAAATCGATGTTGTGTTTCTGGGACTAAATCTCACATTTACTAATTCTTAAAAAAAAACAAATAAAAAATAGTCTGTTAGTAAAAGTGTGGTATAGCCCCAGAAACACAATATTGAAGTTGATCGACTGTAAATCGATTAAGATCGACTTTTAGTAAATAAACCCCATAGGGCAGAGGTTCCCAAACGAAGTCCTCAAGGCTCCCCACACAGTTCAGGTTTTACAGATATCCATGGTTGAGCACAGGTGGTTAAATCAAATTGACTGTGGTACTAATTAAGTCAGCTGTGTTCGACCATGGATATCTCTAAAACCTGAACTGTTGGGGAGCCTTGAGGACCACGTTTGGGAACCTCTGCCATAGGGTCTTAGATGGGGCTGCATTGTATTTTACAATAGCTCTGTAACTTCGCTGCTAAGGGTAAGTAGGACTCACCCAGCACATATATATTCTAGGGCAAGTATTACTTGTCTTCAGCAGCACACCTGGTTCAGGAAGCATGTGACCCCACTACACACACCTATACGGACTGTAACCAGCTCCACGGGATCTCCCTGGCTTTATTCAAGAAACAGCAGCGGGATATCTCAGCTATGCAATCCCCATTACATTACAGGCACCAAAGAGTAACAGAATTGCAGTTTGAAAGCGGTTTTAGTGATGTTGCTGCCTGGGCGATATCATATGTTATTCACTACATGAAGTCAGGTGCCATGTAGCGCCGAGTTAGAAAACTAAAAGCTAAACTCCATGGCGCAGGTTAGTTACAGCAACATGCAATGAGAATCCAGAGATTCAAAGCAGTTTTCAATCTCCCACTGCCTGGCTCGGTGCAATAAATAAATTATGTTGTCGGCTAAGCAGCAGGAGATTTTGAAAACAGCTTTGAATGAGCTGCAGGGCTATTTAGTTAGTAGAAGTGCATGTATGTAAGCGAGTGGCCCCTGTATAGGCGCTTGTAATGTGAATCATAATGTGTATAACAAAGCTAAAATCTCCTGCTGCTATTCCCTGAAATGAGCCAGCAGACAGACAGCAGGATATATGAAAGCAGCTCGTGTGGTGCTGATGGAATTGTGGAGCTAGCTGTTCGGGAAGAGCTGACATAGTGTTGACTGTATAGTTGTTATTATATCTATTAGTTTTAAAGTTTCAATATATTACACAGTTTGATACATTAAGGGTATCATGATAGATTGTAAGCTTGTTTTGGCATGCATGGTACGTCATTTCTTTCTAATAAGTGTTGTGCACAATTGATAAATAAGGTATCTAGATAGTAAGCTGTCATAAGGCAATGTCCTCACTGACTTACTGTATGTCTCGTGTCTAGCCCACTTGGGGCTTTTCTAAGTTGGGAGCAAATCAAAATAAAAGCTTGTAACTTTGCTCCTAGTGCAGAGAGATGTAGATGTGAGAGGGATGTGTTCAAACATTGCACTGGAAAAATAAAGCTGTCCAGCATTAGTGGGCGGCTGCATGCAAAAGCAGCTAGTATTTACTCCTTGCATTGCATTTTTTATATGTTGACTATCCGGATGCCGCAGAATTTGTAGCACCATACAAATATACAATTACTGTATGATGAAATAGCAATTGTAGCTTTTGGTGGGGATACATGTTCGGGGACACAGGCAGAAATCACAGGTATATCACCAGTTTCTGACTCCAGGGTCCTAGCTCTCTCTGTGCAACTGGTAATAACATATACAGCACTACTTAGTTTTTGGTTCTGTAATAGTCAGTCAGCTGATAATTATAGGTTTGGCACCAATTCCTGGCCAAGAACAAGGCCACAGCCAATTCCTGGTTCTGGGCAACCTGGTGACCACAAGTAGGTTCCTGGCTCTAGGCAGTTGGCAATTACTGGCACTGTGCCACTTCCTGGCTCCAGTTAGTTGATAATTACAGACACAACTATAGTTACTGGTTAGTTCCTAAGCACTCATTGTTCTTATGTTTCACTGGCATGTGTTCATAACCACATGTTGGACACAATGTATATATCATTATTATATTAGATTGGGTACTGCTGGATACAGTATGTATGTGGGCAGTGTGTGTATCTTAGCTTTCTACTAGGACCCCACCTGAACGGTCTAACATTATTAATAAAAAAGCTGTGCAGAGTCTTAAGTTTACCCTCAGATGTAAAGTTGAATACAAATCCATTGGCAGAGAGTACTCACACTGCGCATGCTATGAAACCAAGCGTACACTAGTGGCGAAGCAATCATTCACATCTAAGGCACATCTCCACTTGTGGCTGAGTATGCGGAACTTGGCTGTAACCGTTGTTCTCACACAGGCTAGAGGGCATATTGATGTCACTGCGCACTATGCACATGTATTGTTTGCTGGCTTTCGTTTACATCAGGGGTAGGGCTGGGGTAGGTGTGCACTAATAATAATGAAGGCTATGAAAATGAGCGTATGGACAGCGGTGGCCCAGTGGCAGAGATACATACAACTACACACGGACATCTCTGTCTGATTGCCAGGCAGAGGCGTTTGCAGGGCAGTGTGGGGGCAGTGAAGGCCAACGGGGGTGTTTCGCCCCCATTTTCCGGGAGTGGCAAGGCCGGGATCTGCGTCCATGGAAGCAAACTTACTGGTCTCGTAGGCTAACAGGACCCGATGGTCACGATGGTGATCTCAGGCTGCGACTTTGGTAGCAACGCTGGAATCACAAATGCAGACACCTCCTGCTGCATTTGCATTTTTGGAGGACGGAATTGCACAGCCGGCTTTGCAACATCGTTCTCTGCTGAATCAGGCCCTTAGCTCTGTGCAGGCAATATGAGACCATTTATGACCAACAATGTGTTCGAATCTGCATCAAACCTAGTATGTGTAAGGAACCCGAAATAATTAAAAATAAAGGATCTGGTCTGGGATGTCATGAGTATATTAATATTATGTATGTTCAGATCCTACCAGTTGTTTCACAGGAACATCCCTCAAAAACAATAGAAAATAGAAAACACAGAACATAATTTAGTGCCTGAGTCAGAGATGTATGCTAATGCCATCGCAGCTGCAATTTCACACGGAACGCAGCTGCAAAAATATGCCAATGACTCACTCGCCGTCTAGTGCCCAGAGACGCACACGCATAGCATCTCACAGCCATCGCTCACGCACAAAACCGGAAACATGGAACGCAGATCAGCCTTTGAGTGAGTCTAAGATGCTGCAGACAAAGCGGGCCTCCAGACATGCAGAGGAATCTCCTGCTGCGAGCAAGGACGCATTGGCTAATTTATGGATGCCCTGAAACGATCAGACACTCCTGCGTTTTTCTAACCACCCCGTTCCCTCCCCCAAACGCTGACTGTCATTCACTTTGCAATTGATTCCTCTGTGTGAGCGTAATCACTAATCAATTGTTGCGCTGCGTAATCGCTCAATCTGCGTAAATATTGGCATTGCGTACTTCTCTGAATCAGGCCCATAGGTGTAATATCTCATGGAAACACAATAGAACAACAAAAGAAAACCTACAAAATATAATGGTACAAGTTGATACAAATGCATAAATATCACAAACCTATAGGTTTATAAATGTCAGTATATAAACTGGTAGTATAAATGTCAAAAATGAGAAAGGCACAATAAAGTGTTTATAGTTAGACTCATCATATGAACAGATGCTGCAGGAACGCTGCTGATCTTGGTTACTATAGTTGTCCATAGTAATTAGTACAATGGATATGGCCATCTGGAGTGGCTATTGGAGGAGAGATCGGTATTATGTCGGGTGTCACTGATGGGAAAGCATGGCCTGATGGTTGAGGTTTTACAGTTCTGTTTAGTCTAATCCCCTTAAGGATGGGGAGATACACACCATCAATTAAAAAAACAATACTTAAGATTCTACTGACCTGCCTTCCTAGCTGGACAAATCAATACATTTTCTGCAGCAATGTTACTGCAAGGTTGGTGATGGTCTCTGAGCTGTTCTTCATAAGTATTATTACTAGAAGACATGTCATTTCACACGGCTTGATGTCACAATACCAAATGTGTTTGATACTTTGAAATTGATGCTTTGTTCACACTTGGAATGATCATTTTCTTACATTTGGAAGGAGAGAGAGTATTTGCGAATCAGGACCATCCAAATGTTTCTCAAAGGTTCAAATTATTTGTCCAGTAAGGACTGATGATGGGCTATTACAAACAAAGTATCTCGCCCATTCTGTAGAACATAAGTGATTTGATAGACTATCTGTACCAACCAATCAGCTTCTAACTGTCATTTTTCAAGCACAGCCTGTAAAATGACAGTTAGTAGCGGATTGGTTGGCAAGTTATCTTTCACCACTTATCTCTCTCCATGTTTTGATAAATCTCCCCCTATGTTATGTAGAATGAACATGGTATATGTAGATTAGGGAAAGATGAGGTAGGTAACACAAGTTCAGTTACATTCCTACAGTATTTTGTGAATTTTGAATCACATGCTTTATATTTTTATTATTTAGGTTCACTTCACATCCTTGTACTAAAGAACACTTACCAGTTATTAGGCTGGCAGGAATCCTATCAGTGAGGAAATCAACCACAAGGATGCGACTGGTGACAAACAATACACCACCCTGGGTGTACACATCATAGCGCTCACCACTGCCAATTTCATTGGTGATAATGCGCGGCAAATGGGTAACTCCTTCAGATCTCAACTGTTCAATAAGATACTCCTTTAAAAGAAAAATAATCGTAAAATAGCTCCATAAATAATGACAAAATATAGAACATTACTCACTTGTATGTGTAAAAACTGCATTCCCAGTTATACAGTAATGGATGAGATCAATCATGAACAAAGGGATGTAGTAGGTTGATTGACAGTTACCACGTTGAAGGGGGACAGCGACATATTGAACCAGACATGCTAGTCCTGCGCGGTACTGCATTGTCACCATCTCTGGTTTACAAATTTAAAACACGATGTTACTATCATTTAAAGTTGTAAAGGCGAGATGGTGACGATGCTCTATAGCGCAGTACTAGGATGCCCGGCATGTCAGGTTCCACATGCCGCTGTCACACTTCTGCTGGTCAACATTGTAATTTCCATCAGCCATACCAAACCCTAAACACATTATTTGCATTACCAGTTATATTGCCTGAGGCAGGGATGTATGTAAGATTTAGGCCCTTACTTATAATATCTGATGCATTGTTGTATATTTATCAGTTAGGCCCTCAGTTATAAGATGTGATGCAGTGATGTATGTATGTAATGTATGTATTTATGATTTAGGCCCTCCGTTACATACATACATCACTGCATCACATATTGTAACAGAGGGCCTAAATCATAAATACATACATACATTACATATTATAACTGAGGGCCTAAATCATACATACATACATCACTGCATCACATCTTATAACTGAGGGCCTAAATCATACATACATACATACATCACATCTTATAACTGAGGGCCTAAATCATACATACATACATCACTGCATCACATCTTATAACTGAGGGCCTAAATCATACATACATACATCACATCTTATAACTGGGGGCCTAAATCATACATACATCACATCTTATAACTGAGGGCCTAAATCATACATACATGCATCACTGCATCACATATTGTATGTATGATTTAGGTCCTCAGTTATAAGATGTGATGCAGTGATGTATGTATGTATGTATGATTTAGGCCCTCAATTATAATATGTAATGTATGTATGTATGTATGTATGTATGATTTAGGCCCTCCGTTACAATATGTGATGCAGTGATGTATGTATATATGTATGTATGTATGTATGTATGATTTAGGCCCTCAGTTATAATATGTAATGTATGTATGTATGATTTAGGCCCTCCGTTATAATATGTGATGCAGTGATGTATGTATGTAGGTATGATTTAGGCCCTCAGTTATAATGTCTGATGCAGTGATGTATGTATGTATGTATGTATGTATGATTTAGGCCCTCAGTTATAATAGCTGATGCAGTGATGTATGTATGATTTAGGCCCTCTGTTATTATATCTGATGCAGTGATGTATGTATGTATGCATGTATGATTTAGGCTCTCCATTATAATAAGTGATGCAGTGATGCATGTATGTATGATTTAGGCCCTCAGTTATATGTGATGCAGTGATGTATGTATGTATGAATGATTTAGGCCCTCAGTTATAATATGTGATGCAGTGATGTATGTATGATTTAGGCCATCCGTTATAATATGTGATGCAATGATGTATGTATGTAGGATTTAGGCCCTCTGTTATAATATTTGATGCAGTGATGTATGTATGTATGATTTAGGCCCTCTGTTATAATATTTGATGCAGTGATGTATGTATGCATGCATGTATGTATGATTTAGGCCCACCATTATAATATGTGATGCAGTGATGTATGTATGTATGATTTAGGCCCTCAGTTATTATATCTGATGCATTGTTGTATATTTATAATTTAGCCCCTCAGTTATAATATGTGATGCAGTGATGTATGTATGTATGTTTTAGAGCCTCATTTATAAAATCTGATGCAGTGATGTATGTATGATTTAGACACTCTGTTATAATATCTGATGCAGTGATCATTTATTTATTAACAGTTTCATATATAGCGCAGCAAATTCCGTTGCGCTTTACAATTTGAATCAACATTAACATTATACTGGCTTGTAAAAGACATACATACATACATAAAAGACATACATAAGGGTAAGAGGGCCCTGCTTGCAAGCTTACAATCTATAGGGAAATAGGTGTTGATACACATGGATAGGTGCTATATATTGCAAATTGGTCCAGCCCGATTGCAGATGTTCTTGGTGGGCTGTATAATCCAATCACACTGAAAAGTTGGCCTAGGGTTAGGAGGATGTTAAATTGAAGAAAGAGAAGATGTGATAGGTGTTTACTATAAGAAGAGAGTATTAGATAGGGAGCTACTGTATAAAAGTTAGGTGGGCGGTCCTGGAATCTGATAAGCTTGTCTGAAGAGGTGAGTTTTCAGAGTACGCTTGAAAGTTTAGAAACTAGTAGAAAGTCTGATTGTGCATGGGAGGGCATGCCACAGGGTGGGCGCAGCCTGAAAAAAGTTCTGTAACCGTGCATGGGAACAAGTAATGTGCGGGGATGAGAGACGCAGATCTTGTTCAGAGCGGAGATGTAGGTTTGGAAGATATTTTGAGATAAGTGAAGAGATGTATGTTGGTGTGGTTTGGTTAATAGCTTTATGTGTGAGTGTAAGTATTTTAAACTGAATACGGTAGAAGACCGGCAGCCAATGAGGGGACTGACCGAGTGGATCACACTGAACGTTTGGTGAGAAAGATCAACCACGCAGTGGGGAGAGCCTGTTGGATTGCAGTGGGGAGAGCCTGTTTTTGGGAACACCAATAAGAAGACTATTGCAATAGACACTGCGTGAAATAATGAGTGCGTGTATTAGAGTTTTTGCAGTGTCTTGCGTAAGATATGGTCGAATTTTGGCTATGTTTTTTAGATGTGTGTAACAGGATTTAGAGACAGATTGAATGTGGGGAACAAAAGACAGTTCAGAGTCAAGGAAGACACCTAGGCAGCGAGCTGGTGGGGTGGGGTGGATTGTTGAATTGTCAACAGTAATAGAGATATCACGTTGGTAACTACTATTGGCCGGTGGAAATATAATTAATTCTGTTTGGATATATTAAGTTTGAGCTGGCGAGATGACATCCAAGATGAAATGGCAGAGAGATATTCAGTGACACGGGCCAGCACAGATGGTGACAAATCTTGGGGAGGATAG
Organism: Taudactylus pleione; assembly: GCA_031769625.1. Taxonomy (NCBI): domain Eukaryota; kingdom Metazoa; phylum Chordata; class Amphibia; order Anura; family Myobatrachidae; genus Taudactylus; species Taudactylus pleione. The sequence goes on along the minus strand of JAUIMM010000148.1, from coordinate 6,139,436 downwards.
GTAAATTTGAGTATCGGCCACGTACAGATGATACTGAAAACCAAAAGAGCCGATTAGTTTGCCAAGAGAGGTGGTACAGATTGAGAAAAGTAGAGGACGTAAGACTGAGCCTTGTGGTACTCCAACTGATAGAGGAAGCGAAGTGGAGGTAGAATCAAAAAAGTGACCAGTGAAATAGCGATTAGATAGGTAGGATGAGAACCAAGAAAGGGCTGTGTCTTGAAGAACTAAGGATTGTAGTGTTTGTATGAGAAGAGAGTGGTCAACAGTGTCAAAAGCAGCAGAGAGATCTAGAAGAATTAGAAGTTAATAATGGCCTTTAGCCTTGGCAGTGACCAGATCAAATGTATCAATGTGATGAATGTATGTATGTATGATTTAGAGCTTCAATTATAATATCTGATGCAGTGATGTATGTATGTATGATTTAGGCCCTCCATTATAATATTTGATGCAGTGATGTATGTATGTATGATTTAGGCCCTCCGTTATAATATCTGATGCAGTGATGTATGTATGTATGATTTAGGCCCTCCATTATAATATCTGATGCAGTGATGTATGTATGATTTAGGCCCTCCGTTATAATATCTGATGCAGTGATGTATGTATGTATGATTTAGGCCCTCTGTTATAATATCTGATGCAGTAATTAGCGTTCCCGCTAGGCTGTTTTAGCGGGGCGCTGCGCCCTGCCCTCCTTCTGGAGGGCAAAAAGCGCCCTGCCCTCACCACGCAGCGCACCGCTAAGACAGCCTGCGGGTGCCGTCTTCACCCACGGGTCACAGTGTCCCGCGGGTAGGGAAATGTGCGGTGTCCCGGTCACCACCGGTGAATAGACGCTGGGCGCATGCGCCTGGCATCTATTCTACATGTCAGCAGCGCTTGGGGGCTGCCCGGCGTGTCAGTAAGTGCCGGGCACACCCCCAAGAGTGACGAAAAGGGGACATGTCTTATAGACACAACCCCTTTTCAATGGCCACGCCCCATTTTCGGGTGCGCGCGGAAGTGCCCTCTCTAGCTCCAGCACCCTGCCTGCCGCCGGAGCTAGAGTGAACACTATGTCGAAATTTTTACCATGTGGACATTTGTTATGCCTATATTTTGACTACAGGTTAAACAGTGTGCAGTTACCTATATTTAGAATGTTGATATTTTGACATGGTCAAGACATCTAGCACCTTCTAACTTCAACACTAGCTTGTGTGTACAGAATAGGTCCTCAGTTACAGCGGCAGGTATCAGTGATGTGTGTACACAATAGGTCCTCAGTTACTGTGGTACGTGTCAGTGATGTGTGTACAGCATAGGTCCTCAGTTACTGTGGTACGAATCAGTGATGTGTATAGAATAGGTCCTCAGTTACTGTGGTACGTGTCAGTGATGTGTGTACAGCATAGGTCCTCAGTTACTGAGGTACGTATCAGTGATGTGTATAGAATAGGTCCTCAGTTACTGTGGTACGTGTCAGTGATGTGTGTACAGCATAGGTCCTCAGTTACTGTGGTACGTGTCAGTGATGTGTGTACAGCATAGGTCCTCAGTTACTGTGGTACGTGTCAGTGATGCGTGTACAGCATAGGTCCTCAGTTACTGTGGTACGTGACAGTGATGTGTGTACAGCATAGGTCCTCAGTTACTGAGGTACGTATCAGTGATGTGTATAGAATAGGTCCTCAGTTACTGTGGTACGTGTCAGTGATGTGTGTACAGCATAGGTCCTCAGTTACTGTGGTACGTGTCAGTGATGTGTGTACAGCATAGGTCCTCAGTTACTGTGGTACGTGTCAGTGATGCGTGTACAGCATAGGTCCTCAGTTACTGTGGTACGTGACAGTGATGTGTGTACAGCATAGGTCCTCAGTTACTGTGGTATGTGTCAGTGGTGTGTATAGAATAGGTCCTCAGTTACTGTAGTACATGTCAGTGATGTGTATAGAATAGGTCCTCAGTTACTGTGGTACAGTACGTGTCAATGATGTGTACAGAATAGGTCCTCAGTTACTGTAGTATGTGTCAGTGATGTGTGTACAGAATAGTTCCTCAGTTACTGTGGTACGTGTCAGTGATGTGTATAGAATAGGTCCTCAGTTACTGTGGTATATGTCAGTGATGTATGTACAAAATAGGTCCTCAGTTACAACGGTAGGTATCAGTGATGTGTGTACACAATAGGTCCTCAGTTACTGTGGTACGTGTCATTGATGTATAGAACAGGTTTTCTGTTACAGTGATAGTTATCAGTGATGTGTGTACATTATACACATCTATCTATATATTATACATTATTATGTTCAGTTCTAATGGCTGGTGTCAATCATGTTTGTGTTCCAGATAGGGTTGCATAAAAGTGGGGAAAAAAAAATGGATTTATTTGATTTAAATAGGATTTTTTTTTTTTTTAAATAAACATTTAAAAATGTAAAACGTTTACTTGAAAATAAAAATGTTATTAAAAAAAATCTTATTTAAATCCAAAAAATCTGATTTAAAATGAAATAAATCAGTTTTTTTTTTTTTTTAAATTCAATTTTATGCAACCGTGGTTACAGATAAGGGTTGCTAGTAATACCTCCTCTGCTGTATTGGTATTTAGCACCAGAACAAGGTTCCCAGGATCACAATATATTTTCAGGAAGTTCTGCAGGATCCGATCAATGCCAAGTCCCCGTGCAGTGATGACAAGCCCATCCTCATGAAACAGATCAAGGAAGATTTGGTTTTCATGTTCCAGGAGGGGAGCCATAAACACTACAATGAAAACAAAAAAAAAGGTGTAACCACAGTTCAGCCACAGATTGTTAAACTATAGAAAATATTGTAGCTGCTGATAAGCTGTGGACATTGCTTGATCCCCAATACCTGGCAGTGACACATAAGTAGCACATAACATATATTAATAGCTAACAGAATAATTAAACTACAATATTTGCATTCACATATAATATACTAGTGATGCATACACACATCATATATAACATTTCTTAGATAAATATAGCAAGTGTACCTAGAAGAATTGATGCTGTTTTGAAGGCAAAGGGTGGTCACACCAAATATTGATTTTATTTCGATTCCTCTTCTGTTCATTCACTTTGCATTATGTTATTTGATAAAAATAAACTATTAACACTTTGCAGCATTTTTTCCACACCTACCTAGAACTTTTGCACAAAAAAAATAATATATATATTTATTTATTTTATGCCCCCGGTCCCTGCAATCAGCCGTGCGCTGTTCACCTGAGCCTTACTTTTATGCTTGTTTATTTGGAGACAATGTGAGTGTTCTCAATGAGATTGAAATAAATCAATATGTTATTTGATTCACGATGGTGTGCTCCCTAGTTTTTGATAGATATATTTATCTATCTATCTATCTATCTATCTATCTATCTATCTATCTATCAGTGGCAAACGCAGGATTTCTAGAGGGGGGTTTCCAAATGCTTGATTTTAGAGTGAGTGTGGCCAGTCTATGAAGAGGGCATAATTACCACTTATCCAGCTTTGTCATTCAAAGTGTATTGTGTGTCATTATTCCAGCATATACAGGACCAGCGATCACAGTAAGCCATTAAATGCGGCAGTAGGGCCAACCTGCCTGAGCTAAATGTTTTTATTTTAGATGTGGCCACCATTCCAGGGGATGGGAGCAGCAGAAGAACCTAGTACTGTCCTGGACATATATGTACACATTGGGCTCTATAGCAGTGCATCCCTAACAGTGCATGTTTTCCAAATCCCCTAATTGGTGCACAGGTGTATTTATTACTGGCTGATAAAATTCCATTATATTACTATTTAAATTGTGGTCATGGTGTGGGCTGGGGAGGGGTGTTTCCAGGCAGACGGAAACCCCCCCTGCGTTTGCATTATATATATATATATATATATATATATATATATACATACACACACACACATATATACACACACAGATTTGTACAGTCCTACACTCCTCCTTAGAGACACGGCTGGCTCCGATGCCTTCAGCAACAAATGGATGAGAAGCAAAGCAATAAGGCTGCAGCACTCAGAGGCTGGTTGTTGAAGTAAGTATATTGAAAAGGTGTCACATAATCGATACCAACGTTTCGGAGCACTGAACCCCTTTCTCTCCTTGAATTTGCGCGAGGTCTTACCTATGTAGGGGTTAATAGGTACGACCTCGCGCAAATTCAAGGAGAGAATGGGGGTTCATAGATCCACTATTAGAAAAGCTTTGACCAGCGGTACCAGTGACCAACCAGTGGCCCGCCACTTCGTCGACACTGGACATAATTTGTCAAGCCTCCGCTACAGAATGATCGACCACATACGCCCTCTTAAAAGAGGTGGTGATAGAAACAGGGTCCTGTTAAAATGAGAATCCTTTTGGATTCATTTTCTGGATGTGATTACTCCAAAAGGTCTAAATGAGGCCCTCCCTCTATCATTTCTTGCAGATATTTGAGTTCCAACAGTCGCATGTTTTCAGGATTGTACAGTTTTATATGATCACCCATATGGTTTTATATAAGTACGATTTTTCATATTTATGTTTCAGAGCAGTAATTTTCTTTTGCACCTATCTATTGCAATTGTATAATATTTATGCTGAACTTTGGCCCTCATTCAGAGCCGCTCGCTAGCGGCAGTACGCTCGTTCCGAGCGATGTTCGCACATCTGCGCATGCGTACGGTTTTTAGTACGCATGCGCGAACCAGTCAGTGCGGCCGAAAATCGTTTGTACGCTATATAGCGAGTGCCTGCTATTTTGAGTGACAGAATGAGGCGTATGTGGGTGGTAACAGGGGAAGGTGCTTGAAAACGGGGGAGTGGAATTCGAACGCAGGCGTGCTTAAAGGTCAAAACGGGCGTTTTAAGGGAGTGCATAATTAATACAGCAGCGTCATTGACCACGTCAGTAGTTTTTTTTAACTCAGAACTGCTCGTAAAATAGCGGTTGAAAAAACCAACCACAAGAATAGCGAGCAGTTCATACGCTGTACGATGTACTCGATTAATCTAATAAATAGCGGACATGACGTATGGTGCGAGCGGCCAGGGGGCGTTTTTATCAAATAAACGAGCGTATGTTTTGCTCGCTCGTTCAGACTTAGAGGTGTGAACAGACTGCAATTTGCGAATGGATCATTTGAATAGCCACCCCTTGTTTTTGAACGAACGACCGCAAATAGCGAACGGCTCTGAATCAGGCCCTTTATTTCATTCTATTTATCATTGGAATGCTTGATTCTATTACTGGATACTGTACGCATCGGTCTGTACATTTTTTACAGTGTATCATTGTTGTAATATATTTCCATGGTGGTGGGATGTTTCACTGACATGCGCGGCATTGATGCGCCGACGACGTCATCACCATGTGCCCCCTGCTCGGCTCGGGATTTCACTGGGATTCACTGGTTCACATGCTGGGAGAGTGTCTATAAGGTAAGACGCTGTTTTCTTTTCTGTATCTCCTGATGACAATCTGATATGGATTGAAACATTGAAATTATCTTCACGTATCTGAGTCATTTGTTCAACAAGCCCTGAGTGCCGCACCATCGGACTTGGTATTGTTTCATATTGTGTTGGCACCGGGTCGAGTTATTTCTTATTATATGAGTGCCGGACCTGTTGTTGATATATATATATATTTAATATATATATATATATATATATATAGTCACAAAAAGGGGCAGCGGCACTCGTCGGCAAAAGGACAATTAAAGCAGGGTTGAAAAAACCTCTAATATCACTTGAAAAAACCTCTAATATGCTTGTACTTAATGCAGAAGGCGCCGACGTTATATTTGGATTCTGAGTGCCAGGCCTTTGCTTTATATATATATATATATATATATATATATCTCAAAATGGCCGCCAGAGACCTCAGAAGGGGTGTCCTGTGGGAGGAATGCTGCTGCAGCTCAGCCAGAACGCAGTGGAAAGGCGTGCTGTGCAGAGGGGAGGAGCCGGCTGTGAACAGGGAAGGCTGCCTCCCCTGGCCGATGTTTAACCCCTGGGGCGCTGGAAGCGCAATGTCCTCATATACTGCGCTGCAGATATTGTCTAAGTGGAAGCGCAGGCTCCATGCCTGGCTCCACCACAGTCATCCTCCAGTCCGTCCCCAGAGACCCGGGGGGGAATGGACTGCAATTCAAGCGGATCACCGCAAGCGGTGATTCGCGACTTACCTGCCTCCCCGTAAATCTGGCTGCAGTCCTGGGAGTCCCCTGGGGTTTGGCTAGTACAGACCGCGTGCTCCCGCTGCGATCCCCTGATCAGTACCGGCTTCTCGTGCCAGCGGGGTGATGAAGTGTCAACGTGGATGTCCTGCTGCGCTGTCAGCTAGTAAAAAACACTTCTAGAAATCTTCAGGGGCCGTTTGAAACCCCACTGCGTTACAGTGACTCAACTCCGGCCGAGCAACAAACTAAACTGAGGTGCCTCTGGCCCGAGGGCGGGGTATAGGGAGACGCCCAGTGGATCCTGGGATTAAAAAAAATTACTGCGTGGTGCCCGGATGTCCTTGCCATCGCCTAAACCCCAAGGTCTCCCTGTGGAGCCTATGGACCCTGACGAAGAAATATAGTATACAGTGCAAGGATGGCACTCAGGGTCTCAACAGCACTTCTAATAAATAACAGGCACAGCCAGGATATATAGACACACACACAACCAGGGGCTAGGTGAATTGAGGAGCAGTGGCGGAACTCCCGGAGACAATGGAGTCATTTGCCGTCGGGCGCCAGCCCTGAAGGGGGCACCTAGCTCCATTGTCCACCAGCCGTTGCAGGCACTGCATGGAGAAGGAGCGCCGCCGACCTCAGTGGGCGCCCAGCTCCTTCTCTTCTCCCCTCCCCCGGCGCCAGAAGGAGCTCACTCCTGACCTCTGGCTGCCAGGTCCCGCAATGCACTATGGAAGGGACGTCGTGACGTCACTCCCATAGTTTCGAGGAGCGGGCGCCGGGGACGGACGGCAGCAGCAGTGGAGCGGGGTTCAAGGTAAGTATTGGGTTTTTTTTTTGTGCGTGCGCGAGGGGGTGCTCACTACAGGGGGCACTACTGGGGCTCACTACAGGGGGCACTACTGGGGGGCACTACAGGGGCTCACTACAGGGGCTCACTACAGGGGCTCACTACAGGGGGCACTACTGGGGCTCACTACAGGGGGCACTACTGGGGCTCACTACAGGGGGCACTACTGGGGCTCACTACAGGGGGCACTACTGGGGCTCACTACAGGGGGCACTACTGGGGCTCACTACAGGGGGCACTACTGGGGCTCACTACAGGGGGCACTACTGGGGCTCACTACAGGGGGCACTACTGGGGCTCACTACAGGGGGCACTACTGGGGCTCACTACAGGGGGCACTACTGGGGCTCACTACAGGGGGCACTACTGGGGCTCACTACAGGGGGCACTACTGGGGCTCACTACAGGGGGCACTACTGGGGCTCACTACAGGGGGCACTACTGGGGCTCACTACAGGGGGCACTACTGGGGCTCACTACAGGGGGCACTACTGGGGCTCACTACAGGGGGCACTACTGGGGCTCACTACAGGGGGCACTGCTGGGGCTCACTACAGGGGGCACTGCTGGGGCTCACTACAGGGGGCACTGCTGGGGCTCACTACAGGGGGCACTGCTGGGGCTCACTACAGGGGGCACTGCTGGGGCTCACTACAGGGGGCACTGCTGGGGCTCACTACAGGGGGCACTGCTGGGGCTCACTACAGGGGGCACTGCTGGGGCTCACTAGAGGGGGCATTGCTGGGGCTCACTAGAGGGGGGCACTACTGGGGCATTATAGGGGGCTTATTACAGGGGGCTTACTACTGGGGGCTTACTACTGGGGGCTTACTACTGGGGGCACTACAGGGGGCTTACTCCTGGGGGCTTACTCCTGGGGGCTTACTCCTGGGGGCACTACAGGGGGCTTACTCCTGGGGGCATACTACAGGGGGCTTACTACTGGGGGCTTACTACTGGGGGCTTACTACTGGGGGCTTACTACTGGGGGCTTACTACTGGGGGCTTGCTACTGGGGGCTTGCTACTGGGGGCTTGCTACTGGGGGCTTGCTACTGGGGGCACTACAGGGGGCTTGCTACTGGGGGCACTACAGGGGGCTTGCTACTGGGGGCACTACAGGGGGCTTGCTACTGGGGGCACTACAGGGGGCTTGCTACTGGGGGCACTACAGGGGGCTTGCTACTGGGGGCACTACAGGGGGCTTGCTACTGGGGGCACTACAGGGGGCTTGCTACTGGGGGCACTACAGGGGGCTTGCTACTGGGGGCACTACAGGGGGCTTGCTACTGGGGGCACTACAGGGGGCTTGCTACTGGGGGCACTACAGGGGGCTTGCTACTGGGGGCACTACAGGGGGCTTGCTACTGGGGGCACTACAGGGGGCTTGCTACTGGGGGCACTACAGGGGGCTTGCTACTGGGGGCACTACAGGGGGCTTGCTACTGGGGGCTTACTACTGGGGGCACTACTACTGGGGGCACTACTACTGGGGGCACTACTACTGGGGGCACACTATTGGGGGCACTACTACTGGGGGCACTACTACTGGGGGCACTACTACTGGGGGCACTACTACTGGGGCACTGCAGGGAGCATTACTACTGGGGCACTAAAAGGGCATTACAACTGGGGGCACTACAGGGGCCCTTACTACCAGGGGCACAACTACTGGAGGTACTGCATAGGGGGACCATTACTGGGGGGCTCTACATAGGTGGGCACTGCACATGGGAACCACTACTGGGGGAACTGCATAGGGGGGAGATGGCAACTGGGGCTGGCATAGGTGCTGGGGGGGGATGGTTAATTTTAAATCTCCGTATTCAATTCCAACCGCTTTTCGCCTACGTGGAAAGTCAATGCACTGTAATAGGCGAAAAAGATTTGCCTCTGAATAGCAGGAGAAAAGACGTGCATTTTTTTATTTTGGGGTGCAAAGGAGGGGGAACCACTCAGAACCCTTAGGACAGCCCCCCAAAGGACAACTGTGTCACAAAATTCCTAAAAAAAGTGAGGAACACCCCAAAAAAGTACTTTGAATTTGGGGGTGAAGAAGCACAAAGTGGGGGGACAAGTTCGCAAACTAGTGAAATAAGGTTCTGGGGGTGCTCTAAGAAGGGGTCAAGTGTTTTTGGGATTGCAGGTGCGTTTATGAGGGAGGAATTTTACTTATTTTAAAACTACACTTTAGAGATATTAAAAGATGCTTGCACCCATTTTCAGGTACCCCAAATTTGACAGGACTATTTATTTTCTCCCAAAAATACTGCCTGATGCCATTCTTCACCACTTGTGCAAAAGACGCGAATTAGAGGCAATGGTGCGAACTTATGTACCCCAAACAGTTTTATTAGGACTAATCGGGCACTACTACATTGATACCCAAAGTTTCTGCATGTTTTTGGGGGGTTCAGACTGATTTCTCCGATTCTGACACCACTTTTTGCCTGTTCTGACTTCGCGTGTCGCTGTTTTTCGCGACTTTTGGAATTGAATAGGGCGAATACCGGGTACGCGCACGATAACTTTCCACGGCTAAAATATGCGATATAGGCGAAAAGTTCGGCATGCAAAACGAATTGAATACGGGCCTTAATGGATATAAAAGGTTGATGTAATAGCAGCCCAGTATGGGAGATCACCTGGATCATAGACTGTCCTCTGGTCTGCTTGGGTATCCTTAAATTGTCTTAGTCCTTAGTGCCCAGTAGGGCTAACCCATCAATGTTAGTAGTATGTAAATAATATTCACAATATAGCAGCGTCCCGCATGCAGCTTAACCTTACCAGTAAGTGTGAGTCTGTGCCCAGGTACAATGGTCTAACCATAGAGGTAAAGCTCTTTTCTACTTAATGGGTAATGATGCTATTCCCATCTTTGTAGTCCAACTTCTGCTGTGAAGGAAATTGCTCCTTCAAAATGACAGTGGTGTGGCCTGTCACCGAACGCAGTGTATGCTAATACCGTTCTGAGATGGGCCTCTGTTGAAGTGCTTCTGACAAAGGAAAAGGATACTCTTCCGTCAGGAGGGAGGTGTGGTCAGTTACAGTAGAAGGCTGAACACAGTCCTGGCAAGGGGGTGTGGATTTTGGATTCTCCTACCCCAAAGTCTCAGCTGTAGCTATTCCCATCCGGGACACGGCTCTAGTTCAAAATTGTAGTTAGTATTGTAAATCTATCCTTCAACAGTGTTTGTAGGTATAACCTACCAAGTAGGGGCTAGTGTCTGCCATTTTTTTCAACGTGTTTTAGCACATGGAGTGCCTTTTGGTCTTTTATTATCAATTTTTCAGACTATTGACATAATTCACACCCAGTATATTTTACTTAAGGTGTAGCACTAGAACTTCACAACCCTTTTATTGATATTCTATAAGAGGTAAGACACCTCTGGTTCAAGCAGCTTCCAAGCAACCAAAATAAAGTTCATCATAGAACGCAGAGCTTGTACCCCAGTTACCATTCTTTGTGATTTATTTTATTTACTTCTTCTTTGTTCCAGACTACCTAGTCCAAATATGTTTAAGAGAAAGTATGTGTTATTGTTATATATGGACAACTATGTCTATTCACGGTAAACAATTTTGACGTATAGTAAAGTAAACTTTATTTTGAACAGCAGAAGATAAATGTAATGAGAAATATGGTAAGAACTTACCTTTGTTATCTCTCTTTTTTCGAAGTCCATAGGGTCCACAGGGTTGACTTTGGGGTATAGCTGGATCTGGATCCACGGGCACCACGCAGTTAAAGCTTTAGCTGCTCCCAGGATGCACTGGGTCCATCCTCCTCTATACCCCGCACCCGAGCCACAGGCACCTCAGTTGGTAAGTAGCCAAGGCCGAAAGAAAAACAGAGAGAAGGAAGACTGGAACACGCAAGAACCATACTCACAGAAAGGGAGACGGAAAACCGGTGACCAGCCACATAGCCCATATGAAGCCAGGTGCGTCAGGGTGGGTGCCCTGTGGACCCTATGGACTTCGAATAAAGAGAGATAACAAAGGTAAGTTCTTACCATATCTCTCATTTTCTTTTTCAGGGTTCACAGGGTTGACCTTGGGGATGTCCCAAAGCAGTCCAACTAAGGGCGGGGACGCGCCTGTGCCCGAAAGGAGAATCCAGCACCCGAAGGAAGCATCCTGAGAGGCGATGGTGTCAAAAGCATAGAACCTCAGAAAGGTCTGGATGGAAGACCAAGTGGCCGCCTTACACAGCTGAACAGCCGAGACGCCATGGCTAGCAGCCCATGAGGGGCCTACAGACCGAGTAGAATGAGCCTTAATAGAGGCTGGAACAGGCAAACCCTCCCATGTATAAGCCTCACAAATAACCAATTGAAGCCAACAGGCTATAGTTTGTTTGTTGGCAGGCCAACCCCTCTTGTGAAAACCAAAGAAGACGAACAAGGAATCCAACTTCCGAATGGAACTAGTCCAGTCCACGTAAACTCAGAGCACGGACCACATCCAAGGAAGCCTCACTAGCCGAGAGATCATGCGATTGAAAGGTCGGCACAACAATTTCCTGATTAAAGTGGAACTTAGAAACCACCTTAACGAGTGCGAAGCACCGCTCTGTCCTGGTGAAATTTCATAAAAGAAGGACGACAGGAAAGCGCCCCCAATTCTGAAACCCTCCTGGCCGAAGCAATTGCCAGGAAAAAAAAAAGTCTAAACAGCTAACCACTTGAGTTCCACCGACTCTAGCGGTTCGAATGGAGGACCCTGTAGGGCCCGAAGCACCACCGTCAAATCCCAAGGAGCCACTGGCGGAACAAAGGGAGGCTGAATCCTGAGAACACCCCGGAAAAAGGTTTAGTCATCTGGCAGTGTAGTTATCCTACGCTGAAACCACACATATAGTGCAGACACATGAACTTTCAAAGAAGCGAGGCGTTAGACTAAGTCCAAACCAGACTAAAGGAACGACAAAATTCTAGAACAACACGAATCACCTGAGGATCGAAGTTTCTGGACTCACCCCACTGAATGTAAGCATGCCACACTCTGTGGTAAATTCTGGTGGAAGCAGGTTTGAGCGTCTGCAGCAGCGTGCTGATGACTGAGCTGGAAAAACTCCGGGACCTTAAGACGGATGTCTCAAGAGCCACGCCGTCAAAGACAGACAACCCAGATCGGGTAAAGGCAGGGACCCTGAGACAACAGGTTCCGATGTTGTGGCAGAGGAAACGGAGCATTGATGGAGAGGCTCTGAAGATCGGAGTACCAAGGACGTCTGGGCCAAGCCGGAGCCACCAGCAGAAGTGTGCCGCCGTTCTGTTTGAATTTCCGAAGGACCCGAGGGAGCAGGGATATCGGAGGGAATAGATACGCCAGCTGAAAGGTTAATTTCACAGATAGCGCGTCCACTAGGCTTGCGCCGGCATCTCTTGTCCTGGACCCGTACACAGGTAACTTGTAATTGTGACGGGAGGCCATGAGGTCCACCTCCGGCAGTCCCCACCTGTCCACGAGTAGCTGAAATACCTCTGGGTGAAGCGACGATTCCCCTGGATGCACGTCGTGACAACTGAGGAAGTCCGCCTCCCAATTGAGGACTCCTGGAATGAAGACTGCCGAGATGGCCGGAAGATGGCACACCGCCGAAGACAGGATGATTGATACCTCTGACATGGCTGCCTGACTGCGAGTCCCCCCTTGACGGTTGATGTACGCCACCGTGGTGGCGTTGTCGGACTGGACTTGCACGGCACTTCCTTGAAGAGCGTGACCGGACAACTGGAAGGCCCTGCACACGGCCCGAAGTTCCAGAATGTTGATGGGAAGAACAGCTTCCTCCGCAGTCCAACGACCCTCAAGTGAAAGTGGACCCGTCACTGCATCCCAACCCCGGAGACTAGCATCTGTCGTGAGCAGAACACAGTCCGGGATCCAAAAGGGGCGACCATTGGTGAGATGAGAAGTCTGAAGCCACCAAGCCAGCGACAGGCGCACCTCCAGATTTGGTGTGGTAACCCGTTCCATTTGGATAGAATCAGTCCCTGCAGGGGCCTGGAATGGAACTGGGCATATTCCACCATGTTGAACGCCGAAACCATAGCACCCAGAAACCTCATTGCCTAGTGAACCGACACTTGGCAAGTCCTCAGGCAACTGCACACTCGTAGTTGTAGGGAGGAAATAATTTCTGAATTCAGAAAGATCCTTTCCTGACGAGAGTCCAGAAGGGCTCCCAAATGAACCATCCTTTGTGACGGAATCAGGTGGACTTTTTCCAGTTTATCAGCCACCCGTGCGCTTGCAGACAAGCGATCATCAGGTGCAGATGTTGTAGAAGTACCTCTGGAGAGCCTGCCAGCAATAGGAGGTCGTTCAGATACAGCAGAAGCCGTATACCTTGGCTTCGCAAATGGGCAGCCATGACAGCCATAATTTTCGTGAACACCCTTGGAGCCGTGGAAAGGCCAAAGGACAGAGCCTGAAATTGGAAGTGATGCTGGTGTATAGAAAACCTCAGATACCGTTGGTGTGAAGGTGCTATAGGTACATGGAGGTAGGCGTCCTCGATGTCCAGGGAGACCATATAATCCCCCGGTTCCATAGCCAGAATGATGGAACGCAAAGTTTCCATCCTGAATTTGGGCACTCTGAGAAAACTTGTTCAGCGACTTCAGGTTGAGGGTAGGCCGATGAGACCCATTGGGTTTCTGAACCAGAAACAGAGTAGTAACCCGTCCTGCGTTGAGAAAGCAGAATGGGAACAATGACCCCTGCTTTCAGCAAGGACTATATGGCTCCCTGAATCTGCAAGGCCTTGGTCTTGTCCTGAGAAAGACTTGTGCAGAAGAACTGTTGGGGGTGTCTGTGACGAAAGGAAAGGGCGTACCCCTGAGAAACCACTTCTCGTACCCAAGCATCCGTGGTGGTATTGCACCAGTCCTGGGCAAATTGAAGAAGTTGGCCTCCCACTCTGGGATCCCCCACAGGGAGGCTCGTCCCATCAGCCTGAAGACTTATCCTCTGGCTTGGAAGCAGAGCGTCTAGTGCTCCAGGCCTGCTTCTTTGGTTTAGGGGCGGCCTTGGTTGACGACTGTCTCGGGAAGGACTGACCCTTGGACTTCCCTTGAGAACGAAAGGACCGAAAGGCAGAGGTTCTAGCCTTAGAAGGTGCAGCCGCCGATGGCAGAAAAGCAGATTTAGACTTTGCCAAGGTATCAACAATTTTGTCCAGGTCTGGGCCAACCAAAATCTCCCCATTAAAGGGTAAGGCCACCAGGCCATTCTTGGATCCGCTCTCCAAGAACGGAGCCACAAAGACCGGCGAGCAGACACCGCTGCCGTCGATACTCTGGAAGTGAGAAGAATGGCATCCAAAGACGCTTCTCCAATATAGGAAGTGGCATCCCTCATCTGTCCCACTAAAGCTATCTGAACCTCCGGAGCTTCCTCAAGAAAAGTATCTTCCAATACATTGGCCCAGCTCTCAATGGCTTTAGCCACCCAAGAGATGGCCATGGACGGACGGGCCACTGCCCCTGAGAGAGAATAAATTGATTTTAAACAAGTCTCCACTTTCCTGTCTGTGGGATCCTTTAGGGATGAAATGGAAGGCATAGGCAAGGTGGCATTCTTGATTAAGCAAGCAACATGAGAATCCACCACAGGAGGGGTTTCCTACTTTTTGCAATGACTTGCAGGAAACGGATAACTAGACGCCAAACACTTTTGCGGCTGGAACCTTTTACTAGGCGACTGCCAGGCCTCCGCCATATGATCAGTCAGCTGGTGAGATAGAGGAAAAACAGCCGAAGTCACTTTTGCCTGCTTAAAATTTTGATACTTGGATTTAGGGGACTGTGCGTCATCCTCTATATCAAGAATGGACTACACCGCCCTTACCAATGCCAGCACATTAATGGAAGATTTTGTTTCAACTTCCCGGACAGGGGAATCCGAGTCAGAGTCGATTCCCCATCATCCGAGGACGCATCTGAGTATGATAGTTGCGCAGACTGGGATGACATAACAGGGCGTTTAGACGCCTTCTGAGGCTTGTCACTCTCTAGCATAGTTTGAAAGGCTGAAGATGAGGCCGCCAAACTCTGGACTGAACTGGAGAACACATCCACCCATGGTGGTTGACCCGCCTGCGGGAGAACCTGAAAGGGAATGACAGACTGCTGTGTTACTGGAGGAGACTGAATATACTGTACATAGGTAACCCTGTATATGGATTTACAGTCCGAGGCCCAGGGGGAGACTGCAATAAATGCGGTATACCCTGAGAAGGGGGGATGGCTGGTTGGGGTAACCCCCTATGGTGGAGAGCAGTCGGGACCGCCAGACAGTCCGCGATTTAAGCCAGCACCTGACAAAACACCGCCCAAGGAGAGTCCTGTCCCGAATTTGGGGGTTTAGAGGGAACAAGTAACTGATGGCACCTGACACACAGCCCATCCTGTGATAAAACCTCCATATTTACCCCTGTAGCGCAGCGTTTCAGGAGAGCAGAGTGGGAGCAGCGGAGCGCTCAACTGCCTCATCAGACATGATAAAATCTATAATGGCACGCTCCTGGCGCACACACAAGCATGCGGCACACAGGTCCACAGATATGGCACCGTGTAGCACACAACTGTATGTGACCGACCTCACAAATACATGTATTTATATAAGTGAGATCCGAGAAAAGCCCTTCACCCACACACCTGCCAGGGGTGTAGGAGAAGGAAAGGGATAGGTATAGACTGACAGTAAGTAGAAATAAAGTACAGACAGTAAGCACTAGCAAAAGTCACATACAATGCAGAAAGTTAATACTCACTGCACCTTTTCATTACATTCAACCTGCCCAGATTCAGTGTCTGGGAGGGCTATAGTGCTGTGTACGCTGTCATAGCAGGGGAGAGGTACACAGGGGGACCAGTCTGCACGCTGCCTGACAGATCTGCGATGTGCCAGGCAAGATGGCCGACGGAGACCTCAGAGGAAGAGTGGCCGAAGGAAGAAGCAGCTCAGTGTCGCCTGACCCGAGCAGAAAGGCGCACTGAGCTGAGGGAAGGAGCCGCTAGACAGGGAAGGCTGCCTCCCCTGGCTAACAATTAATCCCCAGGATGCCGGCTTCTGCTGCCGCTGAAATCCCTGGTGGTCTAGTGGACCTGCGGGATATGCCTCCATGGAGGGGGAGCCTGCCGCCCCACAGTTAGCGCCTCCAGTCTGTCCCCAGAGACCGGAGGCTGAAGACTGCATTTACACTCGCGGGTCAGCCTTACCTGTTCCCTGGCAATCCGACAGGAGCCTAGGGATTCCTCCAGAGTCCGGCTAGTACAGACTCTGGAGTCCC
This sequence comes from Taudactylus pleione, assembly GCA_031769625.1. Classification (NCBI taxonomy): domain Eukaryota; kingdom Metazoa; phylum Chordata; class Amphibia; order Anura; family Myobatrachidae; genus Taudactylus; species Taudactylus pleione. The sequence goes on along the minus strand of JAUIMM010000148.1, from coordinate 6,123,098 downwards.
GCTGCGTTCCCCAGATCTGAACTGACGTTGCAGCGCCGGCGGCGTGTAGGAGCGGCAGCTTGGACGTCCAATGGACAGTCCGACGCTGCCGCTCTGAAGAGTCAGTTAAAAATAAAATTAAAAAAAACCTCTCAAAATAAGCTTAGGGGTAAGCAGCCCCCCTGCGCTAAGAGTGACCCGACTCTGGCCGGGCACCAACTAAAACTGAGGTGCCTGTGGCTCGGGGGCGGGGTACAGAGGAAGATGGACTCAGTGCATCCTGGGAGGACCTAAAGCTTTAACTGCGTGGTGCCCATGGATCCAGACCCAGCTATACCCCAAGGTCAACCCTGTGGACCCCCTATGGACCCTGAAGAAGAAAAATTATTAACATAATTATTTTTTTGTTGTATTTTAACATTGGTAGTTTAGCCATTAAAAAAAATAGTAAATTACTGTATTATCCCACCTGGATCTGAAATCATTCAGACAGAAAACATCACAATGAGAAAGTCATCAACTAAGAATGCCAGCACAGAATGGTCACCTAAATTTAGCTAAGGTCTCTGGTTAGGATTGCTAAATGTACCTTTAGGGGTTTGTTTTGTCATATTTTTTCTTGTTAGTAAAGTTTTGGCTTTAACTATTCAAACACCTGACATACTGTTAGGTGTTTGAATAACAGTTTGGAGTCAATGGCAGTGAAACAAATCATCTACTTATTTTATAGCATATATTAATAAATGCATGCTCAAAGCTGATTGGCATGCAGTTCTTGGGATTTAACCAAGAGTGCAGCTTTAATGTAACTCCCTCTCCTTCCAATTGCTTACTCAGCCTCAGCTTATAATACAATCAGGCAGACAGAACAACATCCTGGAAAACTTGCCTTTGGATGTGAGATCTACTGTATGCAGCCAGAGTTCGTGCTGGGTTCTTGGTCACGGTGCATGAAAACGAAGATGCGGGTACATGTAGACTAGGAGAGTGTAACAAGCTGTAGGGGAGAGAGAGAAAGAGGAGTCCAATCAGAAATGACAGAGAAACAAAAGCCATGACAATGCAAGGGTCACACTGATATACACTGCATGCATGCAGAACGAAAAGAGCTTATTTCACTTTCTTAATGTTTTTATGTAAACTGATGAACTGCTCAGTAATATCGCAGGTTCTTGAAGAAAACCTTATATTACAAAGAAAGTTCCAGTTTTTGAAGTGGTAACTCCAATAGGTGGATTTCAATTGTTAGAGCTGGGCGTCTAACTATTGGGCGTTTATCGGAGAAATTCAATTGTTGCTCCGATCAGACGCCCATTAGCCGCGGCAGTCACACGTGTGGAAAGTCCTTACTCTAGGAGCCCCAAACGGTAGATTTTAGAGGATTTTAGACAGGGTTAGCTGCTTTACACGGCTAAACCACAAACCTTTTTGGAGTATAAAATACTTAGGGGGCGTCTGATCAGAGCAACAACTAAATAGCCCCAATAGACGCCCATTAGTTAGACGCCCAGCGCTAACAATTTAATTCCCCTAAAGACTTAGAGACAGAATGCAGTAAACATTCTCATTGTATGACATATATTCTGAAACAGACACACATTACTTCATTGTGCCACAGTTGCTTAAGTATCCAATATAAAAATCCAAAAGCTTCATACACATTACTGATTATTTAAAATGAAATTTCCACTGAACACAAATGGAAATACGGCCTATAAATATATATATTTTTTTTATTTAGGCTATATAAAATCTTTTAAGTTTATTTACGTATAATAAACCAACACCAAGCGCTACCTTAGGGCCTGATTCAGCAGTGCATGCCAGTGAACTGCTGCTCGCAGATTCCCTACATTTGGGAATCTGCACGTGCGCCGAACCCCTACTGTGCATGTGCAGTATGGTAGCGTTCAGGCTAGGCTGCTTCGGCGGGGCGCCGCACCCTGCCCTATTTCTAAAGGGCAGAAAGCACCCTGCCCTACGGTGCAGCGCCCCGCTCAAAAAGCCTGTGGGTTCGGTCTCCTCCTGCGGGTTGCAGTATCCCGCAGGTGTGGAAAATGGCGGTGCAGCGGTCACCACCGGTGAATGGATGCCAGACGCATGCCCATTCACAGTGACCGCAGTGCTTGGGGGTTGCTAAGCATGTCCGTAAGTGCCGGGCAGATCCCAGAGAGTGATGAAAAGGGGGAGTGTCATTAAGACATGCCCCCTGTCCATTGGCCATACCTCCTTTCTCTAGGTCCGGCACCCTGCCCTGCCCCAGACCTAGAGTGAACACTAGTATGGGTCTGTGAACACGCACGCAGTCCGGCAGCAGACTGTTAGTGATTGACAGCAGACCATTTCAGGGCAGGGAGGGGGCAGCGATGGCCTCCATGTTGCCGCTGTTGGGGGGAGAGTGACGAAGCCGGGATCTCCGTCGTCTGATGGAGATTTCCTGGCCTCTTTTGAGCATCTGCAATGACTGTCTTGCATGGGTCACTTAGCCGGCCAAAGGTACTGCAGATAATACGATGCTGCATTCTAGGATACAGCGTGGATCAGTAATGCATGCAGGAGGCATGACACCTCCTGCTGCATTACCATATTACAGCTATCACAGCTGCTAACATATTAGCAGCTGCGATAGCTAATGCATCCTCTGCTGAATCAGGCCCTTAGTGTGGTTACTAAATATGTATATATGCCATTCCTATTCACTGGTAATCTATATAGTAATTCAGGGTTCCGTGCGGAGTTGGACGGAATGTGCGCTAAAGAATATGTCCTGAAATAAGGAGCATGTTGCTTAGCTTGCAGGACTATACCAGTAGATGCATCAATCATGGCAAACATAGGTTATACAGCTTTACTCCAGGGGTGAACAATAGTATATGCTACAGGTGTAGTAGTAAATGTTAAAATTACAGTACATGACTGGAGGGTGTTATTAATAACTAATAAAGTCACATCTACCATGTAGGAAACGAGAACACGGCACAATGCCAAACTGAAGGGTACAGCACTGCCTAGGTTAAAATCAATACACACAATAGGCATGAGGCGAATTTTGCACAAATGCACCCTTACTATACTGGCATGCCCCCCCTCCAAACTCCATTCAGCCACTGTAAGTGCGAAATCATGTGTGTTCTAGTTGCCATTGGGATTGATCCCTAATAATTTTTATTAGGTAGTGGAAAAATGCAATATGCAGTTAAGACAAAAATGAAAATGGTCTTTGTGGCCAAATCTACAAGAGCCCCTCAGTGCAGGTAGTATAATAAATGATAACAATAATTTATTATAAATCCCACCCTTAATATTTTAATCAGTTTAAGTTTTTATTTATAAATATTAGAAAAACAGTTTCCTACCTCCCTTCACTTGTTCTAATGATGATGGATAATCTGCACAGTATTGCTGTATTTATCTAGTATGATTCCATCACCAGCACACTCTGCACCACAGGGACATTGCTGCTACAAGGGGGCACATCTGTGATCTGGATGGGATGCCATTACTTGCTGTATGGTAGTGTTGGCTGTCACATACATTATAGTCCGTGGTGCATTAAGCACTAGTGCTGTTAGTGATTACCTTAGTGTCAGGGCTCTGGCTCTCTTCCTCTATTCTCCCCAGCAGTAGCCTGGTGATCACAGCCTGCCATGCGCAGTGACAGCAGCACCGCCTCCCTCTCCTCCCTCCACACACACAGGGAAGGTGGGGGAAGCTGGAGCTGAACAAACACAACTAACCCTGAGTTACAGCGACAGGAGCTGCTCTAACCTTAATCCTCTGTTCGTGCAGCTACTACAGGCTGGAGGGAGGTTCTGATCTGCAGTGTGCACTGAATACAAATATCACAGTAGCCGTTCCCCCAAACAGTAGTGTCTAGATGCCCTTCACGGAGAGGACCCTGACGTCATCAGCTACTGTCCAACGCCATTTCTAAAAGGTAGAGCTTGTATCCCCTTCATGCTAAGGACCTAGAAGTGACGTAAAGTGAGGGCGGAAGTGCGATTCCATGCCCAAAAAAGTTAGAGAAGTCCACTGCCATTCCCAAACATACAGCTGAGTCTCTGTTATCAGTGTCTTCATCAACTTTGTAACCACTAATCAGTGAATTAGTAGTAGAATATCTGTCACCGGAAAACAAACAACCACAGTATGTAGTATTTCCAAGTTCTGCATGCATGTAGTTAATGTGTGATAAAAAAAGTAAACTAATACCTTTAATGGCTTAAAAATTATACAGTTGTTTTAAGTTTAAAAAGTTAAATAGAAATAAAGTCAAAACCGCACTGAAACACATTAAAATGGACGAGGCTGAAGTTGGCTTCTTATTCGGCCAGCTTCTTATTCATTTCTTATTCACTTCTTATTCAAGCTCCAGCTTCTTATTCATTTTCCAGCTTCTTATTCAGAAAATGTTACATTTAAATATTTAAATAAAGTTAGATCACTAAACTAATGCTATGTAAACAAAGAATTATGTCCCTTACACAGTCTACAATTATTATTTTCCTGGCACAATAAGGATTTGGGCATGAAAAGGGCAGTAAAGCGGGCACAGGCACCACATTTTGTCATTTTGAATAAGAAGCTGTAGTTGTGCAAGGGTTAACTAGCTTCGGTCATCAAATGTTACACTTGAAACCCACAGAGGGTGGTCTGGTACATATGACCCACTTGTCATTTGTCTTGACCAACAAGGATTTTGGCATGAATACGGCAGTAAACGGGCACAGGCTCCAGAATTTCTAATTTTGAATAAGAAGCTGTAGTTGTGCAGGGGTTAACTAGCTTCGGTCATCAAATGTTACACTTGAAACCCACAGAGGGTGGTCTGGTACATATGACCCACTTGTCATTTGCCTTGACCAACAAGGATTTTGGCATGAATAGGGCAGTAAACGGGCACAGGCTCCAGAATTTGTATTTTTGAATAATAAGCTGTAGTTGTGCAGGGGTTAACTAGCTTCGGTCATCAAATGTTACACTTGAAACCCACAGAGGGTGGTCTGGTACATATAACCCACTTGCCATTTGCTTTGACAAATAAGGTTTTGGGTATGAATAGGGCAGTAAAGCGGGCACAGGCTCCATAATTTGTCATTTTGAATAAGTATGTGTAGTTGTGCAGGGGTAGCTATCCTTGGTCAATAAATTTGACTCTTGGAACCCACAGAGGGGGGTCAGGTACACATGACCCACTTGCCATTTCCCTTCACCAACAAGGATTTTGGCATAATTAATTTGGGCAGTGGACAAATGATCCGGATCTCGGTACCTGCAGATAAACACAAAACAACAGCCACCTACACGGCTTCACTATACTGACTTCTTTCTTTAGTGTTTACCACACACACTGGCATCACAAGGGGGGTGCGGGCAGGGCCGGTTCTAGACATTGTGGAGCTTAGGGCCAACTTTTAGTTGCCAACTTTTTTTTAGAAGACGTTCCTCAGCTTGCACTGAAAGCGCATGCGCTTCCGGAAAGGGTGTGTGTCCTTGCGGATGACCCCCAATTCATCAAACTGTAGGGCGTGCCCAGCACTTACGAAGGTGCTGGGCTTCCCCTCAAGCTCTCCCCTCGTGGCGATTAATTGCCATGTGCAGTAATGCCCTTTATAACACATAATTCCACACACAGTAATGCCCTTTATAAACACATTATGCCACATGCAGTAATGCCCTGTATAACACATTATGCCACATGCAGTAATGGCTTTTATAACACATTATGCCACATGCAGTAATGCCCTGTTTAACACATTATGCCACACGCAGTAAGAATTTGTATAATACATTATGCCACACGCAGTAATGCCCTGTATAATACATTATGTCACACGCAGTAATTCCCTGTATAATACATTATGTCACACGCAGTAATGCCCTGTATAATACATTGTGCCACACACAGTTATGCCCTCTATAATACAGTATCCCCAATTCAAATTATGCCACACATTAGTCCCTTATTCATGTTATGACACACAGTGGTGCCCCTTTTACACAATGCTCAAATTAGTGCCCCTTATACACAAGGTCCACAGTACTGAGTAGTAGTGCCCCTAATACAATGCCCACAGTAGTGGTGCCCCTTATAGAATGCTCACAGCAGTGGTGTCTCTTACACAATGGCCCCAGTATTGGTGCTCCCCATGCAGTGCCCTCAGTAGTACCCACAGTGTTAATGCCTCCATTGGTAAAGTACCCTATAGTAGTGCCTCCATTGGTAATGCCCCCTATAGTAGTGCCCACATTAGTAGTGCCCCCAGTAATAATGCCCCCTGTATTAGTGCCCACAGTAGGAATGCCCCCTTATAGACATGCCCCCAGTAGTAATGTCCCCAGTAGTAATGCCCCTTTATAGACATGCCCCCAGTAGTAATGCCCCCTTATAGACATGCCCCCAGTAGTAATGCCTCCTTATAGACATGCCCCCAGTAGTAATGCCCCATGTCTCCCTCCTGAAAAATAAAACATACAAACATAATACTTACCTTAGGCCCCACTCCTGCGTCCGCTGCCATCTGGTCCGACCGCGGCTCCACCACAGATCTATGGGAGAGATGTCATGACGTCCCTCCCATAGTGCTCTCTGCTGGAGCCGGAGCTCAGGAGTGAGCTCCGGTTCTATGGGAGAGACTTCATGACGTCAGGACGTCCCTCCCATAGTGCTCTATGTGGGAGCCGGAGCTCTGGAGTGAGCTTCGACTGCTGCAGCAGAGAGGGAGCCGGGTGCCCGCTGATAACAAATATCAACGCGGGGGTGACTGGCGCTGGGTTTTTTTTTATTTTTCTTATGGGATTTTTATTTTTGCCCTCCTGGGGAATCAGTGGTGCCCTCTAGGGGCCGGCGCTCTGGGCGACTGCCCTGTTAGCCCGTCCCTAGAACCACCACTGGGGGCGGGCCGCACTGGGTGTCACCATCCGAAGGGTTTGACACCAAAATAGCAGAGCTGCCCTGCTATTTTGGTGTCACCCCGTCGGATGGTGTCACCGTGATGCCAGGACGCGGAGAGAGGCAGGGAGAGAATGTGGGCTGCCCCAACAGCTGCAGGAGCACTGGGGAAGCCCACTGTGTGACGAGAACGGGAGGCGGTAACGCACCCAAGATCGGCTCACATAAGGGGTATCGCTTCACGGGTGAGGTCACGCCCCTTCCTGCGAAGCCACGCCCCTTCCGGGAGCACACGCCTATGGCGTGCAGGAGGACTCAGAGCATCCGCACCAGGTGACACCAAGGTAGGTGACGCCTCTGACCACACACACCAACTTGACTACTCATACATACATCAGCACCCTGCCAACAGCAATACAGGGTGGATGTAGTGCACTCCATATCACCATGCTACACCTATGCTCCCCAACAATGCATCTACACCAATAATGCAATAATTGTTACAGGACAAGGGAATAATGCAGTTACAAAACATTACCATAATCACAAACAGGTACCTTACTACAGCCTACCTTTTAATGGAGGCCTGATTGTAGTAGCTGAGATGACGAGGTAACAAGGTTACAAACCTCAATACATTCTTATCAAATCAGAACAACAGTACTACAGGGCTTAATCATCTTCTGCTGCCTCAGGCCTAGTGCCTGCCTTCTAGGGGATCAATGACACCTAACAATGGGTTAATTATGTGGATCCCAAATTAACCCTATAGGGCCTAATGCCCCTTATACCTTGTGGGACTAGTGCCCTCTCTGGCTCAGGCTTATTGTCCGCCTAACAAAGGCCGTCCCTGCTGGTTAGGGCTTAACGCCCACAGTGGCCATGGGCCTAATGCCTGACAATTAAAATAGCATGCAATTGAATGAAAATACAATGCAATTAGATTTACCAGTCCAGTAGTCTTTGGCTGAACTAAGCCTAGTTCATCCACAATTACTATGTGTTCTTCACCCGAGGTGGGTCGACTCCCACGATCTCAGTGCTTCCTGTAGTCTTCACCTTGAGCTGTCAAACTCCCACTGCCACAGCAGTCTTCACCCAGGTAGCAGTGACCAAGGTCCAGGGGAATAACTATAGTGTTTGGCACCCAGGCAAGATGAAAAGTTGGCACCTCACTTATTTATGTGACCTGGGCCTATTGCCCAGGGTCAATTATAGCCTTAGGAGCACGGGCCTAATGCCCGCCTATTTGTGCCACAGGCTTAAGGCCTCATGACCCTTACGTGCCTACTGCCTAACAATCTGATGGTCTAGGGAGGGGTTAATGATGGTAAGGCCTCAAAGAGGGTCTACCTGTCGGGTGGGAGAGGATGCAGTGAGGATCTTCATTCGCTCTTTTACTTCCCAACCACTGCAGTACTCTCCGGTCCTCAGCCGCATTTTTCTGTCGCTGGCCCATTCTGGCCAGTAGCGGCGCTGTCAGAGCTCTTCTCTATTGAGCCCAGTGTCTCCTAGCGTCTTCTGCAGCCGCTGGAGCTCTTCTCTTTTGAGCCCGGTGTCTTGTGGACTCTTCCACGGCCGCTGGAGCTCTTCACCCATTTCTGCCAAATTGACTCTTCCTCCCAGAGACATCTGACGCTAGACGCCACGGGCGTAGCCAGCCATGATGCGGCTTACAACGAATGGCTCACTGTGGCCGATTTCTATTGGCTGCCGGTGCACGCCGTGATTGGCTCAGATTGTCAAAATTGTCACCACTGTGATTGGCTCAAATTCAAATTGTCACCCCTCTTCAATGGCCGGCGGTCAATGAGCTGCACTCAGCTATTAGCTGGCGCCACATGTCAGCCGCTGCTGGGCCTTGACCGGCACTGAAAACAGACATACTGGGCCTGATTCAGAGCCAGACATTCTGACCAGAGCGCTCGCTCTGAATCAGGGCCCTCCTACCTAGCATTGGAGCGGCCTCCTGGACGCTCGCATAGCTGTGGGTTACCACCCACAGCTAATGCGAGCGTCCATGATGATGGTCGCGGTGGTCAAGACCATCGCGACCATCAGGCTTGCGACGAGACCCTGTGGAAGGGTCTCGCTGCCGCAAGCCCAGGAGTGATTTTGGCTCTATCAGAGCCAAAATCACTCCCTTTGACATCACTAGTGATGTCAGTGGGGCCGGACCCAGACGGTAGGCGTTCCCATGGGAACGCCTCCGTCTGGCAGCCACGCCCCCGGCACGCCCACTCACCATCGACAGCACGCCCCCTTTGGTGCGAGACCCCGAGCGACGGATTCTCCGTCGCTCGCCGGGTCTCACGCATGCGCACGACGGAGCTCCCTCCGTCGTGCGCATGCGCCCTTAGGCACCATCGGACACTTATGTGACCTGCTGGGGATACATCTCACCGGACTGCAGGACTAAGGCGCTGGGATCAAGCATTTGGTCACAGCACTGGCAGTGGCTTAACTTGGGTATATGGAGCCCAGGACAAGTTTAAAAATGGACCCCCACCTATGTGCGTGTGACAAAAAATGGGCGTGGACACTTAAAAATGGGGAGTGTCAACATGACACACATCCCTATCTCGTCACTCTGAACATTTCTTTCCATTCCATATGCACCTTAATGCAGTGCCCCTTATACAGTCCCCCCTCTGCAGTGCCCCCAGTAGTGGTCCCTCTTATGCAGGTGCCAAGTAGTACCTCTTATACAGTACCCCAAGTATACAATGTCCCCAGTAGTGATCCCTCTTATGCAGGCCCTTAGTAGTGCCCCTTATACATTACCCCTAGTAGTGGTCCCCCTTATGCAGTCACCCATTAGTTCCCATTATACGGTGCTCCCAGTAGTGATCCCCCATATGCAGTGCCCCTTACACAGTTCCCCCTGTCGTAGTCCTTATGCAGCCCGCCATTAGTTCCCCTTATACGGTGCCCCCAGTAGTGGTCCCCCTTATGCAGATCACAGTAATGGTCCCACTTATGCAGGCCCTCAGTAGTGATCCCCCTATCCAGTAATAGTCCCCAGTACAGCCCCCCCAATGCAGTGCCCCCAATAGTAGTTAACTCCATACGTTAGTAGTAGTCCCTAGTAGAGGTCACCTCCCCCCCTGAAGCAGTACCCCCATTAGACAAACACACAAGTAAAAAAAATAAAAAAACTAACTTGAATCCCCGCTCTTGCTCACGCCGCCGTCCGCACCACCGCAGTCCTCCCGGGCTGGCGCACTCTGCATTATGGGAGAGACGTCATGACATCTCTCCCATAACCCACTACAGGAGCTGGAAGGCGGAGCTCATGAGTGAGCTCCAGCCCAGCTCTTGCATGGGAGCAGCAGCAGACAATGAGAGTCTGTCTGACTCTCATAGGCTGCTGTAAATGCACTGGCGGCTCTATGGGCTATCCTGAGCCCGCCTCCCACCCTTCGCCTGGCGCTATTAGGTAAGCGCTCAGGGGGAGAGAAGGGGCGCGGCTGTGCAGCACAGGACAGTGCTGGGCGCAGGGAAGCCTAGCGCCAGTCCTGAGTAAATGCTGACCGCACTCAGGAGCTCACTCAGAGCCACTCGCGAGCGCACAGCGATCGCAAGCAGCTCGATGTTTGCGTATGCACTGTGTCCAGCAGGTGCATGTGCGAGACCAGCTGAGCGACTGAAGGTCAGTTGCTACGTGGCTCACAACAAGACGGGACGGCTGTCGATGTTGATTGACAGCTCGCCCTGTTTTGTGGGCAGACAAACGCATGCGTTCCCTTAGGAACGTCTGGCATTTTTAGGAGGGGTTACTGACATCACTAGTTATGTCAGTAGTGGACTTCCTGCTCTATTAGAGCAGGAAGTACACTCGGGCTTGCGGCAGCTAGACCCTACCCCAGGGTCTCGTCGCAAGCCCGACGGTCATGATAATTATGACTGTCTCCAGCCCGCTCGCACAAGCTGTGGATGGTCACCCACAGCTTTGCGAGCGGCAGGAGATAAAAAAAAAAAAACACCTGTCCACATGCAGAGCGAGTGGCCGCCAGCAGCGACCAACTCTGAATGAGCTCCTCACTGCGGTCGACACTACACTGTTTAACTAGGATGGGCCAGTACCGTGGCCGGTGGTGCGGGGGCGTCACCGGCCCTGCCCTAGTTACGCTACTGAGCACTGGACATCGCCCTGGACATCAGCTCCCCCCTCTGCCGGGCCTGTCAGATGGTGCCCAGGGCAAGGTGCCCCACACGCACCCCCTTATTACGCCACTGCCGGTGTACCAGCTTTCTGAGAGATTCCAGAAACATGCTGAATAGTCTGGGGCTGGTTAATGTGATGGCAGGAGGACACCACGCTAAGTGTATCTCCCTGCTATAGTGTTACCCCCTCTTCCCTATAACCAGCCTTGTGCTGGATAATGTGATGGCAGGAGGACACCACGCTAAGTGTGTCTCCCTGCTATAGTGTTACCCCCTTCCTCCATATATCCAGCCTAGTGCTGGATAATGTGATGGCAGGAGGACACCATGCTAAGTGTGTCTCCCTGCTACAGTGTTACCCCCTCCTCCCTATAACCAGCCTAGTACAGGATAATGTGATGGCAGGAGGACACCACGCTAAGTGTGTCTCCCTGCTATAGCGTTACCCCTTTCTCCCTATAACCAGCCTAGTGCTGGTTATCGGAAGAAAAGGTGAACCCCACACAGATTTTTTTTCCTGTATTCGAATACCAGACCATGCTCAGAGGTTTAGGGAAAGACCCCAATTGTCAAATTTGTTGACCAACGCTATTTAACCCTTGAAAAACTACAGGTAATTATTCAAAATTAAGAAACCTGGTGCATGTGCCCACATTACTGCCCTATTTATGCCCAAATCCTTGTTGGTCAAGACAAATGACAAGTGGGTTATATGTACCAGACCACCCTCTGTGGGTTTCAAGTGTAACATTTGATGACCGAAGCTAGTTAACCCCTGCACAACTACAGCTTCTTATTCAAAATGAGATAATCTGGTGCCTGTGCCCGCTTTACTGCCCTATTCATGCCAAAATCCTTGTTGGTCAAGGCAAATGACAAGTGGGTCATATGTACCAGACCACCCTCTGTGGGTTTCAAGTGTAAAATTTGATGACCGAAGCTAGTTAACCCCTGCACAACTACAGCTTCTTATTCAAAATTACAAATTCTGGAGCCTGTGCCCGTTTACTGCCCTATTCATGCCAAAATCCTTGTTGGTCAAGGCAAATGACAAGTGGGTGATATGTATCAGACCACCCTCTGTGGATTTCAAGTGTAACATTTGATGACCAAAGCTAGTTAACCCCTGCACAACTACAGCTTCTTATTCAAAATGAGATAATCTGGTGCCTGTGCCCACTTTACTGCCCTATTCATGTCAAAATCCTTGTTGGTCAAGGCAAATGACAAGTGGGTCATATGTACCAGACCACCCTCTGTGGGTTTCAAGTGTAACATTTGATGACCAAAGCTAGTTAACCCCTGCACAACTACAGCTTCTTATTCAAAATTACAAATTCTGGAGCCTGTGCCCGTTTACTGCCCTATTCATGCCAAAATCCTTGTTGGTCAAGACAAATGACAAGTGGGTCATATGTACCAGACCACCCTCTGTGGGTTTCAAGTGTAACATTTGATGACCGAAGCTAGTTAACCCCTGCACAACTACAGCTTCTTATTCAAAATTACAAATTCTGGAGCCTGTGCCCGTTTACTGCCCTATTCATGCCAAAATCCTTGTTGGTCAAGGCAAATGACAAGTGGGTGATATGTATCAGACCACCCTCTGTGGATTTCAAGTGTAACATTTGATGACCAAAGCTAGTTAACCCCTGCACAACTACAGCTTCTTATTCAAAATGAGATAATCTGGTGCCTGTGCCCACTTTACTGCCCTATTCATGCCAAAATCCTTGTTGGTCAAGACAAATGACAAGTGGGTGATATGTACCAGACCACCCTCTGTGGGTTTCAAGTGTAACATTTGATGACCGAAGCTAGTTAACCCCTGCACAACTACAGCTTCTTATTCAAAATGAGATAATCTGGTGCCTGTGCCCGCTTTACTGCCCTATTCATGCCAAAATCCTTGTTGGTCAAGGCAAATGACAAGTGGATCATATGTACCAGACCACCCTCTGTGGGTTTCAAGTGTAACATTTGATGACCGAAGCTAGTTAACCCCTGCACAACTACAGCTTCTTATTCAAAATTACAAATTCTGGAGCCTGTGCTCATTTACTGCCCTATTCATGCCAAAATCCTTGTTGGTCAAGGCAAATGACAAGTGGGTCATATGTACCAGACCACCCTCTGTGGGTTTCAAATGTAACAATTGATGACCGAAGCTAGTTAACCCCTGCACAACTACAGCTTCTTATTCAAAATGAGATAATCTGGTGCCTGTGCCCGCTTTACTGCCCTATTCATGCCAAAATCCTTGTTGGTCAAGACAAATGACAAGTGGGTCATATGTACCAGACCACCCTCTGTGGGTTTCAAGTGTAACATTTGATGACCGAAGCTAGTTAACCCCTGCACAACTACAGCTTCTTATTCAAAATGAGATAATCTGGTGCCTGTGCCCACTTTACTGCCCTATTCATGCCAAAATCCTTGTTGGTCAAGGCAAATGACAAGTGGGCCATATGTACCAGACCACCCTCTGTGGATTTCAAGTGTAACATTTGATGACCGAAGCTAGTTAACCCCTGCACAACTACAGCTTCTTATTCAAAATGACAAAATATAGTGCCTGTGCCCGCTTTACTGCCCTTTTCATGCCCAAATCCTTATTGTGCCAGGAAAATAATAATTGTAGACTGTGTAAGGGACATAATTCTTTGTTTACATAGTGTTAGTTTAGTGATCTAACTTTATTTAAATATTTTAATGTAAGATTTTCTGAATAAGAAGCTGGAGCTTGAATAAGAAGTGAATAAGAAATGAATAAGAAGTGAATAAGAAATGAATAAGAAGCTGGCCGAATAAGAAGCCAACTTCAGCCTCGTTTAAAATGGCATGAAAATGATAAGGGGAATATGTCAGTGTGAATATAAGCCATACAATATTCAGTTCATTAAAGGTAATGGCTAAAGAGCTGTATGCATGCTAGTTATGTCGTTTATGGTTCTAAAGTCAACATAGGCTGCCCTGTAATAAATTCATTGTTATATATACTACTATGTTTAGGGATAAGTCCACTTTTTATTTCATTTATACAAATAGACGCACCAATTTGGCTATATAATTCTACTTTGGTTTAATGGGGTTGTTGCATTTAAAAAAATAAAAATAAATGATTGCAATGTAATGGGTGCAATGATAGATTTTTATACACAATGCTGTAATTTGATGTCATAAGCCGGGCAACCATTAGATGCCGGGCTTCCGATGTCCATTCCTAGGCCCGGACTGGTAGGAAGGGCCCAGGTCAGCTGTTGAGAGGAACATTGTCCCTCTATGCAGCGCTGCCGAAGCAGGGGCAGATCTAGGGATCTTTTCTGCCCACTACTGCTGGCCGTTGTAAAGCAGCGCAGCGGCACAAAGGGAAGGAAGAGACTGCTGCTGCTCAGCAGCAGCCTTCTCTCTCTCCTCGCCTGATGTGCTGCTGCGCTGCTATACAGTGTCCAGTAATAGTAGGTACAGCGCACCCCTGTGCTGAATTAGTTGCACCGCGTATAGTATTTGTTTTACAATTTTTTTAGGAGGGGTCATGGCCACGCCTCCCAGATTTGGCAACGCCGGAGCTCTCTACAGCCCTGTTTCTAATGGGAAATACAGTACTTTCCCTCTTTAAAGTCTCTCGTCATAATTTTTGTAGGGAGAAGGCCAGTATGGTTGTCCATGAGGACAGGGCCGGTGCTAGGTGTCTCGGCACCCAGAGCCGTCCCATGCTGCCAAATTCCCTCACTACAGGAGCAGGAGGAGACCCAATGCGACAGCTGCATGTCCTGGACCATGAAGAGGAGAGGGGGCACTACCAAAAAAAGCACAGGCCTTGAGGAAGAGACCAATGCGTCTCGAAACGCGTTGAAAGTCTGCACCTGTGTCACCTGGATTATTGATCTATCACCTGGGAACCCCCCCCTCTCTGGGTAACAAGCATAGGAGCCACTGCAGGGTATATAGTGTTCACTCTAGCTCCGGTGGCAGGCAGGGTGCCGGAGCTAGAGAGGGCAACTTTGTGCGCATGGGCAAAAAGGGGGCGTGGCCATAAAAGGGGGCATGTCTATAAGACTCGTCCCCTTTTTCATCATACTTGGGGGCATGCCCGGCACTTACGGACATGCCGGGCAGCCTCCAAGCGCTGCAGACAGGGAGAACAGATGCCGGGCGCATGCGCCCGGCGTCTATTCTCCGGCGGTGACCGGGTCACCGCACATTTCTCCACCCGCGGGACACTGCATCCCGCGGGTGAAGACTGCACCTGCAGCCTGTGAGGGCAGGGTGCTTTTTGCCCTCCTTCTGGAGGGCAGGGTGCTTTTTGTCCTCCAGAAGGAGGGCAGGGTGCCGCACCCTGCTAAAACAGCCTAGCGGGACCGCTAGTATAACCCGGGTACTCTGCAGTTATTACAACACCTGCGGCTCCACCTTACCAGCTGGGTAGGATCCATTTGAACTTTTTTACTTGAAGAAAATTATGTTTTAAGACTATTTTTTTTTTAAATAATTTTTATTGAAATGCTGCACATATTCACAACCAAAAATTTCACAAAACAATAGTACATAATGTATAATAACATTCAGTACATAATACATTTCTGTGAAATTTTTCAATATAATCATATAAAATCAATATAAAAAAATATATAAATACTGTATATAATAGATAAATGTGAAAACTCTTTCTCACCCCTCCCCCCCATGCCCCGAAGAAGAAACAAGGCTCCTCTCACTTTCAATTAGTTCAGGGACCAATAGAAGTGATATCCATTGGAGGGTTATTTTCAATGTTCCGAAGTGTATACCATGTGGTATCCTTCACACTATAATAAATTTGGCGTCGCATATCTAGAGATAATGTAGATATAAATGACTCCCATATATTGAAAAATTTTTCTGTTTTGATTTCTTTTTCTAATACTACCTCTACCCAGTCCAATCGAAAAATGTAAAATAATTTTGCTTTGAATAATGCAAAAGATGGGGAAGTAGTCGAGATCCATTCCTGCAGTATTGTCTTACGTGCTGCCGCGCTGATTGCTAAAAGCAGTCTTTTACTTCCTTAACTAGCCCTCGTGTCCGTAGGGATGATGCCGAAAATTGCCCATTCTGCCATGAAAGGGACATAGTTAAGTAAAGATGATTCTGCATATCTCTTTACTTGTAGCCAAAATCCTCTTAACTATCGGACACAACCAGAAACAATGGTATAAATCGTTTTAAGACTATTTATATTTAAGAGTGCCATCTCTTCTATGTCTTCGTATATGTTACATCATTGATTGCTGGTAATGTTTAAGAGTGCTATCTCTTTTATATCTTTTACACATTTGAATATTATGGATTGCTACTAATGACCTAAAGTTTATTTATGAGAACCTTTTCCTTTACCACTGTCGTCAATTTTATTGGAGTATTCATATTTCTTAATTGTTCTTATTTGGGGACCTAATAAATATTTTTTACCTACCTGTCTACATCAGTGTTCAGTATATATATATATATATATATATATATATATATATATATAAAACTCTCACCCACATGATTGCATTCATTGGTTTACACTGAGTAGCGCCATTTCTTTGTCCACACCTCTTTTTCGTTTACTATTGTTGGCTTCACTGGGGAAACCTTGGTCATAGACGGCTTGCTTACACTCAGTAGGAGCGCCCAGTTGAACCTCAACCACAATTGTCCTATAGTCAATCCCTCACTGCGCCCATTCCCTGAGCTTACAATAATAACTACAGCGGGTGGGTGGAGGGGGGATCTTCTACAACTGAACCCTGGTGCCCTTGTGCGGCAGCACAAGGGAGCGTGCCTGGAGCCAGCCCTTCAAAGGGAAGGGAGAGATGGCACAACTATGTATCTTCAGAAAGATGTAACTCCTGCTTCAGCCTCTACTGACATACAGAAAGCCGGTAGGTATTGTGTGTTTCCATTAGTGGAGACCCTATTGTTCTCAAAAGTGTTAAACATTTTTTCATTGTGGACTACTATTGGCATGTCTATGATTACTAGCCAATATGTAATGGAGGGTACACACGGTCAGACTTTGAGACGATCAGATAACGATCGTTATCTGATCGTCGTACATGTGCTGGATGTAAGATATTTAACATCAAACACATCTATCAACCCCGATCGTCTATAACGACCCGCGATTCCCTATAGTAAACATGCTAACCTGGTCGATATTGACCAGGTTGGCCTGCATGCACGGGCGATGGTCGAAATCGACCATCTGTGCCCGCGCATCGACCGTCGTTTGAAGTGGCCAGAAACTGGTCGATTTGAACGATAACGATATATCGATATCATTATTGTTCAAATCGACTTTTAATATTGTTACCACCATTAAGTAATCAATTTTTCTTGCAAAGACAACACAACTCTAGGAGGTAACTTAGGGCTATTTCTGAGGAGGGAGCAAAACATAAATAGCAAGTAACTATGGGGGTCATTCAGACCCACTCGCAAGCGGCAGTACGCTCGCAAGTGGGTCGATGTTCCCCACTGCGCATGCGCACGACGGAGGGAGCTCCTTCGTGCGCATGCGCGAGACCCGGACTGCGACAGCCAAGCTGTCGCTCCGGGTCTCGCACCAAAGGGGGCGTGCTGTCGATGGTGACTGACAGCACACCCCCTTTGGAGGGCGTGCCGGGGGCGTGCCTGCCAGACGGAGGCGTTCCCATGGGAACGCCTACCGTCTGAAGCCGGCCCCACTGACATCACTAGTGATGTCAGTGGGAGTGATTTTGGCTCTGATAGAGCCAAAATCACTCCAGGGCTTGTGGCAGGGAGACCCTACCGCAGGGTCTTCGTCGCAAGTCCGATGGTCGCGATGGTCAAGACCATCGCGACCATCTTTTTGGACGCTCGTATATGCTGTGGGTGGTCACCCACAGCTATACGAGCGTCCAGGAGGACGCTCCATTTTAATGGAGGAGGGCCCTGATTCAGAGCGAGCGCTCTGGTCAGAGCGTCCGGCTCTGAATCAGGCCCTATATCTGGAACAAACCATACTGCAATGCAAGGGGTGCAAATACATGTATCACTTTTGTATGTAGGGTAAATACTGGCATGCATGTAGCCCACAAATATTGGACAGCTTTATTCTTGCACTGCAATGTAGATTTTCATTTGGACATCCCCTCCCAAATCTATATCTTTGCACATTTTACTTCTGTCCCACTCTCAGTGCAACATGGTTTTACCAAGGTGCAAAGTTAACTTCTTTGTTTTTGGCTTTGCTCCCAACTCAGAATCATACTTACCAACTCTCCCTGATTGTCAGGGAGACTCCCTGAAATAGCCGCAATCTCCCTGACTCCCCGAAGAGTCTAGTAATCTCCTTGATTGCACCCTACTCCCATTATGATGCTGTTTTATTTATTTATTTATATATATATATATAAAAATAATACAAACTTGGCACTCACTTTTCAAACTGTAATTCCTTATAATACAGGGAATGTTAGTTCCAAAATATTGAAATAATTCACGATCTTCCCATCTGGCCAGTCCCTACACTGTCGCTCAGATGTATGATCTTTGCTCTGCCACATTTGGCTCAAGCTAGCACACAAATTTTAAACATGATGGATCCTGGCTTAAAAAGATAAGGTGCGTACACACTGGGCAACAAAGTGGACGACTGAACGATAACGATATCGTTCAGTCGTCCACTTTATCGTCCATTTTTAAGCCCAAAAAGATGAACGATGACGACGCGCGTTCCTGCGGGTCGGTCGTCATCGTTCATCGGGCTGACATGCAGGCCAACCTGACGATCTCGTCAGGTTGCTGCATGTTGGGGAATGGGGGAGAGAGCCCGGCGCTGAACGATATCGTTAATGATATCGATCAGCGGCTGTGCTCAATGTCATGAACGACATTGAGCACAGCCTGCCGGGACACACTACATGATATCGCTCAGGGAGCATATCGTGTAGTGTGTACGCACCAATAGGACCACACCCAGGGATATATGAGTTTGTATGATATTTTTATGTAGATGGTGTGGTCATATACCAAGGGCACCCCAGATGGTTGAGAGCTGTGGATTAAGCCTTTCATTTATTTAAATTTTGTGGTCACACTTGCTAGGGGACCCTGCTTTTCAAATGTAAGGCAAACGTTCTCAGTTTATCCCCAGGTGCTTATTAAGTGATATCCATGGGTGTGGTCCTGTCTCTTTAAGCACACATACACACAGCTGTAACCAGGTTGACGCGGCGGAGCACTCACACACTCGCACATGACCTGTGGGCAGAACCGGCCGCCTCCACCCGTGTATGCGCCGCCGCCACTGACTGCCCGCTGGTCCCTGCAATGTATAATAGTAGCGGTGTGCCCTGCCCCTTCTATGCTGGTTGCACCTCTGCTAATATACATTACAGCAGGCAGCACTGCAGCTACCTGCCCCATGCGCTCCGCCCCCTCCTTCCGATCTGCAGAGACTGGATTTCTGCCGGGCACAGTCAGGATCCTTTCCGTGGCTGTTACTGGGCACAGCCGCTCAACAACAAAAGTAAGCAGCATAGCTGCTCCTGGGAGGAGGAATGATGAGAAGGAGGAATGAGGAGGAGGGGCTCTACCATGGTACAGGTTGAGTCTCCCATATCCAAAATGCTTGGGAACGGGTATTTTGGATATTGGAATATTCCGTATTTTGGTAAATATGCATGTTACAATGAGATATCTTGGCAATGGGACACAAATCTAAACACATAATGCATTTATGCGTCATATACACCTTATACACACAGCCTGCAGGTAATTTTATACAATATTTTCAATAATTTTGTGGCTCAAACAAAGTTTGTGTACATACATGAAATTCATTTATGTTTCATATACACCTTATACACAAAGCCTGAAGGTAATTTTATACAGTATTTGTAATAATTTTGTGCCTTAAATATAGTTTGTGTATATTGAACCATCAAAAAGCAAGGTTTCACCATTTCAGTCATGTAAGTCAGTCATGTATAAGGGGCTCTACTGTGGCGTAACATGTATAAGCGGTTCTACTGTGGTGTAAAGTGTATAAGCGGTTCTACTGTGGTGTAACGTGTATAAGGGGCTCTACTGTGGTGTACCATGTATAAGGGGCTCTACTGTGGCATAACTTGTGTAAGTGGCTCTACTGTGGTGTAAAGTGTATAAGGGGCTCCACTGTGTGGCATAACGTGTATAAGGGACCAGGGGCATAACTATAATTTTAGTTCCCGTCTGCCAAAACAGTTTCTGGTGCCCCCCCCACCCCATCTCGCATTGCATTTTGGTAAAACTAATACAGGGCAGGTTCTGGGAAATTTTGCTCCCGTTGCGAGCAGTTAAAAATGCACCCCAACCCCCATAGACAGTTTTCATTAATTGTCATTTTCCTCCTTATATTAACGCCCCTTACACATTATGCCAGACACCGTAATTCCCCTTACACATTATGCCACACATCGTAATACCCCTTACACGATATGCCACACACCATAATGCCCATTACACATTATTCCACAGACTGTAATGCTCATTACACATTATGCCACATACAGTTATGCCTCTGACACCATTTTATGCCCCACAGTAAGGCTTCTAATTACTTTTAAATTACCTGCTCGTTGTCAGGGGTCTCATGCTCATTGTCAGGGGTTTTATGCTCTGGGTTCCATGCTCGTTGCTAGACATTTCATGCTATGGGCTTCCATGCTCGCTGTCAGAGGTTTCATGGCAGAAGATGCAGCTTTCTGCATCTTCTGCCAGCGGCACCAGCATACCCGGCACTTACAGGTAACGCTATGTGCACTGTGTTTCCCTGACAGATGTTAGGGGGTATATTTACTAAAGTGAGAGTTTTTAGAAGTGGAGATGCTGCCCATAGCAATCAATCAGATATTCTAGAAGGTGCCAGTTAAATGTTAAGTAGAATCTGATCTGCTATGGGCAACATCTCCACGTCCAAAAACTTTTACTTTAGTAAATTTACCCCTAGAGATCAAGTAGGACCTCTAGCTTTTGCCTCCTCCTAGGCGGAGGCCATGTTTGGAGAGACATTTTCAGCAGATTCCATGCAGATTACTAGACTGCATGGAATCTGCATAAACACTGCCCTCCTGCCACTGGGCCCCCCCATGCCACCGCACCCCCAAAACACTGCGGGGTCTGCGGGAGCTAGTGTTATGCCCCTGTAAGGGGCACTACTGTGGCATAATTTGCATAAGGGGTACTACTGTGTGGCATAAGGGGTACTACTGTGTAGCGTACCGTGAATAAAGGTTACTACTGTGCTGTGTAATGTAAATTGGTACTATTCTGTGCCCATGCCCCTATATTTTTGGCACACATTGGGGGTCATTCAGACACGGTCGTTAGCGCCGATGCGCTCGGACCGGGTCGATGACCCCCCACAGAGCATGCGCATGACGGCGCCGGCGCTGTCGTGCGCATGCATGAGACCCGCTACGACCGACAGCGCCGGTCGTAGCGGGTCTCGATCCAAAGGAGGTGAGCTGTCGATGTTGATTGGCAGCTCGCCCCGTTTGGAAGGCGGGCCGGGGGGGTGGCAGCCCAAACGGGGGCGTTCCCATGGGAACGCCTACCGTTTGGGGGCGGCCCCACTGACATCACTAGTGATGTCAGTGGAGAGCTTCCGGCTCAGACAGAGCCGAAAGCTCTCCAAGGCTTACGACAAGGGAGACCCTACCCTAGGGTCCCATCGTAAGCCCCGATGGTTGCGATGGTCTTGACCATCGCGACCATCACCTTAGGCGGTCGTAAGGCTGTGGGTGTTAACCCTCAGCCTTACCACCGCAAAGGAGGACGTCTTGAAAATTCAAGAGGTCCTCCCCTCATTCAGACCGACCGCACGCTCTGTGCGACCGGCTCTGAATGAGGTCCATTGTCCCTATTTGACGGGGCACCAATTATTTTTGTGGTAGAGGGCAACAAAATGTCTAGTTACAGCTCTGCACATACATACAGTTACACACCTACAGTATACACACCTGATAAAAACCAGCCCTTCAAAGGGGTATATTTACTAAAGTGAGAGTTTTTAAAAGTGGAGGTGTTGCCCATAGCAACCAATAAGATTCTAGCTATTATCTTCTAGAAGGTGCTATATAAATGTTAAGTAGAATCCGATTGGTTGCTATGGGCAACATCTCCTCTTCTAAAAACTCTCACTTTAGTAAATATAGCCCAAATTCTTCATAGCATATACACTTGTGTGCACTTTGACAATTGAGGCTTATTACTATGGGGTAGATATACTAAGCCTTGGGGGACTATTTACTAATGTGCAGGTTTTTAGAAGTGGAGATGTTGCCCATAGCAACCAATCAGATTCTACTTATCATTTATCTAGCGCCTTATAGAAGATAATATTTATAATCTAATTGGTTCCTATGGGCAACATCTCCACCTCTAACATCCCGCACTTTAGTAAATATACCCCTTAACGAGAGATAAAGTACCAATCAATCAGCTTCTAACTGTCATTTTTCAAGCACAGCCTGACAACTGGACTGTTAGGAGCTGCCTGACAACTGACACAGCCTGACAACTGACAGGAGCTGATTGGTTGGTACTTTATTTCTCTCCAGGGCTTAGAATATCGGCCCCAATGTGACTAGAAGCTTGTGATGTGTTCATTAGCCACTGAGGAAGACAACATGGAGGTGGTTGAACAGCACTTCGGGCGCAGTAAATAATGTTGCTGTCTGTTTGATTTAGCATAAACCCTGCTCTCTTTCAAATGGTGTGTGCATACTCTCCTTATTTGAAGTCATGGGAAAGGTAAGTGTATATATATATATATATATATATATATATATTATATATATATATATATATGTACACCATTATGAGGGTGAGGTAGTTGATCACCTGGGCTAGATATAATTTCCCTTACATCATTATTACTGACAGTGAGTAGGTAATCCCTGCATCGTAATGGCTGCTCACATTCTCCCTGTGTATAATCACTATATTGCTGTCCCAGCCGTAACACACTCAACATCGCCCTAATTGACAGTTAGGAATATCATTGATAACCCTCTGGTAACCTTCCTGTACATGTTGGACAGATACAGAAATACAGGGTAATTATATAGCTGCTCGACGAGATCACATCCCCACTAGTAGCACTGTGTTACCAATGCATCCTGCAGCTGCTTATGTCATAGAGTCACCCACATATCAGCAATAGTATAGCACATGGCACCAGTGTAACGCAATGGTTGGTAGTTTATGTAGGACAGATAGCAGAAACACCCACGGACACATACAGCAGCCATAGCCCATGTATCAATAGTCCATTGTGACTCGCATGGTGTCTATAACATGTCACTGGCTACACAATCACCAAGTTACACTGAGAGTCACTCTGTTACTGCGATCCCTGGAAAGCAGACAGGGTTTCTGACAAGTCTCGTGACTACAGATTGCTATGATAACGTCACCTTGGCCTGCGGTGCATGCCCACACTCACATACCGCCTGGTATAGGCTGAGCTGCCAGTCACTTTCGCTGATGCTCATTTTTGATTGGGTGGAGGCTACTCCTGATCTACCCTGAGTATGGTGGAGCCATCGTCACAGACCATTTATAGGGATGGCAGCACCCCCTGGCCCTGCACCAACCTCCGCCCACCCCTCATAGGCTAGAATGGTGCTATCTTTATCACCTGCCTCTGGAACCTTGGATGACAAATATGCCAAGGAAATTTCCCCAAACTCTGGAGCCAGCAATGGACCAGAAGAGAACAAGCAGGGGGCAGTACAGAGTCGGCCCAGCATTCGCTCCCCCTGTGCACCACATCCGAACCCAGTTATAGTGCAGGCATTCACCAGTGGGGTCCTGCAGTTCCTGGGACAGTATGTCTGCCGACGGTGCCCCAACCTGAGAGACCTGAGCCCAGAGAAAATCGCTCAGTGGTTCAGTGATGCTGATTCCTGGCTTCTCCAACACTGGCAAGAACACAGCTTCATTACTCCAACCACCGTGGTGTTTGTGTATATGATCTGCAGAGAGGGGCAATTGGTGACCACCTGAACAGTGAGGATCAGTTACAAGCCACCTTCCTCACTTGCCTCTACTTGGCCTACTCATACATGAGCGCTGAGACATCCTACCCACAAAAGCCCTTTCTTGTAAAGACCAACAGAGAGGCCATCTGGCAGCACTGCCTGATCATCATAGACTGCACCAGTGCCAAAATGATGCAGATCAACACTGACCCCCATTACTATACACCAGTGCTCCAGGACCTGCGTAATGGGGGTATTAGGCCTGGAAAGAGCCATAGGTGCTATGCTTGTCTCCTGCCTCTGGAATCTTGGATGAGAAGAATGCCAAGGAACTTTCCCCAAAGCTTGGAGCCAGCTGTTGACCAGAGCAGCACCACCAGGGGTCAGTACAAAGACAGTCCAGCATCCACTCTCTCTGTGCATCACATCCAGACTCTGTTATAGTGCAGGTATCCATCGGTGAGCTCATGCAGTCCCTGGGCGAGTATGTATGCCGGTGGTGCCCCAATCTGAGAGACCTGAGACCAGAGAAAGTCACCCAGTGGTTCTGTGATGCTGATTTCTGGCTTCTGCAACACTGCCAAGACCACAGTTTCATCACTCCAACCAACATGGTATTTGTTTATATGTTCTGCAGAGAGGCCATTGGTGACCATCTGGGCAGTGAGGATCAGCTACAAGCCACCTTCCTCACCTGTCTCTACTTGGCCTACTCATACATGAGCACTGAGACATCCTATCCACAAAGGCCCTTCCTCATAGAGACTGACAGAGAGGCCTTCTGGCAGCACTGCCTGACCATGGTAGACTGCACCATTGCCAAAATGATGCAGATCAACACTGACCCCCATTACTTTACACAAGTACTCCAGGACCTGTGTAATGAAGGCGTTAGGTCAGGAAAGTAGCAAAAGATAAATCTGTGCTGACATCTGCTCTCACATGGATGAGGCGAGTGGCATCCTCTGCAAAAAGAAAGATTCTGAGGAGAAAAGAAAAACGAAACGCTGGATACATAACTGGTGATTGGCTCAGATGAACATTTCCAGATTGTGGTTTCCATTCAGCCATTTCTATGACAACCAATGAAAGCAGACTATTGTTTGCATTACAACTAAAACCTGTTTCAAGTTTTCTGTACTGTGACACAGTTAGGTTAGGGGGTCCCTCTCCTGGGTAGAGGACTCCTTCCTTACACACACACACAGCAGCAGGGAAGCAGCACACCAGTCTGGATGCAAGTACAAGCTGGTCGGCGCCAGTCTTTATTGTACAATGTCAGAAACATAAAGAAAACATAAATATAAATCCTAGCCCTGTCGGGGCACTAACTTCACAGGTAGTTCCCTCACTACCAGAACCTGGCAGGGCCTAATGCCCTCACCAGCAACAAAGCACAGCACAGTACTCACAGATAGGTTTTCCAAGTGTCTCTGAGCAAACTCCCTGTCTGCTCTCCCAGGTGAGACAATCAGCCCTAAACACACTAGGCTTATATTGGCCACTCTCAGGTGAAAAACTAACAAGCCTGTTACCAGGCTGCGAGAACCAAAACCTGGAGTGGCCGTGGGTGGAGCCCTCCCTCTCCTCTCACCCACAACCCCCAGGTCCCAAACCGGCTTTTCAAAAAGCCGAAACTCAAGCCTGCTACACTGCAGACTTTCTCCTGGGGGTTTAAAACACAAAAGACAGGAATCTGGGACAAATGTACCTGCCACAGACCACTTTACCAGTGATCCTATCACATATCCCCCCCCTTTGTTTCGACCTGTGGGGCGGAACAACTGAAGCCCCCAAACAATGAACGCGTGACAACGCGTCAGCATTGGCCAGCTGGCTTCCTGGCCTGTGTTCCACTGAAAATTTAAAAGTTTGTAACGCCAAGAACCATCTTGTAATTCTCGCATTACTGTCCTTATTTTCAGACATCCACTTCAGAGGGGCATGGTCAGTGATCAATTTGAACTGTCTTCCGACCAAGTAGTACCTGAGAGCCTCTAACGCCCACTTTATGGCCAACGCCTACTTCTCCACTGTGGCATAGTTTCTCTCATGTACATTCAACTTTCTGCTAAGATAGAAAATAGGGTGTTCCTCACCCTCCTTGTTCTGGGACAGGACCGCTCCTATACCTACTTCTGATGCATCGGTTTGTACTATGAATTCCCTTTCAAAATTAGGAGTCATCAGGACTGGTTGGGAACACAACGCTACTTTCAACTCCTGAAAAGCTTTCTCTGCCTCAGGACTCCATTCTATCATGACTTTTTGTTTGCCTTTGGTCAGGTCAGTCAGTGGGACTGCCATGGTGGCAAAGTTGGGTATAAACCTCCTGTAGTACCCCGTAATTCCCAAGAAGGCTCTCACCTGCTTCTTATTCAGAGGCCGTGGCCAGTTTTGTATGGCATCAACTTTATTGAGCTGAGGCTTTATCAGGCCTCTGCCAATGGTGTATCCCAGATATTTTACTTCCTCCATGCCTAGACAACATTTTTTTGTGTTGGCTGTCAAACCTGCCTTATAGATGGAGTCCAACACTGCTTGTACCCTGGGTAAGTGAGACTGCCAATCAGGACTATGAACGACCACGTCATCCAGATAAGCAGCAGCATACCGTCTATGTGGCCTTAGAATCCTGTCCATCATTCTTTGGAAGGTCGCAGGTGCCCCATGTAGACCGAAGGGCAACATCTTGTACTGAACCAAGCTCTCTGGCGCTGAAAAAGCTGTCTTTTGTTTGGCGCTCTCGGTTAACGGTACTTGCCAATACCCTTTGGTTAGGTCAAGAGTGGTTAAATACCTTGCCGTCCCTAGTCTCTCAATCAGTTCATCCACTCTTGGCATCGGGTAGGCATCGAATTTTGAAACACTGTTCAACTTTCGGAAGTCATTGCAGAAACGCACACTCCCGTCGGGCTTTGGAATCAACACAATGGGACTTGACCATTCACTATGTGATTCTTCAATAACCCCTAACTCTAGCATATTTTTAATTTCTTTCAACACCGATTCTCTTTGTGCTTCTGGTAACCTATAGGGCTTTAGATTAACTTTAACCCCTGGGTCAGTGATGATGTCATGTTTAATGACCGAGGTTTTCCCAGGTACGTCAGAGAACAGCACCCTATTTCTAATCAGAAACTCCTTGACCTCTTGTTGTTGAATTGCCGACAGGGTTTTTGCCACTGTCACTTCGGGAACTAAGGGCCCTGGACTTACTGGAGGGTCTCGGACGGCCGACAGTACCATTCTATCTTTCCAGGGCTTTAACAGATTTATATGGTATATCTGTTCCGGCTTTCTTTTCCCCGGCTGGTAAACTTTGTAATTGACCTGCCCCACTTTTTCTAAGATTTCAAAGGGCCCTTGCCATTTAGCCAAAAGTTTATTTTCCACAGTGGGAACCAATACTAACACTCTGTCCCCAGGAGCAAAGCTGCATAACCGAGCATTGCGGTTGTATACCCTCTGCTGTGCCTGTTGAGCCTGTTCCAGGTGCTCTCTCACTATCGGCACTACCGCAGCAATTCTCTCCTGCATTTGAGAAACATACTCAATCACCGTTTTGTAAGGACTAGACTGCCCCTCCCATGTATGCAGGTCACACCAACAGTTTTCCCCTTATGCCTCAAGGGGTTCACCAGCTCAGCTTTTATAAGTGTCACCAAGCTACCAGAGTCTAACAGTGCCTCTACTCGGTTGCCATCTACAGTGAGTATACACATGTGCTTATCAGTCTCAGCCTGCCGGTCAGCCGTACAGGCTGTCTGTGCAAAGAAAGACCCCCTGCGGTAGACATGAGCAGTATCACATTGCATAGGTTCAGTTGTAAGTGAACAATTAGCGGAAATATGGCCGAAGTCACCACACCGGAAACACTGAATCATATTAACGTCTAGTCGTTTACGGGGCAAGAACCTTCCTGGCCTGGCAGGCCTGTCTCCAGGTTCTACACCCTCAGTCTTAGGTACATCCCACCGCCCAGCACCCTTCTCCCCTGGAACAGTCTTACCAGTGTCTGTGGGAGTTCGCCGGTGCGCCATCGGGGCTTGGTGGGGCATACTCCTCAGCTCCTCAGCCGCCACGTACCTCTCCACTAGCTCGACCAACTGGTCCGCGGACTTAGGGTCTGCATGGCTCACCCACTTGCGCAGAGTCGCGGGTAATGATCGCAGGTACCGTTCCATCACAACCCTTTCCACGATCTGTGGTCCCGTCAGCGTCTCGGGCTGTAGCCATTTTGAGGATAGATGGACGAGGTCATGCATCTGTGAACGTGGAGGCTTGTCCATATGGAACTCCCAGCGGTGGACCAGTTGGGCACGAACAAAGGTGGTGACTCCCAAGTGAGTTAGGATCTCCTGTTTTAGTTTTTTATAGTCCTTGGCATCAGCCAGGCATAAGTCGAAATATGCTTTTTGTGGCTCCCCAGACAAAAAAGGTGCCACCAGACTTGCCCACTGCTCCTGGGGCCAACTCTCCCTTTCGGCCGTTCTTTCAAATGCGGCGAGATAGGCCTCCAGATCATCGCCCGAAGTCATCTTTTGGAGGAAGTGACTGGCTCGTACGGAGTGAGTGGTGGTGGGAGGACCAGTATTAACATCTCTGGGCCGGGCGACCAGGTGCTGTACCACCTCTCTTATGGCCTGGCTGTTTTCCGCTAAGGCCTGGCGGGTTTCCTCAATGGCGACCTGTTGAAGTCTGTTAGTCTCCTGCTGAAGTTTGTTTGTCTCCTGCTGAGCTGCTGTAGCTTGAAGCAAGGCCTTAATAATGTCCTCCATTTTGTCCTGGGGTGTAGGTTGGAAGCTGAACCTTGCCTCTCTGAGCATGGGCTGACGCCTCCTCTATGGGACTCCAAGGACACAGCGTTATTTCCACACTCACAAATTGGGTGTCTGTCCCTTTAATTTTTAAACGGAAAGTTTTTCCTCTTGCTGCAATTTCAGTGTGTGTGGGTGCCCGCATTCTCCACCATATTGTGACACAGTTAGGTTAGGGGGTCCCTCTCCTGGGTAGAGGACTCCTTCCTTACACACACACACACACACAGCAGCAGGGAAGCAGCACACCAGTCTGGATGCAAGTACAAGCTGGTCGGTGCCAGTCTTTATTGTACAATGTCAGAAACATAAAGAAAACATAAATATAAATCTTAGCCCTGTCGGGGCACTAACTTCACAGGTAGTTCCCTCACTACCAGAACCTGGCAGGGTCTAATGCCCTCGCCAGCAACAAAGCACAGCACAGTACTCACAGATAGGTTTTCCAAGTGTCTCTGAGCAAACTCCCTGTCTGCTCTCTGACACACTAGGCTTATATTGGCCACTCTCAGGTGAAAAACTAACAAGCCTGTTACCAGGCTGCGAGAACCAAAACCTGGAGTGGCCGTGGGTGGAGCCCTCCCTCTCCTCTCACCCACAACCCCCAGGTCCCAAACCGGCTTTTTAAAAAGCCGAAACTCACGCCTGCTACACTGCAGACTTTCTCCTGGGGGTTTAAAACACAAAAGACAGGAATCTGGGACAAATGTACCTGCCACAGACCACTTTACCAGTGATCCTATCACAGTACATAATATGTGTGATGTATGCATTTATTTATATGTAATGACTGTGACTGGTTATTGTAATTTAACCATGGTGACGGGGTCGCTTTGTTTTGGAACCACTTCCTAAAGTTCTCCCTTATTGGCCGGGGGTCGTTAAATATTATAAGATCAGCACTCCACTACAATGCCGGCATAGAGATGGACTGAACTTGAGGTTTCCTTGATGTCCTTCCAGTTTTATGGTGGCCATCCAACATTGACGTTTCAATAATGGATGCAGTGTGTGCGGTGCACACAGGTCCCTTGGTCAAGGGGGGCCTACACTGCACACCCAGAGTCTACTGTGGTGCTGGTGAGGAGGAGGCCCCAACGGAGGATGCACATGAGCCCCCTGCGGTCTTAAACTGCCTCTGCCTTCCAATCATTCCTAAAGAAACACAAATGCAAGTTCATCAAAAGCAATCCATACCCAAATCATCCAAAATGAGTAGGGAAAAGAAGTTCACCTGGATACTGATACCCAGTTCCTCTTTATGCTGTATGGATGGGATGCTTCTTTTCAGCGTCAATATGGATGTTGTTCAACACTGTATTGGCAGTCAGCTCGGATACTGAGCCTCCACTTTACATGATATCCACCACTCCTCCTTCCACTAGGAAAAACAGGAACGCAATAAATGATGGGAATAATGATGCCTTTCAGTGGACAGAAAAACCCTTCTAAACGTTTTCCTTATGCAGAGGTGCAGAAACTTTCTGGCCAGATGTCTACTAAACTGATCAAATAGTTTCTATTAATGCAGGTATAAAATATTTATTGCTTTCCAAAAAGTATTCTCCCTGCAGTCACTCTCTATAGCAGTGCTTATACATAAATACATACAGTTACACACACATAGTCACACATGTACACATACATACATATAGACAGTGCCCCCTTGCTGAGTCCCTCTTACCTTATAGGCTGTCAGCTTGTTAGTGTTATGATCAACAACAGTGGATCATCTTGGTGGCAGGTCCCATCCGTATTGGGCAACTGGGATGCTGCATCATGCTTTGATGACAGTCCTGGCTGTTGCAGGTAGCTGGAACTGTGGGCCTGTTTCAGGGCGTTTTTTTTTTTTTTTTGGAGCGTCCTCCTGGACGCTCGCATAGCTGTGGGTTACCACCCACAGCTTATGCGAGCGTCCATGATGATGGTCGCGATGGTCAAGACCATCGCGACCATCAGGCTTGCGACGAGACCCTGCGGTAGGGTCTCGGTCACCGCAACCCTGGAGTGATTTTGGCTCTATCAGAGCCAAAATCACTCACACTGACATCACTAGTGATGTCAGTGGGGCCGGACCCAGACGGTAGGCGTTCCCATGGGAACGCCTCCGTCTGGTAGCCACGACCCTGGCACATCCACCAAAGGGGGCGTGCTGTCACTCAACATCGACAGCACGCCCCCTTTGGTGCGAGACCCGGAGCGACAACTTGGCTGTCGCTATCTGGGTCTTGCGCATGCGCACGACGGAGCTCCCTCCGTTATGCGCATGTGCACTAGGGCACCATCGACCGGCTTGCGAGCGCGTCTGAATCAGGCCCTCTGTGTATTTGCAGATCATTACTGCATTCCTGCCTGGCAGTTTG
Organism: Taudactylus pleione; assembly: GCA_031769625.1. Taxonomy (NCBI): domain Eukaryota; kingdom Metazoa; phylum Chordata; class Amphibia; order Anura; family Myobatrachidae; genus Taudactylus; species Taudactylus pleione. Next base: position 6,091,858 of record JAUIMM010000148.1, on the reverse strand, counting down.
TGTGCAGTGCTCAGCTGCATACTATCCTGTAATTAGGAAAGCTTTCTGCAAGGATTGTGCTGATTGGTCCCTTCTTCTGATAAATTACAGCCAGCCCTACACTTCCTGCCGGTGATATTGTCTGACTTCAGTAGTATGCGTTTGTCCCTGTGCTCAGAAGCCTGAGTATTAGCCGGTCTTATCTAGTTCTGTAGTTCCTGTGTGCTGTGATTATTTGTCCTGTGACCTGTTGCAGTCTGCCTGATTAGAAGTTACCTGTGAGTCATCTGCTGTGATTCCATCCACTCACGTCCTTGCTGTTGGGACTTCCCGGAGCAGTGACTTCTGCAGCCGCAGCCTACCTCACCACTGCTTGCGGCATTTCCATACCGCAGCCCAGGCTGTGTCCAGCCGATTCAAGCCAGCAGTCTCCAGCATTTGTTCCAGTCGTGTCTGTGTTCACCTGTCTGCTCAGTCAGTAACTTGTCGTACCTCGGCCCTCTAGGCCACACCATGTTGTTCCTGTCGCAGCATGGCCCACTAGGCTGCACCGCGTTGTTCCTGTCTCACCTCTGTCCACTAAGGCCACACCTCGGCCCCCAAGGCTGCACTGTGGTGTACTTGTTGTACCTCGGCTCTCAAGGTCACACCATGTTATTTCTGTCGCACCTCAGCCCTCAAGGACGCACCTCTGCCCTCAAGGCTGCACCATGTTGTTCTTGTCGCACCTCGGCCCGCAAGGCCGCACATTGAACCTAGTCTATTACTTCAGCCAGTGGCCCAGCCTCATCATAGTGCAGTTTCCTGGCTGCCCTGTCATAGCCTGTAACGTGGCCTTGCTGCAACGGTTGTGTTCTCTGTCTAATCCTTGTCTGTAAATCCTGCGGTACCACAGTCCAGGTCACTCATGCTCCGCAGCTTGTATTCATTATCTAGCTGCTTCTTGCCTGATGACCTAGCTGCACTATAGTCCCAAGACATACGAGAGACCTTCATCATCTGCCTCTGCTAGTGAACTTTGTCCTTTGCATCTGTACTAGTTATCTGCACCCTCACTCCAGCTAGTTCCAGTACTGGAAGGACTGCCACCCCTCAGCTCTGCCTTGTTTCTAGTCAACAGTCCTGCGGTTTCTCGTCGGCTGTGTAAGCCCCTACTGCTGGAGGTTTAAATCCTGACGGCCACTTAAGTTCCGGTGTGAGTACAAATCACTAAGGGAACAATGGGTGGCTGTTATTGGTGGTAGATCCTCTGCCTTATATACTTATACTTTGATCTTCATGTGGTACTACACCCAGGGGCGTAGAGATCCTGGCCAGGCCCTGGTGAAGGGGGGCATGTCCTAATCGCGGGAGACGTGGCCATGCCCCCTTGAGCTAGAAAAAAAAACTTTTGCAGCGCAGGACCCAGGCCCCCACCAGGCCCCTCTAGAAAGCCCGGGCCTGGGTAAATAGTACCCACTCCCCCTCCTCTTGGTGCCCCTGACCACACCTCTATTTTCAAACAGTTTGGGGAGTAATTTGAGACAATTTAATTTTTAGATTCAGACAGCTGAGGGTGGAATGACCTTGTAAAATTTTTTTGCATTAATTCGGTGGCTTGTACCTCCAACCCCTTAACCTCCTTCTCTCCCTCCTCTTAGAGCTGCTTGAAGACCAGCAAGAACTGTCCCATGTTCCTGCCCAAAGTCCAATCTGTGAGCCTGATTCAGAGATGTAAACAAACCTGATGGTTTGTGTAGATCTCCGATTGTTGGGACACAAGGTCTATTCTCCAAAATGGAGGTGTGCTGAGCCCAGGGTCAGTGTTGTCAGATGCAGACTTTCTGGACCCGGCTGTCCAGTTCCGACAGCCAGGAGTAAGTTTCAGCTTACGCAGTCAGGCCAAAGTCGATGGTCGCAATGGTGATCCCAGGCAGCATTTACGGACGCTGCACTGGGATCGCAGATGCATGCAGGAGGTGTCTATTTTCTACAGACACATCCTGCTGCTTTAGCATATTAGGGTGATTCTCTGTGTGACGCATGAGACATTTACATCATTTAAAGTGGGCCTGTTTTTGTTCCTACAGTATTATTAACCTCAGTAACATTTATTTTCAGTAATTTACAGTCAATTTTGACCACCTCACAGCTCACAATATTGATTTGATCCAGTTTAGGCCAAAAGGTTGCATCGAGCTAACTGGTTGACTAAGCTAAGTGACAGCATTGGGCGGCACATACGTGTGGCAGTTCAGCTTCCAACATAACACAGAGTGGCACTGCAGTGGTAGACAGGATGGCAGTTTAATAAACTATATGACCCCATAGGAAGTTTAAAAACCAAGAATATTTTCATTAATCAAGAACTAGGTTAGAGGCCTGAGGGAGTTGGACTATGTTTATGAACTGAAGACAGGGAAAGGACGGAAGGATTGATTAGTTTGTAAATGTATTTATTTTAATGTTTTGATTTTGAAGAAAATTTATGAGGGAGGAACAAAGTAGTATCAAGTTCTTCAGTTCCTGAAGACATTTTGATCTGGAGGAGGTTTTTTATACATCTAAATAGAAATACGGTGGTCTTGCTTGTGGAGGTCCTGCTAAATAGTGGACACTGTAAACAGACATTTTACTTTGTGCTCAGGGAGGTTGTTAGGGATAACGGGACAAAGACTTGCTGTTTACATCAAAAGAAAGCAGCCTGTAGCTCTCCTACTGAACTGCAACTCCCAGTATCTGTGCTGTTTGCCAGGCCTGCTGGAAGTTGTTTGTCAACAACGAGTGGAGTGCCTCAGGTTACCTCAGCCTGCTTTACGCATTGTATGTAACTAGAGATGTGCGCCGTAACATTTTTTGGGGACTTTGATTTGGCTCTGATTTGTTGTCCGGCTTTGTATTTGGATTTGCCAAACCGCCGTGACTGGTTTTGGATGTGGATTTAGATTTTTTACAAAAATTTACAAAAAAAGCTAAAATCACATAATATGGGCTTTTTTTTGTTCCTAGAGTATTATTAACCTCAATAACATTAATTTCCAGTCATATACAGTCAATTTAGACCACTTCACAGCTCCCAAAATAGTTTTCACTATTATTGGCCAAAGGCTGCAGTGAGCTCACTGGTTACTAAGCGACAGAGCAGCGGCACAGACACTGCAGTTTAAAGCACATCTAGGTCACATTGCCACACAGCAGTGGCAGAAATGAAAGGTAGTGCAAGATGGAATTGTCCTTGGGCCCTAAACTGGGTACGACCAGCAGATTCACAGTACTTGTATACACAGTGGGCTAAGGCCCAAGGAGTCACAGTGCTTATATACACAGTGGGGTGCGGCCCAAGGAGTCACAGTGCTTGTATACACAGTGGGGTATGGCCCAAGGAGTCACAGCGCTTGTATACACAGTGGGGTATGGCCCAAGGAGTCACGGTGCTTGTATACACAGTGGATTACAGCACCAAAAAGAACAGGTTTTTTCTTACTTTTTAACATTTGTTTTTACTTTTTTAAACTTTTATTTAAAATATTATTTAACTTTTTTCTTTACACTGGAGCAGATGGGCATGAGTACAGCGCAGCAAACATCAGCATGCCTTGTACACACAGCCACTTGTGAGTCTACTTTAATTAGCAGACTACAGCACAGCATACATCCGCGTGCAGTGTGCCCCCTATACACAGTCACTTAAACAGCACATCCAGCCACTTGTAACTGGAAACAGCACAGCCAGCCAATATAGCACAGCATACAGCAGTGTGCCCCATACACAGTCACTTAACAGCACAGCCAGCCACCTGTTGTGAGTCTGGACACAGCAGCTGCACAACCAATACAGCAGAGCAGTGCACAGCATGCAGCAGTACGCAAGTGAAATGGCGCCGAGTCCCGGTCGCAACGCCTTATATAGAAACCAACTCACGAGAATCCGACATCGGGAAGATGACTTTCGGCCTCGAAGTGAGACCTGAGTCAGACGGCTCAGGTGGATCGGATCCCCTGTAAATACAGTATGTATGTAATGTGACCAATATATACAACTAATTTTTGTATTTGCACTTTATTGCACACATCTTGGCAGGAAGAAGCTCTGTGCTGCTGCTCATTTTTCTGGTCTATTACATGACAACCACCATCTACATTATCCACTTATTCCTCTTACAGTCACATACATACAAAGGAGGCAGGCGTTTATTGAGCTGAACCGTTATTTATAACAGCCTATAACTTCACCTGGGGCAACCGGTTGGGGAGGAGCAATGAAAGAAACTGGGTACATTTGAAAATCTACCATGTTTTTCCCACCCAATCAACTTGGTGGTTCCGAACTTTTTGTAAAAATGAAAGGGGCATACATGCTGTCTGTGGCCATAAAAAATTCTGGACGTTGTTGGCATTCAGCAACCGCATGTCGAAAACTTCAGCGGCTGTGGCAGTTCAATTTCCAAAATGGCACACCAGGAAACAATTTTTTTTATCAAGACTGAGGCCTGAGGGAGTATGTATGTAGTTGAAGGCAGGGAAATGAAGGGTTGATAAGTAGTAAATTTAATTTAAGTTTTGGAATCTGAAGCAAATTTATGAGAGAGGTGGGGAGGCATTTACAAAAAATATTTTAATAATTTATATCAGTCCTTGCCCCAGTTGAGCTCTTTGGCGGTTCCGTTATTTTATTTTTTTTTAAATGAAAGGGGCATGCAGGAGATGCTGTCTATGGCCATAAACATTTCTGAACGTTTTCGGCATTCAGCAACAGCATGTCAAACATTTTAGCGGCTGTGGCAGTTCAACTTCCAACAAACTGTAGCACATCAGGAAACAAATGTTTTTATTAATCAAGAGGCCTGATAGAGTTGAAGTATGTATGTAGTTGAAGGCAGGGAACGGAAGGGTTGATTTGTAGTAAATTCAATTTAAGTTTTGGATTCCGAAGCAAATTTATGAGGGAGGAGGGGAGGCATTTACAAAAAATATTTTAATCATTCACATCAGTCCTTGTCCCAGTTGAGCTCTTTGGTGGTTCCACATTTTTTTTAAAAAAATGAAAGGGGCATGCAGGAGATGCTGTCTGTGGCCATAAACATTTCTGGCCATTTTTGGCATTCAGCAACCACATATCGAAGACTTCAGCGGCTGTGGCAGTTCAATTACCAACATGGCACATCTAGGAAAGAGAATGGCAATGCAGTGGCAGAGAGGATGGCAGTTTAATAAACTATAACAATAATGTTTGTCATCTATACAAAAAGACAGTCTGCAATGCCCCAAACAGCGCATAATGCAAAGAAAAGAGGAGCAAGTTGGAATTGCCTCCAGATCTTGTTTGGCCAAGTAAGTTGGACCTGATTTAGAGTTGTACGCGACTGCCATCACAACTGTTATCATGTACACAGCTGTTGTGTGAAGATATACACACGTCTCGGATGCTGAGGAATGTGTTGAGACGCACAAAGATGCAGCATCGGTCGCAGATCATTTGATCATGGTCACGCAGAATGTCCGCTTGTACTGAGACAACTGAACCACTTTCACTGCAGACAGGATGACACCCCAAAAATGGTCACAACATGCCTGTGTTCTTTGCTGCCAAATGCAGTAAGAATATCTAGGAATTACCATTGCATGGCAGACCATCTATGAAATTACAATCGAATGGCAGACCATCACATGGCAGACCATCGATGGTAATGCCAGATATGGAGCAAAAATTGGTGGCACCAGTCCGATGGCAGTAGCCTTAAATGGGTTTCTTTTGATGTTTTAAAACTATTGATGGTACAGCCTTCAATGGCCATCAGTAGTTCTAAGGACACTCTGGTCAGTGCTAAACTTCCTAGTGCTGGCAGCCCTGCCACTTAGGCAGTTTGTCATGATGTCACAGGTTTGTGTGGTTGGGCGGCACAGAGCCCTACTCTGGTCCTGCCTGTGGGCATAATTGAGACACTGTTCTTGACTTTAGTGGGCCCAAGTCTATGGGCAAATTTAAAAACAACTTGGGAAAGTTAATTTAACATTTTCAGTAAAGTACGCAGAGTAGTGGACAGTGGGCCTGATTCAGAGCCGCTCATAAGCGGCCGCTCGTTCGCTCCGAGCGATGTTCGCACAACTGCGCATGCGTATGGGTTGTAATACGCATGCGCGAACCAGTCATTGCGGTCGTAAATTGTGTGCTCGCAAAATAGCGAATGCCTGCTAATTTGAGTGACAGAATGAGGCGTTTGTGGGTGGTAACAGGGGAAGGTGCTTGAAAACGGGGAGTTGAGATCCGAACGCAGGCGTGCCAAACGGTCAAAACGGGCATTTTAAGGGTGTGCATAATTAACAAAGCAACGTCATCGGCCACGTCACTTGGTTGTTTCTCAGCCTGAACTGTTTGCATGATTGCGGTAGGAAAATCCAACCACAAGCACGGCGAGCAGTTCAGACGCCTTTCGATGTACTCGATTATTCTAATAAATAGCGGAGATGACGTAGGATGCGAGCGGCCAGGGGGCGTCTTTACAAAATAGCGAGCGCATATTTTGTTCGCTAGCTCAGACATAGAGGCGTCAACTGACCGCAAAGAGCGAGCGCTCAATTTAAATAGCCGGCCCCTTTTTCTGAACGAGTGAGCGCAAATAGCGTCCGGCTCTGAATCAGGCCCTATGTTCTCCCCAGAATTTTTTTCCAGCCGGGTGGCATCAAGAAGTAGTCGGGTGGGAGCCTTCGCAATTATGCGCGCGCCGGGAAAAGAGGTATCTCCCTTACCATTCAAGCCCGACAGGTCTCAGGCTGCTATCCCACTGGCTCTCAGTCCAAAGTGCCCATTATGCAGTGCCCCCTGTAGTTATCCCCATATGCAGTGCCCCCTGTAGTTATCCCCATATGCAGTGCCCCCTGTATTTGTCCCCTTTATACAGTGTCCCCTGAAGTTTCCCCCTTTATACAGTGTCCCCTGTAGCTTTCCTCTTTATGCATTGCCCCCTGTAGTTTGCTTTGCCCTTATGCAGTGCCCACAGGCTGAAGTAGTGCCCCTATGCAGTGCCCCAGGCTGAAGTAGTGCCCCTATGCAATGCCTCCAGGCTGGTCCCTTATGCAGTGCCCCCAGGCTGAAGTAGTGCCCCTATGCAAGGCCTCCAGGCTGGTCCCTTATGCAGTGCCCCCAGGCTGGCCCCTTATGCAGTGCCTTCAGGCTTAAATAGTGCCCCATATGCAGTGCCCCCGGACTGGTCCCAGCCCCAGCCCAGAACTTACCTTAACATGCTCCTGTGCAGGGCAGGCTCCTCACGTCGCGGGTTGACATCATGACGTCACCCGCGCAGTGCATCACTGGGAATGCTTGCCTCTGAAGCGATCGGAGGCTTCTTATGCGGCGGGGGAAAGTGCCGGACGATGCGCCCGCAGAAAACAGCCTGAGGAGAACACTGGTGGACAAAAATAATAAAGAAGGACCTCTGACTGACTCTGAGAGACCTATGATACTAAAAGATTTATCAATGGGCTTTAAACATTTTCTCTGTGAGCATTTTTTGTATCAAGAGCTTGTACATATTTTTACTGATCCAATTATTTGAACTTGCTTTACAATTTGAGAGAGAGCCAATCTTTAAACTTTTGGATTGCAGCAGTAATTTTATAGCTTGTGATTGCAGTTTGCTCCATTGTTTCACATACAGATGTGTCCTGCTACGTCTTTTCCGATCGTGCTACAAACGTGCGCATGCATCGCGACACGTGATTACCCGCAGCAACATACACTAGAGTACGCTATGGCACGCACTGCAATCTCACCATGCATTCCATGCATGGAGGCGCGGGTGCAAAGGCAGTGTGCGTATTCGCTGGCTGGCGTACGCCTCACACGATTCGCTGCGTACGCAGCAAAGATGTAGCAGGACACATCTGTATAACACTTTGTCATATGCAGCTGAGGTAGAGGCCCCGAGTGATTCCTTAGACTGAGATGGGACAGATTGAGGAAAAGTTTCCATTGGAGGAGTATTAATGGAATCAGAATCTTGAGCTGTTGTGAAAATAGGAGTACATGCATCTGCTTGTTGTTCTGTCACCTTTGGAAAATTGTCGTTTTACATGGGCAGAATTATTAACACATCTGTGTTTGCTGCCAAAGTAAATTATGCAAGCCATACATTAGAAAAAACTATTAGCTCTGATTATGTCAATACATGAGAAATGGATATAATTGTTGAGATATATTATTAAAGGTCATATTAGGACGATAGGTCATCCCCTTGTAGATTCATATAGATTTGATCCATGAGTCTCTCCGAAGCAGCTGTGAAGAATCTAATAAATAAATGCAAAATAATTAAGTATGCTGTGCTGCATAATGGCTGGTTAGATACTTTAAAATTATATTAAAATTGGCCACAAGATGGAGCACGAAGCCCAGAGATTGCTAAAATGACTATAAATTTCAGCAAAGTAGTTTTGTCGCAATTGAATGAAGCTGGAAATGCAGGAATATTGAATCAATGGTACTTGGTGTATGTAGTGTGCTGTGTTACATATATACTGTGCAGCATATGTGCTCCAAATGTGGGAACAATATGGGATCAGGATGGAGCCACAGAAAAGTATATTTCTGTCTGTGGGCCATATTCAATTACAAGCGAAAAGCTTTTTGCGGGCAAAACTTTTTCGCTGATGACATCATTTTTGCCGATTTCATTTATCCCTGTATTCAATTTCAGCGTCTTTTTCGCCGGCGCGATAACGCAATGCAATGTGATAGGCGAAAAAGTTTCGCCTATGAACAGCCGGCGTAAAAAAGTGCACAATTGGAGTTTTGGGGTGCATTGTTTCGGAAACCACCCTGCACCGTTTGGACACCCCCCCTGATGTTAACTGCATCAAAAAACACAAAAACCCCACAGAGGACACCCCAAAAAAGCAATTTGAAAAAGTGGGTGAAAAAAATTATAGTGGGGGTACAAATTCAAAAACTAGCGAAAGAGACTCTGGGGGTTCCCCAAGTATTCCCCATGGTTTTTTTTGTATTAGCTGATTGCTGAAGGTGCGTTTTTAGAATTTTTTTACCACTTCATTTTAGCCAAATAAAAACATGCTTGCACCCATTTGTACCTCAAATTTGATGGAACTACTGTACTTATTTTCACCAAAAACCCCCCTCAAAATTCTATTCTTCACCACTTATGCAAAGATGCTATTTAGCATCTATTGAGCCTGTTTAAAAACCCCAAATATCTTCAGCAGGGCAATTCGGGGGTACCCATTGTGATCCTCCATGCCAGAGCTTTTGGGGTGTCAGGCTGATTTCCCCCAAACTGACAACACTTTTCGCCTGTTTGAGTTTCGCCGGGTCCCAGTTTCACCGATTTGGAATTGAATATGGGGATACGCGGGGACGAGCGCGATACTTTTACGCGCAGAAAAGCGATGAAGATGGCGAAAAGTCCGTCAACGGACTTTTCGCTTCAATTTGAATACGGGTCTGTGTTTGAAATGTATTGTATTGTATATTTTATTTGCAGCAGTTCTGAACTCCAGTGAAATAGCTAAACTGGAGACAGGATGGGAAACCAGTATGCAGAGGTAGTTGTCCATAAAAGAATGGCAAAAGCAAAAAAAAACAAAAAGTGAAGAACAGAAATAAAAAGTCAAAAGAAAAGTAAGAACAAGAGGGAGCAAATTTTGCTCCTGACTTCCACCAAGGCGGAAATTAAATGTTATGACAATTAGCAGGTGGGGCACACAACCCACTTATGGGTGTTTGCAGACCAGGGAGCCACTGTCCTCACTATGTTATATTGGCAGACTGCTAGCAGATGGTGCAATTGTGATGCCAGCAAGTTAGCAATGTAGCCTATGCCCCAGAGCACTCCAGCAGCAAGACGAATGGCTTTGCTACACAATGTTGGGGCACCATAACAGGTTTGGACCACTTGTTAACATGAGCTTCCAGGCAAAGAACAGATGTTGGATATCAGTCCTCCAGCTGGGGGACAGTAAAAGGGGATGGAGCTCGTTGGGTTAAATCTCGGGTCACAGCCTCTGAGTATTCAGGGGGTGATAAGAAATGAGGTTCAGCATAAATGTACCAATGCCAAAATAGTTTAAAACTTATTTCCAGGGTTTTATCTGATGTCTGATGTCAGCGTAGCTACTGTAAGAGACCAAATCTGGGTAGGAAAGGATGAGGTTGAGTTTTCTGTTAGAAGCTGGGAAGAGGATAACTATATGTTTTAAGATACTGGGGGGTATATTTACTAAAGTGAGATTTTTTTTTAGAAGTGGAGATGTTGCCCATAGCAACCAATCACATTTTAGTTATTTTCTAGAAGGTGCTAGTTAAATGTTAAGTAGAATCTCATTGGTTGCTATGGGCAACATCTCCTCTTCTAAAAACTCTAACTTTAGTGAATTTACCCCTGGAACTGGATTTTTTTTTTTTTTAAATTGAGTAAATTTTTATTGGTTTATAGAAATACATTAACAAATAACCAAACAAAATAAATAATAAAAAATATATAATAAAAAAATAAAAATAATAATAACATATATATATATATATATATATATATACACATACATACACACACACACACACACACACACACATACATACACACATATACACATAAATACATAATCAAATAACAGTATCTGGAATATAAAACCTAGATCTACAAACTGCATCCCAGATCCATTGCTTATAAAAAATATAAAATTAATGTCTATACCAAAACAATAAACATAGAGAATATATATATATATATATACATACATACACATATACATATATATATATACACATACACATAAAACATATAAAAAAAATAAATAAAAATAAAAAAAAATACCACACTATACAAATATTGGAATATTGTCAAAAATAACACCTGAAAAATTGGCAAAATCAACTAGATCCCAATAAATTCTCAACTTATCACACAGCACATTACCTCCAACAAAGTAATAATCTACCTCATTATCCTAACAATAATATACCGGTCAATCATTAGGCAGTGCACGTGCATAACAGGATTTAAGCCAACTGCTCCAGATACGTTCATACTTCTTCTCAGCTTTGCGACAAATAAACACATGTTTTTCATGTTCAACAGTGGTACGGACCAAGGACAGCCAAGCATTATAATCTAGTCCTGTAGGAGCCATCCACGACCGAGCCACACATACCTTAGCTAGTGTACACATATTGACAATGTATTGTTTAAGATATCTGTCCACTACCTCATCGTCCATAGAGCCTAAACCACACGTCAATGGCGTAGCTAAAGTGGGAGCAATACCTGTATTGGACAAAACTCTCAGAGCCTTATTCCAAAAAGTGCTAACCACCGGACAATCCCATAGAAGGTGCCAGAAAGTACCGCTACTAATTTTACACTTAGGGCATATGTCAGATGCTCTCCCCCCAAATTTTAGCAAACGAACAGGAGTTAAATAGGTACGGTGTAGAATAAACAGTTGAATCTGTTGAAATCTTATAGAAGTCGTGGAAATACGAGGAGCTTCTAGAGCATTGTCCCATTCCGTATCACTTATAAGGCCAATATCTCTCTCCCACTTTGATCTAAGATGTGGTAAACTATCCTTATGATAAGAAGACAATATATAGGAGTATAGGTAAGAAAGCGTCTTCCGGGGACCTAAAGATAAAAGAAATGACTTCAATGGGGATATTTGAATTAGAGGAGGGCTATCTGAAAATTGAGCCGAGAGAGCATGCCGTAATTGTAAATATCTATAGAAATATGATTGAGGGAGATGATGAGCTACTTGGAGTTGTGCAAAAGATTTAAGAATTGAAGTGTCATATAAATGACCCAATGTAGTTACACCGTTAGAACCCCATGTCACCTCAAGCTGTAAAGAGGCCAGTTCAGGTAATATACGATAACTACATAGAGAAGTGTCTGGATCTAATCCCGTAAACTGTAGAATACTAGATACCAATTTCCATATCTTAATAGCTTGCATCAACAGGGGAGGGCCTTTCTGTATAATTCTACCCGCAAGCAAGGCCTGCAATGGTGTAAAGTTAGGGAAAATCTGAGAAACCAACAAAACGTGCAGGGCATTAGGGGAGTCATCTTGAAGCCATAACCGTATATGTGCCATCTGTGCCGCATAATAATAAATTTGGAAGAGCCCAAACCTCCCCCAGACCTAGATCGGGTCAGAGCTGCCAATTGAATACATGGTCGACGATTCACCCAGACCAATGAAGAAAGAAGACTATTCGAACGCCTAAACAATATATCTGTAATAAAAACAGGAGAATGCTGCAAAACGTACACAAATTTTGGCTGCACCACCATCTTTATTAAGTTAATTCTACCAGTAACGGTAAGAGGGAGCCGGCGCCAGGACTGAAGTTTGCCCTTTAAGTAGACAAACAGGGGCTCAACATTCAGTACTATATAGTCCTTTGGGGAATTAGTTATCCAGATACCTAAATATTTAAATTTATTTACCCAACGGAGAGGGAGAGTGACAATGGGAACAGTCGGATACAACCCCCTAAGAGGAAGGATAGATGATTTGTCCCAGTTTATCTTAAGACCAGAAAAAATTCCAAATTGTTCTATGACTTGAAGAACCACAGGCATAGCTGTTACATAGTCAGACAAAAAAAGTAATAAATCATCTGCATATAAGGAAACTTTGGCCCTCATTCAGACCCGGACGCAAGTGGCCGTTCGTACGTTCGGCGTACGTACCGAAATATGTAAATTTAAGCGCTCGCTCGTAATTTCGTACGCAGCTAAACTTCCTCCCCAAAGTCTACCGACCCCTCCTCTAGCTAACGAGCATGCCAAATAGCGAGCGTACATCCCCAATGTGGCTTGCAGGGAACGCACGCACAAGTACAAACCGGAAGTGGGCCTGTCAGATTCCGATTACCTGCTCGTTTATTCTGCCTACCTCCCTCAATCGTATCATGCCAATCAATATATCAATGAGCTTAATTGCTCGTTGCAAGTTTTTTTTTTTTTTATTCGATTGTGTGCCAAAAATATCATTTCTTTCGAAAAAATGTGTCCAATATTAGTGGGTAACAAGGACCCCAAAAATGTACATGACAATGCACATGATTTGTGTACAAATGTGTTTGGCAAATAAAACATACAAATTGTTCACAACTGTATTGTGACATTAATTGACAATTGTTTTATAGTTAATTCTGGCACACAAGGTAAAAAAGAATTTGGAGTTTGGGACTTGCAAAAAATCAAGGGTTTAAAAAAACTGTTACTTTAAAAAACACTTTGGAATAAATGTATTGCAAAAAAACAAAAAAAGCCAACAGGTTACAATACACACAAAGATGAATACAATCTTGTTACAAAATGCAAAAATACTTACCAAATTGTAAAATACATTACTACCAAAAAACGCTAATTGATTGTGTAATCCAGAAATTAGCAGCCGAGATTTTCAGCTGCGTACGGTTTTGTGCTATTACAAAGTGAAACAACAAAAAAAAAACAAGCTGGTTTTCAATCCAAAGTTGATTGTTTATCTGACAAGCCGCGATAAATCGATGAAACATCTTGGAGGCCCGGGCAAAAGGACAAGGCCATCGCCATTGTGGTCGAGTAATCCAGACCCTTAGCTGTGCGAGCAGTTTGAACGGAAAGAGGGTCAGCCAGTGACGTATGAGTTGGTACGAACACATTGGACGTTCGCATGAGCTAATTTATGTATGTCCCAAAAAACGCCTCGCCACGCCTGCGTTTTTCCATCTCCACCCCCGTCACCGCCCAAAAACGGCCTGTTCTGTCAATCACATTTGACATGTCACTTCCTGTTCGCAATTTGCCGAATGAGTGAAAAAAAACTCGCAATCTGCCGTACGCACATGCGCAGTGTTACACCGACGCATGCGCGGTTTCTCAACATCGGAACGCAACGAGCGTACTGCTGTTAACGAGCGGCTCTGAATGAGGGCCTTTGTCCATTCTATTACCCAATTGTAGACCTATAATATCAGGGTGAGAACGTATAATTCAGGCTAACGGCTCAATAGCCAATGCAAACAGGGTTGGGGACAAGGGGCAACCCTGTCTTGTGCCCCGAGACAGGGGGAAGGAAGGGGAGATAAACCCATTCACTGACACCCTGGCAGTAGGGTTTGCATACATAAGCTTTACCCATTTCAAGAACATCGGCCCAAACCCAAAACATAACATGACCTCCCACAGAAAGGGCCACTCCACAGAGTCAAATGCTTTTGCAGCATCTAATGACACAATAACAGAGGACGATTCCTCGCCATGGGAGGCCTGTAAGTGAGTGTGCAGCCTTCTAATGTTCTCCGACGTCGACTTGCCTGGCATAAATCCTGATTGGTCTGGGTGAACAATCGAAGTAATAACAGTGTTTAGCCAAATAGAAAGGATCTTAGCCAAAATGTTGGCATCTGTGGGAATTAGAGAAATTGGCCTATAGGAATCAGGTTATCTAGGGTTCTTCCCGGGTTTAGGGAGCACAACAATTATGGCTTCAGACATAGATGGAGAGAACAAATTCTCTTCATAGAGCCCATTAAACAGATCTAAAAGTCTTGGAACAAAGATACAAGCATGTTTTTTTATATATCTCTATGGGAATCCCATCAGATCCGGGTGCCTTGTTACCGGGAAAGGAACTAATCGCAGCATCTACCTCCTCCAGGGTCAACGGGGCATCTAAATACGCCCGAGCCTCGGATGACAATTTTGGAAGCCTAGCAGAAGCAACATATAATGACAAAGCATTCACGTCCTCAGTCAACTGTGTTTGATATAAGTTTTTATAAAATAAACTAAAAACCTCTGCAATATCTTGTGTAGATGTGACCATAGAACCCTCAGGCCCAATTAGTTCCGAGACAACAGCAGAAGGACGATCAACTTGAACCAAGTGTGCCAAAAAACGACCAGTTCTGTCAGCCTGCATATAATATAAATGAGAACGGAATAACAGTCTACGGTTCATTCTATCTGTCAAATGATCAGTCCATTCTGTCTGTGCAGTCAACCATTTTAAACGTGAAGATTCCAACCTGTCCCCCAAGTAATCAAACTCAAGATTTCTACAGGCCATCTCCAAAACACGTTCTTTTTCCCTATAAAATGTTTTTAATTCTGCTACCCTTTTGAACAGAGACCCACGTAAATAGGCCTTGAAGGCGTCCCAAACATTAGCTACAGAGGCAGATCCCACATTGTCAGTGAAATAGCCATCCCACATAACTTCCAGCTCTGAACCTGCACCCATTTGAAGAAGCCAAGAGGGGTGTAGTTTCCATAAACGGAGACCTCTAGGACTACACATATTCAATTCTACTAGAAGTGGGGAGTGATCTGAGATTCCTCTGGCTTTATATTCAATGTTAGTTATATTAGGTACAATAGATGGGGACACCAGTGCCAAATCCAATCTAGAGAAAGAGTGATGCGCGGAGGAAAAACAGGAGAATTGTTGTACTCCAGGGTGTTTAATTCGCCATGCATCAACCCATCCCAAGTCAGTTACAAACTTAACAAAGTCCTCACCACCTTTAGAAAGAGAACTTGAAGACTCACGCCACTTTTCCATAGACTTGTCCATTATATTATTGAAGTCTCCCAAACAGAGCACTGGCTTATCTGGAGAACGGGCCACAAATTCAGCAGCTTTTTTTAAAACGTCATATGAAAAAGGAGGGGGGATGTACACTGCTAACAATAAAATGGGCTTAGAATACAGTACACAATCCAGAAACACATATCTGCCATAAGGGTCAGTTTGGACCGCAGTAAAAGAAAAAGGGACATTTATTAATAAGAATGGAGACACCCCTGGACGATGAAGTATGCGAGGAGTGATAAGCCCATCCCACCCATGGTCTTTTGAGAGCTAGTACCTTACTCCCAACCAAATGCGTCTCCATTAGACAAGAAATATCAGGGCCATATTGCTTAATCATTTTAAAGACCAAAGAGCGCTTTAAACGATCATTAACCCCCCGGACATTCCATGTTAAAAGTTTCACCATTGTAATACATTGAACTATAAAGCATAATTGAAGTTACCTTAAAAATAGTGTGGTAAAGAAAAAATAAAAAAAAACATTTTTAAGAAAAAGACTGGACAACCCATCCAAAACCACCCCCCACCCTGTATACCCACCCGAACTTAGGCATACTTAAACCCAAAACTAAACTAAACTACACTAAAACCCAAAGGATACAACTACTCAATCCTTATAGGTGTAAAAGGCACTGGAATAAAAATAACCACCAATGCAACGGAACTCTCTGGCCATATTTTGACCGAAATATCAACATAAACAACAAAAGAAAAAGAAAAACCCTACCAGAGAAAAAAAAAAAGAAATATACCAAGTAAGGGGAGCGGGACATAGAACAATGGCCCTGATTCAGAGCCGGACGCTCTGACCAGAGCGCTCGCTCTGAATCAGGGCCCACCTCCATAATTATGGAGCGTCCTCCTGGACGCTCGTATAGCTGTGGGTCACCACCCACAGCCTATACGAGCGTGCAGGTTGATGGTCGCGATGGTCTTGACCATCGCGACCATCGCCACTGCGAGCCGGAGCCTGCGGTTGAGTTTCTCAACCACAAGGCCCGGAGTGATTTTGGCTCTATCAGAGCCAAAATCACTCCCACTGGCATCACTCGTGATGTCAGTGGGCCGGCTTCTGACGGTAGGCGTTCCCTTGGGAACGCCCCCGTCTGGGAGGCACGCCCCCGGCACGCCCACCAAAGGGGGCGTGCTGTCAATCAACATCGACAGCACGCCCCCTTTGATCAGACACAACGAGCGAAGGAAAGTTCTTCGCTCGTCGCGTCTCGCGCATGCGCACAACGGAGCTCCCTCCGTCGTGTGCATGCTCAGTGCACACCATTGACCCACTTGCGAGCGGACAGCCGCTCGCGAGTGGGTCTGAATCAGGCCCAATATCCAACCAATATCACAACATAAATACTATTATAGAAATATAAATATTGGAATATCAGAAAAAGGCCTATTTAATGTCGTTATGACACTAGCAATTTCTGGCCATAAACAAATATAATCAGCAAATGCAATCAGTACAGTCATTCCGGTGCCATTTGCCTGTTCCAAGGAGATCTCTGGTCCAGCCACGCCGCAGCCTCCCGTGGTGTAGAGAAAAATTTTGACTCTCCATCCGCTACCACTCGCAACTTAGATGGAAAAATCATAGCGTACTGAAGATTTAAATCCCGGAGACGACGCTTTATTGGAAGGAATTTAGCTCTGTCTTTTTGGACATCCATTGCGAAATCAGGAAACATAGAAATTTTCACACCGTTGTGTTCCAGTGGCCCTTTAACACGAGCCAATCGAAGCACAGTATCACGGTCCTGGTAATGAAGACATTTGGCTATAAAGGTGCGTGGTGGAGCGCCAGGCGGCAGGGGACGGGTAGGGATCCGATGCGCTCTCTCCACAGCATATTGGTTAGTAAATGAGTCTCTACCATATGTATCCTCCAACCACTTCTCAAGGAATGTTTCAGGTGAAGACCCCTCCTCTCTTTCCGGGAGACCAACGAACCGCACGTTGTTGCGGCGCAGTCTGCCCTCCATATTGAAAATTTTATGCTGCATTGCGGACATTTGGGATGTCAGGGAGGCCACTTGAGCCTGTAGTGGGGTCAGGGAATCTTCCAGATTAGATAGACGTGTTTCTGCCTCCCCGACTCTTTCGCGGACCTGCTGGAGACCTTGATGAAGAGAAGATATATCGGATTGAACTTTCTCAATCTTATCTGCCAATTTAGTCTCGCAGGAGGTAACTGCTTCCAGCACTTGTTGCAGCGTAACTTCTGGTGATGAATCTGACCCAGATGCAGCAGGGGGAGGTGGGGTCACAGACTTGGATGTACCCTGGGGATCACAACACACTGGGGGCACAGGAGTGGAGGAACGGGCAAAGCGTTCCAGTTTTGCAGCAGCAGCAGCAGCATGACCTGTTTTCTCCATAGTATTAATATAATGTAGGAGAATAATGTAGGAGACAAGTTATAATATATAAATGCACAGGTAGTGACACAGCAGCAGCAACAGGCAGAGATCCCTCCAAACTTAGAAATCACTCACAGGGAAAGAAGTGTAGCTGAGTCCCACAGTTGCAGAGCTGACAGTTCTCCACACAGAGCAGGGAGAAATAGTGATATCTGGCAGGACTCCGGCAGTATCAGACTCAGAGATAACCTCCCTGACCCTGACTCTAAACACAAGCCAGGCAGTAGAAGCAGACCAGAAGCTCCCAGCAAAGCCCCCTTGTCAGGCACAGACAGGCTGCGTAATACAGAAGCCAACAGGAGAGGAGAGGCCTGGGTGCAGCTCTGGAATCACAGGATCTGGAGACAGGCAGGCCCAGGGAATGCAATGGAGGCCCTCAAGAGCCACTCTCCTCACTCCACACAGCTCCAACCAAGTCAGCAGGTTCCTGGCAAGGTATGTGAGAGACAGCAGGGTAGTAACGTTGATATAGGGGTCTCAGGAGAGGTAAGCAGGATTATCAGCCGGAGAGCTCAGAGTCCCTGTGTCCTACACTATTGCTGCCGTGGCCACGCCCCCCTGGAACTGGAATTTAACAATATATTTACCTGGTCTGGCAGAGAATAAGGAGACACACATACATCTCATCTCATCTTTATTCTGGTAGAAATTTGTCATGCAGTTGGTATTTTATTAATAATGACCACACCTTAATTTTAGAGTCACACAAACAAAATTAATTTAAAAGCAAAAAAATCTTTAGTTTCTGGATGTCAGCACCCCCCCCCACAAAAAAAAAAAACAACAAAATGTGTTTACCTTCAGCCCAGGAACTAACACTGTACAAGATAAGTGTTTCCCTTCTGATTTACACCGTTGCTTTTTAGCTGGTGGGAGGCAGAGATGGCAACATCAGAGCCAAGCTCCCAGGGGCAGTATAAGAGAGGAGGAGGGCCACACATGGGGTGCAGTAGACTTTGATATTGTGCCAGTGTCTACAGCACATACGCAGGTCTCTGGAACCATGGTGACTGTGCCATGTTTAATGGTGACTTCTCTGGGAAAAGACCACTGTGCTATTTTCCCAGTGATTTGTGCTGCTGCTGCTGCAGTGCTGACGTTGGGTCTCTGGTGAGGTAAGTTTTATACATGGGTCAGGGGTGTTTCTAGAGAGGAGGGTGCCCATGTGCAGTCTCTGACACGGGCCCCCTCTCCGGCGGCCGGAAGCGTTATAGACTCTGGGCAATAGAGTGCGCCCAGAGTCTATAGAGTATGCACAGGTCACCGGGAAAATGGCCGCGGGGGCCATTTTCCCTGTACTGCGCATGCGCAAACGACAGGAAAATGGCCGCGGCGGCCATTTTCCAGTCATTTTTAAAGCGCCGGTCCCCCGCTCCGACGTGGGACTCCGGAGAGGTAAGTATGCTATGGGTGCAGGGTGTGCACCCATTATAGATATGCCTCTGACATGGGTACAGGGTGTGCAGTGTGCCCCCAGGGACCCATGTGCACTGCACATCTTGTACCCATTATAGTTACGACAATGCATGCACCACACTCCCAGTATAATACTAACATGTACACATATATTCACATATACAATGTTTCGGGCTGCTTCTCCATAATTTCCGTGGCCAGCTGTTAGAGCTCCTGGGGTCATTCAGACCCGCTCGCGAGCGCAGGATGCTCGCAAGCGGGTCGATGTTGCCCCACCGTTGCTCCGGGTCTCGCACCAAAGGGGGCGTGCTTTCGATGTTGATTGACAGCACGCCCCCTTTGGTGGGCGTGCCGGGGGCGTGGCTGCCAGACGGAGGCGTTCCCATGGGAACGCCTACCGTCTGAAGCCGGCCCCACTGACATCACTAGGGTCTCCGTCGCAAGCCCGATGGTCGCGAAGGTCTTGACCATCGCGACCATCATCATGGACGCTCGCATAAGCTGTGGGTGGTAACCCACAGCTATGCGAGCGTCCATAAGGCCGCTCCATTTTCATGTAGGAGGGCCATGATTCAGAGCGAGCGCTCTGGTCAGAGCGTCCGGCTCTGAATCAGGCCCTCTGCTCTTTTCTGTCATGTTACCTGGCAATATTCATTGCCCGCCACTAGGGGTCACCAGGACTTTTTTTTTTATATAAGCCAGGGGTGGGAAACCTTTTTTCTGCCAAGGGCCTTTCTGATTTTTAGAATTCATTCGGTGGCCATACAAAATTATTGCCCGCGCTGTTAGGCTGAGACCCTGCACTAACCAGCTCAATGGCAGCCATATGACAGCCCTGATTCCCCCCATTGTGCGCTGCCTGCCTGTCGCCGCTGATGGGGAGAGAGCCCTACATGCCACTCAATGACAGTCCTGACACCCTGATCCCCCCCTGTGCTACCTGCCGCCGCTGATAGGGAGAGAGCCCCTGCACTAATCCACCCGATGACAGTCCTGACACCCTCCACCGCTGCGCTACCTCCCGCCGCTGATAGCCGATGACAGCCCAGACACGCACAGCCTCCCCCCGCTGTGCTACCTGCCGCCGCTGATAGCGCAGCAGAGTTAAGGGGTGTGTCAGGGCTGTCATTGGATACCAGCCGCCGATGACAATCCTGACATCCCCGCTCCCCCGCTGCACTACCTGCCGCCGATGACAATCCTGACATCCCCGCTCTCCCGCTGTGCTGACAGCCGCTAAACTACGCTGATTCTGCTGCTGCCGCTGACAGCCGGGCCAGATGATTTCACCTTGTGGGCCCTATATGGCCTGCGGCCCGGAGGTTCCCCACCCCTGATGTAAGCTGTAGTACTGGTCCTTACCAGAGGTGCTGCTTCTCTGCAACCAGGTGTCAGGTAATTGATGATTCAGCTTGGTTTGTAATTTTTATACATCAATGCAACCTAGCGGTTTTTATCCTATGTACAGGTGCATATGCAGCATAGTGCATGCATGTAATTGAATTGCGATGGCAACCGCAAGCCAGAAAACATGCAGAAATGATTGACAGCTAGCAAGCATTTGGGGGAGGTGATGGGGGTGATCTTAAAAACGCAGGTGTTTCTTACCATTTGGACTCCGTTTAGTGGGCATCCATAATTTAGCCAGTGCAGTCACCTCCACAGCTCTCTGCATGTGCAGAGGCTCGCAGAATTAGAGACATATCAGACTAGCTGCAAGTGGTCAATGGTGGACGATGTGTACACTGGTCTGCATGTTCGCTTGCAGAAGAGAAGGCAGCAGTGGGCGTCTCTGTGCACAGACAAGGTTGTGGCTGCATCTGCATATATTAGCAGCTGCGTTCTGTCAGGATTTGCAGATGCATTTGCGATCCAAGCTGAATCAGGCCCTCAATCACCAGTATGAACTACACCTGACACCTGCCTATTTAGTCTGCCTGAACCTACCACTCATTGCTGGGTCATTAATGTTCTTTGTCTGTTCTGATCTGTATGTTTGGAACCTGCCTCTGAAGTTTCATTAATATTTCTGTAAGTTTTCTAGATCCATGTTCCTGTGTACTCCAATGTTCTGGACATTGTTTTGCTATTATCTCATGCGAGCATCTCTGCCTGCCAAGTTAACTTGGGAACTTCCATTCAGGTTATCTTCTGTCTGTTATGTTTCTGCCATTCACCCATGTTACTGGTCTTGTTTTATGTGCTGGACTTGTGTTCCTGTGAGCTGCTGTGATCAACCTTGTATCTGCCATGCCAAGAATATTTGCCTTGCCAATTTCTTATCTGCTGTGCCAAGTATTCTTTACTGTCAAATTAATCTGCACCTCAAGTTATCCGCTTCTCAAGTAAATCTGCTTCTCAAGTATATCTGCCTTATCAAGTGTTTATCTGCATTACTAAACTTGCCTGCATATCAGGGTTACCTGCAGCCCCACCCCCGCCATTGTATTTACCTGCACCCCCTGCCATTGTAATGGAACATTAATGATGTCTTACCATCATTCGTGTGCCATTACTAGGAGCACTTTGTGGCACTGTTCTGTGGCTTCAGACACTCTGTTAAAAAATAACGTCATTAGGGTGCCATTACTAGGAGTGCTGTGAGGCACTGTGTTGCGTTTTCAGGCACTGTGTTAAAAAATATCATTAGGGTGCCATTACTAGGAGTGCCGTGAGCCACTGTGTTGTGTGTTTAGGCACTGTGTTTTAAAATATTAAAATAAATTAGTGTTCATTCTAGCACCCTGCACCTGTCACAGCCAAGTGCAGTTCCTCTTTCCTGCCTGGGGTGTCGCTTTCTGCTCTGGAGCTTCTAGCACACTCAGCTGATGCAACAAACTTTAGAGATACAGACCAGAGTGTGCTAGAAGTACCAGAGCAGAGAGTGACACCCCAGGCAGGAAGGAGGAACAGCACAGGTTGTGACAGGAGCAGGGAGCTAGAAAGAACGCTAAAACTGTTGTGAGTTCAGGCACTGTGTTAAAAAATAACGTCATTAGGGTTCCATTTCTAGGAGTGCTGTGAGGCACTGCGTTGTGTGTTCAGGCACTGTGTTAAAAAATATTAAAATAAAACTATTGTGTGTTTCTTTTCATTATAGACTCTTTTGGGGCATCATTGATGGTCTTTTTGCATAGACCAACATTTTTAATGGTTATCGCTCTAACACATTACTAATTTGCTACACATTTTTAACTACAAATAATGTGATGTCTCACAAAATATAAAAAAAATTAACTGAAATATATTTAGTACTATTTGGTAATATGAACAAGAATATACTGTACAAGGCAACATTGCAATTTTTATTTTATTAATCAAACAATGGATCAATAAATCAATCAAACATTTTCCCTGTACTGCCCTTGGGCCTCTAAGCTAGTTCGCCTCATACTCAGACTCTCTGGTGCACTGGTCAGGAATCCTTGGCTATTAACATTGTATTATTTTATGACATTTTTAGTTGCTGCAAAACAGCTCTCGTACGTCTGCATCTCAATTTAATCAATCGATCATTCTTTTTTACCTGCCTTTCACTTCATACTCCACCTCCATTTCCCTGTACTGCCCCTGGGCCTCTATCTGATATAGAGCCTGATTCAGAGCCGGACGCTATTTGCGCTCGCTCATTCAGAAAAAGGGGCCGGCTATTTAAATTGAGCGCTCGCTCTTTGCGTTTTGTTGACGCCTCTGTGTCTGAGCGAGTGAACGAAACATGCGCTCGCTCTTTTGTAAAGACGCCCCCTGGCCGCTCGCATCCTACGTCATCTCCGCTATTTATTTGATTAATCGAGTACATCGAAAGGCGTCTGAACTGCTCGCAGTGCTTGTGGTTGGATTTTCCTACCGCAATCATGCGAACAGTTCAGGCTAAGAAGCAACCAAGTGACGTGGTCGATGACGCTGCTTTGTTAATTATGCACACCCTTAAAACGCCCGTTTTGACCTTTTGGCACGCCTGCGTTCGGATCTCCACTCCCCGTTTTCAAGCACCTTCCCCTGTTACCACCCACAAACGCCTCATCCTGTCACTTAAATTAGCAGGCACTCGCTATTTGGCGAGCGCTCGATTTCCGATCGCACTGACTGGCGCATGCGCATTACGACCCATACGCATGCGCAGTTGTGCGAACATCGCTCGGAGCGAACGAGCGGCCGCTTACGAGCAGCTCTGAATCAGGCCCATAGTTCCTGATTAATGACAACATTCTTTCTATGGGGTTGTATAGTTTATTAAACTGCCATCCTGTCTGCAACTGCTGTGTCACAATATTTCATAGATGTGATATATGCTTTTAAACTGCTGTGTATTTGTGCCGCCACTCTGTTGCTTAGTTTAACATCCAGCCTTTGACTACCTCACAGCTCACACTATTGTTCACCAATCTTGGTCAAAGTTCAGTGGAAATGACTGGAAATTAATGTTGAGGTTAATACTGTAGGAACAAAAACAGGCCCAAATGACATAATTTTAACTGTTTTTATCATTTTATTTTAAAAAATCCAGAGCGAGGATGGTTTTGACAATACCAAAACCAAAACACGACAATGAATTAATACCAAAACTAAAACACGTGTGTCAGCGCACATATCTACTTTAAACTATATTTCATGCATATTTACATTTTATTTTGCAACATATTTAGCCACTAGATGGCAGTCTGGTAGTATATAATGTGTTCCTGTAGTGTAGCTGCATAATAACATCAGACATATCAAATAAAAACCTTGATTCAGTAGTCACTATTATGTGACAGTGAATGGAAATTTTCTTGCAGGAAAACAATTGTGAAATTCATCAGGAGTTTTAGATGTGCTTAAAATTGTTAAAGAACAACTAAAGCCGATATTTGCCATTACTGTATATTAAAGGTCCCGACTGAGTTAATTATATTTGTGAAATAATCTGAGTGTCCAGACTTATCTTATAGCACATAACATCCATAAAGTGTGAGTCAGGACATGGGTGTGCATAGCAGTTCTGTGGTGCTAGCCCGTCCTATTCTAAAAAAAAATTATTTCATTTTATTGCCGTAAACACCAAAGTCTTTTACTTCCACTGCATGTGGCAGTGGAAATACCTCTTGCAAATTGGGAAGAATGTGCCAATTGCTGGATGATGGGGACACAGGGACAAACGCAGAATTTGTAGAGGGGTGTTATTTTAAAGCATGTGGCCAGCCTATGAAAAGTCAGGCCCAGCGCCGCCATTTGGCAGCTTTAGGCAGCTGCCTAGGGGCGCCGACCACTGAAGGATGCTGTACGCCGCTGATAAATGCGCTTGCTTGCGCTATGGCTGTCTGCGTTGGTCTAGCCACGGCACTGGTCTAGCCAGCTGCAGCCACCGCTGTCAATCACTGTGACAGGGTGTACTGACAGTGCTGCACAGTGCACACTGGTCTCCTTGCTCACTCCCCGCAGAGTCATGGTCTGCCAACTGTGCCCAGACTGTCAGTGCCAGCGCTGACGGCTTGCTTTCTCTTGTTTAAAAGTGAATGAATTAATCACCTCTATGAAGCCCATTCTCTAGCCTCCTCTATACTTCCCTTTGCTCCTCCTCTTCCTCTCAGGGACGAGGAGCCGCCCGGGCTGAGAGCCTGAGGAGAGACTCAGGGCCTGATTCAGAGCCGGACGCTGTTTGTGGACGGTCGTTCAGGAAAAGGGGGTGGCTATTCAAATGAACCGTTCGCTCTTTGCGGTCTGTTCACGCCTCCATGTCTGAACGAGCGAACAAAACTTGCGGTCGTTTTTTGGATAACTACGCCCCCTGGCCTCTCGCATCCTACATCATGTCCGCTATTTATTAGATTAATCGAGTACATCGACCAGCGTATGAACTGCTCGCTATTCTTGTGGTTGGTTTTTCCTACCACAATCTTGCGAGCAGTTCTGACTATAAAATAACCCAGTGACGTGGTCAATGACGCTGCTGTATTAATTATGCACACCCATAAAACGGCCGTTTTGACCTTTAAGCACGCCTGCGTTCTGATCTCCACTCCCCGTTTTCAAGCACCTTCCCCTGTTACCACCCACATACGCCTCATTCTGTCACTCAAAATAGCAGGCATTCGCTATTTAGCGAACAAACGATTTTCTGCCGCACTGACTGGTTCGCGCATGCGTATTAAAATCCGTACGCATGCGCAGTTGGGCAAACATCGCTTGGAACGAACGAGCGGCCGCTTACGAGCGGCTCTGAATCAGGCCCTCAGTCTTTAGTCTTCATAATAAGTGTAATGGTGCTGTGTATAATATCTATTAACAACAAATATTTGTGTGTGTTGTGTGTCAGTAGGTATAATTTCACTGTAGACAGCAAATTATATACTTTCTACAGTGCCATTACACTTACTGACACACAACATACATTTGTTGTTCATATATATAATATATACATTATATTATATACTGTATATTAACAAATGTATGTGTGTGCTGAGTGACAGTAAGTAATAGCACTGTAGACAGTATATATATATTATATATATATATAGTGTGTGTGTTTGTGTATATATATATATATATATATTATTGTTATTATGGTGAGTGCAGAGCACCTGTGATTTTTATTATATATATATATATATATATATATAATGTAGATGGGCACTCTAGGAAATAGATGATTGATGCCGGGGTGCCTTCCTATAAAAGCATTTATCCAACCAATCCTTCCTTAGCAAGAAGCAGGTGGCACTCCATCTGTCTTAATCAAAAAGTTTTAGTGAATAATACAGCCGACGTTTCAAAGCCGGAGAGGCCTTGTCATCAGGGTGTGAAATGAGAGAACAGTGCAATCGTGCTTACCTTAAATAACAATTTGATAATGAGGGAGTGAAGAGGGTGCCCATTCGCGTCTCTGTGCACCAGGCGCCGCTGGATGATGACGTCATCATGACGCGTCCTGACTTAAGGCCTTCTGGGATGGTAACCAAGGACGCTGTCAGCCCCGTCAAGGCAGCGGAGGGTTCTAGCAACCCTCTGCAGCGCCACGGACACAGGCGCTGATTCAGAGCCGGACGCTCTGAAGGAGCGCTCGCTCTGAATCAGGGTGTTTTGGTTTTTTTTGAGCGGCCTCTTGGCCGCTCGCATAGCTGTGGGTCACCACCCACAGCTATTGCGAGCGGCCAGGATGATGGTTGCGATGGCCAAGACCATCGCGACCATCGGGCTTGCGACGAGACCCTTGTGGTAGGGTCTCGTGGCCGCAAGCCCCAGAGAGCTTCTGGCTCTAATAGAGCCGGAAGCTCTCCCACTGACATCACTGGTGATGTCAGTGGGGCCGCCCACAAATGGGAACGCCTCCGCATGGGAACGCCTCCGTTTGTGAAGTCACCCCCACGCCACGCCTCCAAAATGGTGCGAGCTGTCGATAAAAATCGACAGCCGTCCCCATTTGGTGCGAGACCCGGAGCCAAGGAGCACCCGTCGCTAGCCGGGTCTTGCGCATGCGTACGTCGGAGCCGGCTCCGGCGTGCGCATGCGCAGTGGCCTAACATCGACCCGCTTGCGAGCGGGTCTGAATCAGGCCCACAGTGCGCTACAGTGGGCAAAATAACATGTATATTACTTTTAAGTGAAAAAACATTAAAAAACACATACATGGCTAAAAGAATATCTACATATTAAGCAAAATAGCGGGGTAAACTACAGTACAATGGCATTACAATGGCACGGAAACAAAATACAGAAATACACACATGAAGTAATGTAAGGAGAATAGCAACACTGATTTCAAAACGCCCAAGGTCTATGTCGGAAATGTATATAATATATTGGGTAACTGTGCCCTGATAGATAATTAGTGATCTACATACAGAGTACCCCACTAATACCTACTTCCAATGTGAGGATAACTACTTCATAAATATGCAATTTATAGATACAGATACAGTATTGCAAATAGAAACCTTTGGGCGCTGATATATGCTAGGGTAAGCCATACTTAGGTAGATCATACTGATCCCATACAGAGCCAGAGATCACAGTAGGCCATTAGATGTGGTAGTTGGGCCAGCCCACCTGGGCTGAATATTGTTTTTTTTCCATGCATGAGCAGCATTCCATATTCCTTGTTCCCTGCTCTGCGGAGCACTGGAATAAGTCCAGAGCTTGAGCTGAGTTCTTCTGCCACTCTCCCAGACTCCTGGGGGTAGATTTACTAAACCTTCAAAACAGACAAGCAGTGGTGTTACCCATAGCAACCAATCATATATGTACACACTGGTCTCCTTATACATTGGATAGCGTATGTAATACAGTATTAATAATTAACACTATTGGTGGTCTATAGTGCAGGCTGTAGAAAAGAGAGTCTAAAAACAAACTTTTTATATCAAACAGATTTATCTCATAACATAAGTAGACAGGAAAGCATTAAACATCCCATAATAAATATACACACACAATGTAACCAGTATGGGACAGAACTGAGCTTTCTAAGCACATATTATCATACCCTCTCTCAGGGGCCCCCCAGACTTTGATTACTGCTGCAGTGCACTCCTGCACTGCAAGCTCGATAACTTGAAAAGGAGAAAGAGGTAGAGTCTGAGCAGGGGGAGGGGCTACACTGCACTGTACAGTCAGCGCAAGTAGAATAGGATGAGGGAGGAGCTGCTGCTTACAATGTGCCCAGAGTGGGGATGGCCATCAGTGGGTTAACCATTGATGGTACCATCAGTGGTTAACATAGATGGTGTGTAACCATCTTGGTTACGCCCACTGATGGTTAGCTCTACTCTATTAGTCAGTCCTGCTCTATTAGGCAGCAGGCCAATCAGAATTGAGGGTGGGGCTTCGTGGGTAGCGTGGAACCATTGGATCTCCGCCATTGATAGCAAAACCATTGTCCATTGGTGGTTAACCATCGATGGTTTGTTATCCTTTATGGTCGATGGCTATCCCTAACCCACAGAAATCAGGACTATCCAGATTGTAAAGTGAGAGGGGTGGGCACTATATTGTCTGTATGTGTATATGTATGCGACTGACTATATATATGAGTATGGGTCAGCTTTGCACCTCCAGTGTGATATAAAACTGGTGTGCGACACATGGCCATACCCCTTTTTCTTGTGCATGCTGAAGGCACGAGGACTTGATCCCAGTGTCCCACATGTTGCAATTTATGGCCCCCCGGAGCCCTCGTCTAGCTCTGTGGGGGCTGGTGTTCCCATGCAAATGGAAACTCCCCTGCGGACAGTTCTCTTAAATCGGAGATGTCCCACCAACTAAAGGACGGTTTGTTATCTACATTATCTAAACCATGCATTCTTTCACTCCTCTGCAGCATGTTGACATGGCAGGCAAATAGTGACTGACAGGAGTGACATGAGCTAGGCAAATTTCTGATGTGAGAAATGCTTTGTAGAAATGCCATGTGAATTACTTAATTCCAGAGCAAGTCCAGTGATGTTACAGCAACTAAGTCTCACCTTTTTTTTACCTCCACGAGATCCCATCAAGACACAAAAAAATACCAGTAATGGAGTAGGAAGGTAACACTTAGCTTTAGTGCTTTTTCGCTAATGGTACTGAGTGGTACATAGTAATACCACCTTTTTGTATTATTTTGAATTCTTTTATCTAGATTTAGAAACAGGAATAAATCACTGAAATCATTTCAGAAATTAATAAAATAAGCATCAGAAGTCTTATCCATAGTGTGGAAGCTACTATATAGATTTGATATCAACCTGTAGTAAACCTTTATAGTTAATATCTTCATACTGTAGTTACTATCTGAACGTTAGAAATGTAAGATTTAGTGGAGCTTTTCAATATTTTATCCTATTTAGTATATCATCCATTTATAAAAACAGATATCTTGGTATTTATTTTAACATTTGTGCATGTTTATTGAGCCAATAACACTCTAGTTCATATGGTTACGTATAAATTCATTGATGTATCAACATCATTGCTCAGGTTGCGTACAGGATTGGTTATTGTGCATCTTGCCTGGTTTAATGATAAACATTATGGGGCTGATTACGCGTTACATGCCAGTCTGCTTTACAGACAGATCTTGTGATTTTAAACAGCTACTGTACTGTACCTGCATCGAAGCCTGGCTACAAACCTTTGAGCAATTGTGGGCGATTCAGTGTGGCATGCATCTGAGCTGCATCTCCTCTGGCGGCTGAATGGCTAGCAACTGGGAATTCTCACGTTGGTTAAGTAGAGTGTGGGCATGTCATGAGGGTGTAGTCGGAATTGTGACCTATTCAGCATGGATAACCGAGGTAAGTAAGCAAAACAAGAGGGGAGGATTACGGGAGGCGTGGGGGGAGGCTTCGGGGGGGATTCACAGGGACAGAGCTTTATCGCAAGGTCTGTCCCTGCAAGTGATTTTTGATACATTCCTAAATTCACAATGCGAATTTAAGCGAAAATATCACACTACTTCCACATTTGAAATGAGGATTGTAGTAAATAGGGGCCTTAATCTCATGTGTAAGTATTGTTATCATTACATTGGGAGACATGTGTCAAATGTTTCAATTTAAAGTACATCCGAAGATGCAAAAGTATAGGATATACCACAAACTCCTCTGAATCATTTTAAAATGCAAGTCCTTACATCAGGGGTGGGGAACCTTTTTTCTGCCAAGGGCCATTTTGATTTTTAGAAAATCATTCGGTGGCCATACAAAATTATTAACTTAAAATTTGCCTCCTATATTTGGTTAAAAACGTTAACTCACCCTTAATGCGATGGCTGTAAGTAACTGCTTGTCTTTGGTATGTTGCCAGGCAGATTGATAAGGCAGCCCTGGGGTCCTCTCAGTCCTAACCAGCTTGATGACAGCACTGACTGGACACACCCCCTGCTGTGCCACCACTGCCTGCTTGTCCGCGCTGTTAGGGTGAGACCCTGCACGCCCCTGCACTAACCAGCTCAATGGCAGCCATATGACAGCCCTGATTCCCCCCCCTTGTGCGCTGCCTGCCTGTTGCCGCTGATGGGAAGAGAGCCCTGAGCTATTTTCGGCCATTTGCGCATGTGTATAATTCGCAGTGCGCGTGCGCAAGCCATTATCTGCGATCTGATTTTGGTTGCACGTAAGCCACTATCAGGTCGCTGCTTTGAGTGACAGAGGTGGGAGGTAACAGGGGAAGGTGCTTGTGAACTGGGGAGTGGATGTGCGAACGCAGGCATGTCAGGCCGCCAAAATGAAGTTTAATGGGCGTGCACAATTAGCAAAGTAGCGTCATTGTACACGTCACCTACATGTATTTCAGCCAGCACTGATCGCTGTGCTTGCGGCAGGTTAAGGCAACCCCAAGGGCTGCGAGCATCTCCGATGGCTCACGATGGTCCCGATTAATCCTTAATTTCCCGGAAATGACGTGTGTTGCGAGTGGCAAGGGGGCGTCTTTAGACACTTGTGAGCGCACTTTGTCGTAGCTCGCTAAAACATAGGTGGCATCCATACGTGACGCAGTGCGAGCGTTTAATTTAAATATCCAGCCCCTTTTTGCCAGCGAGCAATCGCATCTTGCGAGCGGGTCTGAATGAGCTCCTTAGTGACATGTCTTGAGAAAGCTCATAGAGAGAGAGAAACTAGATGACTTTTGTTCTCCCTTGACAGCTGCAAATTAAAAGGGCACACTTAGGGCCTGATTCAGACCCGGTCGCAAGCGCTGAGCGCTCGCAACCGGGTCGATGGTGGCCCAGAGCGCATGCGCACGACGGAGCCGGCTCCGTCGTGCGCATGTGTGAGACACGGATAGCGAAGGGCAATCCGTCGCTCCGGGTCTCGCACCAAAGGGGGCATGCTGTTGATGTTGAGTGACAGCACGCCCCCTTTCGTGGGTGGTTCGGGGGGTGTGGTTTCCATGGGAACGCCTACCATTTGGGCGCGGCCCCACTGACATCACAAGTGCTGTCAGTGGGAGAGCTTTCGGCTCTGTGTGAGCCGAAAGCTCTCTGGGGCTTGCGGCCACAAGACCCAACTGCAAAGGTCTCGTCGCAAGCCCGATGATAGCGATGGTATTGACCATCGCGACCATCATCCTGGCCGCTCGCATTAGCTGTGGGTGGCAACCCACAGCAATGCGAGCGGCCAGGAGGCCACTCCATAAAAAAAAAAAAAGATGCCCTGATTCAAAGCTAGCGCTCTGACTCTGAATCAGGGCCTTATTCCCTTAACCTCTGCTTAGAAGCTTTGAGTGGCTTCTCCTTACAGATGGCTACTATCTACACTCAGCTGCAGTCAAGAACCAACACATGCATGATGCAGCTGAGATCTGATATCACAGGAGCAGCATGCTCACCAGGTCAGTGGCCAAGCTGCTATCAGCATAGCAGGCAGCATACTCTGTGTGCACTAGAAGCAAACAAACAAGCCACATACCAGGTTTATTACACAATAATCCAAGGAGATATCCTAACCAGCACTGACGGACAAAACAACTATTTGGAGGATATTTTCCCCTCAACATCTCCTATACATTGGACTGTAAACTGGGTAATTGTATTAATTGATTCAATGCTATACAACCAGGTACTGTATACTGTTGGAGTTGTTCCCTATTACAGCTAATATTCCAGCTATATAACTGTGGAAATGAATACATGGTTGTATATGAATAAATGTAATTTAATTTAACAAGAGAAGTCCAGGGCCGCAACTAGGGGGGGCTAAGGGTGCATGTGCACCGGGTGCCAGATTTGAGGGGGTGCCGAGAGCTCAGAAATGTCTCATCCGGTGATGAGGTAGTATGCTTTCTAGTCACACTCACTGTCCTGGTTCCCTGATTGCTGCATACAGTATATTACCCCTATGCTGTCACTGTTACAGCAGTGCCTCCTGGGTCTGTCACTTCGTTGTCTGCCTGGCTCAGTCGTTAGCTTCCCGTGCTGGCTGACAGAAGGAATTCTCCTGTTCACAGTCCTGACTCCTGGCCGCAGGTGGCGCGCTCCCTGGAGTTAGGCGCAGGGTCCGGGTTCACAGACCATCCCCAAATTGCTCTCTTGCCCCGGGTGACAAAAATCCTAGTTTCGGCCCTGAGAAGTCAATTGTGGTTTCTCAACCAGGCAGATTAACTAAAATTAAAAGAATCATAATTTAATATTTGTTTTATATATTTAACTCATATACACTGATTTAATACTTTAATCATTTTCTTTCTATCTTCTAGTACTTAATGACATATTACTTGCCCTATGGGTCTGCAGGTTTTCAGTATCATATAATGTACTGACTCAGGGCCTGATTCTGACCCGTTCGCAACCGGGTCGATTTTCCCCCACTGCACATGCACCGCCTCCGGCGTGCGCATGCGCGAGCCCCAGTGAACTACAGCAGCTCTGTCGCTCTGGGGATCACTACAAGACGGGACGGCAGTCGATGTTGATTGAGAGCTCGTCCCATTTTGTAGGAACGCCTGCCATCTGTGGGCGGCCCTACTGACATCACTCGTGATGTCAGTAGTGGACTTCCTGCTCTATTAGAGCAGGAAGTCCAGTCGGGCTTGCGGGAGCCGAGACCCTCCCGCAGGGCCTAAACGCAAGCTCATCACCAGGCCGCTCGCACTAGCTGTGGGTGGTCACCCACAGCTTTGCGAGCGGCCTGGAGGCCGAATCTAAAGAAAAAAAACCGCCCTGATTCAGAGCGAGCACTCGCAAACAGCGAGCGGCTCTGAATCAGGCCCTCAGACACTGATTTTCTCTCCTGAGATGGCTGTTGCAATGTACTCTCATCAGTCAGCTGCTAGTCATATAGACATTTTTCAGGAATTAGGATGTAGTTTAGAGGAGCCACTCAAAGTCAAGTGCAAGAAAAGGATATGAAAAAATTGGAAAGAGCAGCAAGAGCTTTGAAGATGATGGTAGCAGGCACTCACCCTGCTGGAAAGGCAGCTGGTTGTTGTGCCCGGCAGCAGTGCACAGTCTAGTGGCCGGGCGGCTGTCAGTGGTAGATTACAAAATTGCAGTAATTGACAGCAGGTTGGGCGGTGGGCGGAACAGCCAGCTGAAGGGCCATACAGGTCAAAGGAGGCGGTGTGATAGCTGTAGGCTAGTCTCCCTGTCCAATGAACAGAAGTGTTGGGTAAGCTGTATTCACACCAGCACCTAACATCCCAGTAGTGGGCAGGCAGCAGGCACAGTACACAGAGACACAGTAGAGTGATGTAGGTGGTAAGTGCTACTCAGGGGACAAGAACAGCAGTAGCTGTCAGTAGTGGAGCTGCATCTAGGGTACATACCGCTGTGAGGAAAAGACATAGGACCTCATTCAGAGTCTCTCGCAAGCGGCCGCTCGCTCGCATCCAGCGTATGCAAATTTTTCAAAGTGACGCCATGGGAAACGATTGCTCGCCAAGGCATAAGCACAACCACTTTGGCTGTGCGAGCGATCGCTCTGTGTATGCTGACACCCATTAGCCTATGTTGAGATGCCCACTTGCGCACGTCATCTCCAGGAAGTGTATTAAAACATTGGTACATCGAGCACCAGCGCTTGTGGTTGCCTTACCCTGCCGCAAGGACTGCGAGGATTTAAGTATAAAAAACAAGCATGTGAC
Organism: Taudactylus pleione; assembly: GCA_031769625.1. Classification (NCBI taxonomy): domain Eukaryota; kingdom Metazoa; phylum Chordata; class Amphibia; order Anura; family Myobatrachidae; genus Taudactylus; species Taudactylus pleione. The sequence continues at coordinate 6,057,920 of JAUIMM010000148.1, read as the reverse complement.
ATGTACTATGATGCTGCCTGTTAATTATGCACGCCTTTAAAACGGCGTTGAAACACTCAGGCACGCCTGCGTCCGCACTGCCACTCCGCCATTATTAGTGTCCTGTCCCTGTTACCACCCACAAACGGCCTCTCCTGTCACTCATTTCACTGAGCTGTCTTTGCTGGGCGAGCGAGCGGGCTGCGATCGCATAGAGTAGTTTGCGCACACGCAGAACAAAGCATACGCGTTTGCAAACCATCGGGCCGCTTGCGAGCGCACAGCACTTGCGAGAGGCTCTGAATGAGGTCCATAGACTACCAGCACTCCCTACCAAGCTAATTCATCCAAATAGAGGGGATTATAATATAAACCCCTGGCTATAACATCGGTTACACATATGCTGTAGGTGCTCTACTAAGGAGAGAGCTGGAGATTATTACATGCTCACTTACTGAAAATAAGTGGGCACTACTTAATTATAGTCTTAGACTATATAATCTGGAGGCTACAGTATATTCTTCCGCTAGCAGCAAGTCACAGTACTGTCTTCCTGACATAAGCCATCAAAGTTTAATACAACTGGTAAAGTAGAAGATAGTCTACCACTCAGGAAAAGGATTCTACTTTATAGACATTAAGAGGAACATATGTATTCAATTTTGTTTAACATCCTTTTTCAGTGGAGATAGACTTTAAGGGGTAAGTTTACTAAGCATCGAGTTTAGTTTTTTTTAATCTCGATTTGCATCGCCGAATCTCGGGTTATTTTCCCGTTTTCCATCTCGCAAATTTACTAAGATGTGAATTTAGCTGAAAGTGAGTTGGCTGATGGTAAAGCAGATCGAGATATCTCCTCCGAGTTGCAAGTGAAGAAGAGATTTACTCACCAGAGATTGCAGTGTTTTCTCTCTGCAAATCTCTCCTGAGTTAGCAGCCTGCACATTTCAGTGAGATATGTGCTGGCTGCTTGTGTGTTAGACCTGTAAAAAACTGGTTAAACTCTCTAAATAAAATGTCGTGAGGTCCCCCCCAAAAGGCTAACCAGCCCCGGATTTGTCAGCCGGTCTTGGTTCCAAAAATTATGGGGAACAAAATGAGTAGGGTTAGCCGTACTTTAGGAACCAGCGCCAGGCTGCAGGGCCAGTCCTGGTTTTAAATATAGGGTGAAAAAAATTGCGTAGGGGTCCACCTATGTATAACCAGCACCGGACCCAAAACGGCCAGGCTGTAATGCCACAGCCTGGGGACCCTATTAGCGGGGCTCCGTGGCCAAAGCATTATCAGCCCAAGCCGGTCAGGCCAAGCCGGGGATCTCAGGGGAAGTGGGGACCCCCCCAAGAATGGGTCATCCCCCCCTTGAAACCCAAGGCTTGGTATGAAGCCCGGGGCTCTTCCCCACACCCCTGGAGCGTTGGGTATGGGGGTAATAAAGTGTAAAATCAAATAAAACTATTGTATTTTACAGTGGAACTACAGGTGTCAGCATGCCTGCCATTTGGCACTTGTGGAGCTATAAGTACCAGTAGACGGCCAGCACCCATACCCCCACTGTAAAATAAATAGTTAAATAAAGACAAAACACACACCGTGCCTGGTAAAACTTTATTTCAAACACCTACCCATTCACACATACTTACCTGCTTCCAGATGTGTCTGTCCCCTTCTCAAGTAGCATCCGTGTGCCTAGCCCTGCAAAAAAGAATCTATACTCACCTAGATCCTGGCGCTGCTCTCCATAGCATCCAGGATCTTGGTAAAACAAATAAACGAGTTACCCGAACCAGACCAGACAGATGTAAGTACATGCTGTTACATATACTTACACCTTGCGAAATGACAGCTGACTGAAGTCTGCTGTAATTTCTCACGGGTCACGAGCCAATCAGCGGCCGCTTTACATGTAGCAGCCGCTCATTGGCTGGGACCTATGTGGGAGCAGCCAATGAGCGGCCACTTGAGCGCCCCGTGAGAAATTACAGCTGACTTCGGTCAGCTGTCATTTCGCGGGATGAAAAACATGCCTAAACTCACCCGAGATTGTCATCTCGACCAAACTCGATTCTTAATAAATTTACCCCTAAGTATCTAAGTGTCTGGATTCATACACTATCTGGCTGCTGCAGATGCAGACTCAAACTTCTTTTATGCCAAGGAGGATACTGGCATAATACCCTAGGTATTATGGGAACCTTGTGCTTATGGCTCAGAATGCAAATAACTAAGAGTTAAAAGGACCTGGAGACATAATTACAAACAAGCACCCTCATATTACAGGATACTCTGTAGACACTACATAATTTTATTATATGGATCCATATCATATATATTAGTCTGGGATGCGTTCGGCATCCTGGTGGTAGGGATGCCAATGTTTACATTACCGGTGCTGGAACACAGATGCCGGTCAGAATTCCGGCACCAGCATCCCGACCGCCGGGATGCCGAAGGTAAGTAGCGGGGCTGGGGGGAGCGTTAGGGTTAGGCACTAGGGGGAGGGTTAGGGTTAGGCACTAAGGGGGGAGGGTTAGGTTTAGGGTGCGGGTAGGGGAAGGTTAGGTTCAGCCACTATGAGGGAAGGTTAGGGTTAGGCACCGAAGAGGGAGGTTTAGGGCAGGGAGAGGGTTAGCATACCGACCAACAAATGATGGTATGTTAACCCTGTTGGGATACCAGCGTTGGGATTCTGACCGCCAGGATCCCGACTGTCGGTATTTCATACCAATCCAATTAGTCTGATGTATTATTATAGTATTGATCAGTTAAATTCTTTGTATTGCTAGATATCAAACTGTAGTTGATAAGTTTATGTAATGCAAAAAAGATAAATGCATGTTCTTACATGCATGAATATCTTGTCTGTATAAATTGGGTTAAAACCAAACTATATTGGATGGTGTGTACTTACTGGAGGAGTGGTGAGAGTCATTGGAGACCACACAAATCTAAGAAGGACAGGATGTGATCAGGAATATGAGTATAAGGTATATATTGTGTTATCTACACCACATTACTTAATTGCTATTTGCATTTGGAGTTTCCCAAGTAGGCAGAGACTACTACTGATACTTTGGCGTAGGCACTGAACTTGTGAAAGAATGTACAGCACTTAGCGGGAGGTTAAGGGTGGGTACATGCAGGGGTTAAAGTGAAACGGAACCAGTTCCGCCTCCTTCGACCCACTTCAACCTAGCGCCACAGGGAAGCTCTATTTGCCGGGCGCCTGCTTAGATTTTGTTACCAACAGGCACCGGCTCCCTCCCCGCAGCACCAGCTGGAGGCTGGAGCTCACTCTTAAGCTCCAGCTTCTGGCTCCCCCCATGGGCACTATGGGAGAGACGTCATGACGTCTCTGCCATAGTTCAGTGGAGCAGCCAGGTGGACCAGAGGCAGTGGATGCAGGAGCGGGGCTTAAGTTAAGTATTGTTTTTTTTTTTTTTCCTGTGTAAGTGGCTTCACTATAGGGGGCATTACGCAGGTGGCATTATTTAGGGGGCTTTACTATTGGGGGCCCTACTACTGGGGGCATTACTATTGGGAGCACTACTACAGGGGGCATTACTATTGGGAGCACTACTACAGGGGGCATTACTAATGGGGGCATTGCATAGGGGCACTGCATAAAGGGCACCACTCCTTGGGGCACTGCATAAGGGACACTACCACTACTGTGGGTTCTGCATAAGGGGCACCACTACTGGGGGCAATTAATAAGGGGCATCACTGCTGGGGGCACTGCATAAGGGGGACTGCCACTACTGTGGGCACTGCATAAGGGGCACTACCACTGTGGGCACTGCATAAGGGGCACTACTACTACTGGTGGCACTGCATAATGAGTACTACCACTCCTGGGGGCACTGCATAAGGAGCTCCACTACTGGGGGCACTGCATAAGGGGCACAACTGCTGTGGGCATTGTATAAGGGGCACTACTACTGTGGGCATTGTGTATAAGGGGCACAAATGTGGACATTGTGTAAAAGGGGCACTGCTGTGTGTCATACATGAGTAAGGGACACTACTATGTGGTGTAATGTGAATCGGGTGAATCTAGATTGTGCTACTGTGTGGCGTAATTTTTATTTGAAATACTATTGTGTGGCCACGCCCCTTCTTTTTGAGACCATGCCCTCCCTTTAAAAAAAAAAAAAGCACCGTGGGGGGTGGTGAGTTCCACTACTTCTCTAGGACCATGTTAAGCACTGACAACATGAGACAACAAGGGCTTTACCTAGTGTCTCTTTATAGAGAGAAAAGGGGGTTACAGATATATCACCCATTCAGTGGAACAGGCGATATATCTATCAGTGTGTATGGATGGTTGTGGGACCGGTATGTGGAGGTGTGAATGATGGGAGACAGGTATCTGGAGGTGTAAATGATGTGGGTCAGGTATGTGGAGGTGTAAATGATGAACAGGTATGTGGAGGTGTAAATGATAAGGGACAGGTATGTAGCGTTCCCGCTAGGCTGTTTTAGCGGGGCGCGGCGCCCTGCCCTCCTTCTGGAGGGCAAAAAGCACCCTGCCCTCCAGGAGGAGGGCAAAAAGTGCCCTGCCCTAACAGCCTGCAGGAGCCGTTCTCACCCGCGGGACGCAGTGTCCCGCGTGTGGACAAACATGCGGTGACCCGGTCACCGCCGGAGAATAGACGCCGGGCTCATGCGCCCGGCATCTATTCTCCCTTTCTGCAGCGCTTGGGGGCTGCCCGGCATGTCCGTAAGCGCCGGGCACGCCCCCAAGTATGCCGAAAAGGGGACGCGTCTTATAGACACACCCCCTTTTCATAACCACGCCCCCTTTTTGGGCGCGCGCACTAGATTGCCCTCTCTAGCTCCGGCGCCCTGCCTGCCGCCGGAGCTAGAGGGAACACTAGGTATGTGGAGGTGTAAATGATGGGGACAGGTATGTGGAGGTATAAATGATGAGGAACAGGTATGTGGAGGTGTAAATGATGAGGGACAGGTATGTGGAGGTGTAAATGATGTGGAACAGGTATGTGGAGGTGTAAGTGATGAGGGACAGGTATGTTGAGTGTAAATGATGGGGGACAGGTATGTGGAGGTATAAATGATGTGGAACAGGTATGTAGAGGTGTAAATGATGAGGGACAGGTATGTGGAGGAGTAAATGATGAGGGACAGGTATGTGGAGATGTAAATGATGTGGGACAGGTACTTGGAGGTGTAAAGCTGGGTACACACTGGCAGATACAATGGCAAATCAATTGAGCGGTCAATGTATCTGCTGCCCGTCGGGCAGTGTGTACCCACGATATGTCGGTGAACGTCAGCGTTCACGACATATCACATTGGCTGTGCTGCACAGCCGATGGACAGATATTTCTGCAGACCAGTGGCGTAACTAGGGCAGGAAGAGCGGGGCACGTGCCCTGGGCACCATGGGACCGGCGGGGTGCGGGGGCCCCTCCACCGCTGGCCACGATACCGGCCCGCCCTAGTTAGCCAGTGTAGTGCCCACCGCAGTGTGTGCAGTCAGTACTGCACATTTACACAGGACCGGCGCTAAGCTTCCCAGCACTGGTCCTGTGCTGCACAGCTGAGCACCTTCCCTCCACCTAAGCGCTTGCCCAATAGCACCAGGAGGAGGGTGGCAGGCGGGTGGGCTCAGGCTGTGTTGACACACACATCGCCGCCAGTGCTGGCGGCGATGTGTGTGTTAACCAGCAGCCAATGAGAGTCAGATGACTCTCATTGGCTGCTGCTACTGCACACACATCACTGCCGAGGGGCAGCAATGTGTGTGTGAATCAGCAGCCAATGAGGTCAGACATACTCTCATTGGCTGCTGCTGCTGCACACACATCACCGCCAGTGCTGGCGGCGATGTGTGTGTTAAACAGCAGTCAATGAGCGTCAGATAGATGCTCATTGACTGCTGCAGCCCCAGCGCCCACTGCAAGTGCCGGCTCCCTTCCAGTTCCTACAGTGGGTAATGGGAGAGACGTCATGACATCATGACGTCTCTCCCATAATGCAGAGCGCGCCAGCCCGGGAGGACTGAAGTGCGGATGGCAGCGTGGATTCAGGTAAGAATTTTTACTTTATTTATTGTTTAATTTCAGTGTGTATTTATGGGGGGGAGGCTAAGGAGGGGACTACTACTGGGGGCACTGCTTCGGGGGGGGGGGTTTGGCGTGTTCCACTGCTGGGGACTACTACTGGGGGGGATACTACTGGGGGCACTGCTTCGGGGGGCAGCACGGGACCACTACTGAGGACTACTACTGGGGGGATACTACTGGCTGCACTGCAATGGGGGGACCACTACTAGGGTCTACTACAGGGGGTGGGACTATTACTAAAAAGGGGACTACTACTGGGAGCACTGCTTCGAGGGGGGGCACGGGACCACTACTGGGGTCTACTACAGGGGACACTGCATTAAGGGGGACTCCTACTGGGGCCACTATAAAGGGCACTGTGTAGGTGGGACTACTACTGGGGGCACTGCATTGGGGGGACCACTACTGGGGACTACTACTGGAGGGGACCACTACTATTGGGGGCATTGCATCAAGGGGACTCCTACTGGGGCACTATATAAGGAGCTTACTACTGGGAGCACTGCACAGGGGGGACCACTACAGGGGGCACTGAAAAGGGAGAACCACTACAGGGGGCAATGCATAGGGGGGACAACTTCTGGGGGCCTGCATAAGGGGGACAACTACTGGGGGCACTGTGTAAGGGGCACTACTGGGGGGCTGCATATGGGGGATCACTACTGGGGCACTGTATATGGGGAACTAATGGCGGGCTGCATAAGGGGGACCACTACTGGGGACTACTACTGGGGGGGACCCCTGCTATTGGGGGCACTGCATCATGGGGGGACTCCTACTGGGGCACTTTATAAGGGGCTTACTACTGGGGGCACTGCACAGGGGGCACTGAAAAGGGAGAACCACTACAGGGGGCACTGCATAGGGGGGACAACTACTGGGGGCACTGTATAAGGGGCACTACTGGGAGGCTGCATATGGGGGATCACTACTGGGGGCACTGTATAAGGGGAACTAATGGTGGGCTACATAAGGGGGACCACTTCAGGGGGAACTGTGTAAGGGGCACTGCATATGGGGGATCACTACTGGGGGCCTGGATAAGGTGAACTAATCCGGGGCTGCATAAAGGGGACCTCTACTGGGGGTACTGTATAAGGGGCACTACTGGGGTCCTGCATAAGAGGGACCACTACTGGGGGCATTGTATACTAGGGGTACTATATAAGGGGGACCACTACTAGGGGCACTGGATAGAGGAGACTGTATAAGGGGCACTGCATTAAGGTGCAAATGGAAAAATGTTCCCAGTGACAAGAAAGGGGTGTGTGTCATGTTGACACGCCCCATTTTTCAGTGGCCACGCCCCTTGTGACCACGCCCATGTTTTGCCGCACGCGCACATAGTGGTGGGGGGGGCTCCATTTTCAAATTTGCCCTGGGCTCCAAATACCCTAGTTACGCCACTGCTGCAGACATATCTGTCCATCGGCAAGTGTGTACGGGTGGTCATGCCCCCTGGTCGCCGGGACCCGCAGATGATGACCGTTCAGTGTGTATGAACGACCATCATCTGCAGATATATCTGTCAGGTGTGTACCCACCTTAAGAGAGTTTATGCTTATACAGTATAATCATTGCCCATGGAGGTGTTGTCATGCCAATTTATAATTCTAAACTCCAAATACTTAAACAAGAGAAGAAAATAAATTGGCTTTTGTGGCACACAATCAAGTTATTATTAATACATAACTATTATTGGTATTTATAATTAAAAAAATGATTGCTGTGACTATTATTTAAAACAAGGTAAATTAACATCTCAAAATAAAAGTGAATTTGATTTATTCCTTATATTTATTTACTAAAATGTAGTTATTTATAATAATCTTCATTTATTAGTTGTCACCACCTTAAATCTATGACTTTTGTTTGGGTGTTATATATAGTTATTATATAACAGTCTAGGTTTGTTCTATATAAACACTCAGGAAGATAAGTTGTAGTGAGTAAGACAGAAATAAGTCTGTAGTGTGTTTATTTTGTAGATAGGTTCCCATGTTATAATGACAGCTGCCTAATCTCATCAAAAAAGATAATTATATTATTAACTTTGAAACTCTATAATAGGAGAATCTATTAACCAACCTGAAAAGAAGCAGACTACCTATTTCAATATCAAAATGATTGAATTTATTCAAAATTATTAGAAAATAAGATGCCCTAGATTCAATGCACATGTACAGTGACTTCTTCAATGTCTAAAATAATACTTAAATAATATATTTTTTTAAAACATCTGTATTACAATATTCTATAGCTAGTGAGTAGTTCCAAGACTGCTATAAAGGAACAGATGTTTGCACCTTCTTATAAATGCTCTTTTAAATGACTCGGCTATCTTTGCCTTTATATATACTCAAAGGCCAATGCTTTGTTCTGAAGGCTATCAATATGCGATATAAGGAATTTTCTTCCAATCACTGTTAGTGAATGGCAGTGCTGCCTATAGTTTAATACTGTAAACTCCAACACATATATATTAATTTTATATTGAGCTAAGGCTTAGTAGCATATTCTAGTTTTTAAAGTCAATCTTATTGTGTATATAATGCTTTTACATTGGTTCAAGATACAAATATTATGCATTATAAACTCTTTAAAGCAGTCTTATTTCTTATGTTTGGTAGACTTCTTACCTCCATTAATTCCAGATCTTAATTCATATACAATATATAGTAACAAAGAAATCATTTTGTGTATTACTCTCCAACAAAATAAATTGTGCCATAAAATTAGACTGAAAATCATCACACATAGTAATTCTTTATGGAATTCTTCTAAGGCCAGGGAAGATTGCAGAGCTTAGGGCCTGATTCAGACCCACTCGCGAGCGGCTGTCCGCTCGCAAGTGGGTCGATGTTATGGACTGAGCATGCGCACGACGGAGGGAGCTCCGTCGTGCGCATGTGCCAGACGCGACGAGCGAAGGAAAGTCCTTCGCTCGTTGTGTCCGATCAAAGGGGGCGTGCTGTCAATGTTGATTGACAGCACGCCCCCTTTGGTGGGCGTGCCGGGGGCGTGCCTCCCTGACGGGGGCGTTCCCACGGGAACGCCTCCCGTCAGAAGCCGGCCCACTGACATCACTAGTGATGTCAGTGGGAGTGATTTTGGCTCTGATAGAGCCAAAATCACTCCGGAGCTTGCGGTTGAAAACCTCAACCGCAGGCTCCGGCTCGCAATTTCGATGGTCGCGATGGTCTCGACCATCGCGGCCATTACAAAGCACGCTCGTATAGCCTGTGGGTGGTGACCCACAGCTATACGAGCGTCCAGGAGGACGCTCCATGAAAATGGAGCCCGGCCCTCATTCAGAGCGTGCGCTCTGCTCAGAGCGTACGGCTCTGAATGAGGGCCTTAGTTTGTAGATAGGGATAGCCAAAGGTAAATAGAAAGGAGAATATGTTATTAGGATCTGTACAAGTCTCAATAATCAGATCTCATCTTATTGTGTTAGTCCAATGCTGACCATCTCCCTAACTGATATGTCCCTCTATGGCCCCTGACAATTCTTATTATTGATATGTCCCTCTATGGCCCCTGACTCCCTATTACTGATCGGTCTATCTGTGGCTTCTGACAATTCCTATTACTCATAGGTCCCTATATGGCTTCTGACAATTCCAATTACTGATATGTCCCTTGACCATCCCTATTACTGATATGTCCCTCTGTGGCCGCTGACCATCTCTATTACTGAATTACTGATCTGTCCCTCTGTGGCCGCTGACCATCCCTATTACTGATCTGTCCCTCTGTGGCTGCTGACCATCCCTATTACTGATACGTTCCTCTGTGGCCTTTGACCATCCCTATTACTAATCTGTCCCTCTGTGGCCACTGACTATCCCTATTACTGAATTACTGATCTGTCCCTTTGTGGCCACTGACCATCCCTATTACTGAAATGTTCCTCTGTGGCTGCTGACCATCCCTATTAGTGATATGCCCCTCTGTGGCCACTGACCATCCCTTTTACTGAAATGTCCCTCTGTGGCTGCTGACCATCCCTATTAGTGATATGCCCCTCTGTGGCTGACCATCCCTATTACTGAACTGTCCCTCTGTGGCTGCTGATCATCCCTATTAGTGATATGCCCTTCTGTGGCTGCCTACCATCCCTTACTGATACGGTATGTCCCTATGTGGCCACTGACCATCTCTATTACTGATCTGTCTATCTGTGGCCGCTGACCATCCCTATTACTGATATGTCCCTCTGTGGCTGCTGACCATCTCTTACTGATATGTCCATCTGTGGCTGCTGAACATCCCTATTACTGATCTGTCCCTCTCTGGCCACTGTCCATCCCTATTACTGATCTGTCCCTCTGTGGCCACTGACCATTCCTATTACTGATATGTCCCTCTGTGGTTTATTTGTGGAATCTACCAATAAAAAGTGAACAAAACCCAAACACACATATATTAAGATTACTTAAAACATTTTATCCGTGGTAAATCTGTAGATTTAATCCACACCTTGTAATAATGGATAAGGTTCTAGGCTCCCAGACAAGATCTAGGCTACTTGGAAATACAGGAGAACAAATCAAGACATTAATTTTGCACATGTCCGCATTGTAAATAGTGGCTACACGATCTATAATATATAGTACTTCACCATATGGACACTAACACTTATAAGCATCTGATTAGAAGCAGACTCTAGATGGCTGCTCACAAGTACTTATGAAAGGGTAAAGAAAAATGATTGCACATCTTTCAAAAGTTTTATTTTTTTACCATATTATTTTGATATATTGTATGTTTGAAGACGGATACACTGATCATTTTGTATAAGTTTAAATATATGTTTGGTGCATTTTAATTAGCAAAATTTATCCCTATTGCTCTTACAATCTTATATCCACTATGAATGTGTTAATATTTCAGTACAGTATTCCTTTAGCAGATTGCCGTACTGACAAGACTTTTAAAATACTGTGCATTTACTGCTAGTTAAAGTCTGTAACGTTCACTTTAATGATCTAGATATAGAATCACCCAGTCACCTTAACAAAGAACACCGGAATTTAATTGGGAGATAATTTATAAAAAAGATTACGAATTACATCCAGCAAAATGAAACATAACACTTTTTATGTCTGCAGAGCTAATGCTTTTGATATACTTTGTTTTTTACTCCTCTTTAATTGTTTCCACGATTTTCTTGCTTTCTGACATGTTATTAATCATCTACAGAAGAATAAAAAGGAGGGATGTAATTCTTATAATAAAAAGTCTATTGCACAGTTATCTACATAGAGACAACAGCCTATTCTTGAAAATGGATATGTTATCTTAAATTCTACACAATTAACCTTTTGTTTGCACCTTCTTGAATGAAACTAGCGGATGAGTCTCATGGAAGAAAATTATACTACCGTGTCTTTTCTCGTGTTCTATTGTGTAACTGGCACTGACGTACCTTTTGTCTCCTTTTAGCCTCCATTTTAAGTAATGTAAATTATTATAGTTTATAGGAAGAGCTGAGAAAAATCCTCATTAGGAAGTTGATCACAGTGCAGTCTATAGTAAATGTCTGTTCTTGTGGTTAGATACTAATTGCACCTTTTCTTATTAATATGGCAGCTATAGTAGCATAGGCTGACACATTGAGATCCCTATTTGGATTTCGGTTCCACCTACAAAAATATGGACTAACGCAACCATCTCCTCAAATACAAGCTTAAACTTTCTTTCTGATGGTCAAGTACAAGTGTAATTGTCTTGGAAAGTAGCTTTATTAAAATTGTATAATAAGTGTATTGGATATTTGTATATGTTCTAGATTTGTAGACTATATCTACTAGGTTAACAGAATGTTTTTGAAAACTTGTGTATTAGAAGTTACAATACATCCCCTAAAGTTAATTATTTTGAATGTTAGGAGTCTTGTTTTGAGAACTGAATTAAAGCACAAGTCCTACAGTCCTGTGCTTTTATATGGTTGTAGAGTCTCAGCAACTTTTGCTATTTATTTGATTTACAGCAGGGACGGACTGGGGCTGTAATTCAGCCCGGCTTCCCTTACTGCCCACAAGCACAAAAAAGAAGTGTGGCCACATCTCAAGGGGGCGTGTCGCAAGTCCGGGGGCATGGGTTTGTGCCATAAACTGTCTCTTTGCATGTTGGCTGTTGCAGAGCAGCGGGAGGTGGGGCTGCTCAGCCAGGCTTTCATGGTTCCAGACTGGTCCATTAGCAGGCCATTGGACCTTCTGGCATATGCCAGGAGGCCAGTCCGGCCCTGATTTAAAGTAGGGAGTGCATTATCCCATGTATAGAATTCTGTGAAATCCAGGCTCTTACCTATACTGTATATCTTTTTATTTGCTTTAAAAAAACAAACAAACAGTGTGTTGATTTACTATTCAGATAGTCTAGTGTGTTTCTTTCTAATGAGCCGATTTAGATCATAAACCTGGCCTGCTTTTACTAAGTATCCAAAGGTTTTCAAGGTCATTTTGTTTTCATCTATGTAATGCATTCCAGTATCCCATTTTAATGTTTATCTACATTGCAGTACATTCTGTAGCCTAATAAATTAGTCATTGATTTAATCACTGTGACACAATTGCTATTGTTTGTGATCCCCCTTTTTTCCTCTTCCGTCTTTGATTACAGTAATCTGCATTTCATCTGTAGCTTAACCATCGCTTTTGTTTAATGCATGTCAGATACTGAGAAAGCTGTCATTCGTAGGCTGAAGAGTAAATTGTAAAAAGAAGTCAAGCTTAAATGGGAGCTAAAAACATCTATTTGTAAAAGTAGAAACATGTAATGGTTATAGATCGCCTAAAATTACAAACAGTTAAGTAATGAGATATTTTCTGCAATCAATATCTTAACAACAGCTACAAATTAATTCCAATGTCCAATTTTCATTACAGTAATGATTATAAAAATCTGTTCATTCTAAGCACATTGGTAACACAATGAGATTTAGAAACCATTTTTTATTAAATGTATAATTAATAGTAATATTATATTCAAGACAAAATATTCCTTTGTTTACTATATATTACATCAAGGACGGATGTATTAAGAATGGACAGAACTAAGAAAATACTGGAGTTGAGGACCAATCAAACCAAATGCTGTTCTCTTTGAATCACTAGTTAAAGTTTCTATAATTGAAATGAACAGCCTAGCCATCCTTACATGTAGAAATTTTGAATGGTTCCCCTGCACTCAGCTGCTACCCGCAAAACAGACTCAATTCACATATAAAACCTGCTTCTAAAATAATGAAAACAGAAGTCTATTTTGCATGCATTTTCAATATGTACATTATAATCCATCCAACACAGTCATGGTGCATCTGCTAGTAAGATGGTTCTAACTCAATAAGAGCACCAACATTGGGTCACATATATGACTTTATTTGTATTTTTTAATTGCCAAAAAAACAAATCAGCAGTTACCATCAAACCCTATTGTAGGTAATAATCCATGGAATGTCCAACACATAAAGGGACAGTTGCAGAACTCTTCAAACAATTCTACAAAAAAGCAATTGCTTAATCAGTTCACAACTGGAAAATTTTGAAGTCCTCCCCTATCATCTTTATTATTTTAAAAGTGTTATATTTGAATTGGTTCTCTTTTGCTTGGTAAGTAAACTCCACCCCTAATGTGCACCCTTTACCAAGTATAAGGTGATTAAGCAGTATGTCTTTTTGTGGTATTATTTTGGACGGAACTCTTGGGATGGCTGAAATTTCCTCCCATTGGTTTGATTTAGCTTCTTGCTATACATTTAAAAATACAACAATGTAAAAGTGATATATGTAGCTTAAAGTTGTTATAGTGATTGATTAGTTGGCCATTCTATTAGCTTAGAAGTGGTGGTGGGCCTTTTTTGCTGGCTGGTACAGTATATGTATTTAAAGTAAATCACACTATTAATGTGCATATTTTGACAGTTACAAATTAATTGAGCAATCTGGTTTTTTTTTTGTAGTTGTGTTCAGGAAGTCCAACACATTACAGCAGCATTGTTCAAGATGGCACGAGGAAGTAGACCATTCCATTAAACACGTAGTAATTGAGTAAGATACACCTGTTGTTATTTATTATGATTGTATAGTTCGTGTTTTGGTATTACAGTTGTTTATTCTGAGTATATATTTTTTTAATTTTATACAACTTTATCTGATACTGTTTTTTCAGATTGTTACTGTGAATTCTGAATTATTTGAAAGTATCCAATATGTTGCCATTTTGAAACCTGATTTTATGTCTGAATCTATTCGTGAACTCTGAATAAAAAAACTACATTTACCTTTATAGCTCACTGGACTGAAGCAGTAAAATCTGTTCCTTTGCTTATTTTTTATAAGGATATTACCAATAAGTTTATTATATTGAAACCCACTCTCCAAACTAAGGGTTTTGTAAAGACTTTGATGTATTATTAGGTGGTTGTTACTGCGCCAAAGGTAATTTATTTCTATATATAGGGTTCTATACTATCTCCCATGCTTTTTGCAGTATACATGCTACCATTGGTTGAAATACTCAGACATCATGACCTGGTCTACCACTGCTATGCAGATGATGCACAACTGTACCTGTCCTTTGCTCCAGGTACAAAGGACCCCATAACAACCCTAAATGGCTGCCTAGCTGAGCTTCAGGAGTGGATGAGTGCCAGTTGGCTGCGACTGAACCTTGATTAAACAGAGGTCCTTATGATAGGTCACAAGTCAGGGCTACAGCATAGCCAACCAACAGGACTTACACTTGGGGGATCAGAATGACAAAACACTGAACATGTGTGGAATCTTGGTGTTGTTCTGGATAGTGGCTTGACACTTAAACATCAGGTATCAGCCACAATGAAATCCTCATTCTTTCATCTGAGGAACATTTCCAGAATCAAGCACTTAATTCCCTCAGAAGATCTGCCCAAAGTCATACATGCATTTATATCATCACGCCTAGACTACTGCAACGCCCTCTACCTTGGACTCCCAGCAAAAGAATTGCACAGCTTGTAGATGGTACAAAACACAGCTGCCAGGCTATTAACCAACCAACCCCATTCCAGCCAAATAACACCCACTCTCTACTCCCTTCACTTTCTGCCTGTCAGATCGCGATTTTTTTTCAAGGTTGGATTACTAACTTACAAAGCCCTACATGACCATGGCCCAAGCTACCTAAAGAAGCTTCTGAATCCTTACTGTCCCACTCAATTACTGTGATCCGTTGACAAAGGACTATTAACAGCACCTAGAATCTCCCGGAATTCGTCTGGGGGTTGAGCTTTCAGTTTTGGGGCTCCAACCTTATGGAACTCACTTCCCCGCACAGTTCGAGAGGCCTCTACTTTAGAATCCTTAAAAAATAGACTCAAGACTTACCTTACCTCTTCACCCAAGCATTTCACTAATGTCCCTTGTTTAAACTTATTTTGTACTGTACCGGCAAATGTAAAGCACTTTGAGTCCTTTAGGAGAAAAGCGCTATATAAATAAAATTATTATTATTATATGCTGTTGGAACTGATCAGGAAGCTCTTCACCCTCCAATGGCTGCAGTTTTGTGTCACTCTTTAAATTACAGCTAAACCTGGCAATAAAATGAATCTTTTGTGATAATATTACAATGTAATATTGTATTTTGTTACATCCATGAAATATGAACTTGAGCCTGAAATGTATGCCTTCTAATTGTTCTTTTTAATATGGGTGGTGTGATTTTTTTTAAGATAAATAATGAGATCTTCACTGTTTGAAGGACACCACAATTAAGCTTATTAAGAATTGGTGTTGCCAAAGGTTCATTTTAAATGGGTCTTAAATTTCCTCTCTATTGGGTCTGAAACAATAAGTGTTTTGAAGCAAACATTTTTAGGCTTATGTTTTATTTTTTTGTATAATTCTATCTAAAAATAAGAATGATATTTATTGGGGCTAATGGTGCTCTTTGTACAGTGGGAGCCTTAGTTTGCTATTAGTCTGGTTTTACTGTTCAGCCTAAATACATAAAAAAAACATCTCTCAATCTGTTTTGCAGCACATTTTTAAAAGTAAGATTGAATCGTAGTATATGTAAAGTCCGAATTACAGATGCGTAGAGAGTTGCAATTTAGAAGGTAAGTTATCATACAGTAGAACGTGTAGGGAAACAATATTTGTAAACTGGCCATTTGAACAAATCCGGGATATCAGCTGTGGACTTATGAACAAGGAATTATTTTTAAACATTAGGTCCCTAAATGTGGAGATTTGAATGCAGATAAAAGGAGATTAAAGGGGAGATGTAATCAAGTGCATTTGATCAAAATAATTTATATTCATCAATATTGCCTCAGGATTTAAAGCTGCAATTTTCTTTGTAAAGAGTTAACTTGATTTGTTCAGTTGGAAAATCTAATATTCCAACACAATATGCTGGGGTTTGCCTGTAAAAAAAAAAAAAAAAAAAATCACAGTTTTAAATTCCAACTCAAAAATGGAAGAAAACCCCTTAGTTGGTCAAAAATAAAGTATTGGAAGAGAATGGTTCCCCTTCCACGCATCTTCCCTTACCACTGAACATAATTTAAATTCATATAGTTATACAGTATTGCCTTTTTTTAAAAAAAAAAAACATTTCTTGTATTCATCAGAGCAATAATACATTACACATATATCATAAAACAAAATAAATAATAAATAGAACAAAGACCCATTAAGGGTATCAATATGTAAATAATACAATATAATTACAAAAAAATATTTCCATCAAAAGACAAAACCAAAAATGGCACATATTATCCAAAGCAGTCTAAACATGGCAAGCACACCCCCTTAAAAATTTACCAAGAAAATAAAACAGGGGAAAGGAGACCCAAAAAGAAATAGATCCCACCTCAGCCTGTAACAGGCAAAGAAATGAGGGGATCTTACAGTAAAATCCGGGTTTCATACCAAGAAGTACTACGGAAACACAAATATATTTGGCGTCTTAAGGCCAACGTAAAGGAGTATATAAAACCTTCCCACAGCTGGAAAAAAGAAGCTGTCTTAGTCTCCTTATGCAGAGCGGTCTCTAGCCAATCCATTTGGAAAACAAAAAATAACTTAGCCCGGAATACAGAAACAGATGGGGGATCTGCATGGGTCCACATCTGTAATATACATTTACGAGCCACCGCTGATATAATGAATAATAATTTTTTACTATCTCCCCTACCCGAAACAGACAGTGGCAGAATACCCAAAATTTCCCACTCTGCCGATAGCAGAAGATAATTAACTAGACACCTGGATACAAATCTGCTGACCGATGACCAAAATCTACATACAGTATAAGGGAACAATCCCACATACAATGTATAAAGGTTGTGCCCCTCACTTAGCCCATAAATTAGTATCGGACAAATCCATCAGGAACCTGCGGTGGGGGGGATAGATACCCATTGTGATAAATGTTATAGAACATTTCTCTATACATGCTGGATGAGAGCACTGATTGAGAATAAAGGAATGAGTGTAACAGGCTTTCCATGGTAATATGGGGGAATACAGTACACCAGGTAGATAACCCTGTAGATATTTTAGAATGATCTAAAGGAACTTGAAGAATTTTATAATGGAGAAAAATTGCCCCACGTCCAACCATAGGTCTAGCTAATAATAGATCCAAAGAGTTGGACCAATCTTCTGAGGAAAGAGACCGTATCATGGAACTCACATAATGTTGCGCCTGATATAACGCCAGAGAGTGGGATTGAGGTAAACCATATTTATCCACTAATTCCGCCACTCGATAGGGCCGACAGCTTTCAGTGTCAACCAATGCTCGGACATAAGGAATCCCCCTGTCAGATCATGATGAGAAAGGCACAGAAGCCTCCCCATTTTGAAACTCAGGATTTAATAGTAATGGGAGAAAAAGAGAATTTAAATTCCTTTGTTTTCTTGTAAAGTGCCAAACTCGCCACGCAGCCATCAGCAGGGGGTTATTAATAATAACCTCAGATAATTCTTGTTTATGGGAATGCAGGACCACCAGAAGGTGCTGATCAGATAAGAAAGACTGATCCAGCTTTGAATCAGTATATAGGTCCATCTGTGCATCCAGTCCCGTATGTATCTCAAAATTCCAGCATGACTATATAATTTTAAATTGGGTAAGTTAACCCCCCATTAGCCTGGGTTTGTTGGAGCTTCAGCAAACCAATTCGAAGACGTTTATTCCTCCAGATAAAGTCACAAAATCTTTTATATAAAAACTTTTCATCCACCTGTGAGAGCAGAATTGGCAACATCTGTAAGAGGTAGAGGAGTTTAGGGAAGGAGATAATTTTTAATAAATGAATCCTTCCTAAATAGGACAAAATAAGGTGACGCCATCGGGACAATTCACCCACTACATCTCGGATAAGTGACCTCACATTAAGATCATATAAGTCCCCAATGTAACATGGTATTTCAATCCCCAAAAATGTAAGGGAAGTAGTAGCCCACACCACTGGATAAGAGTCACCCCAGTGTGGCTTTACAATGGATCCCAAATACAGCGCTTCTGACTTATCTGAATTACTACTAAATCCAGAAACTTTAGCATAATTTGACAATTTATCAAAGATTTTGGGTAAGGTCTGTTCTGAATCTGAAATATAAAGTAATAAATCATCAGCAAAGGCTTGGACTTTAAGCTCCTGGGAACCCACCAGAATACCTTTAAAATCTGACCAGGAGTGGATAATGCGCAGTAATGGGTCCAAAGCTATATTGAATAACAATGGCGATAGAGGACATCCTTGTCGAGTACCCCTCGTCATTGTAATGGGGAAACTACAGGTGCCATTAATTATCAAGGTAGTGACTGGCGAACAATATAAAAAGCTAAACAGATTAGAGAAGGGTCCACCAAAATCACGTACATCAAAGATTTTAAGCAAACCGTGACCGTGTGTCAAATGCCTTTTCCGCATCTAAACACAAAAGCATTGCTCCCAAAGGGGATGGGGAAAGTGAGTGAGACACAATAGTTGCCAGAGCCGTCCTAACCCCTTTTACCAAAAATCTACCACATGTGAATCCCAACTGATGGTGTGTTAGGATACAAGGTAAAAATTGAGGCGATTGGCCATTATTTTGGTCAATATTTTAAAATCCTGATTCAAAAGGCCTATAGGATGTAAACAATTCTGGATTTATAGAAGGATTCAGTATAACTATAGCGTATGATTTATTAAAATTTGGATAATGCAGGTGGCCCTTTAATGTACCCTGATACAGAGTAGTGAGAAATGGGACTAATTGTGGCTGTAACATCTTATAATACTCCCCTGGAAAACCATCAGGGCCAGGAGATTTATTATTATGGAGATGGGAAATGACCTCAGAGATCTTAATCTCTGTAATATCCTGAGTCAAAATATCTTTCTGGGCAGAAGTAAGTTTCGGAAGCCTCGCCTCATTCAGCAGGTCCCAAAGTAAACCAGGAAGTTCAGGAGGGGCCCAATACAAAGACTCATAATAACGCTGAAATGTGGATACTATATCAGAAGTGGATACCACATGGGCAGATGTGGTAGGGTTACTTAATGCCCTAATAGATTGACAAGGACGTTGCAATTTCGCCATATTAGCTAATAAACGCCCAGATCTATTGCCCCATCTATAATAACAATTTTTTGCATAATCTGTTTGGGTCCGAGCATTGGTCAACAGGAAACTTTCCAGCAATTGACGATGTTGTTTATAAACCTCTAAATTGTTATCAGAGGGGTCAGTCTCATAGGTAACATAAGCTGTATGCATAGCACTATGTAAGGCATAAGATTTTCTGCGGTATTCCCGTATCCTCTCAGTTTGATAAGCCAGAATATGGCCCCTCATCACCGCTTTTGAAGTTTCCCAAAAGAGGACAGAGTCCTCCCAATGTTCCAGATTGTCGTCAACAAATTCCATCCATTTGGAATGAAGCTATTGTTTAAAGTGGTCAGATTGGCCAAGAAAATACGGGGATCTCCAAAACCCACACGACAATCCAGAAAACCTAGTCTGAATATCCAAAGAAACCAGAGCGTGATCTGATATGACTATACTATGAATATCACAGGAGAGTACCGAGGGAATCAATCTATCATCTACCGGTAAATAATTGAGTCAGGAAAAAGACCTGTGTACCCGAGAGTGATAAGAGTGGGACTTGCCAGTAGGGTTGAGGAGTCTCCATATATCACACAAAGCATGGAGTGAGATTAGTAAACCAATGCCACACAGTCCCGAAGGTGTTAAAGAAGATGAGGAGCTGGAGTGATCAAGTGTCTCATTAGCTACACTATTAAAATCTTCCCCCACCAGCAGGTACGGAGTGGGACGGCCTAAAAGTAAATTAGAAATTGCACGAAAAAAATCCAAATTAGGACAATTAGGGGCATATATAGTGAGGAGAGTGTAAGGTTCATCTCATATAAGCACATCAACAAAATGCTCTGGATCACATTCTGAACTAATAATAGAATAATCTAAATGTTTGTGAAACACTATAGCCACACCTTTCTTTTTGGTAACAAAGGTAGACAAGTCACACTCCTTAATCCAGGAGCTGCGCAAACAAGGTTGCCCAATATGTCTCCTGTAAAAATGCGATATCCGATCCCAAAAGTTTAAGATGTGTAGCCACCCTTCTACGCTTAATAGGAGAATTCAACCCATGTACATTCCAGGAGACAATGTGGATAGAATAGTATATCAAGTATTTGACCCCGTTGGACTAGCAGATCTAGTAGATAGAGAGTGCACATATATTTTGGCTTTGTTGACTTGAAATCATCGAACATGCGGATTACTCCATCTACAGTATCTTTCATTTTTGCGGGGAATAATAGAGTGAATTGAATGTGGTTATCAAAAAGTATTTTACATAGTGGAGAGAATTCTTTCCTCTTCTGAGACACTGTGGCCATAAAAATCCTGAAAAAACAAAAGTTTGTGGCCATCAGTAATCGGGGAGCCCTGACATCTATAGGAGCAAAGCACCAAAGCCTTATCTCTGAAGTTAAGATATTTAGCTATTACTGGGCATGACCTAGAATCACTTTCAGGTCCCAACCGATGTGCCTGTTCAGTAATCATAGGAGGGGACACCTGAGTTATGCCTAGGGCATTATTGAGATCATTTTGTAAATAGTCAATCAAGGTGAACCCCTTCACAGTTTCAGGGATACCCAAAAACCAGAGATTATTACGTCGATTTCTATTCTCCATGTCATGTATCTTATCTAGGAGAGCCTTAATAGTATCCCCTTGAGAGGTGGAAGATGACTGGAGGGATGACACAACGTCTTCCACATTGCTTGTACGTTGTTCTACTGCATCAAATGTCTTTGTATGAGACTCTAATTGTGAAACCACTGACATAAGGGTCAAACTGAATTCTTTGAATTGTTGCTCCATAAGGGGCTTAATAACCAATAATATCTCCTGGGCCACTGCTGTAACTGATGGGGCAGCCAAAGCCACCAAATGCTGAGTATCCCCACCCAAGGCCAAAGAGGGAAATAACGGGGGAGTGATGGAAGGGCCAGGAGAATTAGAGGGGGAAGACATCATGATAGTAGACGGCTTTGCCGGAGAGGCAGTGCCCTTCACGGACTTTCTGGTCATATTGAAATATTTGTGCATACCCAAGATAACTGCAATAGAAAAAATACAGATTGTAGAGGGACTACAACATACAATCAAATATAAAACATACTTAGCGATAGAGACAGTACCTTAAAATAAAAATTTGGCACAAAAAATAGGTAACAATACAGAGTATTTAATACTATTTAAATAACGTCTAATATTAAGTGGGTAGGCAGTCCCAAACTTTTGCGGTCCTTAAATACAAAAAAAATAAAAAAATAACCCAGCTAAATCCCAAAATAGGCCAGTTGTTGAGAGCAAAAAAATGAATTGCAACACTCGCCACTATGTGCCAGCAATATCACAATAATCCAGTGGTTCCCAAACATTTTTTAATCACGGCACCCCAGTGTATCAGCATTGTTTTCACGGCACCCCTAAGCTAAATGTTTGTTATTGAAAAATTCAGAAAAAAATGTAGTGAAGTAGTAAATAGATGTAAATTGTGCTTACCTATCATCCTTAGGTTCAGTTATGTGATGGTGAATAGGTTTGCACTTCTATTTGTCCACATATTTACGTTACATTGACCATAAATAATTTGATTTGGTGCTGGACCACCAACCTGAGGCAAGTGTTCCGAGGCACCCCAGGGTGACGCTTCGCACAGTTTGGGAACCACTGCTAATCAATACAAACTACAGAAAATTGAATATACACTATATCCTATATAGGGAATTCCAAATGCAAAGGGGGGAAAGGCAGCAGTATAGTAGTATATGTAGTCACAGCAGCCACACTGGCAGTCCCATATATAGGAGCAAGTAGTTGTCTTGAATTATGGCACCTCACATTACTGTTTTTAAATACAAAAACAGCCCTGGATTCAGCAGCAAAAAAAAAAAGGGGGGGGGAAGAGGTAGGGTGGATAGCAGAGACTAGGGATGGGAAAATGCAATCGAGAGGGAAGGGAATATACACAAGGAGGGTAAGAAGCCAAGAAAAAAAATAAAAATAAAATAATCTTCAATTATAGTAAAAGAAAAGAGGGTGACAAGGTATTGCGAAGGAACTTCCCAGGTACTGGTTCACTCGTCCAGCAGATCCCCCAGACGCCAGACCACGCAGTGATGTCAGCAGTATATAGGCAGGTGATCAGCAAGGAGCAAGATGTTAGGATCTGCAGAGATCAGATCCCCAATAAAATTAACCACCCAAGCTGGATCACAGCAACGGGGATGTCGTCGCAGGAACCGCACCACCAGAAAGGTTCAAGCGAGTCCAGAGGTCAGCAGCAATCGTGGATCTTCTCCGATCCACTGTGACAAGGGATGACAAGGCAGGCTCAGAGGAAGCAGGTGAAGGGGAGGGAGCCCAGACGGACCAAACATACATCTAGTCACGCACCACCACCTGAATCGGCAGACACCCAGCCGGCAACAACGGCAGTCCAGCAGGGTGAAGAATCAACAA
The DNA here is from genome assembly GCA_031769625.1 of Taudactylus pleione. Taxonomy (NCBI): domain Eukaryota; kingdom Metazoa; phylum Chordata; class Amphibia; order Anura; family Myobatrachidae; genus Taudactylus; species Taudactylus pleione. The sequence goes on along the minus strand of JAUIMM010000148.1, from coordinate 6,034,801 downwards.
CGTCCACCAGGTATTACTATTATTATTATCCTGTCACTCTCCCGTGGTCACTCCGTCAGAGAGACTCCAGCCGAGGCACCAGCAGGGTAGAAAGACAGCAAAACCAGCCTCCGGTAAGCTGACTTGTAGAAGGCAGACATAAATTCAGGGGACATCCATCTGATAGGGAACCCACCGGAAGTCTGTATTGCCTATTTTAACTACTATACATTATTGTTCCAATTAATTACTCAATAGTGGTATTCATTATATACCACAAACATTTCCATTAACACAAAAATATTAAGGGAACCAGAGAGTAAGAGATATATTTACTAAAGGTTGATTTTAATTGATTCAAAATTGATCAACATCAATGTTGTGTTTCTGGCCCTAAAAGAATAATCGGCTTATGCTACCACATCCACTGCTAGCAGCCAATCCACCACCCCACCAACCTCTGCTCCCAACACTCCCTCTAGGGCCAGTATACATACACATGGTAGTTAGTCTATAGACCAAGGCAAGGGCAGACATAAAAGCCAGCCATAAGAATTTTTCTTTATTATGTGAATGCTACATTTTGTTAATCACATTTTTCAGTTTAGTAAAAAAATGTTTTCTTAAATGTACATTTTGACTGTTTTTACTTACAAAATTAACTAGCATGTGTGTGTATATATTTGGCAAACAATAGTGATTATTAAAAAATGGGTTGTATTTTATTTATTGTCCACAGATAAAAAATTCTTATTGAAATGCTGTACTGTAGTTTTACAGCCCCCCCAAAAACCACCTATTTTTTTAAGTGTGCAATATAACCAAACTTACCATAAGCATTTTTATAACAAATATATGCCAACACATTACATAGGAAAATGTTAGTACCCTCTGTAATTACAACAAATACAAAAATATATAATACAACCATCCCTGGGTAACATATCACCATTTACAGATTTATAATATCACAAGTACTGGCATATTATTCTTTCACGAACCTCATTCCCCCATTGAGTATTTACAATATCCTGAGACGGTGATGGCTCAGAAGTCTCCTCACTGTATGCCTCTATGTCCCCATTATCAGACCTATGTCCAAGGGCAATGTTGTGTAGCATACAGCAGGCAGTAATGAGGTCACAAACTTTCTATGAATATAGAAGAATTCCCGCTGACAGCGGACTCTGCTCTTCAAAAGTCCAAAGGTGCGCTCTATAGTGATGCGTGTAGCAATGTGAGAAGCATTGTATTTATGTTGAGCCACACCACATAGATTAGGAAGAGGTGTCATGAACCAGGTTTGACACCCATATCCCGAATCACGTGGGAACTTAAAGAGGGGGATAACATTATAAAATGAACTGTTTAGCCTTTACATTGAATACATAAAACACCATCCAAGTTTAAGGTTGCACTTAAACAACACAAGGTTAACTTGTAATCTATTTAAAGACGCATCACAGGAAGGGTATTTAGATGGCCAAATATTAATCCCAACACACATGCAGTAAATAAAAACATAAAGTATATGTGAAGAAGATTATCTGTTTCACTTTAAATACTCACTTGTAAGGGGCCATGCAGTCACAAACTTGCATACAGCTGCTATAGCAGAAAAAAATTATGTTATGAAAAGCAAGTACTACATACCTACTAGCCAGCCCTCCGGCATGTCTCTACCTTCTCCAATAGGGATGACTGGCGTAGGATATAGGGATCATGACAAGATCCTGGATAACCTGAAACCACACTGAGAATTCACAGGTGAACATCACAGAGCACCTGCACATTCAGGGAGTAGTAGTGAGGACATTTGGAAATCCTGTGAGCCTATAGAAGTTGATCTTCAGGTCCTGCCACTCTGACTCATAACTGGGAAAAAAGATATGTGTACGCCATATTTTACTTTAAGGAACATTATACTTGAGTTAAATGCCTGGAAAAAGTGGTCTGTGTAATCCCCAACACCCTACAGCTGTAGACTGAAAGGGGCCTGTTGCAAAACTCTGCAGGGCACACAATATTTATGAAGGCCAGACACTGCATAGTTACTGCCAGAAAAAGGTTCTAAATCATCTCTCATGTGCTTATATAAGTTCAGGAGGTTTGCGTGGTTCAGCCTGAAAAGCTGCACAACCTTCAGATCAGAGAGGGAGACCAGGCCTATCTGTAATCTATCTGTAATCTAGGTTTGTCTGGCATGTACATTAATGGGCCGCTGGATCTGGTGATGCTCCTGCGCCCTCCTCCTGCATTACTCCTCAATAGTCAGGAGCCCAGACATGTACAGCTCATAGGAGTTCAGAAAATTCACCATTACTACACCCACACAGGTGAAATGGAGGTAGGCATGGGTTATATAGGGGTTTGATTAGTGTTAATGGCCATCTTCTGTGTTAATGGGCCTCAGTTGTTGATTTACAGTAAAGGCGCACATTAAACTCGCCGTCCTGGGATCAGTCTACTATTTCATGAGTTCATTCTGTGTGAGACATGACGCCTTTTACATCCGGAGAGTTGTATGTTTTACATGGGCAACATCTGGATGGCGTGTTTTGCCGGTGAGAGAATGGTTGTTGCGAGTTTGATGTGAGTTTACATGTTCTCGAAGCCTATTACAAGTTGCATTTGATGGTTTCCATTCCATTATTTCACCATCTATCCAACATCCATTGTACAACCTATGCTGTCCTTTTTATATTGCTAGGCTTCCCATAATTTGGAGGTTAAACCTGGGGACACCAATTTGATCATAACAAGCATCACATAAATTATTTTCGGTTCCAAATAAGGGGGAACAGTTATTGGAAATTTATTTCCCACTTACAGTATCTTATAATTTCGATACTTAAGGGGTGAGAATTATGGGAAAATATGTATTGTCACTATTGATTATCCTGATAAAATATGGGACAATTGCTTTAAAAGGAACATTTCTAAATATGGGACTCAAGCTCATTGTGCCAGTCCCTCAACCAATCCCAAACCAGTTGTGTAGTAGGGGAGACTAGGCAAAGCTATTCCCAGATATATACCTGTAGTATTGTTTATTATTACTAATACAGTACTATTTGTATATGTATTTTGAAAATTCAATGTCACTACACTGCGTGAAGAATATGTTAACAACACCAATCAAACTATTTTTTTTTTATAAAACACTAAATAATTTGTCTTGTGAATTCTGTTGATAAGAAAATAATTATTATAATAAACATTTTTATTGCTGCTATTTGGTGAGTGTCAGGGACATTTTTTCGATTTTGGAACTCCTTGTGAATCTGTTTCTTATGTGACTTCACACATTATATGAGACAAACTGGCAATTGATTCTGAGACTTTATTTACCATAAGAGTGAAGAGAGTTACATGTATTTCAGAGACTTATATAAATCATACTTAATTAAAACCAAGAAAGAAATTTCACAGTGCTGATATCAGGCATATAATAATGTAATCACTTACAGGAGATAAAAAATAGAAAACTATTTATTAGCTAATGGAGGGATACAGTATGTGTACCTCAAATGTAAATTATGCACAATACATATGGAAGAACTTTAAAGAAATGAAGGCTAAATACAACAGTCATACTAGCATCGAAAAAGACACTATTAAATCATCACTTTCATGTGTCTCCTAATATGTCTCTAAAACAGATTGATTTACTAATAAGCATATACAATTTAGAACTAATTCTTAAAGACTATATTCATGCAATAGTATGAAATGAAAATTTGTGTGGATGAAATTGGCAACCCTCAGTTTCCAATTAATGATAAGGGCTCTATTTATTAACATTATTTTTACTAAAATAAAGTGAAAAAGGGTGTTGTCACACTCTTTTCACATTATTTTAGTATCACCTAAAGCTAGTACAAGGCAATTGGAGTAGAATTCGTAACATTCTACTCCAAGCCCTAATTATCACTTATTTTTAGTAAGCAGATTGCATTTCTCATAATTGTAATGGGAAATGTGATATGGCCAAAGTTACTAACAATTAATTGTGAAAAAATACAGAGGAAAGCCCTGTGATAATAACGCCACCTGGTGGTGGCGTTATACAGGGTCTCCCCCGGTTACCGAACTCCTGCTCCGCTCTAACGGGCAGATCAGAGCCCGGAGCTGACCCCATTGATCAGCTGTGTGGTCTAAACAGACCACACACTGATCACTGCTAAAAAAAAGAAAAAAAAAATAGTTAAAAAAAAAAAACTTGCCTAAGACCAGGGACTGGTGATCGAGGCTCCCGTGATGTCCTCCCTCCGGTCAGCTGGTCTCCCAGCCTGCACTGGTGCCCGGTCATCACCTGACTGAGTCCCAGTGCAGTATGGGATGGTCAAGGGGGGGTAGGGGATCGGGTCGCGGGGGGTCCGCGTTCGCGAGAGCGGGGCTTATCGACAGAGCCGGGGCTTAGCGACGGTCAGTCGGTGCATGCGTCGGCACTTGTCACGGTATTTTTGCAAAAATACCGTGATAAGGCTGCAGAGGGGATTCGCAGGGACAGAGCTTTATTGCAAGGGATTTGTAGTAAATCCCTGTGATATTGCCTGAATTCGCAATGCAAATTCACTCGGTAACATCACACTACAATCTGCATTACAAATGTGAATTGTAGTAAATAGAACCCTTAATATCCCCCAAAGTGGCTGATAACAGATCCACAGATATAAAATCCTGTAGGTTCATCCTGATGCTTTATTCACAATCTCTAAGGACCACAGGGCCTGATTCAGACCCGGTCGCTCTGACAGAGTGCTCGCTCTGAATCATGGCCGGGTTTTTTTTTTAGAATGGCCTCCTGGCCACTCGCATAGCTGTGGGTGACCACCCACAGCTACAGCGAGCGGCCATGATGATGGTCGCGATGGTCAAGACCATCGCGACCATTGGGCTTGCGACAAGACCCTTGTGGTAGGGACTCGTGGCCACAAGCCCCAGAGAGATTTCGGCTCTAACAGAGCCGGAATCTCTCCACTGACATCACTTGTGATGTCAGTGGGGCCGCCCCCAAATTACAGGCGTTCTCATGGGAACGCCTCCGTTTGGGCAGCCACCCCCCCGGCCCGCCCACCAAAGGGGGCGAGCTTTCACTCAACATCGACAGCTCGCCCCCTTTGTTGCGAGACCCGGAGCGACGGAGTGCCCATCGCTAGCCGGGTCTCGCGCATGCGCATGACGGAGCTGGCTCCGTTGTGCGCATGCGCTGTGAATGGTAAGATATTCTCTGTACAGCGCTGCGGACTATATGTGCACTCTATATATAACTGGTAATAAATAAATAAACTACTTTGGTAATTTGGTAATACATGTGGATAAACCCCAAGGTCAACTGATCAGGATGCCACTTGTAGTAGGTGAGATGTGTTCCCATGAGTCACATCCCCCTAGTAAAACCTCCAAACCCGTTATGAACAAATTATCCACTTCCCTGGGAGTGGATCTAGTACACACTGTAGGTTGATTTAGCAATTTTAGGCTTGGTGCCCTTTTCTTCACATCAATTTCATAGCTCTGCCTGGCTCTTCGCAATCTCACACTTGGACTTCTGCCAAGCATACTTCTTAATTGAAGCTGTGTCTTTGCATTTCAGCTGTCAGTTCTTTACTCAGCATATCTCTGGTTGATACAAATATAATTCCATCAAGGTGGTCTTGAACTTGGACTCAAATGGAACACAGATCATACTTGTTAGGAAAGTGAGGGTTATTAAGTCTGAATGGAATCTGGTGATGGCCTTGAGGGCTGATTCGCCTGGACTAGTGGTGGCCTGTAGGGTAAGTTTCAGATGCAGCTTTTGGGCTGTGTAGCAGCCTGGAGGGCTTAAATGCCTTTGCTTGCTGCGGCCTGAGGGCCGAGGATGAGATGCAGCCTTTTGGGCTGTGTGGCAGCCTTGAGAGCTGGTTAGCTGTGGCCCGAGGGCCGAGGAAGAGATGTAGCCTTTGGGCTGGTGAAGCAGCCATGAGGGTTGATTGGCCTTGGCTAGTTGTGGCTTGAGGGCCAAAGGTGAGATGCAGCCTTTGGGCTGGTGTAGCAGCCTTGAGGGCTGGTTAGTTTCCAATGGAGTGTGCACACTGACTTGACGAGATTTACCAGCGTTGCCAGGTTGACATTGGTGGTGGTGCGCAGGGTGACACACTTTGGATGCTGAGTTGCTACCAGTGCCACCGGATTGACACTGGCGTCGGTGCACCTGATGGCGCACTTTGGATGCTGAGTTGCTGCCAGCGCCGCCGGGTTGACACTGGTGTCGGTGCGCCAGATGATGCACTTTGGACGCTGAGTTGCTACCAGTACCGCGGAATTGACACTGGCATCGATGCGCTGGATCGCGCAGTCGGGACATAGGGATGCGACCAGTGTCGCCGGGTTGACAGAGCTGCTTGATACTGATCTGCACCTGAGATGGTAGCACGCTCCTAACCGCTGAGATGACACACGCGGCTATGGCTGGGGTGCACACTGTGCTACCTCGATGACACGATGAAATGCAAAGTGTGCCGCCTGGATGGAGCAAGCGGCAGAGAAATAACACAACAGACTGGACATAGGAACTTGACTGTAGAGCAGTCTTGCTGAGATGCAAGACAGGGGTGGCGTCCCGCAATTCTGTCCTTACCGTGAGCAGTGTTCCTTCCCATTTGTGCAGTGTCTCTGATCGTCTCCCGCCTCCACATGCGGCTTGCAGTCTTCTCTGGGGTGCCTGCTGCCGGGATAGTTGTCAGTGTGCACAGTGCGTGCAGACACCGACGATCTGCTGCTGCCGCCCTCAAAACATGTCATCACAATACTTGGCATCACTTCAGACCACCCGGGCGGCAGCAGCAGATCGTCAGCGCCTGCATGTACTGTGCACACTGACAACTATCCCGGCAGCAGGCACCCCGGAGAAGACTGCAAGCCGCATGTGGAGGTGGGAAACAATCAGAAACACTGCACAAACGGGAAGGAACACTGCTCATGGTAAGGACAGAATTGCAGTACGCCGCCCCTGTCTTGCATCTCAGCACACATACTACCTTGCAGTGTTAGCAAGACCAAGTGAGGGAACGTATGATACTCTCATACGGCAGGCCTGCCCTCATTGAGGATAAACCCACACCCTACACTCATCTTGCACAAGACTCATGCACCATTGAGTGTCTCACTGGAGACTGCAGTTCACTATCACTACTATAAGGGTTGTCACATTAGGTGATAATAGGGAAATGTAGGCACTCAGTGTTATACGGATAGGGACCCCCTAAAGGGACCCCCTTATGTTACCTGCAACCCGTTCTTATATTCAAGGAGTATATTTTTACTCAGGGACATTCCTATACTGGGATCACTCAATCTGGCCATAGGGACACGTAGACACTTATTAGTGTCCTACGGAAAGAGACACCCTATTGGAGTCATCTTACCTCACCCAAGTAAGAACCAGTTTCCATCACAGACTAATATCTATTTAGAATCTGAACTTTTATTTCATTATAGGAGCATTGTGACTCCTTTATGTTTATCCTATTTATCCTGTTCATCTTATTAAATACCAATTGTTTTAACATAAACTTGCATGTGTATAGTAACGATCGCACTACACCATTTTTTTCCATATTTATAGATATAAGGTTAGCGCTAGACACACAACCCCTTTTCTTTACCATTTATTTTCTGAGTCTGGAAAACTCTGTGCCCAGCAGCTTCTGTAACTATTGGTGGGGAGACTGTAGCGCTAGTGTGCAACATCCCAGGTGAATAGGAGGGTAATGGGAACACAAGGGGGAAGAGGAGAGTGTGTGATGTGGATAGGGGAACGAGCCCTGTGTGTGATGGGATAGGGGAAGGAGAGGGGGCACTATGTTGATGTAGATATGGGAAGGGGAGCACTGTGTGGGTTGACAATGGGGGAAGGAGAGCACTGTGTGGGATGTGGATGGGGAGGGGAGCACAGTATGGGATGTAGAAAGGGGAAGGGGAGTACAGTGTGTGGGATGTGAATGGGAAAAAGGAAGAGCAGTGTGGGAAGTGGAGGGGAAGGGGAGCACAATGTGACCCATGTGATTGGCAGAAGGAGTGTGCAGTGTGGGATGTGGATGGGGAAGGGGAGCGCAGTGTGTGGGATGTGGATGGGGAGCGCAGTGTGTGGGATGTGGATGGGGAGTGCAGTGTGTGGGATGTGGATGGGGAAGGGAGCGCAGTGTGAGGGATCGGGGAAAGGTAGCACAGTGTGTGGTATGGAAGAAGAGCGCAGTATGGGATGCAGAGAAGGAAAGGGGAGCGCAGTGTTTTGGGATGTTGATGGGAGAAGGGGAGTGCAGTGTGTGGGATGTGGGTGGGAGAAGGGGAGTGCAGTGTGTGGGATGTTGATGGGAGAAGGGGAGTGCAGTGTGTGGGATGTGGGTGGGAGAAGGGGAGTGCAGTGTGTGGGATGTTGATGGGAGAAGGGGAGTGCAGTGTGTGGGATGTGGGTGGGAGAAGGGGAGTGCAGTGTGTGGGATGTGGGTGGGAGAAGGGGAGCGCAGTGTGTGGGATGTGGATAGGGGAAGGGAGCACAGTAAGGGATAGGGGAAGGGAGCACAGTGTGTGAGATGGGAGAAGAGCGCAGTGTGGGATGTGGAGAAGGGAAGAGGAGTACAGTATTTTGGGATGTGGGTGGGAGAAGAGGAGTGTAGTGTGTGAGATGTGGATAGGGAAAGGAGAGCAGTGTGTGGAATGTGAAAGTGTGTGGGATGTGTATAATGAAATGGGAGCAGTATGTGGGATGTGGATAGGATAGGGGAGCAGTGTGTGGGATGTGGATAGGGGAAGGGAAGAGCAGTATGTGGGGTGTGGATAGGGAAAGGGAAGAGCAGTATGTGGGATGTGGATAGGGGAAGGGAAGAGCAGTATGTGGGATGTGGATAGGGGAAGGGAAGAGCAGTATGGGATGTGGATAGGGCAAGGGGAGCACTGTGTGGAATATGGATAGAGGAGGGGGAGCACTGTGTGGAATATGGATAGAGGAGGGGGAGCACTGTGTGGAATATGGATTATTAATATATACATGTGTGTATATATTTCTAAATATAAATATATTTATATGTACATATATACACACTAGATTGATAGATATAATATATGGGTAATAAATAATAAAGTAAGTGTATATAACATTTATATTGTATCTATCTATAGTTTTCCTTCAAAGTTTTTTTTTGTTGACAAGCCGGGGCCACTTGCTTGTGCTTGACCCCACGTCTGAAAATTTCCAGCAGACCCTGCCGGTGCCCACTACTGGGCACAGCTGCGGGGTAGAGAGGAGGGTCAGGGAGGAGCAGCAGCTGCAGCCTGCCTTCCTGACTGAGCCCCTGAGGAGAAAAGAGACAGTACCTGGACTGCCTGTGGATTTGTGGTGGAGGGGATTTGTGTATGTGTGCTGTCAGTGTGTGGGGAAGAGATGTGTGTGAGAGATTTGTCAGTGGGGGGGGCAGGGTGTGTGTGTGAAGGAGTGTTAAATTTATTAGTATGAGGGCAGTGGCAGAACTAGAGAGTGGTGGGACCAGGTGCAGGAATATGCTTTAGGCCCTCCTATGCAGTGCCCCCAGTAGTGCCCCTAATACAGTGCCCCCAGTAGTGGTCCCCCTATGCAGTGCTCCCAGTAGTTCCCCTTATACAGTGCCCCCAGAAGTGTTCCCCCCTATGCAGTGCCCCCAGTAGTAGTCCCCCCCTATGTAGTGCCCGCAGTAGTAGTCCCCTCTATGCAGTGCCCCAGTAGTGCCCCTTATACAGTACCCCCAGTAGAAGTCCCCCCTATGCAGTGCCCCCAGTAGTGCCCCTTATAAAGTGCCCCAGTAGAACCCCATATACAGTGCCCCAGTATTGGTCCCCCTATGCAGTACCCCCAGGAGTGCCCCATATACAGTGCCCCCAGTAGTGGTCCCCCCTATGCAGTGCCCCCAATAGTGCCCCTTATACAGTGCCCCTAGTAGTGGCCCCCCTACATATATAAGACAAAAACACACACAAAAAACACCTGAATCTCAGCTCCTGCGCCCACCGCCGTCAGCTCCTCTGTCCTTCCGCTCTGCACGATGGGAGAGACGTCATGACGTCTCTCCCATTACCCACTGTGGGAGCCGAAAGGTGGAGCTCATGAATGAGCTCCTGCCCGGCTCCCTCTGTGGACGCAGCAGCCAATGAGAGTCTGTCTAACTCTCATTGGCTGCTATAACAAACACACTGCCGCCGCTGGCGGCGGTGTGTTTGTTACTGTGTAGTGTGGACCGCTCTCACTGCGGTCAGCTCTACGCTTAAATCCTGTGGGGCCCAGGATGACACTGACGGTGGGTGCAGCAGCGCTGTTGTATGCAGGCAGCTATGGGCCCCTGTACCACATCGGGCCCCCGGTGCAAGGCACCGGCTGCTCCGACGCTAGTTCCGCCACTGTATGAGGGTAATATGTGTTTGTCAGAATTTTCAGTTGGGGGGACAGTGTTCATATTTAAGTGCTTTAACATGGAGAACAACATTTCCCAGCATATACAGCATTCTGGGGATGCCGCAATCTATCCGTGTATGTGCCGACACCACTGACCGATGATGCAGTGGGATCGCCCACTGCCCGCTGCAATGTATAATAGTAGTGGTGTATCCGGCTCCTTCTCTTCTCACAGATATCTCCTGCTTACTTTCCTCTTGCGGAATTGCCCGCTGTCTCCATACACTAGTATGGGGACAGAATTCATCAAGCTCCAAAAATATTATATTTTTGGAACTTGAGTGCAGGAGCATTCGCTGTCTTCAAATGGCGAGTGCTCCAGCTCTGGGTTCGAAGGATCCCAGGTTGCGAAGAGGGATCCTTTTGGATCCCTCCACCCCTGTCCGGCTATTTCCTCTGGTTGTTGGGACACTAGTGTCACTGCTCCGAAAGGAGCAGTGAAAAGATTCACTGCGCCGAAACTGAAAGGAGCAGTGAAGCCATTCACGGGGACAGCTGATTTCACATCAGCTGTCTCCACGCCGAAGCAATGATGAATTGCTCCGGCGTCCATGGCAAGTTACAGTGTTAATTATCGGGTGTATATGTGTGACTGTATGCAGTGGCGTAAGTTCATCCCAGACGCCCATAGGCAAGTTATAATTTGGTGACCCCCGTCACAGCCGCTTACACTGTAAAGTAGCATTTCGCATGCAGATACACCCGCAGTAACACACATAATATAGGCATGCTGCATGTCATTTTAATCAGCAGAAGCTGCTTGTGCATCCTGTTCACAACGCATTTGAAGGGAAAAAATTGCATGCAAAGATTCTCAACGCTACCAAGTCAGTTTGCACTCACACGTTATGTGTAATGCGACTTGTCGGGCATGGAAGATAGATGTACGTGGACCAGGGGTGTTTCTAGAGAGGAGGGGGCCCCCTCCTCCCCGCCCGGCCGCCGTCAGCACACTGAGCTGTGCGCGGCCAGCGCCAGAGTTACAGACTCTGGGCACTAGAGTTTGCCCAGAGTCTATAGTGTATGCACAGGTCACCGGGAAAATGGCCGTGACGGCCATTTTCCCTGTACTGCGCATGCGCAAACGATGGAAAAATGGCCGCCGTGGACATTTTCTAGTCGTTTTACAGCACCGGACCCCCGCGCTGATGTGGGACTCCGGAGAGGTAAGTAATATTATGGGTGCTGGGTGTGCGGTGCGGGGCCCCCCTGGACCCAGGGGCCCATGTTCCCCGCGCACTCTGCACCCATTATAGATACGCCTCTGATGTGGACACATCTGTATGCATAATTCACAGATAAGATAGTGACCTGTATGGTGCAAATAGCATTAGGCTCAGAGTCCTCCTGGTGAAAACTACCTCCTGATACCCCTGATGGAGGGGAAAACCACCTGATGTGATGACTTTGAGGACTGAGTTTAAGTCAAAATACTGTAAGACTGCCACTGTGGTGGGACTACAAATCACAAAATGCCCAGTCTACTGCCGACTGCATCACATGCCGCGAAGTTGCTCCACCAAAGATCTGCCAACCAGGCTCAGTCACTGGGGCTCAAGGCCCCGCCTCCCATGCCCTCTTACCTGCAGCTCCTTCCAGTGCATTCTTGTTGACATCCAGCTCCTGTAAGAAGATCTTCAGCTGCACTTATGTTCGGGCGAGCCTCTCAGGGCTCTGCTGCATGGCTCCGTGGTTAGAGCTACCGCCAGGGAGCAGTGTGTTGGGGAGTTGTGGGTGAGGGTGAGCTCTGGGACTTTTGCATGGGTTTGAGGCTAGGGCTGCCATCAGGGAGGAGTGAAACGGAGAGTTGTGGGTGACGGGGCACCAAATGTGTCACACTGACATAAGAGGCTGCTGAGGAGCAATGACACCAATGAGTAGGGACAGGCTATAGATAGTCAGAGGCAGCAGCTGATGGTCTGACACGGAGCTCTCCAGTAGTGTATGGTGGCTTCTCAGGTGCGGGAAGAGGTGCCATGTATTGGGCGACCATGGCGGTATACTCCGGATACATAATTACAGCCCTAAGTGGGGTGAATATATTGTCGGCAATGGAGGAGGTGCCCCTTCAGTGCTGGCACCCGGCGATTTCATTGTCTCCCATAGTTTTGCCCCTGACTGTATGTCTGCATGCATGTGACTGTATGTATTGTACTAGGATGGAGTAGGTCCCTCCCCTGGGGTAGATGGACACCTCCTAACACACAGCAGCCAGGAATCAGCACACCAGTCCAGGTTTTCGTGCAAGCTAACCCTGTTTTTCAAGTACTGTAACCCCCCGCGCCCGCATTGGGCTGTATTGTCCTGCAGGGAGGAAAGATAGAGAGCAAACGCTGTCACCTACTGTGCGCACAAGGGAGGGGACAGTCCAGCAGCTGTGTGATCATGCTCCCTTTTCACGTACGAACCGAAGGTTAGCGCACAAGAACCCGATTTCTGCATCCCTTATATTGCTCTTTAGGGCACCCCCAATATTAAGTGCCTCAGGCCTAACAAATTCTTAAATTCTTAATCCAGCTCTGCTAAGGGGTGTTACTTATCTAATGTCAAATATGTTTGCCTGCAATTCTCCTTAACCACTTTCCTGGCATGGTCACATTTCCTGACCACACCAGGCAGTGCTTTATCTGATCTGGTCGCAATATTTCGACCAGTCAGACAAACAGCGTGGGCGGCTGCAGAAAGAGAATCTTCCCGCAGCTGCTGGTCTCAGAGGGACTTTCCGGTCCCTCTGCTTAACTGCACCCTCCCCCAGTGTCTGCTGTGCTGCCGGTCACTGCTGCTCTGTCAGCACAACAGGACCCCCACCCAGCGGCTGCAGAGATTAGCAGCCGCTGGGAAAAGACAAATTATCCCCCACCCCCCCTCACCCCCAAGTGTAACTGGTGCCTGTGAAATAGAAAGTCACAATGTTTCTGATGGTGGTTTTCCGATGTTTCTAAACCCGATTTTTTACAAATATTGAAAAAATTCTGAGCAGTTTTTAGCAAAAAAAAAATTGTCAATTAAGAGGCTAAAGACATTATCCCCATAAAAGTAACAAAGCAGGCAAAATTTATTTGTGAAACCATTTCTCCGGCAAGTCATCCAGAACCAGAAGTGATATCTTTATTGTTTTAGAATTGCCTTCCTTACAGTATAAATCAGTCATTAATATGAAGTACTCCCAAGGACATTCATTAGTTGTAGCCTACTTCTACAATATATACCCCATGTTGGTTAGATAAAATGTCAGTCCAGTCAAGGAAACAAACCACTTTATAGATTAGTGGGCTCTTACCATCTTAATTATCACATCATTATAGTGAATGCAGACTTTTTTCCTTTCAGCAAGGCCACTCTTGGCAAATAACAGCTTGTTATAGATTTTTGTTGTTTTTCCTTCAGACGCATTATCACAGACAAAGGAGAAAACACACTTCTGATAAAATGCTGATGTTACACTTGTGTCTGCTCATAAAGAGATATTCATGGGTCCAAATGAGACAGGATGTTCTGGTTAGATTTCAGATGCATGACCTCAGAAGGACATTTATAAATATGACAAGATAATCAGATTTTCTTATTGTTGTTTGCATGACCGTGCAACCTGTTCAAGTGAGTCTAACTTTTAATGAAAGCCTGACCTGTTCTAAATGAAATAAATGTACTACTCATTAAAGCATGTATAAAGCGTGTCTTATGGTGCCAATTGTAAGTGATAGTAAACTGATCTGATTTAGATTTGAACACACTACCTTCAAGGACAGACAAAAATTATAAAAGATGTTTATTATTCCCACTATAACTTTTTATAACAGGTATATGATGTGGACTGTGGCCCTGATTCAGAGCCGGACGCTCTGACAGAGTGCTCGCTCTGAATCAGGACCGTCCCTCCTCCTTCTTGGAGCGGCCTCCTGGCCGCTCGCATAGCTGTGGGTGACCACCCACAGGGGATCGGGCTTGCGACGAGATCCTTGCGGTAGGGTCTCGCTGCCGCAAGCCCTGGAGTGCTTTTGGCTCTATCAGAGCCAAAAGCACTCCCACTGACATCACTAGTGATGTCAGTGGAGCCAGCCCCAGACGGTAGGCGTTCCCTTGGGCCACGCCCCCGGCACGCCCACCAAAGGGGGCGTGCTGTCAATCACCATCGAGAGCATGCCCCCTTTGGTGTGAGACCCATAACGACGGCTTGGCCGTCGTTATTCGGGTTTCGCGCATGCGCACGATGGAGCCGCCTCCTTCGTGCGCATGCGCACTTGGGCAACATCGACCCACTTGCGAGCGCTCAGCGCTCGCGAGCGGGTCTGAATCAGGCCCTGTGTACAGTGTAGTACTGTGCACTGCTGTGTAGTGTTGATTAACACTATTATTTGGCATAATTTGTGTCCGGTTTGCTACCAACTCTACATCCGCCCAGATGTGACAAACTTTATATAAGGTACTTTATTTACTATATATACTGTACTTTATTTGGTGTCAATGTGTATGCTAGAGTAGTGTGTGCTTTACAAATTAAGCATGGTGAAGCAATTTGCTACAGTAGATTCCATGAAGTGAGCTTGCAAACAGTACAGTGACTTGCAGTGTTTATGATGGTAGGCTACCAGCTTTACCACTGCAAGTCACTATACTGTTTGCAAGCTCACTTCACAGTGGTAGCATAGCCTCTTAGGGGCATTTGCATAGGCGTCTTTATAATAGGTGCAAGGTGTGGGCCCATACCACACACCCTGCACCCATAGTAATATACTTAATATACTTACATCTCCAGACCGGCGCTGCAGAACAGGAAAATATCACTGGGAATATGGAGGCGGACATTTTCCTGGTAACCAGCGCATGCGCAGAAAAGATGTCCTCAAGAAAATAGGTGCGGGAGCCATTTTCTCGGAGACCCACGCATGCGCAGTAGATTCTGGCATGAAGCCAGAACCTACAGTGCTCAGTGCACTGACAGAAAGAGGGGGCCCAAATGGAGGGTGCACATGGGCCCCCTCCTCTCCTAAATAGCCCCTGGGCATATGTGGCAGATATCATCAGGCCTGAAGTGAGCCGGTGATTAGTTGTGTTAGCTGTGGTGTTGCTTTAGCTCTTTAGCTGCAAAGTAGAATATAACATTTTAGCACAATAACCTGAGATGTGCGATATAAATAGCGATTAAACTGAGGTACCGATAAAACATCTTGTCAGATAGGAAAAGTGTACTTCAGAAGCATAAAGCTCTGTTGTGCTATGTGGAAATACATCAGACACTATATAAAAATGCTATGTTGGAAATGTATATAGTAAAGTAACCAGCAAGATACAGTGCTGCTTAACCTGGGAGAAGAAAGTGACTCATGTAGTCTTTGAAGAGATACTGAGTCAAGAGGTGAAACATTTAACAAACTGTTCAGTTGTTATAAAACATAGACACAGACTTTTATGGTAGAGAAGGACCTATAGTCCATCTAGACTGTGCTTTGTGAGGAAAGGCTCATTTTATTCTTCATATTTTCTATAAAAGTCTTGAAAAGTTTGTCCTAGCAATCTTGAATTATATTACTGATGAGCAGAGGCGTATTATTCATGAGGCTGACTAAGTTGAAGCCTAGGGGCCCCGCAAGGAGAAATTGCAAGGCACACTCGTAGTCAGCTGAGGTTTGTTTTGAGATAATGGAGGGGGGAGCAGCAGACCAATAGCGCACTAGCTTCCATGAGAGGACATGTGGCTGCCGCCATCACAGCTGCTGTCACCGCCGATACCTGGAGGAAGTACTCTCTCCTCCAGACCTCAGCACACACAGGGACAGGAGCTTACGCAGGACTGCGGGGATTCCGGTCATCTGCTAGAGAACCACCATTGAGTGCAGAGCAAGGATACCCCAGCAAAGAGGTGGAGCCAACTGGATGGAAGATCCAGAGTGCACACACCAGGACGGCTGCTGCAGCCGCCTCCTGGTAAGTGCATAGTGCAGGACGCCGCCACAACACACACACAAGGACATCCAAAACACTGATGACCACCTTCAGGCTGAGGGAAACGTATGGTGTGCACAGCATACAGGAAGAGCCCCCCCCAGCAGTAGATGATACACTGCAGACATGCTGCAGGAACATACAGTATCACCACTATTTGGAATATGGACAGTGGAACATCCAACCACACCAGGGTCAGGCTGTCAGCTGTAGTGGGGTGAAAGATTGAAGTACCAGAGGGGGCATGTAACACCTGAAAGCCTAAGGGCCTGGCCATGGGTTAATACGTCCCTGCTGCTGGGAGACTATTCTATGAAAATCCCACTAAAAAGGGGCAAGAGAGCAGCAGCGCCCTCCCACACACACATTTATATTGATATTAGTGAGTTTGGACCAATATGGGGGGGCATGGCCAAAGCTACTACAGCAGTGTGGCTAGCCTTTCAGCCTAGCAAGCACTCCCACCCAAGTTATTTGCACCAGACTACATCCAGTCTACATGTTGTGATATTTATCTTTGTGTAATAAGTTACAGTCAACTTTTTTTTTAATCCAAAATTATTGACATAAATGAGAGTCTGACTTCTCTCAGTGTTGAATGGCAAATACAGAAAATGGGTGGTCTGTCCATTGTGTGCTGAGACAGGTTGGGTGGTGTGTGTATTTTGTCTTACAAGGTGAGCAAGGGGACACATAGGGGTCTATCCATCACCACATAATTTCTACAAAAGCAGGTAACAAGTAACATTTTATCGTACCTGTGTATATAAATGTACCCACATATCTACTCTACTATGTGATCGAGCACTGATATAACAGGACAACTCTAGATATAGGCACGACAGCTATGGGTAAAAGTACTCTCACACATTATTCACTGCTGTAATTTTAGCGCACATTTGGCCTGATTCAGCAAGGATCGCAATTGCAAAGCTGCCTGCAGGCAGCTTTGCAATGCAATCTTTGCAATCATGCAAATGCAGCAGGAGGTGTATGACACGCCCTGCTGCATTTGCGATCCCAGCACTGCGACAGAGGTTGCAGTGCTGGGATCACCATTGCGACCATTGGTGGACGATGGTCGCGATGGTAGACGGTACTGGGCGGCCGGCCGGCCAGCTGAGTAAACCTCAGCTTACTCAGGCTGGCCGGCTTGTGAGCCCAGCAGACTGCGTATGTCTCAGGGCTGGCCACTCCTGGAAATCAGGCAGAGGCAATCAAGGGCAAGCGTGCGTGTTAGCCGGACCCATTCTGCACACAAATGGGTCCTGCGCATGCACAGATTCCCGATAATCGGGAATCTGCATCAGCAATGCACTTGCGTGCACTGCTGAATTAGCCCCATTGTACAGTAGCTGCTCATCTCACACAACACTAGGGGGCCTAATAACTTATCTCTATTCTCTATTATTGTTACCTGACATTAATTCTGCTGTGGAAGTGTTATTTTATATGTAGTGTTGCACTATGGGCCTGATTCCGAGATTTACACTAATTAAATTGCAACTGCATTCCATTATGGAAGGCAATTGCTAAAATATGCTAATAAATACTTACCTACTTTTGAAAAAGCATTTCAGGGAGATTGTGAAAGCAACACATATGAGCGGGGCGTTAAACTGGCCGTGTGCTGTACTGATATAGAAAAAATATAGAGAGAGCGCTAGACAAAGGTGTGGTATTTAATAATCATTCACATTAAATATACATTAATAAATTACATTATAATACATGACCAATACTTCACAGAATTTAAAATATAAGTCCAGAATCAGTCAGACTAATTAATGCCAGCAAAAGGAAGTATGTAGGAGCGCTTGTTTGTGAAGATAAACAATAGAGTTAGTATAACAAATATTTATTACCAATGAATAAATTATGACAATGACAACAGTAACAATAAAGTAAAAAATGAGCACAACTATGTGCAGTATTCAGACCGTCCTTAATTTTGCCCTATTAGAGCCAATCTGCTGGTTAAAAATGTGTCCGTTTCGTGTGGGAACATTGGCCCTCATTCAGAGCCGTACGCTCTGAGCAGAGCTCACGCTCTGAATGAGGGCCGGGCTCCATTTTCATGGAGCGTCCTCCTGGACGCTCGTATAGCTGTGGGTCACCACCCACAGGCTATACGAGCGTGCATTTTGATGGCCGCGATGGTCATGACCATCGCGACCATCGAAATTGCGAGCCGGAGCCTGCGGTTGTGGTTTTCAACCGCAAGCTCCGGAGTGATTTTGGCTCTATCAGAGCCAAAATCACTCCCACAGACATCACTAGTGATGTCAGTGGGCAGGCTTCTGACGGGAGGCGTTCCCGTGGGAACGCCCCCGTCAGGGAGGCACGCCCCCGGCACGCCCACCAAAGGGGGCGTGCTGTCAATCAACATTGACAGCACGCCCCCTTTGATCGGACACAACGAGCGAAGGAAAGTCCTTCGCTCGTCGTGTCTGGCGCATGCGCACGACGGAGCTCCCTCCGTCGTGCACATGCTCAGTGCAGACCATCGACCCACTTGCGAGCGGACAGCCGCTCGCGAGTGGGTCTGAATCGGGCCCATTGTTCCTAAAAATGGATACAATCCTGTTGTGTAATGAGGAAACCGGGATCCCTGTGCCCGGAGAAACGCATCAAGGAACTTCCGTTGTATCTTACCAGAATGGTATCTTCCTTTGCGTACTGTTCGGGTCCTTTCCCCCTTGTGCTGGAAACCCGCCGTGAGATGCTGGGGTCACTGACTAGCCGTTATCCACGGACCTTCCACCCCTTGCCAGGAGTCTTCCGCGAGCCGCTGGAGCTGTTTAAGCCACAGCACAGGTGACACATCCTGCCAACTACGGAGCATAGAGCAACACAGTCTCCAGCCTGCCATCATCCATGCTCCTGCTAATGAGCCTGCACCCACGCTCCTGCTGATGAGCGGTAGAGCTGTATCTCCTTCCAGAGATCAGAGCACCTCTCCACTCGGGGCTGTGAACATTGGAGACACCACTGGTAACTATTTATATATTTGCAAGTTACATATCTGCCATCATGTGATTTACCCTTTTTCCTCCACATAACTTGCTCCTGGTGTTCATAGGACCATTTATTCCTATTCATCAAGCGGCTCCCCGCAGCAGTCACTCCACCACTGCTGGTAATATCACACTGTAACCTAATAAGTTACACTGTATCCATTCCTGTACACACCAGGATTGTATCCATTTTTAGGAACAATGTTCCCACACTAAACTGACACATTTTTAACCAGCAGATTGGCTCTAATAGGGCAAAATTAAGGATGGTCTGAATTCTGCACATAGTTGTGCTCATTTTTAATTTTATTGTTATTGTTGTCATTGTCATAATTTATTCATTGGTAATAAATATTTGTTATACTAACTCTATTGTTTATCTTCACAAACAAGCGCTCCTACATACTTCCTTTTGCTTTCCCATATTGTAGCAGGTAGCAGATCCTGCTTGATTGGAGCTGCCAGTTTGGAAGCATTGTTTTCCTTAGTTGATAGGTGCACCTCACTCTCTAATTATGCAACTGTTGCTAGTAGTAGTAAAGTCAGCTTGGAAAGTGCTTCATACACTCCAAAATCCACAATCACACAGATTTATAAGCAGGTGTGCAGCTGTATATCACAGGGCCGTAACTAGGGTAGTGCGACCTGTGCCATGGCACAGGTAGGAGGCACTGTTTGGGCCTGTCAATCCTCTTTTATCCCCAGCATCCCTTGGCCTCCTAAAAAAAAAATGGAGGGGGTGGGCGCCAATGCTCTCTCTGGCACAGGGCACCAAAAAGTCTAGTTACAGCTCTGGTATATCAACAATAGTACAGCTAGCTTGGAAGCATCACACACACTCTTCAGAAATCCAGCCAATTTAACCAACAGTGTTAGACTGATTAATAGATGTTGTAAGCAGTATGTATGCAGGAGAGCGACCAAGTAAGCTTTCTAATGAAAATTTTCAGAACAAATCTGTAGCAGTACGGCAGTACTCCTGTACAGGAGCTGCATGTCACCTGTTTGGTGTAACGATGTCTGCCGGCATCCCGGTAAGAAGCACTTTTGATCCTTCTGCCCGGGGTCCTGTAGCGCTCAGCAGTGCAGCAACTCCATGTCCTGGACCTGGAGAAGAGAGCCACGCTGGAGTCTCGGCGGCTGAAGAGGCAAGGCCACGCTTCTGTGTGTAGCCTCTGGCTGGAGGTGTGCAGAGTGCGTGACTGCGGTCTGGGGGCGTGTATCCGATCATTTCCTTCCTGGTCTGAGGTCCTGGGACAAACAGTTGATGCATTTCTCGGCCAATAGGAAGGCCGTTTCATCAGTGTACTGTACTGTTCCGCCTGAGAAGTGTGTCATAAAGTTGACTTACATCCATATGTAAACGAGCCACAAAGCAGCAGTTGTTGCTCAGTAAGATCTACTTGTTGATAAAACAGATGGATACATCATTGTAACCAGTGATATCCAGTCAGGTGAGGCAGAGCCTTTCCTTTCATACTTAGGCATACTCCACAGGTTTTACTAGAAAAATGATAAGAAAAATGTAAAGAAAATATAATAAAGTAAAAAGTGTATGACAGGTGAGGCACTGCCTCCCCTGTCTACCTTTTTCACACGTCCCTGATCGAAACACACCAATTTTCCAGCACTATATACTGCTGCACCTTTGTATAATGCCCACATGAACCCTCAGGGTCATATATGTATTTGTAAATCTGGCTCTGATACTAGCCAGTGCCTCCCCGGCCATTCACTTCACCGCACTTCACTGCTTATAACCAATGCAGAGAAATGGCACTGATGTTCCCATTTGAATGTATATTTATCTTTTTTCTTTTTTTTCCAAGTATATAACAGCTACATAATGCAGGTATGGTGCAATCCGGGCAATTGCTAGACTGTTCAGGGAGTCAGGGAGATTGCTACTATTTCAGGGAGTCTCCCTGACATTCAGGGAGAGTTGGCAAGTATATGCTAATGCCTTCCAAAGCATAGCCGAGCATAGAAATGTCCACTGCTGCCTTCACAGATCCGTTCGACGACATGCAACAGCATAAACATTGGTAACATCGATGCACATAAGGGAGTCACACAGCCTGTACGTCATGTTTGACCAGCCGCAAACACTGTAAATCTCCTGACACGCAGAGAACTATCATGCTGTGAAGGCGATTGCAATGGATAATTTATGTATGCTCATAAAACAACAACGTTTAAATGGTCCGACGCATCTGCATTTTTCTAACTCGCTGCTACCCCCACATGCTGACTGCTTGTCACTCACTTTGCGAGTGGTTCCTCTGTATGAGTAGTTAATACAATCGCTGCGCAGTGTGGCTTTTCATCATTTGCAATTGTAAACAATCGCACAATCTGTATAAATATCGGCTTTATTTCTGAATTAGGCCCAATACCTTTTATTAATTGAATTTCAAACATGAGTATCTAATGAAATTTTTTTTTTACTTATCTGATGTACATGCATTTGATATTTTTATGGCCCTTTACATGCTTAGTGTATTTATGTACACAATCTATCTCTTTGATCCAACAGGAGGCAACTGTTGTATTTCTTTTTTTATCAGATTGAACAAGATTTTAGTGAGTGTACTAAAACATTTTAGTGCAATACCTACCTGTATCTTATAAAGGAGCTGGTCCGGTTTTTTGAGAACCGGACCTACCCAAACTTTGTGATCCGGGCTGGGATCTGAGTCCGGCTCAGGTTTTCCCGCCTAACTCGGATCCCAAAACGAGGCAAAACGTCATCATCCCACTGTCGTATTCTCGCGGGTTTTGGATTGTAGATAAGTCCCTCCCCGCGGTGATCAGCGCCATTTGCTGGCTGAGTCCCAGGCTGTCAGGGCTGTGCTTTGTCCAAGGGGGGCTGTGCTGTCCAATACAAGGGTGTGCAGTGCTGAGCTGTGTTGTCCAATACAGGGGTGTGCTGTGCTGGGCTTTGTTGTAAAATCCAGGCAGGATGTGCTATGCTCTGTCCGGGGAGGGGGGGGGGGCTGTGTTGTTTATCATTGCTTTGCTAATCCAAGGGCGTGCTGTGCTGTCCATCAAGGAGTGTGCTGTCCAGGGTTGTGCTGTCCATCCAGTGTGCTGTCCATGATCTGTAAAAAAAAAAAAGTTACCAAAAGTTTAAATAAAAATTAAAAAGATATATATTTTTTGTGTTGTACCCCACACTGTGATGATGTATGCCATACCCCCCCCAAAAAAACAACAAAAAAAACACTGTGGTGCTGCTGGCCATATTGTGAGTGACGCTGTAGGTCCCGCAGTGTAATATTTAAAATCCGTACAAATTGATGTGTGTGCTGTACTCCACTTTGTTCGTGTTTGTTGATATGGAGAACGATCAGTTGAGAGGAAATCAGGAGCCACATACTAGTGCTGGAGCTGCTGCCAGTGCCACCAGTCATGACAACGTGAGTGACGCTGTAGGTTCATTCATAAAGTATCATGAGTGACGCTGTCGGTCAGTAATACTGCAGTGTAATATATTCATTAAATATATTGTGACACTGTAAGTGGAAACACAGTGTAATATTCAACACGTATTGTGACACTGTAAGTGGTAGTGCAGTGTATTCATAAAAAATTAGTGACACTAAGTGGTAGCACAGTGTATTCATAAAAAAATATTGTGACACTGTAAGTGGAAACGCAGAGTATTGTTCATATAAAATATTGTGACACTGTAAGTGGAAATGCAGTGTAATATTCAACACATATTGTGACACTGTATGTGGAAACGCAATATTATTCATATAAAATATTGTGACACTATAAGTGGAAATGTGTAAAATTCAAAATGTATTGTGACACTGTAAGTGGAAATGCAATGCAATATTCAACATGTATTGTGATAATGTAAGTGGTAGCACAGTATATTCATAATATGTTTTGTGACACTGTAACTGGTAGCGTAGTGTATTCATAAAAAATATTGTGACACTGTAAGTGGAAACACAGTGTAATCTTCAACATTTTTTGTGACACTGTAAGTGGTAGCGCAGTGTATTCATAAAAAATATGACACTGTAAGTGGTAGTGTTTAATTCATAACAAATATTGTGACACTGTAGGTCATGGATACCGCAGTGTAATATTTAAAATTGGTACAAATTGATGTGTGGGAAATCAGGAACCACATACTAGTGCTGGAGCTGCTGCCAGTGCCACCAGTCATGACAATACTAGTCCATCTACGTCATCAACTAAAGCTGATGCCCAAGGGCATACAGGGCTTAAGTCAGGGCATCTAAAATCAAAGAACCAATCTTTTACTTTGGTAAAGAAAAAAACATCAAAGGGAAAGTTATCTGCAGAAAGACATAAAATTGGCAATATGCCTTTCATCACATGAAGGGGACCAGGAAGACCACTATTAGCAGTTCAAAAAAACAATTAACTGTTAAACAATCCAAAGGGGGAGCAAGTATGACAGCAGTCACCCAGTTGCACAGCGAATCACTGATGCCATAACATCTATGCTGTGTGTCTGATATGTGTGTCTGATATCCGTCATTAGTGCAGTGGGTTTTAGACAGTTATTGAGGTCCTGTGTCCCTGCTACCAAATCCCATCTAGGTTCCACTTCACTAGAAAAGCAATTCCCAGTCTGTACAGGGATGTTAAAAAAAAATGAATTAGTGTCCTCAAAAATGCCATTGTACCCACTGTCCACTTAACCACAGATATGTGGACAAGTGAAACAAATGCAAGATTGCATGACTGTAACAGTCCAGTGGGTGGGTGTATCAGCGGCATCAACAGCAACAGCATCTAAGAAACAGCCGCTTATTCAAAGACAGGCTACTCTGTGTATCACCGGAGGCATAGAACCTCAGGGAAGTAATTGCAAAATGGCTTACCCCTCTTGGACTCTCCTTGGGATTTGTGATTTATGACAATGCCACCAATATTGTGAGAGCATTACAGATGAGATGCAAAGAGCTGTTGGTAAGGAAATTGTCAGCTCAAGCGGCACTTGATGCAGCGATGGCTCCTCCTTCAGTTTCTACAGCAAGTGCAGCTGCCAGGAAAAAAACTAAGCTTTCCCAAAAAAAGACCCACTGGTGATGCTGAGTCAAACACAACCAAGTTTTGACATCTGGTCAGGTCTAAAAGAATTGCCTACAATTAATGAGACCTCTACCGTGACTCCAACTGAGACGGTCACCATTCAAAGAATGGTTGAGAACTGTTTTAATGATAGCGTCCAAATAGCCATGTCAGACAGTCCGTTTCACTACTGGCAGGAAAAAAAGGCAATTTGGAGGCCCTTGCACAAACTGGCTTTGCTTTACTTGAGCTGCCCACCCTCCAGTGTGTACTCAGAAAGAGTTTTCAGCACAGCCGGGAACCTTGTCAGCGATCGGCGTTGGAGGCTACTTCCTCAAAATGTGGAAAAGATGATGTTCATCAAAAATAACTACACATTTCACAAGGAAGACCTTTACTGCCAATTACATCCTAAAATTACAGAAGCACCTGATGCTGTAATGACGGATTCCAGTGGGGACGAATTAATATTGTGTGAAGATGATGTACACACTGATGAGGGTGAGGAATCAGATGATGTTGGTGACAACATCTTGTCTCTGTAAAGCCAGTTTGTGCACGGAGAGATCACTACCAGCAATGTTAGCTGCCCATTGGTAGCTTGTTTTGTGGGGGCCCAAATAAACCAAACGCTTCAGCCACAATTGGCAGTCTTGCTAAAGTGATTGGCTTGTTAAACTGAGCATGCCCTGTTTACTATATACAACATAAGGGTGGGTAGAAGGGCCCAAGGACAATTCCATCTTTCACCTCTTTTCTTTGTATTATGTGCTGTTTGGGGCATTGCTGCCTGACATTTTTAAATCTATAGCTTATTAAACTGCCATCCTGTCTGCTAGTGCAATGCCGATCTGTGCTATGTTGGAAGCTGAACTGCCACATGTTAGTGCTGCCCACTACTGTCGCTTAACTTATTCAGCCAGCTAGCTTGATGCAGCCTTTTGGCCTAAACTGGATGAAATCAATATTGTGAGCTGTGAGGTGGTCAAAATTGACTGGAAATAAATGGAAATAAATGTCATTGAGGTTAGTAACACTGTAGGAACTAAAACAGGCCCAAATTATGTGATTTCAGCTGTTTTTATGATATTTTAGAAAAAATACAGATCCAAAACCAAAACTAAAACTTGCAAGGGTGGTTTTGTAAAACCAAATCCAGATCCAAAACCTTGAAGGAGAAACAGATCCAAACCCAAAACATGGGGGTCGGCACACATCCCTAGTATTTTAGAAAGGACACACAATGTACAGCAACTGCCCACCTTACATAACTCCATGGGGCCTAATCATTTACCTCTATCCTCTGGTTTTGTTACAGTACCTTACATTAACCCTTACTGCCCAAGTGTTACTTTATATTTGATGCTGCATTATACCTTCACTTATTGAACCTCAAGCATTATTGTCATATGATATCCTCCTTGATCCTTTTGAGACATATGCGTTTTATATGTTTATGGTGATCTATATGTACATTTCTCTCTGTTTGATCCATAGCAGGGCCGCAACTATCGGGGGCTGGAGGTGCACATGCACTGGGTGCGCCACTGCACCCGCTGCCTGTGTCCTCCAGCCTGGCGCCACAGGGGGGCTCTACTACAGGGTTATTATCATATGGGCACTACTACAGGGGCATTACTATATGGGCACTACTACAGGGGCATTACCTCAGGGGGCATTATTATAGGGGCACTGCTGCAGGGGGCATTACTATGAGGGAATTACCAGGAAGGGGGGCGTCAAATTACTGTCTTGCCCCGGGTGTCAAAAATCCTAGTTTCGGCCCTGTCCATAGGAGGCAATTTGTGAATTTCTCCTATGATTAGATCCAACAAGATTTTAAGTGATTGTACCAGTGTATTTATGTGCAATAATTACCTGTATTTACAGATATAGCAGCTGTTAGATTATTTGAGAATATTTGACTCTATATTTAACAAAATCAATTCTATGAATATTTTGCCGACATATTGTGAGTTACAATATCCTGATCTAGTGAACATTTTGTTCTGGAATCACCAGCTAAGTGATTTTATTTATACATTATGATATTAGTGTTTGTATGTACCGTTTTGTCCAGATGTGGACGTCCTTAGATTTAATAGTTACATTTTAACTCATACTCTGACATAGTTAGTTTGCCGGTAAACCCAAGAGTACTTTTTCTCATTGTTTACATTTTTTCAGAGTGTAACACCCCCAATTTGGTGGATCATACCTGCTGTTCTTCTGGAACCTGCTTGTAAGTGGATCGCCAGATGGATCAGGGCTGTTCCTCTTCCAGGCTCCTCCTACCACAGCAGAGAAACAGGAGCCCCCCAGTATCCAGCACAGTAATCACATACTTTGAAAGTGACGTTAAGTTTTATTGTGCTGGAGCACTACATCACACTAGTAAGGTATTGGGTAAAGGTTAGAACATGCAAAGTACACAATATCAAGTACAAATACAGTGGCTTAAGTGAACTTAGAATACTTGTTTCTCAGAATGCTGTAACTTTGTGTCAGTTTTGGCAGTGGTTACTCACTGTGGGCCTGAATCAGGGCGTTTTTTTCTATTGGAGTCAGCCTCCTGGCCGCTCGCTAAGCTGTGGGTGACCACCCACAGCTTTTATGAGCGGCCAGGTGATGGTCACGATGGCTGCGACCATCGGGCTTGCGACGAGACCCTTGTGGTAGGGTCTCGTCTGCCGCAAGCCCCAGTGAGCTTCCGGCTTTAATAGAGCCAGAAACTCACCACTGACATCACTCGTGATGTCAGTGGGGCCGCCCCCAAATGGCAGGCGTTCCTTCGGGAATGCCTCCGTTTGCACAGCTACCTCCCGTCCTCGCCTACAAAACGGGGCGAGCTGGCAATCAATATTGACAGCCGCCCCGTCTTGAAGTGAGCCCAGGAGCGAGGGAGCTGCCGTTGCTCGCTGGGGCTCCTGCATGCGCACACCGGAGCCGCCTCCATCATGCGCATGCGCACTTGGGCAACATCGACCCGCTTGCGAGCGCTCAGCGCTCACAAGCGGGTCTGAATCAGGCCCTGTGTCCCTCTGCAGCAATAGCAGGTTTTTTGGTGCTGACAGCTCCAACTATCAGACTCTGCATATAGCTCTGTCCTCTGTCAGCTCTCAGTATCGGCCAGTCTGTCTCTGAGTATCCACACAGGCAGTGTACCTCAGTTCATTACCCTGGCTCTCCTCAGACATCACGTGTGTCCAGAAACTCAGGGGTAAATTTACTAAAGTGAGAGTTTTTAGAAGTGGAGAAGGGTCTTTTATGCAAGAAGGGTCTTTTGCGCATGCGAATATCAAATGAATAGTTTTTTCATCTAATACTTTTAATGCAATGGTTACTTACCATCACATTGAAAGTTTTGATGGTAGCAGATCAGCCATCATTTGATGGGGGGCTTCAGTTGTCCATCCCTACTCACAATATGCCTGCTCCTTTCCCAGTCTTGTGCACGATTGGGCTTCTCTAGCTCTGCCCCCAACAGCCTCTCTCTAATTTCCCTCCTAAGGCAGGCAGAACCACCTTACTGCCACAGAATAGGAGGCCAGAAGAGGAAGCTGGGAGTTGGGTGCTTCTCCATGTAGCAGGGTATTCTTCCAGGCACCACACAAACCGGAGACAGATGCCACTGTGGCAGCTACTGTGCCGCCTCCTCAGCCTTGAACCTGGGTGACGTCACTGATTCCACACTCCTTGTTATGACCCTGACACATATCTTGGCAACAAGGAATGTTTTTTTTTTAACTAATTTCAATATTTTGCTGGGTGAGTAGCTCCAATGAGATTTTGGCAATGAAGGGATAGCTGTTAATTATGCCCATGCATGAGCAGTACATTTAAAAACCAGCTGTGATAGAGGAAGGAGGCTGGCAGTAATAATACTTCCAGGGACACAAAATGGCAAACGCCATCTAAAGATTGTGGGGTCTATTTACTAAGCAGTGTTAGGAGACAGAGTAAAAAGTGATAAGTCAGTAATAAGGTGCCAGCCAATCAGCTCCCAACTGCCATCTCACAGGCTGTGTTTGAAAAATGACAGTTGGGAGCTGATTGGCTGGCACTTATCACTGACATCACTTTTCACTCTGTCTCCTAACATTGCTTAGTAAATAGACCCATGTATTAGCCAATGGGGACAAGCTCCAAAAAGCGTATCTTCATTAATAGGGGCCAGCCTGCAGTCTTTACTGAGAATATTGGATACTACTGTGTTTATCTTTATTTAGTTTAGTACAAGAGATATTTCTTCACATATAGCTCTGATACCTAAATCATGAAACTGCAATTTGAATGATTTTTAGAGAAAAGGGATTTAATAAATAAGCTTTATGACCCATGTACATCGCCCAGGGCCATAGGGAGGGTGGTGCGGCCGGTACCTCCGCACAGGGCGGAATCATCCAAGGTCACCGGCCGCAACCTGTCCGGCTCCGGAGGTCTGTAGAGAGACCTCCTGCAGTGCTACTTGGCACCAGCAGAGCGACGCTAAAGAAGCTCCCCGCCCTCCACCCACCCCCAGGTGGAAATAGGTAAGCGCTCAGGGGGGAGTGCGAGGGGCAGCAGTGCAGCACAGGGTGCACTGCCGTCCAGATACGACGCTATCCAGACCAATACATGAGAAGGACCAGGAGGTCAGAAGAACTGGTTGTACTACTGTAGTTGAAGCCATCTTTTAAGTTTCCCATAAAAGATAAAATTTTTGTAATGTACCAATAATTGCATAGCATATGGGCTTTTCATGGCAGATCAATGTCTGACCCCATTGCGTCAGATTTTAATTAAAATAGCAGAAAATCTGGTTGAATTTCTAATTCCTATATGTGCAGGATCATTATTTGATCTGGCATTGCAGGTGCTCATATTAGCACTGATCCGGTTATGTCAGTGCAGAGCCTGAACATCAAGGCTATGTGGTTACATACTGTATATATGGTCAAATTGCTCACTAATTTCTTTATGTTGACCCAGATAAAAAATAAAGAAGCTAATTTATGACGTGCTTTGCCTGTACATAGAGCGTGTTTTGTAAATGAGACCCAGAGCAGGCAGGAGAATTTCTGCAGAACCACATATTTATTATTTCATATTGTCTAATATACTTCATTGTACAGTCATGAATTATACTATCTTAATTTAGGCAAATAGGGCAGCAGCTTGGATCTTTTAGCTTATGAAATATCCCCTGGGCCATAAGCAGGCCTGGTGACAGGGGGGTATAAGGGTGACACATGTACAGGGCCCCAAGCTTGGGAGCGGGCCCCTGCCACACAGACCGTTCCTAGCAGTGATTGTCTTACAGGCACAGGTGCTTTCTAGCATGAGACAGTCTCAGGCGTACGTTATACTTACATATGAGACATAAAGGTATGCGACACTATAGGAAAAAAAAACATTTAATTTGCTGCCTTGGGGGGGAGGGTATCACGCTCCCCATAGCCCATATGGAGCAAAGTTTGAACTCTGTGTGCATGCTCTGCCCCCTTTTTGGCTGGTGAATTGTGGAAGCAAAGTTAAAGTTCACGTAAAAAGCAAACTGTAATTACAGATGGGCATTATTGTGCAACACTTTTGTATTTTGCACTAGTGAAGTCTCATAAGATTGTCGATCAGAAGTGATGCATGTGAGAGAGATGATTTGGTAAGATCAAAGCTTTGAAAACGGTGTTATGGGGAATCATTATTTTTATGTATGTCTTTACATGTCACTTAAGTTACAGATTTTGTAAATAATATATTAATGGGGTATTTATAGTTTTTAAACAGTTTGAAATAGTACAAGCCTGTGTATTTTAGTGGTTAGGTCAGTGGTTCCCAAACTGTGTGCTGTGGCACCAAATCAAATTATTTATGGTCAATGTAATGTAAATATGTGGACAAACAGAAGCACAAACCTGTCCGTCACCACAAAACTGAACATAAGAATGACAGGTAAGCACAATTTACTTCACTTTACTCCTTCACTACATTTTTTTCAGAATTTCTCAGTAACAAACTTTTGGCTTAGGGGTGCCGTACAAACAATGCTGATACACTAGGGCGCCGTGATTCAAAAAAGTTTTGGAAGCACTGGGTTAGGTATTATATGTACTACATTTGCTTGTTAGTCAGGATATAAATAGGCTGTCCAGAAAGCTGGTGTTCAGTAAAGTGGGCACTTCTGATTTGGGACTAATCAGATTTTAGAAACCAATTATGATTCAGGCCTGTCTATATGGGCATATTTGTGCATACTGTACACTAAATTTGGTCTGTGGGCCTGATTCAGCAAGGATTATGCACGCAATCGGCCGATTGTTGCATTCTGCGCATGCGTATTCATCTCAGTGCGCAAACAATCCACTGTGATCAGGACTGCGATCGCAGTGACGACACAGACCCATCGCAGAGTGATTGACAGGAAGTATCGTTTGGGGGGTGGTGACTGGGGGCTAGTATAAATGCATACATTATCCACTGCGATGCCATATGCAGCTTGGGCTTTCACTGCGTGCGATGAGGTTAGCAATTTCTCGATGTTACCTATGGTTTTTCAGTATTATGGATGCGTTTAAGGTAAGGTGGGCGTCCTTATGTTAGGCTGCATATGGCATTGCAATTGCAATCATTAGCATATCTTCGCAGTGAGACTGCGTGCGTAATCGCTATTGCGATTGCAATAGCAATCCTTGCTTAATCAGGCCCTATGTATGTGGGAATAGTGAGCAGAAATTTGCATGTATATGATAGATGTACATGTGTTAACATGTCAAATATGTTTCCTTAGACAATTAAAAGATGTTTATGTAAGGCATTCTTTCATCATTTTTTTACAGATTGGTGGGTGTTTTAATATGGATGATTGGAGTTTTAAAAGTGTGTGTTTAACTGATGCTGCATTATATAGCACAAATATAGAAAACATGTAGGAGGAGTATATCATTATCAGAAAGGTATATTTTGTATGCAATATTCAAAACTCACTGTTTAGAAAGGGGAGCAATGTTATAAGTTATAGCAATGCGTCTGCTTAAATGGTGAGTTTTGAACATCATACAGTATGCCAATTTACCATTAAGTTGATTTACCAAAATGATATACTCCTCCTTGGATAAAAGAACCCCTTAAAAATGTTGAGAGTATTTTCACAGATGTAGCGTAACCACTGGTCACCAGAACCTGCCCAGATTGCGTTAGGATTCCAGGTGGGGTTCAGTTCCATGGTTCAGAACGGGATGTGGTTAATTTACCGCCGGCCGGAATGTACCAACATCACGGCAGTCTCAGCCACATTACAGTGTCAGAGTGGATGGTTGCTTCTAAGCTTCTACAGTCTCAGTCGCATTTTAGTGTCAGAGTGTATCATCTATTACCAGCAATAGCCGCAGATTAGCTGCACTGCTGTTACCAATTTCACGGCAGTTGCTGTCATATACCAGCAGCAATTAAGACTCTTGTTATTTTGACTTTTGCTGCAATTTTGTCAAGTACACATCAGCCCTCAAGGCTGCAACCAGCCAAGTATACATCAGCCATTAAGGCTGCAACTAGCTAAGTACACATCAGCCCTCAAGGCTGCAACCAGTTAAGTACACATCAGCCCTCAAGGCTGCAACCAGACAAGTACACATCAGCCCTCAAGACTGCAACCAGCCAAGTATACATCAGCCCTCAAGGCTGCAACCAGCCAAGTACACATCAGCCATTAAGGCTGCAACTAGCTAAGTACACATCAGCCCTCAAGGCTGCAACCAGTCAAGTGCACATCAGTCTTCAAGGCTGCCACGTGATTTAAGTCATGCAATTGGCCAGTTCTCCTCCAGTGTCCTGGGGTTATACTACCTCTTTTGTGTGAATTCATAACACTTATCAAGCTCCGGAATGCTTGCCCCCAGTAGCTAATACCATCTGAAGATTGTTTTAGCTGCCATTAGCCTATAGTTGCCTAAGGGCTACTATAATGCAGAATTTTGTGGAGAGGGAACTTCCAGGTCCCTGTCTGTTGACCCCCGATGGCGCATGCATTGCCCAACGGCTGCGCATGCATGAGCCATCATTCTGCTTCCATCACTTTATCGGGACAGGCTCTTATCATAATGGTCTCCCTGCAAGAGGAGATTGCTAAATTTGAGTGAAAATTGACAACATAACCTTACGAATTTAGACAACAATGATTTAGTACAGCCTCACTAAAAATGCGGCTTGCAATAGATCTGGCTCGTTGTCTAATAATAAATCACTTGTCATTTAGAAATATCTAAATGCTAGCAAAAATAATAAATTCCATAATGCAGGCCATGTGTGAAACAAACCCCACAATATTGGATATAATTGGATATACAGTAATTAATCATTTCTGGTACATGGTCAAGATTAATAAATTAGGGTTAACCCTCCCCTTGCAAACCTGTAAATGCCAGAGTAGTTCCTCTAGGGTACTTATCTCTATTCCAGTCATTGACACTCTGGAGAACAGGTTCTGAGTTTAACTTGCATCAAACGGTGAGGCACAGGACATGATCATCGGATGTCTAGAAAGAAGGATAATGCTTCAGTACCGTCCCACCACTGTGTCGTGTGCAACACCCTATTGACCCAATTCTCTAAGTAGCATTGAATATGGGATTAGGTGGAAATCATCATCTGCACTGTTGTCCTCAGATCCTGGTGTACCAGGGGTGTATGGCCCACTTGCCCCCAGAAGAGTAGAAAGACAGTGAAATACAATACAAATATGAAGGTTCTTACCGGCATTTCTCTTGTCACCTTGATCCACTCGCACTCTCACAGATCCCTTTAAGGAGACAACAAATACTACCATGCAGGGCTCTACCTTAAAGTATGTCACAGGTCAACATAGCTTATCTGCAACAGACAGGGCCTTCAACTCACAGGCTAATGTAGCATAATAAGAAAGAAACTGTCAGGATTCAGCCTGGCATCAGGCGTTACTCACCGCGGCGCCGGCTTCCCCTGACTAGCCACGCAGTCAGACACCAGATGCAGCGGCAGGTGACATACTGAGTATTATCCCCGGGGCCCTGTTGACTTCCTCGCAATCCTCTATATCTGAGTTCCCACGGTGGCAGTCAATGGTGTAGCCATGTTGTCTTTCTCAGCTGACCGGAGCCTCCACCAATGGTAGCCTTGCCAGCTCTCAGATGACACTCTCCTCCAATGGACAGCTACATTGGTCACTACCGATACTCTTCAGGGATATTCAACATCGGTCACTACTGAGACTCTCCAGTGATATTCTACATCGGTCACTAGTAATATTCTTCAGTATTGTTCTACATCGGTGATTACCGATATTCACCATTGATAATCTCCAGCCACTCAGTTGTCTTTCTTATCTCCCTGTTAGTTGCTAATTCCTGGGTCCCTAATCAGGGGGAGACAACCTGCTTATTGGGTGCAGCTAAACCCATATCGCAATTGGAGGGGTCACTAGTGAAAACCACCAATGAGCCTCTGGTCAGGTCTCATCAACACTCGGAATTAGCCGATGAGGAAGTCGTATGTACTTCCTCCTTGTTACTGCTGCCCCCTGTGGTAGTGCCCCTAATGGTAATGCCCCAGTAGTAATGCCCCATCTAGTAGTGCCCCCTGTATAAATGCCCCCAGAAGTAATGCTCCAGTAGTAGTGCCCCCTGTATAAATGCTCCCCAAGTATTGCCCCAAGTAGTAGTACCCCCTGTATAAATGCCCCAGTAGTAATGCCCCCTGAGTATTGCCCCCAGTACTAGTGCTCTCTGTAGTAATGCCCCCCCGAGTATTGCTCCCAGTACTAGTGCCCTCTGTAGTAATGACCCCCCGAGTATTGCCCCCAGTACTAGTGTCCTCTGTAGTAAAGTCACTTGCATAAAATAAAAATAAAACCTAATACTTACCTTGAGCCCCGCTCCCGCTGCCGTCTGGTCCGCTCGGCTGCTCCAGCTCCTCTGCACCATGGGAGAGACGTCATGACGTCTCTCCCATAGTGCTATGCGGAAGCCGGAGCTTGAGCTCCATCCTCCAGCTCCGACTGCCGCTGCGGGGAGACAGCCAGGCACCTGCTGGATACAAAATCTAAGTGGGCGCCCGGTAAATAGAGCCTCCTTGCGGCGCCGGCCGGAGGAGGCGGAACTGGTTCCATCTCCTCCGGCCCTTTACATGTGGGGACCCTTTACGTGTGGGGGCCCAAGGACGACCGCCCCTTTCACCCCCCCGTTAATCCGGCCATAACACCTGTAGTTAATGCATAAAGCGCACTTCTATTTTCTAGGATGTAATACAGAAATGCTAGCTAGGATCTAATTGGTTGCTATGGGAAACACCTCTTCTTTTCATTTTTAGAAGCTTTAGTAAATCTACCCCTTAGAGCGCTAGCTGTATGCTTGTTTGTAACCACAAGGGAATCAAGATGGATTCTTGCAAGGTGGTATTGGCCATCTAGGCTAGGGTAGGTCCTTATGCAGTGGTGACCTCACTAGGCTGGCTGGAGGTGGTATTATTATAGTCAATATCTAACAGTTACTTTATATACAATAGTACAGTATTTTAGAATGAATTGGGTTGAAGTCATTTTAGATAAAGACTTTAAAACAGAGAAATTCTTCCTTACGTAGGAGAGTTATATAGACACATTTTCTACCTCTATGCGTTCCCAAATATATAATAGTCTACAGAACTCGTCTAGGTATCTGTTACAACTTGCAGCTAATGACCCTTCGATAAGATTGCAACATTGATTTTTCTTTTCAATAACTTTGTACTGTATATGTACATTTAGTGGAATGTATGTGTGTGTGTGTGTGTGGGGGGGGATCAGGGGGGAATGGCAAGCTATCTAGTTTATTTATTTTTATACTATGTCCTTACAATGATTTGTTGTATTATTGTCATTTTCTTATGTATGCAATTATTCCATATGTAAATAGAACCTATTGGTTCTTTCTTTGCTGTTCGGATAATATCATACACCATTTGCACTGTTGTACAAATATTGTGATCATTTCTCTCTTTTTTATATATAAACATTTGTATTATTGTTCATTGTGATGTCTGTAAATGTGAGACTTGACGCTTCAATAAAAATTTGTTTAAAAAAAAAATAGTACAGTATTTGATAAACTGGTTTCATTTGTTTGTCCTAGTGATGGTCTGGGCTATTTCCTGGGGTGTTGAGCAGAGGTTGAAGAGGTGTGGAATACATTTTTTTTAAATTTAACATTATTGTTTTGGATGAGGACTCTTGTCTTTCCCTACGTCTTTGCATGTCTGCCGGCCTAATTTACTAAATTCAGCAAATTCTCCAATTAGCACCCACATTATGTCTAGTCTTTACTGCTGGAGCTTGCTAGTTACCACTATAAGTATACAAAAAACAATCAAATTCTTCAGCTCTCTGTAGTAGGGGTATATAAAAAGTAGGAGGATGTATATATAAATGTGATACACCAAAAAAATTACCCTCCTTGAACTCTGATAATCGTCTCTATATGGATGTTCCCGTTCAATCAAGATGGTATCTCTGACGACATAAAAATAAAACAAACAAAATTCTTATAGTATAGTAAGTTCAAAAGTACATCAGACAATCTTGTTGTCATTGTCTGATTTAGCAGCAGGATGTTGGGTTATAGAGAAAAGAGGAAACATATATTGGATAATATGTTCGAAATATCAGAAAATAACATGATACATAGAGAAGAAAGTATAGAACATATTTTATCAAGATTGGAAAAAGCCCTTTTAAAGGAGAGCAAGGTGTGGTGGGAGATAGCCACCCTTGACAAATATAGGGCTGAAAACTTAATCCCTAAAGGTTTAATAATTAAGAAAGAGCCATCCAATCAGGCTGAATCTGAGGAATTCAAGTGTGTTTGGAATCACATCTTAGACACATGTGCATTTTCTTTGATTGAATTAATTATAAGAGAAAGAAAAAAAACTTTAGGCATTTTAGAAGATGAGATAAATAGATTAACAACGATCATTGAACCTTCCTGTAATTTGGAAGAGTACAAAACTTTGGAAAATGCATTAGAACCAAAAATTTAAATCAAAAAAAAGAGATAATAAGAAAGCAGAATAAATATTTTAGGGACAAACAAATGAGGGATAATATAAATGAAGGATATCGTGAAAGGAGCTGTAGCTGTACATCTAGCATGCAGATTGAGGAAGAATCCATTTTAGAGGAGAGAGAAATAGAACCAATAAGAAAAAGATCTCTATATAAAATAAAACCATCAAAAAGAAATGGAGAGAATGTTTGGAGGACACCTAGATACAATAAAAAGAAACATTTTAGAGATTATTCTCAGAATCAAAGGAGGAAAGATATTTTTTTCAGACAGAGAGATGAAAATGTCAGGGGAAGAATGAATGGGAGAATAAATAATCAACATCCAACTCAGAGTAGGAAAATGGAACGAAATACTTATATAATTAAAGATGAGTGGAATGAAGGTGATTTAGACTGCTACACCCCAGTAAGAAGCAAAAACAAGTTTGAAGTTCTATTAGATAAGGATTTTTTAGAGGAGAGCAGGAGGAGGTCGTATCGAAGAAGGTAATCCATCAAAAAAGGAAAAGTAGAGGAAAAAGAGGAAAAGGTCTAAGTAAAAAGGAAAAAAAGAGGAATAAAGCTAATTCATATTTTTCTACCATGCCACAATCACTTATCAATAAAGATACCCAAGTGGACAATAGAGTATTCAATTTAAGCAATAGAACTTTGAATACAGCCGAATTGTCTGTTTTACAGAAAGGATTAAAATATGCTCCAGATAATAAAATGAACAAATTCAACACTTATGTTGATTTACAAAAATTTATAAGAAATCTGATGTTAAAAAGATACTTTTCAATACAAAAGGAAGCCAGTTCAGATATACGGAATATTTTCAAACCGAAATCATCATTCAATTCTACATTTGCAAGAGGATGTTTCATAGAAACATTTAATAAATTGGTGGGAGAAGAATTGGATAACATCAAACCTAAATGGAAAAAACATCAAAATTTGACCAAAGTGGAAAAAGAGGCAATATAGACCTTGGAAGATGATGAAAATATCATAATTAAACAAGCAGACAAGGGGGGGGAGTGGTTATCCTAGATAAGACCTATTATGAAAGGGAGGCCCTAAGGCAGTTAAATGATAAAACTACCTACAAAATTTTAAGGGGTGACCCAAGTAAAAGAATCGGGACAACTTTAAATCAAATTATTGGAAATTATATGGAAAGAAATATCATAACTAAAAAAGGAGAAAGGTTTTATTATTAACAATAATCCAACCCTCCCAGTATTTTATATACTGCCTAAAATACATAAAACCTTAATAGATCCCCCAGGTAGGCCAATAGTGGCAGGAACTGATTCCATCACAGCCAATTTGTCTGCATATGTAGATCACCATCTTCAACCAGAAGTAGTAAAAATTAAATCTTATTTAAAAGATACAATCAATGCGATCAATTACCTTTCGGAGATAATTTGGGAGGAAGGTGATATTTTGGTCACTGCTGATGTGGGATCATTATATTCCATTATCAACCATCAATTAGGTATAGAAGCAGTGAAGTACCATCTTTTGAAAAGTGGTATGTCACACAACAAAATAGAATTTATAGAGGTAGTGATCAGATTCATATTAGAAAATAACTTCTTTTGGTTTAAAGGTCATTATTACCAACAGGTCCAAGGGACCACTATGGGCACACGATTTGCTTCGGCGTATGCAAACATGTTCATTTCCCTTTGGAGGAGAATACAATTTGGAATAATAATGTACACATATCCAATATTAAATTGTGGAAACGCTATATCGATGACATAATTTTTATATGGCACGGTACAGAAAATGACCTCACCACATTCTGTGAAGGACTGAATAAGAACACTCACAATATACTTCTAACATTCGATATAAGTAAAGAAAAAATAAATTTTTTAGATTTATGTGTTTACATTAAAGATAATACTATACAGACAAGCAATTTTATTAAAGCTACGGATAATAACTCTTCTATACCAATATCAAGCAACCATCATCCAGTATGGCTGAAGAGTGTATCAAGAAGTCAAATCCAAAGGATTCAAAGGAATTGCTCAGAAATAGAAGTTTATGATACACAAGTGGAAGAAATGAAAGTGCGATTTGTAGAAAAAGGTTATGATGAGAATATAATTGAAGAAACAATAAGAGAAATGAAAACAATAGAGAGAATGAAGCTCCTCAAATATAAAGAAAATAGTATTTCCTCTAATAAAAATAATCTTCCTTTCATGGACAGTATAAAAGTATAGAAAAAATTGTGAAAAAACATTGGTATATTGTAACAAAGGATCCAATCTTAGGAACCATGATTCCAAAATATCCCATGTTTGTTTATAGGAAAGCACATCATTTGAAGAATCGCCAGGTTAAAAGTGCTGTACCTGAAAAAAGAAGTGGACGCATAAACACAGTAGGTTTCCACGGATGTGGAGACTGTATAATGTGCAAAAACCACAAAGGCACACCGAATAAAGTGGTAGAATATAATTCCAAAGTCAATGGTCAGATCTTGAAAATGGTGGGACAGTGTGTGTTCTATAGGATCATCCAGCCTGGTCACTTACAGCTTGTGAAACAAGGTGAGAACAGGGGTTATCAATTTTTTGCCTACCTGTCCTGTTTCTAAAAAGCTGATTTGATGTATGGATTAGTGCCAGCGGATACAGAGTCCATTTTTATTTATTGTTAAGATTTTTTGTCCTTTTGGAAAATATGTGTTTGTCTTTTTAATGTGCATTTTAATAAACATCTACTCTTACCTAATTGCCATCCTTTGAGTGGAAGTAAACACATTATAACGTTGAACGTTTGGAGGAAGATTACAGATACCTTTATGTGATTTTTCTAAACTTAATACAAGTAAGCACAGTGTGAGTGTCTTTCAATGGAGGTTTAACAACACGAGGTGATCCCATACTTCTACCACAAAAGCACGGGGTTTAAAGATACTGCTACATACATGGAATAATCAGATTGATGTAAGCATTGATGTAAGCATCATCCCGTGTCCTTACAGTATATGCACTTGTGGGTGATCCTCCTACGATCAGCGCACGTTTGGTTTTGATGAAATAAGGAAGATTTGGGCCCTTTCCCATATTTCTGAGATCCACATATGTACTTTTGAACTTACTATACTATAAGAATTTTGTTTGTTTTATTTTTATGTCGTCGGAGATACCATCTTGATTGAACGGGAACATCCATATAGAGACGATTATCAGAGTTCAAGGAGGGTAATTTTTTTGGTGTATCACATTATATATACATCCTCCTACTTTTTATATACCCCTACTACAGAGCGCTGAAGAATTTGATTGTTTTTTTGTATACTTATTGTGGCCAGTTCATGACAACACTGGTTTAAAATTTTTCAGCTGCTCTATCCCAGCGCTGGTTTGACTCAATCTGTACTTATAGCTAGTTACCACTGCCATGGCTTGTATTGGAATAAAGACATTTCATAATCATTATATTCTTACTACTAGGAAGTCATCACAGAGCACCTTTGGAAGATAGTAAAATAAGAAATTGGAAAAAGGTGGCTGCGGAAGTGATGGAAAGGGAAAGATGTGTA
Source organism: Taudactylus pleione (assembly GCA_031769625.1). Classification (NCBI taxonomy): domain Eukaryota; kingdom Metazoa; phylum Chordata; class Amphibia; order Anura; family Myobatrachidae; genus Taudactylus; species Taudactylus pleione. Next base: position 5,994,728 of record JAUIMM010000148.1, on the reverse strand, counting down.
CCCTAAACTGCAGAACTCTTTATTAAACTGCAATGCATAATTATGGCTCCTGTGGCTGTTACTAAAGTATGAAATCGGTTTATAAGTTTGACACTCGATGATGCATTATATGCTTGAAAATTTGGAGGCTATATCATATGCCGTTCATTGGCAGTCAATTATACTGTATACCAGATGATTTAGGGCTGTATTATATGCTGCAGAAATGGCACTACATTATATACTGGATAATTAATGACTGTATTATTTGGTAGTCTCCAATATTCCCATTCTCCTACCAGTCAGATTTTGCTGTTGCTTATTTGTGATTTCAGAGCAGACAAATGGCAAGCAGGCAAGGTGATCTCAAAAACTTGACCATTAAAGCATGTAGTTTAGGTGGCAGGACAATTGTGGGCATGTCATGTCAATCAGATCATTGAGTCCAGTGAGTCAGTTTAATCCAACATGACCCCTAACCTTTAACATGAAGAGCAATACCTTACTGATGTCTCCTTTAAATTAACCTCTTGTGCTAAATGACATCAGTAATCTCATTTAGGCTTTATCTAGTTCTAGACTGTGTGGATTCTCCTTTAGAAGTAGGAACATCAATAGAGGTTTTATGTCCTAAATCTAACAAGGGACCCCAAAAACTTGTCCAAGGAGCACAATACTTTCTACAACATTATCCAGACAGAGTATGGAAACACTATTTGCTTTAGATTGTCCGCTGGAAGTATACGCTTGAAGTTGCTACTTGTTATTTCTTGTTATGTATGTGTTCTGTTCGACTTGTGAACAATATCCCAGTAGTGACCATCTTGACAGTCACAATGCCAGCAGCAGAATTCCGATGGTCAAAATCCTGATGCATATTGGTAAGTATTCTAACCTTAACCCACCCCTTCCGCAGCCTAACCCTAACCGTCCCATTCCGCAGCTTAACCCTAACTGTCCTGTCCTTAGCCTAACCCTAACTGTCCCCTACCACAGCCTAAACCACCTAACCCCCCCCTATTGCCTAACTCTAACATTAACCCTACACCTTCCCCCTAACCCTACCTTAACCCTAATACTCACAGTCGGTATTCTGACCATTGGGATTCCGGGGGGCGGTATTGTGACTGTCGGGATCCTGACTATATTCTGTTCATTAAGTTACATTGCTGTTATATGCTGTTATTTAGTAAAGAAATACACTGTGTTCGCTTCAATCTGAGCGTGGTGTCATATATGCAAACATCCTCTCATGGAAGTAACAGTAATAGACAATTCAATTGTGATTTCTGATAATGTTTGTGATGTTCTACCTCTTTTGGAGATTGAAAAGTATTTTCTCTCAACATATAATTAATAATTTTATTATGTTTTGGACTGGATAAACCAACAACTGGTGTGTTAAAATGCAGCCCCCTTTTAAAAAGTTTCTTCATGATGTAAATTCTTGCAAGAAAAGTCACAGGCCCCTTGAGATCACAAGTATCCCAACATAAGTTGACTCTGCCCTCGTGTGGGTAGCCCTGAATAGATACTCCACCAGGTTTGTTACCTTTGCAAGTTACAAATACCAGGAGGAACCTAGGGGGCAGATGTATCAAACCTTGGAGAGAGATAAAGTTGAGAGAGTTAAAATACCGACCAATCAGCTCCTAACTGTCCTTTTTCAAACTGAGGGCTTCATTTATTATTGCGTATGATAAAACTCGTTGATAAATGAGGCCCTTAGGGGCCCATTATCAATGAGTTTTATCATACTGTAGGCAGCGATTTTGAAAATTTGTTGTGTATGATAATGGTGCTCCAGCCAATCAGCTCCCAACTGTCATCTGTTTGAAAAATGACAGTTGGGAGCTGATTTTTTGGTACTTTATCTCTTCTCCACTTTAGTTCCCTCCAAGCTTTGATACATTAGGTGCAGGGCTTTGAGAAAAAAAAGTTTATTATGACACAGGCAAATTAACCCCTCAAATGCATGGTATGCATACTGTAATTATCACTTCATAAAAGTTAAGGAAAGTACTGAAACATTAATATTTTATACTTTAAAGGCCTAATATTTACAGTTGACAAATAGAAATGTGAAATAGAATAAAAAGGTTAATGTGTCTCTAAGCCATGGAGGCTTGGATGCCATTTTCATTTTAATATATTTCTATTATAGAATTATGCTGCTTTTGTGATAGCTGGAAATGAGAGAAGGAGAACAGATGGAAGTGGTTTCCATGGTGATGACAACATAGAGAGAGGCTCTCCTGAGTTCCCTCTACTGACTTTTTCATACCATTTTCTCATTTAGCAACTGTATGGTGTAAGCACTAAATGTGTCCTCTAAATACAAATTGGATTTATTGAACTATGTGTCAAGAGAGTAACTACTGAATGTGCCTCTGACAATTGTCACTTACTTGGTATACATTTTAGTTACTAGCATGTTCTGTTAATTATGCTGAACAGAATATAAAATAGAAATTAAACAAATGTATTACTGAGAGCAATTATGTGATTTTTTAAAACATCAGCTCTTTAGCAAAGCAAAATGTAGCATTGGTACTAACACTTAGTATGATTTCTTGAGCTACCTTGCTGCTGAGAGTGCATTTTACATTGTCACGCGTGGACCAATGGGATCTATGATTCGCATCGACATTTTCTGTACATGCTTTTTGGCACGTAATGGGTAAAGGATGCAGGTGTTCGGGATCCCGGTGGTCAGAATCTTGATGCCAGGATCCCGACAAGGTTAGAATACCAGCACTTTGTCAGTCGGTATCCTAACCCTCCCCCTCTCTCTACCCTAACCCTAACCTTCCCCCTCTACCTACCCTAACCTTAACACTCTCTCCCCAATGCCTAAACCTAACCTCCCCCCTAGTGCCTAAACCTAACCTCCCTCTCCCCGCACCCTAAACAAAACCCTCCTCCCTTAGTGCCTAACCCTAACTCTCCCCCTATTGTCTACCCCTAAGCCTAATGCTAACACTCCCCCTAACCCCGCTACTTACCTTTGGGATTCCGGCGATCGGGATGCCGGCAATGGGATTCTGACAGGTGTCGGGATTCGGGTGCCGGCATTCTGACCACCGGAATCCCCTTCATCGGTATTTTAACAGCATCCCATTGTGACAGCCTTCCTCTTTGGCCATAGATATATCTCCAGCTATACATTTCTGCAGTATGCTCATTCCTTAGGAGGCCCTGCGAGTTACCTAGGAAATACATAAAGTGTCACTATGGACTCATTAGCATTCAATATGTATTGTAGGTGATGAGTGTAAGCATCATAGGAGTGTTGTTCATTGTCTGAGTTATAGTGTCATGTTCCTGAAATGATGCCAGGTGAATCATCAGTTTATACAAAAAGTCTATATATGGCTATGTGTCCTTTCTAATTCCACTCCCTTCCCTTGCTTTTTGGAGCAGCTGAATTGCTCCAGTTATTAGGTATACACAGCAGCAACTCATGGTGAGTTGGATACTTAATCAATCCGACTCCTGATGATGGAGAGACCCCTTAGTGTGATTTTGGTGTATTGTATTGTTAACTTAAAATAAATTAAATATACTGGTTTTTTTCCCCATCTGTCTGGTCTATGTGATCTTCAACCCCAAGGTACCCTTCCTTACTTAGTAAGTCCTTGCTATAACACCTAGGTACATCACAATTATAGATGTGTCCTGCTACATCTTTGCTGATAGCGTGCCATACAGGTTTCTGAGTCGAGGGATGAAAATGCGTGGTGAGACTTGACAATATCCACGGCATGCAATATACTACCGATTAGCGACATATTGTACAAGCTCCTAGTGGCACAGCAGTGCTGACATTGCCACAAGTGTGTGGCATAAAACGCACAATCAGTTTGTAATCCAGAGACACCACTTTCAGGGCTGAGACTTGTAGTTCAGTGATGGTTTTATACACCACTGCTCAGACCCCACTACCAAATTCTAAGACATGCGATCACTGTGTGATCATGGCACACCACTTTCTACTTTCCGCAGTGACACTTACTAATGTGTACGGATTAGCAACATTTTGTATAAGCTCCTAGTGGCCCAGCAGTGCCGATTGCAAGTGTGTGGCATAAAATGAACAGTCCGTTTGTAATTTAAAAATACCTCTTTCTGGGCTGAGACTTGAAGTTCAGTGATGGTTTAATACAGTGCCCTTCAAACCAAACTGTTCATTTCTAAGACATGTTATCACTGTGTGAGTGCCGCACATCACTGCAGAACAATGTTGCACGGACTGCACTGACTTTTCTAAAATGAGGTGTTATCTTGCTGATACATGTATCTCATATAATATACTGTAATAATGATGCCAGAACACATTTATAAATTATATTTCAAAAGTGTACTTAGGACTCATGCACCAAATGATTTAATCCTTTATTATACACTCAATTACAGCTCTCGATCCATGACAACTATAGTGTTATAGCGTACCTAATGACAGGTACAGTCAGCCAATCAGCGGGCCGTACTACAGACATTGCATTGTATTTTTTAACGCTTGCGCAGTGCAGTTTAGAAAAAGCGACATCTAGTGGACAGAAAGTTGTATTACACTCTCTGGCTTTTCCAGCGCTTCAGTACGTTATGATGCGACTCAATATGCCATGGCACTGCACGATTGGCAGGGTGGGCTAAATGGCATATGGAGTAGATGTAGCAGGACACATCTGTATGACATAAATATAACAAGGTGGGTTGTAGGTGCCTTTTGGTGGTTGTAGGTGTCTTTGTTTTCTTAATATGTTGCTTTATATTTGAATCAATTGTTTATCTCTATGCATATGAAATGCAGTTGTGATATGAAAAATATGCCTCTTGGCGCAATGCGTTATTCATAAATATTGCATGAATGTACTAAAATGTAGCTGAGAGTGTTTCTAGTTTCCTAACACCACTGGGTGCAAGATTCCAAGGAGACAACATTCCATATTTTTAGCATTGTTGTGATAGTTATGTAAGATTACTTTTTAGATGGTATCTTTCTGGTTTATCTTTGGATCTATTTAATATCAGTTTGGCTTGTCATGGATGTTTGCTTTGCTGGAGTACAGAAGTTCCCCTTTTTTTTTGCAACAGGCACAACATTACTCAGGTCCATTGCTTAACAGCGGGTGATAGAAACATAGAATTTGACGGCAGATAAGAACCACTTGGCCCATCTAGTTTATCCTTTAGGCAACTTCAACCCTATTTGCTCCTTACATCTCTCTTAAGGATATGCTTATGCCTATCCCAAGCATGTTTAAATTGTTCCACCGTTTTAGCTTTAACCACATCTGATGGGAGGCTATTCCACTTGTCCACTACCCTTTCTGTGAAGTAATTTTTCCTCAAATTTCCTCTGAGCCTACCTCCCTCCAGTTTCAGTGCATGTCCTCATGTTCTTGTACATCTCTTCCTTTGAAGAATGCTTCCCTCCTGTCCGTTAAAACCATTCATGTATTTGAAAGTTTCTATCATGTCCCCCCTTTCCCTTCTCTGTTCCAAACTATACATATTAAGATCTTTTAGTCTTTCTTTGTAAGTTCTGTGCTGTATGCACCATTTTAGTTGCCCTTCTTTGTACTGTCTCTAATGTGTCTATATCCTTCTGGAGATATGGCCTCCAGAACTGAACACAGTATTCTAGATGAGGCCATACCAATGACCTATACAGTGGCATTATCACTTCTTTTTTCCTGCTACTGATTCCTCTCCCTATGCAACCAAGCATCTGACTTGCCTTCCTCAATGCTTTGGTGCATTGCTTGCCTGCTTTCAAGTCATTTGAAATGGTGACTCATAAATCCCTTTGCTCCACTGTATTTTCCATTGTAGTGTCCTTGATACTATATTTAGCTTTTAGGTTATTGAGACCTAAGTGCATGATTTTGCATTTATTGACATTAAACTGTAGTTGCCATGTTCTTGCCCATTCCTCTAGTCTACCCAGATCCTCAGTCATTTGTTTTACCCCTTCCTAGTGTGTCTACCCTTTTGCATACTTTTGTGTCATTCACAAAAAGGTATACTTTCCTTTTAATATTAGATGCAATATCACCAACATAGTAAGGATACTGCCTTTGAACCTCTATATACCCCTGCCTATACCTTCTAATATCCTTCCTATAAACCTCTAAGGATGACGCTAATTTGCGTACGCAGTCATCCAGTAAATAAAGACTCCAGACTTAGAACATGTGGTTCCAAAGCACAAAGTATTATTCAAGTAAAGTACAGCAGTTACACGCTATGATCCTCATATAATCTTAGCGCAAAGAGATTATACAGACCCAAGTACAATTATACATACGCAGCGCTCTCTGGTCCAGATGTTAGGCATCAGCAAGAAACCCCTCGTCAATCAGCATTCAGCACAAAGACTAGGAACCCAGGGTCAGCACACATATTTATACCCCCCAGAAATAAACAACACAATAGAGAAGTTTGTTGCTAATACCATTGGTCCTAAAGGAGAGGGCATATGTTACAAGGCATTTAACAGGTTGATTCAAATAGACACAACCCAGCCTCTAACAACTGGGGATCTCTGGTTTCCTGCCCCATGCAACATCCTAACAGTTGTTCATATTATGTACATTTTGTTGCTTGAAGTCTCTGCGGTCCATTAGTTGAGAATGCATGAGGCGATCTCCACACCGATGGTACCGGAATACTGTTGAAAGAGTACGCATCAGTACAATACCAATCACGGCTTACTTATCATGTATAAAACCTTAGTTACCAAATAATCTTTATTTCACAGCATTTATGCTAAATGAACAAACTTAAATCTTATACTTTAAAGCTTATTAAACCTTTTATGTGAATATGTAATGTGTAAGTATGCGGGGTGTGATGTAAAGATGCTAGTTAACTTGGGGCAGATGCGTGCCCATGAAGCTAATAAACAGCGTTTTCATACAGGATCTTATGCATTCGCTAATATGCAATTGTGCGTATTAATGTGTGTATGAGAAATGGTGCACTTAAATCTCACCTAAACTAAGTGAACACCTAGCAGTGTGGAATGCTGAGCATTATAATTCCACATGCCCCTCTCTCTCAGCAGCCTCCACCCTTCCCAGGCTAAAAAGTACAGTCCTTTGTTCTCCCAGGTTCTTGTGTAAATGCAAATTACCACAGCTACAAGACCCAAACCTCAGATAACACTCTTGGCTTTGAAGGTATTTTATTGTAGGAAGCCTGCTAATGTAAGGTGCTACAAACGACCCTCTTGCTGTATTCGAGCAGGGCCACCTGGAGTGAGAGCAGACGTTATGTCCAGGAAGCTTGTCTACACAGGCTAGTTGTCACGTGGCCATTTGCTCTGTTGTTGCTAATACAATCCAATTTTGACATAATGTACAGCCATTTCTAAAATATATCCTTTATGGGAATTATAATAATATACACTTTATCCAGAGCACCCAAACTACGTAAAGTCATGAAATGGGCTTTTGATGAATCGCCGTAACTTATGGTGATGGTCACAGATGCAATCGCATGATGCTAGTAGTAATATCGCCACATGTACTAAAGTGTGAGTTTATCTAAAATGGTGCTTAGGCGGCCATTCGCAAAATGACATCTTGCGATCTCATTTCCAAGATGGCGTCTTGCGGCCAGTCGCAAGATGGTGTCGCTGCGATTCAATTTTAAACTGATCTTGTCTCAGCCAATAATCCAGCTTCGACAGTCCACCCTTTGATACCGAACAACATGCTATCACAATCTGATTTTAAAATATAATTTAGGCTTACATTTATATACTATTTAGTGTTATTATGGGATGGCACAAGGTAGTTCTTAATCCATCAATAATGTGTCTCTGAGTGGGGACATAAAACTACTATTATACGCACACCGCGGAACTTGGAAGATCATGTGAAAGGTGTGGGGATACACCAGTCCTATAAAGGCAGTCTTGAAGAGGAATTGAGACTTTACATTAACTGTGGTGTTTTTAATACATTCTATGCATGTCTAAATATAATACATTAAACGATGGTATTTCCTAGTTCAAGGTTGTAATGCAGTTCTGTATTTACCTCGGTATTCATACTGACCGCCATCATAATTTCGTTCTTTCGTTTTACTCTATTTTTACATTTTCCACACTTCAACACAATAGGAACACACCAGATACATATGCCAATTATTATGATGACAATCAGTATAAGGATTAACAATTTGCCTATACTGGCGATCATTTCCTGGACCCATTCCCCTAGACTTGAGAACCATTTCACTGGGTTCAGCCATGTAACCCATCCTTCTATCTTCTCCCCTACTTCAGCCACTGAAGCATTATGGTTCTTATGAAACTCCTATTTTAGCTGCAGAATTTCATCCATCTTCCGGTCTATCACTTCCTTGGGGTCGCTGGTATCATTGGTGACATAGGTGCAACATTTTACTCCAAATTGGGTGGCTAACGTTACGCAATACTCAGTAACAGCCAGTTAAATAATTCAACACTAGCCTGTGTTGCACCAGTTCTTTCTTGTAGGCTTGCAATTCTCTCCCTGTATACCTGAATGTGTCATCGTACATCTCGGTGATATTATCTATCAATTTAGCAAGTTCCTGAATATATCTAAAGTTTAATGTACAGCGAGCGATCCTGGTGGGATCCAATGTGACTAAAACTTGAAAGCCAGTTGTCTCACTAATTAACTGAGTGGCTTTGTGCACGTCACCAGGTATCATATTTCGTTTGCCTCTGTGTTCATATTGTGTGTGAAGATATGGTGATGGTGTGTTTTTATGTATACCAAGCATTTCAACATGTGTGAGGGTCATAACTTCTGGGACTACTCTTCTCAGGTAACACAAACCTTCGGAACTCGGGGAGAGCCACTTATATGCTTTTCTTCCACATATAAAATATACATTATCAGGGAGAACATAAGGAATGGTATGCATCATTATCATTAAGCACATTTCCCTTGTAAACAATCCTATTTCTGGGTCTTCCATCTGGTACATGCAAGTTTATGGCTGTATTATTTTAGCACAAAAACCATCTGGCACCTTACCAATAATTTCTTTGGTGGAACTCAATGTATACCGATACCTAAAATGTTTCCCACTAGATTTAATTGAGCATAACAGATCATGGTTTATGGACTCATTATCAGCTCTTTGTGAGAAGGTCATCGTCTGATTATTCCCCGTCACTTCCCAACTCCCGGGTTTATTGGGGTTGGTTATGTTTAAACACAGAAGTGATCTATCTACTTGGAATTGATAGAGTTTGAAATGAGGTGGTTTGGATGAGAGGAATTTTCCATCCAATGTTTTCCCTTTTCAATTTTTCCGTGATATTCAGCGGAAATGGCACCAACCCTACATTATGCTGTCCCTGTGGCACATGTGAACACACCCAGCAATCAGTTTGATTTAACACTTTGCCTACCATGCTATGATAATCCTCTAAAGGATACCCACCCCAGTACGGGTTATATTTAGGTTGGCACCGTTGGATACAGTTATCATCAACTAGGGACCCACAAAGCTCACAAATACAGGAATCTTCAGACGATAAACCTCCACACCGTCCCCGAGTATTCGGAATGACAGCTCTCTTAACAATAACAGTACTAAGATTGGTCAGACACTCCCCTGATTGGCATTGCACTCCTCCTGACTCCACTCCATCAGCACTGCCATCAGCTCCCATTTCATCAATTGGTCTCCCATCACAGAAACTGGATATTCCCAAACCGACCAGGATGGTGAACACTCTAAAAGAGAATATGAAAATGAACACAGCAGGCCCGTCCATTGTCACAACAAGACCTGCAAATTTCTCTTAGTTCAGGTATCTCACTACGACCTTTTCAATCCTCCCAGAACAAGCTCGCGAGCGATAGGTCCACGCTATCAGCCTTGTCTCCAACTTCTTTCTCCACCGGTTGATTGACCTTTTTGCAGTGAGTGGAATGAACCCAGGTATCTCTCTCAGCCACCTTCAAAGATGTAGTACTTTCAGCAGCACCTGGTACAGGCCTTCCCACCGATCAGTCAAACAACCTGAATGCAAGAAATTTCTGATCATAACATATTCTCCTGGTTCAACATCATGACAGTTAGTTTCAGGCATATCATGGGACAACAATTTCAGTTTCGGCTGCTGTTGCTTTAACTGCTTACTCATTGATATAAGATACTTTACAGTTACCTCGTTGTTACCCTTCAAGTCTTCCTGTGGACTTATAATCAAATGAGGTTGTCTACCGAACAGAATTTCAAATGGGGACAGATTTAGAGGGGGTCTAGGAGTGGTCCTTATGCTATGTAGGACCAAAGGTAATGCTTCTGGCCATCCTAGTCCAGTCTCTGCCATGATTTTACTTAACTTATTTTTAATAGTCCCATTCATCCTCTCTACCTTGGCACTGGCTTGCGGTTGGTAGGGGGTGTGAAGTCGGCTATTAATACCCATCAGCTTACACATTTTTTAAAAAACATCACCTGTGAAATGAGTACCCCTGTCACTCTCAATGATTTTAGGGATACCGTACCTGCACACAAATTCCTGAACTATTTTCTTGGCAGTAAACGCAGCAGTATTAGTGGCCACTGGGTAGGCCTCAACCCAATTACAAAATACATCAGTGCACACTAATACATACATACTTAAGATTCCTGCAGGGTGGTATTTGGATGAAATCAATTTGTATCACCTGGAAAGATCCATAAGTTGGTGGAATATGGGATGGTTCGGTAGGGATCGCTTTCCCTATGTTCTTCCTCAAGCAGGTCAGACAGGACATTGCTATCTTTTCTGCTTGTGAAGAAAAACCTGGTGCGCACCAGTATGCTCTTACCAACTTGTACATACCTTGTTTTCCCAGATGAGTCAGACCGTGTGCTGCCTCAGCCAGGCTGGGGTAATAAGCCTTGAGGGCTACTGGTTTACCTTGTCCATCCCTCCAGAGCCCGGAGGACTCTTGCCCACATCCCTTGGACTTCCAAATGGACTTTTCCTGAATTGAACACAAAATTTGCATCTCAATTAATTTCAGCATATCAATTGTGTGGAAAGATTTAATTTTTTCAGTGGGAGAAAACATTTTTAACCCTGCTGCCCATTTTGCAGCTTCATAGGCTCTGTTGTTGCCCAGTGACACCGGATCATCCTCACATGTATGGGCTTTGCATTTAATTACTGCCACCGCTTTGGGCAGTTTTATTGCTTCTAATAGATGTTTTATGTGTCGGGAATGTGCAACTGGTATGCCTGCTGCTGTCATAAAATTTCTCAGACGCCATAGAGCCCCAAAATCGTGCACCACCCCGAACGCGTACCTCGAGTCAGTTTAAATGTTAGCAGATTTGCCTGCTGCCAGTTCACACGCTCTAGTTAGTGCTACTAACTCTGCCACATGGGCTGAGTGAGGAGGACCAAGAGGTTTAGCTTCTATGATGTCTGTGTCATTTACTACAGCATAACCTGTACATAATTCATCTGTGTTTGTTTGTCTATGACAACTCCCATCTGTTTAAAAAAAGTCACATCCACATTCTCTAAAGGTGTGTCGTGTATGTCAGGTCTAGCAGCAAAGGTCTGATTCAGATATTCCATACAATCATGCGTATCATTATGTCTGCTGAACTCATCTCCCACCAGCAACTTGCCTCCTTCCACCCTTTGTACATCATGTTGTACATATGGTAAATACGTTGCTGGATTCAGCGTGCTGCAACGTTTAACAGTGATGTTTGCGGGTGCGATTAGAGCTAGTTCCCATTTGGTAAACCTAGCTGAAGAGATGTGTCTGGTTTGAGCTGAGTTCAACAGAGCAGATACAGCATGGGGAGTGTAGACAATCATATCATGATCCAATGCTATGTCCTCACTTTTACTCACCAATAAAGTGGTAGCTGCTACACTTCTCAAACAAGTAAGGGAGTGATCTTGCCACAGTGTCCAATTGGGCACTGTAGTATGCTACGGGCCTACTGGCATCACCATGTTTTTGTATAAGGACACCTGCAGCACAACCATTGGCTTACGTACAATACAAATCAAAAGGTTTTTCATAATCAGGTATTCCCAATGCAGGAGCTTTTGTCAGACTATCCTTAAGATTAAGAAAAGCCTGCTCTGTTTCCTCTGTGAGTATGACACGATCGGGCTTTGAGGAAGAGACTAATTCCTGTAAAGGCAAGGCCAAAATAGAAAAACCTGGGATCCACATTCTACAGTATCCACACATTCCTAAGAAGGTACAAATTTGCTGTTGATTCTGCGGCAGTGTCATGTTCTGTATGGCCTGGATTCTATCATTTGTAAGATGTCGTAACCCTTGGGTTAGGCAGTGTCCCAAATATTTTACTCTGGATTGGCACGGCTGTAGTTTGTCCTTAGCCACCTTGAATCCTGTATGCGAGAGATGAAGCAACAAAAGTTTAGTATCATTCAAACATGACATAAACGAGTCAGAACATAGCAATAAATCGTCAACATATTGAATTAGAACAGATCCATTGGCAGGTTGAAAAGATTGTAAACAGTCGTGCAATGCCTGGGAGAAGATACTGGGGCTGTCTATGAAACCTTGGGGTAACCGTGTCCATGTGTATTGTACACCTCTGTATGTAAATTCGAATAGATACTGACAGTCAGGGTCGAGAGGCACAGAGAAGAAAGCAGAACAGAGGTCAATGACAGTGAAATGGGTTGCATTTGGTGGGATCTGCATCAGGATGACAGCTGGATTTGGCACTACAGGGAATTGGCTTTCTACTACCTTATTAACACCTCTAAGGTCTTGTACCAGCCTATAACCCCTCCCACCACTCTTCTTCACCGGGAAGATGGGACTATTGGCTACACTAGCCGTACGAACTAAAATTCCCTGTTGCAATAATCGCTCAATTATTGGAAAAACCCCTAATTCTACATCCTGTTTTAGTGGGTACTGGGGAATTTTTGGAGCTTGCCTACCGCTTTTTAAATTTATCATTACAGGGCTTACGTTTGCCATTAATCCAGTGTCCTGTCCATCCTTAGTCCAAAAGGAATCTGGAATTTGGGACATTTCATCTACCTGAGATGGATTTTCATTTAAACTTGTAGTGATACATTATCCTTTGGGGACTGTCCAACATATCCCGCACCTCATGTGCAACTCTCTCTGGGATATCTAAAAATGCACCATCAGGGGTGCAATATATAACACATCCCATCTTACATAACAAGTCTCTACCCAGCAGGTTAGTAGGAGTCGCAGCAGCCAGTAGGAAAGAATGCCTGGTATGCAATGGCCCAATAGTAACCTCTGTGGACTTTGTTAAAGGATAATATTCTGTCTCGTTGGTCACCTGTAAATTAACGGGAGATTTTATCACTGACCTGGTCGCCCCTGTGTCTACAAGAAAAGGATATTCAGTACCAGCTACATCAACCATCATGACCGGTTCTTCCCTAGTACTTCCCGTTAACCTGACTATCTGTAGACTACAGGTATGACCTGACCCCTAGCGTTATCTACCATTCTCCAATAAAGCATTTACGGCCACAATTGGAGCTGGTGCCTGCTGGACATTTGCTGGTCTCTGTGCATATCCCTTATGGGGATGTCCAGGTCTTCCCTGATTTGGGGTTCCTACTCTTTTTACTGTGCAGTTTCTACTTAATTGTCCTGTTTGTTTACAATTAAAACATGTTTGTGGATCGGGTGAAGACACATGTTGTTGTGAGGTTTGAGCAGAGGGTAAAGGGTGGATATGGGTAAGGATAGGGAGGGTTAGGGTATTGTGAGTAGTATGGGACCTGTGGTTGTATAGGGTTTGTGGAATAGAGCTGTGTTTGTTGTTGCGTGGGGTTAGTTAGGGCATATAACTGTTCAGGTGTAAGTGTGTGTGCAGATGCGAGTGTGTCTGTTGGCTGTGATGTTACCGTCATTCCCTCCAGAGCTTGTATACTGACAGCCATTAGTTTTTCGCTCTGGGTCTCTCTCTTCTTTGAGATGTTTTTATCATGTTCTATGGCAGATTCTATGAGGGTATCTATTGTGACTCCCCTCCAGCCAGGTTGTGAGGTCTGAACCCAAGTCTTTAAATTCTCTTTCAGACCGTCCATGAGTACCGTGACTATCATTCCCCTGTGGTGAGTGCTATCTTTAATATCTTCTAACCCAGTGTACTGGGTGATAGCCTGCAGAGCCCGGTCGCAATAATCTTCTGCAGATTCACTCTCCTTTTGCTTAATATATACCCAATTGAGTTACAATGCGGGAAATGTTACCTTGGTTTACTTGGTCTGTTAAGGGAACGTCACCATCCAATACACAATCCGTGATAAATTTTGTCACATCGGTATTGCGTGGTAGACAGTCCCTTAACACCACATGCCAATCTTTATTAGTTGGCTCATGAGAACTACCCAAATTTCTCAAAAATCTTTGACATTTGGCTAGTTCCTTTTTGGGATTGGGGAAATCATTTATGATGGAATTTAGTTATGCTTTTGTCCAGGGACAATGCATTTCTACTTCCCTCATGGGCACTACACCATTCGCAACTGCATTTCCATTCGGAATGGTTATTGTACGAATGGGATGCAGACCGGCAGCTCTGCTACCTTGTTACCTGGCTGGGGGTTTAATCTGTTGCTGCTACGTATGGTATTAACAACTTCCTCTACGGGTGCAGAGGGTGTTAGCACTTCCCTTGCTGTTGCCGATGAAGATGGCGGCACCACTCGTGATTATGGAGATGCAGCATCTATCATTTGCACAGCATGGGAAATGGCAGTCATTACAATAGGCTCATCATCTACATCATAAACATTTTCTTTATGGTTGCTTAAGAGAGGGTACAAATTGCTTGTTACATTTTTATGGATATTTTTGTTAACTGTACTTGCACCTCCATCCACATAAGGTGGGGGTGGTGAGCGTGAACTGCTGGCAATACTCTCCACAATGCTACCTTGCTGCACGTGTGTGCCATTTTGCGGCTCGTCCGTATTGCAATTTAGCGTCGCAGATGTATTCTCTGGCAATGCGCTCGCAACGCTAGTTTGCGTTGCTTGCGCATTTTCAAGCCACGCATCCCCTTCATGCTGCCACAACTTTAAACATTCATAATAGTTGACCTTTTTCTCTCGGGAGTGCATCAGGCTGATGTGATCCCGAACATTATCTAGTACATTTTTATCAAAACTACCAATTCTGGGAAACGGTCTAACACTCTTCATCGTCATTTTAAACCATACATCACAATACCTTATCGCATAAGTACCGTACTTAGTATGCATAATACGACGGGCCGATCCAAACGGCACTTCCATTAGCAGCACATCGTTGTCTAACATCTCTATTGTTTGCATGGCCCCCATTCTGAGACAACTCCTATGCTTTTCAATAAAGATTTAAACTGGTGAAAGACAATCAAGATACTTTCACTTACCGGTGGACAATTTAAACGGCAGCACCCACACACCTGGATAACATTTGAAAAAGGCAACTTCCACACCCGGATAAGATTTATTAAGGCAACTTCCACACCTATGGAAGTTTAAGTAGGCTACTTCCACGCACCTCTCTACAACAAAGACAACATATACACCTGCTACTGTGTATAGAACGGTAAGCTGCTTACCGAGAGACTAGCACTTAGCCCTTAAAGGTCATACTTAAAGGTCATATTAAAGGTCATACTCTAACTGTAGGGAACAAGTTACCTCTACCAACAAATACTCACTGTTACACACTTTTTCCTGCATGGAAAAATACACGTTAACCCAGATATTGATCACAATTGAAAAATGTAAACCTTTATTTAAACACGTGGCAGCACAACCGGAAGTACGTACACGCTATTGTGCGACCAGTCACATACACAATAATGCGACTACCACACAACCGTATGACAACTTTTTAGCTGCATCTGCAAAAGTGTATCTTTACTGTGCGCAAAACTGCGACTCAGCCGCGTGCTCAATACTGCGGCACCGCTTTAAACGTTAGGTTCTATCAACAAAGGAAAACAAACTTTTTCCTTTCTTGTCCCTGGATTCTAGTCAGCTTCCATGTCTCACACGAAAATGGATAGTCATCTTTCAGCACAAAGCGGTTGCAGGTAAACCCTGCATGTGGCCACTCCACCCTTTGCTGAGATATCGATAATCGTATGTGCCGTGTGAGTAGGTAAGTGACTTCACGATGAGTCCCCAACTAAGGATACTGCCTTTGAACCTCTATATACCCCTGCCTATACCTTCTAATATCCTTCCTAAAAACCTCAAAGGATGACGCTAATTTGCATACGCAGTCATCCAGTAAATAAAGACTCCAGACTTAGAACATGTGGTTCCAAAGCACAAAGTATTATTCAAGTAAAGTACAGCAGTTACACGCTATGATCCTCATATAATCTTAGTGCAAAGAGATTATACAGACCCAAGTACAATTATACATACGCAGCGCTCTCTGGTCCAGATGTTAGGCATCAGCAAGAAACCCCTCGTCAATCAGCATTCAGCACAAAGACAAGGAACCCAGGATCAGCACACATATTTATACCCCCCAGAAATAAACAACACAATAGAGAAGTTTGTTGCTAATACCATTGGTCCTAAAGGAGAGGGCATATGTTACAAGGCATTTAACAGGTTGATTCAAATAGACACAACCCAGCCTCTAACAACTGGGGATCTCTGGTTTCCTGCCCCATGCAACATCCTAACAGTTGTTCATATTATGTACATTTTGTTGCTTGAAGTCTCTGCGGTCCATAAGTTGACAATGCATGAGGCGATCCCCACACTGATGGTACCGGAATACTGTTGAAAGAGTACGCATCAGTACAATACCAATCACGGCTTACTTATCATGTATAAAACCTTAGTTACCAAATAATCTTTATTTCACAGCATTTATGCTAAATGAACAAACTTAAATCTTATACTTTAAAACTTATTAAACCTTTTATGTGAATATGTAATTATGTAATGTGTAAGTATGCAGGGTGTGATGTAAAGACGCTAGTTAACTTGGGGCAGATGCATGCACATGAAGCTAATAAACAGCATTTTCATACAGGATCTTATGCATTCGCTAATATGCAATTTTATGTATTAATGTGTGTATGAGAAATTGTGCACTTAAATCTCACTTAAACTAAGTGAACACCTAGCAGTGTGGAATGCTGAGCATTATAGTTCCACACGCCCCCCTCTCTCAGCAGCCCCCACCTTTCCCAGGCTAAAAAGTACAGTCCTTTGTTCTCCCAGGTTCTTGTGTAAATGCAAATTACCACAGCTACAAGACCCAAACCTCAGATAACACTCTTGGCTTTGAAGGTATTTTATTGTAGGAAGCCTGCTAATGTAAGGTGCTACAAACGACCCTCTTGCTGTATTCGAGCAGGGCCACCTGGAGTGAGAGCAGACGTTATGTCCAGGAAGCTTGTCTACACAGGCTAGTTGTCACGTGGCCATTTGCTCTGTTGTTGCTAATACAATCCAATTTTAACATACTGTACAGCCATTTCTGAAATATATCCTTTATGGGAATTATAATAATATACACTTTATCCAGAGCACCCAAACTACGTAAAGTCATGAAATGGGCTTTTGATGAATCGCCGTAACTTATGGCGATGGTCACAGATGCAATCGCATGATGCTAATAGTAATATCGCCACATGTACTAAAGTGTGAGTTTATCTAAAATGGCGCTTAGGCAGCCATTCGCAAAATGGCGTCTTGCGATCTCATTTCCAAGATAGCGTCTTGCGGCCAGTCGCAAGATGGTGTCGCTGCGATTCAATTTTAAACTGATCTTGCCAATAATCCAGCTTCGACAATAGATATTAAAAAGCACTGGCCCAAGTACAGATCCCTGGGGTACTCCACTGGTAACCTTTCCCTCCTGTGAATACACTCCATTTACTACAACTCTCTGTTTCCTATCCTGCAACCAAGATCTTATCCATTCAACAGTCATAGAATCCAATCCCAAGCTTTCCAGTTTGTTTATCATTCTGCAATGCGGGACAGTGTCAAAAGCCTTACTAAAGTCTAGATAAGCTACATCTACGGCCCCGATATTCTGTCGCAATTTGTGAGTATCAAGTCCAGAATAACATTTTTGCAAGTGGGCTCCCTCACCAATTGTTTGAGAGATGCTCCCTGAAAGGAATTTAGAAAGTCGCCACTTCTAGAGGAACTTGCAGCAGACACCTCCCAGTTTACATCAGGTAAATTAAAGTCTCCCATGATTATGACCTCTTATTTTAAATCCAATCTAGTAATGTCCTGCAATAGGTTCTTATGCAGTTCCCATCCCTGTCCAGGTGGTCTGTAGATCACCCCAGTGCAAATTATGTCCTTGTCCCCCGTTTCTATAGTCACCCAAAGGGCCTCAGTTGTTGCTTCAACATTATGTATTATAGTAGCATTTATGCTGTATTCTACATACATAGCTACTCCTCCTCCAATCCTCCCCATTCTGTCCTTTCTAAATAGAGTATAGCCTGGCATAGCTATGTCCTAGTCATGATTTTCATTACACCATGACTCTGTAATTGCTACAATATCTAGTTCATCCCTTGTCATTATTGCAATTAGTTCAGAGATTTTATCAGCTATGCTCCTGGCATTTGCACACATAGGACCTGATTCAGACTTACTCGTTAGATGTGTCCGCTTGCTCCCAGCGTATGGAAATACATCTGTGACATCAAGGCAGCATCTTGCACGGCAAGGCATAAGCACGCCCACTATGTCTTGGTGAGCGATCACTTTGTGCTTACAGATGCCCACCAGTCTGTCTTTAGCCACCCACTTGCGTACGTCATCTCCATGAAGTATATACAACCATCAGTACATCGGTTTCCATCGGATCTGACCACAGCGCTTGTGGTTGACTGTATCCTACCGCAAGCACTGCGATCACTTCAGTGTATTATTCAACCAGGTGATGTGTACTATGATGCTGCCTGTTAATTATGCACACCCCAGAAATGGCATTGAAACACTGTGGCACACCTGCGTCCGCAACTCCACTCCCCCGTTACTACTGGCCTGCCCCTGTTACCACCCACAACCGGCCTCTCCTGTCACTCATTCCACTGGGCTGTCTTTGCAGGGCGAGCGAGCACATGTCGATCGCTCCTATTACTTTGCGAACGCGCACTGAGAACTACACGCATGCGCACATTAGCGAACATCGTCTGCAACGAGCGGCCGCTTACTAGCAAGTGGGTCTGAATCAGGCCCATAGCTCTAAGAGTTTTGCTTGTGCATCTTTTTTTTCGAGACATGGTTCGAGAGTATTTTACAAAATTACAATGGTCAAGATGATTTTTGTTATTACCTGGTCTCAGATGTTGTTCAATGTTTTTCAACTGTTTTTTTAACTATTATTTAAAATGTTTCTACACTTTGCAAATTTCTTCACTTGGTGAATTTCTGAACTCAGCCAACTGCCCCCCAGACAACTGCCCCACAACTGATGGTGTCATTCTGCCAGTTCTACTGCTGCCCTCCCAGCTTCTGTGCTTGTTACTAGACAATAACTTCTCTTCTTGTTCAGGGAAGAGTAAATGTGCCGTTACTTAATTTTCTGATCACTCAGTTCAGGGGCTTAACTGAAAGACACTTTTCCATTTGCTCTCCATGTTTTGTAAAGCTCACATTCCTGTGCACCTGTACTGGTAATAATGTGCTGAAGCTCCATTCCTGTGAGTTTCTCCTTGCTATGACCCAGACTGCCTTTGGTTTCTGCTTCTGTTTAATTTCCCTGGGATTGTTTACTGTACATTGCCTTGTCTGCTGCCTGCCTTGATCTTGAATGTATAAGTGGATTTGGCTTGCGTACTGCCTTTGCTGACCTTGGGTTGCTTTCTGGACTTGTCTTACCTGCTGCCATCCCTGAACTCTTTTTACTGGACTTTGCATTGTCCACTGCTTTCCCTAATCTCAGATTGTTTGCTGGACTTGCCTTGCATCACTGTTAACATTTCCTGTTTGTGTCAAGTACCTGATGCATCCCAGTTACTGTAGTAATGGATAAACACCATCAAATTGGCTGCTTCCATCTGTGTTCTTCCACTTCAGGGATTGCTCATATTTAGTTGAAATGCTATTTAACATTTTAAATTTAATCATATAGTTGTTTGGGCTGTTATCAATGCATTTTTTATTGTTTTATTGAATTAACTAGATTGCTTATTTTTATGTATTTATCTATTGATATATGCTTATTTCTTATATGATTGTAATTAATATAGTGTATTTTAAGAGTCTATTTTATTTTAAGTATATTTTAAGATTCTAATTTAATAAAATGAAGTCAAAGTATATATAACTATATTCAAAATAGAAAGAATATCTAAAAAACTTTTTTTTATAAATGTAATTTCCTAGGACTGGTACCCTCTTACAGTCATTGATAAAGAAATCTGACTCCTGTATATGTGGTTGGGAGGCACAATTTTTAGGCAACGAGCATGCTGTCCTGGTCACTGATGTTCGTCAAAAGTAGACATGATCGGGTCCAGTTCTCAGGTTCTCACCCGAACTTCGGGGAACCGAGGCAGATACGAGTCGGCTCGAGTTTTCCCGCCTGACTCGGATCTGAAAACGAGGCAAAACGTCATCATCCCGCTGTCGGATTCTCGCGGGTTTTGGATTCTATAAAGGTCCCGCGATTCGGCGCCATTTTTCATTCCGGCTGTGGAGAGTGAAGAGAGAGGGAGCTGGGAGCTGTGCTGTGCTGTTGTTATTGTCAATACTTAATACTTGTTACAGGCTGGCTGTTGTCTATAGAGGGGTTGGCTGGCTGGCTGTTGTCGTGTCCATAGGGCGGGCTGGCTGTCGCTGTCCTCTCCATATGGGCTGGGTGGCTGTCATTGTCCTGTCTTTAGGGGCTGGCTTTTGTACTTGTCCTGTCCATAGGGGCTGGCTGACTGTAGTGCTGTGTTGTCCTGGGGGTTCTCTGTCCTTCAGGGGTGGTCTTCATCCACCCCCAGTGTGAAAAAAATTTGTGTTATTCACACTTGTCATCAGTGCAGGGGCGCTGTGCTGCTGTCTGTTAAGGGGCTGCTGCCTCTTTTCAGGGGTTCACCCTGTTAAAAAAAAAATAAAAATAATAATTTTTTTGTGTGGCGTGTTAGCCACACCTGTCATCGGCGTAGGTGCGCAGGGGTGCTGTGCTCCTGTCTGTCGAGGGGCTGCTGGCCAAATATAAAAAAACATTTTTTTTGTGTGCATGTCAGCCACACCTGGCTGTCACTGTCATCAGCGTAGCTGTGCAGGGGTGCTGTGCTCCTGTCTGTCGAGGGGCTGCTGCCCAAAATAATAACTAAGCAATTTTTTTTTGTGTGCGTGTCAGCCACACTTGGCTGTCACTTGCATCGGCGTAGCTGTGCAGGGGTGTGTGCTCTTGTCTATTGAGGGGCTGCTGCCCAAAATAATAAATAATTTTTTTTTTTGTGTACGTGTTAGCCACACCTGTCATCGGCATTGATGCCCAGGGGTGCTGTGCTCCTGTCTGTCAAAGGGCTGCTGCCCATAAAATAAACAATAGTTTTTGTGTGCGTGTTAGCCACACCTGTCATCGGCGTAGCTGCGCAGGGGTGCTGTGCTGCTGTCTGTCAAGGGGCTGCATGAATATTGCAATGAAAACTTTTTTTAAGTTATTGGGTTACAAAAAGTTTTTTTTTTTAATTTTAAACATAACAGAAATGTTATCCTAAC
This sequence comes from Taudactylus pleione, assembly GCA_031769625.1. Taxonomy (NCBI): domain Eukaryota; kingdom Metazoa; phylum Chordata; class Amphibia; order Anura; family Myobatrachidae; genus Taudactylus; species Taudactylus pleione. The sequence goes on along the minus strand of JAUIMM010000148.1, from coordinate 5,973,028 downwards.
AGCTTATAAAGTTAGGATAAAAGTTGCCTGATTCAGAGCCGCTCGTAAGCGGCCACTCGTTCGTTCCGAGCAATGTTTGCCCAACTGCGCATGCATACGGGTCGTAATACGCTTGCGCGAACCAGTCAGTGCGGCCGAAAATCTTTTGTTCGATAAATAGCGAATGCCTGCTATTTTGAATGACAGGAGGAGGCGTATGTGGGTGGTAACAGGGGAAGGTGCTTGAAAACGGGGAGTGGAGATCTGAACGCAGGCGTGCTTAAAGGTCAAAACGGGCGTTTTATGGGTGTGCATAATTAATACAGCAGCGTCATTGACCACGTCACTGGGTTATTTTATAGTCAGAACTGCTTGCAAGATTGCGGTAGGAAAAACCAACCACAAGAATAGCGAGCAGTTCATACGCTGGTCGATGTACTCGATTAATCTAATAAATAACGGACATGACGTAGGATGCGAGCGGCCAGGGGGCGTAGTTTCCAAAAAAACGACCGCAAGTTTTGTTCGCTCGTTCAGACATAGAGGCGTGAACAGACCGCAAAGAGCCAACGATTCATTTGACTAGCCACCCCTTTTTTCAGAACGAACGACCGCAAATAGCGTCCGGCTCTGAATCAGGCCCTAAAGCCTATATTTATTTACAAAAAGCCCTGTACTGGTACTTAAAATACAGGGGATCCATACGCATTTTGTCCCCTGCATTTTTAGAACCAGGAAAGGCTGTACAGAGCCCGGGCCTGGTTATGCTTCTGGGGAGAGGGTGCAAGTCATTTTTTTTTTAACACACAGACAGAAGCCTTCACGGATCTCACTGCTCTATGAAGGCTTCTGTATAACTCGCATTAAAAGGTGTGAGTTTACATAGGCAAATACTTGCACAGATTCGCATAGTGTAGTAGCCTTTAGCTCAAAAGTTTGCAGGCTATTACATTTGCGAGTCCTGGCACCAACTCGCACCTTCAAAAAATGCTAGAAGGTGCAAGATGGATTTAAACTAAAATTCGAACCCTATTACGTTTGGCCAAAAGTATCAGAAATTTACTGGAAATATGCTGGGCATTCCTGGAAGGTGCTTGGGAGGTAGCAATTGAGATGCATCTTCATGCATTTGTTTAGCCATCTCCCTGGCTAGAAATGGCCAATAAATTCCAGAGTCAGTGTGGCTTAATAGGTCCTGCGACTCTGTGCGTTCACATGGTGGAACACATACACCGTGCAAATTTTTAGAGATTTAAATGCATGCGCAGTTGCAAAACTCTCTAATTTATATGAAAATAGACATTGAGGTCAATCCAATTAGGTGTGAATTGCGAGTAGCAAATTTGTTTCTTGAAACTCGAATTCTCCAATCCAATGAAAAATACCTATTCACACTACTCGCAGCGGAGGTTTGCAAATTGACTGCCAAATGAGAATTGAGAGAAGTGCTTGAAAATATGGGGAGACCATCTTGGCCCCCCCAAAATGGATAATTTCATTAGCAGGACCGTATAGAAGGCTGTTTGTTGGCATTAGGAAGGTGCTGTAGGTTTTTAAATGGTGTAAAATGGTTGATATTTTTTTTAAATAAAAAAAAATGATAAAAAACAAACTTTTTTCATTTAATCTCAAACTAATTAAATGAAAAATGCAAAAAAAAAAATTTGGAAAAAGGGTGATTTTGGGGTACTTTGAGGGCACCATAAAAGCTTGAAAAAAAGATAAAAACAATTATTTTTCAACTAAAAAATTATTGTAATTAAATTTGGGGTGCCTAAACTATTGAAAAAGTTGATTGTGGGGTTGTTTGAGGACAATTTTTTTAACCTCAAAAAATGACATGTAATTATTGGACTAATTAAGCTAATTGGAAACTCCCAAATGCCTAATTAGTCATTAGGGGGAGGGGGTCCAAGGGGTTCAGCATAGTGTCCTGACAATTTAAGCTTAAAATAAAGATTTTTCTTTCCATCACTTACCCTCATGGAGGCGTGAATAGAAAGATGCGAATTCAGTCTGTCTGCTTCAGTGCAAGTTGCTAATTGGATTGCAAAATGAATTCGCTGTGCGAATTCGAAGAGAAAATAGCAACTCGCACCTCGCAATTCGCACCTGTCAGAGTTCAGCCGGGGATCGGCCGTCCCTTACCGTCCCGCCGGCTTCCTCTGACTTCCCGGGCAGTCGGGCGGCAGGCGCAGTGACATGGGAGGAGCTGAGCATTCACCCTGTAGCTGTGGTGTCAGGCGACCCGGTGAGTGGGGATCGCAGTTTCCGTCATGGGCGCCGCCATGACACTTTCCCTATGTCAGTACTTCCTTCCCTGAGTGGCCCGGCTGGTCAGCTGACACTGTGGGCCTATCAGCAGGCTTCCAGCGGTATATATCCGGCTCCTGTGCTCCAGGTAGTTGCCTGAACAATCATTGTCGCCGCTAGTGTAACTAGAGGAGTCTCGTTCCAGGTTCCCGTGCTTCCAGTGTGTTTCTTCCAGAGCTTCTGAGCTATCTCACCACAGTGCCTTTACTATCAACAGCCTGTGTGCAAGTTTAATCTCCATCTCTCCACAGTGCCTTTACTATCAACAGCCTGTGTGGCAGCTAACCTCCATCTCTCCACAGTGCTTTACCATCACAGCCTTTGTGCAAGTTAACCCTTCATCTCACCGCAGTGCTTTTACCATCACAGCCTGTTTGCAAGTTAACCCTTCATCTCACCGCAGTGCTTTTACCATCGCAGCCTGTTTGCAAGTTAACCCTTCATCTCATCACAGTGCTTTCACCATCACAGCCTGTCTGCAGGTTAACCCTTCATCTCATTGCACCCTAGTGCATGATCTCCGGCCGGCAATCCGGTATATACTTCGTGGGATATCCAGCTGTTACCTCAGCCTACCAATAAATCTCCACACCTCTCTAGCCAGCACCTCAAGTGCCTTTCTCCAGCCAGGAGTTCTATCCCACTCCCCACGTGCCTATTCCAGGCATTACCCTTGGGCCACGGGTGTTTTGATTCCCTTTTCCCTGCAGGCATTGGTCACCAAGTCAAAGGACCGCGACCTGCTTACAGGGAGCCGCACAAGCCCATATCCCGCTTCGAGGGGTCACTGGCGAACACCTCCTTGTGAGTTAGACTCCGCACCATTGACTAGGTCTAGCCAACGACCAAGACTTGTGGATGCGGAGATCATACATCCAGGCCCCTCGCCTTCGCCTCCTCCCACAGTCTCAGACCTCAGCTTTCAAAAACCCGCCTCTCAGCATGACAGTTTGTTCAGGCCAAATGGAAGCCGCAGGTGCCCAAGGTACTGGGACGCTTCAAGAGTTAACAAGCCGTATGGATAACCAAGAGGCGGCACAGCGACATGTGGCTCAGTACCTGCAAGAATTGTCTGGACAGTTAATGACCATACAAAATACACTGGCATCTATGTCCACGGCCTCGCCACCTGTCGTTCCTGCTGGTTCTCCAGGGTTACCTCAAGGGGCTACGCCACAGAAGTCTCGTCTCCACTTGGCCACCCCTGAAAGGTTTGATGGTAGTCCCCAACATTGTCGTGGTTTCATAAACCAATGTGAAATCCAGTTTGAGTGCCTCCCCCAGAATTTCCCTACCTCCCGGTCTAAGGTCACCTATGTAATTTCATTACTGACTGGGGCTGCATTGGACTGGGTTTCCCCTCTTTGGGAATGGGCTGATCCGTTAGTTTCTAGATACGAAGACTTTGTGACAGCCTTCAAATGGATTTTTGATGAGCCCGGCAGATCGGTTTCTGCTTCCTCCGACTTACTCCGTGTCCGCCAAGGTACTCGCTCGGTGGGACAGTACATGGTGCAGTTTCAGACCCTTGCATCGGAACTTAGATGGAACGAAGAAGCACTCAAAGCAGCCTTCCTCCATGGGTTGTCTGAAAGGATGAAAGACGAATTAGCATCCAAGGATTTACCTACGTCTTTTTCTGAGACTATTTCCCTCTGCATAAGGATTGATTTACGCCATAGGGAGCGGTGGGGTAATAGAGGCTCCGGAGCATCACCCTTGTCATCGTCTATTTAGATGATATTCTAATCTTTCCTAAGGATCTCCAAACTCATCGCCAACATGTTCGAGAAGTTCTAGTTCGCCTTCGAAAACACCACCTTTATGGAAAGTTATCCAAATGTCTCTTTGAACAAACCACAGTTCCTTTCCTAGGACATATAATTTCTGGGGAAACCATTCAGATGGATCCAGAGAAACTGAAAGCGATCTCTGAATGGCCATTACCAAAATCTTTAAAAGCTACCCATCGTTTTTTGGGATTTTCAAACTATTATAGGCGGTTCATACCGAATTTTTCCACTCTGGTGTCTCCCATTACTAGTCTCACATGGAAGGGCGCTAACCCAGCCCAGTGGCCGGACTCAGCCATACAGGCCTTCCAGAGATTGAAAGAGGCATTCTCTACTGCCCCTATCCTTTGCCAACCCCAACTGGATAAACCATTTTTTGTGGAAGTGGATGCCTCTTCGGTGGGTGTAGGGGCGGTATTATCCCAAATTTCCAGTGACGGGAAGAATCATCCATGTGGATACTTCTCTCGTAAATTTTCCTCTGCAGAGAAAAACTATGCGATTGGAGATCAAGAATTCCTAGCTATGCGTCTGGCGTTAATGGAGTGGCGTAATCTTTTGGAGGGGGCCAAGTTTCCAGTTACCATTATTACGGACCATAAAAACTTAATTTACCTTCAGACGGCTCATCGCTTAAACGACAGGCAGGCCCGCTGGTCCTTGTTTTTCTCAAGGTTTAACATTAAGCTTCAATTTTGCCCCTGTAATTTGAACAAAAAAGCGGATGCTCTCTCCCGGTCTTTTCTACTCGACACACAGGAAGAAGATCATCTCAGATCTCGCCCAATCCTGGATCCGATGGTCTTCGCTTCAACTCAAATATTGACTCCGCCTCCGGGGAAAATTTTTGTGACTCCCGAATTACGGAAAAAGTTGTTAACCTGGGCTCATAGTTCTCTATTTGCTGGGCATTCTGGTATTTTCAAAACATACAAGTTTCTTCAGCGTTCTTATTGGTGGCCCTCGATGAGAAAAGATGTTCAAGAATTTATTTTGTCATGTGTAAAATGCTCACAGCATAAAGTTTCTCGCAAAAAAAGTGTAGGTCTTCTACGCCCGTTACCCGTTCCTACTATTCCTTGGACCAATATATCCATGGATTTTATCTCTGAGCTTCCACGCTCCAAAGGACATAACACCATATGGGTAGTGGTGGATCGTTTTTCAAAAATGGCGCATTTCATACCATTAGTAGGTCTGCCATCTGCTCCCCATTTGGCAAAAATTTTTGTTAAAGAGATTTTTAGATTACATGGTCTTCCTAGAGAGATTGTTTCCGACCGTGGAGTCCAATTCATAGCCAAGTTTTGGAGAGCCTTATGCAGCGCTTGTGGAACCAAATAAAAATTTTCATCAGCTTACCACCCACAAACTAACGGGCAAACCGAGAGGGTTAATCAGGAACTGGAGACCTTTATAAGACTTTTTGTGTCCTCTTCACAGGACGATTGGGTGGACTTACTACCTTGGGCGGAGTTTTCACATAACTTCAAGTACCACACTTCCTCCAATTCCACACCTTTTTATACTGTTTTTGGTAAACATCCCCGGATTCCAGATTTCCAACATTTACCTTCGGTGGAGGTCCCTGCAGTTACTGACGTTGTAGAATCTTTTTCAACCATTTGGAAGAAGATCCATGCCTCGTTGAAACTATCATCCAAGAATTATTAAAGATTCGCTGACAGACGACGGGTCGCGGTTCCTCTGCTGAGAGTTGGAGATAAAGTCTGGGTATCTACTAGGAACATCCAACTGAAAGTTCCCAGTATGAAGCTGGCCTCACGCTTCATTGGTCCGTACCGCATTCACAAAGTGATCAACCCTGTTGCGTATAAATTGGAACTCCCACCTCAATTGAAGATATCTAATACCTTTCATATTTCTCTATTGCGACCTTTGGTGTTAAATCGGTTCCAAACCACCTCTCCTAAATTACCTCAAGTACAAACTTCTCAAGGTACAGAATTCGAAGTTGGGAAGATTCTGGATTCTCGGTTTAGATCCAACATTCTCCAATACCTCATTGATTGGAAGGGTTATGGTCCTGAGGAGAGGGCCTGGATCAGAGCCACAGATGTTCATGCACCTCAATTAATTCGAGCCTTCCACATCAAATTTCCTGGCAAGCCTGGTGGGTGTCCGGTGTCCACCCTGAAAGGGGGGGTACTGTCAGAGTTCAGCCGGGGATCAGCCATCCCTTACCGTCCCGCTGGCTTCCTCTGACTTCCCAGGCAGTTGGGCAGCTGGCGCGGTGATGTGGGAGGAGCGGAGCATTCACCCTGTAGCTGTGGTGTCAAGCGACCCGGTGAGTGGGGATCGCAGTTTCCGTCATGGGCACCGCCATGACACTTTCCCTTTGTCAGTACTTCCTTCCCTGAGTGGCCTGGCTGGTCAGCTGATGCTGTGGGCCTATCAGCGGGCTTCCAGGGGTATATATCCGGCTCCTGTGCTCCTGGTAGTTGCCTGAACAATCATTGTCGCCGCTAGTGTAACTAGAGGAGTCTCGTTCCAGGTTCCCGTGCTTCCAGTGTGTTTCTTCCAGAGCTTCTGAGCTATCTCACCACAGTGCCTTTACTATCAACAGCCTGTGTGCAAGTTTAATCTCCATCTCTCCACAGTGCCTTTACTATCAACAGCCTGTGTGGCAGCTAACCTCCATCTCTCCACAGTGCTTTACCATCACAGCCTGTGTGCAAGTTAACCCTTCATCTCACCGCAGTGCTTTTACCATCACAGCCTGTTTGCAAGTTAACCCTTCATCTCACCGCAGTGCTTTTACCATCACAGCCTGTTTGCAAGTTAACCCTTCATCTCACCTCAGTGCTTTTACCATCAAAGCCTGTGTGCAAGTTAACCCTTCATCTCATCGCAGAGCTTTTACCATCACAGCCTGTTTGCAAGTTAACCCTTCATCTCATCGCAGTGCTTTCACCATCACAGCCTGTGTGCAGGTTAACCCTTCATCTCATTGCACCCTAGTGCATGATCTCTGGCCGGCAATCCAGTATATACTTCGTAGGATATCCAGCTGTTACCTCAGCCTACCAATAAATCTCCACACCTCTCTAGCCAGCACCTCAAGTGCCTTTCTCCAGCCAGGAGTTCTATCCCACTCCCCATGTGCCTATGCAAGGTATTACCCTTGGGCCACGGGTGTTTTGATTCTCTTTTCCCTGCAGGCCTTGGTCACCAAGTCAAAGGACCGCAACCTGCTTACAGGGAGCCGCACAAGCCCATATCCCGCTTCGAGGGGTCACTGGCGAACACCTCCTTGTGAGTTAGACTCCACACCATTGACTAGGTCTAGCCAACGACCAAGACTTGTGGATGCGGAAATCATACATCCAGGCCCCTCGCCTTTGCCTCCTCCCACAGCCTCAGACCTCGGCTTTCAAAAACTCGCCTCCCAGCATGACAGCACCTAATTGGACTAACCCCATTGTGTTTGACTCAGAATCATGTTCTTAATGAGCTCTTGTTATGATTCCTAAGCAGAATCAAGGCTGAATATTCAATAGAGTGGAGGTCTGTGCAAGGATGATGGTTAGGATATCTGTTGAGGATAGAAGGATAGATAGGATCACTGACTGAGGAGAGAATTGATAATTGCTAGTTGATAGTTGATGATTGATAGTTGAAAGTTGATAATTGATAGTTGATAATTGATAATAGATAGTTGATAATTGATAATTGATAGTTGATAATTGATAGTTGATAATTGATAATTGATAGTTGATAATAAATAGTTGATGCAGGCTCTGGGCAAGTATTGGTGAAATTCAGAGCTAAGATTTGGAATTAGTCCTGCAACAGCCTTGAGGGCTGGAATTCTTGGCAAGTAGTGGCTGTTACAGCCTTTAGGGCTGGAAAACCTTGGCAAGTTGAGGCCTTTGGGCCGTGAAGCTGAATGTGACCTTTGGCTGTGTAGCAGCCTTGAGGGTTGAGAACCTTGGAGAGTTGTCGCTGTAGTGCGACTTGTGCCGCCGAGTTGACACAAGCAGCAGTTCAAATGATTGTGCACTCTGGAAACTGATGTGCAGCTTGTGCCACAAGGTTGACAGAAGCAGCTGGATACTGGCTTGCTTATACTTGATGCTGAAGTGAGACTTGTGCCGCCGGGTTGTTACAGGCAGCAATACACTAGCCTGCGTACACTCGACGCTGATGTGCGGCTTGTGGCGCTGGGTTGACAGAAGCGGCAATGCACTGGCTTGTGTATCCTTGATGCTGATGTGCAGCCTGTGCTGCCGGGATGACACAAGCGGCAGTACGCAGGCAAGTACACTTGCCACTGCAGAGTGGCTTGCGCTGCCGGGTTGACACAAGTAATGGCACGCTGTGTCAACCCGGCACACTTGTGTCAACCCGGTACACTTGACGATGCAGTGTGACTTGTGTCGCCGAGTTTGACACAAGCAGTGACACACTGAATACAAAACACTGGTTGCCGAGGTGCGGCATGTGCCACCTGGATGTCACAAACGGCAGGAGCAAAACAACACAGATTGGAGGAACTGGATACTTGACTTGAACATGAGACTCACAGCAGAACCGGAAACACGTAAAACGCTATCACCGGCACCTGAGCAAGGGACCAGCAGGGTAGAAAAAGGAGGACACACCAATCCTGTCCCAGCAAAGATGATGTCAGCCAGATGGGAAAACTTTAGAATCTTACAGCGTGGCGTCTACGTCGCCCAGCAACTGGCCTGTGAGAATCGCTATCCAACAGGAGGTGACTGCTGCTTGTTACAGTTCTCCAACAAACTACATTTTCATGTAGCTATCCTCATACACCACTGGTGCGGCCCTTTTTTTTACCATCCAATTACATGACAACAGAAAGCAACACATAAATAAAATACTACTGCAAAACATGGTGTTTTCCAAGATCTGTAACTAATTAAAATGTTGTTCACTGTATGTAGGAGCATTAATCATACATGTGTAGAAAAGACGGAAAAAAATAGTGTATAGTACTCCAAGGTACTCCTGCAGCTACCACCACTATGTGTTTCACAAGATATCCGTTACTTCCTAAGGATATCCTTGGAGCTATATGCACTTTCACTATAAACGCCATCATATATCTGGAATATCGTATGTAAATTTCTCTTTATGGGAAAAGGTAGAACCATTTAAGTATATTTTGATATTGGATACAATTATGGGTTGCACTACTGTATGTTTTTTTTTATGTATTCAATATTACAAAGATTATTTTCTGTAAATAATATGGCTGTTTTGCAGATTTGTTGGGTACCTCTCTCAAATCAAGGCAGCAATGAAGAAACCATATGATACATGAGTTTCACAAAGTATTGTTCTTTAAATTAATATTGCAACCACCTTAAGTCACAAGTTCTTCCATATACCCATTGTCCTTGAAGATCTCTTCTTTCAATATTTTGGTAAAAACATTAGCAGCTAATTTGAAATCCCATATCTATGTTGTCACGCCTGAGGATTGGTTTGGGTTGGAACAGGCGTGGCAGGCTGAAGAGGAGATTTGAGAGGCGTGAAGGAACTTAGGTGGCTTGAGCCAGTACTTCCGCATGTATAGATGTGAGGAGGTAGAGATACGGCAGTGGATGAAAGGCCCAAAGGCGAGGACAGTAATAGAATATCTTTATTGAACAGCAGGTCGGAATGGCACTGGATATATAATACTGAAGGAATGGGCAGAATCGGATTGGGACCGATGATTCTGGATTGAGAGTTGGATCGGTTTGAGACAGATGTTGATGAATTGTAGAACTTGATGGATTTGAATCTGATGTTCATGAATTGAAGAACTTGATCGGTTTGGAACCGATGTTGAAGAATTGAAGAACTTAATTGATATGTGTCCGATGTTGATGAATTGATGTACTTGATCGGTTGGGTCCGATGTTGATGAATTGATGTACTTGATCAGTTGGGACCGACGCTGATAAATTGATGAACTTGATTGGTTGGGACCGATGTTAATGAATTGAGGAACTTAGGGCCTGATTCAGACCCGGATGCTAAGCTGCAATCGCATGCTATGGCCGGTAATCGCTCATCTGCTCATGCGTATGTGTCACAGTGCGTGTGTGCGAGCCAGTCACTGCGATTAGGAATTGTGCACTCGTACACAGACTGAGAGCTACTTTGAGTGATAGATAGTGCCGTTTGTGGGTGGTGTCAGGGGAAGGTCTATGTAAATGGGGGTGCAGATGTGTGAACACCGGTGTGCCTGTGTGTTCTAACGGCGTTTTATGGGCATGCATAATTAGCATGGAAGCGTCATTGTATATGTCACCCGGTTGTATTTCAGCCTGCAGTGATTGCAGTGCTTGCGGCAGGGTATGGTTTACCTCAAGGGCTACAAGCAGCTCCAATGGCTCTCGATGTTACTGATATTACATACACTTCCTGGAGATGATGTGTGCTGCAAAGGAAAAGGGGGCGTATTTAGACTGGCGTGCATTCACTCTGCCATCGCTCTCTAAGACATAGAGGGCGTCCTTAAGCCTTGCCGTGCGATCGCAGAATTTGCATACCCTGCCCCCGATGGCAGCGAAAGTGCGCTGCTTTGCGCCCGGGTCTGAATCGCCCCATTAATTGTTAAGAGTCCGATGTTGGAGGCATCGGATGGGCCTGATGGTTGGCGGTATCGTCTGGAACCGATGGAGGCTGTAAAAACAAGTCTCAGTGGTAAAACCAGATTGGTGTGCAAGGTGGTATAGGAGACTTGTTTACCAGTTATAGGAACTGGAAATAATGGACTGGGACCATACAGATACAGAGTACATGGGAGCTCAGGACAGAGCACTAACTTCTGGAAGAAGCGACGTTGTACTGACAGCAGAGGCCAGTCTGGAAATGGAATTTATAGGGGAGGATTCCCAGGGATTGGATGCTGTGATCAGGTGGTCTGAGAGCAGCACTCTGAGTGAAGGAAGAGCATCAGTCCAAAATGGCTGCGCCCATACTGTTGTTTAGGAGGGAACTCTGGCATGCAGCCTGTGTGTCATCATGCTGGGAAGACAAGCTGTGAGCAAGGAGCTGCGGAGAGCCACCTCCATGGTCAGTGACAGGACACTGAGCGGACGGGGCAGGAGTAGCACAGACAGGCCTCATTACCAGCCGGGAGTGATGTACAGCATGAGTGGACCTCTGTGCTATCCAGGAGTGATGCACAGCCTGAGCGGACCTCAGTGCTAGCCTGGACAGGCAGCAGAGAAGTAGGAAAGTGTTTTTTAAGTACCGGAGTGTGGCATATGTATTGATCCTACAAAATTGATGAAAGAATAATTCCTAAAAAATCTATACACTCACTATGAACAATTGATGTGAAATGATAAAGGCTGGGTATCTCCTTCACTGTCAACCATTCACAAATTATGCTTGTGAATAACTGGTGGTGAAGAGGAGTTTTGCAGTGGTAATTTTTTGTGATATAGGGGTAAATTTACTAAGATTCGATTTGGTCCCGATTTGTCCCATTTTTCAACTCTGATAGGATCAATCAAAACAGCCATTTTTTCACTTAAAAAATCGGTGTGTGTGTATGTAATAAAACTTTACTTTCACGGTGTGTGTGTCTTGTGTTTTTTTAGACATTTCTTTGCAGCTGAACTACAGGTACCAGTGGGCCCTTAATGTCCCGCATGCTGGAACTTGTGGTTCTCCAAGTACCAGCATGCAGGGGAGTCTTTCTGGGACCTGCAGTTCAACTGCAAAGACAATGTCGATACTTGTCTTTTTTTTACACCACACATACACTATCAACCCACCACCCACCGCCCAGAGGTGGTGAGGATAGATAGCCCCAGGCTATAAGCCTAGGCCAGGGGTCCCTGGAGAGGGGGACCCCTTTATTGGGGGGTCCCCAACTCCCCAGGGATCCCTGGACTGGGCTGACTAGCGGTCAGGACTGATGATGTGGCTGGGATGCCAGATGAAAGGATTCCCCTGGCTGTGGCATCAGCCCCTCGCTAGAAAGGGTTTGGTGCTGGTTCAGGGACTGGTTCCCAGATCCCAGTGCTGATTGTACTAAGTACAGTGGAACCCTACACAATTTTTTCCCTGTACTTAGACAACCAGGACTGGCTATGAAAAGTCTGAGGCTGGTTCTGTTTTATGGGGGGACCCCACGTCAATTTTATCAAAAAACGTAACCCTTACAACACACTTTCCATTCATAAACATAAACAAATGACATTGATTTGTGTATGTTGGAATGAAACTCGCAGCTCTGGAGGTGGTGCATTTTAAACTTCTATTGAGTCCCCGATTTGAGTGTAAACTGCTGAATTGAGCAAAACAAATAATGGTAAATTCCCGATTTCGGCATGAAAGAGTGAAAAGTACTTCCGAATAGAGCTGATGGTGATATCATTTTTAGTGCAAAAAACTGCAGAATTAGCGGCATTAAACCACCCGATTTCATACTGAAAACTAACACAAATCTCCCGACTTTAATGATAGTAAATTCCCGATATTTTCACCCAAGAATGCAAATCGGGATCAACACGAATCTTACTAAATTTACCCACTAGTGTTTTTTGTTTTCTTGTACATATTTTGTCTTTGTTCCTGATTTGGACTAAATCCAAGATAGAGATCAAACAAATATTTTATTTTAAATTTAACAAAGTGGTGAATTAAGGTTGTGGAAGTATTTTATTCAATTAATGTCTAGTTGTACAATATCATGCAGTTGTCCATCGGTGATTGCCTAGAGGAATGTTGCACAGGAGGGTCTTTGAAGGAGATGTTAGTTACTGTGTACAACTCTCAGGAAAGTGTTAGAAGAGGAGTGACATTGTGCATTCTCTTTTTAACACTGTATCAGTTTTCTTCATACACATCACACATCGTACTCACTTTTCCTTTGAGATAGGTACTGTAGGCTTTGGTCATTTATATCATTCCTGATGTCAGTCACTGGCATGGGTATGAGGCTTAGGGGTAAATTTACTAAGAATCGAGATAGGTCGAGATGACCATCTCGGGTGATTTATTCATTTTTTTCCTGCTTGCAATTTTACTAAAGGCAAAAGTTGGGTGAGTTAGAGAGAGATTTCTCTCATCTCACTTGTAAAACTTGGGTGAGATAGCAATCTCGACTCAAATCACCATCAGGCCAAATCGGAAGTACTTTTCACCTAAAACATACATTTCTCAAATTTACCAAGAATCAGGATGACAAGCTTGGGTGAGATAGGAGCAAATTCTCTGCCAAAATCACTTTTCAATCTCTCAACCCCCTGAGCTGCGAGATGGTCAGAAACATACACAAATCATTGTGTTTATTTTAGTAAATGGTTAAAATAGGGTTAATTTTCTAAAAAAAATGATGTGAGTCCTGGTTATTAAAACACAGGGAACAAAATGTGTAGGGTTCCACTGTAATTTAAGAACCAGTACCAGGCAGCAGGGGCAGACCTGGTTTTAAATATAGGGAGAAAAAAATTGGCATGAGGTTACCCCTATATTTAAAACCAGCTCCAGATCCTTTCTAGCGGGGCACTGATGCCACAGCCAGGGGTGCCCTTTCACCAGGCCCCCCAGCTGCAGCATCAGCCCTGACCTGTAGTCAGCCCAGGCTAGGGATCCCTGGGGAGTTGGGGACCCATCCAATAAAGGGGTCCCCATCTCCAGGGTATCCCTGTTCCAGGCTGATAGCCCGGGGCTATCTCTGGCACGCTAGGGCAGTGGGTGCCGGGTTTATAGTGTTAGTTTGTAGTGTAAAATAAATGGTTAAATATTGCGTTTAGTTGTGGAACTACACATACCAGGAAACCTCCCCCGCATGCTGGTATTTGCAGAACCGCCAGCCAATCAGCGGGCATCTCTGTCGGAGCAGCTCGCTGATTGGCTGTGTGCAGTCAGCCTGTCTCCCCCATAGACTTCATTGGAAAGAAATCTCCATTGAAGTCTATGGTGGGAACCGCTACATTGTATCATTGATGTAACCTCAAGTAACCTTGTGGTTACATCAATGATACAATGTAGCGGCTGCGGTTCCCACCACACACTTCAATGGAGATTTCTGGAGTAAGTTACTCTGGTACCAAAGCAAACTTAGGATACTGTTCGTGCTTCAGAATCCTGAAAGTTTACATAATTTTATTTTGATTGGGAGTTGAAGTAGTTTCATGTTTTGTTACTTCAAACTCTTGACATATCCCATGCTACACAGAAACTATATGCTTCTTTAAGATGGGGGCAAATTGATTCTGTACTTTAAACTAGAGGTATTGGCGTGGGCAACACCCTTCATAGAGTCCAACCACTCTATGCTTTATGATGTTACTGCCTTCTGTACTGCTGTGTTTACATTTTTTATCTCAATTCAGGACCCCCCCAGACCTTCCGGTAGAGTGGGTAAGAATGCCTTCTCCTTGGACCATCATTACCATCCAAGTTTTTGTTTGACAAAGTTTACAAGATCTGTGATAAAATGGTATCCTCATCCAAATATAACAATTTTGTCAATATCTTTCCTGCACTCTCTGGTGTCTTTCCTTTATGTAAAAGAATATTCTACCTGTCCAATCGCACATATCCACTCATACATCACCTGTGATCTCTCACTCCCTGGTAATGGAAACAAGCAATGAGCAGCACTGGTAATAAAGATAAACACAATTTAATACTCATAAAGAGAAAACAATAAAAATGGCAGTAAAAATACAATAAAAAAACAATGGTTGGATGAATTAGGCCATAATGAACAGTCAAAAAGTCACATGTGACATTGAATGGTTGAGGTACGTACAAATTAATCTCAAGCAAATTCTTGAAATCCCTGTAGGCACTGAATGCCTTAGCAATGATATTGAGATGGGCACCGAATATAGAGTCATTCAAAAAGAAGGAGTGGAGTGAAGTTTGAAAAAAAGAGTCCAGTTGTATAATAAATGGGTTTACCAGCTTGTATCAGGATGATTGAGGATCCTTGAATTAGCGATGGTATCACAATCAGCAAAGTTCCAACTCAAGGGATGTAGCCTCATAACAACCAGCGCTGGAAGTGTTGCACAATATCCCAAATCCAATTTGCTTCTCCAATATATGGTGTAGTGCTGGTATGCAGATGACAAATGTCAATAGCCAGGGGAAAAGACCACCAACACATTTTGCTGCACAGGAGCAGCTTTTTCAAGGTGTCTGCATGGCTGTTAGACAGCCTTTATATACTGCCTTTAATTTATACCAAATGGTCATCAAGTGTGTTCAATCGTAATCATCAAGCACATGTGTTTGTACATATAAAAAAACATAATTGCATATACATAGACAATAGGAGGCAAACATATAGATAAACACTTCTAAACATAGAGAGTAAAAGGTTAAAATAACCTCACTTACTGCATATATTATGGTCCGGTCGGTATTGGAAAGGTGCCGCTGAACTACAGCACCCAGAGCTGACTGCTCTGCTTCACCTGTAAGCAGATATGTGACCCTGTTTCACTGGTAGAGAGAAGGCTGTCAGCAGTCTAGGAATTGAAATGGAGGTGTACTGTGCTTCAATTTATACAATCACTCAATTCGGATCCCAACACTGCTATACAGTACATAGTCCACCTGACTAAAAGCAGCTAATATCATCAGTATGACAACAGAACTGTTTACCTGAGAGTGGCAACTGGGTGCACCGCATATGGAAATCTATCTCCTAAGCCCCCTGCTTGGACATTTGATCCACAAATAATTCCTATGAGGAGAACGTCATACTATACATTTGCTGCTATCCATAAACATTGGCTAATTATATATGGCTTCTAAAAAATAAGTTCTCCTTTATCTTGGAAATGTATTATTTCTCTCTCTCTCTCTCTCTCTCTCTCTCTCTCTCTCTCTCTCTCTCTCTCTCTCTCTCTCTCTCTCTCTCTATTAATTTACTGCTATTAATGAAATTAATAACTTGCAATTCTTCTATTGTTTAATATTGTATCCATAGTGTGAACAGTTGTTTCTATATGTTTAATTGTTGCCTTTTTGCTGAAGATGGAATAAGTACATTGTTTCTTTTTAAATAACCAGTTATTTTCTTACTATAGCTAAATGAGTTATGCATACATACACATCAACAAAATAGAGGATAGGCTGCACTGTTTAATTTTTCGGTGTCTGTTCCTAAACCTGAAGCTATGTATTAGCTACATTAACAACTGAAACCTATCTCCTTAAAGTGCAAGTGCTCATTGTGCTGCATTTTTACTGTTACCCTATCACTCTTCTTACAAACACTGCATTCCGTATTAGTGTTTTATTTGTTTTCAGGGGCACCAAGAGTGAAGAGAGTGGTCCAGGCTTCTTGGAGGGGCCTGGAGGCAGCCCGGTTACTTTAGTTACCCTCACCCGTTACTGGAGGATGCAGTACTTATTTCAGACTGGGTGAGAGAGGACTGACTGATGCTGCAGCCTTCCCCCCCTATTCCAGCACAAATGCTGCAGTGTGCTGGGCTAGGGAGAGAGGCTGCTACCATAGCATTCAGGCCCTGAAAGAGCGCTCGCTCTGAATCAGGGCATCTTTTTTTGTTATGGAGCGGCCTCCTGGCCGCTCGCATAGCTGTGGGTTGCCAGAGACCATCGCGACCATCGGGCTTGCGACGAGACCCTCTAACAGAGCCGGAATCTCTCCACTGACATAATTCGTGATGTCAATGGGGCCGCCCCCAAATGGCATGCGTTCTCATGGGAACGCCTCCGTTTGTGAAGCCACCCCCCGGCCTGCCCACCAAAGGGGGCGATCTGTCATTCAACATCGACAGCTCGCCCCCTTTGGTACGAGACCCCGAGCGACGGATTGCCCATCGCTATCCGGGTCTCACGCATGCGCATGATGGAGCCGGCTCCGTCATGCGCATGCGCTGTGGGCCACCATCGACCCGGTTGCGAGTGCTCAGCGCTTGCGACCGGGTCTGAATCAGGCCCTCAGTCCGCTCTTTCCCTGCATTATGTGTGTGTGTGTGTGTGTGTGTGGGGGGGTAATTGCACTCGCCCCCACCCCCAGAACTGGTTCCCCTATTCCCAGACACTGGCGCCCCCAACTCCAGACACCTGTGCTCCCCTGCATGGTGCGTGCGGCCACAAACATATTATACTTTTTATTTTATGCAAGGAGGGGTCTGGCCACAACTCCCCAAGGTGGCTACTCTCCATTCCAGCAGAGCTGTATTGACTATTTCACTTATGCTGGGTACACATTTGTCGACATATCATTAATTTGATAGACAAACTATAAATTGCAAGTGTATTTGGCAGGTATGTACACCTGATATGTCTATGAATGATGTCATTCACAGACATATCAGGTAAGCACTGCAGCACAGCCATTCGGTGCATCTGCATATGTGTACGGATGTCCTGCCGACCACCCATACACTTGTTACAGGGTCCACCGAAACTGACACCTCAACTGGAAGGACATAGTTGAAATGCCCACCCAGTTGTGATGTCAGCTCAGACATATTGAGCAGCTGATTGGTAAGTGTGTATAGCATACCAAAAAGCCGATCTGAGTCAAATCGGTCTGCTGACTGATCCGTTGTCTGAGTGTGTAACAAGCATTTTTTTAAAACTTCTCTGACTTTCTTTTTTTTTTGTCATATTCTAATCAGATATGCCAAACACCTAACCAGCAGCATCTTCTAATTAACTTTCAACTTTTACATTATTTTAAATATACTTGTTATTAAACTGCTCTAACCCCTAGCTCTAGATGGACAGAGATTGTAGAAAGAAAAATGGTAGAAAAAGATGGGGAGTATGGATATACAGTAAGCAATCCCCATTATGTACATTTAATTATCCTAGATAAGTTAAAATTACATTACTTGAACAGAGATAATACTTATGTTTAATATGTGAAACATTGGTTCTCACATGTTATTCTGCAACCTAACTCTAACAACTGTCTTTAATTGCCTCTGTTCTGGAAGATAATTTCCTGATTGGGCATACTGTACTTAATATACTGTGGACCTTTAATAATTGGAATGAATTCTCCAAAGCTTCCAATGTTGTATTTTTCTCTGAAAATTAGATATTGACTTTGAGATTAATTTTATTTTTAAATCAGGCAATCTCTGGGAGTTGGTTCATCTCTTGCATTCATGCTGAAAGTATTTCATAAATATATTGTTTTTCAGCTTTTAGTCTTAAAGGAGAATCTTTTAAGTTTGTAATCACATTAAAAAGTATATTTACCAAATTGTATATTAAACTTACATTTATAGGTTACAATTATAGTCTTCTGGATCTTAAATCTGTAAGATAGGTATTACCATTTGCCTGAATTTCTGTCCTTTTGTAGTCACATATTTCATTTGGAAAGTTTTCCATGGTTGGGTGCATAATAGTCAGTCTGGGATACAGTATGGATCGTGTAATAGTTGGTATTACTGCCTCACAGCACTGAGATCTTGGGTTCGATTCCCACCACGGCCTTGTGTGGAGTTTGTATATTCTAACCCTGCTTACGTGGGTTTCCTACGGGTACTCTGGTTTCCTCCCACAATCCAAAAATATATTGGTAGGTTAATTTGGCTTCTGACAAAAATATCCCTAGTGTGTGTGTAGGGAATATGGGTGGTAAGCTCCAATGTGTAAGGGACTAATGTGAATGGGCAAATATTTTCTGTAAAGTGCTGTAGAATATATGGGATCTTAAAAAAATAACTGTTAATATTAATAAATAATAATAATACTAACAATGTGTACAAATGCAAATGGGTAGTAATTATAGCCATGGCTGCTGATTGAGAGTTGGCTGTAATTGCTCCCCAAATAACAGGTGCAAAATGCAAATACCTAATGGGTATTTATTTTTCTCTTTATCAGGTAGAATTTTTCTGACTGTGTCTGATTCCAGGTATAAATGCTGACTGTATTGCAGGTGTGATTAATACATACATAAACATTATTGTTGTTCTTTTTATAGAGTATTATTAATATCTATACTTGAAATAAGTAAAGAAAATACTTATCTAGCCTCCTTCAGTAGTAAGCACCTGTATGGAAAAAGGGAGCAGGCTGGACTCTAATGGCATCATATTGGTGATCCTTGATTATTATCATGAGTGGTCAATATTTACCATGATAGTCTTTATCTTCCACATATACCAAGCTGAGGGTACCCTTGTTTAAAAATAGGGAGTGCCTGCCATGTATCAAACGGTGTGTATTCTTACAAAGTACTGTAATGATCAATGTGGTGATCAATGTGATGATCAATGTGATGATCAATGTGATAACCAGAAAATAACCTTTACACTGCAGACAGCATTTAGAAGTCCATGGATGGGGAATTATATTGCCTTCAATAAGCAGGGGAGGATTGGGAACTTAAAGTGACCCTGGAAAAAATTATGTGGCCTCATATAAGTGGGCACAATTCAACTGCAGGTTGGATCATCACAAAAGTAGGCAGGGATAAAATGCCTTTTGCCTAGCAGTGTTAAATAAATAAAAAAATATCACATTGCCTCTGCCTACATGTACCTAAAACTTAGAGCATCCTTGTGACCATACAATACAGAGATCATCTTAGTGCCCACCAGACAGTACATAAAGCATCACAGTGATCACTATAAAGTACAGAGATCACCATAATGACCACCATACAATGCAGAGAGCATCCTAGGACCACCATAGAATGCATCCTATTGAGCAATATACAATACAGTTAGTATTCTAATGACCATTATATAAAGAGCTTCTTAGTTAGTAAAAAAATACATGAGCAACATCATTATCCTATTGATTCTCAACAACTTAAATGTCTTTTGCACTCATATTGAGTCCTCTTAGATCATGGCTAAAGCTGTGAATAAATATGACATTCCCCCAAATCATGACAGCCCTCTAAAAGTGATTCTCCACAGATCAAAGGAAAATCATCGCTCACTTTTGTGACCAATCAGAGGTAAGGAGGGATCCCTTTTTAGCAGCAGTGGGGATGTTGACTGAAATATTCTAATCTGAAAGGAGTTTAATCCTAGTACTGAGAGAAGAGATCATATACTATAGGTAGAACCTTCATAGTGGATAAGCAGCTTCACAGGGCATCCCATGTAAACTTAGCCCTGTTGCCAACCAATTACACCGCTTCAGCCAAAAATTTAGATGCCACTAAGCTGTGTACATCTCTTAATAATCTGTAGATGTGTATGCTTGGCTCTGATGCATGCGCAGTGCTAAAAATTGCAAGATCCATCCACAAAACAGATTTGCATTTAATGCTGAAATTGCCCCTTTATCTCTTATGAGGATATGCTATTACCATTGAGTTTGAATGGGAAAGGCATGGCACCACCTTGCCTGAAGCACTGGTTTCTGTCCAAAATGCCCTCTCTGTAATCCACTACTGGGTATATCCATTTCTGCATATTTATACATACACTCTTAGGGGTGTTATAGGGTACAAAGGCACCCAATTAAATTAATTTCAAGTGCCCACTGTAGGGTTCAAAATGTGCTAGTTAATGTTAATATTTTGAACCATAACTGCACACTCCAGAATATGAATTTATATGTTTCATTACTTTGGTATTACCATCATTGCTAATGTTAGTAGCATTATTATTCTCTTTGCTACTGTTATAAAATTATAACACTGTTAGTATTATAATTAATATTATTATCCATATTTAGTAGCTTTATTTTTTTTATTTTATTATATTATATTACTATTTTTAACTTTTTATTTGAGGTATGAAGTGATTGATATATTTAATACATTCTGGATTATTTTAGATGTCAGTAGTTTTAGACAGTCCTCCGAATTTAGGGTATGGGGTTATGATATGATATAAGAAGAATCTGCTGTATCTGGTATATTAGGTTCTTTGTTAAGTAAGGATTGAAAAAACTTTAAAAGAAAAATTATGTGAATAAAAACGATATGGTTCTATGTCCAAATATAGAAATAACATAAAAATAACATTTCTCTTGACCATACTACATCATATTTTTGTTGGGATATTATAAACTTGTATTAGTGGTTACAAGCGGTCTAATGAATATGACCTCTATTTAGGTCTGTGTTTTTATGTATCTTTTTTTGTGCAATTCTTATTTAAAATGGTTATGTGTATATGAGCTCATTTTCAGTAGATGATATATTGCTGTGTCAGTGAGAGAAAAATATAAATACATATGTATTGCTTTATTCATTATGTGTTTGGATGAAGTATTTGTCCACAGAACACATTAGATCGATTTCGATTTCGATTACCTCTGCTAAACCCCTAGAATATGAACACTAAAGGTGCATACACACACAACGATTTTTTGAACAATTATCGTTAAACGATATCGTTTAACGATAATCGTTTGAAAATATCATTCACTTTCTGAGTCAAATGATGAATGATTATCGTTCATGCGCGTTCACGTTTGTAGTTTGTAGTTTGTAATTTGTAGGTCAGTCAGACTTGTCAACTGAACGATTTTCAATAAGTTAATATGCAAAAATCATTTGTAGTTCTAAAAAATCGTTCATTACATTTAGTAAATGAACAACTTTAGTAAACGATTTTAGTTAATTTTTTCAAGGGAAAAAATCGTTTACTAAAATCATTCATTAACTAAATCGTTGTGTGTGTATGCAGCTTTAGCAGTTAAATCTAATCAACTAATTGACCAATGACTTGAGCTTCTATACTACTTAAACTGCACATGGATGAAGGAGAGCACTTTAGCTTGAAAAAGGCTAAAGTGGTAGCCGAAATGTGTTGCTGCTCTCTTTTACAGGTCTCTGGGGATCCTATTGTGCGTCCAGCTAATCGCTACAAGGTCCATACTGTTGGCCAGCTACGACTACAGAGAACAGAGATGGCTGCTGCATCATACAGTGGTTAAATCGTTACATCACACTGTGCCTGAGCCACTGTCAATTACTACGCTGAGCCTGAGTCACCAGTTACGGATGCTACGTCATGCTGTGTTTGAACTGCTAACTATCACAACGCTGAGCCTGAACCGTCAGCTACAGGTATCACAGGGATCTTGACTACTGGCGTGCATATATGGGACTATTACAGTGGATAAAGTTAAGGTGATGCAACCTGCTGCCCCATGTTAAACGGGATGAAAATGTCTGTCATGTATCTATATTATGTAAATTTGGCCAAACTGCGAATTCACTAGGTCTACTGAGACTGGTTTCTTCTATACGTCTATACAGCTATACAACAAGCTGGCTTAATGCTACATACTATCACTGCATATGTCAGAGAAAAAGTCCCAGGGAACTGTATCTTTTTAGACACAACTTGTAACAGGGTCTGCTATTTGTATACAATAAAACTACAGTCTGGATTTTAGGTTATTGGCCACAGTAATATATATATATATATGATTCTTGAATCATTAAAGAGAATTGGTTAAAATCCTGCTGATACATCGTGACCAATATTACCTTTTTTTACTTTTATTTTTTTATAGGAAGAGCCTGATGATCAGCTCTATTTTATGAGATAGTCATATAACTAATATATAAGTGGAAGTATATTATGTGTATAAATCTTCACATGCAAATTTGAATTAAGAATATCGCCTACTAATAATGTGGAAAATATAATATATTTCTTATTATGCACTTCTGTCTTATGCTTTGCATGTTCTGTTTATTGACTGTTTAATTTATTGAATAAATACAATTTGAATTTTTTTTTTTTACAAATGGTTTAATATCCCAACGAAGGTATATTAGCGAGCGCAGTATAATTATTACATTTATGCCTTTTTTTGTGAAATATACAAATACCTCTTTGTATATACTGCTGCAGTATTGCCTGTTCCTCCTATCTGATTAGCGATGGGTGGTTCTTTTTTCTTCCTTCATTACTGTGGTATATAAGAAAGTTATAACGGCTTCCTTATGTTTTCCTAGCAGCAAATATGTTACAATGACAAAATTATGCTTGGGGCCTTTAATATTCAATAGGAATCATGTTTTCAGAAACTGTGGCTGCTGTCACTAAGGAGGATTCTTCATCAGCAGCTGAACTGAGATGGGATTCCAGTAGATCTTTGGATCAACCATGTCCTTGGTGTGAATATACACCTTGTAATATACCACTGCCTTCACAAGGTTTATACATTTGTGTCCTCATATACCTCTCCTTTTTCACCATATGGCATACTGTAAGACGCATGGGGTCACTTGGACGCTCCGCCATGGGTAGTGATTCCTGGACTGAGCACCTTATACGCATTGTAGCAGTATCCAAGGTTGTTTATAGTGTCCTAGGCACTTAGGATTAGTATTGTTGTTGCAAAGGTGCAAAGGAATCATTATAAAGTCAAAGGTTAAGCACAACAATGCATAGCGCAGTGGGTGGCGCAATGAATAGCGAGGCTGACCTGTATTGGTCCTCAGTCTTTTGCCTTTAACATCTGAGTCCCACACAGCAGCTGCATTCAATGCCAGTACCAATATCAGATCCATGTACTCGTGCATTGTACTTTAGTCATATTAGTGATGGGAATAAGACATCTATTTGATAAAAAGTGTGTGACGTGATGCAAGACGCAGCTTAGTTGTGTTATGTGTATGTGGACACATCTGTTTTTGTGAAAATAGTGTTATGTGGGAGGCAGGGCGCAAAGCTGATCTAAATCCAGCCATCTCTAACTGCTTTGTACATGGTGAGGGTGTGGTATATAAGATCAACATTCATCATTAATGAGTCAAAATGATGAAAATGTCAGCATGCAGCATGTTGACATACTTAGCATGTCGACATTAACCATTATCTGTGGATGTCAACATGTTGCCTGTTGACATTTCAACAATGTTGACATAACTGTCGAAATTGTGGTGTCGACAATAGAATTATCGACATTGTGATGTCAGCGTTATGATGGCATCCCCATGTCGAGGCCCCTGTCAGACCTTCCTTCTCTAACTTGAGAGAACTTATTTTCTTTCACTCTTTGTTTAGAATATCCCTTTAGCCATTAGTGTAATAGATGGTTACCAACTCTTTCAACAATTAAAGAAGATATGTTTTTGTCATTTTTTAAAAATCAATTAAATACATTTAATTAACCAAAATGAAAAATGTAAAAATTTTAGCTATTCATTTTCTCATGCGATACAAAAATCTTATGCAACGTCATGCAACGTTCTATGCAACTATCTATGCAACAATCTATGCAATGTCATACTGTATGTAAGGTCATAAAATAATGCTCCTCCCACCTTACTGCCTTATCACTCACCGATTTCAAATCCTCATTTTTGATTGGGACTCCAAGACTTTGTGAACTGAATACAGTGAACACAGCAGATTTTTGCAATCCTATTTCAATGCCAAAATGTAATTGACTAACCTTGCAATGGCTTGTGTGTGTGTGTGTATGTATATGTGTGTGTATATATATATTATATATATATATATATACATATATATATATATACAGTATATTATCAGATTACCCTTGTATAGGCTTTTTAAATGTACTAAACAAAAAAATGTTTGACATACAAAACAATTTCAACAACACAACCAAGACCTTGATAAATGTATTCTTTGATCTTTGGAAGCAATTTAAAAGTCAAATTACTGAAGCTCTTTGGGAAGATAGAGAATGATTTATATATTTCAACTTTGCACAGAAGAAAACCTGCCACTATGTCACTGATGGTTGTGAGATGAGAACCTCTACTGGCTACCATAAATCGGACCAGCTGAAGACATTTACATAATATAAATATATTAATTTGTTTTAAGTCATAAATATATTTATATAGATGTCTTAAATGGTTCTCTTGACAGTTTTTTATTCTGATCTACTGTAGATTGAATACTTTTTGTAAGACAACATTTGCAATCTATCTCTTTATAAATGGCTGCTGTTTTTCCTACCTTTTGTTTCCTTTCGTGTACTATGGTAATTTACTATAATTAGTTCAAATATCTTGTCTGTGAATAATTGATAATATAGATCTGTTACATTATAGACTAAACAGACAATATTCTATGCAACCCTCCGAATATATTACAAATTATTCTACTAAAATATTTGGCAGCGAGCCAGCTCAGAGCATGTCGTCCCAATAATTATCTCTGCTTTGTGGACAATTTTGTGATCAGTGCGGCTCCACTAAAGGTACATATTTAGGGGTATATTTACTAAAGTGAGAGTTTTTAGAAATGGAGATGTTGCCCATAGCAACCAATCAGATTCTACTTAACATATAATTAGCACCTTCTAAAAGGGGAATGGGACAAGTAGCAATAGTTCACTGAAACTAATTTGCAATATGAAGATCATTTATTAATAACAATCACAATTTAAAATGATATAAAAAATCATATCAACATTGAATGAATTGTAGATTATTACATTTCTAGCGAAAATCACAAATTTTATTAAAAATAATTATATTAAAAAATGTCTGTGGGCTTTGCATGTCAATGATAAATACTTTTTGTATTAGAGGGCAATTAGTCTTTTTTCCCCTTTAAAAATTAGGTAGAAATCTAAAGAGAATACCTGTGGACTTTTGTCCTGTCCAAAAGAATTTAGGACATAAACACACCAATGTGATTAATTGTCTGGGTGGTAGGTGTCCAGCAGTCATCCACAGAAACACCGGTCCTGATTCAGCAAGGATCGCAATTACAAAGCTGCATGATCCTTGCAATAATGCAAATGCAGCAGGAGGCGTATGACATCCCGTGCTGCATTTGAGGTCGCAGGCTGGGATCACCATCGCGACCATCAGTGGCTGGCTTGTGAGCCCAGCAGACTGTGTACATCCACACAGTTCCTGGGCTGGCCACTCCCGGAAAAAGGGGCAGACACGCTTCATTTCTGGGAATGTGGGCTGACCTCGCATCTCCCCTTAAATGCCCCTGCCTGTCAGTCAGGCAGACGTATTCAAGGGCTTTTGTGTGTCTTAGCAGGACCCATTCTACACACTCGCAGAATGGGTCCTGCACACGCTCAGATTCCCATTAGTGGGGAACCTTCATTCAGTAGGGAATCAGGCCCACCGTCCACTAGTAACCAGAGACCAGTGTAATGAGAGCCGTATATTTTTTTCCGGATGGTGAGTATCTTTCTGTCCTGCAGCAGGGAACATACAAATCACTGTGGAGGCACTGCTCAATGTATCTGGAGGACAGTATAGAGCAAGCTGCGTAGCTCTCCAAAGACAGTGGGGGAGAGACAGGAGATCTGAGTTGGAGTCGGAGCAGGCAGTTATTAGACAGGAGGCTCTCCAGCAGGGGCTTTTCTACAGAGGAGGGGGCCCGTGTGCACTCTCTGTCTGGGTCCCCACCTCTCTCTGTGGCAGTGGATGCACTCTGCGCCGCAGCACTTGTAAACTCAGGGCCCTAGAGTGTACCCGGAGTCTATAGCACATGCACAGGTCGCACTAGGGTTATTTCCTTAGTGCGTATGTGCAGAACACCAGGAAAATGGATGTGGTGGCCATTTTTCAGGTGTTTTCTCTGGCGAGACAGTAGTTAAAACATATGGGTTCAGGGTGTGCAGTGTGGGCCGCCGCCGGATCCATGGGCCCATGTGCACCACACACCCTGTACCCATTATAAATAGACCCCTGCTCTCCAGGGATGCTGGCCAGGTATTCAGATTTACTGGAAAAGCACCGATCAACTGGGTGGGAGGACAGGTCAATCCTCAGTGCACTGCCACATATAAAATCTGGTAAACTGAGCCTATAACTACGCGTTTCAATGCCTCACCTGCGTCTTTGTCATTGTTTGTGCATAAATAATAATCAGTATATAATAATAATAATAATAATAATAACTACATATATATATCTATAATATTATAGGGTACAATCTCCTGGCTATACTGTAATCTGGGCCTGATTCAGAGGTGCACGGTAATGCAGCAGCTACTACATCTTTTACCACGGTGCAACTGTGTCTTTATGCTAATGCCACAACCGAGTCATAGGTGATATTACTGCATGAAAGATGCTCTGGTGCTGAGTGCTGGAGATCATAAAAGGATCATATAACACAAACCACTTCTAGCTCTGCTCTCCTCCATTATTGCTCTTCTTGTTGTAAGAGAGGTTCTTTTGCTATAGAGACATTCTCACTACAAAACTGAACTTAGTGAAAGTGTATAATGCTGCTTGTTACAGACAGGTATAGGACCTGCCAGATACAGGTAGAGGCTAAACTTATCAATCTGGACAATGACAATGTGCTAGGGACCAAGACCAAGGTTAGATACTGTAAGTTAGATATTGCTAGAGGTTACTTTTAAAGTCTCCTCCTAGTCATTATTTACAACTAGGAGCAAGGCATCGTATTGGAAAACATGAAAGGAATAAAGCTTATCTATCACATCAGTATAATAAGTATCTGAAATATCACAGCAGGTTTGGAATTTCTAACTATGGGCCTGATTCAGCAAGGATCGCTATTCTGCTAATATGCACGCAACTTGGTTGATAATATCAGCGGTGATATTCAAATAATTGTATTCGCATGCGATCGCAGCTTAACATAAGGACGCCCACTTCCCCTTACTCACATCCGTATACTTTAGCAATATAGAGAAATAATTGGTAACATCGAGTAACATCGGACCAATACGCACACTTGCACGAGCCAAGACCTTACTCAGAAATTACTAACTTCCACACACGCTACGGGACCTCAGGCTGAGTATGGCATCGCAGTGGCTAATTTGTGCACACCCCTGAAACGGCGTGCGAATGCACTGGAATTTCCTATTCAGAATTGGACACACACAGCACCTGCTGTAGTACCTGGACTTTTTTTATCTATCCTTTAAGAAATTATTATCTGAACTTACTACACTGTAAGATTTTTGTTTGTGTACCTTTATTTGCATATTTGGGAAAGGAAACCCCCCCTCAGAAAATTCAAGATTCAAATAAGAATTTTTGGAACAAAGAAGGAGGGTAATATTGCATTTTATAAGATTTTATTGTATATCCCCTCATTGGAGCACAAAATTTTTATTTATATGTTTGTATTTTATGTATCCAGTCTGATAATGCTGGAAATGACTTTTTGGCTGCTCCTATTTTTGCCCTAAGGCTTCACAAAATTTGTATATTTATCTATATTTGGTTATCACTGTCTTGACAAGCAACAATATGATGGGATATAGAGAAAAAAGGAAATTGATTTTAAATAATGTTTTTGGGGTACCTAATACAGAGATTAGATGTCAGGAATAATACCTAGAGGAAATACTTTATAAATTAGAAAAAATGTTATTGAAAGAGAGTAAGGTGTGGTGGGAGATTGCTACGTTAGAAAAATATAGGGCTGAGGATTTAATACCCAAAGGCCTTACAATAACAAAAGAACCGTCAAATCAGGCGGAGTCTGAAGAATTTAAATTTGCTTGGAATCATATTTAAAATACCTGTGCATTTTCCCTAATGGAATTAATAATAAATGAACGTAAGAAATCTTTATTGGTTCTAGAGGAAGAGATCATAGATCTAACTAAAACTATTGAACCACTTCGGAATTTAGAAGAGTATAAAAACTTGGAAACCTCGTTGGAGGAAAAGATTAAAACTAAAGAAAAAGAGATAATATTGTGTAAGCAGAGAAAATATTTTAGGGATAAACAACTCGTAGAGAAAAGGAGTAGAGAGGAGGAAATTAGGGGCAACTACAGAGAGCGAAGTTGTAGTTGTACTTCCAGCATGTATAGTGAGGAACCGAGACATATTGAATCAAGGAAAAAAGAAATTTAGAAGGAACCTAAAATTTTCCCATATAGGAATAAAACATATAAGGAAGATACAAGAGATACATGGGAGATACCAAAATACAATAGGAAGAAAGATGAAAGAAACCACAAGTATGGGAGAAATGATAAATATGATAAAAGGTATAAAGAAAAACCAAAGCAGCAGACTAATAGGAAAAGGAATGACAATTATTCATCTACGAACAGAAGATCTAGTTTAAAAACCTTCCTTGTGACAGACAAATGGAATGAAGGTGATCAAGACCCATATACTCCCTTTAGAAATAAAAACAGATTTGAAGCCCTAACAGAGAGGATTTTTTTAGGGAGAAACAGGAGGAGGACTTATCAAAGAAGGTAATATATTATAAAAGAAAGAGGAGAGGAAAGAGAGGGAAAGGTAAGGGAAAAAGAAATACAAGTGTAGATCGAAATCCAATTATATCTTCTCCCTCACAAACCACCTCTGGATCAAATAGAGTTTTACCGGATAATAGAGTGTTTAATCTAAGTAACAAAATTTTGAGCAAGGACGAATTGTCTGTTCTACAAAAAGGCTTGAAATATGCCCCTGATAATAAAATAAATAAATTTAATACATATGTGGATTTGTAGAAATTCACAAGAAATGTGACTTTAAAACAATATTTTCTCACCCAAAAAGAGGCTAGTTCAGAAATACGTGATATTTTTAAACCCAAATCTTCATTCAACCCGACTCATATGAGAGGTTGTTTCATTGAAACATTTAATAAATTGGTTGGAGAAGATCTGGAGAAAATGAAATCAGGATGGAAAAGATATCCAAACCTGAGTAAATCGGATGGGAAGCAATAAAAACCTTGGAGAAAGATGAAAGCATTGTGATCAAACAAGCTGATAAGGGAGGGAGTATTGTGGTTTTAGATAAGAATAATTATGAAAAAGAAGCTTTGAGACAGTTAAATGATAGGACAACTTATAAACTCCTAAGAGGTGATCCAAGTAATAAAATAGAAAAGACTTTGGATCAGATTGTTAATAAATATGTGAATTTGGGTATCATTTCGGAAAAGGAAAAAGGATTTATTATCAACAGTAATCCTACAATACCTGTATTTTACATACTGCCCAAAATTCATAAGGATTTAATTAATCCTCCGGGTAGGCCGATTGTAGCAGGCACGGATTCTGTCTCAGCCAATTTATCAAAATATGTGGACCATCATCTCCAACCAGAAGTGGTCAAAATAAAATCGTACCTCAAGGATACAATTAATATTATAAACTGCCTTAAGGATGTAATTTGGGAAGAGGGAGATATATTGGTGACTGCAGATGTATGCTCCCTCTACTCGATTATAAATCACCAACAAGGTTTGGAAGCAGTTAAATACCATTTACAAAAGAGTAATATGACGGAAGGAAAAATTATGTTTTTGGGAGAAGCAATTAATTTTATTTTAGAGAATAATTTCTTTTGGTTTAAAGGTTGCTTCTACCAACAGATCCAGGGGACTGCTATGGGCACACGGTTTGCCCCAGCGTACGCTAATATGTTCATGTCCTTCTGGGAAGATAATCATATCTGGACCAGTATTTTATATCAAACAAATGTAAAATTATGGAAACGCTATATAGATGATATCATCTTTATATGGCATGGCAAAGAAAGTGATATAAATATTTTCTGTGATGAACTTAACAGCAATACATATAATATATCTCTTACGTTTGCTAAAAGTAATGAGAAGGTCAATTTTTTGGACTTATGTATATATATATAAAGAATGGGAATATACAGACCAAAAACTATATTAAATCAACAGATAACAATACCTATATTCCAGTCTCTAGCAATCATCATCCTATATGGCTCAAGGGGGTACCCAAAAGCCAAATACAGAGAGCAAGAAGGAATTGTTCTGAACCTGAAATATTCAATATTCAGGTGGGTGAGATGAAGAAGAGATTTGTGGACAAAGGTTATGCTGCAAACGAAATAGAGGAGACAGTAGAAGAAATAAAGAATCAAGATAGGTCAAACCTTTTAGAATATAAAGAAAAAGAGAATACGTCAAAAAAGATGATGTTGCCATTTATTACCCAGTTTAATGGACAATATAAAAATATAGAAAAAATCGTAAGAAAACATTGGCACATCTTAACAAGAGACCCGATTCTTAAACAAGTTATCCCGAAACAACCTTCTTTTATTTATAGAAAAGCCTGAAATGTAAAAAACCGACTGGTAAAAAGTGCCATACCAGAAAAACGTAATGGACGTATTAAAACAATTGGCTTCCATAGATGCGGGGATTGCATTATGTGTAAAGCCCATAACAAAACAGCCCGTAAAGTAATGGACTTTAAATCTACATCCAATGGACAGGTCTTTAAGATAGTAGATTTTATGACCTGCAATAGTAAAAACTGTATTTATTTGATACAATGCAGTTGTAATCTCCAGTATGTAGGAAGAACATCACGCCCGTTACGTGAGAGATGGGGAGAACACTGTAGAAATATTAAAAAGGGCTTTGAGAAGCACAATTTATCTAATCATTTTAGAGAAGTCCATACATGTTCTATTGATTCCATCTCACTAGTAATCGGGATTAAAAAAATAGAAGGTAATTGGAGGAAGAAAAATATTAGTACATCTTTAGCTCAAAGTGAAATTAAATTCATTCATGATATTAAAACTTTGGTCCCTTCTGGCCTAAATGCTGATTTTGAAATCAAGTGGTTTTTGTAAATTGGTTTTAATAATGCTTATATTGTTTTTTTAATTATATTTATTCATGTAGAACAGAGAGGCAGAAGTATTATATGTTTGATTATGATGGCCACTGTTTCTAATACTAATATATTTGTTTTAAATATGAGATGTAATATTCACTCTTTTTAAAGTCCCTTAGTTTACAATGCGGGTTGCCTAGACAACCATGTACCGTTATCAAACTAACGTTCCACCAGATGAGAAGGTGGAACGTATACCGGAAGTCACTGACCGCTAGAATTAAAAGGGATTGCTTTTTCTTATTTGGTTATTTACGCGGGTTGCCTGGACAACCGGGGACCCACGTCATATTAAAGTAGACATCCGGCA
Organism: Taudactylus pleione; assembly: GCA_031769625.1. NCBI lineage: Eukaryota > Metazoa > Chordata > Amphibia > Anura > Myobatrachidae > Taudactylus > Taudactylus pleione. The sequence goes on along the minus strand of JAUIMM010000148.1, from coordinate 5,941,129 downwards.
AGTGTTACATACAATGTAATAGAATTAAAATCTACTATCCGATGATTGACGCGGGTTGCCTAGACAACTGGGGATCCGCGTCATACTGATGTAATATCCGGTTGATCGTTAGGAAACGCTAGAGGCAAAACATACCTAATCCTAGTGATGATAACATAGTGAAGCAGGATTGGTTGGTAATACGGGTTGCTATGACAACCGAAATTGCATATTAAGTAAGAAAAGTTTTTTAAGAATACTTTTTTATGGGATTTATTTTATGTAATTCATTGAATGATATGCCAGTTAAGATGTTTTAATATAATTAATTTTATGAAGAGGGTTTATCGAGAATAATCATGAGAATTGCGGGGTTCTAACCCCAATTGGAGAGGTGGGACCTATTATAGAATAAAAGGAGCATCCGACCACTACACTTCCACCTTGATAAAGACTAAGAAAAGTCAAAACGCGTTGGTGGTGAGGTGTTTCTTGTTTATTTGAAAGAGAACAACCCAAGTACTTCAGTCTGGTGATACAGGGTGAGAACAATGGGGCCCCCTTTTTCATCTTTTGTGTATCCCAGATGTTGTTTTTTGTAAAATCGTTACTGACATGGTTTGTTCATATCAATAGCAGGCAGTCGAATTTTATTGTCATTTTATAATTGTTTTTGTACTTGAAATATTTTTTTGGAGATGTTGGTCTTCATAAATATTCAATAATACTCTTTTGGATTTTGAGTACCATTTTTTGGAGTCTTTTTGGACTGGTGCATAAAGAAACCTTTATGAGAATTTACAGTGCTTGATTTATGTAAGCATTCAAGTGAGTTGTGTACTCATTGTTATTTACACAAGGTGTCTTAAATGCTACCTGTAAAGAAGACACGGGGATAAGGAAACCTTTATATAAACGGAGCGATGTGTTATATGTAAGCATTAAAGTGAGCATCACATCCATCTGATATGGTCACGTTTGGGTGATTTTCCTATTCAGAATTGGACACACACAGCACCTGCTGTAGTACCTGGACTTTTTTTATCTATCCTTTTAAGAAATTATTATCTGAACTTACTACACTGTAAGATTTTTGTTTGTGTACCTTTATTTGCATATTTGGGAAAGGAAACCCCCCTCAGAAAATTCAAGAATCAAATAAGAATTTTTGGAACAAAGAAGGAGGGTAATATTGCATTTTATAAGATTTTAATGTATATCCCCTCATTGGAGCGCAAAATTTTTATTTATATGTTTGTATTTTATGTATCCAGTCTGATAACGCTAGAAAGGAATTTCTGGCTGCTCCTATTTTAGCGCTAAGGTTTGCCAAAATTTGTATATTTCACTGCATTTCCCTGATGACCCCCCCGTCACCACCCACAAATGGTCAATCACTCTGCGATGGATCTGTGTAGTCGCTGAAAACCAGTCCCCATCGCTGCGGCTGGTTCGCGCACTTGCACTGCGATGCATGTGAAGTGCGAAACAATCGGCAGATTGAGTGCGTATTTGCAGTTGCGTACACTAGTGAATCAGGCCCTATGATCACAATGAAAGTGAGATATTAATGAGATTCCAGCAGAACCATCAGTTGGGTTACCCTCTTCAACAGAATATTTCATGAATTATTATAACACTAGTATCTTGCAGCCAGATCTAGGGGTCTCTCATCCCCTCCGCCCTTATACTTACCTCAACCGCACTTTACCGCTCTCCAGACTCCATCTCTCTTTCCCCCGCAGTGGGAGCTGTTAATGGGGATAGAGTGGGTTGTCAATCTGCATGTCAATCTCAGGACATACAGCAAATTATTATATACTGTATATTTACACTGGATGATGAAGGGAAAAACAAAGCATTTCTTTCTTAGTTTCTGTGATCCGTTACTCTACCTTCATCTAAGCTCCCTGCTTTTCAGTAATGTCAGCTTGTTGAGCCATGACCTTTATCTACAGTCAGTCATGCTGTTATTCTGATAGATACATTACAGTTAAGGATTAGGGTTAAAGTCAGAAAGACAACATAATTCAGCGTTTCACAACCAGCAAACCAGATTGAAATGGCTTTGCTGAAAAAAATAGGTATTTTCTTATAAAACATTAAGACCAAATGTAATAGGGTGAGAGTTTAGAAAATGTGAGAGTTTAGCAGTCTCACACTTTTTAAACTCGGCCAATGTAATAGACTCCAATAACATACAAACTTGCATGTTTTTCAGACTCAAAAAACTCTGACAATTTTAAATCTCATCCAGATGTTTTCCCATTTTGAAGTTAAAACTCGACCAATGTGAGAATTTACTGCTAAACTCTCACATCTTCTAAACCCTCACCCTATTACATTTGGCCCTTAGGCCCTCATTCAGAGGCGGTCGCAAGAAGGGACCGCTCATTCTGAATGAGGGCGGCCGCTTGTTTTTTTAAGTGCGGCCACCTGGTCGCTAGCTAAGCTGTGGGTTACCACCCACAGCTTTATCGACCGACCAGGTTGGGTCTCGGCAACCGCAAGCCCCAGGGAGCTTCCTGCTCTGATCAAGCAGGAAGCTCCCCACTGACATCACTGCTGATGTCAGTGCGGCCACCCACAAAACGGCAGGCGTTCCGTCAGGCGTTTGTGTAGCCACTCCCCGCCCCACCTGCAAAACGGGGCGAGCTGTCGATCAACATCGACAGCCGCCCCTTTTGTAGTGAGCTCCGGAGCAAGAGAATTTCTCTCTTGCTCCGGGGCTTGCGCATGCACAGTGCAGCCGCTGCGCGTGTGCAGGGCCTTAACATCAACCCGGTTGCGATCGCTCAGCGCTTGCGACCGGGTCTGAATGAGACCCTTAGTTTCTATCTAAATACAACTCTCTTAAAATGTCATTTTTTAAATGAATAATATAAAACATTTGAAACATCAAATTCAACAAATTAATTTTATGAGCTAAAAAAAACAAGAGATAATGTGACTTGTGCCCCATAACAACAGCTAAGTCCAACACTCAGGAGCACCAATCCTTACAGCAATTATTAAGGTTCTGTATTGCAGCGTATATTTTCAATTTGAATGAAAATATCCCGGGTATGTACCAAGAGGAACTTGCATCGACAGCGGTTTCAGGAACCACTGTTACTGCGAGTTATAACCCCTGCATATTGTAGAAGTCTTTCACAAACGCAAGCGTGCAGTGTCAGTTTTTGCCGCCGACTGGTGGCTGCAGGAGAGAGATTGGAAGATGACTCTCCTGCTCGGAAGCTTTCATAGGCTTAAAGCAGTTTACACCGTCTGGAGATGGTGTAAACTAATGGGGCCAAACCCAGAAACGTTTAACTTTTTGGAGTTTGGCACATAGGGCAGATATCATAGTCCCCATTTATAATAATGGAGATTGCGATCTGCAGTGCTAAATTAGCACTCTGCTGAAGAGTTCTGTGAAATCATCTGATTGTTCTATTAGTACATAGTAAGCAACAGTTCATAAAATTATGCAGAAACTGCACTAGCTACAGAATTTTATGAAATAGAGGCCCCATTAATTTCCTTTGTCAATTGAAATAAAAAATACAGGCAACAGATAACAACAAATGCACTTTATTCAAAGCAAATTTAAAAAGCTGCTGTTATTTAATTTTTTAGCAGTAGATGGCACTCAGTGATTATTGCAGCGTTACTTATCTTCCCACGGAACCTTTTGCTTGTGTTTCTCTAATGTGTGTAATTCTTGGCATGACTGGAGCAGTGTGTCTTTTTAGTTAACAATAAATGAAAGGGCATTTCACTTATATAAACTTTTTCATCAACTTCCAGTTTTAGAATTGCCCTTTGTTACATAAAATTGATTTCTTTCCTTTCATTAGTTGTTTGATAGCCATGTAATTGAATTTTTCTCTGCCAGATGTGATTTTATAAACTACTCCAAAATTCAAGCAAAGGAGATCTCAGCATGCAGACCATATTCTGATTTTATAGGTAGAACACTTGTACAATATTGATGTTGTATTTCAGCTTTAAAATGACATATAGTATATATTGGTGGGCGAAGATGAGGAACAATGAAATTTTATAGACTGTAAGGGTAACAAAAAGGTTCTGTTCTGTTATGACATCGATATCTTACTCATGCGGAACCAACTGTATGAAAGAAATGTACAGTCAGTATGATTGATTGCAGTGTATTATTGGTGTTCTATATTTACAAGTATGTAAGGAAAAAAAGCATTGAACCAGATTCTTTCATTTTATACAGTATAACATATGGGGTGGACATTATTCCAGAGAACAGGGACAAGGGCAAATTTGGAAAGAGGAGATTCCTTGCATATTCTGTGTACATGCTGTTCATACCATTACATGCAGCATGTTTTCTGTATATCTTGCTGTGAAAAGCATTCAAATTGGATGTGCTGCAAATAGCAGTGCAACATTTTTTTATTTAAGCCTTGTCTAGGGAATAAGGGGGTCCTGGCAGCTGTAATCCATACAAGCCCACTCACCTGGAATATTTGAGAGATGTCAGCAATTCTGGGCATTCCCTCGGGACTCCCGAAAGAGCATCCCACCATCATGAATCCTGTTTGCTTCCATAGTGAAGTGAGGGGGAAAGTCCTGCCCCTGCTGTAGAATGGCACAAAGCATGGCACTGTGCATAAGGAGTCGGGGTCATGATCACATGAATTGAGCTGCCAATGAGGGAGAACATCAAACTGACAGGATCAACATCTTCTTCCCTTGAGGGACACAGTGACGTTCAGGACAAGTCCAGTGTGATGATAGTGATGGGGCTCCACAAGTAAGTGTAGGGTCTAGGCAAATTTCAAACCAGTGAGGAGATCTGTCCCAATCAGTCTGAAGCTGAGGAATTGTAAAGGAATTAGAGAGTATAGTTGGTGAATTGTTCCTCAGTGGAGGGATGTGTCCCCTCAAGGCATAATTCGAGGGCCAATAATGAAGATTTTGGCTCTGAAGCAGGTAACAAGATATGCACTGGGAGTGAGAGAACTGCTGGATATATAGCAGCCTGTGTTACTGGAGATGTGAGGGACAGACTGCAGGGGAGGTTGATGAGACTGCAGTGAAAAGAAAGAGAATCTGTTTGAGACAACATTGGTGATTTGCCTGGGAACACATTGAGTGACCCTCTGTTGGAGCCTGTAGAATATTTGAGAGCCTGAAGCCTGAGAGGGAGACTCTGTACCTTGTTGAAAAGAAAAAGAGCAGAGAGAACTGTAAGCAAGAAAAGGGGTAGTCTGGTCCAGAACCCATCTTAATGTATGGGCCCACTGGCCAGCTGCCCAGAGCCGCATGATTCTAGGGGCCTTCAAGCAGGGTCAGGCTGGGCCAGGTGGCATCTGCCGCTGAGACTCCTGCCTCTGGAGCTACTTGGTAGGCAGGTAGAGAATCTCCCCGGCCACTCTGATTGTTTGTAATCCACAAAGAGCGGCTGGGCAGCATCTTTCTCTGCCCACCTCTCAGCCGGCAGCCACAAGCATGTAGTGAGCGGTCGCATACAACATGTAGCGTGCCTCCTCGCTCCATGCATAGGGCATCCAGATGGGGTCTGCTTCTATTAATTAGGGTGGTGGAGGTAGCATTTGGGCATCCAATCTGGGGTTTGATTTGATTCATTTGGGAGAGGGGGCAGTTAGTGTCTGCTCTGGGGTATGATTTTATTAATGGGGGGAGTCAGTGGGTGTCCATTCTGGAATCTGATTTTATTAATGGAGGAATGGAAAGTGGGTATCTGATCATAGGGGCCCCAGTGCAGTGTTCTACCCAGGGCCTACAATACTGTTAAGACTGCTCTGGTCTGCAGTTGCCATTTTTGAGCCAGAACCCCTACAAGATAAATTATGAAGCAGTCCCAACAACTGGTGAAGCTCCATCCAAAGATTCATAAGCTATGTAAGCAAGTTATTTTCCTTGCACTGTATAAAATATGTAAAAACAGAGATTCCTTTCCCCCTACAGAACCTAAAGGCTGGTTGTTCTGTTAATAGTATGTGCAATTTTTAGGACAAAATCTGTAAGTCTTCCAAAATAATAATGATGGGCAAAATTAAATTCCAATAGGCTGTGATGGCATGACACTCCCACCAAATATGGATATATGTGACCCAATGACCACATGCCATATACTCCAGCTTGGGGATATATGGAATGAAGTTTAGCTGGGACCATGTACCCAGGCCTTTCTAGCATCCCATTATATTTGGGGGTGAGGGTATAACCATGCCCTTCAAGCTGCAAAACTCCCCCAAATGGCACCCTACAGGGATTGGCCATGGCCCCAGTGCTGGCCCTAACCAATTTGATGCCCTAGGCAAGATTTTGGCCGGTGCCCCCTTGCACCGCCGCTAGTTCCGCCTCTGACCCAGCACCCCTCTCCCAGCACAGTAACCATCACCCAGCAGCACAGATCATAGCAGCAGCCAAAAACACCCATCACACCTCACCCATAGCAATACTCACCCACAGAGCTGTAACTAGACATTTTGGTGCCATGTGCCAGCAAGAGCATAGGCACCCCCACCACCCATATTTTTAATAGGGACAGCGCGCTCCGAAGGGGCATGTCCACACAATAGTACCCTCAATTCAAATTATGCCACACAGTAGTGCAACCTTATTCACATTACTTATTCATGTTACGTCACACAGTAAAGTTCCTTTATCACATTACACAACGTGTAGTGTCCCTTATTCACATTACGCCACAAAGTAGTACACCTTTACCTTATGCACGTTGCACCTCACAGTAGTGCCCCTTGTTCACGTTACTTCACACACTAGTGTTCGTTATTCACATTACACCACACTGTATTGCTCCTTGTTCACATGGGAATGTGCAGCAGCCCTCCTCCAGTGGCCATTTTTGTCTCTGCCCGCTTCCCCCACTGTCTCGGCTCCCCGCTCCCACTGCTGCCGGCTGTATAAGCCGCTGCCCAATCAGAGCTGTGCTGAGAGCAACTATTGAGGTAGGGCACCCAGAGCAGAGGAGCCGTCCACCTGTCCTGGTTCTGCTGCTGCCTGCTGTCAAGCTGAACCGGCCCTAGGATTGGAATGCATGTCCCTAGGCATTCCAAATGCCCTAGGCATTTGCCTAGTTTGCCTATGCCTAGGGCCAGCTCTGCACAGATCCGGCCCTAGCCAAATTAATGCACTAGGCAAGATTTTGGGTGGTGCCCCCCTCCTCGTGGGATCCTGAAAAGGGCTTTGGGCAGCACAGCACGGTAACAACACCCACCCTCACCCACCACCCCTATCCCAGCAGAGCACCCCTCTCCCAGCAGTGAGCACCACAGCACCCTGGCCCTCTCCCAGTTTCAAACTTACTTTACTTGAGCACGGCCTGCAGAGCCATCCGACCTAAAGTACAGCACACCGCAGGCGACAGACCGGCTTTTCCTTTCTCGGGCTGGCAGGCCGCAGCTGTGTGTGATGCTGCCAGGAATGGTAATACCTCTACTTTTTTAATTGCTGGATAATATATCGGGACATACTAACTTACTACAAAACCTTTTCTACAACAGTGATCACTATTGAAGTGTGGGATATCCCAAACAAACAAATGCAATCATTATTAATTGTTCTTACTTATGTACAAATATTTTTTATCTAGATGTTTATACTACTATACTTCTCTTTGTAGAAGATAGGTTATTGCTGTGTTTAATAAATGTTATTTAACCTAGCCATGTGCATTTATATTTAATCTAATTACAGCTATAAGGGCTATTCTCCCAAACCCAATTACATATATTATTATATACACCCCTCACTAGCGTTGTTATCCAGTTTGTCTGTTTTTTGCTTTGTATTAAGGAGTTTAACACCCTAATTTTAACAGCTGTTTATTGACAAGAGCCACTCCGATTTTTTCCGCAGCTGTGTGTGATGATTGCTGGAGGTGGAACCCAGAGCCGTGAGGTGTGACTCACTACTCCGAGCTCTGCAAAGGCCCACGGTGCAGCAGCCCTCCAGCAACCATTTACTTATAATCCTGAATGAGCCTCTGCCCATGCTCAGAAGCTCATTCTGATTGTGTGACGCCTCAGAGCCGGTCCGATGCTAACCACTAGCCGCTGTCCAGGTGCTCCACCCCTGCAAACTGCTGCCAGCTGTCCCACCGCTGCCCACTCGCTGTTTGCTGCTGCTAGGCCCGATCGGAGCTGTCAGCTGAGCTTCGATTGTGGACGCTACGCTGCGGCAGTAGCAGGTGCCAAAGTCTCTTCCCAGACGGCAGCAGGTGCTCCTGCCATGCCTGCACCTAACCTCCACTGGCCCTAGACAGGCTTGGATGCCCCTATGCATTCCAAATGCCCTAGGTTTTTGCTTAGATTGTTTATGCCTAGGGCTGGTTCAGGTAACATATAAGAATTTAAGCACAACTTCTATATGCAAAGGTATAGAACATAGAGATCGTTGACTTAAGTGCCCTGGGCCCCCAAAACCATTTATCTAGTTCTGGGAGGGGAGAGGCATTGAAGCAGTAGGACATGACATTGCCCTCACCTCCTCTGTTGTCATTTCACAAGATAGTACTGGGCTTGATTCAGAGATGGTCACGGTAATGTACAGTGGCGGGCTGGGCCGGGGGGCAGGGTGCCATGTGCCCCCCGGGCCGCAGCGTCATGCGGGCCGCGGGCCGGTGCAGTCTGTGTAACTGTGACACAGACTGCACCACGTGTGTAGCGCTGACCGGACGGAGTTCGGTCAGCGCTACACTGACAAACACAGAGCCGCCGGCTCCGGCAGCTGTGTGTTTGTTGTAAGCAGCAGCCAATGAGAGTCTGTCAGACTCTCATTAGCTGCTGCTGCGCCCACTGCGGGAGCCGCTCCATCTTCCGGCTCCCGCAGTGGACAATGGGAGAGACGTCATGATGTCATATGACGTCTCTCCCATAATGCAGAGCGGCCCGGCCCGGGAGGACAGATGGAGGAGCAGATGGCGGCGGCGGGAGCGGGGATTCAGGTAAGTGTTTTTTTTTCATTTTGTTTTTTATATTACGTGTGTCTACTGGAGGGGGGGTGTCTGGCACTACTGGGGGCACTACAAAGGGGGGACTACTACTACTGGGGGCATTACAAGGGGGGTGGAGGACTACAACTACTGGGGGCACTACAAGGGGGGGACTACTACTACTGGGGGCACTACAAGTGGGGACTACTGCTGGGGACACTACAAGGGGGAGGGGACTACTACTACTGGGGACTACTACTACTGGGGGCACTATAAGGGGACTACTACAACTACTACTGGGGGCACTACAAGGGGGGTGGGGGACTACTACTACTGGGGACTACTACTACTACTGGGGACACTACAAGGGGGGGACTACTACTACTGGGGACACTACAAGGGGGGGACTACTACTGGGGGCACTACAGGGGGGGGACTACTACTACTGGGGTCACTACAAGGTGGGGGCTACTACTAATGGGGGCACTACAAAGGGGGGGACTACTACTACTGGGGACACTGCAAATGGGGGGACTACTACTACTGGGGGCACTGCAAAGGGGGGACTACTACTGGGGGCACTACTGGAGGCTAGCATAAGGGTCTTCTCTCCTGTGGCACACAGGGGCACTGCATATGGGCACTACGACAGCGGGCTGCCCTAATATTTATTTTTACCTTACATTAATCCCATATGGACCCGCTTTCCTCCCCTGGAACACTGGAGGGGGGGCGCCGTAGCACGCATATTCTTCGGACACACACGCTACTCCTCTGCCAGGGCCGCCTGCATGCATTTGCCCCCCAGGCTAAAAGTTGCCAGCCAGCCCCTGGTAATGTAATTGCAACTGCATTCTCTCACGGATCGCAGTTGGTGAAATATGCTAATGCTTTCCAATGCACAGCCCAAGCATAGGGACGCTCACTGCTGCCTTTTCATATCCGACCGATGACGTGCAACAGCGTAAACATTGGTACCATTGATGGGCATCGGGCATCCATGCTGCATATACACCAAGTTTGACCAGCCGGAAACATTGCAGCTCTCCTGACACGCAGAGAGCTCTCATGCTGCAAAGGAGAGTGCAATGACTAATTTACTAATGACTGTATGTGCACCCATATAACGGCGTTTAGACAGTCAGACATGCCTGTGCTCTTCCGCCGTTACCACCCCCAAATGCTGACTACCTATCACTCACTTTTTGAATGGTTCCTTGTACAAATGTAGTCACAAAATAATCGCTGTGCATTTGCAGTGTGGCATTTGTGCATACGCATTAGCAAACAATCGCTCATTCTGCGTAAATATCGGCATTGTGTCCATCTCTAATTCAGGCCATCTATCTATAAGGATTAACAAACAGTCTGATGGCATGTGCGGAGGTCTAATGGTCTGTGGAAAGGTCTGGGGTACCAGTGGGAATATCTGAGGGGCATGTGGTGTGCTTCAGTGCTGTATCATGTGCTTGCTTCTGGGGCAAAGGTTCTACAATACACCTCTGCTGTCATCACCATCATCATCAGTACACATCTTTGCATCGGTCCACTGGTAGTCACAAAATATATGCATCCTAAGAAGCGTATCTGAGTCCTAAGATGAACTTGACTGAGCAAATCTACATGTCCCACCTGTAGAATTTAGTGAGGGGAGCATATTCCTGGCTGGGAACACTAGCTATGGGTATTAGCTATGTTAAAAATAAAATAGCTGGTTGCCATCTACCCATGTTTCCTCTTCATTCCCTAACAAACACAACAGTAGTGTTCCCTGTCAGGAATATGCTCCCCTCACTAAATTCTACAGGTGGACATACATATATTTCTTGAAGATGAGTACAGCTGTGAGCATATAATGATATGCACATACAACTTGGCATAAAATCAGGAATACAAATAATGTAGACATTGGAAGAATATACCACTGTTTAGAAACATAGGTAATACCCAATAATTTGCATAAAGGTTAGGGTAGAGCAGTGCAATTAGAAAAGGGAAAAAATCCACAATAGGAGGGAAGTCAGGAAACTTTAGTAAGGGGAGACTGGTAGGGAGGGGGATAAAGAGGGCTAGGTCGGCAAAAAGAGCATCCATGGAGAGGCCAATCAACTTCAAGAATGTGTCTCATGATAAGAGAATTTATTAGAGCTTTCATGAATTTGACTTGTGATATGTTCCAAGCTGTGAAGATGCCAGATGGAATTAAGCAAGACAGTGTGTGTGTGTGTCGGGGGTCTGTCTTCTTCCATGAAGCTGCAATCGCACAATTAGCTGCTGGTTGTGATATGCCGTATGAGCGCTTGGGTGTGTTTATCACAATTACAGATAGGCATCGGTAGTAAATAATAAGACATAAAAGAGGGGAGAGAAATATTGGTGACAGAGAGAATCAGGTGGTGAACTTTAGCCCAACAAAAACCTTAATTTTGGGACAGTGTCACCAAATATGTGAAATGGTGCCCTCCTCTTTACAGCCCCTCCAACATGTACTGGGAGCTTGAGGAAAAATAGCTTGAATATGCGTGGGAACCAGATATCATCTGTATATCTCTGTTAAGCATTTTCTTTGATTCTGAAACATATAGAAGCTTTTGCCGTCAGCTCACGAATTTTGGACGATTCCCAAGGTTCCAGAGATTCCTCCAAGTCCTTTACCTAGGCCAATTCATGTGGGTCTTTTAGAGGACGATTGTGATCAATAAGTAAACTGTAAAGAGTGGAAATAAGGCCTCTAGATATGGATCTAAGTAGACAGAAGGACTCCAGAGGAGTGTATAATGGATGAGACTTGGAGCCTATTACTGAGGAAAAAAGATGACTATTTGAAGATACTGATGAAAGCACCTCGTTGGTAAGTTAAATCTGTCTTGTAGCTCAGAAAATTAAGGGAACGGGCAAAGGGGAGCAATATCCCTAAGAAATTTAATGTTATGGGAAATCCAAGGAGCACAGGTCCTAGGAGTTAAACCAGGCAAAAAGCCCTTGTTGTTCCAGAAAGAGGTTATTGGGAGTTGATTTTGAATTAAAGAGGAAGTTCTACTGCAGTAATCCCATATGGATAGAGAGAAACGAAGAGTGGGAGGGATACAGGAATAATGCAGTCTATACTTATGATCCATCCAAAATAAAGAATAGGAAGAAAAAAATTTAAGTATTTGAGCCTCCAGGTCTACCCAGCCTCTAGTATGTGTAGCAGCGTGTGCAAGGACAGCTTGGGATAAATGACACGATGGCAAAGGATACAAAATCAAACTCTGGGTTTGCGACCCGCCCAGACAAATCTAGAGACTAGTCTCTGGAGGGAAACTAAAAAAATGGAAGGAACTCTGACTGGGAGCATTTGAAAGACAAACAAAAAATCTCGGGAGCACATTCATTTTGATAGCATTAACGCACCCTATCCATGAAATAAAATGTGTCCCCCATGTATTAAGATCTTGGCGTATCTTATCTAACAAAAGTGGAAAACTGGCGGCACATAATTTATCATAATAGTTAGTGAGCTGGACCCTTAGGTATTTCAGAGAATGGGAGCACCAGTGAAAATTATAGGAGCTATGCAGATGGGTTGTAGTATTAGGGTCCAAAAGTAAAGGCAAAATTTAAGTTTTGTCGTTGTTTATTTTAAAGTTCTGCAAACGGCCATATGTTTGAATTTCATCAAAAACAGCAGGGAGAGAAGTTAAGGGATGAGTCAATGTAAGCAGAACATCGTCAGCATACAAGGCTATGGAGTGATTTGTGTGTCCTACTTGGATACCTGTAACAGCAGGATTACTTTGAAGACTAGCAGCTAAAGGCTCCATAATTAAAGCAAAGAGGAGAGGCGATAAGGGGCATCCTTGTCGGGTTCCATTTTGGATACCAAAGGCCACTCCATTCATAAAATTTCCTCGAAAACCAAAGGTATGTAAAGTAGATCTCAAAAAAGTCCAATCAACCCTGTCAAATGCCTTCTCCACATCCAAAGCCACCAACAGGACGGGGAGTGATTCAGAGTTAGCAAAATTGATAATACTCGTAAGATCATTGACCTTATCAGAGGCCTGGTAAGCCGCTATAAAACCCACTTGATTTAAATGAACCAGGGAATGGATAACTAGCGCCAGACGAGAGGCGAGGATTTTAGCGAAGATTTTTAAATCCACATTTAGAAGGGAGATCGGTCTGTAACTAGAGCACAAACTAGGGTCTCTGCTCTCTTTGTGAATGACCACTATTTCCGCCCTGATGGTGGCCTTGTCAAACTTCCGGCCAGAAAGAATTTAATTAAATAGGTTAAGTAGTAGGGGTGATGAATGAGAAATAAATCTCTTATAGAAAGCCGCAGGAAAGCCATCTGGACCGGGGGCAGAAGAAGATTGAATGGACTTCACAGCGCTGTCAAGTTCTTCGGTGGAAATTACGTCATTAAGAGCGGATAGCTGTGAGGAGGAAAGACAAGGCAAATTACAAGAGGATAGGTATTTGCAGGTAGCATCCAAAAGGGAGGAAGGAGACAATTCACAATTCTGAAGGTTGTAAAGCATGGAGTAAAAGTCTTTAAAGCAGTTGGCTATGGATTTCATATCATAGTGAGAATTACCAGTTGAATCTTTGATATTTAGGATTCTATTTTTAGTTCGCTTGGCTTGGAGCTGTCGTGCAAGACTAGCATCAGCTTTATCTCCCCATTCATAAAATGTTTGTTGTAACCATTTAAGAGTACGGTGGCCTTGGATGATAGAAGCTGGTTTAATTTGCCCCTATATAGTTGAAGTTGTCGGAAAAATTTGTCTTTAGGGAATCGTTGACATTTTTCCGTCAGAGAGGCAATTTGAGCCTCCAAGCTTGATATTGCTTCCCTCTCTATTTTTTTATGAGCGGAGGAGATTTGAAGAAAGTGGCTGCGGAGTGAGGCCTTAAGGGCTTCCCAGTTTATCGCATGCGAGGTATGATCAGGGATGTTATGTTGGTCAAAGTCGTAGATTGTTTGTAGAATTTGGATGCGTACCTCTTCGCACAAAAGAAGGAAGTCATCTAATCTCCATCTAAAATGATGAGGGCTAATAGAGGGAAATGCTAAGTCCAGCATGACCGCTGAATGATCAGACCAGGACACCGAGGAGATCTCCGAAGATCGGAAGATGGGGGTGGAAGTATGATCAACCAAAAAGAGATAAATTCTAGAGAAGACTCTATGTGAATGGGAGTAGTGTGAGTATTCATGAGCTGACGGGTACAAGATACTCCATGAGTCATATAAATTATGCAGTTTCAACAAAGAAGTGAGTTTAACCGATTCACGAACCTGAGTAGGAGAGAGTTTAGCAGGGCCAGTTCAGTCCATGCGGGTGGAAGGAATCGTATTGAAGTCTCCTCCAATTATAATCTTACCTTTAGCAATATTAGACAGTTTAGAGAGGAGCATGGAGAGGAAAGCACCCTGAGAAACATTAGAAGCATATATATTAGCAATCGTCACTGGGGCACTACCAATAGAACCTGTGAGAAAGAGATAACGACCTAAAGGATCAATATGAGAGGATTCAACTACAACGGGAGAAGACTGGTTAGATTTATGGTCAGTAGTAGCATAGTAAACATGAGGGAATGTTTTATTGGTAAAACTTGGATGATTTTTAAGAAAGTGGGTCTCTTGCAATAGAGCTATGTGAATTTGTCGTAGCTTAAGGTATTTGAGGGTCATGGTTTGCTTTTGGGGGGAGTTGAGACCATTTACATTAAGAGAGATTAGCTTCAGGGACATAGGAAGTGTCTCAGGAAAGCTCTTAAGTATGAATAGCGATCACAATAAATGCTCAATACCAGAGGGGAGGTAGGGAGAGAAAGTTGGGAAAGATGGAGGGTTGTTAGTATGGGTAGGGGATGGGGGACAGGAGGAACTGCGTTTGCTCCACGGTGCGCAACATTAATACAATAGACATAGCACATCCTGTGCAGTTGGGGCTTGGGGGTGGTAGCACAAAGAATGCAAAACACAATAAACAAAAACATGTGACAAATAGATAAAGCATGTGGGACCTAAAGAGATACAAATGATGAGTATCCAAGCAGAACTATTAGTCTCATGCCCAAACACATCGGTGAAAGAGAAAAGAAAAAGAGTAGAAGAGAGAAAAAAATAGAGCTAGAAGAGATAGTAGGACCAGAGGCTGAAGAAAAAGAAAAAAGATGAGAAATAAGGTCAGATATTTGGACGGAGACAGGTTTGAGAATTGCAGTATTATAACATGACAAATAAACAACAATTATGAGGTTTGCAATATATATGGAGTGAAGAGCAATGGTGTGAGATTGAGCGAGACAGGACCATGCATAAAACAAGTTTGCCATAGGAAACATCAAGTAGGCGCCGCATGGACCAGTCTCGACCAATCCCCAGGAACAAGGCCCTACATTAAATACATTTTTACAGCTGGAGATCCATTAAAATACTTAAAATAATTAAAACAAAAATGCAGCATTACTTATGTTTCAAGTAATTTAGGGATTTATGTACAAAGCTTTGGAGAGAGAAAAGTGGCTGTAAATAAAGTACCAACCAATCACCTCCTAACTGTCATTTTTCAAGCACAGCCTGTAACATGACAGGAGCTGATTGGTTGGTTGTACTTTATCTTCGTCCACTTTATCTCTCGCCAAGGCTTAGTACATAGACACCATTATGCATAATGGTTGACTTTTCAACATACTTTACATTTTCCAATGTCTAATGATTAAACTATTACAAAATGTATTACAATGATTAGCTTTATAGCTGGTCGTAACAACTCAGACAATTACACTACACTGCAAAAATACCAAATTAACCTTTAATATTTATCTTAGAATTTTATTTGTTACTCACTATATCATTAAACCTAATATTGATGCCTAGATCTCATTTAATTCAATATCTTTTAATTGTTCAAAGAGTCTGTTGCACAGAGAAAAAAGGTAATCATGTGTAATATAAAATCTTCTGCACAGTCTTGTACTGTTTCCAGATCTCTACTTTGAGATGTAATTTAGTCTGAATTTAAAAACAGTATAATATGATTTTCCTGCATTTAATCTACAGTATATTCTAGCCTCATAAAGCTTTCTTAGGCTTCTTGAATCTAGGAAGTCAAGAGACAATTATTTTACTTGCCAGGGGTAAAATACAATTAGCAGTGAGGAGCACATGATGTAAATCTGCCTCTATACATACGTATGTCTATATATGCCTATACATTTGTGTATATATATATGTGTATATATGTCTATAAGTATGTGTGATGTGATGGAACTAGGCTCAGTGGTAGCCTTTTGGTCAGTGACTAGTGTTTAGGTATAAAACATGGTTCACCACCAGGCAGGACCGCCATCAGGAGGGGACTGCCGGGACTGGAGTCCTGGGCCCAAACAATCAGACAGTGAGGGAAGGGCCCGCCACCTGCTCCTACACCTTCCCTCTCTGCCGGGCCCCTCAGTTGTCTGCCATGCTGCAACAGACACAGGCTGTCTCTCACTGCCTGGTCTGATACAAATACTGGATGCCGGGCTACGGAGCTCCGTTCGGGTAGTGTTTAGCCAATATAAGCATGTGCATATATTGGCTTCTCTGCCTAACTGCCTTCAGGTGCCGGGCAACTTACAAATACACAAGTAGCTGCACCGGCACCTGGCTGTCCCTGCTACCTCCCTCCTCCGGCAATGATGACAGCGCCGCACCACCTTGGGACCCCAAGAACGAGCCAAACCCAGACCACCCATTAGTGTAAGTGCGGAAATCATTAAATATATTATTGAAGGAGTGAAGTGAGGGGGGGAGAAACTAATGAAATATATTTTATAAGGGGAGGGGGTAAGGGAGGAGAGAAACATTAAACATATAAGGGGTAAGGGTAAGGGAGAAGTGTGGTTCGGATGGGGAAGGGGTCGTATAAATAAATATATATATATATAATTATAATTTTTTTTAATTATTTATTTATTTATTTATGGCACAGGAACATATGCCCAGGTGTTAAACCCCTTAATATATCTCGCTATAAGTGGCTCCTTTACCCTGACATTTTTAATCCAAAGCTTTATATTTGTTGTCGGAACCATTTCTAGCGTGATTTATTGACGTGAATAAGTCCTAAGATTGCCGCCTGTCCTGATATATATTGTATATTGACAGGTTTAACAACCCTGCGGTTGCCAGGCTCAATGAGGGAGTTTGCCTTCCCCTCCACAGACCCCGCCCCTCAACAGACTCACCCCCATTAGGGCTGCTTCCAGAAATTTCCCGGGGGAGGGGGGCCCTGCCTATTATTTCAGTCCCAGGCCCCACAATTTCTGATGGCAGCCCTGCCACCAGGTAATTAGGAGTTTGGAACATAAGGTAGATTTCATTGTTGACAACTTGGTATAAGAAAATATCACTGGCGCCTCATACCAATAGGGAGCGTTAATTCACTTCTTCACTCCACAAATATACAATGAAGTGTTTCCAGCTTTTCAGGAGTAGATCTCCTCCCTATCTCCAAATGGTTATTGTAGAAGACTTACATCTCTCTCTCTCTGTCAGAATGCAGTTCTCATTTGACAAGACTCCCTCCTGACTCACAGTGGTCCTAGGTATATACCTGCACACAACGCAGAACACATGTATAATGTTAAATATATAGGCATTCATCTGAAATCCTAAAAAATATAAAACACAAGTCTGCGCTGGTGTATATATATGTAATCATAAAAATATTTATTCAGCAGTACATATCTCATAAGATCAGGTTAAAAACCAACTTGTATAAAAGGTTGCTGATTGCAACAATATTAGGTTACATTGATACAAATATATAATTGTAGCATACAGAGTTGCAACAATAAAAAGAAAAAAGAAACAAATGTGTCGTTATTTTGAATTCACAATTGTCATATATGAGGCTACTTCATGGCGTGTTAGCAATGGCAAATACATCCAGTACAATATGCTGGTTTGGACCTGGTCCTTAGACACTGGAAGCACCTGCGTTTGTGTATGGGACCTCTGTAAGCATTCAGTGTCCTCACTTGCAGAGAGCTCAATGGAGCCCAGTGCGCATGATCAGCCGTGGCTGCAGTGTGTCTCCCTGTGCAAGCCGGCTTTGCTGCTAATACAGGGCTCGAAGTGAGCTGGTATACAGTGGTATGCTATACCGCCACTTCAGCCTGTGTCTGGACTCCCGCTTAGCATCTGGCACTGGGAGCTAAAGATACCTGTTGGAGATGTGTCCCGCTGGGGACACAACACTTAGCAGTGAACTGCTGGGCTTGACAGAGCATTGGGAGATGGGTCCCAACTCTGATGCCAGGACAGATGCATGCAGCCCACCCGGCGCCGGTCGTGAACCAATCACAGACCAGCAGCCAATCATAAACATCAGTGGTGGCCCTTTAAATTTGGTACCAGCTGCTAGCCAATCATGGCTTGCAGATCGGCAGTCAATCAGAGGCAGTCACGCGACTGCCTCTGATTGGCTGCAGGTCCATGCTGTGATTGTTTCACAGCCACGCCAAGTCCAAAGCCTGAAGGGAGGATGCTTAGCTGCATGTGGAGCCCCACTGACAGCTGGGGAACAGGAGGAGGAGAAGCTGGACTCTGCCGGACGTGGAATGAGAGGTGCAGGGGGTGAGAGAGGTAGTAGTAGGTAAGTAGTGTGAGGTGCAGGGGGTGGGTGAGGGTGTGAGGTGCAGGGGGCAGGTGAGGGATGTATATAGTGTGAGGTGCAGGGGGTGGGTGAGGGAAGTAGATAGTGTGAGGTGCAGGGGGTGAGTGAGAGAAGTAGATAGTGTGTGGTGCAGGAGGTGGGTGGGAGATGCAGATAGTGTGAGGTGCAGGGGGTAGGCGAGGGAAGCAGGTAGTGTGAGATGCAGGTGGTGGGAGAGGGAAGTAGGTAGTGTGAGGTGCAGGGGGTGGGAGAGGGAAGCAGCCTCTAAGTAGTGTGAGGTGCAGGGGGTGGGAGAGGGAAGTAGATAGTGCTTCGGGTCATTGTCCATCTGCATTGTGAAGTGCCGTCCAATGAGTTCTGAAGCATTTGACTTAATATGAGCATATAATATTGCCCGAAACACTTCAGAATTCATTCTGCTGCTTTTGTCAGCAGTCACATCATCAATAAATACAAGGGGACCAGTTCCATTGGCAGCCATACATGCCCACGCCATGACACTACCACCACCATGCTTCACTGATGAGGTGGTATGTTTTGGATAATGAGCAGTTCCTTTCCTTCTCCATACTCTTCTCTTCCCATCACTCTGGTACAAGTTGATCTTTGTCTCACCTGTCCATAGGTTGTTGTTCCAGAACTGTAATGGCATTTTTAAATATTGTTTGACAAACTCTAATCTGGTCTTCCTGTTTTTGTGGCTCACCAATGGTTTACATCTTGTGGTGAACCCTCTATATTCACTCTTGTGCAGTCTTCTCTTGATTGTTGACTTTGACACATATACACCTACCTCCTGGAGAGTGTTCTTCATTTGGCCAACTGTTGTGAAGGGGTTTTTCTTCACCAGGGAAATAATTCTTCTGTCATCCACCACAGTTGTTTTCCGTGGTCTTCCGGGTCTTTTGGTGTTGCTGAGCTCTCCGCTACATTCTTTTTTTTTAAGAGTGTTCCAAACAGTTGATTTGGCCACACCTAATGATTTTGCTATCTCTCTGATGGGTTTGTTTTGATTTGTCAGCCTAATGATGGCTTGCTTCACTGATAGTGACAGCTCTTTGGATCTCATATTGAGAGTCGACAGCAACTGATTCCAAATGCAAATGTCACAACTAGAATCAACTCCTGACCTTTTACCTGCTTAATTGATAATGAAATAATGAGGGAATAGCCCACACCTGTCCATGAAATAGCTTTTGAGTTGATAGTCCCATTACTTTTGGCCCCTTAAAAAGTGGGAGGCACATATAGACACCGTTGTAATTCCTACACCGTTCACCTGATTTGGATGTAATTACCCTCAAATTAAATCTGAAAGTCTGCAGTTAAAGCACATCTTGTTTGTTTAATTTCAAAGCCTTTGTGGTGGTGAATAGATGCCAAAATATGAAAATTCTATCAATGTTCCAATATTTATGCACCTGACTGTATATATACATGCACAGTATATATTAAAAGAAAACCCCCACCTATGCACATATTGGGCTGGAGATATATATATATATATATGTGTGTGTGTGTGTGTGTGTATATATATATATATATATATATATATACACACACACACACACCTCCCAACTGTCCCGCATTCAGTGGGACAGTCCCGTTATTTACACACATTGTATTTACATAGGTTTGTGAATTTGTTACTAACTTATTATCTATTATTGGCAGCAGTATTGGGAATGTACTACTGATATTAATAATCTTATATTGTATGTGTTTTTTAAATAACTGTTTTTTTATATATAGTCAGAAAAAGCCTGTATTTAATTGGTCTATGAAGCACCATCACTTTTTTTTTTTCTTCCTTTCTTTATAATTACTATGTACTGCCAGGTGGCTACTGGCATTAAAATTAGCAGCAGCACATGGTGATGCTTACATAATCTATTCATTGATCATTGTATGCAGCTATATCACACTAGAAAAGTATATAGCCAGTGGTTGTCTAGCGCCAGGTTTTAGCAGCTTACGTTCTACTGACAGCTGAAATCCATTTTCCTCTGGGACTGTCCCGCTTGCGGGCCGCAGTGTCCCGTGGTGGTGGGGGGGGGGGGAAGTAGTGGTAGAAGAGATGCCATGCACATACGCACAGCATTTGTTCACTAGTGTAGGGAGATCCTGGGGGCTGCATAAAGGGACGTAAATGGGGGGTGCCACGAGGCTCCGTCCCGTTTTCCCGATGCCCTGCCCCTTTTGCGCGAAGCCCCATCCCCTTTTCGTTTGTGAGCCTGTCCCTCATTGGAAAACTGAAATGTTGGGAGATATATATAGAGAGAGATATATTGTATATATAGATGCATGTAGACTGCATGCATCAATAGATATAGATGCATAAGGGATGTGTGGGTGTTGTGGAGGAGGGGGTCAAGGGGCCCCCCCAGAAATGTCAGCATAATTTATGTTGTCAGCCCTGCCCACAGATGATCATGCGTGCTGGGGACCGGTGAGCTCTCTGTAAGTGAGGACACTTAATGCTCACTGAGGTCCCATACACAAGCGCAGGTGCTTCCAGCATCTGAGGACCGGGTCCATTACCAGCATATTGTAGTGGAGGTATTTACCATTGCTAAACTGTCTGCCTCATGCCATGAAGTAGCCTCCAATATGGCCATTACATCCTTTAACACAGGGGCGGGGAACCTTTTTTCTGCCAAGGGCCATTTGGATATCTATGAAATCATTTGCAGGCCATACAAAATTATTAAATGATCAACTACATATGTGCAAGATATATATGTATGTGTATATATATATATATATATATATATTAGGGATGTGCAGGCTCGGATAGGTTCGAGTTTGCACGTGGAGTTCGGATTTTTCCCTCCAAAAAAACGGAACTCAGAACGAGGCAAAACGTCATCTTACATGGACGAACATCATCATTCCTGGTCTTTTGTCCAGGAATGATGATGTTCGTCCATGTAAGATGACGTTTTGCCTCGTTCTGAGTTCCGTTTTTTTGGAGGGAAAAATCCGAACTCCACGTGCAAACTCGAACCTATCCGACCCTGCACATCCCTAATATATATATATATATATATATATATATATATATATATATATATATATATAGTGTATATATATGTCACCCACACTGTGCAATCTCTTCCCACATGTCACCCGCACTGTGCTCCCCCTTCCCACATATCACCCACACTGTGCACCTTCTTCCCACCTGTTACCTGCACTGTGCTCCCCCTTCCCTCATCTCACCCACACTGTGCACCCTCTTCCCACATATCACGCACTGTGCACCTTCTTCCCACATGTTACCTACACTGTGCTCCCCCTTCCCTCATCTCACCCACACTGTGCACCCTCTTCCCACATATCACCTGCTCTGTGCTCCCCCTTCCCACATATCACCCGCACTGTGCACCTTCTTCCCACATATCACCTGCACTGTGCTCCTCCTTCCCACATATCACCCGCACTGTGCATCTTCTTCCCACATGTCACCCGCACTGTGCACCTTCTTCCCACATGTCACCCGCACTGTGCACCTTCTTCCCACATGTCACCCGCACTGTGCACCTTCTTCCCACATGTCACCCGCACTGTGCACCTTCTTCCCACATGTCACCCGCACTGTGCACCTTCTTCCCACATGTCACCCACACTGTGCACCTTCTTCCCACATATCACCCCAACTGTGCACCTTCTTCCCACATATCACCCGCACTGTGCACCCTCTTCCCACATATCACCCGCACTGTGCACCCTCTTCCCACATATCACCCGCACTGTGCACCCTCTTCCCACATATCACCCGCACTGTGCACCCTCTTCCCACATATTACCCGCACTGTGCACCCTCTTCCCACATGTCACCCGCACTGTGCACCCTCTTCCCACATATCACCCGCACTGTGCACCCTCTTCCCACATATCACCCGCACTGTGCACCCTCTTCCCACATGTCACCCGCACTGTGCACCTTCTTCCCACATGTCACCTGCACTGTGCACCTTCTTCCCACATGTCACCCGCACTGTGCACCTTCTTCCCACATGTCACCTGCACTGTGCATCTTCTTCCCACATGTCACCCGCACTGTGCACCCTCTTCCCACATATCACCCGCACTGTGCACCCTCTTCCCACATATCACCCGCACTGTGCTCCCCCTTCCCACATGTCACCCGCACTGTGCACCTTCTTCCCACATATCACCTGCACTGTGCATCTTCTTCCAACATGTCACCCGCACTGTGCATCTTCTTCCCACATGTCACCCGCACTGTGCACCCTCTTCTCACATGTCACCCGCACTGTGCACCCCCTTCCCACATGTCACCCGCACTGTGCGCCTTCTTCCCACATGTCACCTGCACTGTGCAACTGCTTCCCACATGTCACCGGCACTGTGCACCTTCTTCCCACATGTCGCCCACACTGTGCTCCCCCTTCCCACATGACGCCCACACTGTTCTCCCCCTTCCCACATGTCACTCACACTGTGCTCGCCCTTCTCAAATGTCACCCACACTGTGCACCCTCTTCCCTCATCTCACTCACACTGTGCTCCCCCTTCCCACATGTCACCCACACTGTGCTCCCCCCTCCAACACTTACCTGTACTTACCTGTACCAATGCTGAAAGGAAAAGTCACCCTGGGCCATCTTCATTCTGCTGCCTCTTAGTCTGCATGCCTGATGCTGGCTGCCAGGGTCACTGGAGAAGCTGAACACTGCCCTGACTGGGGTGGGGCGGAGCTTCCTGATGACTCATTGGCTCTCTCAACCATTGATCAGAGGAGACTGAAGCAGACAGCTCAGCTCACTTCAGACTCCTTAGATCACTGGCTTAAATTTCCGAGGCAGCCGGGCTCCGTCCCCACCCCAGTGCTGCTCTGCTCAGCTTCTACAGGGAAAATGGCAGCAGAAGGCGCTGTTGCTTTTAAACAGGGCCGGGCCTCCACATGTGCAGCGTGCGGCTGCTGGTAGGAGTGGGCGGGCCTGATAAAATGATCGTGCGGGCCATATACGAACTTTCCCATCCCTGCTTTAACACAACAAGTGCATTTGAACATATCTATTTGTAACATCATCTGATACATAATTGGCATAGAGGGTCTGAATATTTTTATGATTACATATATATATATACACCAGCGCAGAATTGTGTTTTATATTTTTTAGTGTCTGTGTGAGGTGGGCAATACCTCTTAATTACTCTGCAGCAGGTGTGATGTTGTTCTTTTACTTAGGTGTCGAACAAGTGCTGAGAATACATTGTATATACTCATCTGAAATCCCATGTGGGGACTGCAAAATGTCATGAAGTGACAGATGAAATGTGTCCAGGTACTGAGTGTTTTGGTACATACCACTGGATACCCTCTTAAATTAACTGATTTATGGACTTTTCTCATGGCCAGAGGAAACTCCATTGCATTGTATTGACGGTTCTGAGCTAAGTTTATAAATATTGTTCTTACTATATGTACAATTGTATTTGTCTCATTTACAATAAATGGATATTTGTTAAATTATATTATACTATTTTGGTACTGTATTCTTTGAGGCTTATGGATTGGCTTATAAGTGTGTCAAGCCACACTTCATCTCTGGTAATCATATTATGATATGCATAAAAATATCCTATTAAAGTTATACGGCACTTCACTGAAATCTAAATCTTTTTTTTACTCATACTACACTATTTTCACAAATTTCTTTTATTTAAATGTCATCTTGGCTCATTCTGGAGAGAAAGTGCCCTTTGAAGATCATACTATCGCAGAATGTTTTGATGAGCACAATATTTAGAATTTTCTGGTATGCATAGACACAAATGTTATATATTAGCATTTTTTTTTAATCTCTTGTAATGCACTGTATGTGGCACCCCTTATTCTTCTCTTTGAATTTATTAGATTGCTTACACTAAACGGGTGTAATTGAACAAAGGAAGCATCCAAAACTTTTTACTGAGTATGTATAAAATATTTTCACTGATCTATTTATAATTCAAAGCATTTATACTCACTAAGCACAGACTTTTAACTCCTATTTTGAGATGCTGCATATATACAAGGGTGGTTCACCAAATAAGTTAACAAGACCTCTCGCCAACTTATCGAGGTGTATGGTGGAAACGTCATGTTTGGTGCACTGTCTTTGATTATGGCAGGACAGACATTCAAGATGAGCAGTGATCCGGCCGGCCAAGCATGTCCTTATTAAGGAGGACAGACGCATTTGAGTTAGTGATATTGCTGATTGACTGAACATCTCAATGGGTACTGTGCACAACATCATTCATGAGCAGCTGAGGTACAGGAAAAAGGGTTCACACTGGGTCCTGATGCAACTCACAGAAGCTCACAAAACCAATAGGATGGGATTTTCTCTTGTGCATTTGAAGTGGTATCATGAGGAAAGAGTACAGTACCTGGAGCATATTGTTACAGGTAATGAAACATGGGTGCATCATGTGATATTGGAGAAGTAGCAAGCATCCATGACATACATCATCCTCACCTTTAAAGAATTTTAAAACAACTCCATCAGTAAAGAAGGTCATGGCGACCATAGTTTGGGATAACAAGTTGATTTTCACACCAATGAAGATACTGTGAATGCTGTCTGTTATTGTGACACATTGAGCTGGTTGTGGAGGGTAATTTGTCAAAAAACAACATGGGTTTCTGCGAAAAAACATAATATTGCTGCACAATAACGCCAGGCCATGCTCAGCCAATGAGTTGTTGTTACGGCACTATACCATCCTCCCTACAGCCCTGATTATTTAAGAAGCACCTGAGTGGAGGCAATTAGCAACTGACTGTGAAGTTCTGGAAACCACCATGTCCTGGCTTCAGTTTATTGACATTGATTTCTTCATAGTCAAGTACAGTATGTGTGAATAAAGTTATGCAATGAGAGGTCTGACTTATTTATTGAACAAACTTTGGACCTCATTCAGAGTCGGTCGTAAGCGGCCGCTCGGTCGTATGCCTAACGATCGAGAAAAAAAAACAATCGCACGGCCGGGCGATCGCAACCAAAGTGCCGCCCATACATTAACAAAGCACCTCCTCTAGCTAACGAGTGATAGCAGCTAGCGATCGAGTCGATCGTTGTCAGGCGTTGTCAGTCGCTGTATGTTAATTTTCTTCTGATGGTTGTGGCCACTTGTGTTGTGTGCAAATTACATAAAAAATTAACAAAAAATGCATAGAATAAGCCATCCCCATGAAATATATTTATTCTTATTATTCTCTAATGCAAACGCAACTGAATCAATTACAAGCCAATTAGCAGTGTTATTAACAACAACAAACAATTATTAGCTGCTTGCATTGTGTGGCACAAAATAGAAACATCAAACATAACATCAGTCTCATTTGATAGTATCGATTGTACTCTGGTGCTTGAGAGAGCACATACCCAACCTCAAGCTGTACGATCAGCCAGGCCTCTAACCTGCTTGCAGAGTGAAGTTTTACTACTTCCGGCCTTCTATGTCGGTCGTAGCAGGAAATTTATGTATGCCCCTAAAACGCCCTGAAAACGGTGAGGAACGCCTGCGTTTTTAGACCACCACCCCTTCACAAACGGCCTTTCATGTCAATCAACTCTCGGAAGCCACTTCCTGCTCCTAAACCGTATGATCAACAGCATTTTGGATCGCAAGGTCTCATACGCACATGCGCACAACTAACCGTACACATGCGTGGTTTGGAAACATCGGATGCGTATGACCGAGCGGCCGCTTACGACCGACTCTGAATGAGGTCCTTTGTGTGTATATATATATACACAACATCAGATCATCTGTGATACCATTGGCCATTAAAGTGACCCATGGTGTCACGCAAACTTGCCACCACAGATGCTGAAAGGAAAGCAGGAAATCTACATCAGCCAACAGAGATCCTGGCCTCATCGCTCCCCATCAACAGCGGGGACACCGCCCCCCCTCTGCCTCAAAACAGCAGCAATCACTGATAGTCTGCTGCCGAACTGCGAGCAACAACACAGATCCGTACTGCACATGCGCAGATTCCCAAACATCATGAATCTGTGTCCTCTGCTGAATCAGGCTCAATATGTGTATAATAGAGAAATAATCTCCTATCACTAGGTGGCTCTATAAGTCCTTATGGTGGTTTGTTCAATTAATTGTCCTGCTTTCACACATGGAAGTAATGAGGGAGGGGGATGGTACGCAGGGTTATTTATTCCCAACTGGGATGTTAGCTTTTATTTAACTGGAATGGACACTCTAAAGCTGGCCACACACTAGACCAATTTACATCCAACCATCCAACTAGTTGATTGGTTGGAATGAAAATCTGGTAAGGTATGAAAGCAAATGACAATCAGCAATTTGCTCCCAAATGCCTTTAAATGGACAAAAACTGTTATTTGAACAAATTGTTTAGATCAAACATTTAACAAGCTTGTCTGACGTCCATTTTCATCTGTTTTCTGGTATTTAGGAGCAAATTGCTGATCATCAGTTACTCCCATACGTTACCAGATTTTCACTCCAACCAATCAACTAGTTGGCTGGTTGGACAGATAATCTTTAGATGTGTGGCCAGCTTTAGTGTCTGCCACTATACTTACAGAGGTCCATTCTGGCCAATCTAGCCAGTTTCTGTGGATTCTGCTAGGCCCTGCTGTAAGCGACATCTATGCTGTTGCACAGTTGAGATTGATATATGTGTCCATGGTTACCACTCTGGCTGATTTGTGCCTCTCCTGCATGAGAATATATAAATAACATTAAAATAAACACAATTAGAGCACTCATATACATATTAATTGTTACATCAAAGATATGCTAGACAGTAATATAACATCAAGATACAGATGACAATACATCAAGGTGTAAGCAACAATACATTAACAATATTCTTGCATCAGGCAAACAAATATATAGTCATATTTTTACAATCCAAAACTTGATATACGTACCTAATTTATCAACAGGTGGCTAGGTTAAAAATCATATTAATTAATGTTTCCCTAAAATATAAACTATATCTATATTCTCATTTATACAATTAAGGGTTAAACTATTGAGGATATACAAATTTCCTTGCTACTGGGACATATTCTAGGACTCTGAATGTTAATGATTCTGGTTTAGAATTGTATTATGTAGAGAAATGTCTTGGTACTGTAGGCTATGTGTGGTCAATTTATGTTTTATATTTTGTACATGCTCTTGTTTTCACAATATTAATTGCCTTTTAGTTGTGCCAACATCAGACATTCTACGTCCACATTTTAGTAGATAAATAACATATGTACTAGTGAAATTAATTAAATTTTCTAACTTGTATTCCATATTGTTTGGTTCCACACATTTTTGTGGATTTTTATCCATAAATGTACACACATTACAGTGTTTACAAGAGTAACATCCTTTTTTAATGACCCAAACATTGTTTATATTGTGTTGTTTTATATTTTTTATTACACTGGGGGCTAATATGGATTTTAAAATTCTTAACTTTTTATATAAAACAGGATCTTTTAATAATATGTTCCAATGATGTTTCTCTGTATTCTCAAATATGATCATTTAGGACCCCAGCAGGGATTCTGGCATTCACAATGCTGATGCTGGAATCCCAACACTTATCGGAATATCGGCGCTGCCATTCCGACCACTGGGATCCCGAAGGTACAGTAAGTACTGGGGTTAGGGGCTAGGTTTAGGCACTATGGGGAGGGTTAGGCACTTAGTGGGGAGGGTTAGGTTCAGAGTGTGGGGAGAGGGAGGTTAGGTTTAAGCACCAGGGAGGAAGAGTTAGGGGTAGGGTTAGGTTAGTATACTTAATTACATCCGTCAGGACGGTAACCTGGTTGGGATGCCGACGTCGGGATTCGACCACTGGGATCCCGAGCGCAGGCATCCTGTTCCCCAATTATTATCTATCTTGTTTGATGTTTTTATTCTAGCTTGTTCCACCTTATCTTCTTTATGCACCGTTTCCAAAAATTGGATTGTTCAATATATTTTGTATCCCTTAAACATAGTTTTCTTTCTCGTAAAAATTGTGAATAAAGGGACATTTTCTTTCCATCTTTTTAAATTGCAACTATTATGAGGAACAACATTTTTTCTTATAATTTTTTTTTTAAAAGTACATGTATTAATAATAGTATCTGTTGTCTCTAATTTAATGTCCAAATAGTAAATTGTTTTGTCATTTTGGGTGTAAGTAAATTTTAAATTCAGTTCATTATTATTTAGATACTCATTAAAATTATTCTTCATCTTCCTCATCACTGTTCCGAGTGTTTGAATGTAAAACTGGTCTCCAGACTTAAAACAAATATGGTTACGAATAAAATCAACACATTCTAAAATAAAATCTTTCTTTATTGAATAAGCTATTATCTTTGGTCAGGATGTCTCTTACTGCTTTTAGACCTTTGTCATGTGGTACTGATGAATATAATACTTGTGTGTCTATAGTTACCAATATATAATTAGTGGTCCAGGTGACTAAATATATTTGTGGAATCTTTTGTATAGGATTTTAAGTTGTAATTGGATGTCAATATAATGAGATAAATTAGCTGTTAATGAATCTATGCCTGATATTTTGGGCCTACCAGGAGGTTGATTTTCATTTTTGTATAGTTTAGGGACATGATACATTATTGGTATTCTTTGATGTTTATTGTACAAGAAATCAAACTCTTGTTGACAAATAATCTCATCTTGTTTGGCTTTATATAATAGTATGAATATTTTTGTTTAAATATTTCTGTGGTCATTATTGATTTCTTTATATGTTGAATTCTCATTAAGAATATTATTTGCCTCTTGAATTTAGTTATTGCGGTCTTGAATTACCACTCCCTCCTTTATCTGCAATTTTTATAACTATTGTTTGATCATTTGATAGTTCTTTTTCAGTTTTATTTAGATTTCCTTTATTCTATTTTATTTCCTTTTTTTATATACACTTTAACGCTCACTAAATCCTATTACAGCACATTGTTCTAGAGGGAACGATTAGCATCAGTGGACCCTGCTTTTTAATTATGTGTAGTTCACATTATTATAATTTTTCTTTCCTTTATGTTTTCACTAACACGTTTATTGTCAATTAGTCTCACTTATATATATTTCACTGTTCTATCTCTCCTGCTTTGGGATCATTTTTATACAATATCTAATAAAAGTTGCATTTTATTGAACTAATTTCTCTTGTGCGCCTTATAATACAACCCCATTTTTCTCTCTTTAAATTCCATGATTAATTTTGGTTGACCAGGGCTGCACCCCCATATCCAGATATATGATTTATTTGACTTTATTTGGGGCCTCATGCTTAGACAATTTAGTGTGCAGATGATTTCCTCTTTTCCCGTTCCTTTTATGAATGCCCCTGGATTCCACCAGCTAGAATTTATATGGAAAACTTCATAGATGTTTCTCTACAGGGGTATTTTCTAATTTTGGGGTAGGATTTTTTAAGGTTAGGATTCTTACAAGTTTAATAAGATGGACAAATATATCAAACTACTTTACATGTTCCTCTGGCACAAATATAAGGCCTTTTTCTAGTATGATTACCTGTGGCTGTGATAAGTTTTTGATGAAAGATTATAGATTCCTCTTTCTTTGGTCCCCAATATTTTAGTTGGAACCTCTTTGGGGCACTTCTGCCTGCTTCCTCCTCTTTTACATCTTTGTCTTCTCGATACCTGCATTTCACAACCATTGGTGATTGTATTTTCTGGTAAAGTGTTTCTTTGCTTTGTATAGATGGGCAGGTTTGTTCTATATTTTTATTTGCCCTGGACACCACTAACTCTAGTTATACCTCCATCAGTATGTTAAGGGTAAGTAAATAGAGTGACATGAATTGTTCACAGGGGGTGGCTCTGCACTGCAGGTCAAAATACCTATATGGATTTAGATGAAATACAGGTGTTGGACTATCTGCACTTAAAGTGAGAAACTTTGGGTCACATTAGAATCATGTAGAATAGAGTATCCAATAAGGTAGTAGCTGTCTGATTTTAAGAAATGGTGTCAACAAGAAGCTAATTTGACAGTGCAAATCATAGAGGTACTAGATATTGATCAAGGTCTTCAGAGGTGGGTTCAGCAAATCAACCCACAAATATTGAATAAACCCACCAGTGCTGTGGAGAAGTTCAAGGCTATGTAGCAAATGTCTATGCCAAATCAAAAAACAGTGAGTGAAAAGGATGTGGATATACAGATGCCAACGAAGTTCCTGTAAAAGAATAATCAGGTCTGCATCTACACTTCTTAATGCTAATTTGATGCTAACTTGGGAAATGTGGCAAACAAATTGTGGAATACCTAATGTTGTGAATGTGTGAGAATGCATTAAATACTAAAGAGTGATAAAAGTGAATTACCAAGCTATAGTATAAAGATGCAGGAAGGTAAGCTGCAGAGTGGAAATATGAGCAGTGGGGTGCAAAAATGTAATTCACAGAATGTAAAGGTACTGTCAAAGTCAGATTTATATGAAATACAAAAATAATGTCTTATATCCAAAATCTTATGCAATAACTAGCCTAGTACTTCAGATTTCAAATGCAATAGATAATTTTAATTTAGCCAGTAACCCCCAAGAACAAACAACAATGGTGTCATAAAATGTGCAATTTTTATTCACCAACATTCCCTGTGTTTGTGGTACAAATAAGCTGAACCTAACTGAACAATGGATGAACAAGTTTATGATCACCCCAGGTCTCTAGTATACGTATTGCCTACACACACACCTGTGTATACGAGTGGCCAGTCCATTGTCTTATGAGATAAGCAGGAAAACTTGTCTACTAACCATGGTCAAACAAGTAAGAGAAATGCATCTACTATATATGTGTATATATATATATATATATATATGCAGCGATTTTAAAATAGCAATTAGAGATATGTTGTTTCTAGCGATGTCTCTCAATCCTCAGATTCCTGATTCCTGAGATATATTTGATTTTTTTGCAAGTAATATACCAGCCAGCCGCAGTACCAAGGCTCCCTTTGAGACTGTGAGAGATTGGTTAATTTAGATATATCCAAATGCATTTTGAGGCATTTTGTGTAAAAATAATCTTTCCTTTATCTTACTCTTTAGAAATTTCAGTATATATGTATATAGGAAGAATTAGACATTTATATTACATGTCCAATGTATTATATAAATCCCAGTGTTTGTGGGTCACACAATAAATTATATTTCAGGGATAAAATCACCTATTAATATCGTGTTTGGTGTCAAAATGTGCAGAATTATGTTAGCAATAATCCAGTGTTTGCAAATAGATTATCGCACATTGTGGCAAAAAGATATTAGCCATGCTGGATTTAGGTTTAAATATAGTTTATAACAATAGGTTGATTCGAACTAGTTATTGGAGGGAATCCAGTGGTGAATTCTGGTAACAACACCCTGAGCCTAAGCATCACCCACTGTTTGAATCAGCCAATGATCCCCATTGAACTGGAGCTGTTCCGCCCTTGAACCAATGGAAGGAGACACAACTTGAAATTATACACACCCATAATTTCACGGTATAAATTATGCTCCTCTGATCCAGAGTGGTAATAGCTGTATTTCTACCAGTCATCTGGTAACAACTGTACTATAGATTCCAGGGGGTCGCATGCGAATGTAAGTTATACTGGTCTTGTAACTCTGACTCATTCTTGAACTGTATTGTACCACTGAATTGCTTGTAATATTAATGTAATATATTCTTTCAATACAATATTTACTTTTGTGCTTTGGACCACAGAAATTGGTGTGTGTGTGTGTGTTTTTCACTTGATTTCACATAAGGTTAATAAACTGTGATATATTTTACACTATAATTCACATTGTATTTATGAAATAAGATAGCGACTGTTATGCATTCTGGTAGTGTTACAGTATAGGAAGGTATTGCATATGCATCACATGTTGCATACACTGTGCATTCACATTCGTGTATCACCATACGCAAGGTGCGTCCACGTAGCGTCAACAGCTGTAGGGAGATTTAAACAGGATTTCACAGTACAAAGCAGATATCACAATGGATTCCCCAGTAGTGTGCCAAGGGAAATACTTACTCAAACCACCCAACATTTGTGTTTATAAAATTAGGACATTCTGTTTCTCAGCTGAGCATACACAACAAGGCTCAAAGACACCTCTAAACACTTTCCAACCCTGAAAACATTAATGAATTGCCGAGTCCACTGTTCTTCCCAATGTACTGGGAGTTGGAACTAATTTGCATATAATCAGGATGGTGGCAAAGATATAACAAATATGAGTACATTGGGACTTTTTCCATACACAGCTATTTTGGTACTTAGAACGGACTGACACTGGAACCTATATTAGTGCTGCCTGATGCTCTAATTGCTGTTTTCCTTATATCTATTTTGTGTTCCTTGGTGGCAAAATCAAACTCTAAATGATTTACTTAATCTACAGAAGTAGCTGAGTTACCATAATTTCTGTCTTTGCTTGCTATCCCATACTCTCTGCCCCACTGGGGCACTGTCCCTGTTTAACTGTATTTAAATGTACCTGTGCTCCCCAAAAATTTCAAGCAATCAGAATGCCCTCAAATGAATACCTTTGCTTGTATTGCTTTGTTCTCGGTGGAACAAGATAAGATTCTTGGATACAAAGATGTTAATCAAGCCAATCAGGCAAATATCTCAGTTAAAAAGATATTTATTACAAAAAAAGTATATTATAAAATGTCATTTAACTTGCTTGTTAGCTCAACTACTTAGGAAATAAATGGTTACACACTGCATCCAGGAGCCTCAATCCTTATTTTTGTGTGGTTCGATTCAAAGATAACAATTCCTGGTCACTGTCTGCAGATAAGTATCAGGCAAAGGCTGCTAGAATTTCCTTTGTTCTGAATAGGGATGTGCACTGACCACCGTGTTTTGGTTTTGGATCTGTATCTCCTTCATGGTTTTGGATCTGGATTTGGTTCTACAAAACCACCCTTACGTGTTTTGATTTGGGTTTTGGATCTGTATTTTTTCTAAAAAAATCATAAAAATAGCTGAAATCACATAATTTGGGCCTGTTTTTGTTCCTACAATATTATTAACCTCCGTAACAATTATTTCCAGTAATTTCCAGTCAATTTTTACCAGCTCACAATATTGATTTCATCCAGTTTAGGTTAAAAGTAGGGATGTGCAGGCTCGGATAGGTTCGAGTTTGCACGCCGAGTTCGGATTTTTCCCTCCAAAAAAACGGAACTCAGAAAGAGGCTAAACGTCATCTTGCATGGACAAACATCATCATTCCTGGACTTTTGTCCAGGAATGATGATGTTTGTCCATGCAAGATGACGTTTAGCCTCTTTCTGAGTTCCGTTTTTTTGGAGGGAAAAATCCGAACTCGGTGTGCAAACTCGAACCTATCCGAGCCTGCACATCCCTAGTTAAAAGGATGCATCAAGCTAGCTGGCTAACTAACTAAGCTAAGCGATAACAGTGGGTTGCACTAACATTTGGCAGTTCAGCTTCCAACATGGCACAGAGTGGCACTGCAGTGGTAGACAGGATGGCAGTTTAATAAACTATACAACCCCATAGGAAGTTTAAGAACCAGGAATGTTTTCATTAATCAAGAACTAAGTCAGAGGCTCGAGGGAGTTGGAGTACGTATGTAGTTGCATACAGGGAAAGGAGGGTTTGATTAGTAGTAAATTTAATTTCATTTGTTGATTACAAAGCAAATTTATGAGGAAGGGGAGGAGGGGAGGCATTTACAAAAAATATTTAAATCATTCACATCAGTCCTTGCCCCAGAAGAATCCTTGAGCACTATGCCTGCTGCTGGGAGTGGATCTTCATCCCAGAAGGGGACCAGGAATACTACTAGTAGTAGTTTAAAAAAAACCAATTGACTGTTAAACAAATCTTTGCAAGGGGGAACAAGTATGACAGCAGTCACCCAGTTGCATAGTGGATCACTGACGCCATAACATCTATGGTGGTATTAGATATGCATCCAATATCCACCAATAATGTAGTGGGTTTTAGACAGTTAATTTAAGTCCTGTGTCCTTGCTACCAAATCCCATTTAGATTCCACTTCACTAGAAAAGCAATTCCCAGCCTGTAAAGGGACATTAAAAAAAATCTTAGTGTTCTCCAATATGCCATTGTAACCACTGTCCACTTAACCACAGATATGTAGACAAGCAGAACAGAGCAAACAAAAGATTACATGGGTGGGTGGATTGCCTTCAGTGGCACCAACAGTAGCAGCATATTAGAAACAGTAACTCATTCAGAGGCAGGCTACTTTATGTATCACTGGTTTCACTAAGAGGCATACTGCTGTCAAACTTTTAGAAAAGCTCAGGAAAGTCATTGCAAAATGGCTTACCTCGCTTGGACTCTTCTCAGGATTTGTGATTTCTGACAATGTCACCAATATTGTGAGACCATTAAAACTGGGTGAATTCCAACATGTTCTATGTTGTTCTCGCACAATCAACTTTTAAAAAATGACAGGCACGTGCAGGAGATGATCTCTGTGCCTGAAAAATTTCTGGACATTTTCGCCATTCAGCAGGAGCATGTAGGTAGTTACAAGGTGGAACTCCACCCTTTTTATGCTTCAGCGGAAGGAGGAACAGCAAAAAGCTATCCAAAGCTACACAGCAAACTATGACATAGGAAGAGGAGGGGGAATGCACCTTACTCAAGCTCAGTGGAAAATACTTTCTGTGTTGTTCAAAGTGCTGAAACCCTTCAAAGTAGTCACCTGTGAAGTGAGTTCAGATACTGGGTAATTCCCCTAATTAGACTGTTGGAAAAGCAGCTTGAGAAACTGAAGGAGGAGCTGAAATGAAGCAATTCTGTCTTGTAGATCAAGTCCTTTATTCGCTTCACCAGGATCCAAGGGTTGTCAGGACCTTCCAATCAGATCAATACATTTTGGCGACCGTGCTGGAACCTAGGTTTGTCATATGTCATGTCTTTCTTCCCAATGGCAAAAGATCTGAAGACCTATTGGTAAGGAAATTGTCAGCTAAAGGTGCAGCGATAGCTCCTCCTTCAGTTTCTCCAGCAAGTGTGGCTGCCAAGGAAAAATTAAACTTTCCCAAAAGACCCACTGGTGATGCCGATCAGTCAACACAATCAAGTTTTGACATCTGGTTGGGTCTAAAAGAATTGCCTACAAATAAATTAATGAAACCTCTACTGAGACTCCATCTGATATGGTCACCATTCAAAGAATGGTTGAGGACTATTTTTAATGATAGCATCCAAATAGGCATGTCAGACAGTCTCTTTGACTACTAGCAGCAAAAAAAGGCAATTTGGAAGCCCTTGCATAAACTGGCTTTGCTTTACTTGAGCTGCCCAGCCTCCAGTGTGTACTCTGAAAGAGTTTTCAGCCGGGATCCTTGTCAGCAAGGCAAGGAGGCGAATTTCTCAAAAGATTACATGGGTGGGTGGATTGCCTTCAGTGGCACCAACAGTAGCAGCATATTAGAAACAGTAACTCATTCAGAGGCAGGCTACTTTATGTATCACTGGTTTCACTAAGAGGCATACTGCTGTCAAACTTTTAGAAAAGCTCAGGAAAGTCATTGCAAAATGGCTTACCTCGCTTGGACTCTTCTCAGGATTTGTGATTTCTGACAATGTCACCAATATTGTGAGACCATTAAAGCTGGGTGAATTCCAACATGTTCTATGTTGTTCTCGCACAATCAACTTTTAAAAAATGACAGGCACGTGCAGGAGATGATCTCTGTGCCTGAAAATTTCTGGACATTTTCGCCATTCAGCAGGAGCATGTAGGTAGTTACAAGGTGGAACTCCACCCTTTTTATGCTTCAGCGGAAGGAGGAACAGCAAAAAGCTATCCAAAGCTACACAGCAAACTATGACATAGGAAGAGGAGGGGGAATGCACCTTACTCAAGCTCAGTGGAAAATACTTTCTGTGTTGTTCAAAGTGCTGAAACCCTTCAAAGTAGTCACCTGTGAAGTGAGTTCAGATACTGGGTAATTCCCCTAATTAGACTGTTGGAAAAGCAGCTTGAGAAACTGAAGGAGGAGCTGAAATGAAGCAATTCTGTCTTGTAGATCAAGTCCTTTATTCGCTTCACCAGGATCCAAGGGTTGTCAGGACCTTCCAATCAGATCAATACATTTTGGCGACCGTGCTGGAACCTAGGTTTGTCATATGTCATGTCTTTCTTCCCAATGGCAAAAGATCTGAAGACCTATTGGTAAGGAAATTGTCAGCTAAAGGTGCAGCGATAGCTCCTCCTTCAGTTTCTCCAGCAAGTGTGGCTGCCAAGGAAAAATTAAACTTTCCCAAAAGACCCACTGGTGATGCCGATCAGTCAACACAATCAAGTTTTGACATCTGGTTGGGTCTAAAAGAATTGCCTACAAATAAATTAATGAAACCTCTACTGAGACTCCATCTGATATGGTCACCATTCAAAGAATGGTTGAGGACTATTTTTAATGATAGCATCCAAATAGGCATGTCAGACAGTCTCTTTGACTACTAGCAGCAAAAAAAGGCAATTTGGAAGCCCTTGCATAAACTGGCTTTGCTTTACTTGAGCTGCCCAGCCTCCAGTGTGTACTCTGAAAGAGTTTTCAGCCGGGATCCTTGTCAGCAAGGCAAGGAGGCGAATTTCTCAAAATGTGGAAAAGATGATGTTCATCAAAATGAACTACAAATTCCATGAGGAAGACCTTTACCACCAAATACATCCAAAAATTACAGAGGCATCTGTAATGGTGGATTCTACTGGCGATGAATTCATTTTGTGTGAAGAAAGATGATATAGACACTGATGAGGGTGAAGAATAGGATGATGATGGCGACAACATCTTGCCTCTGTAAGCCAGTTTGTGTATGTAGAGATCAATGTCAGCTGCCCATTGGTAGCTTGTCTTCTGGGGGGCCCAAACAAACCGCCTCATGATTGAGGATATTTTTGCGGAAGGTGTTGGTGGTGAAGAAGGCAGGTGCTTGGATCTAGCAGAGACAAGGGAGCTGGCTGATGCTGGGCTGCTTGTTGTTACTTTTTAGCCAACATTTCTGAATTTTACAAAAACTTTTTGGATGGATGCACTGCAGATGATATAAAAGGGAGGAGGTTCCTAGATGTTTAAGGTCCCTACTTCTACTTACTCTGGCTTTACAAAGGGTACAGATGGCTTGACAATTGTTGTCCCAATTTGGGTAGAAATGATTCTTCCACACATAAGAAGTGGATTTAATAGTCTTATGCCCAGACATGACATGGGCAACAACTGTTTCTTCCACTGGCGCTGATTTACAAAACCAACATCTTCATCTACAACATCATCATCAACATCCTTATTAGTGTCAGCTACACAAATATCATCCTCATTCTGGTGCATTTCCACAGAAGCATCCTCCATTTCAATGTCAGCATGTTCACTTGTGCTTAAATCATCATAAGAGGCAGAACCACCAGTCATAAATAAAGGCCAAGGCCATAGCCTTTCCTTGCCACTTCGTGTGGTGAAAGACATATTGCCATTTTATGTCTTTCTGCAGCTAACTTTCCCTTTGATGTTTTTTTCTTTGCCACTGTAAAAGATTGCTTCTTTGATTTTAAATGCCCTGACTTAAGCATTGTATGCACTTGTGCATTGGCTTTAGTAGATGACATAGACGGACTAATACCATCATGACAGGTGGCACTGGCAGCAGCTCCAGCACTAGTATGTGGTTCCTGCTCTCCTCTCCACTGATCGTTCTCCATATGAACAAACACGAACGAAGTGAAGTACAGCACACACTTCAATTTGTACCAATTTTAAATATTACACTGTGGTATCAATGCCTACAGTGTCACAATATTTTTTATGAATGTATTATTCATAAACTTACAGTTTACAGTGTCACTTACAGTGTCACAATATTTTTATAAATAATACTGTACACTGCGTTTCTACTTACAGTGTCACAATTTTTTTTATGATTAATACACTGTGGGCCTGATTCAGAGCCGCTCGTAAGCGGCCGCTCATTCGCTCCGAGCGATGTTTGCCCAACTGCGCATGCGTACGGATCGTTATACGCATGCGCGAACCAGTCAGTGCGGTCGAAATTCATGTGCTCGCAAAATAGCGAATGCCTGATAATTTGAGTGACAGAAAGAGGCGTATGTGGGTGGTAACGGGGGAAGGTGCTTGAAAACGGGGAGTGGATATCCGAACGCAGGCGTGCTTAAAGGTCAAAACAGGTGTTTTATGGGTGTGCATAATTAAAACAGCAGTGTCATTGACCACATCACTGGGTTATTTTATAGTTAGAACTGCTCGCAAAATTGTGGTAGGAAAAACCAACCCCAAGAATAGCGAGGAGTTCATACGCCGTATGATGTACTCGATTAATCTAATAAATAGCGGACATGACGTAGGATGCGAGCAGCCAGGGGGTGTATTTTTAAAAAAACGACCGCAAGTTTGGTTCGCTCGTTCAGACCTAGAGGCGTGAGCAGACCGCAAAGAGCGAACGATTGATTTGAATAGCCACCCCTATTTTTTGGACGAGCGAGCGCTAATTGCGTCCGGCTCTGAATCAGGCCCTGTGTTTCCACTTACAGTGTCACAATATTTTTTATGAATAATACACTGCGTTTCCACTTACAGTGTCACAATTCATGTTGAATATTACACTGCGTTTCCACTTACAGTGTCACAATATTTTTTATGAATAATATAACACTACTGTATTACTGAATGGCAACATTACTCACATTATATTTTTAACTTTTTATTTTACGTATATTTTTTATTTTTTAAAAACTTTTAGTTACTTTTTTTTTTTACAGCCCATGGACTGACAGCACAGTAGATGGACAGTACAACCCTGGACAGCACAACCCTGGACAGCACACCCTTGATGGACAGCACAGCACACCCCTGGATTAGCAAAGCAATGATAAATAACACAGCCCCCTGGACAGAGCACATCACACCCTGTCTAGATTGGAGAACATATCCCAGCACAGCACACCCCTGTATTGGACAACACAGCCCCCTTTGGATGAAACACAGCCCTGACATCCTGGGACTCAGAAAGCAAATGGATCTGATCACCGCAGGGAGGGACTTATATACAATCCAAAACCCGTGAGAATCCAACAGCGGGATGATGACATTTTGCCTCGTTTTTGGATCAGAGTTAGGCGGGAAAACCCAAGCCGGTTCTCAGAGAACTGGACCCGCTCATCTCTAGTTCTGAACATTTATAAAGTACCACCCTGCTGTCAGATCCAGGCACCGCTTACAAATATGGGTATAAACCTATTTCAAGCTACTCTATTGGTTATATACTGATAAGAAAGGTATAACAAACTAACACATACATAGATACCTGAAGGCAACGCCTTGAGGACTTATGACTTGTCTAGTTTTCACATTCCTTTGTACCACCTAATGCCTGATACACCACCTAATGCCTAACACATTCATCAAAACACTAAACAAAATATGGCTTTCAGAATCCATTTTTGCTCTCCCATGACAGGCTTTCAGATATATAAACATTTGCTTGATAATTTTCAAATTATAGGGTCCAACCAACAAACTACAATATTACAAAAAAAATATATAAAAGCCTTTCAGGCCTATTTAAGAAATAAGCCAAGCCTAGAAAAGTAAAATTCCTTATAATTACATATCACAATGATTTGGAATTTACTTTTGGGGTAATTTAACATTGATGAATTGCCAGGACACTGCCTCCAAAAGTGTCCATTCTGGCAAAGATCTACAGAGTAAAGTGAAACTTATGCTATCACTTTACTTCCAGTCTTGGGCCTGGTCAACAGATAGCAAGCGTGAGCAGTGATTATCAGAGAGGGATCTGAAATCATAGTCCATATGCTACATATTGTATAATTCTGGCCCTGCATCCTATGGAGCAAAGCAACTTCATGCAGCAGAGGCAGGGCTATGACGATGCAATTCACTGAGAATCACATCATTGCGACCCCTCAACCCACCCATTACATTAGGAAATGGGTGGGATGCTCTCCCTGGAGTCTGTGGAACTATCCAAAGTTGAAAGAGTTGCCTGAAATATCAGGAAGCATAGATAAAAGATTGTTTTAAATAATACCCAAGTACTAGTTTAATCAGTTGTTTACCAACTTTCAAAGTGAATCTATAACATCGTGGGCAATGTTCTGCAACTGCATGTGGATATCTAAATGCATACAGATGGTCCATCTTATGCGTGTGTCATGGGAGTGTTGTGGGCGAGTCGTGGTTGCTTACACAGACCCTTAAGCGCTCACATTGGAGGCCATTCTCTGTCGGGGAATTTGCACCTACCATAGGGCTGGTGCAAGTTTCAATGGTGGCATCTAAGATGCACCAAACAGTATTACAGCATCTTAATATGCTAAATGTGGGTGTCTCAGTCCTTGCACATTCAGATACATGTTTTTACAACAGGGGAAGGGCTGATACTAGCATTAGCATATTATTTATGCTGCACGCTTGTACAACAGGGGAAGGGCTGATACTAGCATTAGCATATTATTTATGCTGCATGCTTGTACAACATGGAAAGGGCTGATACTAGCATTAGCATATTATTTATGCTGCACTCTTGTACAACAGGGGAAGGGCTGATATTAGCATTAGCATATTATTTATGCTGCACGCTTGTACAATTTATGCTGCACGCTTGTACAACAGGGGAAGGGCTGATACTAGCATTAGCATATTATTTATGCTGCACACTTGTACAACAGGGGAAGGGCTGATACTAGCATTAGCATGTTGTTTATGCTGCACGCTTGTACAACAAGGGAAGGGCTGATACCAACATTAGCATATTATTTATTACCAGTCTATCACCAGTTATTTATACAGCGTGTAGTGTAAAATACAAGCACAATAGTCAATCATATACTGTTCTGGTGCCCTCCTGGGGTCACTCACATGTCCAACAGATACAGATAATGTCAATGTGGAACTCTTGGGACTTTATACAAATAATAGAGTCACAACACCATGGTGGTAAGCTCAATGTTTTAGTCCTTCTGGACTTTTATCAAGAACATGTTCTTGATAAAAGTCCGGAAGGACTGAAACATTGAACTTATCACCATGGGATTGTGACTCTATTATTTGTATAAAGTTCCAAGATGGCACTCACAGGACCTTGATGTAAATAAAAAGAACAACTCCAGGACTACATATGTTACAGCATCTCACATTTCAGTCTCTGTTTTCAAGACTTTCCTCGGGGACCCAGAACTTAAAAGTTATTGTTCACTGACCCCTGGAGGTTACTGTTTGTAGGAATTTTCTTCTTTTGGCATTATGGTACTACTGACCCAGGCACTACCATTGTACATATTCAGTAAAGAACTTAGCAACAAAGTGTGAAAACAGAGAACATCCTGACTTCACTCTTCTTACCATTTAGCAAGCCTGACTAGAAAAATGCACCAAAGCCAATGTTGCATCACAAACTATTCATAGTCGATTTATATTTGCTGAAATTTGTTTGGCAACATTTTACTCAGTAGAATTAATAATCTTTATTTATTTCAAAGTTTTATAATTTTCCTTTCCTTTCATTTGTTAAGTGATCTTTGCTAAAGAAAAAGAGTATTTATATTTGTGGCAAGGGAAGGATTTTATAATTAACTCTGCAATGTTTATATTATGACATATTCTTGTTAAAATTCGTTTCTCTTATTACATTATATAAAACATAATTATTAGTGAATACAGAGATTCCATTTTTATTTTGTATATACTGGGCCTGATTCAGAGCCGGACACTCTGAAAGACCGCTCGCTCTGAATCAGGGAGTTTTTTTTTTCTTGGTGCGGCCTCCGGGCCACTCGCATAGCTGTGGGTGACCACCCACAGCTATTGTGAGTGGCCAGGTGATGGTCGCGATGGTCTCAACCAATGCGAAAATCGGGCTTGCGACGAGACCCTTGCGGTAGGGTCTCGTTCCCACAAGTCCCAGTGAGCTTCTGGCTCTTAATAGAGCTGGAAGCTCACCACTGACATCAGTGTTGTCAGTGGGGCCACCCCCAAATGGCAGGCGTTCCATCGGGAACGCCTCCGTTTGGCCAGCAACCCCCCCTGCCCGCCTCCAAAACGGTGCGAGCTGTCGATCAAAATCGACAGCCGCCCCCTTATTAGTGCGAGACCCAGAGCGACAGAGCGCCCGTCGCTAGCCGGGTCTCATGCATGCGCATGTCGGAGCCGGCTCCGGTGTGCGCATGCACAGTGGCCAAATATTGACCCGCTCACGAGCGCATAGTGCTTGCGAGCGGGTCTGAATCAGACCCAGTGTTCCCAATTTACAATTTTCCTAAATAGATAGCATACATATAAAATAGATATAAATTTTTTTCCCTATATTCTCACCCAGTGCTGTTCTTGTAAATTAGGCTGCTATTGCCAGGGACACCCAGTGGTGGCTATCACCCATGATACACATTGATAACCACTATCAACAGTAACTTTAATAAATAGGGACATCTCCCTACCCCTTTATACAGATTCATATATGTTCCCCTTGGCTAACTGGGCTCAGTATTATTTGGTCAATGTATAACATCTATCCCAATATCAATTTTCAATTGCTGTATCAAATCAGTAACCTCAGTCTACAATACCTTTCACCACATAGAGGGCCTGATTCAGCGATGGACGCAGTTCACATACAGTATACAAATACAATATGCTTAAAATTGAGAGGCAGTTGCTACTGACATGGAAGACATACTGTTTTTACCTGGGAACCAACCTGATTGCTGTAAGAGAGAAGAGCATACAGAGGGCCTGATTCAGAGCCGGACGCTATTTGCGCTCGCTCGTTCAGAAAAAGGGGCTGGCTATTT
The DNA here is from genome assembly GCA_031769625.1 of Taudactylus pleione. NCBI lineage: Eukaryota > Metazoa > Chordata > Amphibia > Anura > Myobatrachidae > Taudactylus > Taudactylus pleione. The sequence goes on along the minus strand of JAUIMM010000148.1, from coordinate 5,897,649 downwards.
AAATTGAGCGCTCGCTCTTTGCGGTTTGTTGACGCCTCTATGTCTGAGCGAACGAAACATGCGCTCGCTATTTTGTAAAGACGCCCCCTGGCCGCTCGCATCCTACCTCATCTCCGCTATTTATTTGATTAATTGAGTACATCGAAAGGCGTCTGAACTGCTCGCAGTGCTTGTGGTAGGATTTTCCTACCGCAATCATGCGAACAGTTCAGACTAAGAAACAACCAAGTGACGTGGTCGATGACGCTGCTTTGTTAATTATGCACACCCTTAAAACGCCCGTTTTGACCGTTTGGCACGCCTGCGTTCGGATCTCCACTCCCCGTTTTCAAGCACCTTCCCCTGTTACCACTCACAAACGCCTCATCCTGTCACTCAAATTAGCAGGCATTCGCTATTTGGCAAGCACTCGATTTCTGATCGCACTGACTGGTTGGCGAATGCGCATTATGACCCATACGCATGCGCAGTTGTGCGAATATCGCTTCGGAGCGAACGAGCGGCCGCTTACGAGCGGCTCTGAATCAGGCCCAGAGTCCAGTGTGTGACGGTTTGGTTTATTGTGTACAACAAAAGAGGGACTTTTATTTCTGCAGCTACCAACAAAAATATATCAATGATACTCTAGAGTGCCATGCAATGGTCACTAAGGAATCTACCCAATCCATGGAACTGTGTCACAGGTCATTGGGGTACCAAGGCTATGATGAAATACAAAAGCTTCAGAGTGGTATGATGACTGGGTCAAGGACAATGCTGAAAGACCAGCATGTGAAAGCTGTGGTTAAGGCAAGCAAACACGTTGCACCTTTCCTTAGTTCACATCCAGTGCACAAGTGACATTGGAGTTAGTTCATACTGATGTGTGTGGACCAATGTAGATTGAATCCTTGAGTGGCAGTTGTTACTTCATGACACTCATCAATTATGCTACTATAATAACACATGTTTATTTCTTGAAGAACAAAATCGAAGTAAGTAGGGTCAATATGTTGTATCATTGAAAACCATACAAGCCAGAAGCTGAAAGTTTTAAGATCTGGTCACAGTGGAGAAATCAAGTATAAGGAATTAGCCAAGAACTCAAGAGAAAGCATCCAGCATCAGCTAACTATTGCCTATACACCAGAACAAAATGGCGTCAAAGCTAACAGAACAATAGTTATGATAGCCAATGCTACAGTATGATGAGTGATTCAAATCTCGATAAGAACTGTTTACCTTAAATATCGAGCACCTACAGTGCTGGTCAAGAAGATGACATTATTAGAAGCGTGGACTGGTAAAAAGCCCCATATCAGCAATCTATGTATGTTTAGAAGTAGAGCTTATGCTCAAATATCTAAAGAAAGAAGACACTAACAATTTCATGTCCATCGAATGCATCATGCTTTGATACTGAGATCAGAGCAAAGGCTACCATCTTTGTGACTTTAAAAACATAAAATTTATACTATCACAGGGCGTTCTGCTTCACAAGACTACTTCAGTAGGTGTTAACAGAGATGCCATATGACCACAGGGACCTGTCTTGCTGGATATGCCTGCAGCTGTGAAACCTCAGGATTTTGCTTCTAAAGGGGAATACACTGAAAAGTTATAGCTGCAATACTCTGGAATACCATGAGGTGTTTTACAGAATAAGCACACATGCTGAAGTCACAGCTGAACTCTACAAAGTGAGTCATAGGTGCTAGAGGTTAGTGGTAATACCTGAGAGAGGTGTTATGTCATCTCTAGCCTGAGGCTGAACCCAGGTGGGTTCTGTTAAGGATTCTAATTGAATAGTCCAGCAATTTGTAACTTGTGTGTGTTGGAGGCAAGCAGGTGATGTTTAAGACTGCTGGTACTGACAGCAGCTGAAAGCATTCTGGGAGAGTGACATAACAAAGTAAACAACCATCTGAGTACCAGGAGTTCCATGGGGAGCAACAAGGGGAAACTTCAAAAATGAAGTGATGAGTTTGCTGGACTTGTTCACTGTGTACCTCAGAGACTCCATGATCCAAAACCAACCTGTGATTGGCAGGAATGGAAGTCTACTTTTGGTCCCAATTTCAAAAACAAATACTTGAAAAGTGAGAATTTATCAACTTTTGTGTATCCAACTGGTAGGAAAGGAAATGAAAGAACCCAGGGAAGTTGTTTTTCTTGTTTCTGGGACTAAATGTGATTTAGATCTGTTTGGTTCAGTGGAGGCCATCAACGTTGCTGCTGAATACCACTTTATCAGGGATCTAATGAATAATGCTTTAATCAGTGCAGTTTATGTTTCCAGTAAAATGTTGAGCAAACATCAGATTTCTTATGCTTACATTTTTCTTTTTGCAGAAACGTGGACTGGAATATCTTCAAAATGTTGATGTTTTATTTTGCAAAAGCTCTTTGCCTAACCCTCCATGTCTTCCATTGCATGAAAGAGACATCAAATGTGATATGATGCTTATGTTGTATCCTGTTGGATGGCAGTCTTGAGTTAAATCGGGACTCAGGCTTCACATATTATTAAATAGAGATGTAAATGGACACAGTGGCGAACAATATTTACAAGTGAAAATATAAATATCAATGTATTTTATTGAAAAATGTACCTTTGATGAGTCTCTCTCATTCATAGATGATACAAAATCAACAAGATTATAATAGTATAACTCCATTAGTCACTATTACTTGCAGAGATTGAGAAACTGAAGACTAAAGGTTATAGGGAATGGGTTTACTTAAGGAACGGAAGATGTATTTTTTCTAAGATACTGCCATTTGTATACATGAAAGGATGTAATGTTTTATTTTCTCAAGATAAGAGTAAATACAAAACTTGCACAAATGATTAAATAAACCTTGCTGCACTGTTGTATTGTTTATAATATAAAAACAGTAATAAAAATTCACTTTATGGACCTGGCCAAACTTTAAGCAAGTATTGGCAGTCATTTTGTCTTTGGAGATTGTAGACAAAGTAAACCATAACTAGCCACAATCCTTCTATACAGAACATTCCCATCACCAGATCCCAACCCAGACCTGCTTCTATGGTTGTAAGTGTAGAGGCTAACAAAATGTGTATGACTCTGCGTCACCAGTACTTGCATGTGCCCTCTCTATGAGCATGTGCAGTACATATTCACTAAAGATTTGCTCCACAAGCAGGCACACATGCAGCTCTGCAAATCAGCCCCATTATTTTCACCAAAAGCTGCATGGCACCAGAAAATAAATATACAAACACATATATATGTTAAATGTGCACAAGGTATTTCTATATTTAGGTCTTGAATTTTTAGCCAAAAACCTGTAATTCAAAGAAATAAAAGGGAAGGGGGGGAAGGATAAATAATTGTTTTTATTCCAAAATAATGTAATAAACATATAGGTTCCCAGAGTGTTTCTCCTGCTACCATCATTATGTAGGGCACTACTTAACAGGTTAGGAAGAATATTGGCTATTTTTGCATATAGCACTCCAATACAGGGCAGATTTATTTTTACTGCAATTTAGGATTAGATTTACTGTGGACTTCTCGGTGGGTTTGATCTAGAAATTTATAGTGGCACTAATATATAGAGGGCACGCCCCTTACAAAAGTGTACATTTGCTCCTGTTTTAATCTGCTCTTTACTGTAAGTGGATAATGTATTAAAAACCACAATGGGACACCATTAATTATCAGTCGTTATCACTGCATATTGCGGCAATATGGCATATATTATTGTGGCTATTTTTCAATAAGCTCCGATAAGAGGCTGTCCCGGCAAAGAGCTCAACAGCGAAGTGTTAGCTATAGCAATTTCTAACAATGCATTCTGTGTGAGAGACCATAAGGTGATGCGTGTGCAGCACCATTTTGCAAAAATGCCAGCATTAGTGGACAGAGGCTAAGAAACAGAAGGAGCTTAATAATTAGAGACAGACCACAATCCCACCAAGAATAAATGGGAATGCAATCTACCCTACTAGCATGCATAATTCAATAGATACATGTGTCCTTATTCACCCATCATTTTTGCACTGTATATCACGAGACACATGCACCTTGGGTAGCAATTTTCAGACTTTCAAAATTTAAGCTAAATCTTGCACCAAATAGCATCTTTTTCACACCTGTATAACGGTGGGTTTCGTTCTGATCAAAATGAATTGTACACACACGTCACCATTTGAGTAAGTACAAATGAACACACTTTATTTACAAGTAACAAACAAACTATAAACATACAAAGTATACAGTATACTCAACTTTTGCCTATGTATTCAGATGACACCGGTAGCTCATCATCTTCAACATAAGATGTACTTCATCTTAATCTTCATCTAGGGAGCCCTCATTTCAATAACGCCCAGGTAGTTCAATATACATTGCAGGCACCATGTACTGCAGTCTCAGGTCCATGCACGAGCCAAAGAGCCTTTGTCTAGCTCTTGATTTATATACCAGAATATGGGTGCTGGGTTTCCGGATATATAGCCCATATTAGTTACATACTGGGTATGAAGCACTGGTTGGTAGAACGTAGCATTGGCAAACTTAACTTTTGCACATGCTTTGTAAGCACTAAAATATACTCAGACAAAGAAATACAGTAATGACGTATCCTAGTATGTCTGGATATAAACTCTATTTCAAAGCTCTGTTCTGTAGAGAATATGGACATCACTATTAGCTACCCATAATGCTTAGCATCTCTTCACAGCTTACAATGGTCACCCCATTGGAATGTGGCTCACTGTCTACTGATAACACCATATAAGCTATTAATGACTCATTATACATCTCTAATAGTAATGACAGGTACAAGTTAGGCCTCAATATTTATGTCTTATTTGACCACAAGATGATTTGACCAATCTATGCAAAGACTGTAACTACAATCTCTTTCAAACCTCAATGGGGCCTGGCAAGGGTTGTGTGTTACAACTTACAACTTATATACCTATGTAGAAATTAATTATTTAACCCACTGGTTACATTCCACCTTTGATTTCTACTCAAATATAAGGAACATGATCCCCATTGCAAAATCTAAACCTCCATTGTACTTTCACTACTTGTCCTTACACAGAATATAACTACATATAATATAATAAGGTTAATACTATGATTACATATAACAAATAACATAAATTCATACTAAAGCAACATTTCCATTCAGGACTTGATGACTTTGGCTGTATTGCAGAATCTGTCAATAAGCATAACTGAACTCTTGTTTAATTTCTAACTCTTTACATTATATTCCTTTATATCATATGAATACACTAATAAAACAGTAAATAATGCATATAATTATATCAAATATATCAGTTACTTATAAAATAATTAATATCAGTAAAATAAAATAAAATTCAGTTCAATGAAATCTTGAAAAAGTCTTGAGAATATTGGTGAGTGTGGATCCAACCAATATTAGGCACAAGTACAGTTTTGCACAATGCACACAGATGTATGTAATGGTTGTGCTGTCAGATCTTATAACTCTGTTGTCCTCCTGGACTCTATCCTGTATAAGAAATCACTCTCTGGTAATCGTCATCTCAGGCATGTCTCCAGCGATGTTCTCTCACCTCCTGCTCCAAATTTCAACCTGTTGGCTTAAACAAATAAACAATGTGAGATAAACCATTATAACAAAATAAAATAAGCATTTACTTATCCTGCTGCAATTATCTCTTCTACCTGTCTCTATTCTCTTCCTACTAAACATTTCATAATAACCTTATCATAAATATTTGTGTCTGTGCACCAGATATCATACTTAAAAAGTTCAACCTATTACCACCCTCCGGTTAACAAAACATATATGTACTATATACAGCCTGCTCTAAAAATCCAACATTGTGTATATATATATATATATGAACCTTCCTGTTTCCCAAACAACATATCCATTCATTCAATCATACTGATGTCAGTTTTGTGAATGGTATGAAGCATAGAAAACCCAATATACCCCATGTTGTTTCTGTAAAATGAGTGTCTTTGTCTGCTTAAATCCTCTTGGACATCCCATAATATCAACAAGTCAGTAACAAAACATGTTCAGGATAGTCTCTTCTCTTGTATCACTCTGTTTGAGACAACTTCACTCCTGAATAACAGTGTTTTGTAGCTGTTCAGTACAACAGTCATTCTCCATCTTCTTGGTGGCAAATGATGAATTCAAATTGCCAGACTTGTGCAGTTATTTCACAATATATGAAGCCTTCAGTAGCAAGCGAGGTAGGCCACATTTCCAGCTGTTGGCAAACATAACAGGTTTTTGCAAAGTCTCTGATCATGGTTTGGATATAAGGAATCCCTTTGATTTGAGCTTGCTCGAATGCAGCGTCAGCTCCGTCATGGCTTAACTGCTCCCACAGGCTGCATAGCCGGAGGCTGCCATAGTCTGTGTTAAGATTCAAAGTGTTCTGATTATAAGTGTAAATACAATTTGATAACTAAGTCGGAGTTACGCTGCAGATCTTATTTGTCATATGCGCACCATGCAAAGACTGATGTGACTTCTTCTCTGCATTCCACAGGTAAATTACAACTACTGCTCCCATCAGATGCTGTTTTAGTGATTGCCTCAGCACAGTTTTGAAAATTTATACTGGGTAAATTACAACTACTGCTCCCATCAGATGCTGTTTTAGTGATTGCCTCAGCACAGTTTTGAAAATTTATACTGGGTAAATTACAACTACTGCTCCCATCAGATGCTGTTTTAGTGATTGCCTCAGCACAGTTTTGAAAATTTATACTGGGTAAATTACAACTACTGCTCCCATCAGATGCTGTTTTAGTGATTGCCTCAGCACAGTTTTGAAAATTTATACTGGGTAAATTACAACTACTGCTCCCATCAGATGCTGTTTTAGTGATTGCCTCAGCACAGTTTTGAAAATTTATACTGGGTAAATTACAACTACTGCTCCCATCAGATGCTGTTTTAGTGATTGCCTCAGCACAGTTTTGAAAATTTATACTGGGTAAATTACAACTACTGCTCCCATCAGATACTGTTTTAGTGATTGCCTCAGCACAGTTTTGAAAATTTATACTGGGTAAATTACAACTACTGCTATACTAAGAGCAATTTATCTAAAGGAAGTTAGGAATGTATTGTGAATCTGTGTTGGCCTCCCCCTTCTCACAAATTGTTTATCTTAGACTTTATTGCATCCCAATTTAGTGTGTGTTAGAGCTTTTGGGGTGGGGTCCCAATCAGTGAGCACAGAGACACATGTTTGTAACTTTAGATATTACTGCTCCCACAGGCTGCATAGCCGGAGGCTGCCATAGTCTGTGTTAAGATTCAAAGTGTTCTGATTATAAGTGTAAATACAATTTGATAACTAAGTCGGAGTTACGCTGGAGTTAAACTGGAGGAAAACGAAACTCAAAACCAGAACACTTTCTGAACAACAAGAAGCAACATACTTATGTGAATGAACAAAATCAACATCTTCTGCTGTATCCAGGCAACTACTTACTGCACTCACTGCTTGGACACTGCAAGTGCTCCCCTGTCTGTGTGCTGCTCTTGTTGATTGATCTTTGTTGATCAGAACACTTTGGACTGGATCAGCTCGGGTACATTGTAATTTTGTCCTCATTCATTTTGTATTGCCTTTTCCAATTGTGTCACATCTATCCACATTAATCATTTGTTTATAAACTAATTCCTGCACCCACTACTCACATACCTCTCCTTTATATATCACTTTTGGAGCTGCGCTCATACATTAGCAGCACTGTTCTTTACATGTATTTTTGAACATTTAACAACTTTAATCCACACTGACTCTATATCTCACTGTCTCTACATCACACAGCCTCCACATTACACTGTCTCTATATCACACTGACTCTATATCTCACAGCCTCCACTCCAGTTTACATCTCAATTATTACCTTGTCCACAGCATGAACACCCTTACTTCACACAACCCCCATATTCTATGTCCACATAATCCTCTACTTTATCCGTCCCTCTCTTCCCCCTCCTGTTTCCTCCACTTGCTGTTCTTCCTTTTTTTCTCTCATCAGTCTGCTTCCAACCCTCTGCTTCTTTCCCCCACTTCTCCTATACCTCCACTCTCAACCACCTCCCTCCATGGTCTTGTTACCCCACTACTAAGCCCCATTCCCTCCTCGTTCTGTCTGTCACCTCCAGGGCTGCCAAGAGAAATTCTGGGCCCGGGTACTGCAACATCCTGTGGAACCACATCATGTATGGCTGCACCCATTTGTGAGTGGGTCTAGCATGTGAGATGCACCCACTCACAGGAGCATGGCATAGCACCCAGCAGCTGGAACTAAAATAGTCACTACTGTATTAGGATGGCGGGACAGTCCCATAATAGCTGCATTTCTTGTCAGGCTGTATATAGATGCTAAAATGTAACACACAAATTAAAGTGCTTCTACTTTACTTTGTACATCTCTCATGTAAATAACACAAACAATCTATTTTCTATCATAGAGATAGATGTATGAAGGACTTAATTTTTACATAACATCAGGTCGTCTTATACACACACATTCCGCAGCACATGTCCTAACCCATTGCTCCATGCTCCTTCTTCACTATCTACCCCTCTGTGTCGCCCCTGTCTGTCTGCCCTTCCCCTTTAGAATGTAAGCTCTCACGAGCAGGGCCCTCATCCTCACGTGCTTCTCCTCCCCCTACTTATAGTATAATTTACTCCTAACTCCCTACAATGGCACCTACCACCTGGTTGCTCATGTCCTGCTGCTTGTGTTTTGCAGCTGAGTTTATAACCTTGTCCTTGTCCTGCATTGTTTTGTATTACTATTAACTGTTTTTCTTGTGTGCTCATTTATGTACTGTGTAAGGCGCTGCGGAACCTTTGTGGCGCCATATAAATAAAGGATAATAATAATAATAACAGTTCTCCTAGCACCATCAGTGTTGTCTTTGCGGTGAATTGTATATCCTGTTCTGTGCTCAGTTCAGGTGTGCACACACCATTGAAGCTTTAGGTGTGTGTATCAGCATGTCCCACGTCAATCTTCCAGCTTTGGACAGCAGCAGTCCATATAGACTTTGGCCTTCATTCAGACCCACTCGCGAGCGGCTGTCCGCTCGCAAGTGGGTCGATGGTCCGCACTGCGCATGTGCACGATGGAGGGAGCTCCGTCATGCGCATGCGCGAGACGCGCCGAGCGAAGGACTTTCCTTCGCTCGGAGTGTCTCATCAAAGGGGGCGTGCTGTCAATGTTGACTGACAGCACGCCTTCTTTGGTGGGCGTGCCGGGGGCGTGCCTGCCAGATGGAGGCGTTCCCAAGGGAACGCCTTCCGTCTGAAGCCGGCCCCACTGACATCACTAGTGATGTCAGTGGGAGTGATTTTGGCTCTGATGGAGCCAAAATCACTCCTGGCCTTGCGGTTGAAAAACTCAACCGCAGGCTGTTGCTCGCAGTTTCCATGGTCGTGATGGTCAAGACCATTGCGACCATCATCCTGCACGCTCGTATATGCTGTGGGTGGTGACCCACAGCTATACGAGCGTCCAGGAGGACGCTCCATATTAATGGAGGTGGGCCCTGATTCAGAGCGAGCTTTGTGTCAAATGTCCATTTCTCAGTGTAAAGACTTACAGGGCCTTTAATCTTGTCAGTGACTTGTAAAACAGTCATAGATGTAACAAGTTCCCTAGCCCCTTTTTCTGTCTGTTGGCTGTCAGCTTGTAAAGATAGCTGCTTTGCTTCATATTGCTTAATATAATTAAAAATGGAGCTAAACCAATCAATATATTAAATAAAAAGGTTTTTTGGTTGAAAGGGGTGATGTTACACTTTTGCATGGTGCAGCTCTTCTGTTCATCCTCCCTGCCCACTAAGGAGCACCTCTAGGTTGAAGAAGCATTTCTTGAATGTTTAGGGGAGATGTGCACATTAAAGATCTCTAGGAAGACCATGAAGAGGCAGATGGATATAGAAATTTGCCTCTGTTAAATGTATTTTATTATATGACAATTCGGATATTAAAAAACCTCTTCAATCTTATAATCTTTGATATAATGACGTGGCTATAATGACTTGTCCATGCTGCTGCTCTTGCTGTACATACAGTAGTTTGTTCTGTTAACAACAATGGAATAACATTACATCTCATCTTTTCTATGGAATTTACTTGGCATGTATTGTCTGCATTATTACATTTGTAATAACCTTTTAGAAATCATAGATGTTAGACTAAAATGAAATAATGTTACATTTGGCACTCTATATTAAAATTAGAAACAGCTGCTATACCTTTACTAAGACTGTTACCAGGCTTCATAGCCCTTAACGAATAATTTCTACAGAACTGTCCTTTAGATTTATGGGAATAATTTCAACATTTTGTACACTATATAATTTTACACTGTCTAGAGAGACTCAGTGATTGATATGTGCAGCCATCTGATTCTGAATACATCTGCCACCTGAAAAATTTATGTAAGTGCTTTAAATCATCAACTTATCATACAGTATATAAGACAAAAGTTTTATTGTTGCATGACAATGTTAAATATTTCATCCAGATTGTAGTCATTTTGTAAGAATTGCTAGATGGAAAACATTTTTTCATATATAGCCTCAGTTGGGAAGCTGATAATATATAAACTGTAATCTTCACAGTCAGTAGTACAACTCTTAACATCCAATGATTTTTGCTTTAGTGACATTTAACTTGCTTTATTTCACTAAATGGGTCTATTTACTAAGGAGTCTATGTACTAAGCAGTGTTAGGAGACAGAGTGAAAAGTGATAAGGTGCCAGTCAATCAGCTCCCAACTGTCACTTTATCTCCATCCAAGACTTAGGGGTCTATTTACTAAGCAGTGTTAGGAGACAGAGTGAAAAGTGATAAGGTGCCGGCCAATCAGCTCCTAACTGCCATCTCACAGGCTGTGTTTGAAAAATGAGTGTTAGGAGCTGGTTTGCTGGTACTTTATCTATGTCCACTTTATCTCCACCCAAGTCTTAGTAAATAGACCCCTAAATAACAAATACCCCATATTCCTCATGCAGAGTAGGTGTTACTGTTAGGGTTAAACCATGTGCTCTGTCATACTACAGTTCAGGTTTTAGAGATATCCATGGTTGACCACAGAAAGTTAAATCAAATTGACTGAGGTACTAATTACTAAGTCACCCATGCTCAACTATCTATATTTTTCAAACCTGAACTGTTGGGGAGCCTTGAGAACCGTGTTTGGGAACCTCTGGGTTAAATCAATTCTGTGCTGCTGACACTTTCCTAACAAGGGTCATTAGGAGGGGACCAGTTGTATATATACATGATGCATTGCAAAAATAATGCATGATGGATGTACTAACTAGTCCTTATCATACTATTTGCCAGCACTACACCTGCATATTGTTCAGGAGCAGTCTGTGCAAGAACCAGTTTTCCCATAGGAAACTGCTAAATGCTTCCCTAATATTTAGTGGGGACTGGCATGGGTTCTGGGGGGTTAATGTCATGTGAGGGCGGATTGGTGAATGTTATGTGAGGATTGGTGCTGGATCTGGGGAAGTACATGATATACAGAAACTATGGATCTGTTCGTCAGTCAATGTGGTGAGTGTTTTACCCTTTTCTGCCCTGAAGACCACACTTTCACAATGGATGTCCATGTCTGAGTAGGCACCTGGCACAGTCACCTGCACAGAATAAATTCATTTATTCTGTGCAGGTGACTGTTTGGTTGTGGAACACAGGGCTGTTTGTCAACCAGTCTGGGTTTGGACCTACACTACTGTATATTGCAAAAATGGTTGAATTTGCCACATGCATTGCAGTGGTTATTATATACAGGGGGTTGGGTACTAGATCCTGGCAGTTGGGAAGGCGGTGGTCAGAATACCGACAATGGCATCTCAACTATCAGAATCCCGACGCATGCAGGTAAGTACCCTTGCATGTCTTGGGATTCTGATTGACCCTAACCGTCCTTTTCTGCAGCCTAACCCTAATCTTCCCCTTCCGTAACTGAAACTTAACCCTCCCCCAGCAGCCTAACCCATCCCCTTGTGCCTAACCATAACCCCTAACCCTCCCCCTAACCCTAACACTTACCGTCAGGATTCAGAGGTCACGATTCAGGAGCCAGGATCGGCACTTCGACTGTCGGCTTCGTGACTGCATCCCTGCGTATAGTACCGCCATCTGACAATAATGCATAAAGAGATGTGCGCTGACCCCGTGTTTTGGTTTTGGATCTGGATTCATCTTCATGTTTTGGTTGTGTTTTTGCAAAACCACCCTCACGTGCTTTGGTTTTGGATCTGGATTTAAAAAAATAAATTATAAAATGTTTTTAAAAACAGCTAAAATCATGTAATTTTTATAATCCAAAACCCGAAATTCGGATTTAAAATCCGATTTCCAAACTGCTGAAAGATCAGAACCGCAACTCGGATCTATCCAGATATTCTCAGGAGGTTAGATCCGTGATTTGGATCTATCTGGATTCACAAAATTTGGGTGGATTTGGATTTCCGGAGAACCGAACCGCACATGTCTAAAATAAATAAATAGCTAATAAGGATGGCCCTAATACTTCTGGTTTGTGCAGTCATTTTCCAAGAGTGGAGAGTAAGCCCCCGACATTGATATGCACACTGGAATGTGGGCCTGATTCAAAGGTGGACACACTGCAAATGCTGGATGCAGTGGAGCGATGTTTTGCTACTGTGCATACTTCTGAGTCGCACTGTGCATTCTTCTGAGTCGCACTGTGAATGCTTCTGAGTGGTACTGTGCATGTATCCCAATTTCGTCTGTTGTAATTCAGATGCATGCATGGTAACTGTACTGCAAATGTAGTGCAGGTTCCTAGGCTGCGATGAGGCTTAGTGCACGCACGGAGAAGGTCTGTCTTATGAGCATGTTATGGGAGTACTGCAGGCATGTCTGTGAATGTGATTGCGTACACAGATAATCAACTGCTCACACAGGATCAGTGGCGTGTATCTAGGGCAGGGCGGGCGGGGTTCGTGCCCTGGGCGCCGTTGGACCGGCGGCGCGGGGGGGCGCCGCCGGCCACGGTACCGGCCCGCCCGCCCTAGTTAGCCAGTGTAGCGCCGACCGCAATGAGTGCGGTCAGCGCTACACATTTACACAGGACCGGCGCTAGGCTTCCAGCGCCGGTCCTGTGCTGCACGCCTGAGCCCGTTCCCTCCCCCAGGAGGCGGGCTCAGGCTGTGCATAACACATGCATCTCCGCCAGCGCTGGCGGCGATGCGTGTGTTAAACAGCAGCCAATGAGAGTCAGTTAGACTCTCATTGACTGCTGCAGCACCCACTGCAAGAGCCGGACTTCCGTCCGGCTCCTGCAGTGGGTAATGGGACTGACGTCATGACTTCATGACATCAGTCCCATAATGCTGAGCGCGCCCACCCGGGCGGGAGCAGCATCGCGATCAGGACCAGGAGCAGGAGCAGAAGCAGAGATTCAGGTAAGTATATTTTTATAGATATATATATATATTTTTTTTTTTTTTGTAACCTATCTGCACAACGGGGGAGGGGGGTGGCTACTACCGGGGGGACCTCTACTGGGGGAGGGGTGACTACTACTGGGGGTACCTCTACTGGGGGAGGGGTGGCTACTACTGGGGGGACCTCTACTGGGGGAGGGGTGGCTACTACTGGGGGGACCTCTACTGGGGGAGGGGTGGCTACTACTGGGGGCACCATTGGGAGCACCTACTCTACTGGGGACTACTACTTGGGGGTGAACTACCACTGGGGGCATTATGAAAGGGGCCTACTAGAGGCACTGCACTCGGGGGACCACTACTGGGGGCAATAATAGGAAGGGCCACTACAGGGGGCACTGGATAGGGGGGATCACTACAGGGTGCCTGCATAAGGGGACCACTACTGGGAAAACTGCATGGGGGGGACTACTGCTGGGGGCACTATATAAAGGGCACTGCATAGGGGGGACTACTACTGGGGGCACCATATAAAGGGCACTGCATAAGGGGATACTGCTACTGGGCGCACTGCATTGTGGGGACTGCTACTGGGGGCACTGCATAAGGGGAACACTATGTGGGGCACTGCATTTTGGGGGCCACTACTGGGGGTACTGTATACGGGGCACTACTATGGGCCTGCATAAGAGGGACCACAACTGCATACTGGGGGTACTGTATAAGGGGTACTACTGGGGTTAAGATGCATATGGATAGGAATGTTCAGCGTGAAAATAAAGGGGCGTGTCATGTTGACACGCCCCATTTTTAAGTGACCACGCCCATTTTTTTGCAGCGCGCGCCTTCGTCGCGCGCACTTATCGCTGTGTTAGGGGGCGGGGAGGGGGGCTCCGTTTTCAAATTTGCCCTGGGCTCCAAATACCCTAGTTACGCCACTGCACAGGAGACAATACTTACATAAAGAAGGGCTGACGCAAGTTTGATAATGCATCCGATGATGCATTTAAAGGTGCACCAATTGGTATTACAGCTGTACAAACACTGGAAGTGAGCGTAACACTCCTTGCAGTCAGACGCAGGGACATACACCATGGAAGGACTTTGGGGGTCATTCAGACCCGGTCTTTAGCGCCGATGCACTCGGACCAGGTCGATGGCCCCCCACAGAGCATGCGCACGACGGCGCCGTCGTGCGCATGCGTGAGACCCGCTACGACCGACAGCGCTGGTCGTAGCGGGTCTCGATCCAAAGGGGGCGAGCTGTTGATGTTGATTGACAGCTCGCCCCGTTTGGAAGGCGGGCCGGGGGGGGTGGCAGCCCAAACGATGTCAGTAGAGAGCTTCCGGCTCTGACAGAGCCAGACGCTCTCCGGGGCTTATGACAAGTGAGACCCTACCCTAGGGTCTCGTCGTAAGCCCCGATGGTCGCGATGGTCTTGACCAACGCTACCATCACCTTAGGTGGTCGTAAGGCTGTGGGTGTTAACCCACAGCCTTACCACCGCAAAGGAGGACGTCTTGAAAATTCAAGACGTCCTCCCCTCATTCAGACCGACCGCACGCTCTGTGCGACCGGCTCTGAATGAGGTCCATTGTGCTGCATTCGCAAAAAGTCACAAACAGACGACCGCCAATAGACGCAGCCACGACCGCTTCTGCATCCACCTCTGAACCCGGCCCTATATATGTAAGTGCACAGGTGCAAAACAAAGTATGCATGCATGCCCTTGATAAATGACTTGCAGTATATCTGTTATAACCGCATTAGTATAAATGCCAGACTATAATGCAAATGCACTGTGCACTGTGAGTTATGATTAAACTAAATGAAGTTTGTAAACAGCTGAAGGTCGAGAGAGAACTGAAAAATATTTGAATCTAATTCCAAATACTTGTGATTATTCTGTGTACAGTGCTGAACCCTGCTAATCTATCACAGAGCCCCTGGCACCGTATCTGTGCATCTGAGGGCAGCAGGGGTCCCGCAGCTTCTTCTATCCTATTGCCTGCAGAGAAGATATCAGATGAGGTAATACATGAATTGCTTTTCCTGAAACTAGTTATATTTAAAAGGGAATAAACATTCTTTATACTCAGTATATTTTTATATAAATATGTGAAAAGATAACAGCAGAATTACATTTCAAATATGGATGTGGGCTTTCATGTTGGTCTTACTAGCATGCAACATAATATATCAATCATATACAGATGAAACACAATTAATCTAGATTGAAGAGGCAACATCATATTAACCCCACACAATCCATAGTCAAACTACAGAATTGCGGTACTGGGTCTGATTCACTACGTATCACTATTCTGCGTATACGCATTGCTAATATCAGTGGTATTTTTTAAATGTTTGCATTCGCATTGCGATCGCAGCTGAAATAAGGATGCCCACTTCCCCTTACTCACATCCGTATACTTGACCAACATTGTGAAACAATCAGTAACATTGAGTAACATCGGACAGTTAGGGAAGCCCAGACCTTACTCAGGAACTGCTTACTTATGTGAACGCTATAACGCCTCAGGCGGCATCTGGTATCGCAGTGGATAATTTATGCACTCACAGTATCCTGGTGTATATATTTTTTAATTACTTTTCTCAGACTTGTATACAGAACCTGTTTCTCATTACTAACTAAACCTTGAACGACTATTGTGTTTGTCAGTGTGAGAGTGTTGTATATTATTCGCTATTTAGTGTTGTGCAAATGTGTGGATACGTGCGCACACTGGGTGTATGCACACGCAATGGTGCGTCATGGATTGTACCAACATAAATTTGACAGTTGAATTGCGTCGCATGCAATTATTCGACTTCGACAAGGTTAAAATCGGGAACAGAAGCCACTTAAAATTGAAAAGGAAGAAAAAAAGAAAGGATAAAGACTTAGGGCCTGATTCAGAGCCGGTCGCTATTTGCGGTCGTTCGTTCAAAAAAAAGGGGTGGCTATTCAAATGAACCATTCGCTCTTTGCGGTCTGTTCACGCCTCTAGGTCTGAACGAGCGAACAAAACTTGCGGTCGTTTTTTGGGAAACTACGCCCCCTGGCCGCTCGCATCCTACATCATGTCCGCTATTTATTAGATTAATCGAGTACATCGACCAGCGTATGAACTGCTCGCTATTCTTGTGGTTGGTTTTTGCTACCACAATTTTGCGAGCAGTTCTGACTATAAAATAACCCAGTGACGTGCTCAATGACGCTGCTGTTTTAATTATGCACACCCATAAAACGCCGGTTTTGACCTTTAAGCACGCCTGCGATCGGATCTCCACTCCCCGTTTTCAAGCACCTTCCCCTGTTACCACCCACATACGCCTCATTCTGTCACTCAAATTATCAGGCATTCGCTATTTTGCGAGCACATGATTTTCGACCGCACTGACTGGTTTGCGCATGCGTATAATGATCCGTACGCATGCGCAGTTGGGCAAACATCGCTCGGAGCGAACGAGCGGCCGCTTACGAGCGGCTCTGAATCAGGCCCTTAGTGAAATATCTATGTAAGAGAACTTATATAACTGGTGGACACTTGTGAATGTGCCATTGTTGGACACTACTGTTTGTTATCTATTATCCTCTTTGAAGTGCTTCCAACACCAAAATTCTGCAGCACGGCTATTTGTTTCTCCACTGTATACTTGCCGTAACATTTCATGAGTTTACACTTTTCCAAGTATAAAAACAAAAATTAATCACACATCTCTGACGTAATCTCACAGACACGTCTTCCTCATCCGCTAAGGTGAAATGCACTGGCACGCCTGCGTTCCCCCGACCATCCCCCGTCACCACCCACAAATGGCACTTCCTGTCAATCACTCTGCCATGGGTCTGCGTATCCTCTGCGATCGCAGTTCTGAATGCAGCAGCTGGCTTGCACATGCGCATCGCGATGCATACGCATGCGCAGTGCAAATTAATCGACCGATTGCATGAATATAAGCAACTGCTTTCCTCGATGAATCAGGCCCACTGAGTCATGTTGTTTTACCTAGAGAAGAGCTGTTCTTATTCTGAGAAACTAGATAGAACTGGCAAGCGTCCCGGTGACCACCAATCTGCCTGACCCCCCCACAGTAACACTAAAAACCCCCACAGTGGGTGGTCATGGCCCCGCCCACTGATTCACAATGCTGTTAATATCGGAATTGTAAAAAGGAGATGGAGCCACGATGACGCGACTGCGTATGCTCCACCCCTAATGCTGCATGAGTGCAGCATCATGCCCCCTTTTTGCCATGATATGCCCCCTGTCATGGAAGGAGGGAGCTGAAAGTCGGCAAGTTGTACCATTTACCATACACAGCAAGTTTTATCACTCGTTTTGAATGATAAAACTCGTTGATGAATGAGGCCTTGAAATGTGGATTGCACATAAGCAGCTGCTTCCTGCTCTCAGTTGCCATTTTTTACACGAAAGTCTGGGTAGAGATGGGTTTTTTTGGTTAGGTGCAGTTCAGCAAAAGTGAATTACAGAGCAGGCAAAGCCAGGTGAGGCAGGATGTCATGAAATGAGCATAGAAGCAAGAAAAGAAAAGTTTTGTGTTTTAGGCTGTGCACAAAAATTATTTTTAATAGTTATCACAAATCATTAAAAGTTTAATGTTTAATAAAGCTTATCCCTGCTGTGTGTCTGTATGATTAATTCATCATCATATGTATTCAAATATTGCTATCTAACTCTGAGTCTCAGAAATGATAAAGACATGAAGTAAATATTTTTGGGTATATATATTATCCCAGATTCTCCATATATCATATAATTAATGTGACCTTTAACAATATACAGGTTCGTTACATACAACAATTGTAGTCTGAAATCACCCTTCATTCATGGTTTTTGTTTCTTATTCAGGAATATCATTACATCCTATATTATTTTCCTCTTATGTTTATAATATAAATGCTCAAGAGAGACACAAATTGCAACAAAGTTGCCACATTCAGATTGTATGACTCAGAAGTTTATGTATTTTCTCCGTCCTTGTAACTAGGACATTTACCACATAACCATTTCACAATTTTGCTGACAAGCTTTGCCTTGAAAAAGCTTGTTGTCAGCGAAACGCATGTCAGTATTCCCGTACTGTGTGCCTTTATCCTAATATAACCTGATATGTTGTAATTCCAACAAGAAATATAATATTGTGAAATGGTTATGTGGTAAATGTCCTAGTTACAAGGACGGCAAAATATACATAAACTTCATGTCCAGTTTTTGTTCATTTTAATATAATCCAAATTAGAGTGGTTTTGCTAAAGCCAAAACCAAAACACAAAGATGGTATTAGAACCAAAACCAAAACATGAGGTCTAATTACATCTCTAGCTTGACCACTTAAATCAAATTGACATTGTTTATTTGCTATCTATTCTGAATGTCATATGATTATATATCTATTCCAACCTTGACCTATGTTTAGTGTTCATTAAATTGTCAGCTGTATTGCGCCATTGGAAAACCAACTTTATAGGATGTCACACTGATTCTGTTATGATAAAGGGAAATTTTATTCATGAAGTTGGATAAATTCTTTTTGTATAATGAAGAATTAAAATGCTTTAAGTGAATTGCATTTTAAAAATATATTTATTACATGTTTTTCTAAACTGGTACTTAATTTTCTTCAAATGAGAAAGTTGAAATTGTGACAATAATTATATTTGTATACTGGAGTTAATTGGAAGCAAAAAACTCAATATTATTATTTTCTGTCTGACAGAAGTAGGAATTCAGGCTTGTTAATATAAATCACAAAATTAAATTAGCACATGCTTCTTGCTTTTAATGAGTAAAGAAGAAGATGACAAAACCCACAAAGTTCAAGGGTTGAGGGTGGCCATTTTAAAATAGCCCAATTTGGCTTGGAGTTAAAATGACAGTGTCCACTTTTCGTGTCACTTTCACTGTCTTTGCTCAAGTTATCAAGATTAAATGTAACTAATCATTTGATGCTATAAAAATACAGATCAATCATGATGCAAGAATTGAATGTGTTCATGACATGTATATTTTTGTAAAGAAAAACAAAAGATACTATAGCTATCCAAATACCTGGAGGCTATAGTAATCTCAGTTCTTTTAGAGAGGTATATCAATACATAAAGATTTATAGTCAAAAAAAGATGAATTGTTTCAGCAATGCAGTTGCAAATCTGACATATAAGAAACACCATAAAACAAATGTAGACCGCGCTATAGCTGACAATTCACCAATTGATAAATTACATTTGAATGATCACAAGCAGGCTTCTCTGTATCATGTAACAATTTATTCTACATACATTTTAAAAAATTGAAACATGTAGACAAAATGTATCAAATATTGTTAATACCAACAAAATATATTGAAACTACCTTTGAATAGATATTAGCAACATATAATCACAGTGCTTCCTGTCCAATTAACCCTTCTCATCAGCAGATTCAAACTTTTAAATAACCACACTCCTATTAACTTGTCCAGACTGTTTATCCCCCCCAAAATGTTTCTCCTTAATTGTAGATATATATATATATATATATATATATATATATATGTAGAAAAAAAGGGGGGGTAGCACTCACCGGTCTTCTTAAAAACATCTCTTTATTGCATCTCAGTAAAAATGTTACAACATTTCAAAATCCGAAGTTTTCGGTCCTGTGCATGGACCTTTGTCTACTTTTGCATGAAGAGGATTATTGTGATCCCATATGGGTGTATCACCCCAGCAATTTATTATTGAAGACGAGAGTGTGGACCTATTTGGACTATATATATTTTATATATATATATATATATATATATATACAAAAGTATTGTAAAGCCCAATGGAATTTGCTGCGCTATATAAGAAACTGTTAATAAAATAAAAGTATTTCACAATAGATTTGTTTGGAATTCCTCAGTTACTCCATCGGATATCTTTCCAGTAAATGTCCAGTTTGTTAATACAAGCTGGGGCTTGTAGTGCACCAGTTCAACAACACAGAGTTTAATTAGCCATGTATCATGACTGTATGTATAAATATCAACATAGTCTATGGTCAATTATGGTATTTGTAAATGACCAATGTGATAATATATCTGTCCCAGTTGGTTGTGGATTTAATTCATAGATGCCCGTTGGGCACTGGGCCCCCACAGCAAATATATATATGGTCGTCTATGGCCATTTTATAGATGATTTATTTATAAGTTGGGATGGTGGTTTGGAATTGGCTCTTGAGTTTGTCACATTTTTAAACACCAACACATTCAATCTGAAATTTACACATTCATTTGATTTAGAGCACATGAACTTTCTAGATGTTTCCTTCTCCGTTGGGAAAGATAATGTGGTGAAAGCCTCCAATTATATTAAGCCAGAGGGTGCCAACAATTATTTGCATTTTCATAGTAACCACTACACACCGTGGATATCTAACATTCCAAAGAACCAACTTCTGAGATTGAGACGTAACTGTGAAATCGAAGAGGAATTTCATAGACAAATGGAAATCATGATAAATGATTTAAAAAATGAGGCTATCCAGAGAGTTTATTAGAAGAAACTAAAATGGATGCTTTCTCGCTCTCTAGATCTCAGTTATTAGAGGTGCAAGGTCCAAAACAAGAGATTGAAATAAAAGAAAGTAGAAATAGAAAAATTAGAGGTGAAGAAACTTTAGTCCAGAGAGGAGGGGATCTCATACTCTTCATCTCTAAGTATAATATGAAATCAAGACAAATTAAAAAGATGATCAAATCCAATTATAACATACTAAGACAAGATCCGATTCTTGCCAATTGTATTCAAGTCAACCCTAACACTATCTTTAAGAAAAATCAAAATTTGAAGAACATCTTAGCCCCTAGTGAACTAAGAGAGATGAAAGCTCCACCTTCTGGAACCTGTTTGACAAACAAACCTATGGGGTTTTATAAATGCAATAAACAAATCTGTCTTACATGTAAATACATAATAAATAAATGCACCATTATTCCATCAAAATCCAGCAATAGTGTTTTCCCTATCAAACAATTTGTGAACTGTGAATAATCATATTGCGTCTATGTTCTAGAATGTCTCCCTACAATATGCCGGGAGAACCTCCAGGACTGCAAAGACCAGGTTCAGAGAACATAGGCACAATATTATGAGGAGAGTTCAAAACCATAGTGTTTCCAAGCATTTTGCTATATGTCATGGGAGAGATCTGAAAGGACTTTGAATTACAGTGGTTGAATTCCCCTTCTCCTTCCCCCTATCTTCTTTTTCTCAAATAGGTTTCCCTGTAGGATAAATCTAATATGGTGATGTTAAATTAAATAATACATAAATATATACTTTAGAGGAATAATTCCACTTAGAAATCCCAAGGGTTTGAATATGATAATGGTTTAGACTAGCAATATAGTAACAGTTCCCAACACCTGCAAGATCGTATTATATAGGAGATATCTAAGTGGGAGGTAGTAGAAGATGACAACAATGCAAGTGGATGTCTGTCACTGCATTTTTCTCATCTCGTCTCCCCTCCCATATATATAACTATATATTATAGATGAAAAATTCTACTTAGAAATCTTTCTTCTTATATCCATGAAGATATAAGACACCATTTGGTGTCTTTACGGATGTTATTTATATCTATGTATATGTATAATAATTTTGGTTTTTTTTAAGTACTATTTATACTGTATTATATAAATATTGTTATTTTATTTTCATATTATTATATAGTATTTATTTATTTAACTATTTCTATCAAATACAAACACATTTTCTTATTATTAATACAATCGATAGAGGGTTCAATTATGTTTGAATAACTCACCTAAAATCAACCAATCCAGATATGTGTGTGTATATATATATTAAATATATTTGGATTCTGTAGGAAACAAAATTGTGAATGCAGGCTTTTCAGAATTAATTGAAACATAAGGAGGTTGGAATCCAACCAATTAGAAAAACTCAGCTAACAGATAATGTGTAATTTAAAACTTTCCTTTATATAGGATGGCATGCTATCTGGATATCCCTGTCTTGAAAAAGCTCCAAGGTGCAAGCGAAATGCATCAATTGGGATACCTTTGTTTACCTAACTATCTTGGAAATAACCTATCCCTCTATCAGGGGTGTATCTAGTGGTCCGAGCACCCCTGGCAAACTAAGGGACTGATACCCCCCTCCAATGACTGCTTCTACTGGAATAAAAATAGCACACACTGGGGGTAGTTTAATTCACACACCTGTAGAAATAGGGAGAATATTTTTTTTATTTCTCTTTTTAATATATATATATGTACATGTGGGTATGCCCGTATCACATTTTTAATGGTTGGATATGTATAATATGCATTTATGGCATTAGATCCCTAATAACACCAGTTTTGCCTTTTTTATGAGTTTCAGTAGCACCAATAATTGCCCATCACTTCAAGTCCTGCCAAGCCTCACTGACAGCTATTATTATATATATCTTGAGCCACACACAAGATGGCCGCCGGCTACTGCCATACTGCCCCACTTCCTGATTATAACAGGACTCACCTGTGGCTGTGGCAATCAGGACTCTGAGACTTTCCCCTAAGCACTGGGTTTTTAAACCCTGAGCTCAGACTATGCTCCAGCACCAGGACATTCTCTGACAGACCAACACTGAGGTAAGACATCTTTTTTTTCATCTTCCAGGCTCCCACAGCCTCCTTATGCATACTTGTGTAATATATACACCTGGGGATTGTACTGCACATACCCCCATGTACTTGGCCTTTATGTATATGCTGTGTGATACATGACTATCTTTCTGAAATTGTCCCTCCACCTGGTTGCTATTATTATAATCTACATTGGGGTGCACATTCGACCCCTGTATTCTCAATACTAGTTGCTGCATAAAGATTTAGTTTTTTTCTACCACTGTGAATAGTCTCTTGCAGTGTGGGCTTCTATTGGATATCATGTTACTGTTATATGAGGCACACCCCTCCCTATATCACATACATATTGATCATGGATTATAACATTTTTGAACTTATGTGTTTTAAAGGACCTGTCAGACTATGAATGCTTACGTTGTTTATATGTACTCCCTTTTAGTGAACCATTGATGTTTAGAAGCTATTGTGCCTTGACAAAGGTCCATATTGGATCGAAACTTTTGGCAAATGATGTTGGTTTAATCATTAAATACTGAATAATCTTGCTGAAAATCTGGAGAGTGTTTTTTCTTCTTTCTTGAAGAGGCTAGACTATTATCTATGGGAACCTCTATATGAATTTCCCTAAAAACACCCCAGTATTTTGAACATTACAAATTGAGAGTGCCGGACTACCTATATGTATATATATATATATATATATATATATATATATCTTTTATAGAACTTACTCTATTGCAAACCACTATTTATTAATTTATTTATGCAAAAAAACACAGGAAAAGATTGAAAACATTGCATCAAAAACAAAATGCATTATGGATAACATAATTTACATATATTCAAATTGGACTGTCTATATTGCATTATGCTTTGTGACAACTGATAGTTACACAGTCACTCCATCATATAATTCACTGGGATGATAGCTCACATTTGTCCTTTCCAATATCCCATGTCCTATTCCCAACATGGGAGTATCCACAACCCATAAGGATCATGGCCAATCCCTCAAACTGAGGAAATTTTATTTTTATTATACTTACACTGGGGGTAATTTAATTTACATGCCTGTAGAAATAGGGAGACTATATATATATATATATATATTTTTTTTTTTTTCAGTTATAACACTACATGCAAAGCACTGTTTATTAATTTCTATATGTCAACAATACAGGAAAAGAGGGCATATATGCAAATTACCTTGTGAATAGAGCCTTGTGATTAATGTGGTGCTTGCACTCTTTTCCTGCATAGTTCACGTATGGGAATCAGTGAGTGGTGATAGGTATGTGGTGGGTATTGTGGGGGAAGAGATATATTAGAAAAAAAAATAGTCTCTCTAGTTTTAAAGGTTTCTTATATAAAGGGACATATAAGAAGCCTGCTACACATTAGCAATCAATGGAGGACACTGGTAAGAGCAGAGGAGACAGAAGGAGACCAGAGATCATTTGCTAATAACGGCTGACTGTGGGACACTAGTCAGAGCACCCCTGGTGAGGGCTATCCAGGCCAATAAGGAGATAACACCCTGCCCTCTATTACAATCAGCAATTCATTTGCATCACCCAGTGGAAGCTGTCTAACATCAATAGGCTGTGTACCCGTGTGATGCCAGGAGAAGGCAGAAGCAGTAACCATTAAGTTATTCACCTGGAATTTTACACACGCCGGGAGGCTGTTCGCGATCCTTGTACAGCGTTACGAGCCGGGACGCAGCACACTTGGACCCACAGCTGTAATCTCACAAGAAAGGTGAGCTAACCATTCTATTTGCTGCGGGGGCCCGGTGCTCAATGGGCATCTATGAATTAAATCCACGACCAACTGGGACAGATATATTATCACATTGGTCATTTACAAATACCATAATTGACCATAGACTCTGTTGATATTTATACATATGGTCATGATACACGGCTAATTAAACTCTGTGGAGTGTTGCTGAACTGGTGCACTACAAGCCCCAGCCTGTATTAACAAACTGGACATTTACTGGAAAGATATTCCATGAAGTAACTGAGGAATTCCAAAAAATCTATTGTGAAATACTGCAGTATATATATCTACAATTAAGGATAATTTTTTTTTTTGGGATAATCAGTCTGGACAAGTTAATAGGAGTGTGGTGATTTAAAAGTTTGAATCTGCTGATGAGAAGGGTAATAGGATAGGATGCACTGTGATTATATGTTGCTAATACCTATATTCAAAGGTAGTTACAATATATTTTATTGGTATTAACAATATTTTATAAATTTTATTTACATATTTACATATTTTAGAATTTCTGTATAATAAATTGTTACATGATACAGAGAAGCATGTATTTATATTGTACTACCCCTTTTCCCTTTCTTTATTACATGACATATAATGCCTTACAATCAGGGCTGGCTTTACCATTAGGTAGCTTAGACAACTATCTAGGTGCCTGCCCACTAAAATTAAGGATTTCTCTGATGGAAACATCCTTATTGTACTTAATGCAGACTGTAAAACATAAGACGTCATCAATGCATTTTCACCTGGTCCATTTTTGCATGGCTGGCCCCTGTCTGATTGTTCTGTGTGAGTGACAGTCAATGTCACTGAAATTGCAGGTGCTGTAGCAAGCCAAGCACCTTATGATCTGCAAAATAACAAATACCAAGGCCCAAATGTAATAGGGTGAGAGCTTAGTAAATGTGAGAGTTTAGCAGTAAACTCTCACATTGGTCGAGTTTTATCTTCAAAAATATCTGGATGAGATTTTAAATCGTGAGAGTTTTTTGAGTCTGAAAAGCATGCGAGTTTGCTCTGTTGCTTTGTTCTCAGACTCTATTACATTGGCCGAGTTTAAAAAGTGTGAGAAAACTCTCATTTTCTAAACTCTCACCCTATTACATTTGGCCCCAACATTTTATTGCTGTACTCATTTTTGTTAATTGTTGTCAATGTGGTAAAGTATGGAAACAATTTTTACAAAATATGCTCAAAATGTGTTCTATTTTCTTTCATGTTCCTCTTCATCTGAACCCCCTTCTGACTCTTATATGTTCCCATATACCTAGGTGGAGTACTTTTCACCAATTAAGCCATTGTGCTAATTTTGCAAGACTCTGTGGAAGTATATTTGCCAGGTAAGCAAAACATTAGGACATATTGTATTTGGCAAGTGCATGAGGTTATATTGTATGGTCATTCTCTGACCTCACCTATTAATGTATTCATTGCAGTGGTCCTTTGGACTAGGCTGGTGCAAAGTTTTGAGAATTTGCAGTCATATCTTTAGTGTGCTGTGAGGATGCCATATATTTCAGCTCTTTGTCATGTACAGGCATTTCATTCATCTTTGTACTGTGAGGATTTCCTGGATAGTTGCAGCCATATCAGTAGGAGGTGCACCTTGGGCAGGCAGGGTAGGTGGAGTAGAAGGCTTTTTAGAGTGCAGACTATCTTCTTGTGTAGGTGGCATATATTCCTTGACAAAATATTGAATCACTACTTCATCTTCCTGTTTCATTTGCTGTATAGGGAGGGTCTCTAGACTGCACACCCTAATAGTAATGAAAGGCGCTATCATGGTGAGATTTTAAAGAAATATAAACTGAAAACAAAGTTGCAGATGCACTATGCGATCATTATTGTTCACATTTAAATGTATATTATAATGAAATATAATTTCAGAGGCAGTTAACATATCAGTGGCCAATGATACGGGCCTGCCCACCATCGTCAAGGTCACATCATTGAGCAGGTCTCTAACACTCTGGGTTTCACATCTGGGACACAGGGCACCCCAAAAGACAGCACAGCCAAAGACCCCCCCAGGGCATCATGCGAATTAAAGAGTGACAGTGATGTGTTATAAAGTATCAGTATAATAACACAAGACGGCAGCCTCAGGTTTTGTAATACATTTTAATCACACTTTTTCTATTTCTTTAACACTTACTGTATTTTAATATTTCACCATTGGTATATATCCTTCATAATATTTTGGAGCATATCAATAAAGATCTACAAATTTGTAATCATAAATACGGTCTTTAGTGCACCTACACAAATACTTACTTTTTCTTGTGTTGGTGTTAACAAATAACACTGACAACAACTAAAGCAAAAAAAAATAAAGGTGTGAATACGTGCTGAAAGTGATGACAGCTCAGTAATCTATAGTAACCAACAAAACAAGTTATCTGCTCTTTCGGCAATAATAGGCTACTAACTAACATTGGTGAATATTGGATATGTCTTGAGTAGTTTGAAATCAATCAATCAGAAAAATCTAATTTTCAAAAATTGCTGCTTTTTCTTTAAACAGTTTTAACCCTCTAAATGCTACAGAATAAATCCAGAAATTTTGTTGTGTGGTGGCTTCAAAGCAGCCCTCCAAAATGTGGCTTGATAAATACACCTCTATTGTTTAAATGTCAAGCCACAAATAAGGGCAAACTAGGATTTCCCATGCAATCAGATTCTGGAACATTGGCAAACCAAGTGAAGTCTGTTATCAGTGATAAAGAGATGATCTAAGACACTAGTCCTTATTTACACCAAGGCCTCATCCCGTGATTGGTTCTCTACTACATGTCAATCATAAATATGGTGCTCATGGCACAGACCACTCACATAATTGAGTTGCAATTGGGTTAGGTTTAGGCACTTAGAGGGGGGATTAGGGTTATGCATTGGGGGTGAAGGTTAGAGTTAGGTACCCCTAAGGGAGGGTTAGGGGGTAGAAATAGGTAAGTATATACTTACCTTTGACGATCGGGATTTCCTCCTCTGCCGGGATGCCGCTGTTGGGATTCCAACCGCCGGGCCTGGGTCTGGCGGTAAATCATACCGATTCCATTTGTCTGTTATTACCCAGTTTTGTTCTATTAATGTGTCCAATTGTAAATTGCAACGGAATATGCTGCGCTATATAAGAAACTGTTAATAAATAAATAAAATAAGTAATTGCTGCTATGATGTGTGGAATAGCCCCTAACACCTCCCCCAACATAGGGGTGCAATAACTGTTCCAGTGGAGGGGAGTAGGCCTATGCTCAGTCACCCACTGTCACTGCAATGCTCAGCACCTCAGTCCCAGGTTACTAGACGTGGGACAAAAAAAGAACTTAGATTTGTTGTGGGCCTCCAGGTTAGGTTGTGCCAAAATTGTGAGTACCTCTATCATCAGGTATTTTACCACTTACAGGCATTTTCTAGTGTATTTCCAGAGGTTTGGCTCCAATTGCCAGTGAGTTTGTGGCTTCCGCACCTTATCGGCAATTGAAATTTTAAGCCTCCAATCCTCTAGCTAGTGAATATGGCAGTTTTGAGGGCAAAGTCACTGGCCATGTGCTGTGATTGTGAACTTATCAGAAAAACTGCCAATTTATACATTTCCCTACTGGTCTTCATGGACAAAGTGTTGTTTAGCATGGTCACAGGACTGGAATCGGCCTCCATTTAGGGCACATGCCACAATATTGAGATTTGTGCCCTTATTTGCCACACCAGTAACAGTGGAATGTTTGAGCTAGATCCTGGTGTTTCCTTCTAAGTATTGTGACTGGGTTATGTTATTGTGACTGGACATGTAAAAGTTTAGTTGTCTGCATTTCCTATTTCTGTTTCTATTAGCATTGTGTTATATGGCTCTTTCAGGTAAGTCACCTATGGTGTGTGCCCCCCAGATGGTCATTTGTGTTTGTAACTTGCTAGATTGGATCTATCAAACCTTCTATTAATATGCTACATGCTAGTGGTTGGTGACTGACATTTGTGTCTACATCAGCAACTCCTGTGTATCACTTCATCTTAACCACTGCTCACTAAAAATAGTCACAAACAGATTTCTGAGATGTTTGTTTAATAGCAAAAAGTTTCTGTAAGTCAATTTATGGAGGAAATGGTCTTGTTAAAGTTGTGCAAATATTTTGGATATTAGTAAGATTTTCCTGTGGTGTTATTTGAGGTTTACGGTCTATAGACATTTCTCAAAATGCAGTATTCTCATTAATGGAGTCCGGTAAAGCTGCCCTTAACCTACCCTCAAGAAGGATCTCCATTCCTTCCAACTGGACTATTATAAATCCATCTTATTGAGTTTACAATAGGCAGGTAAGTATTTTCTAGGGTCAGGAAAATCAGTCAGCAAAGAATGCAATTCACTTCTAGACCAATGACTTTCCTTTCAGGTAACCTTCAGCTTGGGTCACTAGGGTCATTTTCACCTTGGATGGTGAGAGTTCTTAGTGGTAGCAGGTGAGAGGCAGAGGAGCCTGGGCTGACTGAGACCCCTGTCTGCAGCTCTCCATTTAGCTCCCTCCTTTTTCCACAATTTTAGACATTATATTTGATTCATTCTATTGTGTACTGTATACAATTCTAATATTCTAATGTCAACATTTTCTAGAATAAGAGAATCAAATGAACTACTTGGCTGCAAACAGTCGTGCGTCAGGTCACACCACTCAGCTACTGTACATAGGGTCTGATTCAGAGTTATACGCTATTCGCATCACCTCTGCATCCTTGTAAGCAGCGCTGATGCAATATTAGGCTACTACCACAGGAGACACTTGTGTAAATAGACACTTCATGCCGGCTTCTGTAATCCTCTGCTACTTTTGAGGACGCAGCCATCTAATCACTTGCATGAACATTGGTCATCTGAGTAAACCTCAGCTAACTCAGGATGGTCCTGAAGTTCTAGCTTCTGGGGCCAGTGAAGCTGCGTCAGAAGACGTGGACACTGGACTCAGTAGGCCTATAAAACTCTCCCAGTTACTGCCTCCAAACAGGCGCAGCAGGTCAATCATGCTACAGCTTAGGGAGCACTGTGACCGCCATCACAGACAGTGACTGGTACATGCACAGTAAAGATCCTGAGCATGTGCTGATCGGTAACCATCAGGTTTGAGTACAACTCTGAATCAGGCCCATGCCTAACACAATTCATCCCATATGTGTCTCTCATTATGGTAAATGCAACTCCTTGAGGCACTTTCACACCCTCACCCTTTTGGTTACGTTGTTACTCATGGTATTTTCTACAATCTCACAACAAGCTATGAAACAGAAATATTAACTAGTACAATTGACCAAGCCAGTGTGCCACAGCCAGCAATTACCATGTGAGGTCAGTTTCAGCATGAAAAGAAAAAACGTACTCAATCCGGATTCCAACACACGTGAGTGGTTTCTTAGTGGTTTGGCACATACAACAGTAAACACTTCTCTGATATCTATAAAAGGGTAACTTTATTACTTCATTCAGACTGCCGTGTCTGCTCCTAAAACGATATCTATAACATGCAATTTTCCTATCTAATGCTTGGACAAATGCTACACCTGCTGTAATAAGCAATCAGACGGTGACCTATGCATATGGATCTAGCCTCTTTGTATATGTGATTATTATTGTCTGAATTAAACACCGCTGTGGATTTTGCCTTCTTGCGTATGTAACAGTGTTGTCCTTACTAATTAGCAGTTTGGGCAGACAAATTAGAGTACTTTGGGCCTGATTCAGAGCCGGAAGCAATTAGCGCTCGCTCGTCCAGAAAATAGGGGTGGCTATTCAAATGAACCGTTCGCTGTTTGCGGTCTGTTCACGCCTCTAGGTCTGAACGAGCGAACAAAACTTGCGGTCGTTTTTCGGGAAACTATGCCCCCTGGCCGCTCGCATCCTACGTCATGTCCGCTATTTATTAGATTAATCGAGTACATCGACCAGGGTATGCACTGCTCGCTATTCTTGTGTTTGGTTTTTGCTACCACAATTTTGCGAGCAGTTCTGGCTATTAAATAACCCAGTGATGTGGTCAATGACGCTGCTGTTTTAATTATGCACACCCATAAAATGCCCGTTTTGACCTTTAAGCACGCCTGCGATCGGATCTCCACTCCCCGTTTTCAAGCACCTTCCCCTGTTACCACCCACATACGCCTCATTCTGTCACTCAAATTATCAGGCATTCGCTATTTTGCGAGCACATGAATTTCGGCCGCACTGACTGGTTCGCGCATGCGTATTACGATCCGTATGCATGCGCAGTTGGGCAAACATCGCTCGGAGCGAACGAGCGGCCGCTTACGAGCGGCTCTGAATCAGGCCCTTTGTTTCTTGGTATGAATAGATGCCTTAGAAGTCCCTGTGAACAGCGTGATACACTTTCCTATATGTTATATGGGTGTATTATTTATGGACATGATTTTGGAATGATTAGATATCTTAGAGGCATCTATGAATAATGTGATATACTTCCTTTCTGTGTGGGTGTACTATCTATGGACATGATTTTGGAATGATTAGATATCTTAGAGGTGTCTGTGAATAATGTGATATACTTCCTTTCTGTGTGGGTGTACTATCTATGTACATGATCTTGGAATGATTATATATCTTAGAGGCATCTATGAATAATGTGATACACTTCCTTTATGTGTGGGTGTACTATCTATGGACATGATTTTGGAATGATTAGATATCTTAGAGGCATCTATGAATAATGTGATACACTTCCTTTATGTGTGGGTGTACTATCTATGGACATGATTTTGGAATGATTAGATATCTTAGAGGCGTCTGTGAATAATGTGATATACTTCCTTTCTGTGTGGGTGTACTATCTATGGACATGATTTTGGAATGATTAGATATCTTAGAGGCATCTATGAATAATGTGATACACTTCCTTTCTGTGTGGGTGTAAGATCTATGGACATGATTTTGGAATGATTAGATATCTTAGAGGTGTCTGTGAATAATGTGATATACTTCCTTTCTGTGTGGGTGTACTATCTATGGACATGATTTTGGAATGATTAGATATCTTAGAGGTGTCTGTGAATAATATGACACACTTTCTTTCTGTGTGGGTGTACGATATATGGACATGATTTTGGAAATATCCTGATCCTTATGATTACTGTGAATACCACTCTTGGATCAATGAATGATATATACATCCCTGTGAACTAATGTGTAACAACACATTTTGAAGTATTTAAGTGTGCTATATATGATCATTTAATCCCAGTGGACTATGATATAAAATTGTGAGCACGTTATACCACATACAGTATGTATGCTCTTATTGTTGTTGATGTAACATTGATATTTCACTGCTTACAGATTTTCTAGCTAGTGAAACAAATCTGTTCTTTACATCATCACTAACATGTAAACAATGAGATTAGTCCATTACTGAGACACCCCCAAAATAGCCTACCTATCAGGGTCATAACTAGGGTAGTGCAACCTGTGCCATGGCACAGGGCACCGCAGGGCAGGGGGTACTGTTTGGGCCTGTCAGTTTTCCTGTTAATCATGATTCTCACTTGTAGCCTCCTCTTCTTTTATCCTCAGCATCTTCTGTGCCCCCTATCTCTTCCCTGGCCCTTCCCCATGAAGTCATGGCCCTTTTTCAGGTGCACTATCTTATGTACCTATTTAAAACAATTGGGGGAAGGGGGCGCCTACGCTCTCTCTGGCACAGGGCACAAAAAAGTCTTGTTACGGCTCTGCTACCTACAGTATACACCCTTTAAACTGACGTAGATCACCATATATGAATCTGAATCTTTACAATTGATATATAGTTCTAATTTCAGTACCAATGAATGTATGTACCTAGGTTCATGAGGGGAACTCTGTAATAGAACAACTGTTCTTTACTATTACTAAATGAAATTTTTCGCTTTTGCTTTTTGCTTTTGTGATTGCCCTTTCTTAGATTTATCTGATTAATTCTACAGACTAGATGTGATGTCTTCAGTTTTGACTGTTGGTGATACATATTGACATCCATCTATATAGGAATCATACTATATGCTGGCCTAAGGACATATCTAAAAATTGTTGTATTCCTTTTTTCATATTTTCTAGAGAAACATAATTTTAATTGACTTTAATAAAAGTTATATTTTAATTTGTATAATATTACATATAAGAGTACCCCAGAAAAAGAGCCTTCTTTCTCTCCTGACATGTCAGTCAGGGGTGTTAAAACTGAATCTGGCTATAATTACACGTAATCACCAGATACAACCTCTGTCCTGTTCACTTCACAAATTGTTATGCAGCTGATTTTTTAAACAGACCCTACAACTATCAACTATTCCAAAACGTGTTTTAGAAAGCAAAGAGCAAACAACTCATTATTGTACTAGTAATAGCAGGGAGAAAAATACAGAACAAAATTCCATATCAGACAAATCAGTATAACAACAAAAGCCAAGTCTCATTGTGCTTCGTATACAGATTTAGATGCACACAGATATACAAGTGTTATATACTACCTAAATAGGAAAATAATATATATATATATATATATGTCTCAGCTTATTTTAAAAATACCTATTGGCTGAATACAAATGCCATCATCATCATCATCATCATCATCACCACCACCACTTTGTGTTATTGTTGATGTAAAAAAAACCTACAGTAGGATTGTTTAACTGTAGCACAAGTTGGGCAGAGTGAATTGTATCAAACTGAATGCAGATGAGTACTTTGGGTTTTCGGTTTGTACAGGCACAGGGGTATATTTACTAAAGTACGGTTTTTAGAAATGGAGTTGTTGGCGATAGCAGCCAATCAGAATCTAGCTATTATCTTCCAAAAGGTACTAGACAAATGATAAGTAGAACCCACACTTTAGTAAATATACCCCATATTCTCTATTTGTACAGGCATATTCTCTGTTGAGCCTTGCAGGTGCGGAGGCTGTTGACAAGGCAGATGTTTGTTTATTCAAAGGGGGAGGATGAAGAGGATCCAGAAATATTAATTAAAAAAGTTTGATGAGATATACTTACCTGTTAAAAATGTCATCATGGACAGGCATGCTTCAGCAGTGATATGCAGAGTATTCAGCCATATCCTGCCAAAGTGAAGTTACTAGCAAATAAATGTGACAGTATTATGTGTGTAACTTATAAGGATGCAACTCGTGCACACTATAAAGATGCCATACACATTTGCATTCTGCACAAGCAGTTTAAAAAAAACAGGAATTTAAAAAAGAGTCTGATATATGAGACCTCCAGCATCATGCTCCACAACTATCACGTTGTATGAATTGCAGTTGTAATCATTGCTATGCGAGTCACAAATGTTCTGCATTGAATAAACATTGCAATGGTTGGCAAAAGAAATCACTTTGCATGCTGGTGCACGTCCAAGCCTAAGAACAAAGACAGAAAACCTTATATTTCATAGTCCAGCAGATCACCACATGGGGTTAACACCACATAAGACATGAGTTTCCACTGTGAGAATATTGACCATAGGACTGAAAAAGGTGTAATATTTACCAACATAACAGACAGAGAAAACAATAACACTGGCACAATATCGTCATGTCACAGGAACTCCTCTGTTGCACCAACCCTGAAACACGTATTGACCACTCTCTCACCGTGAATTTAATATAGTAGCTTATGGTGGTCAAGTAATCATTGGGTGCGGCTACACTACAATCCACAATCTTCCTGCTGTACTTTCACTTAGTGGACAGTGATGTCAAACCACTCCTGGGTCTGCCAGATGGTATAAACTTGGAGTTGATAAGCTTAAGTACTGAAAAACTGTCACGCCTGAGGGTTGGTTTGGGCTGGAATAGGCATGGAAGGCTGAAGAGGAGACTTGCGAATAAACCTGGGTAGCTTGAGCCAGGATTTCCTCATATATTGCTGAGAGGAGGTAGAGGAGCTGCAGAGGATGGGCCCAAAAGCGAGAACAAGAATAGAATGTCTTATTAAAAAGCAGGTTGGAATGAGAACTGGAGATGATAATACTGAATGAGCAGAATCGGATTGGGACCAATGATGCTGGATTGAGAACTGGATCGGTTTGAGCAACTTGATGGATTTGAATCCGATGTTGAAGAATTGATGAACTTGATTGGTTGAGTCCGATGTTGAAGAATTGAAGAACTTAACTGATATGAGTCTTCATGAGTCTGATACTGACTGATATGAGTCTGATGTTGATGAATTGATGAACTTGATTGGTTGGGACCGATTGTGATGAATTGAAGATCTTAATTAATATGAGTCCAATGTTAGAAGCATCGGATGAGACTGATGGTTTGAGGTATCGGATGGAACCAATGGTGGCTATAAGAACAAGTCTGATTCAGCAAGGATCACAATTGCTAAAGCGTATGCAGACTGAAGATTGTTGCGTACTGCGCATGCGTATGCATTGCAGTGCACGTGCGCGAATGCCTCACTATGATTGGGACTGCGATTGCAGTGAGTACGCAGATCTATCGCAGAGCGATTGACAAGAAGTACAGTTTGAGGGTGGTGACAGGGGTGGGGCGGTTGGGGAAATGCAGGTGTGCCAGTGCATTTGAACGCCGTTGCAGGTGTGTGCATAAATTAGCAGCTGCGATGCCCTACGCAGCTTGAGCTCTGGAAGTGACATCACACCACGAGGATGTAGTGAGTCTCCTTACTGGGAACATGCTCTGTTTATTCCGGAACCATGTAAGATGAAGGGAAACCTATGGCTTATACAAAGGAAGGGTCTCTTAATAATAAGACATGATTATTGCATGATTGTTTAGGGTTTATAACGTGCTCCATTTAGATCTGTCCCACACAACTTGACAAAGATCTGCAGTTGAGGGGATCGAAACCCTTTGGTTTATGGGACTGTATACATCAACTGGACATTAATACTTGGACATTGCTGCTATTTTACCTGTTGTATTTTCTGGGGGAATTAGTGGATTTCCGGACTCCATTTTTGTCCACATACCAGGTCGTAATTTTTATTGATTCTTGCTTATTGTAAATATACCTTTTTGTGTTTGTATCTCTTCTTTGGTTACATTAAATTCTATATATCCACACAAGCCTCAATTCCCTTTCAGCTTTTGAATTATATGAGGGGAAGACTGGGTCTTGAAATGATGTGGAAAGCATTGGAGGATTAAACAAAGAAACCTTGATGAGCTTCAAAATTCCTCCCTGCTTGTAAGTAGGGTACGCATTTGTCTTTTGCCTGGTTACTCCAGCTTTTCTATAGAAACACCTGGGGATATATAAAGGAGGGAGGAAAAGATACCCAGATAGGATTACCCCCACTTGTCATTCTGTGAGTTGGGGTATGGATATGAAAACTATAGAAGAAAGATTACTAAAGGATTGGAAGTTGTCACTTCCATTTTTGCTGTCTACCACTCAAATATGTTTTCTTTATTTTTTTGTGCTTCCACTGTATGTACACCATGGAGGATTTCAGGTGGGTCTGATCACCTATAAAGAAGGTTACTAATCACCAAACAAAGGAAGTAGTCATACTCAAAGACATTGAAAAGGATTAAGTATTTTTTTGTATTTTTTTATTGTATATCCAGTGCCATCCTATATCCAGAGTGTTTTGTTTTGCGGCTTGAGCTCTCACTGCGTGCTGGGAAGTCAGGAAATATAGTGGTAAGGTCAGACCTGCCTTAAATGTGCGAGTGGCTCCGATGAACTTTGATGTTACCGATGTTTTGGCTGGATTGCCAGGTATTACAGATGTGCGAGAGGGTAAGTGGGCGTCTGCATGTTGTGCGTGCGAGTGCTTTGCGATTGCAATTATTAGCATACTTTCACAGCAAAACTGCGTGCGTGATTGCAGCCGTGATCGCATCAGTGATCCTTGCTAAATAAGACCCTCAGTGGTAAACCAGACTGGTGTGCAAGATGGTATAGGATACTTTGTTTACCAGATATAGGAACTGGATATAACAGACTGGGGTCCTGATTCATTACCGATCGCAACTGCGATTACCCACGCAGATGGACTATTGGTGTACATGTGTATGCATTGCAGTGCGTGAAGGCTCCACTGCGATCAGATTGCGAGATCACGCAGACCCATTGCAGAATGATTGACAGGAAGTGAGCATTTGGGGATGGTGATGAGGGGGTGGTTGGCAAAAAGTAGGCGTCCCAGTGCGTTTGAACGTTGTTATGGGGGTGTACATAAATTAGCCACTGCGATGCCATACACAGCTTTGGCTTTCACTGCGTGTGATGAGGTTAGCAATTCCTGAGTTAGGTCAGACCTTGTGCCAGTGTGCGTGAGGCTCCCATGGTACTCGATGTTACAGATGTTTTCGCAGACTTGCTAAGTATTACAGATGTGTGTATGGGGAAGTGGGTGTCCTTATGTTGTGCTGCGATGGCATTGCGATAGCAATCATTAGCATATTTTCTCAGCGGAATTGTGTGCGTAATCGCAGCTGTGATCGCAATAGTGTACTGTAATGCCGAGTACCTGGGAGCTCATCACTGAGCTGTAACTTCAGCAAGAAGCGACGTTGTACTGGCAATAGAGGCCAGTACAAAGGCTGAGGAGAGCCATCTCCATGCTCAATAACAGGACACTGGGCCTGATTCAGAGATGGACACTAATGCAATTTTCACGCAGATCGAGTGATTATTTGCCATTGCACATGCATATAAGCCGCACTGCACATGTGCAGTGATTGCATTGCAATTGCTGACACACAGTTGAACCAATCACATAGTGACTGACAGGTTGTCAGCATTTGGGGGTGGTAACAGGGTGTGGACAAAAAAAAACGCAGGTGTGCCTTTCTGTTTAAATGCCGTTACATGGGCGTGCATAAATTAGCCGCTTCTATTGCATACGCAGCTCTGCATGTCAGAAGAGCACCCAAGGCTGCAGCAGGTCAGACCTGCCTCAAGGGTAAGATGGCCACCGATGTGCTTCAATGTTACCGATATTTACGCAGGTATGCGTCGTTGCACGCAGGTGAAAAGGCAGTAGTGGGCGTCTTTATGCTCGGGTGATCTTTGTTAACATTAGCATATTTTTGCTGCTGCATTTCGTATGTAATCACAGCTGCAGTCGCATTAGTGTCCATCTCTGAATGAGGCCCACTGAGCGGACGGGGCAGGAGCAGCACAGACAGACCTCAGCACCAGCCGGGAGCAATGTGCAGTGAGTGGACTTCTGTGCTACCCTGGACAGTCCGGAGTGGTAACAAAGTGGTTTTATAGAAAGGAGCATGAGAAATACATGACACTCAACAAGATATTCCAGAGTTAAAGGCTGATTTGTTCAATTCTAATACTTTTGGGAAACTTTCAGTGAGATCACTCTGGACAAGGAATCATCCATGCTCACAACATTCATGACACCTATGTACAGTTATCCTTTCCTCAGAATGCCCTATGGCATATGCCCTGGCAGTGCGATGTTTCAATGCTGCATGGAGCATTTATTTGAGGGATACCCCTGTAAGATCATTGTAGATAACATCGTAATTTGGGGGCGCATCATGGAGAAACACAATATGCACGGCAACTAGGTATTACAAAGTGCCATTTCAAATTGACTGAGGTTCCATATGTTTGGTCAGATTCTGACAAGACACTGTCCATCCATCACATGTCTACCCCCATAGTCAAGCTGGGCCTGTGCCGTTTCCTTGGTATGACCAATTATTTCTCAAAGTTTTTGCCACACTACAGTAAGGGCACAACCCTGCTCTGCAGAATGACACAGAGTGGTGTTTGCTGGATTGCCCTGATGCTGCTGTCTCTAATTTTTGTGGATGCCTCCCACCATGGTCTTGGTGCTGTATGCCTGCAGCATGGCATACCCTTTGCTTTTGCTTCCAGGGCCTTCACTGAGACTGAATCACATTATGCCAGGGTTGATATAGGTCTGCTGGCTTTGGTCTTTGTTTGTAGTTTTAAATAGTTAATTTCTGGGTCGCCCATGCTGGTTGCGATAGACAATCAACCCCTGATCACCATCCTCTGCAAACCTTTGCATCCTGCCTTAGCAAGGATTTAATGTTTCATGAAGCTCCAGTGGTACCACCTGGATTTGAT
The DNA here is from genome assembly GCA_031769625.1 of Taudactylus pleione. Lineage (NCBI taxonomy): Eukaryota > Metazoa > Chordata > Amphibia > Anura > Myobatrachidae > Taudactylus > Taudactylus pleione. The sequence continues at coordinate 5,858,695 of JAUIMM010000148.1, read as the reverse complement.
GTACAAATTTGGCAAGGATCACCATGTTGCTGACAGCTTGTTTCTTGATCACCTACCAGACTCTGGTGTCCCTGATACTGATGATGACCTAGATGTCATGGAATTTGATGTGCTTTCCTTCAGATGTATGGAGGAGCTGCATGATGCCATACTCCAAGATGACCTATGCCAATGTCTGTCTCATGTTGTCCTCAATGACTGGCATTATTCATTCAAAGTATTGCCTCATGACCACAAGTCTTTCTTTTCTGAGATGAATTGAAAATTTCTGATGGCATCTTTCTGTGTGGTCATCATTTTGTGATTTATTATGCCCTTCAAGGTTCCTATGCACAGCAGGTCCACCAGGGACTCCAAAAAGTGAGCTATAGAGGCCCTGTTTTGGCCTTGCTTTGCTGCTAACATTTAGCAGGTTGTTTCTACTTGTGCTTCCTGCAATGCTATATGAGCTTATCATGCCATTGCACCGCTCACATTGCACGATGTCAGATACCTTCCCTGGTAATTTATATTCATGCTAGTTTAAGATTAATTATCTTCCTTGGCAAGCACAGCAATCATTAACAACATAAAGGGATACCTTTCGATACATGGCATACCATGTAAGCTCCTCACTGACAACAAAATGCAATTCATGAGTGGTGAGTTCCATGCCTTCAACTGTAGTCCATGTACTTTAGTAAGTGGGATATTGCACACATTCAGCAGTCCTTGCTACCCACAGTCCAATGGTTTAGCAGATAGGGCAGTCAATTCTGCAAAGCACCTGCTAGAGAAATACTCAAGGAATGGATCTGATGTATTCATGGCACTCCTCAATTTGAGAAACACCCCGAGATATGGACTTGCTTTTCTTGCACATTGCCTCTTGTCTAAGCACACCTGCACCATCATTCCCTCCACTAAGCCTAAACTCAAGCCACAGATTGAGAACAATGTGCAAGATGCTCTGGTTATTTGAAAAAATCAGGATCTTGTAACAGGTCTAGCAGCTACTGTATGTAATGGAATTAGAATCACAACAGATGCACCTGTTGGCCATTGCCCAATAGTGAGTCCATTCATATAGAACCTACCCCAGTTGCCCATTTCATTTTCATCAGGTTTGAAGGGAAATACAGGCTTAATCCCAAATTCCAGGACCTTGCCATCTAGGACTCTTTCCACTCACAGTTTATTATTTCTATTTTTAAAAAGGAAGATGTAGATGTGTGCTCTATTGTGAATGGCGGAAGTTGCATCATTGCCAGCCACTTGTTATTCAGGAAGTGCCCTGGGGGCCATGTTGGCAATGATTCCAGCTAGAAAAGTCATGTTTTTGCAGTGCTCCATAATCCTATGGTTTACAGGCTGTCAGAGTAAATAAATCCTGCCCCTTGTCTGCAAAACACTTATGGCGATAAAAAAAATAATAGAAAATATCCAAATTGTATATATATACATATAGTTATATACAACAGTTTTTAAAAAAAAAAAAAAAAAAGAAAGAAAATCCCAACTCTATTAATGTTCTAGTCACTTGGTTACAAATCAAATAATAATCCATCCCATCTCAATGCCAGCCTAATACAGTCCTTCTGGTCCTATGATCCTGCTGCATTTGAATGTCTTCCTCTTTGATCTGCTTCTTTTTCAGAGTGTCTAAATATACATATTTTATTATATTGTGCATTTCAGCAGTGTTGAAAGTTCACTCTTTACTTAGCCCCCAAAAAGACAGGAGCTTTACGAGTTGAAATATGTATTAAACTTTCATTACAAATCCAAGATACAAATCTGTAGGAATATTTGAAAAAGCAGCAAATTAGTTAAATAAGTGAGAATTATCACCCTATGCCACCTCCGCTACACCTTGCTAAGTGGCAACAGCACAGCTCGCAAACTGACAACACCAGTTGCATAACATATTTGCCTTAAACAATATTCCCTGAGTGGCTTGCTATGTCTGCCTAAATATCTTGAATGTATTTATATCACATGACAAGCTGACATCTGCCACCGCACCAAGTGCAGAGCATTGAAGGGCTGTTTATTGTGGTTTACTTCCTTCGCAATGTAATCACCCTTTGGATAATTTAGCAAATTGTTTCTGCCTGATTATTTTATTCCTGCAAGGCTACTTGCAGTAACATATGGTATTCCACTGAGCCTGCAGAATTTGCTGCTCCAGTTCTGACAGAGAGAATGCAGTATTTCCTCATTGTACATCCCAGCAGGTGCTTTAGTCTTGTCTGTCTGGCATTGAAAATACTGCAATAAAAGTGTCACTGAGAGATGACTGGCCATTATGCCACATAGCTCTGTATTGTCTATGACAATCATCCCATTACATGTAGTTTTAATCTACTAAAGCTACTAAAGCTCAAATCATTAGCAAATTCCAACAGTGAGCAACAATTATTGGTATTATCTCAGGCAATTGGAATTAAGGTTTTGGTGGAATTGTCTCATACTGGCCTTACAATGGAAGATAGGTGAGAATTAGGACCCATGTTCTAAATATACAGTATTTCTTTGTGTGTGTGTGTATATAATATATATATATATATATATATATATAATATATATATGGAGGTGATGGTTCCTGGAAGGCGCTCTGTATATTACCCTAAATTATTTATTGCGGTGTAAGTGCTTAAAAAGTTTTTTTTTTTTAAATTCCAACACTAAAATCCATTCAGTTGAAGGAGGCAGCTGTCCTTTCCGTGTATCTGAATGGCCGTCAGACGGAATGTGATCTGGAAAGTGGGGTGGAAAGGGCATGTGCCAAATAGTGTATTAAATTTAAACAAGATAGTGTACACTATCTTGTTTAAATTTAATACACTATTTGGCGCATGCCCTTTCCAACCCACTTTCCATATATATATATATATATATATATATATATATATATATATATATATATATATATATATATGTTAGGGGTGTGCACCAGCCACTATTCGTGTTTTGTGTTTTGGTTTTGGATCTGGATCTTTCTTCGTGTTTTGGATCTGTATTGGTTTTGCCATAACCACCCTTCCGTGTTTTGGGTTCTGGGTTTTGTGTTTCGGATCTGTATTTTTTTTTTAAAAAGAATAAAAACAGCTAAAAATCACAGAATGTGTTGGTTTTTCTGCTCCTATGCTATTATTAACCTCAATAACCTTAATTTCCACTCATTTCCAGTCTATTCTGAACACCTCACACCTCACAATAGTGTTTTTATGTCCAAAAGGCTATGCTAAGCGACAAGAGTGGGCGGCACAAACACGTGGCCCATCTAGGAGTGGCACTGCAGTGGCAGACAGGATGGCAGTTTGAAAAACTAGGCCCCAAACAGTACATAATGCAAAGAAAAAAAAAAGAGGTGCAAGATGGAATTGTCCTTGGGCCCTCCCACCCACCCTTATGTTGTATAAACAGGACATGCACACTTTAACAAACCAATCATTTCAGCACCAGGGTCTGCCACACAACTGTGGCTGAAATGATTGGTTCGTTTGGGCCCCCACAAAACAAGCTGGCAATTAATCTGTCCCTGCACAAACTGGCTCTACGGAGGCAAGATGTCGTCCTCATCCTCCTCATCCACCGATTCATCACCCTCTTCAGTGTTGTGTACATCCTCATCCTCACAGAGTATTAACTCGTCCCCACTGGAATCCACCACCACAGGTCCCTCTGTACGTTCTGGAGGCTGGTCTCCCTGGAAGAGTTGATAATTCATTTTTATGAACATCATCTTCTCCACATTTTGTGGAAGCAACCTCCTACACCTTTCGCTGACATGGTTCCCGGCTGCACTAAACACTCTTTCGGAGTACACACTGGAGGGGGGGCAACTCATGTAAAATAGAGCCAGTTTGTACAGGGGCCTCCAAATTGCCTCTTTTTCCTGCCAGTACAGGTATGGACTGTCTGACATGCCTACTTGGATGCTGTCACCGATGTAATCCTCCACCATTCTGTCAATGGTGACAGTATCATATATAGTGACAGTAGACATGTCAGAAATTGTTGCCAGGTCCTTCAGTCCAGACCAGATGTCCAAACTTGGTCCTGCCTGCCCTGCATCACCGCCAGTGGGTTGCTTAGGATACCTAAGTTTTTTTCTGGCAGCCCCAGTTGCGGGAGAAAATGAAGAAGGAGCTGTTGACGTGTCACGTTCTGCTTCAGCTGACAGTGTTTTCACCAGCAGGTCTTTGCACCTCTGCGGGCTTGTGTCGGCCGGAAAGAGAGACACCACAGGCTTTAAACCTAGGATTGAGCATGGTGGCCAAAATGTAGTAGTCTGATTTCAACAGATTGACCACCCTGGAATCCTGGCAAAGCGAATGAAGGGCTTCATCCGCAAGTCCCACATGCCGAGCGGAATCGCTCCGTCTTAGCTCCTCCTTCACTTTCTCCAGCTGCTTCTGCAAAAGCCTGATGAGGGGAATGGCCTGACTCAAGCTGGCAGTGTCTGAACTGACTTCACGTGTGGCAAGTTCGAAGGGCTGGAGAACCTTGCACAACACGGAAATCATTCTCCACTGCGCTTGAGTCAGGTGCATACCCCCTCCTTTGCCTATGTCATAGGTGGATGTATAGGCTTGTATGGCCTTTTGCTGCTCCTCCATCCTCTGAAGCAAATAGAGGGTTGAGTTCCACCGCATCACAACCTCTTGCTTCAGGTGATGGCAGGGCAGGTTCAAGAGTGTTTGCTGGCGCTCCAGTCTTCGGTACGCAGTCGCTGAATGGCGAAAGGGGCCAGAAATTTTTCGGGCCACCCAAAGCGTCTCCTGCACGCCCCTGTCGCTTTTCAGAAAATTCTGCACCACCAAGTTTATTGTGTGAGCAAAACATGGGACGTGCTGGAATTTGCCCAGATGTAATGCCCGCACAATATTGGTGGCGTTGTCAGATATCACAAATCCCCAGGAGAGTCTAAGTGGGGTAAGCCACTGGGCGATGATTTCCCTCAGTTTCTCTAAGAGGTTGTCGGCGGTGTGCCTCTTACTGAAACCGGTGATACACAGCGTAGCCTGCCTTGGAACGAGCTGGCGTTTCTGAGATGCTGCGACTGGTGACGCTGCTGCTGTTGCTGCGTAAGGTGATACATCTACCCAGTGGGCTGTCACAGTCATATAGTCCTTAGTCTGCCCTGTTCTACTTGTCCACATGTCCGTGGTTAAGTGGACATTGGGTACAACGGCATTTTTCAGGACACTGAGGACACTTTTTCTGACGTTTCTGTACAGTCTCGGTATCGCCTGCCTAGTGAAGTGGAATCTAGACGGGATTTGGAACCGGGGACACACTACCTCCATCAATTGTCTAAATCCCACTGCACTAATGGCGGATACCGGACGCACGTCTAACACCAACATAGCAATCAAGGCCTCAGTTATACGTTTTGCTTCAGGATGACTGCTGTCGTACTTCATCCTCCTCGCTAAGGACTGTTGGAGGGTCAATTGTTTAGTAAAAGTAGTGGTGTTCCTACTTCCTCTCTGGGATGATGAATGACTCCCAGCAGCAGCAACAGCAGCAGCGGCAGCAGGAGGCGTAGCCATGCAGGATCCTCCGGAGGAATCCGGGATAGGAGAGTCAGTCATGCCAGTGACATGGCCTGCAGGACTACTTCTGATCCTGACTAAGGAGGAAATTGACGAGGAGGGAGTTGACGGTGTGGTTTGCAGGCGCTTGGATACAACAGGACAACGGGATTTAGGTGTCCCTGGACTGCTTAGGGTCTTAGCCAAAGTTTCTGAACTTGACAGTAACTTATTATGAACGCGCTGCAGGTGCCGTATAAGGGAGGATGTTCCTAGGTGGTTAACGTCCCTACCCCTACTTATTCCACCTTTACATAAGGTACATATGGCAAGACAGTTGTTGTCCGGATTTGGATAGAAATATTGCCAGCAAAGAGGTGGAATGTTTGGTCTTCTGCCCAGGCATGACCGTGATGGGCTTTTTCATCCCATGGACAAAAACTGTCTCCCCCGGAGCCTGATTTAAACAAACCACATCACCATCAGAATCCTCCTCGCCAACTTCCTCCTCAGCGCCAGCTACACCAGTATCCTCATCCTGTTGTACTTCAACAGTGACATCTTCAATTTGCATATCAGCAAGTGGACTGTGGGTGCTCCTTTCAGCACTTGCAGGGGGCGTGCAAATGGTGGAAAGAGCCACCTCTTCCCGTCCAGTGCTGGGAAGGTCAGGCATCGCAACCACCACCACACTTGGACTCTCCTTGGGGATTTGTGATATCTTCTTAGAAAGCACAGTTCTTCGCTGTGCTTTTGCCAGCTTAACTCTTTTGATTTTTTTAGTGGGAGGAGGGCTTCCATCGACATGTGAAGATGAACCACTAGTCATGAACATACTAGGGATCGACCTTAGCCGTTCCTTGCCACTCCGTGTCGTAAATGGCATATTGGCAAGTTTACGTTTCTCTTCAGCTGATTTAAAAGTTTTTTTCAAGGTCATTTTCCTGAACTTTGTCATTTGGGATTGTATGTGCCCTCTATTATGACATTGGGCATCGGCCTTGGCAGACGACGTTGATGGCATGTTATCGTCTATGTCATGACTAGTGGCAGCAGCTTCAGCACTAGGAGGAAGTGGTTCTTGATCTTTCTCTATTTTATTTTTATCGGAGAAAGTTTGGTCCTCCATTTATGTTATATCGATTTGATATATACTTGCGGCTAAACACAGAAAATATATTTTTTTATTTTTGCTGGAGAGTAGTGCACTTTGTGGGTTACACCAGCCTTTAAGAAATGAGCCAGCTGGCTTTTTACTTATGGGACACAGATGCACGCTTGGCGCTGCTCCTTTGTTGATGCACGTGCGGCTACTGCGCACACAATTCACAAACACAGAAAATATATATATTTTTGGTTTGGAGTGTACTTTGGGGGTTACAGCACGCATTAACGGTCAAGCCAGCTGGCCCTTTACTTATGACACAGGCGCACGCTTGGCACTACTTTGTTGATGCACGTGCGGCTACTGCGCACACAATTCACAAACTCAGAAAATAATTTTTTTTTGGTTTGGACTGGAGTGTACTTTGGGGGTTACAGCACCCTTTAATGGTCAAGCCAGCCGGCCCTTTACTTATGACACAGGCGCACGCTTGGCACTACTTTGTTGATGCATGTGCGGCTACTGCGCACACAATTCACAAACACAGAAAATATATATTTTTTTGGTTTGGACTGGAGTGTACTTTGGGGGTTACAGCACCCTTTAACGGTCAAGCCAGCCGGCCCTTTACTTATGACACAGGCGCACGCTTGGCACTACTTTGTTGATGCACGAGCGGCTACTGCGCACACAATTCACAAACACAGAAAATATATATTCTTTTGGTTTGGAGTGTACTTTGGGGGTTACAGCACCCTTTAACGGTCAAGCCAGCCTGCCCTTTACTTATGACACAGGCGCACGCTTGGCATTACTTTGTTGATGCACGTGCAGCTACTGCACACACAATTCACAAACACAGAAAATAATTTTTTTTTTGGTTTGGACTGGAGTGTACTTTGGGGGTTACAGCACCCTTTAACGGTCAAGCCAGCCGGCCCTTTACTTATGACACAGGCGCACGCTTGGCACTACTTTGTTGATGCACGTGCGGCTACTGCGCACACAATTCACAAACACAGAAAATAATTTTTTTTTTGGTTTGGACTGGAGTGTACTTTGGGGGTTACAGCACCCTTTAACGGTCAAGCCAGCCGGCCCTTTACTTATGACACAGGCGCACGCTTGGCACTACTTTGTTGATGCACGTGTGGCTACTGCGCACAGAATTCACAAACACAGAAAATATATATTTTTTTGGTTTGGACTGGAGTGTACTTTGGGGGTTACAGCACCCTTTAATGGTCAAGCCAGCCGGCCCTTTACTTATGACACAGGCGCACGCTTGGCACTACTTTGTTGATGCACGTGCAGCTACTGCGCACACAATTCACAAACACAGAAAATAAAATTTTTTTTGGTTTGGACTGGAGTGTACTTTGGGGGTTACAGCACCCTTTAACGGTCAAGCCAGCTGGCCCTTTACTTATGACACAGGCGCACGCTTGGCACTACTTTGTTGATGCACGTGCGGCTACTGCGCACGCAATTCACAAACACAGAAAATAATTTTTTTTTTGGTTTGGACTGGAGTGTACTTTGGGGGTTACAGCACCCTTTAACGGTCAAGCCAGCCGGCCCTTTACTTATGACACAGGCGCATGCTTGGCACTACTTTGTTGATGCACATGCGGCTACTGCGCACACAATTCACAAACACAGAAAATATTTTTTTTTTTGGTTTGGACTGGAGTGTACTTTGGGGGTTACAGCACCCTTTAACGGTCAAGCCAGCCGGCCCTTTACTTATGACACAGGCGCACGCTTGGCACTACTTTGTTGATGCACATGCGGCTACTGCGCACACAATTCACAAACACAGAAAATAATTTTTTTTTTGGTTTGGGCTGGAGTGTACTTTGGGGGTTACAGCACCCTTTAACGGTCAAGCCAGCCGGCCCTTTACTTATGACACAGGCGCACGCTTGGCACTACTTTGTTGATGCACGTGCGGCTACTGCACACACAATTCACAAACACAGAAAATAATTTTTTTTTTGGTTTGGACTGGAGTGTACTTTGGGGGTTACAGCACCCTTTAACGGTCAAGCCAGCCGGCCCTTTACTTATGACACAGGCGCACGCTTGGCACTACTTTGTTGATGCACGTGCGGATACTGCGCACACAATTCACAAACACAGAAAATATTTTTTTTTTTGGTTTGGACTGGAGTGTACTTTGGGGGTTACAGCACCCTTTAACGGTCAAGCCAGCCGGCCCTTATGACACAGGCGCTCGCTTGGCACTACTTTGTTGATGCACGTGTGGCTACTGCGCACACAATTCACAAACACAGAAAATAATTTTTTTTTTTGTTTGGACTGGAGTGTACTTTGGGGGTTACAGCACCCTTTAACGGTCAAGCCAGCCGGCCCTTTACTTATGACACAGGCGCACGCTTGGCACTACTTTGTTGATGCACATGCGGCTACTGCGCACACAATTCACAAACACAGAAAATATATATTTTTTAGGTTTGGAGTGTACTTTGGGGGTTACAGCACCCTTTAACGGTCGAGCCAGCCGGCCCTTTACTTATGACACAGGCGCACGCTTGGCACTACTTTGTTGATGCACGTGCAGCTACTGCGCACACAATTCACAAACACAGAAAATATTTTTTTTTTTGGTTTGGACTGGAGTGTACTTTGGGGGTTACAGCACCCTTTAACGGTCAAGCCAGCCCGCGCTTTACTTATGACACAGGCGCACGCTTGGCACTACTTTGTTGATGCATGTGCGGCTACTGCGCACACAATTCACAAACACAGAAAATAATTTTTGTTTTGGTTTGGACTGGAGTGTACTTTGGGGGTTACAGCACCCTTTAACGGTCAAGCCAGCCGGCCCTTTACTTATGACACAGGCGTACGCTTGGCACTACTTTGTTGATGCACGTGCGGCTACTGCGCACACAATTCACAAACACAGAAAATATATATTTTTTTGGTTTGGAGTGTACTTTGGGGGTTACAGCACCCTTTAACGGTCAAGCCAGCCGGCCCTTATGACACAGGCGCACGCTTGGCACTACTTTGTCGATGCACGTGTGGCTACTGCGCACACAATTCACAAACACACAAAAAATATTATTTTTTTAGCACTTGGGGGCAGCACCCCTGATGGACAGAGCACCCCCTGGACAACACTACAGCACCCCTTTAAGACTGGGACACTGCACAGGACTTTGGAGTGGACACAGCCCCTATGGAGAACTGACTGCACAACACAGTCCAGCCAGCCCCTATGGACTTTGAAGTAGTGGACACAGCCCCTATTAACAACAGCAGCAGCACAGCACAACACAGCCAGCCCCTATGGACTTTGAAGTAGTGGACAACAGCAGCACAGCGCAGCACAGCACAACACTACTCTGCACTATACAGCCCAGCCAGCCCTAACTCCCACCCTCCCTCTTCACTGTCCACAGCCGAGTGAGAAAATGGCACCGACGCGGGTACCTTATATAGGTTCCAAAACCCGCGAGACTCGGAAGGCGGGATGATGACGTTTTGCCTCGATTTCAGATCCGAGTCAGGCGGGAAAAGTCGAGCCTGACTCGGATCTGCCTCGGATCGGGGGGGCTCGGGGGGGTTCGGATTTCAGAAATCCGAACCCGCTCACCCCTAATATATATATATCTATAATTATATATCTATATATATCTATATGTGTGTGTGTAGTACCCCGCTATGTGAGTTATTATGTCTTACACAGTGCAGCGGGCTACAGCACATGTAGAAGCCATTACACAGGCAGACCACAGTTTCCAGCAGTCTCTGCAGCTACTGAAGAGGTCAGCAGCAGGTCATGTGACCAGTGTCAGGTGGTCAGACATGTGATAGCTGGAAGTGAACAGCAGTTACTCAAGAGACTCCATAGTTGCCAAGTCCGCTTATAACAAGAGGAATTGGGCTTGTTTTTTCCCCAGTTGCTTGTTTTTTTGGTAGGTTGCTTGTTGCTTGTTTTTGGGCCTATTTTTTTTTTAGGTAGCTTGTTTTTGGGCTTGACAGCCAGGTCCCACTACTAAAGTGAGCAAATGTTATATAGCTCATTCACCAATCCATTTATGTTTAGCCCTCTGTCTGTATGTATATCTCTCTGTATACCTGTATGTAGTTATATAGATTTGGATAACTAGAATGACTCGTTTAAACGATCAATAGAAGTTACATTTCCCCATATGTCAGTTATTTTGTTTTGACGTGTTTGTTTAAATTACTCTTTTGTCCTGTACTTTACCACGCACAGAGGGCCTGATTCAACAGTGCGCACTAGTTGCTTGGGAATCTGCGTAGGACCCATTTTGCATGTGCAGGCACCTGTATGCATTTTCCTGATTGACAGGCAGAGGAGTTTGCGGGGTGGAGACGGCCTGCATTCCTGGAAACGGGGGCATGTTGCCTCTGTTTTCTGCATTCCCGGAAACGGGGGTATGTAACCCCTGTTTTCCGGGAGTGGCAAGGCTAGGATCTGCATCCATGGACGCAGACTTCCTGGCCTTGCAGGATGACAGAACACGGCCAGCCTCAGCTACCACAGCCTGACTAAAGGTGCAACCATCACGATCGATGGTTGCAATGGTGATCCCAGACTGCAACCTTGGTCGCAGCCTGGGATCGCAGATGCACCAAGGAGATTTCAGGCACCTTATGCTGAATTTGCATTTTAGGAAGGACAGAATTACCAAGCTGCTTGTGTGCGGCTTTGCAATTCCATCCTATGCTGAATCAGGCCCCGAGTGCCCTGCGCTTTACTTTGCACAGTGCAGTCTATTCGTAGAGCAGGGAAAAGCCGTGTTTTGCAAATATTTATATGCATATTGATAAAATGAACAATAAATAATAACATTTGTGGTTTTCATTAAATTACCCCCACCCCCGTACCACCATATAACGTTGGGCTTATGTTTTGGGCTTTATCGGATTGGGTTGGGCTTGTTTTGGGCTTGTTTTTCACTCAAGAGTTGCTTGTTTCTCATTTCAGAGTTGGCAACAGTGAGAGACTCTGAGGTAATGGTCAGAGAGGAGGATGGATGCTCTGCAGCTCTCAGAAGGTGAAGAGCCCTGAGGCAGTCTGTAAGATGCCAGAAACAGACCCCAGAGGTGGGAAGAGAGCAGATTGGTCTGAGACTGATGTGAAAGGTACCCAGGAAGCTGGTTATAGTGCTGCAGCCCCTGTATTTGGCATATAGAGCATATGAATGGTCTACCTGACTGGCACATAGCAATATATGAAGCACACTGAAGAGATACAATATAAAAAATATGTAACGGCCACATGTGAGAATCACACCGGGCTCCAGAAGATAATACCTACCTGGAAACTGACATTAAATAAAGTGACTACAATAGAGATATATATGCATATATATAAAAAAAATCCAAGGTCCTAGAAAGGAACAGACGGCACTCCAAATCCAAATGTAAACAAAATGTATTCAAAACATTAAGGTGAGAAAGACATCATTCATCGACGTTTCAAAGTCCGCAGACTTTTTCTTCAGGATGTATCACTAAGACATCAGCAACAAACAAGTGTTATAGTGCAGGTGTCCTACCTTATATGCGCCCATATCGCGCCATATCCACACTCCCAGCTGCGCTGTCTCCGGATGAGGGGGCGGGGCCTCCGCAATCCCGGAACCGGAAGTGATGCGGGCGATGACAATACTGGTTGCTAGGCAACCTCTGTAGCCACAACTCACCAACCACGCAGGCAGCGCAGCACTGGAGGGATACAACATGTAAACATTAAAACAGTGCATCTGACCATGTGTCACAGTCACATGGAAAGTGATATTACAAAAGTAACTACGTGTATACTCATAAAACAAAAAAAAGAAAGAAAAAAAGAGAAAAACCCTGATGTAGACATTAACAATAATATCAAATATATAATCTCAAAGCTCATAATTAAATAACTACTTGTGTTTAATAATTAAAAATTTACTGCTTCTATACCATTTATGGCTATAAGCTTTCTGACATAAAATTACAACCGACTGAACTCATTATTGATTGTAACTGCAAAAAATTTTTTTGGCTAGCCTTAGCTAACCTGACGGTTTCATGTTAACACAATGTATATTATATAACTGATCTCAGCATCTCATAATTGTAACCTGCTCAACCTATTTGCTTAGAGAAATACATTAAACGATAACATCTCATTGAGCCCCCTGGGCGCCATCGTGTCTAATTGATGGATCCAACGAGCTTCGGCCTGGCTCAATTTTTTACCTCGGTCACCACCTCTGATGTCTTTAGGAATGTGGTCTATTATTTTATATTTAAGGGACGCCAAAGAATGTTGCGCGTTCTTAAAATGTCGTGCAACAGGTTGATCATTAACTCGTCCCTCGAGAGCTGCCCGGATGGCAGAGCGGTGTAGTGCCATCCTCTCCCTGAATGTACGAATTGTTTGGCCCACGTAGTAGAGCCCACAAGGGCACATTATAATGTATATCACATATTGTGTTTGACACGTTAAATTATATCTGATGTCAAACTTGCGACCCGTATGCGGATGCTTGAAATAAGTACCTGGTTCTAAGTATCTGCACGTAATGCAAGAAGCACATTTGTAGCACCCAGGTTTTTTAATTTGAGTGAGAAATGATTCCGTGTGCATTAAAGGGGGTATACTAATCCTAGATTTTACTAAGATATCCCTGAGGTTGCGTCCACGTTTATAACATGGCATAATTTCTTTGTTTTTAAAAAAAAGTAACTCACGGTCACCAGTCACTATTGGCCATAGTGCTCTGGTGGCCCGAGGAAGTACCTGACTTGCCATAGTGTATTCCGACGCAAACGGGATTTTATTCGTTTTAGGCCCTACTTGTTTGCTTTTTAAAAGATTTTCCCGAGGAATTTGAAGCACTTGTTCTTTGGTATCACTAAGAATGTTTGCAGGGTAACCACGTTCAGCAAATTGTGTGGATACCAAGTCTAAAGCAGAGGCCACTGCCGAGGTGTCAGAGGTAATTCTAACAGCCCTGTACATCTGAGATTTTGGAAGAGCTTTTTTAAGAGATTGTGGGTGACAACTGCTGTAGTGTAGCAGGGTATTACGGTCTGTTAGCTTGTGGAAAACCTCAGTGCAGATATGGCCCTCATTGATCTTGATCTTAACATCTAAATAATTAATTTCAGATGTACTATGTACAAATGACAACTTAACTGGATTATCTTGGGAGTTGATAACCTCAATGACCTTAATCTGGACCTGTCCATAAAAGGAACAGGTCGTCTATATATCTGGTATACAGCATTATGTGTCTGGAAATGTTGGAATCTTCAAAGAAAAATTTGCGCTCTTGGTCAAACATAAAAACATTAGCGTACGATGGGGCCACATTGGACCCCATCGCACAACCCATGAGCTGTAAAAAAAACTTGTTATTGTGCAAAAAAAAGTTTTTTGTTAACGTGAATTCCAGCAGTTCCAGAAACAAATCTGTATCCAAAGTAGTGAAGTTATTGGCCTGTAAGAAACTCCACATAGAATTTAATCCCATTTCGTGGGGAATGATGGTATATAAATGTTTAACGTCAAGTGTACACATAATGGTACCTGATGGTATATCCCCTAACCCTTGCAATTTTAACAAAAACTGGGTGGTATCCTTTAAGAAAGTTTGTTGACCCATAACTAACGGCTGCAACATAAAATCTAAGAACTGCGAAATAGGTTGCAACAAGGACCCGCGGGCCGATATAATCGGTCTACCCGGCGGGTCCTTGGCATCCTTATGCACCTTTGGAATAGTGTATATTACAGGTATTAGAGGAAAATCGGTGGTTAATGCATCAACTAGTTTTTTGTTGATTAAATTATTATGTAAGGCCATATGCAAGATATTATCTAAGGCTTTTTTATACTCAACAGAAGGATCATGAAATAAACATTTGTAAGTTTTTTCATCTGCAAGTTGGTGATCAATCTCAATAAGATATTTACTAGAATCCATATTAACAATCGCCCCGCCCTTATCTGCGGGGCGGATAACAATCTCTTTGCTCTTAGCAAGGTTCTGCAAAGCTTTTTTCTGTTCCCGAGATAAATTATGGTGCTGATGTTGCACTGTTTTATCAAACTTGGATACAGATTCATCTAGGAGTCGAGAGAACGTTTTCAGGGAGGAGTTAGAAGAGGGGGGATCAAAGTTTGAGTGAGAATGCATCCGAAAAAAATCATCAAAGGGATCAGGTGCCGCTGCAGGTTTGTGCTGGAAAAATTCTTTGATACGTAAGCTCCGGCTAAATGTATGGAGATCCACCTTCCATGGTAGGTCTCGATGGAAATTACTGGAGACAAAGGATAATCCCTTATCCAAAACAGATATTTCCATATCGCTCAAAGTCCGAGATGACAAATTAAAAATTAATTCCTTCTCCGATTGATTGATGGTTTTACCGATCCTTTTATTTTGTCCACCCCGCCTAGTGGGCTTGGCCCTGCATTGTCGTTTTTTGACATTGTTATGCGAGCTGCAGGAACCATGGGAGTAGAGCTGGACTCATCAGAGTCGTTAATCATGAAGTCACTGTCACTGTTGTATTTGTACAGCTCCTTCCTTTGTTGTTGTTTTGGTCGCCAGGAGTTACGTGGTCGTCCTTGTTCTTGATCACCCCTGATGTAGATCCTGACAGCCAACGATACACTCTTTGATCTTCATAATCAGTCTGGACTGTGCGTAATTTATTCTTTTTGAACTTCGCCAAGTCCACTCTGTGTTGCTCACACAGCATTTCCAATTTCTCCCAGACCGCATTGTGTTTTTTGTCATCCAACAAAGGTTTGTGTTGTATGTTTAAATCGGTAATTTTTGTTTTAGCAATATGTAATTCCTTGCCCGCTTCCTGGATGACCAGGAGCATCAAATCGAAGCTGCATTTATTTAAAATGCTTATCCAATGGCGGCAAAATTCCGCACTGTTACGGCCAATCGTAGGCATGTTACGGATACGAAATCCACGTGGAATAAGCTTTGCACGAAAATAATCAGACAAAGAGGTGCCATGTTGAAAATAATAAATTTCTCTCCTTTTCCATTTCAACAGCTGTTGGTATAAATCATCAAACGAACAGGTATCACTGTCGGTATGGGGAATCGCCTGGAATAAAATTGCCGAAGCTTGATCCTCAGTGAAGCTAAGGGTTTCACCAATATGTTGCTGTAAGCCTATAAATAAAGTGGAATCACTTGTAGTTCCCAGTGACTCCATATTGCAATAAAATATTCACCAAACGATCTTGACAGACCTCTTGAGTGTCACAACAGGATAAATCCCACAAAAAAGCAGTAAACCTGCACTCTTTGTTTGGTTAAACAACAAAAGCAGAAATCACAGTTCATTTAAAGTGCAAAAATCTCCGGTGCTCAGGAACATGTGTGGAAATAGCACTCACCACACCTCTATATATATCTTGTAGAGCCTGGCACTCTGGATAAATAATGCAGCGTTCTGGGTGCCTTCCTAGATGATCATACAATAAATCCAAGGTCCTAGAAAGGAACAGGCGGCACTCCAAATCCAAATGTAAACAAAATGTATTCAAAACATTAAGGTGAGAAAGACATCATTCATCGACGTTTCAAAGTCCGCAGACTTTTTCTTCAGGATGTATCACTAAGACATCAGCAACAAACAAGTGTTATAGTGCAGGTGTCCTACCTTATATGCGCCCTTATATGCATATATATATATATATATATATATATATATATAGTGACAAATGTGCAAAGTACAAAGGGTTGCCTTCTGCCACTGGCAATCACAGTGACATCGTATATAGTAGATGTAAACAATCCGGAGCATTATCTACAGCACTATACAACCTCCTGCAGGCTCTGGGACTAATGTATGTGCACCTTCCAGCTCATAATTTGGGTTTGAACCCTAGAGACATTTTTTTGTACTGAAATAGTTTATACTGCAGTATAAAAACATTATCAAAGTTATTTTGTACCACTGGCAAGTGATAGAAGTTGTGATGTATAGTATATTGGCATATTGAAAAATAGTGTCATGTATGTTATGTTATAAGGTGTTGGATAAATTGGTGGACATGCAATGTAATAAAATAGTAAAGATAATTTATTTGTGTTGAATTCTAAATTTATATGTAATACCTGTGACTGACTTAAATCTAGAGACTAAGGCCCTCATTCAGAGCCACTCGCTAGCGGCAGTACGCTCGTTCCGAGCGATGTTCGCACATCTGCGCATGCGTACGGTTTTTAGTACGCATGCGCGAACCAGTCAGTGCGGCCGAAAATCGTTGGTACGCAATATAGCGAGGGCCTGCTATTTTGAGTGACAGAATGAGGCGTATGTGGGTGGTAACAGGGGAAGGTGCTTGAAAACGGGAAGTGGAGATCCGAACGCAGGCGTGCTTAAAGGTCAAAACGGGCGTTTTAAGGGAGTGCATAATTAATACAGCAGCGTCATTGACCACGTCACTTGGTTTTTTTTAACTCAGAACTGCTCGCAAAATAGCGGTTGAAAACACCAACCACAAGAATAGCGAGCAGTTCATACGCTGTACGATGTACTCGATTAATCTAATAAATAGCGGACATGACGTATGGTGCGTGCGGCCAGGGGGCGTTTTTGTCAAATAAACGAGCGTATGTTTTGCTCGCTCGTTCAGACTTAGAGGTGGGAACAGACTGCAATTTGCGAACGGATCATTTGAATAGCCACCCCTTGTTTTTGAACGAACGACCACAAATAGCGAACGGCTCTGAATCAGGCCCTAAGATCTATGTAGTAGGGGAACTTGCCTCTCTGAAGAGAATTACCACTGTTATGAACATGTAAAGTTACTAGACCTATTGCGGGCTCTTGGGGATAACCACATATGTGTGTATATTGCCTGCTTATTGCAAATAAATTGGATTTACTATCATCAGACTCGAGCCGGGATGTACTAAAGTTGCAGTGTATTTACTGCCAGTCACTGTAACCTTACTTATCGCATATGTACTAATGTACAGCTCTTGCGATAAGTGCTGCCCATTGCAAAGCAGCTGACACCGGGTGATGGGGTCCTACGCCTCCTCCGAGCCCCGGGAACTTCCTGCTGGTGACCTATGTAGGAAGTCGCGGGCACCTCCTCCTCCCTGCACCCGGAAAAAGATTAGGAGGAGGCGGAGGACCCAGGAGGAGCACGGCCGGAGACCATGGAGAGTAAGGTCAGTGGGGGCCTTTGCAGGGCGACTGCGGGGCAGCAAGGTGGCGAAGTGACGGGTGCGGGATGCGGTAAGAATCCCATTGGCTTCTATAGGGTAACGCCAGGTTACCCTCTGCACCGATAAAAGGGTGGCCAGCGCTTAGTACATATGGAAATGCAGTTTTTTCTGTAATGAAAAATGTAAGTAGCTGTAATGTCAGATCCCAAGCTCCCATTTTTATAGTACACGTTGTCACTCTAGTGGCCACAGTTAGGGAGACCAATCCTGGGATCGGGATTAGTGAGCGCATAATGTATGTATTTATTTTTTTTATGCCGGGCAGCGCTGAGAACCTGCAGCACTTATACAGATGCTGTCCTCCCCCCTGCCCCCAGCTGTGCATGCGGCTGTGGGCAGTGTGATGTGATGACAGCTTTATAAGATTCCAGTGGGGCTGAGCCATGATATTTCATTGACCAACACAATCCCGGGAATCCCGGGATTGAGCGTTTTTCAAACCCGAATCCCGGGATTGGGTCCCTAGCCTCAGTGCAATTTTCATGCTCAATGCCTTGCAATTGCTTTGCGAATACACATGCCCACAGGAATCATTCTCAAAGTGAAAGTCATGTCATCAGTGTTTGAGGGTAATGGGTAGTGGTTAGGTGAAGGCAGGCATGTCTGACTGTTTAAATGCCCTTCTGTGGGTGTACACAAATTAGCCATTGTGATTACTTTTGCAGCATGAGACCTCTGCGTGCGAGAAGAGCTGCAGTATAGGAGACAGGTCAGTCCTGCCACAATGGCCACATGGGAGTCCGATGTTACTGATGTTTATGCAGGTATTGGATGTCAGACGCAGATGAGAAGGCAGCAGTTGGCATCCCTATGCCCAGGAAAGCTTTTCAACTTAGCATATTTTCGCAGCATTAGCGTCCTCTGCTGAATCAGGCCCATTGTTTCTTTGTGTCCTCATGCAGGGGCGGATTGAGACTTTAAAGTGGAACTGGCAACATTTCTGAGTGTGACCCTATGTAAGCATGGCAAAAAGCAAACATTGTTGAGGTTACCAGACCATAAGCCCTAGTGAGGAGCTCTGTCTCGCAAGAGGACAGCCTATTCTCATGATGTCAGTAGCTTGGAGCTCCACAGCACCAGGAGTCGCATGCTTTTCACTTGTCCAATGCTATTGCAAACAAGTGATATTAGCACCGACCCTGGTTGTGAACCTGATACCTTTAACTTGGCAATCTACCAATCGTTCTGATTCCAACAGCTGCAATGGCAACATTGGTCGGCTCTTTGCAAACTATAAGTCTGTTGATTGAACCTTTATTTTACATTAATGCAAATGTGTCTATTGTGATATAATCACTTTCTTATGCATTAGCATTATTGTCCTTTTTATGTGTCATTCATTTTTAGTTTTATCTCGTCCCACTCACCCTATCACCCCATTATTTCATGTTTTTATAGGTTAAGTAGTTATGTACAAAGCATGATTTTTAATGCAGATTATAAAAGTTATGTTTTTTTTTTTTAAATCTGCTTATTTTGGATTTTCAAAAATCAAGTGACAGAAAAAATAGAAAATGTTACAGGCAGATATCAATAACAGTAAATCACATTGTGCAATAGTTATACAAAGGTAACATGGAAAAAGAAAACTAGTGTATACAGTAGATTCAGCCGCTAAACATACATTAGGAAAGTAGAAATATTGGGCCTGATTCAGAGCCGGACGCAATTAGCGCTCGCTCGTCCAGAAAATAGGGGTGGCTATTCAAATGAACCGTTCGCTGTTTGCGGTCTGTTCACGCCTCTAGGTCTGAACGAGCGAACAAAACTTGCGGTCGTTTTTTGGGAAACTACGCCCCCTGGCCGCTCGCATCCTACGTCATGTCCGCTATTTATTAGATTAATCGAGTACATCGACCAGGGTATGCACTGCTCGCTATTCTTGTGGTTGGTTTTTGCTACCACAGTTTTGCGAGCAGTTCTGGCTATAAAATAACCCAGTGACGTGGTCAATGATGCTACTGTTTTAACTATGCACACCCATAAAACGCCCGTTTTGACCTTTAAGCACGCCTGCGATCGGATCTCCACTCCCCGTTTTCAAGCACCTTCCCCTGTTACCACCCACATACGCCTCATTCTGTCACTCAAATTGTCAGGCATTCGCTATTTTGCGAGCACATGAATTTTGACCGCACTGACTGGTTCGCGCATGCGTATAATGATCCGTACGCATGCGCAGTTGGGCAAACATCGCTCGGAGCGAACGAGAGGCCGCTTACGAGTGGCTCTGAATCAGGCCCATAGTCCCAGTTTGAATAATAATTGTATAACACTACAAAAATAGCCCATGAACAATAGTATAATATCCAAAGAAAAGTAAAACAATACATATGGATATCTGGATCAAAACACAAAGATAACAGCAAAAAATACAAATATTAGGAAAAAGGAGGGGAGGAAGAGGAAGAAAGAAAGAAAGAAAGAAAGAAAGAAAGAAAGAAAGAAAGAAAGAAAGAAAGGCAGCGTTGCAGTAGAAGCAATGAAGAGAGAATATGTGGTCAATATCAGGGTGATGTACAGAGCATGTCCCCTGAGTATACATACTATATATAGGAACATCCAGGTTTACAATTGATCAAAAGGAAATACAAAACATAAGAATTTCCATATCAAGTAAATACCATGAGGTAGTCTCAAACACCTTCAAAATCTGAGCTTGTGTAGGGGAGTCGAGTGATTCAATATGTGCACCCCATATTTTATAAAAGGATATTACCCCTGCTTCCAGCGCAGGGAAAACTGCTTGTCTATCATAATACGGGGTCTGGAGCATAATGGATTTAACCGTTCCCTAAAAGGGAGGGGAAGGGGAGGTCCAAGCACATAAAATGTATTTTCTAGCTACGGTGACAATGACAGTCAGTAACGGGACTATGCGAGATTTATCAGGGTCCAAATCCCAGTTTGTGAAATTAGCACATAATAAGGCCAGTGGATCACTATAAAGTTTTAGATGAAATAAAATAAAGATCATTACCTTACCCCAGAACTTTGCAATCTTAGGGCATGTCCAGAAATTATGAAAAAACATCTCCCCTTGTACCATAAAGCTCCTGCGAGCCTGTGAGTTATATGCTTTATTAATAGTTTTGATGTGAACCTCTTGTAGCCAGGAACAGCGCAAATATGTAAGAGTAGTATCATAAGTATGCAATAAGCAGTCCATGGAAGTGACAGTAGTCAGGTCTCAGCTCCATGATAAACATGTATGTTTCCATACCTTGTCATGAGAACTCCGCACCAGATCTGTGGTAAGATACTTAGTCTTATAGGGGTGTAGCACGAGAAAGGATAGGAGACTGTGCAGAGGATCAGGCGAATTGGAGGAATGAACTGGCAATTTAAGAGATCAAGCATAATGAGTGGCTTGAAGGTACATATAGAATTGTCTGTGTGGAATATGGGCATCAGTATGGAGGGTAGAGTAAGGGAGAATAACTCCACCTGGGTCAAAAATGTCCTTAATTAAGGCAATACCCTTCTGTTTCCACTGGCAAAAGCTAGAGTTATCTAGTCCTGGTGGGAACATAGGATTACCAGTAAAAGAGATATACTTCGAGGTGGTATAGGGTCTAGATAGTTTGGTGCAAATAGCTCCCCAGGCCAAATAGGTATCATGAAATAAGACATTATGAAATATGTGAGTTGGGATAGAAAACATAGCTACCTCAGTAGGCGCATGGGTATAGGTTTCTCTGTTCAACAACCAATCACCAATATATCTAAAATGCACTACCCTAGTAAATGTGAGAATATTGGGGAGCCCCAGCCCTCCATGAGACCTAGGAAGTAGTAACTTGTTCACTGCCAACCGGGGTCTGCCATCTCTCCACAGAAATTTGGTAAAGAGCTTGGTGCAGGTCTTTATGTCTGCTAGTGATATGCTAATCGGGAGCATTTGTATGGACTAAGATAATTTGGGAAAAGCTACACTATTAAGTAATGTGATTCTACCAAGTAGGGACAGGGGAAGCATCTTCCAGGCATCCAGCAAATTAGTCAGTTGGGCAATAATACGAGTATAATTAAGACGATATAGGGAGGAGGTAACCACAGGAATATTAATACCTAAGTATTTGAAATGGGTGGCTGTAACACGAAAATGTTGATAGGCAGGATCCCTCAAATCCGCTGCTGTGATATTCGCAAGAGGCATCAATTCTGATTTGTGTAAATTGATTTTATACTCTGCAAATGATCCAAACTGGGCTAACAGAGAAATAATACTTGGTATAGACGAAGCGGGGTTGGAAACAAACAGGAGCATGTCGTCTGCAAATAGTGACAATTTAAGCTTGGCTGAACCAATACCTATACCTGTAAAGCTATGTGACTGATGTAGCGCTACAGCCAGGGGTTCCATTGCTATCGCAAATAAAAGGTGAGACATAGGACAACCCTGACGAGTGCCTCTGTGTACATAGAAGGGAGCAGATAGGAAGCCATTGCTGGATACCTGGGTGGAAGGGGCAGTGTATAAAGCTTTCAATAAAGAAATAAATTTAGTAGGAAAACCACATTTCATCAAAGTATAGTACAGGTGATCCCAGGTGACTAAATCAAATGCTTTCTCCGCATCCATGGAAATAATAACCTGTGGGCAAGACGAGACCACAGAAACCACTTTGCGAATATTTACAGTGGCGACCCCAGATAAATCCAGTCTGATTATAAGAGTTATGTTTTAAATGTAGAATAGTAGTGTGTTCCTATTACTAGTGTTCTCTCTTGAAAGTTATACAAGGTAAATGTATCTAGAAGATTGCACCTACTATTATTACATATTACACTGTTAACAAGAACTATTTTAGTAGTTGTATTCATTGCTGTTAATCAAACAATCCAGTGCAGTAGTCCATCTCTGATCTGTAGGTTGTGTTGCATGGGGCCTATTCATTATCACTAAAATAGCCTGTTACACATGCAGGAACGCCAGTATGTAAGGTCCGATAGGACCACCTGATATTTAGTAAACTCCAAACACTTAAAGTTTTCAGAGTATGCCTGCGAGATCAAACACCATCATCAGATGGAGCTGGTTCTTGGAACACCGCTTTTTCGTATGGGATGAAGTTCCGTAGACACGAAGAGGGATCTGAGCAGAACCCTCCACTGCATCCTCACTGCCTCCCTAGTGCCTTTACGCATGCGTGACCTCAGGTCACACACACACAGAAGCTGGCGACAGGGGGCAGGTAAGTAACACTACTACTACTGTAGCCAGTGTTACTATTTGCAGGGACAGCTGCTTTTCGGAGCAGCTGTCACTGCACCTGAGCAATGATGAATTGCTCAGGTGATAAGTATCCTCTGCAGCTAGGTGGATACTTAAATATCCCATATGGCCCCTGATGATGAATAGACCCCTATATTTGTTGTTCTCCCTGCCCCCTTGTTTGTCGTCAACATTCTTTTCTGTCTATTTGCTTGTTATCAATTAAATGATGACTAATCTAAATGTCAACTATTTTGTGTCGTATTTTTATTTATGTTATATTATATTCCTTTTTTGTTATTTGGGGTCCGACTGAAATCTCATTGCCGGCATCTGTCATTTTTGAGTTAAACAGTTTGGATAGGTTTCACTTACTATATTTCTATTGCTGACCATTCCTACTGGCACAGCATGAACAGACCAGCAATTTATTTGTCAAATACACACCAACATGGTGCCCTCAGTTGTAAGAGTGTATTTCTTGCCCACCAGCCCATGGAACCTTATGTTCTTTCAGGTGGAGTTTGAAGCTGCTGTAGCAAATCTTTGATGGATACCTTGGTGGGATCCTCCTTATGGCTTACTTTGAAGGAAGACTGTTTGGTATCTGGCAGAAAAGTGAGGCAGTATTCTTGGCTCAATACAAGACAGATGGGAGATGTATTAGAGTGGTAGCTCTTTTCTGTTGGTCACAGAAACACAACATACTATACTGTATGCAGGTGCTATTAAAACTGCTGTTAAAAGACTGTCATACATCCAATCACCATTTAATGGTAGTGTGCATACTTCACATGGGCTTCAAAGCCCTTTATATTACATACAATTTTACACAACATGCTGATAGGGGAAGGAATAGGGGGTTGGAAGATTGATCTCTTTATTTATCATGAAAATCAATCTGTGCCATGCATTTCAGTCTAACATTGTCTTCAGTGTTGGTGGAGATGTAAATTAGCAGATTTCTAAAGCCTGGTACACACTATATGATTTCTCTGACGATATGCCAGATTCCGACAGATTGTAAAGACATATTGTCCAATCGTGTTGTTTGTACCCACTATGTTGGCTGTTGAGTGCTCCTATGAGGTCATCAGCCACATCGTCAGGTCGTCTCTACATGCAGCACAACCTGACAATGAAACTGACGACCCCATGCAGAAGGATGCGACATATCGGGCAGTCAGGCACTGGATCATCTAGTGTGTATTGGCTGGCCGATATGTTGGTCCGTCGGCGGTGGGGGGGGGAGCGGCAGTTGTGTCGCTGGGTACACATATCATATAGTGTGTTCCCAGCTTTAGTGCTGCCATAACCAGAATGGAACATCCTCTATTTGACCTGGTGTCATGAACAGTGGCGTATCTAGAAGGGGTCGAGCAGGCCACGTGCCACACTAGTACTACCCAACAGCGGTGTGAGAGTTTTGGCAGCCAATGAGAGTCAGACAGACTCTCATTGGCTGCTGCACCCACGGCCAGAGCTGGATTGGAGCTCACTCATGAGCTCCACCTTTTGGCTCCCACAGTGGGTGATGGGAGAGATGTCATGAGTGCAGAGTGGGCCGGGAGGATGAAGGAGTGGACAGCGGCGGACACAGGAGTGAGTATTTAGGTAAGTGTTGTGTTTTTTTTTCTTCGTCCTATATATGTAAGGTGCACTGGCACTGCATAA
Organism: Taudactylus pleione; assembly: GCA_031769625.1. Lineage (NCBI taxonomy): Eukaryota > Metazoa > Chordata > Amphibia > Anura > Myobatrachidae > Taudactylus > Taudactylus pleione. The sequence continues at coordinate 5,833,912 of JAUIMM010000148.1, read as the reverse complement.
TTGGGGCCACTACTGGGGGCACTGCATAGGGGGGACTACTACCGGTGGCACTGCATAGGGGGTCTACTCCTGGGGGCACTATATAAGGGGCAAAGCATAGGGGGGACCACTACTGGGGGTACTGCATAGGGAGGACTACTACTGGGGACACTATGTAAGGGGCACTACTGGGGGCACTGCATAGGGGGGACCACTACTGGGGGCACTGCATAGGGGGGACTACTATAGGGGGCACTATATAAGGGGCACTAGGGGGGCACTGCATAGGGGGGCCACTACTGGTGGCACTATATAAGGGGTGCTACTGGGGGCACTGCATAGGGAGACCACTACAAGCAGCACTGTATAAGGGGCACTACTGGGGGCACTGTATAAGTTGCATTACTGGGGGCACTGTAAAAGGGGCATTACTGGGGGCACTGTATAAGGGGCACTGTATAAGTGTCACTACTGGGGGCACTGCATAAGCAGCACTACTGGGTGCACTGTATAAGGGTGCATTACTGGGGGCACTGTATAAGGGGCACTACTACAGGGGGCACTGCATAAGGGGCAAAGCCATAACTAGACTTTTTGGTGCCCTGTGCCAGAGAGCATTGGCGCTCCCCTCTCCCATTTTTTAAATAGGGACATAAGATAGTGCACCTGAAAAAGGGCTATGGCCTCATGGGGAAGGGGCTGGAAAGAGATAGGGGAGGCCATGAGATGCTGGGGATAAAAGAAGAGGAAGCTACAAGTGAGAATGATAATAAACAGAAAAATTGACAGGCCCCAACAGCGCCCCCTGCCCTGCGGTGCCCTGTGTCATGGCACTGGCTGCCCTACCCTAGTTACGGCCCTGATAAGGGGCAATGCTACTGGGGACCAGAACAGTGACTAGACTTTTTGGTGCCCTATGCCAGAAATAGCATTGGCACCCCCCCATTTTTCAAATAGGGACATAACGCACCCAAAAAAGGGAAATGGCCTCATGGGGAAGGGCCAGGGAAGAGATAGGGGAGGCCAAGATATGCTGGGGATGAAATAAGAGGAAACTACAAGTGAGACCCTTGTCCTGCGGTGCCCTGTTCCAGGGCACAGGCCGCACTAACTACCCTAGTTATGACCCTGCTGGGGACGTTGCATAAAGGGCAATACTATAGGGGCATTGCAAGAAGGGCACTACTACTGGGGGCATATGGAATGGAAAGGAATGTTCCCAGAGTGACGATAAATGGTGGTGTCATGTTGACACGCTCCCATTTTCCAGTGGTCACGCCCCATGTGACATGTGACTACGCCCACTTTTTCGGAGCGAACACATACTTGGGGGGGGGGGGTCGGGGGCTCTGTTTTTTAACTTGGTCTGGGCTCCAAATTCCCTAGTTACTCCTCTGGTCATGAAGTCTGGCTTGGGAGATTTTGTCCTTAAATCACCAACCCAAACTTACTTCCAAGATTGTATTTCCCATGCTATGTCAAAACTGAACTTGGCTTCAGGGTATTTTAAACCAGATTCAAGGGCTGTAGTAATCCTGCTGTTGTTTCTGCAAAACTTTCCATAGAGGCACATATGCAACACTTTATTAATAGACTCTCTAGTGCTGCTGCTCTGCAGTACCCGGCTAGAGCTAGAGCTGGAATGCAGTGGGTAGTTGATGCTGGGATTTCCCCTGCAGAATCAGGATTGTTCTGTATCAGAGCCCTGAGCAACCTCCAACCTTGTGTGTTACTGCGTATGCACAGCATGTGCGCGCGTTTTCAGTTTCATCCTCAATGTTAGAAGGTTGTGCTCTGAGAGGTTCCAGTATACTCACAGAGAGACAGCATTACAGAGGCCAGTGACCCCTGCTGCATTAACCCTGTGTCATCTTGTAAACCTGTTCTGCCTGGTCAATAAATGTTAAGGTGCGTACACATGGGACGACTGCATGATGATCAGATAACGATCATTATCTGATTGTTCTGCATGTGTTGGATGATTGTTATTGAACGTCCAACACATGAATTAACCTATATTGACCCACGATTAACGATCGCGGGTCCCTATAGTAAACAGGCTAACATGGTCGATATCGACCATGTATGGCAGTTTGCCCGGGCACGGACGATAGTCAATAACGACCATTCGTGCCCACACATTGACCATCGTTTGGTCGTTTGCAGGGGCCAGAAACTGCACGATTTGAACGATAACAATAGTATCATTATCGTTGAAATCATCCACTTTATCTGATCGTGTATATGCAGATTAAGACCTGGTTAAGTAATCTACACTGTGGACTAACATCCATCACACACTTATGCCACCTATACAATATATAGGGTCTGCTAATATGTACTGCCTAAATCATGGCAGTTGGGAAGTATTTTGAGCACATGAAAGGAAGTTGTAACTTGTAAGCAATGTCAACACTGCCTTACTTGTTACTTTCTGTGTTCCCTGTCATGAACAGCACTTAACCTTTGACTGCACATCCACCTAGCAGATGTCCCTTACTGTCTAATTTTACCATAGCTTACATCAGAGATATTCAACATGAGGCCCTCCAGCTGCTGTGGAATTACATATCCCAGTATGCCCCTCAGAGCTTTAGGCATGTCCTAACATTAACACTGTGGCAGGGCATGCTGTGATGTGTAGTTCCACAGCAGCCGGAGGGCTGCATGTTGCATACCCCTGGTCTATATTATTCTGTTGCAGAGAGCATTCTGCCTGGGCAGACATACATTGAGAGTATTGATAGGTCTTGCCCACACACTCTTGACCAGCAACTCTATCTTATTTATAAAATTCATTGGTCTGTTTGTTTGCCTGTCCGGTTGTGCATTTGGATACCCTTGCACCGATTGGGATGAAACCAATACTAGGTGGTCCATTTGGATCCTGGCCAGGTTTTAGGAGGGTTAGGGTCCTGGTTGGACCTCCCATTGATGTATGCTGGGTAGAACTTTGACCCAGGTAGCCTGGTCTGGACTTTCCACTTGATGGATTTGGATGAAAATTTCACAGAGTGGTAACATCAGATCCAAGAAGACAAACTAGGGGGTTGAAGTCCCAGTCGGACCTCCCATTGGTGTACGCTGGGCAGAACCATGACCCGGGGACACAGGGCAGTACTTTGACCCAAGGAGCCTGTTCTGGGCTTTCCACTGGATGGATTTGGCTTAAAACTTCACAGAGGGATGGCAATTGTTCTGGGGTGCCTACTGGAGTGGTTAAGGTGGTCACAGCGGAGTGCACGGCCAGAACTTTTACCCAGGAAATCTGTTCTGGTTCTTCCACTGAATGGATTTGGATGACATCACATAATAAAACTTAATAACTTGCAGATTTAAACCCGGACAACGCTGGGTACTTCAGCTAGTTTCACATAAACCTGACAGAATTACTGGTATACATTCAGAATGTTGACACCAACATGTTGTTATTATAAAATGGTAGTAGGTTGAACTTTAAAGTTTCACTTGTACATGTTCAGGTGTATCTGCAAACCTATAAAGTCAGGAGCAGCTTTATTTTCCAGTAGCAGTTCACGGACACGGAAGTCAGTACACACCTCAAAATGCGTTCTGCAGTAGGAATCTAAATGACCCTTAGCATATGTTCCCATAATGGCTGAATAGAAGATTACTCTAATTTATTTTGCTGTGTTTTTTGACAAATGGAGGTTGAAGTCCAATCCAATATTTTGCATGTGGTCTTAATCATGCTCTGCTTCTGCAGTGTTAATGTGCTAATCCCCCTTACCACATTCTAACCCACAGAAATGAGATGATGAGCACGGACATTGCATACCTCTGTGAAAAAAAGGTATATATTTACTAGTAGCGACGAGCGGTTTGGTTATGCCGAAAACCGAACACACCCAAACTTTGGTGTTCCAGGTCAAACCGGGTCCCAGCTCGGATCACTTGTGGGGTTCCGAGTAGAACAAAATTCTGGCTCAGGTCTTCCTGTAAAGGGGCCTATCCATTAGGTGACCTGAAAAACTGAACATCTAGCGTTCAGTCCTTCAGGTCGCTGGGTACAGTGCCCGCACTGAACGGCGTTCACTTAACTGAGGGGACCGACCTCCTATCTGTGAACATTTGGAACCTGATGATCGTCATCAGGTTGACAAGCATGTTCCACAGATAGTCGGGGTCTGCAAGGACCCAGCGTGCACATGAATTGCTGGTCCTTGCCGGCTATCCATTAGACGACTTTCTGAATGTTCCGACCAAAACCTCCTGGTTTTGGTTGGATCGTTCAAAAAGACGTCTAATGGATAGGCCCCTTAAGTTTGGAACTCGGATTTAAAAAATTGATTTTGGGTTTTGGATTGCCTGTAAACCGGTCCAAACTATGTGGTTTTAGCTGTTTTTATCAATTTTAAGGAAAACCAAAACAGAACCTAAACGCTTGAGAGTGGTTTTGCCAAAGTCAAAACCATAACATTTCAGGGTGGTTTTCCCAAAACCAAAACACGGGGGTCTGCACACATCTCTAATTAATATAATATTTGAATAAGAAACTATTTATTTGATGTATTGTAGAAAGTTGACTCTAATTCCAAGTCTTTTGCTGATGTTTGATGTGATAGAAGTAAAGCACAAAACCTACGGAGGCTGGAAAGAATTTATAGAAACATGCCCAGACAAAGACAAGCAGAGCTAATACAGTATGGAGAGGCCATGGCAAAATATTATGGCCCGTATTCAATTTGGGAGCAAAAAGTCCGTGCTGGACTTTTCACTCCACATCGGAGCTTTTCCTGGGATAAAGTATCGGGCGCGTGGCCGCTTTATTCCCGTATTCATTTTAAAATCAGGGACCCTGCGAATTGGGATCTATGAAAAAAAATGGGAATTTTCAGGAAATAATTGTAGGACCCCCCCTAAAGATGTCCAGACATGGGCGATCACTATGGGTACCCCCGTTTTTGCTTGCAAAAGAAAGTCAGGTTTTTAAATAGCCGCGGCAGGTGTTTTTTCCCGACACTGAAGAAGTGATGCAGAAGAGCACTTAGGTTATTTTTTTCATTTTTTTAAGAGGTCCCATCAAATTTGGGGTACATGAAAATGGGTACTAGCGTATTTTTAAGTCCCTACAGTAATTTTTTTTTAATTCTGCAAAAATGCACCTGCCGCTAATAACCCATTCTAGAAAACACCTGCCACATACTTGCAGAATAGCCCTGAACCTATTTTCCCTATATTTAAACACTGTTTTCCCTTTTTATTTTTTCACCCCAAATTTTTACTTTATTATTTTGGGGTGTCCCTATTTTTTTTAAAACTTTTTTTGACACAGTTTATTTTTAAATGTCATTCCCAGGGGTGCAGGCTATTTTTTTTAAGCCTGCACCCCTAAACCCCAATTCAGAACATTTTTTTGCCATGTAAAACATGGTGAAAAGTTATCCCCTGCGAAAAGTCTTTGAAATTGAATATGGGGATAATTGAAATAGGCGAAAATGATGTAATTGGTGATAAATTATCCCCGATTCTGACTTTTTGCAGCCTAATTGAATACCCCCAAGTATTAAAACATAAATCTCCGACACCACAATGAGTGAAAGCTCAAACCTCAAATAATTGTCTAAAATAATATATATGTGATATGATGGCTATGAATAACAGTTCCTTACTCGTCACAAAGGAGAGCTAAATAGTTACATTGGATCTGTTAGATAAATGATCACTGGCTTAAACCCCACATACCGTAGAGCAAACATGTTTTATTCACCATACAGTAGATGTAAGCTGGAGAATGCAACAAGCAAAGACCAAGGGGTGCAGGAGATAAAAATAATAATAAATAACAATAATAAAAATAATAATAACAAACCATCAAAACATTGTGATGGATATATGATTTTAAAATAACAATCCATTCCCACTAGTACATCTACTTACTCGAATGCGGGTGCAGGAAACAATACAACAACTGTCAGAGACAAAGATTTAACCAAAGAACATACCATGTTAGTCTTCCTGTGAGAAATAGATTTGACCCCCTGGAGAGAGAGTTTTTTTTGGAGAAAGAACCAACCAGATGGAGGAGAACGTAGTTAAGAAAGTTTTTAAACATACCCACATAGGAAAGAGGGGAAAGGGTTTAAGCAAAAATAAAAGAGGCTTGGAGAAACTGAAGACGGATAAAGATTCCAGCACAAAAATATTTAATTTGAATTCTCATGTTTTAACTGAAAGTGAAGAGGCGGTTCTAAGTAAAGGCCTCAAGTACGCACCAGTAAATAAATTAAACAAATTTGAAACGTACTTAGATATTCAGAAATTTATTAGAAAGGTGAGCTTAAAGAAATATTTTGTTGGAAAAGAAACAGTACAGTATGAGAATAATGGAGTTTTTAAACCTAAATCCACTTTTAACCCTGTTTTTAATAGAGGTTGTTTTATTAATAGTTTTAATAAAATAGTATGCTCAGAAATAGAGAGGATTCCAACACAGAAATCCATCAAATACAACCTGAGTAAAGAGGAATTTTAAGCCATGCTAAAACTGGAAAAAAATAAAGATATTATTATAAAACCAGCTGATAAGGGAGGAGGAGTGGTTATTATGGATACAGAGAAATACAAAAAGGAAATACAAAGACAATTGAATGACAAAGTTACCTATATGCTTTTAAGAGGGAATCCAAGTGAAAAAACTGAAAAAAAGTTAATTCAAATGCTGGAAAAATACGAAAAGGTTGGTACTATATCGGGAAAAGTAAGAGAATATTTAACGAATAAAGAACCCGTACTTCCAGTAATTTATGTCCTTACAAAAATACATAAGGATATCAACAACCCTCCTGGACGTCCAATCATTGCAGGCACAGACTCTATTACATCAAATTTATCACATTATGTGGATTTTTTTCTTCAGCCTATGGTTAATAAACTTAAATCATATTTAAAAGATACCATCGACGTGATAAGGAAAATAAAAAGCATTAAAGACCTCTCACATTGTTTTTTAGTGACGGCAGATGTATGTTCATTATATACTATCATTGATCATAATCTGGGTGTACAAGCCGTCACACATACATTAGAAAAAGATAGTGATTTTAACCCTAATTTTTTGAATTTTATGAGAGAAGCGATTTTATTTATTTTAAGCAATAACTTCTTTTGGTTTAAAGGGCAGTACTTTTTGCAAAAAAAAGGGACAGCCATGGGCACGCATTTTGCACCAGCCTATGCCAATATATTTATGGGCTGGTGGGAGGAGCAAGTAATTTGGGAAAACAACCCTTTTTTAAAACATATTTTATTATGGATCCGTTTAATTGATGACATTTTTTTTTATATGGACAGGAAGTGAAAAAGAGTTGGAAGTTTTTTGTGAAGCATTGAATACTAATGTTTTTAATATTAATTTATCATATAATATTAGTGCGAAAGAAGTTGACTTTTTAGATTTGGTCATTTATAGGGAAGGAAGTTGTTTATGTACGAGAAACTATTCCAAACCCACGGATAGTAATGCTTATATCAACACTAGGAGTCATCATCATCCAAAATGGTTAAAAAACATACCAAAAAGTCAAATACAGAGGGTACGTCGGAATTGTACCAATAATGGGATTTTTAAAGAACAATCTGAGCAATTAAAACACAAATTTGTTATGAAAGGATACGACAAAAATACTATCAATGGAATAATAGAAGATATGCAAGAGATACCCCAAGGAAGTTTATTGGAATATAAAGAAAAAAAGCCTACAGAAATGGATGACCAAACTTTTCTACCATTTATAACTACTTTTAACTCTCAATTTCGTAATATTGAACACATTTTCAAAAAACATTTCTACATTTTGGGACAGGATCCGGCCCTTAAAGAGATTATACCTAAGGCCCCAAGGTTTATATATAGAAAAGCTCCTAACCGTAAAAATCACCTTGTGAAAAGTTCTATAGAAGAGAAAAAAACAGGACATATTAAAACCATAGGGTTTCACAGATGTGGTTCTTGTAAAGTCTGTACTTCACACAGACACCAACCTACGAAAATTGAAAGTATAGTCTGTAATAGTACGAAATATGAATTCAAGATTAAGGACTTTATGACTTGTAATAGCACCAACTGCATTTATTTGATTGAATGCATTTGTGGCCTACAATACATAGGCAAAACAAAGAGGAAACTCAGAGACAGGTGGTCTGAACATTTGTGTAATATTAGGAAGGGTTTTGATAAGCATTCTGTATCACATCATTTTAAAGAGATACATAATTGTTCCCTATCTAATATTAAATTTATGGTTGGTATAAAAAAAGTAAACGGTAATTGGAGAACTAAAGGAACTGAAAGAGCATTAGCCCAAGCTGAAATGTAGTGTATATATGATTTTAAAAAATTGGAACCTAAAGGGTTAAATAATGATTTTGAAATCAAGTGGTTTCTATGAGCTTTATGATTGGGTTTTATTGTGGATTTTTAAATAGTTTCTCCAAGCTTGTTTTTATGCTTTTTATGTTATTTCTCCTCATATATGTAATGGATGTGGTATTACTAAGTGTATATTTGCTGCTATAATGTTTTTTATTAAGTTTTTTATTAAGTTTTTATTGGTATGTAATTGTTGCTTTAAATATGCAAATTAGCACTTTAGTCATACACAGAAAGTTCTTCCGGATTTAAGGATGTGTTTGATAATATGTCTGCAGAAACCGGATAATGACATAATGATGCCATTTCCGGCTTGAACTGCAACCTATGAGATTGTCTCTCTAATCACTATAGGTATTTAAAAGCTGGTAATTGTTGAAAAGAGTCACACTTTGATAAAGGCATCCAGCCGAAACACTTTAGTGTGACTACAGGAGTGGGACTACAAGTACTGTGGCCTGTTTGGGAACCTGAGGGGATTGTGAAAGTAGCCTATTGACGTGGACTTTTTTCCGGAGTTAAAGTCCTCTGTTATATGCCATTAACACTTGCCTTGGTCTGAAGGCTCCCTACGGTATGCAGGCATTTTATTGTTTGCGTGTATTAATAAAATTGTTGGTGTCAGTAATAGTGTACACTATGGTGTGTCCCCGTTTCTATAATTCTCTTTGAGGGACATCATTATCTACATATGAATTTTCAGTCAAGAGATTTGTTTCCAAACGGAGAGATGGGAGAAAGACGTTTATTCCAAAGTTATATGAATTTGGTAGAAGATACATGCTGAAAGAAGATTTGTGATATAAATGGACTATTGACTTTTGATCATTATACATAAGTGGACATTATACAGTACCCTTATTGATTTTGCGCTGGGTTTATATTTTTTGTTGATAATACATAAGACCACTCAAAACTCGCATTAGCGAACATATTCGCAACATCAAGAAAAGCCATGACGACCATAACTTGTCCAGACACTTCAAAGAATCCACAAAAGTGATCCAAGATCACTACTATTCTTAGGGATACAAGAAGTGAAACCCAACTGGAGAGGGGGCGATTTTATAAACAAATTAAATAAACAAGAACTTAGGTGGATGCATGAACTTAAAACATTTGCACCACGGGGATTGAATAAAGAGAATGAGGTGAAATCCATTATATGCAAATAGGTGTAGATCATTAAGTTTAGGTGGCCTCTGCAGCTTTAAACACGTTAACCCATAATATATTTGCTAATAAAACCCATACACATAACAGAGGGCTGCCTAACTTCAGATTCCATACACATCCATGGAAAAATTATAGGATTAACATATGGTTACATTTCAGATTCCACCAAACAGATCACAGCACTCCTATGATAAATATCAAGAATATATATTTTGCACTTATGATTGCATATAACATAAATGTGATACAAATGCTGCCTATATCCCATATTTGCCAAGATTAGAATGACCAGACCAGTTTCCAGCACCAGCAGGTCTAATAATTTATCAACCTGCACTACACACAATAGGCTGGAAACACCAGCACTAGTAGGTTTATTATTATTATTATTATCTACCAACCTGCACTACATATGTTATGCTTGAAACAACATCTGTTTAAGAACACTTATTTACGAACTACCACAGCTTGATTACCATAGCAGGAACATCTTGACCTGCACAGTGAACATGATTGACGGGAACAACCACCAATCAAAGACCAATTTGCAACCTACCAATCAGTAAACCATTAAGGATGGATTTGCATAAACAGGGACCACTCCTCAACCGTATATACAGATCCTAGAATCAAATCTTAACACTACCTCCTTGAAAAAGGCCATACAAGGCTGAAACGCGTTGGAGCACTAATCTACTCACAGGATTTATTACCCAAACACCACCTCCAGTGATTAAACAGCTTTAGAATAAAGGAACGCAGTCAGCAATTACAGCCTCATCCAGCTCACGTGACATCTATACCCGGAAGCACCAGCAGCCTAACACCGCAGGAAGACGGAAGATGGGTGAGCCGGCAAGAAGTGGCAGCGGATGTCTGGAGCGAGATCCAGAGTTGGGTCTCCACACAGAGGGGATGTACGACAACCGGTTCAATTGAACCACGGTCGTCACATTCCCTCCCAGGCACCGACCAGCCCTCTCTACGTGCACGAGTGCCGGAGCGTGTCTGACACCAGGCAATCCACCGGCAGCTTGTCCCTCAGGGGAGCAGTCAAGCCAGCTGTCACTTCCAATAGAACATCCCGGGCACCGGTGAGACCACATTGAACTCTATTTTTTTCTCCCCATTTTTTCCCCCCCGTCTCCCAACCCAGCATTTTTCCAAAGTCCTTTATCTTCAAGTACCACAGGGAGATCAGCGGGACACCACAGTCTACCCAAATACATCAAGAGACTTTGCATACCTTTTCACGACTGTTTGACATTCCTTTCAGAGACATATGCCGCTTTATGAGAAGTATTGTGCTTATATATACAGTATATATATATGAAGTGGAAGTGTAGACACTTTGGATTACAATTCATTCTGCATTGTATTTCATTTGTATTGTACTTTAAGTACACATACTTGTTTATGTGCTGATAATACTAGTAAAATGAAGAACATTAATTTCTGATTTCAAGTTTTACTGATTCAACCATTTTATTCCATTAAGTTATCCACAATTATATCTTGTATGTCTGCTTATATGCAACATCACACTATATTCATAATCTAAGAACTAGATCTACTCTATAGAGGTTGAGTGCTACAACATTCTTTCCTCTATATACCTGTTAACTATATAGATCAGGAAACCTATAAGTTGTCAGCAGCTCGCCACCACAAGAGATCTTAGTGCATAGGTCAATTATGTTTAAATATAAATTGATGTGTAAACTACATTGTGTGCATGATCATTATTATCAATGTGCTCTTGCACCAGCCCTATCTTTAGTGCAAGAGATCTGACCCAAAACAGGTGTTTTAACATCTGCATAACTTAACTCTTAAACTTACCCTTTGTGTTGATGCCCCATTACCACCCAGTTATGCTCCTACATGGATATTCAACTGAGTTTCTTAAAACTCAGCAATGCCCTTAACTCTTTATGCATGTGCAGTGTAAAAAAAATTTTTTCCCACAAAACTGACTTGCATTTAACTTTCTGTCCACCATGAGCCTATGCATAGATTAAATAAACTAAAAATGTTGGCAATTGGCAAACTAGCATGGGTTAGAAAAGACTACCATTAAATCATTCCAGTGACTCTCTGAAAAGCAATACCGAAAGCCTCCTAGTGACCACCACATGATGCAGAAAACATCCCAAAAACCACCATGCATATAGAGAACATCCTGATGACCACCATACACCATAGAAAGCATCCAAGTGACCACCTTACACTATAGACAGCATAATTGTGACTACTATACCATATAGAGAGCATCCCGGTGACTACCATACAAAACAGAGAACATCTCAGTGACTGCTATGCAATATAGAAAGCCTTCCAGTGTTAACCATACACTAAAGAGAGTATCCCAGTGATCACAATGTTATTTGTAGCGCACCACATACAATACAAAGGACATCATAGTGACCACTATACAATATAGGGGTATATTCAATTAAACCCCGCGGCTAATTGGCGCGCTGGACGGGATTCATTTAGCGGGGATTCCACGCACAGGTGTCCCTGAGACCCCGCGTGCGAGTCCCCTGCTGTTTGATTTTACCTCACAGCTCATGTAGGTGCGAGGTAAAATCAGCGGAGGCCGCCCTATTTGGCCTCGCGCGAGCATGAATAACACACTGATTCCGCAGTTCTCGCGGAATCAGTGTGTTCTCGCGTAGAAGTCCTGTTTTCTGACGCGGGGAAAAAGCTATTCTTGAATAGCTTAACCCCGCGCCGCGGGACTTTCACCCCTCAATTACTCGTGGGAGAAGTCCCGCGGGTAATTGAATATGCCCCATAGAGAGCATCCCAGTGATAACCATGTGCAGGCCATACAAAATGATCAATTCCTCATTACTTAACTCATCCCTAAAAAATCATTAACCCTTTCAGTATCGATATAATTTTCAACATTATTAACCCTTTTCTAATCATTAACTTTCAAATACAAGCAATTAATTAACCTCCAGATCATCAATTAATTACATTCATATTAATTAACACTAATGTCTTCCTTTAGTCTCATAAAACTTTTTTAAGAATGTTAATCCCTACACTCTCATAATAAAACCTAATTATAATTAACTAGCTCCCTAATCTCATTAAATTCCCTCATCTATTCCCATTCATCCCTCCAACTAATTTACCTGTTGCTTATTGTACCTTTGTGATAAAGAAACAGGTCCTGTCATGGTTGGAGGATGAGGGACCACCAGGGAGGAAGCAGGGGCCAAGTGCTGTAGCAATAGGCAGTATAACCCTGCAAGGGATGTGATAAATTATCCTTATCTGGACAGGCTATCTGCTTTCTGCCTCGTCCACCTGCCTCCCTTCCCACTTGCTTGCTTCCAAGCCCGCCCCTTCCTCCCCTCTCACCTGTTCCTCAGTAAAATGTAGATTTTAATGTAGATTATATAGGGTCGGGTACAGGATGCTGGTGCTCAGGATCCTGGCGATCAGAATCCTGACGCTGGCACCCCAACAGGGGTAGGATACCTACACTTACAGGTAAGTATCCTAACCATACTCCTAACCTTCTCTCTCCACAGCCTAAACCTAACCCTCTCCCCTGCAGTCTAAACCTAATCCTACCACCCTGCAGCCTAACCCTTACCCTACCCCTAGTCCTTAACCCTAATCCCTAACCCTAAACCTAACCTTCTAATCCCAATATTTACCGCTGGAATGCAGGCATTGGGATTTTGACTAGTGTCAGGTTTCTGGTGCCGGCATTCTGAGCACTAGGATCCTGGCAGCTGGAATATGAACTGCCCCAGTGGCAAAGAACAACAATCAGTTGGCCCCATAAGGCCACCAACCAATTCACCTCTAAATGCTGATGAGATCCACTTCTCCAAGTGGCAGCAACTGCTCCAAATCTATCCCATAGTTTTCATATGCTTTTGTCACAAACTCACACATAGTAGTTGCTAGCCCATACTTCTGGATTGGCGAAACCAAGTACTGAGGTGCGGAGTCTAACATACTGGCGATATATACCAGGCACCCCTGCAAGGAAGTTTGGAATTAGTTGTGTCCAACACACAGGTTGCAGCCCTCGGACTTAGGGCCTGATTCAGACCCGCTCGCGAGCGCTGAGAGCTTGCAAGCAGATTGATGGTGCCCTAGTGCGCATGCGCACAATGGAGGGAGCTCCGTCGTGCGCATGTGCGAGACCCGCATAGCGACGGCCAAGCCGTCATTATGGGTCTCGCACCAAAGGGGGCGTGCTGTCGATGGTGAGTGACAGCACGCCCCCTTTGGTGGGCGTGCCGGGGGTGTTGCTGCCCAGATGGAGGCGTTCCTATGGGAACGCCTACCGTCTGGGGCTGGCCCCACTGACATCACTAGTGATGTCAGTGGGAGTGCTTTTGGCTCTGATAGAGCCAAAAGCACTCCTGGGTTTGCGGCAGCGAGACCCTAGCACAGGGTCTCGTCGCAAGCCCGATGGTCGCGATGATCTTGACCATCGCGACCATCTTTTTGGCCACTCGCATAAGCTGTGGGTGCTCACCCACAGCTATGCGAGCGGCCAGGAGGCCGCTCCAATTTTAGGTAGGAGGGCCCTGATTCAGAGCGAGCACTCTGGTCAGACCGTCCGGCTCTGAATCAGGCCCTTAGTTCCTTAGTACAGGTGCTGGTGTACTCTGTATTTTAGTGGAGTGCAATGAAGCATACAATGTAGTTGACAAGCCGGGTCAGAACCAACTGGACAAATGGTACCAAGGATTAGACAATATCATGGCATTAACAAAGCCAAGATCAAAACCGGAATATCAAGTGCAGTACCAAGGAGGTGACGGAATCAGGTCACAAACAAAGCCAAGGGTCAGGAATGAGCAGTAAGAATGATTTGGAGGTAGGAATGCTGGAGTATGGTTTCGGAGCCTACACTGAATAGTGCTGACGCCTTAATGGGCGTGTTCCTTGCACAATACAGATATGGTATGCCACCATGCCCTGTGGTTAACTACAGATTCAACACTCCCACAGAGTGCTAATTCACAGAATTGTGTGCTCATGTGAAACCATAAGATGTGAAACCGTAAGGTTTTTTTTTCTATGGAATATATATATATATAAATATATACAGTATATATATATATATAGACAAAGAGACAGAGGACCTTATTCAGAGGTGGCCGTACGGTCTACGACCGCACGGCTGCCTCGATGTTTGGCCAGTGCGCATGCGCACGAGGGAGCCGACGCTCCACAGGTGAGTTGTCTCACAATCAAGGTGGTGGGTATTTAACTGGCCATGGGCTCAATAGTGCTTTGCGGTTCCCTGAGGACGGTAACCCGAAACAGCCGTTGGAGCCATCCGGGTTTAGAGCGTGTCTCCCCGGGCCCTATGGAGGCAATACATTTCTAAGATGTGCTGAGTATTACCTTATATTATACTGCTTTTTTGCTGGCTATTATACCCTGATGGTGACTTTTTAAACATTAAATATTTTTTCATGTTATTCTTCACAAAAGGTGTGCTGGATTTTGGCCCTATATAGGGCATATTGCTACAAATCCTGTGATCCGTGCACTCCTGCACAAGTTTTGAGTGCGACCTAACATTTGCTTCTATCTATATATAGACAAAGAGACAGAGGACCTTGTTCAGAGGTGGCCGTACGGTCTACGACCGCACGGCTGCCTCGATGTTTGGCCAGTGCGCATGCGCACGAGGGAGCCGGCTCCCTCGTGCGCATGCGTGAGGCCCACTACGACCGACAGCGCCGGTCGTAGCGGGTTTGTTTCCAAAGGGGGCGAGCTGTCGATAGAAGGTGGGCCGGGGGGGTAGCAGCCCAAACGGAGGTGTTCCCATGGGAACGCCTACCGTTTGGGGGAGGCCCCACTGACATCACTAGTGATGTCAGTGGAGAGCTTCCGGCTCTGACAGAGCCAGAAGCTCTCCGGGGCTTACGACAAGTGAGACCCTACCCTAGGGTCTCGTCGTAAGCCCCGATGATGTGGTCTCTGACCATCGCAACCATCACCCGAGTGGTCGTTAGAGCTGTGGGTGCAAACCCACAGCCTAATGACCGAAACAGAGGCGGGCGGCCAGGATGCAAGCGGCCGCCCAGTTTCTGAGCGACCGCTTGCATCCTCCGACCGCCTCTGAATGAGGGCCAGAGAGAGATAGAATGGTGTGAAAATTGGGGCAAATAAATCAAATTTTTTGTCCTATACCAGACTCGTAAGAGAAGAAAGAAGAGGAACAAACAAAAAGGGAGGAACACCTAAGGGGTAAGTGAAAACTGAGGAACTCATTCAGAGTTGGTCGTTGCGGCCACTCGGTCGTACGCCACTGGTGTTCGCTAAACTGCGCATATGTAAAATTCGCAATGCGCATGCGCAAACTAGCTATTACGATCAGAAATTGCTCTCTCCTTGAACACAGCCAGGTCGTTAGTTTGAGTGACAGGATGAGGCGTTTGTGGGTGGAAACAGGGGAAGGTGCTTGTGAATGGGGGAGTGGAGATCCGAGCGCAGGCGTGCCTGACTATGCAAACGGCGTTTTATGGGAGTGCATAATTAACTAAGTAGTGTCATGGCACATGTGACATGGGAGGTTTTTACACTGACTAGATTGTAGTGCTTAAGAGCGGGTATGGTCAACCTTAAGCTCTACGAGCAGCTCCGATGGTTCCCGATTAATCCTAATATGCCTGGAGATGACGTGTAATGCGAACGAGAAGGGGGCGTATTTTTAGTCTTACGGCCGCATCCTCCCCTCGCTCCTCCAGCTAATGATCCCATCTTAGAGACGCAACTTGCGAGTGCTTCATTTGCATATCTGGCCCCTTTTACCTTACGTCCGTGTGGCCGCAACGACCAACTCTGAATGAGGTCCTGAGTATCATGTTTAAAAGAGCTTTAAGAAGCGTATAAACAATAAGCTTGCTGGTGGAATTATCTGGTAGAGGAAAACAGCCAAAATCTTGCCTAGGGCAACAAATTGGCTAGGGCCAGGTCTGGAGAGGATGATTTTTTGCTTCATCTTGTGATCCGGACTTGAGAAAACCTGACCTGGGACTTAGATCCACTCATTTTCCTTAAGTTTGGGTGTGTTCGTTCTCCAGGAAACCGAACCCGCACATCTCTAGTTTTGAAGTCCATCCTTGTAGGTGCTTTGTGAGACACTTGCAGTATTCTGGTCAGTCATTGTATTGTTCTTGCTTACAAATGCCCATTGCAGATGCTACAATACTTTGAACAAGTATGTTAACGATGTATGTTACCAACGATGTAAGTATGTTAACAATGATGTTAGTTACATGGTGAAAGTGATCGGACTCGTACCTGGGTTCTCTTGAAAATCTCGTAAAACCTCTGCTATCTACTCTTTAACATAACATTTTGTAAATTAAATCTGCTGAAAATTTGGATTTTAAATTGAAAATAAAAATACTGTAAATATTCTCAATGCTAGCTCTGTGCTAGCCAGTGTGCTAGCTAGTATATTTAGAGTACATTCTTCTGTATTGTTTCCATACTGAGTGAATATATTCTCTAGTACTATGAAAGGAACAAAAAGTTGTGTTGCACTGTCAGTAATTCACAGCATGTTCTTTGCCTGTGATGTAATTTTCGGAATTGATCCAGTTTCTTTATTTAGAAATACATCTGGTAACGGCAGGACTTAATTACAATATATCTAATAAACTGCTCTCACTATCTCACACTGTGAAGAAAACATAATACAGGTGCCAAAGGGCAGTGGTTTGTGCTAGTTTTCATGGGATTTTGTAATTTATGACATCAAGGCAGACATCAGAAGCAATGAAATGCTCCATAAAGCATGTGATTCATCTGCCTTCTGGACATAGCCTGCAGTAGTAGTATTACTTCTCTTATTGTTTTTAAAGGCTTTGTAATAACAGCACATTGTTCATTAAACATGTAATTTGTTAAATATTTTCACAATACTTAACAGTATAAATGAAGTTTTATTAGACCGACACACTAGTATTACACAGTAATCTATTTATGTAACCCTTGTTATGTTATTCTTATTTTACCTGGAGTTATTGAAAATAATACTTACAGTCAGTCCCTATGGACCTGCCCCTGAGGATCTTGCACATATACATTCATTGGCTAATATATGTACATAGGGGACAAAATATATGTATTAGTTCCTTAAAATAATATTTGTATAAACAGTATGGAGGGAATTTAGCTGTTACTTAAATAAGGCTTGATGATAGTTACAATTAATCCATTAATGGCTGCTTTGGCTTTTGTTAAGAGAGCATCATGAATAATTTTATGTCACAAACTGTGGGGGATGCCAGAGGCTGTACAACTGGAGTCCTGTGAATCTACAAATTGGTGCTGGTTATGAAGTGAGGATGCAAAGTCTGAGTATGTTGACAGATATTGTGGCATGGCATCTAAGAGTTGTGGCCCCTCTGTTTCCCTTGCTGGAGAGTAAGTGATGGAAAAAAGATCAGGGGGCTTATGTATTAGGGAGTGAGCTGCAGCTGCTGCAGGAACTCCTGCGAGTCTTCTCATTTGTTAAAGGTGGCAATCTTTTTAAAGGCAAAACCAGCTTGGTTTTGCCTTTAAAAAGATTGCCACTTTAAAAAAACCGCAGCATTGGATTATCTGCATGTCCATCGGCCGGCTGAGTGATCATGGAGTCATTCAAGGAGGCCATCATAAATGTTCAAAAGTGGCTAGGAAATCTATGTCAGCCAAGGGAGATCCTGGCCTCTACACTCTTCCCCAGTGTTGGTGACAAGCCTCTGTTTTGGGAAATGGAGGCCATCACCGCCCCATCCCCACCCAGAAATGGCAGCAGACTGTCAATAACTGTCAGTCACCAATCGTCTGCTGCCCAACTCCGTCCAACATCGCAGACCCGTACTGCACATGCACAGTACAGGTCTGGCACACATGCAGATTCCTGACCATCGGGGACCTGCTGAATTAGGCCCCCTATTACATAAGCCCCTAGGAATCAGTGTATAATCAGTATATAAGACATAACCATAGTTTGAGACAGTCCAAAGGGTAGGATTGGCAGCAAAAATTCTATGTCAGGAACTCAAGTTGTTCAGGATTATGAATGGAACAGAGCATTTTGTAAGACAAGAAATATTAGAAAAAACATGATTAAAACATTTATATATAATAGCTCACTGTCGACTATAAATTACAGAACAACAAAGTTGTCATCTTTGTAATCACACTCCCAGAGGTGGAGGCAGCGCTACTTCAGGTATTGCCGCTAAGCTTGGCAGTATGTAACAGAAGTACCACCAACTTATGAATAACCATTATACCCTCTAAGAGGCTTCCCTCCAAACTCTCCAGGGATGATATATTAAGCCTTGGAGAGAGATAAAGTGGAGCAGTTGCCCAAAGCAACCAATCATTAACTGTAATTTCAAATACAGTCCTAGATAAATGAAAGTTGGAAGCTGATTGGGTGATTTGTGTAACTTCTCCACTTTATCCCTCTCCAAGGTGTGATGCATTTGCCCCTTAATGAGTAAAGCACGGACATCAAAAATGTTTGCAATACAAACTTTGTTTTACTTCAAACTCCTGTTGAAAGTTGATAGATAATGGTTTAGATGCTTAAAAGCTAGATAAGTATTACCATAGGTTTCAGTAAAGAGACATGAATGTGTAATTGGGTGAAAAAATTACATAAAAAAGCCAAATAATTTTTTTTTACTTGTATGGTCCAGTAAAGTGGTAAGCGAGTTTAAGAGTAGGTATATTGAGTATGATTCTGTTAGTGGAGAGAGAAAAGTTATCTCCTGGCCATAAAAAAAAGGTGTTGACAAGTAGTGTTGTCATTTACCTGTACAATAATGCTGTCACATGTGCTTTGCTCCCACATTCCTTTTTCACCTGTGAGCCCAGTCAAAAGCAGTGCTATTGGTGTACATATCTGAATAGGGGGATGTAGTTATTATACCTACCATTGGGATGCCGGCTGCCAATATCCTAGTGCCGGAATCTTGAACCGTGGACAGAAGACCAGCGTTGGAATCCCGACATCAATGGAGATGCCGACGCCGGAATCCCGAAAGCCAGCATCCCGATCGTAATTATAGCGGGCACGATTAGCTGTTAGCCAAAGGGGGGGAGGTTAGGTTTAGGCACCCCAGTAGGGTTAGAGTTAGGCCGTGGGAGGTTAGGGATAGGCTGCGGACGGGGGGGTTGGGTTTAGGCACCACAGAGGGGGGGATTAGAGTTAGGCACTAAGGGGGGAGGGTTAGGTTTAGACACTATCCGGGAGGGTTAGGGTTAGGATGCAGAAAAGGAGGGCACAGACAGAACAAGAAGTCAACCATGAGAATAAATGTAACCAGATTATAGACTTTCTGTAAAGACTTTGTAGCCTCATGGATGCACCCAAGGCCATAGAAAGCAATAATGGACCCGGGTGATGGGTGAGGTATGGCCATATCATGGAGATGTGGGCACACCTGCTCCCCCAAAAGAATGAAAATTACTATGCATACTACAACCCAGGGGGATGGGGGCATCCTTCCACCTGAACAACTGGCCTTGGCCCCTACTGGATCCCTTAAGCAAACCTGGGTCCAGGTAATCAGTACCCCCTCCCCATCCTCCTCTTGGTGCCCCTGGATGCACTTGCAGGTTCTCAGACCCCTAATATTTCAGTTTCAAGTGCTATTCCAGCTTCCGCACAAGCCCATATGTAACTTGGATAGCCCACCACATAGCTATAATGGATATCCGTTGGGAATTTCAATCTTTATACAGTGAGCTACACTACAACAAAATAATTTCATCGCTAAAATAATTTGAATAGATTTAAGTAGGATACTACTACTACTACTACCTTAGGATAGATATTTTCTACTTTTATTTCAGCATTATCTAAGGTATTTACTGATGTCTTCTGCATTTGCAAATATCCAACTTATTAGGTTGTTCAGCAAGACAACATTAGGTCAATGTATCTTTTAATTTTTTTTGCAAACTCTAGGTTACAATAGGTCTACAACAAGAAACTTTAGTCACTGTCTTCTGGCAGGGTCTCACTGAACATATCAAAAATTAGTTGAAACTTACAAACTCCTGATCACCCTTGACCAGTGGTGTAAATTCATCCCAGATGCCCGGAGGCAAGTTAAAATTTGGTGCCCCCCCTAAAAAAAGGGAAAATAAATATGGTGCATATCTATCTATCTATCTATCTATCTATCTATCTATCTATCTATCTATCTATCCATATGCACAAAAACACTAATATAGAATGTGTGAATTTGTTTCTATTAGGCCTATTTACTAAAGTAAATTTGCAGAACACCCCCCCCTCTTTTGGGAATATACAGCTATGTGTTAGTCACAGATAAGATAGTGACCTGTATACTGCAATTAGTATGAGGCTCAGAGTCCTCCTGATGGAGGCAAAAGCCATCTGATGTAGGGTGGGGAGCCCTCTTGATACCCCTGATGGAGGGGAAAACTAACTGATGTGGGTGGGGAGCCCTCCTGATACCCCAGATAGAGGGGAAAACCCCCTGATGTGTGGGGCTTTGAGTACTGAGTTTGAGTCAAGATACTGTAAGACTGCTATTGTGGTGGAACTACAAATCACAAAATACCCAGTCTACTGCCAATTGCTTCACATGCCGGGAAGTTGCTCCACCGAAGATCTGCCCCCAGACTCAGTCACTGGTGCCCCAGGCCCCCGCCTCCCATGCCCTCTTACCCGCAGCTCCATCTGGTGCATCCTTGTTGACATCCAGCTCCTGGAAGATCTGCAGCCTTGCTTATGCTCGGGCCCGTCACACAGGTCTGTGGCTAGAGCTGCCACCAGGGAGGATTGGGACGGGGAGTTGTGGCTGAGGGGTGTCAGACTCACACTGGCATGAGAAGCTGCTGAGGAGCAGCGACATCAATGAGCGGGGACAGTCTATAGATAGACAAAAGCGGCATCTGATAGTCTGACATGGAGCCCTCCACTAGTATATGGTTATGGTAGCTTCCCGGGTGCCAGGAAAAGGTGCCATGTATTGGGCGGCCATGATGGTACACTCCGGGTACATATTTATAGCCATAAGTGGGGTGAATATATTTAGAGCAATGGAGGAAATGCCCCTTCAGTGCTAGCGTCCGGCGGCTTTCGCCTCCATTGTCTCCCATAGTTCTGCCCCTGACCCTTGATAATCTGATTACTTTATTTAAAAAGACAAATCTGCAATTTAGAATTTAAATTTGGAGGAAGAGGGACTTAAAAATTATGATTTGGCTCTTTGTTTTTAACATCTTTTACTTATTTTGTTTTACTGAACATGGATGTTCACCAATAGTACCTTACAATTGATTTATGCCTTTATTGTAGGGATTTTCTTAATGAGTGTTGCTGAAAGCTGATAAGCTTTAATGCATAGGTAGAATTAGATAGCTTAAACTATTTAAAAATAAAAAAAAAATGAAATTATTTCCAATACAAAATAATCTTTTATTTCAATGTTAGTGTATTTTTCAGTGAAATGTTCCTGATTTCTACCTTCCAGGAATTGGAGCTGCAGGAATTTCCAGAAAATACAGCCTTGTACTCAAGGCCCCACTGTTACCTTCCATAAACTACTGGCTGTTAGAGTTATTGATTGGAACTTTCATGAGTTCAGTGGCGTCACAAGGGGGGTGTGGGCCGCACTCGGGTGTCACCCATCAAGGGGTGACACCAAAGTGCCGACTCCTCCTCAGTGACAGGAGCTGGGTGCTGCTCACAGAGCAGTCCCTGGGGGTAGTCCACACCTCCGGAACCCCCCAGAGTGTTTACAATGGGTGTTTAGGCCACACCCCTACCCACGAGGCCACACCCACTTTTTACTGGCACATGGCTTCGTCGCACACACTGCAGCCCTCCCCACCCAGGTGTCACCACCACTGCATGAGTAAGGTGGACATTATAACTTAAGCCTGATAAAGGATAGTGGTGAATGGAGAACAGACATAATTACACAGGATGGCCTCAATGCTAAGCTGGAGAAATGTTTATTTACACAATCCCCAAATGCTTTCTGAAGGTGCATTAGCCTTTCTCACTGGTCTTAACATGTTTCCAGACAAAGCTTCTGTTATTTTGAATTTACCTCAGCACACAGGTATTAAAGTAATTAAGAAGTTTCTTGGTTGTGCTAATTATTATCATCAATTTATCTTCTGTACTTGTTCCCATAGCTACTCTCACCAAGAAACCGAATGACCCCCACAAGTTATGTCTTGACGCAATCTCTGCTTTCACTTCAATCAAAAATAATCTTTTATTTTGTTCTGGTATTCCAATAGCCGTATCATTGTAGTTCCATGCTGTTTAGGGGTTGATTCTTCTTTTGTCGGGGTATTTGCTGAAAGGCGACTTTTTACTTTTTTTATGTACATAAGTATTATAAAACTCTGATCTTCAGAATGCTCTGAACCTTACCAAGCACCTTCAGCGTTTTTCTTTTCTTGTTACCATTTGTTAACTTTTTACTTGAACACGTACAACATGAAAGATGAATCTGTTTCTCAATCCGTTGTTTGTAATGACTCTGAAGCTTTGGAAAAACTAATAAAATAGTTAAGGAAACTTGAACAACTTTTGGTAAACTTGTTTCTGAGAATACAAACTAAACCAAGTTGACATAAGTATCAATTCGAAATTTTGCTGTGTTAGCTGAGGCATTGCACTCCCAATGTTCACTTAATTTTTTTCTCCAAGATTAAAGATGCCCTTTGCTTGACCTACCCCACATACCTGGCACCATAGTGGCAGTCCTCCATAACTGTTACTCTAAGCTATATTTTACCTGTGTTTCCTGTCTAATCCTCTCCCCTACCATACATGCTTCACTGAAGAGACCCTTCATCTTTGAGTAATTGGAGGCTGTGATTGATACCATCCCTCTGGGAAGAGCACTGGCCCTGACTGGTTTTCTTACTATATACTTTTTCAACATTTATTGCACCTGTCTTGAGGGACATAGTCCAGTGTGCCAGCTACAGAGCCATTTTCCTACTCAATGTTCACATACAAGCTGCTTGCCAAAATGTTGGCTTCCTCTCAGTCATATGCTTCCTGAATTGATACACAGTGTCACATGGATACTAGAGTCATATTCTAAAGCTAGCAAGTTGAACTTCAGTAGCTGAGTGATACAACAATATGGCACAGGAAAAAAGCAAAAAAATGCAAATGTTTCTCACATGTTTAGACAGCTTCTGGATAACATGGACTTTACAATAAGCAGTTGAAATGCTGCAAAATGTAATGGCACCAACAATAGTAGGTTAGATAAATCTAAATCTGGAAACAACTTTCTGAAAATTGAGGGCAAAGACAATAATCAGGTCTAGGACAAATCTGAATCAGGCAGCTGATATCCAATAAATATAGGGCACAGGCAAAATTCAAATCAGGGACAAATCAGGCATTTGCAAAGAAGACGAATCACCTAACACCTGTTGTTAGGTGAAACCTCCTCTAAAAAGGCTGCAGTGAAAGGATTTATTGTGCACCCATCTATTATTTTTTATTATTTATTAACAGTTTCTTATATAGCGCAGCATATTCCATTGCGCTTTACAATTGTAAGCATTAATAGAACAAAACTGGGTAATAACAGACAGATATATAGGTAGACAGCTTCTAATGTGTAGGTGCCCAAAGTTCTGGCTCTTGCATTCCAGTGACCGGAATTATTGGCATTCCTGCCCTGGTCGCTGTGTTCTCCCAATTACAGTATTGACTTGTCCGCAGGAGCCTTTGAGAGCAGGCTGCAAGTGCTGACACACAGTGATCAAGTGGATTTTGTCATGGATAGAGACACTAGTAGGAACACCAACAAGGTTAACAATCTGATATATCATGCCACCCTTACATCTTTGCCTACTGACTTGCTGTCTACTGATGCTGAAAAGGTCTTAGATCAGATTGACAGGCAGTTAATGATGCATCTGCTGGTTCATTTGTGCCTTCTTTCATTTAAAACATTTCCCTTTTGTGATAAACCATGGGCTAGGAACCGAGTTAATGGCATCCTCTCAGGCACATGCCAGGGGTGCCCTCTGTCTTCCTTAAAATGTATTGTTTGCTTGGAGGCACTCACCCAGGTAATCTGGTCAAACTTTCATGTCTCTGTGTTGGGGGTGGAAAATTTAGACTATAAGATCACCCTCTTATCCATGATTTGCTGGCCACCATTCTTAATCCCATAGCCTCTCTTACAAATTTAGTTCCAGACTTTTGAGGACCTCTCCTACTTTAAAGTGATTTACACCAAATCCACTACAGTGAACATAAATGCTCCCATCCAGACAGTTCAGAGCCTGCAGAGTGCTTTCTCTTTTTAATGGCATGCATCTCATATTATATACTCTGTCATTTATATCACTAAGGAATGCACATCTCCTATTTTGTTCTAATTTCCACCCCAAGATTGCTGAAATCCCCACTGACCTCTGGGTCTGGAGACAGAAACCCCTCTTATGGCTGGGAAGAGTCAATGGCAAACTCCTTTATCTCTTTAAAGGCTCACTTCATTCATATTCTATTTAAACATGCCATATTATATAGACGCAAACACAAGAGAGGTCTACAATTGCTGATTTGTCTGGTTTATTAGCATGCAGTCCTCCTGGTCAGAGTAATGGAATCGATGCCACATGCATATTTAAAACAGTGGATAACAATAGATGAAATATTTCTTTCTCATCCAATACAAACCCTACCTTGGACTCCAGTGTTGTCCATCTCATGATTACTCCCTCTCTTCCAATGGAGGAAACTTTGTCAGTCCCACAGTATCTCTACTCTACTATTGTATCTCCCTTATCCACAAAGACTTTCCACTGGGTCTTGTACCCCAGGCCTCTCCAGAACTGGTCCACCTCTCGGCCATTACCTATCTGCCAGTTAGTTAGTAGTGAAAGGATCAGAAATTTTACACTGTTTGAGTTCCTCTGTGCAACACTGCAGGACATGTTGTTTCTATGATCTATTTGCTAATTGTAGAAGACTCCTTGCCTTCTCCCACTAACTTTACACAAGAGAGGGATCTCTGAAAGAAAATCTAACTACTTTGGAAGCAGCATTAAGTTTTAATAATGTTTTTATCCCATCTACTAGAGTGCCCCCAAAAAAGAGTCCTTTCCTTTTCTCTCCTTTTTCAACTCATATGTTTGAATTTGACTCTTGGGAGCACCGCCTTCTTACTACATGATATATCATGGACTAAGGTCACACACATAGTGATAAAATGATTGTATTAGTCATATAATTCCAGTCAGTTGTCGAAGCTGGATAATCGGCTGAGACAGAATCTGTTTTAAATTAAATCTGCACGACGTCATTTTGCAAATGGCAACAAGACGCCATTTTGCGACTGGCCACCCAGCGCCATTTTAGCGAATCTCACACATAAGTACATACGGCGATGCTATTATATAGCGTTGTGCGATTCCCACGCAATAGAAAGATGTTAAAAGTCCTCATCATATAAATACAGACAGTTACTAAAACATATAATATGATCAACCCAGCAAAACACGTACCACGGTGTACTCCACAAAACACGTAGTCGCACAACGCTAACTAGGGTCTTTTCCCAATACTTACACACTGCACACTTACATAAAAAGATTCCCTCAAATATTAAGGTTAATATTTGAGGTTTTATTCATTATCAGTAATGTTGTGAAATACATGTTATTTGATATCTATGGTTTAGTACATTAATAGCAGACTGTGTTTGGTGTCATTCTAAACCACTGTCTTTGCAGATTTCCGGTTCCATCGGTGAAGAAATCGCAACATGTGTCTGCAAATTATGGATCATAGAGACTTAGGAATTAAAATGTATCCTGTAATGCAGCCAGTCTAATTTGTTATGCAGCGGGAAAATGGACACAAAGAGCTGTTGGAGGCTGGAATGTGACCATACGAATTGACCTATGAACTGTATTGTAATAGAAGAACCAGGAAGAAGAACCAATGGAATCATGCCAAACTGTTCTAATGTATTGCCTATCTCTGTAAGAGTATATATGCTAGTCTTCTTGCTTTGCTGTTGACGGAGGTTTCATCTCTGATGCCGGGATCTGGATCCAGAGTGTGTGCATATGTAACGACTGTACCTTGTGTCTGTATAATTTGTTTGCGCTAATTGTATTTAGATCACAGCATGTAACTATCTGTTTTTATGGTGAATAATAACTTTTTATGCTTTGGAACAACAATCAAAGTCTGAAAGCAATTATTTCTTGTGCGACTCATAACGCTAAACAGCAACAATTTTAGAGTGTATAGATAGGTAGGAATCGATATTTGGAGGCTCGCAGTGTGAAATCACGCTACCGGTCACACGGTAACACTCGGTCAGCGATCTCTCAGCAAAAGGGTGGAGGCGCCATAAGCAGGAAAGAACACGTTGTGCCTTCGAATACCTGCTACCACTTTGTTGCTGAGAGCACGGTACCTGTTATTGTGTGAGTTCAAGGAGCGCTGATTAGAATCCAGGAACAAGGGAGGAAAAAGTTTGTTTTCCTACGTTGATATAATTTCATGCTAAAAGGGGCAGTCGCACAATAGCGTAAGAGTAATAATACGTTTTGTGTAGCAGTCGCATTATTGTGTATGTGACTAGTCGCACAATAGCGTATACATATTTCCTGTATTGCTGCCGTTGAGATTGCATTGTGATATTGATAGAGTGATAGCATTGTTGTAAATATCTTAGTCAGTGTTGCCATAATCTGGGAAAACTTTTATTTTTCTGCGCAGGAAATGAGTGTGTAACAGTGAACGTGTGTTGGTAGGGGTAACATGTTCCCTAGTTAAGAGTATCGTAGGACCCTTAAGTGTTAGGTGCCTGGTGTCGGCCTAGTGGCTCGGTAGTAGATACCACAGTCTATACATATAAGCAGGTATAGTTTGTTGTAGGTATCGGCTCTCAGTGTGATTGCAGCATTCAGTGATCAGTTAGGGTTATTGAACATTGTAATTGAACCGCACAGTTGTGGCAAATTGTGATTGTGAACTGAGCAGAGGGTGGACGAAATTACTGAAAAGGGTAGGTGTTATTGGAATGCCTAAATGCTAGCAGTGAAAGGTTGTCAAAAAGGGATTAGGTGCATGGAAGCAGCCTGGTTATTCTTCCATAGGTGTGTGGGCGCATCCTGTTAATATCGTCCACAGGTAAGTGAAAGTAGCCTTGACGTTTTTTCACCAATCTGAATCTCTATTGAAAGTCTG
Organism: Taudactylus pleione; assembly: GCA_031769625.1. Lineage (NCBI taxonomy): Eukaryota > Metazoa > Chordata > Amphibia > Anura > Myobatrachidae > Taudactylus > Taudactylus pleione. The sequence goes on along the minus strand of JAUIMM010000148.1, from coordinate 5,806,130 downwards.
GCGTTATTTTCATAAAGATGGGAGCCAAGCAAACGGTAGAGATGTTAGATGATGTGCTGCTGTTGGAAGCGCCACTTGGGTCGGCACGGCATATTATGCATACTAGGTACGGTGCTTATGCAACTAGGTACTGTGATGTATGGTTTAAAATGACGAGGGCAGTGTGAAACCGTTTCCCAGAATTGGCAGCTTTGATAAGGAGGTATTGAACAATGTCTGAGATAGCATCTGTATGGTGCACTCTCGAATGAAAAAGATAAAGTATAGCAATTGTTTAAAGTTATGGCAGCATGATGGGGATACGTGGCTTAAGGGTGTGCATGCGACGCAAACCAGCATCGCGTGCATGATGCAGGGGAGTGCGCCCGCAGCGCTAAACTGCGGTGCATGCGCGAAATAGCGTGCACACACAGCAAGGTAGCGTTGCATAAGGTATTGCCAGTGGTTCACGTGCACCACCACCGCCCTATGCGGCTGGGGGTGGAGGTACAGTCGATGTAAAAACTCATAAAAATGTAACAGGTACCTTGTACCCCTTCTTGAGTAATCACAAGGAAAATGTTTATGATGCGGATGATGAACCTGTTGTTATGTCTGCCATTTCCCATGCTGTACACATGTTAGATGCTCCATCACAACAAGCACGAGTGGTGGTGCCATCGTCATCAGTGATAACACTTCCTGTACTAACATCCACTGCACCTGTAGAGAAATTTGTTAACCCTATACGTAGCAGTAATAGACTAAATCCCCAGCCAGGTAACAAGGTCAAAGGTAACAGTGTGGGTGGTCTCCATCCCATCCAGACAATAACTGTTCCCAATGGGAAGCAGGATGCAAATGGTGTAGTGCCCACAAGGCACTACATTGCATTGTCCTTGGACAAGAGCGGAGCTAAATTCCATAATGAATGACTTCCCTGACCCTAAGAAGGAATTAGCAAAATGCCAAAGATTTTTGAAAAATGTGGGTAATGCTCAAGAGCCAACCAATAAGGATTGGCAAGTGGTGTTAAGGGCTTGTCTTCCACATAATACCGACATGAAAAAGTTTATCACGGATTGTGTATTGGATGGAGATGGTCCCTTAACAGACGAGGGTAACCAAGGTAACATTACCCGCATAATAACTCAATTGGGTGTATATTTTCCAGTAGTAGTTAACTGGAGTAAAATTTTCACCATAAAACAAAAAGAAAGTGAATCTGCAGAGGATTACTGTACCCGAGCTCTGCAGGCTATCACCCAGTACACTGGGATAGAAGATATTAAAGATAGCACTCACCATAGGGAAATGGTCATAACGGTGCTTATGGATGGTCTTAAAGACAATCTAAAAACCTGAGTCCAGACCTCGCTACCTGGCTGGAGAGGAGTTACTGTAGACACACTTAGGGAGTCTGCTATTGAGCATGATAAAAACATCCTCATGAAGAGAGAGACCCTGAGCAAGAAGCTAGACACACCAGACACACATGCACCTGCACAGCTACATGCCCTCACCAATCCTGCACCGCCACAAACACAGCCCTACGCCACTTATCACACACAGCTACAAAACCCATACTATCCACAGCCACCATATTACCCTCAAAATTCCGATCCACACCCATAATCTTTCTCTACCACTTAAGCCACACAGCAACCCTTTCACCCACCCCACTCACGAAGGTGCTTTAACTGCAACCAAGTGGGACATGTAAGTAGGAACTGTAAGGTGAAGAAGGTAGGGAGTACCTGGATATCCATATAAGGATGAAGAGTGCAGGAAATTTCCAACAGTCACCAGCTCCAATTGTGGCCTTAAATGCTGTATTGGAGAGTGAGAGTCAACGCTAGGGGTCAGGTCATACCTGTAGTCTACAGATAGTCAGGTTAACGGGAAGTACTAGGGAAGAACCGGTGGTGATGGTTGATGTAGCTGGTACTAAACATCCTTTTCTCATAGACACAGGGGTGACCAGGTCAGTGATAAAATCTCCAGCTTATTTACAGGTGACCAGCGAGACAGTACCAGCAATGGGTGTAACGGGTAAAGTGCAACATTATCCTTTAACCAAATCCACAGAGGTTACTATCGGGCCATTGTATACCAGGCATTCTCTTCTCCTGGCAGCAGCAGCTCCTACTAACCTACTGGGAAGGGATTTGGTATGTAAGATGTGATGTGTCATATATTGTACCCCTGATGGTATATTTCTAGATATGCCAGAGAGAGTTGCGCACGATGTGAGGGATATGTTGGACACTCCCCAAAGGTTAATGTATCACTCAACCGGTTCAGGTAAAAATCTATCTCAGGTAGATCAAATGTTATCCCAAATTCCAGATTCACTTTGGACCAAGGATGGACATGACATTGGATTAATGGCAAATGTAGCTCCCGTAATGGTAAATCTAAAAAACGGTAGGCAAGCTCCAAAAATTCCCCAATTACCCATTAAAACAGGAGGTAGAGATAGGGGTTTATCCCATAATTGAGCGATAATTTCAGCAGGGAATTTTAGTCCGTACAGCAAGTGTAGCCAACAGTCCCATCTTTCCTGTGAAAAAGAGTGGTGGGAGGGGTTATAGGCTGGTATAAGACCTTAGAGGGTTAATAAGGTAGTAGAGAGCCAATTCCCCGTAGTGCCAAATCCAGCTGTCATTCTTATGCAGATCCCACCAAATTCAACTCATTTCACTGTCATTGACCTCTGTTCTGCTTTCTTCTCTGTACCTCTTCATCCTGACTGTCAATACCTATTCACTTTTACATACAGGGGTGTACAATACACATGGACACGATTGCCCCAGGGCTTCATAGACAGCCCCAGTATCTTCTCCCAGGCCTTACACGACTGTATACAATTTTTGTCAACCTGCCAATGGATCTGTTCTAATACAATATGTGGACGATTTATTGTTATGTTCTGATTCGTTTATGTCATATTTAAATGATACTAAACTTTTATTGCTTCATCTCTCACAAACAGGACACAAGGTTAGCTAAGGACAAACTACAGCCATGCCAGTCCAGGGTTAAATACTTGGGACATTGCCTAACCCAGGAGTTACGACATCTGACAAATGACAGAATCCAAGCCATACAGACCATGACACTGCCGCAGAACCAACAGCAAATCCGTACCTTCTAGGGAATGTGTGGATACTGCAGAATGTGGATCCCGGGTTTTTCTACTTTGGCCTTGCCATTACAGGACTTAGGACCTCATTCAGAGTCGGTCGTAAGCGTCCGTTCGGTCGTACGCATCCGATGTTTCCAAACCACGCATGCGTACGGTTAGTTGTGCGCATGTGCGTATGAGACCATGCGATCCAAAATGCTGTCGATTGTATGGCTTACGAGCAGGAAGTGGCTTCCGAGAGTTGATTGACATGAAAGGCCGTTTGTGGGTGTTGACGGGGTGGTGGTCTAAAAATGCAGGCGTTCCTCACCGTTTACAGGGCATTTCAGGGGCGTAAATAAATTTCCTGTTACGACCGACATGGAAGGCTGGAAGTAGTAAAACGTCACTCTGCAAGCAAGTTAGAGGCCTGGCTGATCGTACAGCTTGAGGTTGGGTTTGTGTTCTCTCAAGCCCCAGAGTACAATCAATGCTATCAAATGTGACTGATGTTATGTTTGATGTTTCTATTTTGTGCCACATAATGCAAGCAGCTAATAATTGTTTGTTGTTGCTAATAACACTGCTAATTGGCTTGTAATTGATTCAGTTGTGTTTGCATTAGCGAATAATAAGAATAAATAAATTTCATGGGGATGGCTTATTCCATGTGTTTTTTTGTTAATTTTTGGTGTAATTTGCACACAACACAAGCGGCCGCAACCATCAGAAGAAAATTAACATACAGCGACTGACAACGATTGACTCGATCGCTAACTGCTATCACTCGCTACATATGATTGTATGGAATATCTGAGTCAGACCTTTACTGCAAGACCTGACATATGGGATACACCTTTAGAAAATGTAGATGTGACATTTTACACGGATGGGAGTTGTCATAGAAAAACTGACACTGGAGAGTTATGTATAGGTTATGCTGGGTAAATGACGAAGATATCATAGAGGCCGAACCTTTAGGTCCACCTCATTCAGCCCAAGTGGCAGAGCTGGTGGCATTAAGGAGAGCGTGTGAGTTAGCAGAAGGTAAATCTGCTAATATCTACACTGACTCTAGGTACGCCTTTGGGGTGGTACATGATTTCGGTGCTCTATGGCATCTGAGAAAGTTTATGACAGCAGCAGGCACACCAATTGCACATTCCAGACATATAAAAGGACTACTAACAGCAATGCAATTGCCTAAGACAGTGGCAGTAATTAAGTGTAATGCCCATACATGTGATGACGATCCGGTGTCACTGGGCAACAACAGGGCAGACAAAGCTGCCAAATGGGCAGCAGGGTTAAAAGTAAATGTGCCAATTAACCAAATGATGTTTCAAATGATTGACATGCTGAAATTAATTGAGATGCAAAATTTGTGTTCCATTCAGTAAAAGGCAGTCTGGAAGTCCAAGGGATGTGGGCAAGCGGAAATGAGAGCAATGTCCTGTCTGACCTGCTTGAGGAAAAACATTGGGAAAATGATCCCTACTGAACCATCCCACATTCCTCTGACCGATGGACCTTTTCAGGTAATACAAATTGATTTCATCCAATTACCATCCTGCAAGAATCTCAAGTATGTATTAGTGTGCACTGATGTGTTTTCTAATTGGGTTGAGGCATACCCAGCTGCCACTAATACTGCTGCGTTTACTGCTAAGAAGATTGTTCAGGAGTTTGTATACAGATATGGTATCCCTAGAATTATTGAAAGTGATAGGGGTACTCATTTCACAGGTGATGTCTTCCAAAACATGTGTAAGTTGATGGGTATTAATAGTAGACTTCACACCCCCTACTGACCGCAAGCCAGTGCCAAGGTGGAGAGGATGAACGGTACTATTAAAAATTTATTAAGTAAAATCATGGCGGAAACTGGATCGGGTTGGCCAGAAGCACTACCACTTGTCCTTCATAGTATCAGGACAACTCCTAGACCCCCTCTCAATCTGTCCCCGTTGAAATACTGTTTGGTAGACAACCTCATTTGATTGTAAGTCTGCAGGAAGATTTGAAAAGTAACAACGAGGTAACTGTAAGGTATCTTGTAACAATGAGTAAACAGTTAAAACAGCAACAGCAGAAACTGAAATTGTTGTCACATGATATGCCTGAAACAAAGTGTCATGATGTTGAACCTGGAGAATTTGTTATGATCAGAAATTTATCACATTCAGGTTGTTTGACAGATCGGTGGGAAGGTCCGTATCAGGTGTTGCTGACGAGTACAACTTCATTGAAGGTGGCGGAGAGAGATACCTGGGTCCATTCCACTCACTGTAAGAAGGTCAACCAACCGGTGGACAGACCAGGCGGAAACGAGACAGATAACGTAAAGACCTGTCAATTGCAAGCCTGTTCCAGGAGCGTTAAAGGTTACAGTGAGATACCAGAGCTAAAGAAATTTGTAGATCCTTGTTTTCAGCATTGGTTTGGTCTGCTGTGGTTATCTTTGTGTTTTCTCCCAGAGTCCTCATTATCTTGGGTTGTTTCAGGATCTCTGCCTTCTGTGACGGAGGACAGAGGACGGAGAGAGGAGCTGATGGTGATTTCAGTGGAATAGATTTGGGAGAAGGAGTGCTAAACCAACCAGGGGAGTATCTGACCAAACCCAGTACAGTAATTGTTAAGAGATCTGCTATTCTGGACACTCGGAGACAGTGTGAAGGTCTATCATCTGAGGATTATTGTATGTGTGAGTTCTGTGGGTCCGTAGTCGATGAGAGATGCATCCAACAGTGCCAACCTAAGTATAACCAGTATTGGGGTGGGTATCCTTTAGAGGATTATCATACCATGGTGGGCAAAGTTTTAAACCAAACCAACTGTTGGGTATGCTCTCACATGCCCCAAGGACAGCATAATGTAGGCTTAGTGCCATTTCCATTAAATGTCTCTGAGATTTTAAAATTACAAAGAGGGCATGCACTGGATGGAAAATTTCTAAAGTCCAAACCACCTCATTTTAAACTCCACCAATACCAAGTAGATAAATAACTTTTATGTTTAAACATCACCAACTCCAGTGACCCAAGAACTTGGGAGGTGACGGGGAATAACCAGACGATGACCTTCTCACTAAGAGCTGATCATGAGCCTATGAATTATGAACTGTTACGCACAATTAGGTCGGGTGGAAGACACTTCTGGTATAAATATACACTAAGTTCCACCAAAGAAATGGTTGGTAGGGTACCAGAAGGGTATTGTGCCAAGATATTACAACCAGAAACTTGCATGAGTCAAATGGGAAAACCTGAAGTAGGATCACTTGTTAGGGAAATGTGTGTGACGATAATGATGTTTGCTATTCCCTATGTTCTCCCCTATGATGTATATTTTATATGTGGAAGGAAAGCGTATAAGTGGCTCTCTCCAAGTTCCGAAGGTTTGTGTTATCTTGGAAGAGTAGTTCCAGAGCTTATGACCCTTACACATGGTGAAATGCTAGGTATTCATAAAAACACATCATCGCCATATCTTCACACACAGTATGAACACAGAGACAAAAGAAATATGATACCTGGTGATGTACATAAAGTCAAACAGTTAATTAGTGAAACAACTGGCTTTCAAGTTTTGGTAGCATTGGATCCCACCAGGATCGCTCGGGGTACACTAAATTTTAGATATATCCAAGATCTTGCTAAATTAATAGATAATATCACTGAGATGTATGATGACATGTTTAGATATACAGGTAGGGAGTTGCAAGCTTACAAGAAAGAACTTGTGCAACATAGGCTAGTGATAAATTATTTAACAGCTGTCACTGGAGGGTATTGCGTAACTTTGGCCACCCAATTTGGTGTAAAGTGTTGCACATATATTACAAATAACACTAGTGATGCCAAGGAGGTGATAGACCAGAAGATGGACGAAATTCTGCAGCTGAAATGGGAATTCCGGAAGAACCATAATGCTTCAGTGGCTGAAGTAGAGGAGAAGGTAGTGGAATGGGTTTCATGGTTGAACCCAGTGAAATGGTTCTCTGGTCTAGGAGAGTGGGTCCAAGAAATCGTTGCTAGTATAGGTAAACTCCTGATCCTCATATTGGTGGTCATCATAGTAATTGGCTTATGTGTCAGGTGTGTTCCTACTGTGTTGAAATATGGAAAATGTAAAGATAAGGTAAACAGAAAGAATGAAATTTTGATGGTGGTTAGAAGTAGCAATGTGAATACTGATGTAAATGTAGGACTGCATTGAAACCCTGAACTAGAAAATACCATCAGATGATGTATAAATTTAGCCATGCATGAAATGTGTTATTAAAATGTTATTTTAAAATATCTTAAATAATGTAAGTCCCTATTCCCCTTCAAGGCTTCCTTTATAGGAGTGGTGCATGCCTACATCTATCCCATGATCTCCCAAGATCCGAGGTGTGCGTATAAGGGTAGTTTTATGTCCCTCCCAGAGATACATTATTGATGATTTAAGAACCACCTTGTGCCATCCCATAATATAACATTAAATAATATGTCATAGTGTAAGCCTACATTAATTTTAAAACCAGAGTGTGATAGCATGTTGTTTGCTATCAAAGGGTGGACTGTTGAAGCTAGATAATCGGCTGAGACAGAATCTGTTTAAAATTAAACCTGCACGATGCCATTTTGCAAATGGCAACAAGATGCCATTTTGCGACTGGCCAGCCAGCGCCATTTTAGCGAATCTCACAAATAAGTACATACGGCGATGCTATTATTTAGCATCGTGCGATTACCACACAATAGAAAGATATTAAAAGTCCTCATCATATAAATACAGACAGTTACTAAAACATATAATATGATCAACCCTGCAAAACACGTACCACAGTGTACTCCACAAAACACGTAGTCGCACAACACTAACTAGCATCTTTTCCCAATACTTACACACTGCACACTTACATAAAAAGGTTCCCTAGCATTAAGGTTAATATTTAAGGTTTTATTCATTATCAGTAATGTTGTGAAATACATGTTATTTGATATCTAAGGTTTAGTACATTAATAGCAGACCGTGTTTGGTGTCATTCTAAACCACTGTGTCTTTGCAGATTTCCGGTTCCATCGGTGAAGAAATCGCAACATGTGTCTGCAAATTATGGATCATAGAGACTTAGGAATTAAAATGTATAATGTAATGCAGCCAGTCTAATTTGTTATGCAGCGGGAGAATGGACACAAAGAGCTGTTGGAGGCTGGAATGTGACCATACGAATTGACCTATGAACTGTACTGTAACAGAAGAACCAGGAAGAAGAACCAATGGAATCATGCCAAACTGTTCTATTGTATTGCCTATCTCTGTAAAAGTATATATGCAGGCGCTCTGAAACTAGATGCTAGTCTTCTTGCTTTGCTGTTGACGGAGGTTCATCTTTGATGCTGGGATCTGGATCCAGAGCGAATGCGTATGTAACGACTGTACCTTGTGTCTGTATAATTTGTTTGTGCTAATTGTATTTAGATCACAGCGTGTAACTTTCTGTTTTTGTGGTGAATAATAACTTTTTGTGCTTTGGAACTACAATCAAAGTCTGAAAGCTTTTCTCATTCTTCTATTGTGAAGTGCTATTGTAGCAGGTCATTGCTGTCATGTTTTAGGAGCTGGGGTGCCTTCTACTCCAGACTTCTGGACCATGCATTGCTACCCATTCTCCTCTTACATTAATCCTCTTCTGATACACTTCAATAACACAGGCAATTTGGTCATCTCTGTTGTTTTTGTAAAATGTCTATAATATATAACCAGGGAAGACATCACTTTGGTCACATTGGATAAAAGTACAGAAATGTATTTCTCTCCCTAACTCAACCTCCTCTGGCTTCCCATACAACCTCGTTCTGCACAGCGTGGTTGGTCTTTGGGTTGGAAGAACTTGGAGATCACACCTCCACTCCTCCAGTCCCACTACTCTCTCCCCTTCCCCGCTCTGTTTTGTTATATTGTTGTATAATATTTCATCATGCTTGTTTCACTCATATTGTTAAAACCCAAATAGATGATAATATTGCACAGTGCTTATGACTTTTCCTTTGCTGCATTGTCTTATTGTGTTAATTGACAAAAAGTAACATAAACAAAAATAAGATAGTTGGCTTTAACTAGAAGTGTACAGCCTGTGTTTTGGTGGCAACTCAAATGGGTCACAGAACCTGTTTTTGTTGTTCACTGATTGTGAAGAATGATGGCTCTTCTTACAAAAAAGACCTTACCAAACAACTTCATTATCATGGAATATCATAGTTTTTTGGTCATTTAACATGATAATACTGTTACATATTTGTAACTTGAAAGAAGTACTATGGTAATTGACCAAATTACAATTGCACTATCATGATTATTATTAAGTAATTTGATCGTTTCTCATTTACCATGATGATTCTGTGGATTATCATGTTACTTTAATCATGGGACACTGACATTTACAGTCCCACTAAAATGGCTGAGTTGAAGGGCAGGCCAACATTTTACTGCATGAGATTGCATTTGAAAAATACACTCAGGTCCTTTACACACATCAATAAAACAATTTGTATGCAGGTAGCGTGTACTTTAAAATAAAAAAGATAATATCATTGTTGGATCTACCAAAATGATAAAAACTATGTATTAAAACTTTTTCAAAATGAAAGTTTATATTTTACCATGAGTTCCCTTAATTTTGCTGCCCTCTGAAATGTGCTGTCTCTGAAATGTGCGCACTACTGCTTCCCATATACTATTGTACTTGTATGTGAAACTAGAGACTTTCATGCATACAGATCTGGCAAGAGATTATATCAAATTCAGCATTTTGTATTCCTGGTGAACAAAAGATATGTCTAGAATCAACCTACAAAGTGAATTGGAGTCATCTCAATTGCAAGTGACCCTGAGTACCTTTTTCTTAATGGATTATATTATTTCAAAATATCAGCGGCGTTATTACTTGTGACTGTTCTAATGAAAAATCAGATTTAGTGGGTGTTAACAAATAAGTAAGATGTAGAAATTAGATAAATAAAACCTGTTTTTATCTTTCCAATTTAACTTTTTGTGGAAGAGTTTGATGTGAATAAAGCTTGAAATTAAGTTTTGACCCTATAAATATCATTATTGTGTTGCCTATCATTTCTTAAACTACATCACAAAATCTCCATTGAAGCATTTATATGTCAGCCTACTTTTGTATAGTAAGTCAGTGTTTCCTATGTTTTTGCATGTCTAGGGCATTCATTTTTATAACCACATGGGAAGACCAGGCCTCATGGCTGGATTAAAGGGACATTCAATTTAGCACAATGTTCCTATGCTGTGCACAGTGTGGGTAATTGCGGTAGGGAGAATCTTGCTAATTTTTGCTCCCACCTCAAGGAGTGTGAACACAGCAAATGAAGTCTCCTTCCCAAATAATCAGGTTCTCATAAAAGCTCACATCTGATTCTCCCTCTGGTTTTAAACTTAAAATTCACACTATATTTTGATAGGCACATATATTAATTAAGATATATTCAAATTTAAAAACCATCATCATTATTAACTTGGAAACTTGCATCAGTTCTATGGGGTATTCATAGGTACTAAAGGTAAATTAAAACAATCTCTAAGAGGTGTGTTTGACTTTCATTTAAAAACACCTACTGTACTGAATTTACAGTAGTATGTATCTGTATGCACCATTAGAAGTTAGAAGCGCATGTTGTTTGCTTAGGCACTGCAATATATATTAAGCAAGTCACATTTTTACATGGCACAAAAGGTTTAAGTCCAACTCTTAATCAAAACTTTAGTGTGCATGCTTTAAAACAAGTATGACTGCATTATGTAACACTTACAAAGTAATCTTCATTGGAATTGTATAACAAAAACTTATTTTTAAAACTTGTAGAGACCATATAGACCAGAAGAAAACAACTCTCGTTCTTTGTTGTTCTTTTACCAGCAGATGGATGAATGTTTAATAACCATTTGACCTAGATAAGTGAATACAGCAGAGAATTTCAACTTTAAATAGGCCATTAGTGGATATTGAAAGCGGTATTGCACTCAACAAGTGTACAAAGCCACTAATTGGCACTATAATTGGGTGTATGGAGACTATGCTACTCCCTCTCCCCGAGGGTGGAATTTCAAAAGACTTCATTGGTCACATTCTTTATTAGTAAGCATTAACAGTACTTCAGTACAAAATCTAATAATGTGAAAATGACAGTTGATTTGCCATTACGTTTATATTTACTCAACAATTGTTGTTTGAATCTTTCTATGTGTTCTTTGTTTTATTTTACCCTTTTGTATTATTCAAAGGACATTTCAGCCATAAGGCCATTGTTCTTGATACTTTTCAGATTCAGACTTTTTTCATTTTACCTTGGGCTTGCTTCAGGGAGACACTTAATAATGTTTAGACTTTTGTATTGCATGAAATGCCATTATGACTACAAATCACACAGTTAGACAAAGTTAATGTAAAGAGACACATTAACATCCATACTTGTTAAATGACATTCAGTTTTGGAATGTACCCATCTAAATTAATGTTGTACAATGTAAAATGTAGAGCATTTGTAGGGCATCATTACTTGGTTTGATGCTGTAATTTGTAAATGCAGCAGGGAGAAGACAGAAAATTGGGTGACATTCATACTGTACAAATGCTTATGATTTATGTCTATGGGGTAAATGTATCAAAGTTTGGAGAGAGAGAGAGAGAGAGAGAGAGAGAGAGAGAGAGAGAGAGAGAGAGAGAGAGAGAGAGAGAAAATGGAGAGAGCTAAAGCACCAAACAATTAACGTGTAACTGCCATTTTATAAGCTGTATTTGAAAAATGACAGGAGCTGATTGGTTGGTACATTTATCTCTATCCATTTTATATCTATTAAAGCTTTGATACATTTCCCACATATGAGAAATAAGCTAATATTGTACAGAGCACTGCATATGCATGAATCCACACATGGATATTCACGTAGATGGAAGTATTCTCATATTAACATAAAGGGGTAAATATGGATACTGCACACCAGAACAGTATTAAGACTCCATGGGGCCCTAGGCAAGATTTTGGTTTGGGACCCCCTCCTCTGGTCCATTGTTACCACTCATTTTACTTTACAGGTCACACCAATATCATACAGCTGATACACACTGAGAACCACAAAGAGGTCACACCGATATCACACACCTGATACACACTGATCACTATACACCAGTCACACTGTTATGACATACCCAATAATCATTGAGCACTATACAAAGGCCACTCACACACCTGATACACACTGATAATTCTAAAGGTTGCACCAATATCACACATCTGATACACACTGATCACTATACACTAGTCACACTGTTATGACATACCCAAAACACACTGATCACTATACACGTCACACAGTGATATCTCACACCTTATACACACAGATCACTATACAGGTTGCAACAATATCACACATCTAATACACACTGATCACTGAGCAAGATTTCACCTTCTATACCTGTAAAGCAATATATTCATTAAATTCATCTGACATTTTGTTTGTAAAGCATGGGAATAAAGGTCAATATTGTCTACATACTGTATAATTTATTTCCAGCGTGGGTTACCCACTCTCTTTTATACTATATAAAGGTCTCACCAATATTACTGAATTACTATTATTGTTTGTCCTGGTGAGCTTTCAATGGAAAGCTGTCCTGTCATCATTGCTCCATTTAATAACAGGTCACTGCATGTGTCCAACGCAAAAGACCTGAGACAGTTCCTGTACAGCCGACTCATCCACAATTGTGACTGTTGCTTCTCTTATTGCTACGTACTGTATGATCAGACACAAAAAATATGTTGAGCAGGGACAAATTGCTTTAGTATTGCCTAGTGATGATAGACGCTTCATTCTACCAACGCTACACAATTTTTTACACTAAGTTTTCATGATTTTACTAGCCACTATTTAATGTAAGAATATATGATCTGTAATTTTGAGTGGTTCAGATACAGGGGGTTATGTAATAGGTTCAGATTTTACAGAACCAGTGGAATTGCCACTAAATTTAAAGTGGCAATCAGATATAACATTAAACCAGACTTATAACTGATAGCCACTTTAAATTTAGCAGCAATCTCTCACAAATTCCTTCGGTTCCGTGAAATTGCATCCTGTTATATAACCCCCATAGTGGTTTTGTATATATAGAACTATTAAGACACTGCAGACCAGAGAAGATACGTCCCTATTTGTCATTACTGTAATGTGTCACTTAACCATTACTATCCTATTAACATTACTATCCTATTAACTATATCCTATTAACAAAACTTATTTACTGTGGTGTACTGTGGTGATATGCTCAGCTTATTGAAGAAACCTTAGAAATTAATAATGCAAATATTTGCAATCAGTTAATTAGTGACAGTTGTGTTACAAAAGAAAATTCTCAATGACCTGACCATTGCCCATAACTCATCTATGTGCTACATTTGTCTACTTACTGCTGCACAGTTCCTGCACAGCTCAGTCAGTATTCTCTCAGGATAGGCATGGGTATTGACCATCACATTTCTCTACCATTGATGGCATATAATACGTGGATGTTTTCTTTTATCCCCAACGTGGGAGCTATGAAGCTTAGCTCCACCCCCAATATGCCCATATAGCCCTGCCCCCTTCCTGATTGGCCCACCGCTTATGTGTCCCACTTCCCACCCACTCCCTGCACTGTGATGGAGATGGTCATTGATGGTGTAAACCATTGATGGTTAATGATCTATAGTTTCTTGCCATCAATGTGAAACACCGATGGCACCATCAATGGTGGCCAGTGATGGTGGATCTTTCAATGGTCATCCCTTTCTCAGCCTCAATATTATCCTGCTGGTCAGAGGAGAATGTGCTGAGCCAGGTTTGGGGGAGCTTAATACATGCTCTTGTGACCCTTGTAATTGGCTGCGAATACAGACAGTGCAGGGCAGACTAGCACGCTCCCTATTATACAGTGCTTGCAGCATGTCAGTAACCCTTGATGAAGTCTGGCCAGCTGTACTCTCTAAGCAAGCACCTGCACCCTGTCCCTTTAATCCAGACCCTCTGAGGGCCTTTTTTTTAATAAGAAGTGTGTCACAGTCGATAAGCAATATTTTTTTTCACAAAAATAGTGCCTGTTTTGTTTGTGTTAAAATTCAGGCCGTGATATTGTCTGTTTGAGATACAACAGTCAGTACACGGTCGCAGTCAGTGGGCATGTTTTTTTTGTAAAAAAAAAATTCAAGCATCGATATGGAATATGACAAGCAACAGAACAGCAACCAAGCACTAACGCTGCAGCTGCTGCCACCACCAGTCATTATGATGATACTGCTTCAACGTCATCTACTAAAGCCATTGCTCAAGGGTACAGAGGCTTTCAGTCAGGACATCTACAGTAAATAAAACCAATATTTTACAGTGGTAAAGAAAAAAACAACTCTAAAGCCGGATACACACTGGACAATGCGTGTACCCAGCAATGTCGGATGTGGCGCGCATACACACTTACCGATGTCGGCAATGACGAACGATGGTGGGGGGGCAGGTCCGTGCTGCATTCAGCAGCATGGCCTCATTAATGATATCCCCAGATTGGACTGCATGTACAGACAACTGGGGATATCATTAATGATCCAAGGGACAATGCATCATTTGTTGGTATGTGCATACACACTGGATGATTTTAATTATATATCGTTCAAAGTTATCGTTCATATTGTTCAAATAAATCATCCAGTATGTACGGGGCTTTACAAAGTGAAAGTTTAGTGCAAAAGGCTCAGGCCTTGGCCCATATTTATAAGTGGTGGTTGTGCAACTGTCAGTGAGGCATATTCTTCTGCCTCTCATGAGGATGCAAGACCTTTTCATTCCAAGTCCAGAGGAGATGTCAAAAAATGGAAACCAGGCAGTAGAACAAACTGTGTGTTCGGAAACAGAAATGTCACAAATCCCTGAGGAGAGTCTAAGGGGCATATTCAATTGGGTGCAAGGTTTAGCAAAGTAAAAAATCTTGCGCCCCTCATGCCCAATTTTGGATTACCACCAGTATGCATGCTCCCAAAACCCGCAGTATCCAATTTAAAAAAAGTGGTCGCGGGGTTTTCAGCTCTGAAAACCCCACGCCGCGTAAACTTTTTTAAAAAAAATTCTTCACTTACCTGCCTGGGGGTCTCCGCAGCTCCCAGTGGCCTCTCCTCTATCTTCACACTGGAGAGGGGGCTGCTGGGTGTCCTGGGGGCTGCTGGGAGACTACAGGGGCTGGTGAGAGGGGCAAGGGCTGCTGGGAGATGTAGTTCTCCCAGTGCCCATTCCGGGGGGTGACACAGACACTGGGGGACACACACATACACCAGGACACACACACACACTTATGCACACACACACACACACTCACACACACACACTTTCACTCATTCTTACTCAAACACACTCACACACACTGACATGCTCACCACTGCTGCAGTAGTCCAGGACCCGACAGTGGATGAAGAAGAAAGCACTGACTAATTAAGCTAATTGGAAACCTCCAATTGCTTAATTAGTCCAAAGGTGGGTTCCGTCCCACTGATTTTTCCTAAAATTAACGATTTTAGGAAAAATCACACTTGCTCTGGAGGTGCATAATTTTAATTCTCCCAGCGCACTAAAAAAGAAAAAATCCACACCAATTTGAATTGCAAAAAACACGCACCTACAGGAAAAACCTCACAGGTGCAGGTTATTTGCTATTCTCGCACACAATTGAATATGTCCCTTAGTGTGTCTGTGAGCTTTATGTGTAAGCCTGACCTTTCTGAACTCCTAGAGAAGCTTCCTTCCTCCATTTATGCACCCTCTGCCAAAGTGGGGAAGCACAAGTCAAGAAGTTGCTGACCTAGACAATGAGGATGCTACGGTAGAAGTGCAACAGAATGAAGGAGATACTTGTGTAGCTGATGCAGACGCTAATTAGGATATTGATGATGAGAGTGTTGATGATGAGGATGTTCTTTGTGTAAGTGAAGCACCAGTGCAGTTCTTGCCCATGATAAGAAGAAGGCCATTGTCATGCCTTAGCAGAAGATGAAAAAATCCACATCTTATGTGTGGAATTATTTCTATTGAAATTCAGTCAACTGTCAAGTCATCTGTAGAATTTGCAAAGTCACAGTAAGTAGAGGTAGGGACCTTAACCATCTAGTTACCTCCTCCCTGTTGCATCATTTGCAGTATGTGCATGAAAAGTTTTTGGGAAAACCAGAAACTTTGGCTAAAAAAGTAACAAAATTAACAACAAGCACTCCAGCGTCAGCTGGCTCCCTTCTCTCTGCTAGATCCAGGCACCTGCCATCTCAACCACCAACACTTTCATCAACAATATCCTCAGTCATAACCAGAAATAGTCCTGCATCCAATTTGATAAGGCTAACTGAGTCCACCTCTATCCAGGATTTCTCAGAAGAATCCTTGAGCATAGTGCTGCTACTGTTTACAGAGACTAGTAGTAGTTTAAAAAAACTATTGACTGTTAAACAATCCTTTGCAAGGGGGAGCAAGTATGACAGCAGTCACCCAGTTCCACAGCGAGTCACTGACACCATAACATCTATGCTGGTATTAGATGTGCATCCATTATACACTATTAAAGCAGTGGGTTTTAGACAATTAATTAAGATCTTGTGTCCCTGCTACCAAATCCCATCTAGATTCCACTTCACTAGAAAAGCAATCCCCAGCCTGTACAGGGACATTAAAAAAAAGTTAGTGTCCTCCAAAATGTTGTTATAACCACTGTCCACTTAACCACAGATAAGACAAGTGGAACAGGGCAACTAAAGATTACTAACTGTGACAGCCCAACAGTAGCAGCAGCATCTAATAAACAGCAGCTCATTCAGAAGCAGGGTACACTGTGTATCACCAGTTTCACTAAGAGGCATACCGCTGACAACTTCTTAGAAAAACTCCAGGAAGGCATTGCAAAATGACTTACTCTGCTTGGACTCTCCTCAGGATTTGTCATTTATGACAATGCTACCAATATTGTGAGAGCATTACAGCTGGGTTAATTCCAACATCCCAATTTTTGCTCATACAGTCAACTTGGTGGTGTAAAATTGAAAAATAAAATTATATGGCCATGCAGGAGATACTCTCTGTGGCTCAAAACATTTTGGGACATATTCGCCATTCAGCAGATGCATGTAAAACATTGCAACACCTGCAAAAACTGTTGAATTTGCCCTACAACCAGCTAAAGCAAGAGGTAGTAACAAGATGGAACTCCACCCTTTATATGCTTCAGCGGATGAAGGAACAGCAAAAAGCATTCCAAAGCTACACAATGACCTACCGTATGACATAGGGAGAGGAGAGGGAATGTACCTTACTCAAGTGCAGTAAAGAATACTTTCCATGTTGTGCAAGGTGCTGAAACCCTTCGAAGTAGTCACCTGTGAAGTGAGTTCAGACACTGCCAGCTTGAGTCTGGTAATTCCCCTAGTTATACTGCTAGAAAAGCAGCTTGAGAAACTGAAGGATGAGCTGAAATGATCTAAGTCTGACATATCTAAGTCTGACATACTTAGCGATTGAAATGATCTAAGTCTGACATACTTAGCGATTCTGCTAAGTATGTCAGACTTGTAGATCAAGTCCTTTATTCGCTTCTCCAGGATCCAAGAGTTGTCAGGATCTTCAAATCGGATCACTACATTTTGGTGACCGTGCTCGATCCTAGGTTTAAGTTATACATTGTGTCTTTCTTCCCAATGGACAAAGGCCCTCATTCAGAGCCGCTCGCTAGCGGCAGTACGCTCGTTCCGAGCGATGTTCGCACATCTGCGCATGTGTACGGTTTTTAGTACGCATGCGCGAACCAGTCAGTGCGGCTGAAAATTGTTTGTACGCTATATAGAGAGTGCCTGCTATTTTGAGTGACAGAATGAGGCGTATGTGGGTGGTAACAGGGGAAGGTGCTTGAAAACAGGGGAGTAGAATTCGAACGCAGGCGTGCTTAAAGGTCAAAACGGGCGTTTTAAGGGAGTGCATAATTAATACAGCAGCGTCATTGACCACGTCACTTGGTTTTTTTAATTCAGAACTGCTCGCAAAATAGCGGTTGAAAAAACCAACCACAAGAATAGCGAGCAGTTCATACGCTGTACGATGTACTCGATTTATCTAATAAATAGTGGACATGACGTATGGTGCGAGCGGCCAGGGGGCGTTTTTATCAAATAAACGAGCGTATGTTTTGCTCGCTCGTTCAGACTTAGAGGTGTGAACAGACTGCAATTTGCGAACGGATCATTTGAATAGCCACCCCTTGTTTTTGAACGAACGACCGCAAATAGCGAACAGCTCTGAATCAGACCCAAAGATCTGAAAGATGCAAAGAGCTGTTGTTAAGCAAATTGTCAGCTCAAAGGGCACATGACACAGCGACAGCTACTCCTTCAGTTTCTCCGGCAAGTGTGGCTTCCAGCAAAAAACTCAGCTTTCCTAGGAGACCCACTGGTGTTGCAGATAAGTCAACACAACCTTTTGACAACTAGTCTGGTCTAAAAGAAGTGCCTACAATTAATGACACATCTACTGTGATTCCATCTGATATGGTCACCATTCAAAGAATGGTTGAGGATTATTTTAATAATAGCATCCAATAGGCTTTACTTGAGTTGCCCACCTTCCAGTGTGTACTCTGAAAGAGTTTTCAGCACACCCGGGAACCTTGTCAGCGATTGGCGTAGGAGACTACTTCCTCAAAATGTGGAAAAGATGATGTCCATGAAAATAAACTACAAATTCCACGAGGATGACTTCTACTGCTAATTCTATCCAAAAAATACAGAGGCATCCGTAATGGTAGATTCCAGGGTGAGGACTCGGATGATTGTGGTGACAACATCTTGCCTCTGTAGAGCCAGTTTGTGTATGTAGAGATCATTGCCAGCAATATCAGCTGCCCAATAGTAGCTTGTTTTGTGGGAGCCCAAACACACCAATAACTTCAGCCACACGTGGCAGCCCCTGTTGCTGAAGTGATTGGTTTGTTAAACTGTACATGTCCTGTTTAATATATACAACATAAGGGTGAATGGGAGGGCCCAAGGACAATGCCATCTTGCTCCTCTTTTCTTTGCATTACGTGCTGTTTGGAGCATTGTTGACTGTCTTTTTGCATAGATGACAAACAATTTTAAAGATTATTATTTTGCTATCTTGTCTGTCACTGTAGTGCAACTCTTGTTTCCTAGATATGCCATGTAGGAAGCTGCACTGCCACAGCATCTGAAATCTTCTACATCCTGTTGATGAATCCCAAAAATGTCCAGAAATTGTTATGGCCACAGACAGCATCTCCTGCATGCCCCTTTCATTTAAAAAAAAATTCTGAACCACCAAGTTGATTTGGTGGGCAAAACATGGTAGATTTTCAAATGTACCCAGTTTTTTTAAATGCTCCTACCCCCCTAACTCCAACTGGTTGCCCCAGGACCCTACTGAAATGAAAGGCTGTTATAAATAATGGTACAGCTCAATAAACACCTGCTTCCTTTGTATGTAGGTGACCCTAAGCGGCATAACTGAATAATTTAGATGGTGGGTGTCATATGAGAGACCAGAAATATGAGCAGCAGCACAGAGCATCTACCTGCCAGGTTGTGTGCAATAAAGTGCAAATACATTTAATACAAAAATTAGTTATGTATATTGGTCACATACAGACATATTTACATGGTATATTCCATGTGTAAAGCAGGCTAAGGTAACCTGAGGCACTCCACCAGCAGGACCAGCAAACAGCATGGATGCTGGGAGTTCTAATTCAGCCAGAGAACTACAGGCTGCTTTCCTCTGATGTAAACAGCAAGTTTTGGTCCCATTATCCCCAACAACCTCCCTGAGCACAATGTAAACATCTATTTACAGTGTATACTATTTAACACCTCCACAAATAAGGCCACCGCATTTCTATTAGATGTATATAAAAAAATATACTGCATATATGGGCTGAATCAATATTCAATCAGAATGTGGCACAAATCGATGTCACTCATGTGATCAGGATTTAGGTGGTTGGTTCACATATAATTGAACACAAGTGGGCTTCAGTGAGCTTGCTCCCAAATATGCCCCAAGCATCTCTGTGTGATGGTGCAGAAACTGCATAATATCTTCTGACAAACTCTCCACACTCAGAAAGCGAACCTTCTCCAGATCAAAGATGTCTTTGAGGAACTGAAGAACTTGATCCTACATTGATCCTCCCTCATAAATTTTCTTCAGTATAAAAAAATGTTAATAAATTTACAAACTAATTAATCCTTCCTTCCTTTCCCTGCCTTCAACTACTCCATAAACATACTCCATCTCCCTCGGGCCTATGATCTAGTTCTTGATTAATGAAAACATTCTTGGTTTCTCTATGGAGTCGTATAGTTTGTTAAACTGCCATACTGTCTGCCACTGCAGTGCCACTCTGTTTCCTAGATGCACCATGTTGAAAGCTGAACTGCCACATGTTTTTGATACCCACTGCTGTCACTTAGCTTAGTCAGCCAGCTAGCTCGATGCTACCTTTTGACCTAAACTGGATGAAATCAATACTGTGAGCTTTGAGGTGGTCAAAACTGACTGGAAATAAATTTTATTGAGGTTAATAATACCATAGGAACAAAAAGAGACCCAAATTATGTGATTTCAGCTGTTTTTATGATTTTTTAGAGAAAAATACAAAACCAAAACACGCAAGGGCGGTTTTGGCAAAACCAAATGCAGATCCAAAACACGAAGGAGATACAGATTCAAACCAAAACTATAACACAGGGGTCTGTGCACACCTCCAATATTTAGTGGATTTGTGGGCTTCATTATATTTTTGGGCAGCAGGAGCCTGTGGCTGCAAAATGGTGTAAGAAGACAGGAATAATAGCCATAATGTCAGCTGGAGATATGCACGAACCCTCGTGTTTTGGTTTTGGACCTGAATTCATCTTCGTGTTTTTGGTATTGCATTCAGATAAAATTTGATAAAAATCGATTAAAAATCAATAAAAATCAATAAAAATTTATAAAAACAGCTAAAATGTCAGAATTCAAAAGTTCAGTTTTTAAATCCAAGTTCCGAACTGGCAACAGATCCAAACCGGGTCTCGGTTCAAAGTGGGTAACAAAAGTGAATCCAAACCTTGACCTGGTTCTACTCTGAACCCCTAAATTCGGGTGTGTTTGAATTTCAGAAATCCCATAAAAAAACTTAGAGATAAATTTACTAAATAGAGAGATTTTAGAAGTGGAGATGTTGCCCATAGCAACCAATCAGATTTTAGTATACATTTAACTAGCACCTAATAGCTAGAATCTGATTGGTTGCTATGGGCAACATCTCCACTTCTAAAAATTCTCACTTTAGTAAATTTACCCCTTAGTCTAGAAATTATTAAACAAAGAATATATGTGTGTGTGTTTCAAATAAGGTAATGTAAGAGATATCCAGCTAATTACAGTACATTTGTCCAGAATTCAAAATATTTGACATAGGCAGAGATTCTGTTAAATGCTCATAAAGCAATTCACCAATCATTTGGACTTTTTTACCATTGCCAGAGACACCATAATTGGGAATTAGTTTCTCCATGGAATAATTTAATTGATCTGGGGTACACTACACACTTTAACTGCTGACCAACCTGATGATTTTCGAAATGATTGAGAATTACACAATATTGTACATACACACTAAACGATTATCATTCCTATCCGAATAATATGTTTGCGCAGAGGATTGTAAATTCCCAATTTTCTCTATATACACTATCAGATTGTCCATACACACTACACATTAACAACAATTCTTTTAGATATATTCATGCTTGCCCACTCTCACGGAATGGCTGGAAGGCCCCTGAATATAGTGGAAGAGTGGGCTAGTCTTCCGGCCTACCACCACCTGCCCGCATACCCCCATCCCTGCAGTGTGGGGGATCTGATCGCACTTTTCGAGCTGAATTGCATCATCATGGCCCCGTCCCCTGCTTCACAATGTCGGTAATCTTGGCATTGTGCAGTGGGGGTGGGGCCACAATGACGTGATCGCACATTCATGCCCCCTACTCCATCCCTAATACTGGGTAATGTACCCGGCCATGCCCTCCATATGCCACATCATGCCCCCCGCTGTGCCGACCTGGCTGCCCTCTCCTTGTGGGGGCAGCCAGAATGTTGGCAGGTATGGATATATTGCATTGGCCGTGAAGCATGTCTCTGAAAGATGAATAGGGTGTACACACTAAAAGATGGTTGGGGTGACATATCATTGATCAGCTCTACATATAATATATCGTCTAGTGTGTATCCAGTAAGACATTGGTCACCTCTGGTTAATTAAAGTTACCATTCTTTAACTTTTCTATATTTAAAATAAGTGGACATTTTAAAACATTGGAGGACTTTGTATATGCAATGCTGGTATGATAACCTGAAGTTCACATTGGAAAGAAAAGTGTTTATCTATATTTGAGAAATATATAAATTTTACCTATAACTCATTGGAAAGAAAAGCATTGATTCATATATGAGATATCCCACTGACTAGGTAACATCCTATCAAAGTAATGTAGCTTTATTATTTCATATAGTTTACACTATATATTTTACTTTATTTGTCATTCTCAGTTCCCCTAAGCCATATGCAACTTGCAAGCTACAAAAAGCTCTTGCTGGTAAGGTCACTGAACTTTATTATATTACATCTGGCACCCAGAATAATTGGGCCAAAACTGAAAGGCTCCTGCATGCCAACAATCTCTTAGAGCAATACCACTAATTAACTCTCTCAAGGACCAATGCAGCACACACTGCTATTTTCCAACCATTTATTTGTGACTTTTATGACTTGGAAAAATTAACCATTTGCCCAAATATTTGCTTTGGATCCAATATACCAAATTTGCATCTTTTCTCATATTTTTCTTTTATTCACTAGCACCACTAGCCTTTACAGCACTGCCACGCTGAGGTTATCTCACACAGCCAGTTCCCAGCACACTCCTACAAACTACATACCTATTCTTCTCAGAATTCCCACCTCCCAACAGACTCCCCTCTACATTATCCTGACCAGACTTTCCCCAAAGTACCACTTCATTGGCCTTGCGCCACAATATCAGCTGCCCACATGTCCTCATAACCCAACACAGACACATAGGCTGTCTGCTTATTAAAGGGCTTTCGATGAAAAATCAGAACATATCGAACCTATAGATGAAGATTTAGAAGGGTTGATGAGAAAATTGGAGAATATATTAATTAAAGAAAGTAAAACATGGTGGGAAGTAGTAACTTTAGAGAAATATATATCAAATAAAATTATCCCACGAGGTCTCAAATTAACAAATCCTGTACTTTTAATTCTGGGACAGGATTTTAAGAAGGATTGGGAACTTATTATTAATAATTGTTCACTTTCACTCATGGAATTAATAATTAAGGAGAGACGTAAAGAATTGAACACATTAGAGGTGGAAATTTCAATTAATAAATCATTGGTCGTTCCCTTTTCCAATTCATGTGAATATAAAAATCTAGAAAGGGAAATAGAAAAAAAACTGAGAAAAACACAAGATTTGATTCTAGAAAAGAAAGTTAAAAAATTCAATCGTGATAAATTAAAATCCGAACATGATAGCTCGTTATCTGTACAAAAGCCTCCAAACAAAACTAGCTATAGACGGCTCAATAGGTCCGTCACAAAATATCACATACCTCTAAAAATACGAAAAGAAAGAAGGAAACCTCCTCACTATTATGAAACCAATGAGGTAAATGATAGATGGGCACCTCCAACAAATCGCTATGTTCCACCTAAAGTACGAAATGAACATAGATTTTACTGAAATCGATATGAAAGAGAGAGTGAGATTTTACACTCCAAATCACCTGAATGGAGGAATGTTCCATCCAGGAACATAAAAAAGATAAGATACAGCATTGATAGGGATAGGGTACCTGGATTCATGTATAACTGTTTCTCACCATTGATGGAAGAATTGAAATCACCTCTTTTTTTAGAGAAAGATCTCTCCCCCAACAGATACAGATAAATTATAACAGATATAGAGGTAAAAGGGCTGGATGAAAAAACCTAGAAAAAAACCTAGAAAAAAACTAAAAAATAAAAAGAAGTTAAAAAACAAAACCCAAGCTGGAAATAATATCCCGCCAATGTCAGATAATGATGCTGAACAAATTAATATGAAGGCTACGATTTTTAACTTCAGCCCTCACATACTTACACATAATGAATCCTCTCTGTTGGGAAAAGGATTAAAATATGCCCCAACAAACCACATCAACACTTTTGAAATTTATTTGGACACACAACACTTTATACGTAAATTAACATTAAAAAAAGTTTTTTGCTAGTAAAGACAGTGAGGAACATATCCACACAGAGGATGCTTCATTCTCCCCATTTCACCCATAGTCAGTATTCTTTCCAAAATATATACAAGGCCATTATATTAAAACCTTTGAGGCTCTAGTAGAAGAGGATTTAGAGAAATTGGCCAAGAAAGACAGTAAGACCATCAACCTTACGTTTAAAGAAAGGAAAGCGCTAAAAGATCTTCAACAACTAACTAATATAATAATTAAACCAGCGGACAAGGGGGGGTATCAAGCTGATGAATCAAGAGGATTATATAAAAGAAGGGTTGAGACCATTGAATGATCCCTCCACATATAAGAAATTAAGGAATGATCCGACAGCTATAACCCAAACAAAATTAAAAACCTTAATAGATAAATATGAATAGAAAGGTACATTGACAGAAAAAGAAGTAAAATGTATTATGATTAAAACTCCTAATACTCCTGTTATGTATCTTCTCCCCATAAAAGTCTTACTAATCCCCCTGGGAGACCGATCATATCTGGGGTTGATTCAATATAGTCTATCTGTCATAATTTATCGATCATATACTTCAACCTCTAGTGTTGTTAAATAGATCTCACCTTAAAGATACAAAAGATTTTTTGTTAATGTTGGAATCAATAACATGGGAAAGTGATTATTTATTAGTCACTGTGGACGTAAGTGCGCTCTACACGATCATAGACCATAAACTGGGTACAGAGGCTGTTGAATATTTCCTTGCCAGATCAGATGTCAAAAAGATCTGCAAGATTTAGTATTAGAAGAGGTTGATTTTATTCTAAAGAATAATTTCTTTATTTTTGATAATAATTTCTATATACAAAAACCAGGGACAGCGATGGGCACCAGGTTCACACCAAGTTATGCTAACATGTTCATGGGGTTGTGGGAACTTGAGACCATCTGGTCCCACAACCCCTTTGAGGCAAACCTGGTGTCCTATGCGCAATACATAGATGAAATTTTTTTTGTCTGGAAAGGCAATAGAGAAGTTTTATTGAAATTCTGTACATCCCTCAATAATAATAATAAAAATATAACCCTAACATTCGATATTAATGATAAAATAATATTTTTTTTGGATATTACAATATATATTCAGGAAGGAAAAATTCAAACGATGAATTATACTAAACCAACTTATTCAGGTTCTTATATACCAGCAGGAAGTTGCCACCATGAAACTTGACTTAATTCCATCCCTACAAGCCAATTAACAAGACTAAAACAAAACTGTGCAGAAGAACAAATGTACCAGTCCCAAGTTAAAGAAATGACCAACAAATTTTTAGAGAGTGGTTACAGAAAAGAAAAAATAAATAAATCATTGGAGAAGATGAATAAGATGGAATGGAAGGATCTTCTACAGATTAAGTCTAAAGAGAAAAAGGATTCAAAATTTGAGCTTGCATTCATAACTGAGTTTAATAACCACCATAGAGCAATTGAAAAAGTAATAAAGAAACATTGGGGACTTCTCAAGAAAGATCCCGTTATAGACACTCTCCCAATAGGCCCATTCATATCTACAGAAAAGCCCCCAACTTAAGAAGGAAACTGGTTTCTAGTACTTTACCATCCAAATGAAATAGAACATCAGTTATATCCAAAGGTTTTTTTAGATGTGGGAATTGCAATTGTTGCAGAACTTTTAAAAGTAATGGGAATAGGAAGTCTGAGAAAATTCAGATCAATAACAAACAGATTGAGATAAGAGATTTTTTAACATGTAATACAAAAAATGTTGTGTATGCTAATAAATGTACATGTGACTTATTTTATATCAAGAATGCTTAAGACGAGAATTGGGGAACATATTAGAAATGTAAAAAAAGGGTTAGAATCTCATTTGTTGTCACTACATTTTAAGAGTGTACACAACTGTCGAGTCTCAGAGATTTCTGGCTTCTATGGTATTAGACACATTGAGGGGAGTCTTAGATGTAAAGATATTGTCACCAAATTAGCCAAAGCTGAAATGTCTGCTATTTTTGAATACAAAACACTTGCTCCTCAAGGTCTGAACACAGACTTTGAGTTAAAATGGTTCTTATAAACTTGATTTTAGGGTCAATTTATGATATTCCCCCATCTATATGCCCTTGTTATATCCAGGTTGAGGTTTCAAGCAGCCATATAATTCACATGTATTTCATATATACAGTATGTTTTTATAACACCTGTTTTTGATGGTTGATTTTATTATTCATGTCTTATTATGTTTTATACAATGTTTTTTTTTTGTGTGAATATACATAACTTTAATAAGGCCTAATATATGTATTAATTGTTGCATATATATATTTTTACATGTATGCTTGATTGCTGGGATGACATGAGGGCCTGAGATACACACTTTTTGGTGACCATGGCAACGCGACAAACACAATCGATAACTCCACCTACATGACCCACAATGCAGACTACATTTCTCAGCAGTCTTTACCATCTAACTTCCTGTTTCGGGTTTAGAATGATGATACAGTGGAAGCTGCCTATGACTTTTTGGGAATTACTATGCTTTACTGTGTGGACTCCATTTCCCAGAGTCCCTCATGATTTGGACTTCCAGTTTTCGAGCGCTGCCGACGACTTCTGGGGCCGACAATAACACCATAGCGGATCATCAGAGACCCCTAAACACCAGGTGGACTATTGTATACGCAGAGACGTACTCTTGAGCCTTCATTGGAACATTTTAGGTTGTTTCTTATTGTTGGAGATCTTATTCTCCACTTGTACTGTGGTTTTCACTGATTGGACTACATCTCCCATAATGCTCCACACCGGATGCCTGGTGCTTGTTATGTATGCCGTTTTTTATGATTTTATGTAGAATATGCCACTCTGTAACATTTTATGTATGTCTGGACTACAGATAAGTCAAATGTGAATATTTTTTATATAAAGAGAGTTCTTTTTATGAATTTCACACATCTGTTGTAGATAATGATTTTATTAATGATAATCACTTCCTGTTAACATTGATAGGCTACAGCAGCATGTCTTGAAAAAGGTCCTGGTAACTTTTTTTATTTCTCAATATATGAGATAATTTTTAAATATTCATTGTATTTTTTATGGATATTTTTATATATTCTGGTGCCACTGTTATTTGTCCCTATTTGGGAAAAGATTGTTTTTAGAATATTAAAATATTTTTTTTTTAATTAAACAACATGTCTATGGATATGCATTTTTGAAGATTAATATCACAGAACTAGAAGCTGTTGGATAAAGAAACCTTTACAGGAGTGTCCACCCACTACTACACGTGAGTTGGGGTACGAACCAACCTTTGTACATGAAAGATTCCTTTATGTGATTTTACAGAAATTTTCAAGTGTGAGTTGGGGTCATCGCACATGTCCTCTTCCTATTTATCATTGTAATCATAAAGAATAATCTACACACAGTATGGCATTTGACCAGATAAATAGAATTAAAGATACCTTGATGTGTTTTCTTCTATAATTGGGAGAAGTGAGTTGGGTACGATATCCCACTATAGATGATTTTTTAATTATAAGACACCTCCCATCATATACACCCTCCTAATGATATCTATAGAGAAATGTTGATTTAGAGCTGCAATTGAAAGCTGATTCCAGCCATTATCTGACTTCATCACTGAGATTTAAGGGATGAATTACTGTCATATATCATTTTGTTAAGTGCCGTAGATATTGTCGATTCCACTTCTGTTTTCTACAGACACACACTAACCTAACATAGATGATTCAACACAAACACCCAAATGTACACCCTCACCCCCAGGGAGCACAAACACCATTGGTCCTTGGGGTCTGTGGGAGGTGCTGGGGTGGAGGAGCACACACAGCCCACAACAACTGGCTGCCATTTAAAAGAGAGCAGCTGAGAGGGGGTGGGGAGTAGATGCCATCTTAGGTACAGCTCACAGGAAACACTCCAGGTGGGCCCTGGCAGCGTTCCTGAGCTGGCAACTGTTGTGGCTGTGAAGCATAGCCACAGTAATCAATCTTCAAGCTATATCAGTCAGAGGTCTAGCTTTCAGGTAGCCAATAGGTTTATGGGTAGGCACTGTAGAGGTCATATGAAGATGGGCGGTAGAACTGCGCTCTCGTTGACCAGGGGGTGGTGTGTTGTGGTTTCGGGGTGCTGCACCTTTGTGTGGGAGTACCTTTCCCGCACTGAAAACGTATGGGGGTAGGGGGGGTAAGGTGCGCTCTTCCTGCTAGTACTGGTGATGACTTGTGTGTGTTTGTGAGTGGTGTTAATTAGAATGTTTCTTCTGGTGGTGGTGATGTTTTGGGAGTGAGGAGGGTGTGATTGGGTATGGAGTGTAGTTTGGAGTAATGTGAAAAGGGGAATGGAATAGGATCAAAATGAGGCCAGCGAGACACAGTAATTTTGGGCAAAATCTTTTATTGAGTAGTCACAATGCTGCTCTGTTAAGATCCCGGGCAGGTGGGTGGGGTTCAGTGATGAGTGGTGATGAGACTGGGGAGGTAGGTGGACCCTTTTAGGGGGCCCCTTCCCATGCGGTTCAGTGACCTTGCACGTCACCCCTGCTGGACCTATGGTTGACAGTCTAGGAAGTCTCGGGGGGTGGGGGGATTTGCAGAGTGGGTTCGAACACCTGTGCGGTGTCCCACGTGTTGGTGTGAGTCTTGGCAGTACTTACCTACCGGTAGGTTTTTTGCTGTGGTGATGTAGGTCGACGTTGTGGCCGTTGCAGATTGGTTGGAAGCTGCAGGTTTGTTGGTGAGCTGGATCAGCGTGTTGCTGGTGTGCTGCAAGTGCACGGCTGTTCTGATTGGTCTGCGGAGGTCAGCGACCGTAGTATGCAGCTGAAATTGGCTCTTGGTCATGCCGCTGGTGGTGCGGAGCCAGAGGTGTGGATGGGTGAGCTGCTGGGAGGCTGGGTTGCAGCGTGTGTGCTGGGACCACCCCTGGGGGGTGGTCTGCCCGGGATACTGATTCAAAAAAAGCCAGGGAGGAGGGGGGATGTGGAAAGTGTGACCGGGATGGAGCTGGTCACTGGCGATGTTGGCTGGGCGGACTTGCGGCCAGATGTGCGGGATGCTCTTATCACTGATGGTCCCTCGTGGAAATGGGGATCGACGGTGGAGACACCCCTGGCCAGGAGTGAGTTGCTGAGCACGCCTGGGAGCAGGGGGGGAGAGGGGCTGGTCCGGGGTGGAGCCAGTCACTGGAGGTGTGAGCGGCTCCACCCCGGACCAGCCCCTCTCCCCCCCTGCTCCCAGGTGTGCTCAGCAACTCACTCCTGGCCAGGGGTGTCTCCACCGTCGATCCCCATTTCCACGAGGGACCGTCAGTGATAAGAGCATCCCGCACATCCGGCCGCAAGTCCGCCCAGCCAACATCGCCAGTGACCAGCTCCATCCCGGTCACACTTTCCACATCCCCCCTCCTCCCTGGCTTTTATTGAATCAGTATCCCGGGCAGACCACCCCCCAGGGGTGGTCCCAGCACACATGCTGCAACCCAGCTTCCCAGCAGCTCACCCATCCACACCTCTGGCTCCGCACCACCAGCGGCACGACCAAGAGCCAATTTCAGCTGCATACTACGGTCGCTGACCTCCGCAGACCAATCAGAACAGCCGTGCACTTGCAGCACACCAGCAACACGCTGATCCAGCTCACCAACAAACCTGCAGCTTCCAATCAATCTGCAACGGCTGCAACATCGACCTACATCACCACAACAAAAAACCTACCGGTAGGTAAGTACTGCCAAGACTCACACCAACACGCGGGACGCCGCACAGGTGTTCCAACCCACTCTGCAAATCCCCCCACCCCCCGAGACTTCCTAGACTGTCGACCATAGGTCCAGCAGGGGTGACGTGCAAGGTCACTGAACCGCACGGGAAGGAGCCCCCTAAAAGGGTCCACCTACCTCCCCAGTCTCATCACCACTCATCACTGAACCACACCCACCTGCCCGGGATCTTAACAGAGCAGCATTGTGACTACTCAATAAAAGATTTTGCCCAAAATTACTGTGTCTCGCTGGCCTCATTTTGATCCTATTCCATTCCCCTTTTCACATTACTCCAAACTACACTCCATACCCAATCACACCCTCCTCACTCCCAAAGCATCACCACCACCAGAAGAAACATTATAATTAACACCACTCACAAACACACACAAGTCATCACCAACTGTAGAGGTCATGTTAATGTATCTCAATCTCAGCTGGTGGTAGGGTTGCATAGCGCTAGTGCAGTATCTGAGGTCCCTGTCGCAGCTGTACAGCTGGATCAATGATGGCTATGATGACTTCCATGGCTTGTGCCGTTAACCCGTTTATTGTATCATTTGCCCCAGGGTCTGTTCAAGGGCCATCTGCCCTCCAACCTGGTCAGGCTTCAGCATTTGCACAGGCTGCTACTTTAGCATAACAATATATGTAAGCAATGCGGATGTTAGGCCTTTGATCACAGGCATGGATGATGGTTTGTCGCTGAGGGTGTCGAGAGACAATCAGCCAGGGACATCAGTTAGGTCACATCTTGGTTTTGATAAGGTTATGAGTTCAAAAACAATAATTACTGTGCATGGTGATATGCAATATATATTTTGTAATATTTTCAATATATATACTAATGTTTGCTCTCTATTTATAACAGAGGAGGCTTGTTGCTCCAATAAATAGGTTTTATTAAATAAACATATATTGAAAAAAAAATAGAAATAAAAATGAAATCACAGATTCCTTGATGTAACAGCATTTATCTATAAAACAAAAATGTCCCTATATAGAACAGAAATACATATACAATACTCAAATATAAAAAATATATCACGTATATCACACACACAAATATATATATATATATATATATATATATATATATATATATATATAGTATTAGATATTACACATATATTAAATCCAAAAGGACAATATATTAAGAAGAGCTCTTGGAAATATTATTTTGTGCCGACAGTCAAAGTCCAGATCTCACTAGATTGCAGTATATTATAAGCAAGTCCATAGCTCAGTTGTTCGGTGTCTAGTTAGTAAACATGTAACAAATATGTTGCCATTCAAGGATTCTTATACAATAAACAAGTTGGTTGTTATAATTAATAGCTGTTAGTAATTAAACTGGCATCTCAGTGTCAGACTTGTATTTGTTTGTGAACCCGGGGTCTGATATTCATCTGTGTTGGTGTCTGTAGGCGTGTACAGAAAGCTGGCAGGCCTAAGGAGACCTCCTGGCATTAATGAAGAACACTTCCCTGACTGGGAATTGAACCCGGTTCTCGGCAGAGAGATGCCGAATCGTACCCACTAGACCACCAGGGACGTCGGTGTTGGAGACAAGTTGGTATGTGCAATCAGTGGAGAGTGTGGCAGTAGATAGACCAGGCTGATACTGGTTTAATACTGTAGAAATATAATAAAAACACTTTTCTTACTGTAACCGGAATGCTGGAGTGGTAGATCTTGGCAACGTATTCACCAGACTGAAACTGGGTTGTCACTGTAGTCCAGGATCCAGGAGAACTCAGATGGTAGCACGACCAGATGCAGACCAAACACCGGAATGGGTAGTAGGTGATTATACCAGGAATGGCATCAAATGGAGCAGAAACCAGGAACAGTCACCATATAGAGTCGTATTCAATTTGAGCAGACCCGCGATACTTTTCCGCGTCCTGGACTTTTCACCTACTTCACCTGTTTTGCAGGCAGAAAAAGTATCGCGTGCGTGCCCGCGTATCCCCGTATTCAATTTGTAAATACGCGAAAACGGGACCCGGCGAAACTTAAACAAGCGGAATGTCATGTCAGGTTTGGGGAAATCAGCCTGACACCCCCCAAAAGATGCTCCTACATGGGGGTTAGCTATGGATACCACAGATTTGGCTTGCTGAAGGTATTTGGTGTTCTTAAACGGGCTCAAAAGCTGCTAAATAGCGTTTTTGTATAAGTGGTGAAGAATAGTATTCGGGAGGCTTTTTGCAGAAAATAACTTATCCCAGCAAATTTGGGGTACTTGAGATTGGGGGCCAGCATATTGTAAAGTTGCTAAAGTTAAGTGTAAAAAATCATGAAAAATCCACCTTCCACAAGCACCTGCAATGAAAAAAACACCTGGGGCATACCCCCCTGGAGTGTAGTTCGCTAGTTTTTAACTTTGTCCCCCAATTATTATTTTTTTTCGCCCCCAAATTGAAAGTGATTTTTTGGGGGTGTTTTTAAGTGTTTTTTAAAAATGTTTTTACCCAGTTTACCTTTGAGGGACTGTGTGAAGGCTGCACGGGGGTTCCCGCAACGTTGCACCCCAAAACCTCAATTCTGCACTTTTTTTCTGCCTGCTATTCATAGGCAAAACTTATTCACCTATTACATTGCATTACATTCAAATTGAAAACGGCGATACTTTTCCACCTGGTGAAATGATGTCATCGGCGAAACTTTTTTGCCTATTCCGGCTTTTCGCTCCAAATTGAATACGGGCCATAGTGAGAATGGTATACCCAGGCAAGTTGTAGGTTCAGATAACATGATCAGGTAGAGATTCTCTGTGCACCTAGTGGGATAGCTGCTTCAGGCATAGACAGAACCAGATGCAGAACGGACACGGAATGGATAATGGATGATGATACCAGGAACGGCACCAATGACACAGGAACCAGGAACACTTACCATGCAATGAGAAAGGTATACACAGGCGAGTTGCAGGTTCAGCTAGAGATTCTCTGTGCAGCCGGGGCTATAGGTGCCTCAGATGTAGATCACATGCAGGAATCCGTATAGCAGGAGAAAGCAAAACTGCACAAACTAGATACAAGTAAGCAACAGGAGCTCAGTATAGCTCACTCAGCAGGAACTGAGGTTAGATATTGTACTGGCAATTAGGTAGAGTCAGCAGCTGGGATATATACCCCTGGGTTACCTGGGATTGGTTGAGCAGAGACAGGTGGTACGGAGAGGCTCAGGCTATCACTCGATTTGCCACTACAGTCAGGTGATCGGGACTTGTCAATGCAGTACTCTGTAGCAGGCTTAAGATGGGTACACACCTGACAGATAAATATGCAGTTCGAGTGATCTGCCAATATATCTGCAGATGATGGTCGTTCATGCACACTGAATGGCCATCATCTGCTTGTGCCCTCAGGTCCCAGTGGCAGGGGGGCAGGACCCGGCAGCCGGTGGGTAGTGCGGGGGTATGTCCCGCCCGCCTCCTCGCGGCTGCCGCTGTGTGTGTATGGGTGGTCTGCCGACCGCCCGTACACACTTGCAGATGGACAGATAGAGTATGTCTGCAGATATATCTGTCCATCGGCTGTGCAGCACAGCCAATGCGATATGTCGGTGAACGATGACGTTCACTAACATATTGCGGGAACACACTGGCCAATGTGCAGCAGATATATTGGCCGAGAAACACTGAAGCCTGTGTGTCTGGAATGTGACAGAGAACACTGGCATAATCAGTAAGTGACCCGGCGACAGGGGAAACAGACCCGAGTTGTGACACCCAGTTATAGTATCACTCTCCTATTAATAGTTATATTACCTCAATCCAAATGAGACGATATATTGTTGCCACGCTGTAGAAGTCCGCGGACTGGGTGTCTTTGTCTGTGCAGCAAAATAGTATCTGGCAGTGAGGAGAGGAGACACGGTTAGCGATATTGAACGGCGGCTGCTTTTATCGTTCCTGCAGGCCAAATACTAACGTCCGTGCAGGAAATAATGACTGACAGTGGAGGGAGAAGATGGTAAAAGTCGCAATAAGAGGACGCTGCTGCTATCATGCCCGGCTTTTTGGCAATAAGGCTCTTGGGTGAACACAGGCACTACAGCAGAATCCGGAACACACAAGATATCTGGAGGGAGTATGGTCAACGCGTTTCGTCCAGTGAACTGCTGGGACTTTCTCAAGACTGGAGATTTAGGTCCATGGTGTCTCCTTATATTCCTCCAGAGACAAATTGGTTATTTGTTTGATTTGCAGCACCAGGATCTAGTTTATTGTGTGCTGCAGATTAATCCTTTTGGTTCACATTCATATAAATAGAGAGATCAATTCTATCTCTTAAAAACAAATAAATATATACTGTACATATCTGCCCGATTTTAACATGGACATATATATATATATATATATATATATATTACAGTATATATACAGTATAGCATTATTATTCTGTTTTTCCATATCTCCTTCATAAATTATGCATAAAAAGAA
This sequence comes from Taudactylus pleione, assembly GCA_031769625.1. Lineage (NCBI taxonomy): Eukaryota > Metazoa > Chordata > Amphibia > Anura > Myobatrachidae > Taudactylus > Taudactylus pleione. The sequence goes on along the minus strand of JAUIMM010000148.1, from coordinate 5,771,363 downwards.
AGTAAAATAGGAATAAAGTTAAATAGGAAAAAATAAAATAAACATACAGAATTATCAAATCAAGCCTCCTGTTTTAAACAATATGTTCTATATATAATGTTATATATATAACACATTTTTAACTATTTATTTCTCTTATGTATTCTATTTTATCTATTTATTCATTACTACAATATACTATTCTATACAACCTATATATACATATATATATATATATATATCTCCAAAGGCCCGCACTCACTTGTATACCACATGTAATATGTGTACTTGCCTTGGTGCCCTCCCCGGGTGCTGGCAGCTCCCCGATAATATAGACCAAAGATGAAACAGGCGGCACTCACAGGACTCCAAAAAAAACGTACTGAGACTGTTTTATTCCAACGTTTCAATCTCCTACATTGGATCCCTGAGGAAAATCTCCAATGTAGGAGATTGAAACGTTGGAATAAAACAGTCTCAGTACGTTTTTTTTGGAGTCCTGTGAGTGCCGCCTGTTTCATCTTTGGTCTATATATATATATATATATATATATATATATAATTATAAATATAAGCATACATATATAAATAGAGGTGCCAAGAGAGAACATACTCATATGTATACATGTCCATATGCATACATACCCATATAAATAGGTGCCAAGAAAGCATATAGATGTTTAACAGTGTGCATCCCTATTCATATACTGTACATAAGTCTATAATTTCTCCTAGTTATTCTTATACCCTTATATGCACCTATAACCAATCAGCCTCATACACATTCCCCAATGATATCATAAATGTATGCATTTAGGTTATGAGTACCTTATCTTCATCATCATTATCACTGGCTTCAGCCTCTGACAGCTCCAGTAACAGTAAGGCGCACAGACCAGCGTCTAAGTATGATAAATTAGACGTGGCTTTGTTTATTAGGAGGGACAATCATTCCCACATGCAGAAAGGTGATTCATTAGGTGCTGGCAGTAGTTTCTTGCCGGGACTTTTCCATTGTCACTGTTTTGCGCGGCTTATGAGCAAACTGTCGTCATAAGATTCAAAAGGGATATTATAATTATTATCATATTTTCCACTGGTTGAGCAGACAAAACAAGAGTTTAAGGCTGCTAGGGTAAAAGGTGTCATGAGCCTTGATACCTTAAAGTTCAATGCCAATTGGTTTGCTGATTTGTATGCATTTGGCGCATGTTATTTGGAAATTAGACAAATGAACATCTCAACATAATCAAATACTTTCATCTGATTCACAGAATGCAGCACAGCTCAAGGGGGACAGGATGGCGATCTTGGGCATATTTCATCACAAGTTTCCAATAGAGGCAAAGGTTTGCCTTCAATAATTAATGGAAGGGTAGTGTTGTCATTTTCAACACCTTCATTGGCATTGTGGAGGGGCACACCGTGTATCCATTTGCTTGTGACTCAGCAGCCATCAGCAGGCAGGGAAGTCAGCTGGGCTCGCCGATGCAAAGTAAGGCAGCTTCCCCATCTGTTTTGAGGCCATGGCTAAATGATTAGCCTGGTAACAGAAAAGGTCACATGCTGCATTTATGTTTTTGGATTTTAAGTTTGGTTTTAGTTTACCTATTGTTGGTGCAGTGACTGCAGATTCCACTGCAAATCTCAAATCTGCAGTTGATTTCCCTATTATTCTTAAAGGTAAAGTGGTTATTCTTTCCATGGTTGGTAAATAAAGATATATTCAACATTTTTTTATGAAGCGTAGTTGTGTGTCAATGATGTTATACCTGCTGAGTTTTATTTATGGGTATACCAATCTTTTATCAATGCTTTGATTATTATGAGGGCTTATGGCCACCTTCTGTCTGCTTTCCTTGCATCCAGATTCTTTCAAGCTCATGATACTTTGCCTTGTTGACAGATACTATTGTACAAAGAAAAGTGTTTGCCAATGGGTGCTTTATGTCTTCTGCATATTTTGAATTATATAGTACCTTTCTGTATTGGTGCTTGGAGTCAAGTTGTGGTGGTCACGAAGTAGCTCACTAGCTCGATGACTTCCTTTGCATTGGACCAGCCAATTCTGATAGTTGGGCCCTTATTTTCTTTATGAGAGGATCACAGCTGCATCACCATTTAATTTGTTTATCATCTGAGATTAAGCAAGACGTGTCTGTTTGGGCCTCATAATTTAGGTATTTCAGTTGTGTTCGGTTGTGGATTGTGGTGGTTGAGGACAATTTCCAGTTTCAGCTATTCAATGATACAGCAGGATCTTCTGGGTTCAGCTGTTACCTCAGTTGTTACTGGTGTGAGACTTCATGGCATGAGAAATGATTATCTAGGGGTCTAACTAAAGATCTTTTGCTTCTAGAACGCTTCCCAATAATGGCTGTACTGGGAATTCGGGGCAGTAGGTTGTGCAATCATATTAATCGGCAGCATGCTACATGCTGCTTATTTTACATTTAGTTGTGCTCATTGTCAGATATTTACAATGCAATGTGATATTTAGAGCTTGCTGTGTGCCTGGGGTGGATGCATTGAGGTGACTGATTTAGGTCTTTTGGCTCCTGAAGCTGATGAGCTCTGCCCTTCTTATGTTTGTCAGGTGATCGAGCTCTCATGATTGGCTTAGCAGTGTGGTCTTTGGTCCCTGGCCCTCTGTGGGTTTATCAGCGCACTTGGGAAGAGTGGGAATTTTTTTTCCTGTAGTCACAGTTATGGAGGTCAGAGCAGGCATAAAGAGCTTTCTTAATGTTCAAGCCTTGTAGAAATGGGCTTGTATTTAACCCATTGTCGCTAACAGACAGCACCCAATGAATGTGCTGTTTCTTCTTTATATTATGGCGACAGCTGCGGAAATAATCACTGCAGACATAATGGTTTCCAATTACGAGGCTTGCTTATTCCAACTTGCCTTTTCTATGACCTTGCACATGGCCAAGAGGATTTCAGAGTTGGTCACCTCTTTCATGAAGGTTGATGAATCCATGCTCCCCTCCAGAGTTCTTGTCGATGAGAGGTCTGTGCTTTGCAGGGTATGGTGCTCCAAAACTGACCAGACTGGCAGGGACAGGTGGATTTCAATAGTTCACAATTGGGGTATTTGGGCCTGCCATGTTGCCTTTGCTAGGAATCATTTGGCCATTCATCTGGCTGTTTGCAACTCTATCAGTTTTGCTGGATTTTGAAGTGCTGCATCTCCAACATTGGCCTCTCTGCAAGATTTTGGTACACATTAATGTTGTATCTGCGGTGGCTGCTGGTTCTTCAGTGTCCAAGATTAAAGCCTTGAACCGATAGACATTGTCCAGTTGTAGGTGATATATTAGGCTTGTTAGTTGAAGTTCCAGTTGCTTTTCACACTGTTCCTTGTTTTCTTATTTATAGGTTGTTGGCATGTCTATGCCCTGTGTTTTTGAGTTGGTCTCTCCCTTGGCTATCCTATTCAGCTTTGTTACTTGCCACTTTTGAGGGATTTTTATTTTTTGCCTGAACTGATGGACCTAATTTGACTGATTTAGCTTTTTAAATTATAATTACAAGATATAATATAGGACCTGATTCAGTGCCGCTTGCAAAAAGCAAGCGCTCGCTCTGAATCAGGGTGGCCGCTTTTTAAAAAAAAAACGTCCTCCTGGCCGCTCGCTAAGCTGTGGGTGACCACCTACACCTTTTGCGAGCGGCCAGGTGATGGTCGCGTTGGTCACGACCATCGCGACCATCGAGCTTGCGATTAAACCCTTGTGGTAGGGTCTCGTCTGCCGCAAGCCCCAGTGAGCTTCCAGCTCTGATAGAGCCGGAAGCTCACTACTGACATCACTGGTGATGTCAGTAGGGCCGCCCACATCGACAGCCACCCTGTTTTGCTGCGAGCCCCGGAGCGAGTGATTTCTCGCTTGCTCCGGGGCTCGCGCACGTGCAGGGCGCACACCGCATGTGCGAACTGCCCAGCCATCGACCCACTTGCGAGCGCATAGCGCTTGCGAGTGGGTCTGAATCAGGCCCATAGTCCCTTAGCAGGTTTTTCATTTTTCACCTGTTTTTTGTTTGCCTCTCCTTCCTCCCCATCTATTATTTTTATTCAGAATTGATATGGATTGGCATCAACAACATTTTTCCTTTTTGGCAGATACTCATTTGTTATTTAACCATATTTTCTAATAAACTTGTTTTAATGATCCCTTTATTTTTATTTTTCTCAGAGCGAACAGAGGGCCTGATTCAGAGCCGGACGCTATTTGCGCTCGCTCGCTCAGAAAAAGGGGCTGGCTATTTAAATGAACCGTTTGCTCTATGCGGTCTGTTCACGCCTCTATGTCTGAACGAGCGAACAAAACATGCGAACATAATTTTGAAAAAAACGCCCCCTGGCCGCTCGCATCATACGTCATGTCCGCTATTTATTAGATTAATCGAGTACATCGAAAGGCGTCTGAACTGCTCGCTATTCTTATGGTTGGTTTTTCCTACCACAATCATGCGGGCAGTTCTGACTATAAAACAACCAAGTGACGTGGTCAATGACGCTGCTTTGTTAATTATGCACACCCTTAAAACGCCCGTTTTGACCTTTAAGCACGCCTGCGTTCGGATCTCCACTCCCCGTTTTCAAGCACCTTCCCCTGTTACCACCCACAAACGCCTCATTCTGTCACTCAAAATAGCAGGCATTCGCTATTTAGCGAGCACACGATTTTCGGCCGCACTGACTGGTTCGCGCATGCGTATTAAAATCCGTACGCATGCGCAGTTGTGCGAACATCGGTAGGAACGTACGAGCGGCCGCTTGCGAGCGGCTCTGAATCAGGCCCAGAGGTCCTGATTCAGAGCCGGTCACTCTGACAGAGCGCTCGCTCTGAATCAGGGCCGGTCTTTTTTTTTTTTTAGAACGGCCTCCTGGCCGCTCACATAGCTGTGGGTGACCACCCAAAGCTATAGCAAGCGTCCAGGAAGATGGTCAAGACCATCACGACCATCGGGCTTGCGACGAGACCCTTGCGGAATCTCTCCACTGACATCACTTGTGATGTCAGTGGGGCCGGCCCCAAACGGTAGGCGTTCACATGGGAATGCCTCCGTTTGGGCAGCCGCCCCCCGGCCTGCCCACCATAGGGGGCGTGCTGTCACTCAACATCGACAGCATGCCCCCTTTGATGCGAGACCCGGAGCGATGCATTGCCTATCGCTATCCGGGTCTCGCGCATGCGCACGACGGAGCCAGCTCCGTCGGGCGCATGCGCTCTGGGCCACCATCGACCCGGTTGCAAGCGATCAGTGCTTGCGACCGGGTCTGAATCAGACCCAGTGTTGCTGACTATATTTAGCACTTGTGTGTGGTGGAAGGGTGTGTATTGAGGACCAATGCAATGATATTATTTAATGGTTACATTTATTTTAAATGTAGATAGTGCTATTAAATGTATATCTCTTATGCACTTTGGGCTTGAATCAGCAAGGATCGCTATAGCTGTGATTACGTACGCAGTTCAACTGCGATAATATGCTAATTCATTGCGATCGCTATGTCACCGCAGCACTACATAAGGATGGCCACTTACCTTACACACATCTGTAATGTTTAGCAAGACTGCAAAACATTGGTACAATCGAGAACCATCGCAGCCTCACGCACACTTGCACAAGCTTTGACCTTACTCAGAAATTGCTAACTTCATCGCACGCTATGCACATGTGTTCTCGGCCTGACCTTCCTGTACAATCAATTGGTTGGTTTGGTGAGGTGTAAGGAACTGTGGGCTTGATTCACTACTGTACACAACTGTGATTACGTACGTAATAGGCTGATTGTATTGTATGCATCGCTGTGCGCGTGCGCGAACTAGCTATTGCAATCAGGACTGCGATCGCAGAGGCTATGCAGCCCCCCGCACAGATTGATTGACAGGAAGCATACGCAGTGTGAGGTCTCATAGCGTGCGTGGTTGTTAGCAATTTCTGAGTAAGGTCAGAGTTAAGTGTACATGAGGCTGCGATGGTACTCGATTGTACCAATGGTTTTGCTATTCTGCTAAGTATTACGAATGTGTGCTATGTAATGTGGGCGTCCTTATGTAATGCCAAGTTTGCATTGCGATCGCAATGGATTAGCATACTATCGCAGTTGAGCTGTGTGCGTACGCAATATTGCTTTTCGTAGTGAGTCAGGCCCTGTGTGTCCAAAGATAAGGCAAGAATAGAGGTTACTGGGGCTGTGGCCAAATTTGCATTATCTAATGGTGGTTTTGTGGTTCTGCATACCGCTATGTTTTCAACACCATTATTTGAACAGGTACGATGGTGTTCATTTAATGGGGCTCTTGTTGTTTCTTAAGGATCTGGTGGTGGTGCTGTAGTTCTGTAGTCAGAAACCTTGCTGTGGCAGGAAAGAACGTCAGGTAATCAGTCCAGATGCCAAAAATTAAGTTTTGTTTGTGCTCACCTTCATTTACTGCTCGGTTGGCTGTACCACCCTAACAGGGGCAGCGTCATCACTCTACTATGTGGGTAGTCAAGTTAGAAGGTTGAGTGGATATCTCTGTGTGTTTTGATTTGCATGTTTTTACAGTAGTTTGTTGTGCATTGTTGGACTGCTCTGAATTTTGCCATCCATTCTTTGCCACCATACTCATGTAGTTTTAATATTTGAAACATCTTATATATAAAAATCATTGGTTTGTTTGTCTGTGTGTCCAGGTTATGCATTCGGACACCCCTGCACTGATTTGGATAAAAACCAAAGTGAGGTGGTCCACAGAGGGGAGGCAATTGGTCTGGGATGCCTAACTTAATAACTTGGTTTTAAACCTGGTCAACGCCAGGTACTTCAGCTAGTTTTAAATAAAAAGTTAACCGTTTTCTACCAATTTCAGGTCACCATGTTTTAATTTATTAATATTGTTATTATATGGTATTTGTGTGACATACACACATGGCACCTCTCAGCCAATAGAAGGCTTATAGGTCCCTGAGACCACTACATCACAACCTGCCCTCTCTACTTCTGTTAATGTCTTTAATAAAGCATAGTCATTAAACCGATATTTAAACAAGGAAGAATATTTTTGCGGTATGAAAACAGTTAATATTCCTTTTTACCATATATATATTGTACATGATTTGGAAGTTTTAGAAGCTAGAGAAAATTATGAAGTAAATTCAAGTCTAAAATTACTTTTACTATTTGAAATGCATGCAGTTTCTGTCACTATGACAACAGAATATGTGGAGAACTCACAATAATTTAAATAAGTTTGTTAAAAGGGATGAAAAATACAAAAAATAACTATATAGAATTCTTTTCCATGAATGCATTTTATTCACAGAAACATAACATAGCTCATAGTTTTTTCCAATCTCGAGTTATTTATACTTTTCCAGGATGACAATGCACTGCCACTTCACAACTAGTGGGATATATGATATAAATAGTGTTCGCACTTTTCTTGAATACATTGTAAAATATAATAAGCAGATATAGGGGAAGCTTATTTTATTGTATTATAATTTTTTTGTTATGCTCTACAGAGAGAAATACATGAAAAGTGTTCTTATATTTAATTAACTACTATATCAAAATAATCAATGTGTGTACAATATGCTTAACTAAATATGTCTGGTCATGCTAAAAAAAAACCCTTTCTGCATTCTCATGACCCCTTGTAACAGCTAATTTGCAGGTTTTGGTTCAGGATGGGGATTTACTGGTACCTAGAAAGATCACAAGATACTATAAGGCAGCGCACAGAACTTTTGTACTATTGATATCATCTATGCATGCTCAGTTGCTCTGAATTTCTTTATAAATGCGCCTTGAATACTGGTAGGAATTAATGTTACATACTGTAAGCGTGCACTTGCACCTACCCTAATACTATATGCAAAAAATATGTCCCAAACAGGCATATTTTCGATTACACCCTAATTTGCTTACCCCACAGACGTGTTGACATCACTGAACTCATTTGTATATAACAGTGAATTTGTAGTGCGAAAACACAAGGAGGATGATGTATAAAGCCTTGGAGGGAGATAAAGCAGAAAGAGATAAAGGGGTCTCTCTATGTACTAAGCCTAAAATAGATAGAGATAAGGTGCCAGCCAACCAGCTCCTAACTGTCATTTTTCAAACACAGCCTGTGACATGGCAGTTAGGAGCTGATCGGCTGGTATTTTATCTCCGTTCATTCTATCTCCATCCAAAGCTTAGTAAATAGACCCCAAAGTGGACCGAGATAAAGTACATACCAATCAGCTTCTAAGTGTCACTTTACAGGTTGTGTTTGGAAACTGACAGGCGCTGAATGGTTGGTACTTTATTTCCATCCACTTTATTTGTCCAAGGGCTTAGTACATAGACCATAAAGTACCAACCATATCAGCTCCTTACTGTCACAAAGACTGTGTTTGAAAAATGACAGAAGATGATTGGTTGGTACTTTATCTTTTTCCACTTTATCTCTCGCCAAGGCTTGACACATCTCCTCCAAGATATGTTCCACAAACAGGCAGATGTACAGCTCAGCATCACACCCATAGTGTAAATATAAAAATATGTTATGCATTATAAGGTGTTATTGGCTAGGAAAAATAAGTAATAATATTTTTTTAAACATCAGATTGTGCATAATATTGATATAATAACCTGCTATTTCATTAACAAAATCTACAATTATTTTGTAATTGTTTGCCATGTAAAAAAATCACCTTTTATTTTCTGAGAATATTTCCAATTATTCTGTACCTGTGATCCAAAACATGGTATAGCTCTATATGTTAATAAGTTCCTAAAACACTTGGTTTTAAAGCCACCCAGCAGCCATAATAATAATAACTGTTAATCAGATTGTGAAAAGGTGCTATATAAGGTCACATAGAATGTAGAAATGTAGCCAGGCATAGTCTAACGATTCCTGGTTCTGGCAATCACTATCATTTCTATTTGTTATATCTTGCCTCTTTTAACATTCATTGCTGCCGTTTCATAAGAGCTTATGTCACATTAAAATCATTTTAATTCCCTACTTTTTTTAAATAATGGGATACAATTGTGGAATGCAATTAAAATAACATTAATGTCATATATATCTATATATCTATATCTATTTATCAATCTATCTATCTATCTATCTATCTATCTATCTATCTATCTATCTATCTATCTATCTATCTATCTATATATATATATTAGGGGTGAGCGGGTTCGGATTTCTGAAATCCGAACCCCCCCCGAGCCCCCCGATCCGAGGCCGATCCGAGTCAGGCTCGACTTTTCCCGCCTGACTCGGATCTGAAATTGAGGCAAAACGTCATCATCCCGCCTTCCGGGTCTCGCGGGTTTGGGATCCTATATAAGGTACCCACGTCGGCGCCATTTTCTCACTCGGCTGTGGACAGGGAGGGTGGGAGTTAGGGCTGGCTGGGCTGTGTAGTGTAGTGCAGTGTAGTGTTGTGCTGTGCTGCGCTGTGCTGCTGTTGTCCATAGGGGCTGTGTCCACTACTTCAAAGTCCATAGGGGCTGGCTGTGTTGTGCTGTGCTGCTGTTGTCCATAGGGGCTGTGTCCACTACTTCAAAGTCCATAGGGGCTGGCTGGACTGTGTTGTGCAGTCAGTTGTCCATAGGGGCTGTGTCCACTCCAAAGTCCTGTGCAGTGTCCCACTCCTGAAGGGGTGCTGTAGTGTTGTCCAGGGGGTGCTCTGTACATCAGGGGTACTCCCCCCAAGTGCAAAAAAATATATATTTTTTCTGTGTTTGTGAATTGTGTGCACTGTGGCTGCATGTGCATCAACAAAGGAGCAGCGCCAAGCGTGCGCCTGTGTCCCATAAGTAAAAGGCCGGCTGGCTTGTCCGTTAAAGGGTGCTGTAACCCCCAAAGGGCACTCCAAACAAAATAAAAAAATATATTTTTTTGTGTTTGTGAATTGTGTGCGCAGTAGCCGCACGTGCATCAACAAAGTAGTGCCAAGCGTGCGCCTGTGTCCCATAAATAAAGGGCCGGCTGGATTGACCGCTAAAGGGTGCTGTAACCCCCAAAGGGCACTCCAAACAAAATAACATTTTTTTTTCTGTGTTTGTGAATTGTGTGCACTGTGGCTGCACGTGCATCAACAAAGGAGCAGTGCCAAGTGTGCGCCTGTGTCCCATAGGTAAAGGGCCGACTGGCTCATTTCTTAAAGGGTGGTGTAACCCACAAAGTTCACTAGTCTCCAACAAAAATAAAAAATTATTTTCTGTGTTTGTGTGCGCCTTAGCCGCACGTATATATCAATATAACATAAATGGAGGACCAAACTTTCTCCGATAAAAATAAAATAGGGAAAGATCAAGAACCACTTCCTCCTAGTGCTTAAGCTGCTGCCACTAGTCATGACATAGACGATAACATTTCCAAAGTTCGGGAAAATGACCTTGAAAAAAACATTTAAATCATCTGAAGAGAAACGTAAACTTGCCAATATGCCATTTACGACACGGAGTGGCAAGGAATGGCTAAGGTCTTTCCCTATGTTCATGACTAGTGGTTCAGCTTCACATGACGATGGAAGCCCTCCTCCCACTAAAAAAATCAAAAGAGTTAAGCTGGCAAAAGCACAGCGAAGAACTGTGCGTTCTAAGAAGATATCACAAATCCCCAAGGAGAGTCCAAGTGTGGTGGTGGTTGCGATGCCTGACCTTCCCAGCACTGGACGGGAAGAGGTGGCTCTTTCCACCATTTGCATGCCCCCTGCAAGTGCTGAAAGGAGCACCCACAGTCCACTTGCTGATATGCAAATTGAAGATGTCACTGTTGAAGTACAACAGGATGAGGATACTGGTGTACCTGGCGCTGAGGAGGAAGTTGGCGAGGAGGATTCTGATGGTGATGTGGTTTGTTTAAATCAGGCTCCGGGGGAGACAGTTGTTGTCCGTGGGATGAAAAAGCCCGTCACGGTCATGCCTTGGCAGAAGACCAAACATTCCACCTCTTTGGTCTGGCAATATTTCTATCCAAATCCGGACAACAACTGTCTTGCCATGTGTACCATATGTAAAGGTGAAATAAGTAGGGGTAGGAACGTTAACCACCTAGGAACATCCTCCCTTATACGGCACCTGCAGCGCATTCATAAAAAGTTACTGTAAAGTTCAGAAACTTTGGCTAAGACCATAAGGAGTCCAGGGACACCTAAATCTGGTTGTCCTGTTGTATCCAATGGCCTGCAAACCACACTGTCAACTCCCTCCTCGTCAATTTCCTCCTTAGTCAGGATCGGAAGTAGTCCTGCAGGCCATGTCACTGGCATGACTGACTCTCCTATCCGGGATTCTTCTGGAGGATCCTGCATTGCTACGCCTCCTGCTGCCGCTGCTGCTGTTGCTGCTGCTGGGAGTCGTTCATCATCCCAGAGAGGAAGTAGGAACACCACTACTTTTACTAAACAATTGACCCTCCAACAGTCCTTAGCGAGGAGGATGAAGTACGACAGCAGTCATCCTGAAGCAAAACGTATAACTGAGGCCTTGACTGCTATGTTGGTGTTAGACGTGCGTCCGGTATCCGCCATTAGTGCAGTGGGATTTAGACAATTGATGGAGGTAGTGTGTCCCCGGTTCCAAATCCCGTCTAGATTCCACTTCACTAGGCAGGCGATACCGAGACTGTACAGAAACGTCAGAAAAAGTGTCCTCAGTGTCCTGAAAAATGCCATTGTACCCAATGTCCACTTAACCACGGACATGTGGACAAGTGGAACAGGGCAGACTAAGGACTATATGACTGTGACAGCCCACTGGGTAGATGTATCGCCTTACGCAGCAACAGAAGCAGCGTCACCAGTAGCAGCATCTCAGAAACGCCAGCTCGTTACAAGGCAGGCTACGCTGTGTATCACCGGTTTCAGTAAGAGGCACACCGCCGACAACCTCTTAGAGAAACTGAGGGAAATCATCGCCCAGTGGCTTACCCCACTTAGACTCTCCTGGGGATTTGTGATATCTGACAACGCCACCAATATTGTGCAGGCATTACATCTGGGCAAATTCCAGCATGTCCCATGTTTTGCTCACACAATAAACTTGGTGGTGCAGAATTTTCTGAAAAGCGACAGGGGCATGCAGGAGATGCTTTGGGTGGCCCGAAAAATTTCTGGCCACTTTCACCATTCAACGACTGCATGCCGAAGACTGGAGCGCCAGCAAACACTCTTGAACCTGCCCCGCCATCACCTGAAGCAAGAGATTGTGCCGCGGTGGAACTCAACCCTCTATATGCTTCAGAGGATGGAGGAGCAGCAAAAGGCCATTCAAGCCTATACATCCACCTATGACATAGGCAAAGGAGGGGGTATGCACCTGACTCAAGCGCAGTGGAGAGTGATTTCCGTGTTGTGCAAGGTTCTCCAGCCCTTCGAACTTGCCACACGTGAAGTCAGTTCAGACACTGCCAGCTTGAGTCAGGTCATTCCCCTCATCAGGCTTTTGCAGAAGCAGCTGGAGAAAGTGAAGGAGGAGCTAAGACGGAGCAATTCTGCTTGGCATGTGGGACTTGTGGATGAAGCCCTTCATTCGCTTTGCCAGGATTCCAGGGTGGTCAATCTGTTGAATTCAGACTACTACATTTTGGCCACCGTGCTCGATCCTAGGTTTAAAGCCTATGTGGTGTCTCTCTTTCTGGCCGACACAAGCCTGCAGAGGTGCAAAGACCTGCTGGTGAAAACACTGTCAGCTTAAGCAGAGCGTGACATGTCAACAGCTCCTTCTTCATTTTCTCCCGCAACTGGGGCTGCCAGGAAAAAACTTAGGTATCCTAAGCAACCTGCTGGCGGTGATGCAGGGCAGGCAGGACCAAGTTTGGACATCTGGTCCGGACTGAAGGACCTGGCAACAATTTCTGACATGTCTACTGTCACTACATATGATACTGTCACCATTGACAGAATGGTGGAGGATTACATCGGTGACAGCATCCAAGTAGGCATGTCAGACAGTCCATACCTGTACTGGCAGGAAAAAGAGGCAATTTGGAGGCCCCTGTACAAACTGGCTCTATTTTACCTGAGTTACCCCCCCTCCAGTGTGTACTCCGAAAGAGAGTTTAGTGCAGCTGGGAACCTTGTCAGCGAAAGGCATAGGAGGTTGCTTCCACAAAATGTGGAGAAGATGATGTTCATAAAAATGAATTATCAACTCTTCCAGGGAGACCAGCCTCCAGAACGTACAGAGGGACCTGTGGTGGTGGATTCCAGTGGGGACGCGTTAATACTCTGTGAGGATGAGGATGTACACAACACTGAAGAGGGTGAGGAATTGGTGGATGAGGAGGATGAGGACGACATCTTGCCTCCGTAGAGCCAGTTTGTGCAGGGACAGATTAATTGCCAGCTTGTTTTGTGGGGGCCCAAATGAACCAATCATTTCAGCCACAGTTGTGAGACCCTGGCGCTGAAATGATTGGTTTGTTAAAGTGTGCATGTCCTGTTTATACAACATAAGGGTGGGTGGGAGGGCCCAAAGACAATTCCATCTTGCACCTCTTTTTTTTCTTTGCATTATGTACAGTTTGGGGCCTAGTTTTTCAAACTGCCATCCTGTCTGCCACTGCAGTATCACTCCTAGATGGGTCACGTGTTTGTGCCGCCCACTCGTGTCGCTTAGCATAGTCATCCAGCTACCTCGGTGCAACCTTTTGGACATAAAAACACTATTGTGAGGTGTTCAGAATAGTCTGGAAATTAGTGGAAATTAAGGTTATTTAGGTTAATAATAGCATAGGAGCAGAAAAACCAACACATTCTGTGCGTTTAGCTGTTTTTATGCTTTTTAAAAAAAAATACAGATCCAAAACACAAAACCCAGAACCCAAAACACGGAAGGGTGGTTTTGGCAAAACCAATCCAGATCCAAAACACGAAGAAAGATCCAGATCCAAAACCAGAACACAAAACACGAAAAGTGGCCGGTGCACACCCCTAATATATATATATATATATATATATATATATATAAGGGATGAGCGGGTTCGGATTTCTGAAATCCGTACCGGTTCCGAGTCAGGTTCGAGTTTTCCCGCCTGACTCGGATGTGAAATCGAGGCAAAACGTCATCATCCCGCTGTCAGATCTCGCAGGTTTTGGATTCTATAAAAGGTCCCCGCGTCGGTGCCATTTTTCACTCCGGCTGTGGACAGTGAAGAGGGAGGGTGGGAGTTGTGCCGCTGTTGTCCATAGGGGCTTTGTCAACTCCACAGTCCATAGGGGCTGGCTGGGCTGTGTTGTGTAGTCTGTTGTCCATAGGGGCTGTGTCCACTACAAAGTCCATAGGGGCTGGCTGGGCTGTGTTGTGCAGTGTCCCATAAAGGCTATAGTCCTAAAAAGGTGCTGTAGTGTTGTCCAGGGGGTGCTCTGTCCATCAGGGGTGCTCCCCACAAGTGCCAAAAAAACAATTCTTTTTTTCTGTTTGTGTGCGCTGTAGCCGCACGTGCATCAACAAAGTAGCAACGCCAAGCGTGCGCCTGTGTCATAAGTCAAGGGCCGGCTGTCTTGTCTGTTGAAGGGTGTTGTAACCCCCAAAGTGCCAGAAAAAAATAAAATAATTTTTTTTCTGTGTTTGTGACTTGTGTGCAGTGTCCCATAAAGGCTGTAGTCCTAAATAGGTGCTGTAGTGTTGTCCAGGGGGTGCTCTGTCCATCAGGGGAGCTCCACCCAAGTGCAAAAAAAACAATTCTTTTTATTGTGTGTTTGTGTGCGCTGTAGCCGCACGTGCCTCAACAAAGATAGCAGCGCCAAGCGTGTGACTGTGTCATATGTCAAGGGCCGGCTAGTCTGTTGAAGGGTGGTGTAGCCCCCAAAGTGCCCCCCAAAATGAAAACATTTAAAAAGTGTTTATTTTTCTGTGTTTGTGTGCGTGCATTAGCTGCACGTGCAAAGGATGAGGATGACACCTTTCCTCTGTAGAGCCAGTTTGTGCAGGGACAGATTAATTGCCAGCTTGTTTTGTGGAGACCCAAACGAACCAATCATTTCAGCCACAGTTGTGTGGCAGACCCTGGAGCTGAAATGATTGGTTTGTTAAAGTGTGCATGTCCTGTTTATACAACATAAGGGTGAGTGGGAGGGCCCAAGGACAATTCCATCTTGCATCTCTTTTTTGTATTTGCAGTATGTACTCTTTGGGGCTTAGTTTTTCAAACTGTCATCCTGTCTGCCACTGCAGTGCCACTCCTAGATGGGCCATGTGTTTGTGCCGCCCACTTGTGTCGCTTAGCATAGTCATCCAGCTTCCTCGGTGCAACCTTTTTGCCTAAAAACAATATTGTGAGGTGTGAGGTGTTCAGAATAGACTGGAAATTAGTGGAAATGAATGTTATTGAGGTTAATAATAGCGTAGGAACAAAACCCCCCCCAAATTCTGTGATTTTATCTGTTTTTATGCTCTTTTTCCAAAAAAATACAAATCCAAAACACAAAACCCAGAACCCAAAACATGGAAGGGTGGTTTTGGCAAAGCCAATCCAGATCCAAAACACAAATAAAGATCCAGATCCAAAATTTGTTTATATGAAGTCCGAGTGAGTGCCGCCTGGTCCGTGATTATGGACATCTGCTTGCTGTATCTTATCTAAAGGAAGGCACCCCGGTATCTATATTTGCTTGATCCAAGAGTGCCCCTCCACATGTATATATATATTTATATATATATATATATATATATATAAGAAATATGCCCGCACTTGGTTTTACCCATGTCATGCATGGTACCAGCAGCATGGCAATATCATTGCCATAAATGTATGCAAAACAGAAAAACTTTTGGTATCGGTGCTAACAATAATATATATATTAGAGATGAGCGGGTCCAGTTCCACCCGAACGTCATGTAGCGAGGAGAGATCCGAGTCCGGCTCCGGTTTTCCCATCTGACTTGGATCTCAAATCGAGGCAAACGTCATCCTCCCGCTGTTGGATTCTGGATTCTATAAAGGTCCTGGTAATCGGCACCATTTTCACTCCGGCTGTGGATGGTGAACTGAATAGACGTGTTCCTGTCACTGTATGTGTCAGTGTGTTGTCCAACTTGTCCTGTCGGGGTCTGGGGCAGAAAGCTGCTTCTGTGTTGTCCATAAAGGGGCTGGGGCTGCAGTATATAAAGGGGGGCTTCAGTGGGTGCTGCAGCTGCTGTGTTGTTGTCCTGTCCATCAAGGGGATAGGGCTGCAGTCCATAAATGGGTGCTGTGTTATCCAGGGGGTGCTCTGACAATCAGGGGGGATCTTCCCTAGTGTAAAAAAAAATAAAAGTGTTCTTTTTTTCTTTTTGTTGTTGTTTGTGTGTGCTAGCAACTTAGCTGCGCTATAATTGTTTGATGTTTGGTGACACTGCCGGCCAGACCGCAGTTTATCGACCATGTATTTGTGACTCTGCTCTGCAGGTGGTCTGTCCACACTGGCAGGGGTACTTTCTTGACCAATAATGAAGGGGTGCTGTCTGTGTTGTTCATCAAGGGGCTGCTGCCTTGTTCATTGGTGCTCTTCCCCAGTGTAAAAAAAATAAAAGTGAAATAAAATTATCTTTCCTCAATAGATAAAAAAAAATATTTTTTTCTTTTTGTTTTTGTTTGTGTGTGTTAGCAACTTAGCTGCGCTGTTATTGTTCGGTGACACTGCCGGCCAGACCGCAGTTTATCATCCACGTATTGTAACACTGTAAGTGGTAGCGCAGTGTGTTATTCTTTTCTTATTCATAAAAAACCTTGTGACACTGTAAGTTGTAGCGCAGTGTGTTATTCTTTTCTTATTCATAAAAAATGTTGTGACACTGTAGGTCATTGATATCGCAGTGTAATATTTAAAATTGGTACAGATTGACGTGTGTGCTGTACCCCACTTCATTCATGTTTGTTGATATGGAGAACAATCAGTTGAGAGGAGAGCAGGAACCACATACTAGTGCTGGAGCTGCCACTCGTGCCACCAGTCATAACGATACTAGTCCATCTATATCATCTACTAAAGCCGATGCCCAAGGGCATACAGATCTTGAGTCAGGGCATCTAAAATCAAGAACCAATCCTTTACAGTGGTAAAGAAAAAAACATCAAAGGGAAAGATAGCTGCAGAAAGACATAAAATTGGCAATATGCCTTTCACCACATGAAGTGGCAAGGAAAGGCTAAGGCTTTGGCCTTTATTTATGACTGGTAGTTCTGCCTCTTATGATGATGTAAGCACAAGTGAACATGCTGTCATAAAAATTGAGGATGCTTCTTTGGAAGTGCACCGGGATGAGCAGGATATTGTGTAGCTGACGCTAATAAGGATGTTGTTAATGAGGATATTGTTTGTGTAAATCAGGCACCAATGGAATAACCAGTTGTTGCCCATGATAAGAAAAAGCCAATTGTCATGCCTGGGCACAAGACAAAAAATGGAATGTGTGGAATTATTTCTACCCAAATCTGGATAACAATTGTCAAGCCATCTGTACCCTTTGTAAAGCCAGAGTAAGTAGAGGTAGGAACCTTAACCATCTAGGAATCTCCTCCCTGTTACATCATCTGCAGTGCATCCATCCAAAAAGTTTTTTCAAAATTAAGAACTTTGGCTAAAAAAGTACCAACATGCAGTCCAGCTCTCTTCTCTCTGCTAGATCCAAGCACCTGTCATCTTCACCACCAACAGCTTCTACAACAATATCAATCATGAAGTGATTGGTTTGTGTGGGCTCCCACAAAACTAGCTAGCAAATGGCAGCTGACATTGCTGGCAATGTTTTCTACATGCACAAACTGGCTTTTACAGAGGCAAGATGTTGTCGCCATCATCATCCAATTCCTCACTCTCATCAGTGTGTACATCATCTTCACAAAATTGGTACAATATTAATTTGTCCCCGCTGGAATCCAACCACTACAGGTGCCTCTGTAATTTTTTGATGTAATTGGCATAAAATGTGTAGTTCATTTTGATAGACATCAGCATTTCCACACTTTGAGGAAGTAGCCTCCTACTCTGATCGCTGACAAGGTTCCTAGCTGTGCTGAAAACTCTTTCTGAGTACACACTGGAGGGTGGGCACCTCAAGTAAAGCAAAGCCAGTTTGTGCAAGGGCCTCCAAATTGCATTTTTTTTCCTGTCAGTAGTCTGTCTAACACGTCTATTTGGATGCTATCATTAAAAAATGTAAAATAGTCCTCAACCATTCTTTGAATGGTGAACATGTTAGTCATGGTAGAGGTCTCATTAATTGTAAACAAAACTGCATCACCAGTAGGTCTTTTGGGAAAGTTTAGGTTTTCCTCGGCAGATGCACTTGCTGGAGAAACTGATTAAGTCATTGCTGCATCATGTGCCACTTGAGCTGACAATTTGCTTACCAACAGCTCTTTGCATTTCTTCAGATCTGTGTCCGTTGGGAAGAAAGACACAACGTATGACTTAAACCTTGAATCTTAAATCTTGCATTTGCTCTTTTCAGCTTGTCCACATATCTGTGGTTAAGTGGACAGTGTGTACAACTGCATTTTTGAGGCCACTAATTAAGTTTTTTTAATGTCCCTGTACAGGTTGGGAATTGCTTTTCTAGTGAAGTGGAATCTAGATGGGATTTGGTAGTGGGGATACAGGACCTCAATTAATTGTCTAAAACCCACTGCATTATGGCGTCAGTGATCCGCTATGCAACTGGATGACTGCTGTCACACTTGCTCCCCCTTTGAAAGGATTTTTTAACAGTCAATTGTTTTTTAAAGTACTACTAATAGTCTACCGGTCCCCTTTTGAGATGAAAATCCACTCCCAGCAGCAGGCATAGCACTCAAGGGTTCTTCTGGGGCAAGGACTGATGTGAATCATTTAAATATTTTTTGTAAATGCTTCCCCTCCTTCCCTCCCCTCCTCCCTCATAAATTTGCTTTGGAATAAAAATTTTTATAAAATTTACAACTAATCAAATCTTCCTTTCCCTAACTTCAACTACATATATACTCCAACTCTCTCAGGCCTCTTGAATAATAAAAAACATTTGTTTCCTGTTGTGTCATGTTGAAAGTTGAACTGCCACATGTTTGTACCTTCCACTGCTGCCACTTAACTTAGTCAGCCAGCTAGCTTGGTGCAAATTTTGGGCCTCAACCGGATGAAAACAATATTGTGAGCTGTGAAGTGGTCAAAATAGACTGGAAACAAGTGGAAATTAATGTTATTGAGGATAATAATACTGTAGGAACTTTAGCTGAAGATAGTGCTTAAAGTACTGAAACATTCCTGTATTGCCCTGGTGGTCTGTGTGGTTTTTTATATAAGGGAGTGCTGCACCGTAGCTGCATATTCAGTCCTTTTTGTGCAGGCACCCCTGCAGGATATGTATCGTTGTTTGGAGTGCCGGACCTCTTGAACTGCATATATATATATATATATATATATTGTGACACAGTCAGATTAGGGGTTCCTCTCCTGGGTAGAGGACTCCTTCCTTACACACACAGCAGCTGGGAAATAGTACGCCAGACTGGATTCGAGTACAAGCTGGTCGGCGCCAGTCTTTATTGTGCAAAACAGAAATAACATAAAGAAATCATAAACGTAAATCCTAGCCCTGGCTGGGCTCTAACTTTACAGGTGGTTCCCTCACTACAAGAACCTGGCAGGGCCTAATGCCCTCACCAGCAACAAAACACAGCACAGTACTCACAAATAGGTTTTTCAAGTGTCTCTGAGCAAACTCCCTGTCTGCTCTCCCAGGTGAGACACTCAGCCCTAAACACACTAGGCTTATATTGGCCACTCTCAGGTGGAAACCCTAACAAGCCTGTTACCAGGCTGCGAGAACCAAAACCCGGAGGGTGGAGCCCTCCCTCTCCTCTCACCCACAACCCCCAGGTCCCAAACCGGCTTTTCAAAAAGCCGAAACTCAAGCCTGCTACACTGCAGACTTTCTCCTGGGGGTTTAAATCACATAAGACAGGAATCTGGGACAAATGTACCTGCCACAGACCACTTTACCAATTATCCTATCACAATATATATATATATATATATATATATAAATAAATACACACACATATATGTTATTGTGAGCAAACTGTAATGCTTTTATCTAGCTCACAAAACAAAAACTGTATTCTGGATTTCACTTTAAGGATTTTAAAGTGAACCTGTTATCATGAGTTAATCAGGGTCACTAGGTACTGGGGGCATCTGCAAGTCTGTGTGAGTATGGCCTTGCTCTACTTTGAATATCGGGGTTGTATTTTTATGCTGTGCAATCTCTTTGGGGGCTTGCCAGTCCATCCAGACACTCTGCAGCCCCCCCAGTAAAATCCACCACCCGCATGGACTGCCTGGCAGTGGCTTCCCATTGGAAGCACTCCCTGCTAATCACAGCCAAACAGGCAGTCCCAGAGGGAGGTGGTTTCTCCTAGTGGGACTGCCAGTCCAATCTGCGATAGCATAGAGCACATCCCTTGGGAAGCCATTCCTCTGCTATTCTGGCAGTCCTTACCAGCTTCTAGGAGCTGCAGCTAATGAGGTCCCTAGTAGCCAGCCAGCTTGCTCATTTGTGCGCATTTGTGGGATTACAATCTTTTTCATGCACTCATTTACAGGTAAGGAGATGCTGCTGATCATGTCCACTGTATACTTGCCTACTATTAAAAAGCACAGAGTGGTTTGGGGTGTCATGTTCCACCAAAGGGGCCTGCCTAAATCTTAGAGACAATGTTTTTTTTTTCAGTTTCTCCATCTATTTTAGTGCAAAAGCCTCTTTCATTGCCTCCCTGATATACATTTTTGTGTAGATTGTAATGCTAAATATATGAATCATATTTTGATTTAGAAGATGAAATACACCTTGTGGCACTTCTGACACAAAATGCCTATATGTGCCAGGTTCTACCCTAAACAAAAAAAACAAAACTAAAGGCTAAATTTACATGGATTGCCTAGGTGCAATGCATGAGTGCTATACTCCCTCTTCATATATTTTTACTATGTATATATAGTATGATTATCGGTTTCCTCCTTTAATAATATATTTTTCGCTTTTTTTTAATTTATTTTGTGTTGCATTGTTTTGATGAGTGATGTGCGCAGATCACCATGTTTTGGTTTTAGTTCTAAATCAACGTTGTGTTTTTGGTTTTGGATTTCTTTAAAATTTGATAAAAATAGCTAAAATCATGTAACTAGGACCTGTTTTTATAATATTTTTGTTATTATTAAGATCAATAAATTTCCTGTCATTTCCAGTCAGGGGCGGGCTGGGCTGTGGGGCTGGGTGACACCTGCCCCCCGGGCTGCTACAATTTTAAAGTTAGGGGACGCCGACTCGCTGCATCAAATGCCCGGGGCAGAAAGACAGAGAAAATATGCTCCCCGACTGCTCCATTTATGTTATTCACACAGTCAGAGTGGCTGTGGAGCATTTTCTCTCGGTCTCTCGGCCACCTATCACATACTTGTGATGTAGCCGCAGCGTCGGTCTGTGTTTAGCTTAGTAGAATGCTGATTGGTGGATGGCTCTAGTCCCATCCACCAATCACAGTGGTGGGATATCTCCCACACTGATTGGTGGATGGCTCTTGAACCATCCACCAATCACAGTGGTGGGATGTCTCCCCAAACTTTGATTGGTGGATGGCTGGAGCTATTCACCAATCAGAATTCAGAAGGCTGCAGGAAGAGATGAGACAGAGGGGCTCATTGCAGCAGACAGGGTGAGTATGTTCTATTGTTTGGTTGCCTCATAGATCTGAGGTTTCTGGGCACTATTTGCAATGAGGGAGGTAGAAGAATAGATTTGGTCCATATGTTTTAATAAAAAGGGGAGGCATATTTTGGGAAAGATGCTTAATGAGAGGGTAAATGTGGCATTATTTTTAAAAATGGAGGTGTGTGTGTGTGTTTTTTAATCTAGTGCATTATTTTCAATGATGGAATTGTGTGTGTGTGTATATGTGTGTGAGAGCAAATCTGTGCTTTGATATTTCATGACGGAGAAAGGTTGTTTTCAAATTTGAGGTACAGCTTTTAATCAGGAGTTAGGCAAGGTCATATCTGGGGTAGGAATTTTAATAATAAATGTTTGGGACGGTGAAATATGGGGTCTAGAGGGAGCAGATTTTTAATGAGCAAGGAGAGGCGGCCAGATTGTGGATCTGGTTTTTAAGTCTAATTATTCTATAGAGGTCACTGCTATGGTCTTTGTGTTGAAGAGAGGACACTGCTATGGTCTTTGTGTTGAAGAGAGGACAAGCCCCATCTGTTTTGTCAGATGGGGCTTGTAGGTTATGTATTTGTTTTTAGCTCTTTGACATAACATGTATTTTCTATGGCTATTTAAACCACACCCACATTAGATACACCACGCTTCTGAGAAATTTATTATGCTTTTTTTTCCGTCGCAGTTATTTGGTAGAAAATCGTGGGCCACATGCTTGTTTTGGTATTCAATCGGGAAGCCGGCTGCCGGAATCCCAGCAGCCGGCTTCCCGACTACTTTATCCCGCCGTGGGATAAATGACCAGCGTCTATATCTAGATGCTGCTCATTTCCCCAACGCCGGGAGACAGGCGCCCGGCATCACGATCGCAGTGATGATGGGTGCCATGGGCGGACAGCCGCGGGGGGGGAGGGTTAGGTTTATGGCACCCGGGTGGATTTAGGGTTAGGCACCCCCCCGGAAGGGTTAGGGTTAGGCTAGGGGGAGGGAGGGTTAGGGTTAGGCACCCCCCGGGGGACTTAGGTTTAGGCAGCGGGGAAGGGGGGGGTTAAGATTAGGCACTTAGAGTGGGTATTATCGTTAGGCACAGGGGGGAGAGGTTAGGGTTAGGCACCCATAAGGAGGGTTAGGGGGGTTAGGTTAGATTAGTTGATACTTACCTTACCACGATCGGGATTTCCAGCGCTTTCGGGCTTCCGCTGCCGGGCTCTGCTGTATTGTCGGGCTGCCGCTGCTGGGATTCAAACTCCTGGCCATGCGTCAGCTGGGATATCATACCGATTCTCTTGTGTTTGCCCCCAGGCTTAAAATTGACAGCCAGCTCCTGTTTCCAGTTAATTTTGACCACCTCTCAGCACCTGAAATCACTAGGGAGGGGCTTAACTGCAATCCAAAATCCACGAGATCCAGTTTTTAGTTGTTAGTTCCAAACATGCGAGAAGACCTGATTCTGGACATGGTTCTACTCACCCCCAAAAGTGATCCATGCTAGGACTCGGTTTGATTCAGAACCCCAAAGTTCAGGTGTTTTTGGTTTTTACCAAAACAGAACCGCTCATCTCTAGTTTTTATTATGTTTGTTTTCACTATATTGTGACAGCCACCAAGCTGTGTGGGTGTTGCTTTGTGTCTTTTCAACTAAGTTTCAAATAGTGCACTAACTTTTGTTACTATGGATGGGGAATGTGTTCACATTTTGTTCCGAGTCCTAATACAACATCACTGGCCGGGATACCATTGACATGGGTTCAATTACTAATGATACTGTATGTGTTTTGCAAGTCAGTGGTACTTGTTTAACCTAATGTTGTGATGGTGCAATGGCTTTTGTTTACTGCTACAAAACAGCCATAAGATAATGTTACTGCAGCCCCCCAAAGAAAACCACGAGGTGTGGTTGAAATGAATGTTGGGCAAATATACCGTAACTTATTGTGTTACAACTGGCTCAAAAAAATCTATTTTTTAATTCTTCGAAGCAGCGTTAGTGACACAAAGGTGAATTTCTTTGATGTTAAGATGAAAAGAAATGGCCCAGGGGTGATTACTTCCCCATGTATTCAAAAGATACAGACTGAAATACGTTAGCCATCACCCAATATCACTTAAAAATGTCTTCCTTATTCTCAATTTTTGAGAGTAAGGCAACTTAATAGTGATTTGACAGAGGCATTTAAGTAAATGGATGTCATTATACAGAAATTTACAGAGAGAGGTTATGATATGTCACATGTAGAACATATTAAACAAAAGGTGCTTGCAATGGATAGGAGCTCCCTTTTACATAAAAAACACAGACATATTAACGACACATATATCCCTTGGGTGAATAAATGTAACCAGTATAGCCCGATGAGGTTTAAGCCACTAATATCTGTCTTCGCTAAATGGTCCCTCAGATTTTTACCCCTTTGATAGCAGAACATTAATCTTGATTCTGAGAGGCTGAGATTATCATCAATTTGCAGGATAGGCCAAAACCAATTGAACTGTTCATCAATCAACTATTAAATGAGCACTGAAAACGTTGATAAATATATGATGGTGTAGGATTGTATCAGTGCTGCAAGTGCCGCACCTGGAAGGATATACTTATACAAGGCTGTTTATGAGGGTACCGGGCGCGTTGTCTATGAGTAACTGTGAGTGCCGAAGCTGCATGGTTCGAACATATATAAAGTATATATATATATAATATATGTTTTAATGCTATATATATTTACTGTTAATAGTATACCTGCTTGAGAACTCTCTTTTTTTAATGGTGACATAAAGTGACATGTTCTCATACATGCAGTTATCAGTTGGAGCCTTGTAATGTATTTTTATACTTGCAGCCAGAATCTTAAATTAAATGTATGAGTTTTTGTCTAACTTTGTGGTTTGGATCTGGAGCTGGGGGAAAAACAGTAGTTAACAATGGCACAGTGTGACTGGAATGTACATGTACACTATATTTAAAGCTTTGCCCCAGGGATAGCTATCATTTATCTTCTGCAAATGAGAATCACATCTTTGCAAACTCTCTATTTGTACTATTTTCAGGGAAAATGTTAATTTGCAGTTTGTGTCTGAGCCTCTTGTTCCAAATGCAAAACATAGAAGATAATAAA
The DNA here is from genome assembly GCA_031769625.1 of Taudactylus pleione. NCBI lineage: Eukaryota > Metazoa > Chordata > Amphibia > Anura > Myobatrachidae > Taudactylus > Taudactylus pleione. The sequence goes on along the minus strand of JAUIMM010000148.1, from coordinate 5,746,592 downwards.
ACCTCTGTACTTGGTATGTACAGGATTTATTGTAAAGAGACATGCAATTGTTGTTGTAAGATCTTTGAAAAGTAGATGCTTAGACTACATTTCAAATAGAACAGAAAATATTGTAAACTCTTTAGGGAAGGAATTTTAATGAACTCTCACTATGGCAGATTCTGTTACACCAGCTTTGTCTAATGTTCATTGCCTTAACAGTAATTTGATCTGTACATATTTCTGGGCCTGATTTAGCATGGATCGCAGTTGCAACTGCAGATCGGCCAATGGAGCGTACTGTGCATGCGTATGCACCGCAGTGCATGTGCGCAGGACAGCATTCCAATTGCACTGTGATTACGCACGCAGACAGGAGTGAGTGACAGGACATCAGTGTTTGGGGGTGGTGATGGGGGAGTGGTCAGAGAAATGCAGGCGTGTCTGGCCGTTTGAACGCTGTTGCATGGGCGTGCGTACTTCAGCAAGTATATATTTATATTATTATTATATTATATATATATTTATGTATATATACAATTAACATGGCTTATATCCTCTGAAGGTAGTATTTCCTCTATATAGAATTATTGCCTACAATGTCTTTACAGCCTTTGTTCTTCCCTTATTTTATATTGGTAGGAGTATTGTCAGGGGCAAACACAGGATTTGTAAGGGGGGGTTTCTTTATATCAGACAGAGCTCAGACAAAGAGCTCTCTGTCTGAGATGCAGTGCATGCATGGCATATTATATCATGGCTGCAGCATCACTGTAGAGACACAGACAAAGCTATCTCTGTCTCAAAGAAAAAAAAACCTCAGGCAGTAAGGAGAGTTTTCGGGTACTCAGAAACCCCCCCTGCATGTGCTAGTGATTGGGGTATAGGTTCAGTAAAGGTGTTGCTGTATTAGAGTATCTGACTTCCTTTAGACATAAAGGTCCATTTACATAGGCTCCCAATAAGTTGCTTACTGGTAAGATCTGTGACTATAGGGCCATTCCTCTTGCCCACCTAAATGGCGGTTCACATATTGTACCTGCTGCTGTGTAATACCATTTGTAATGGTCTCTAGCTCCTTTCTGAATCTATAGGCTGCCTTGTGTAGAGGGCTGCACTTCATTGTTGCACGCTCCTAAGCTGTGGTCTGGGGCGGTTTTCCCGGTATCCTTCTCTCAGCAGCAGCGGCCCTGTCCCATCAAGTTGGACGGTCTTAGGACAGCACTATGGGGTTGCATGCTCCTATGCTGTGGTGCAGAGCTGCTTACTCTGGCTTTCTTCTCCCAGTGGCAGTGACTTTGCTTCTGGGTTTAGTGGGATCTCAATGTCACTCGCCTCTGTCCCTCATTATCATGCCAATGCGTTGAGACCTATGAGACATAGAGCTGTCTCTGTCTCCAAAAAAATAAAACAGCCCCCCAGGAGGGGTTTTCTTTCTGGGTACTCAGAAACCCCCGTGTGTGCCAGTGGGTCATTTACACATCTCTGCCTGTGGCCCTGACCTCCGCTAGTCTCTACATTCTGCTACCTGCCTGTGCCCCAGACTTTTGCTTGATTCACTGTACTGCTACTTTGCCTGTGACACTGACCTCAGATTCCTTGACTACACTCTTGCCTTCTGATTCTGTTCCTTGCTTCTATTGTACTCCCACACAGTCACCTCCAGGGGTCAGCTAGAGGGTTGCGACCTGTGGACTCATAGCAGCAAAGCAGATCCCTCAATGCGGCAGGTCTTAGCAAAGATGGAGAGTCTGTTATACTCCACGCCTCGACTCTGACATTGCAAATCCTGGTCTGACAGCATCCAATCCACCTAGATACCTAATTGACTTAATTTACTTATTATGACTGTTTTATTAATTGTTAAAGCTGGAGAGCGCTATTGTGCATACTCCATATTGGGTACTTTAGAAATGGTTCAATCTCCACCCAAGATGGCCACCGTTTGTACTTCTGCCCATGTGCAGTGTGTCACTGTGATAGAGTGCCACAGTGGGACAGAGACCCTGCAATTACAGTGTGTTCCATCCTGCTAGAGCTGCTGACACCACTTGCATCCTTTACTGCTACCCACATACAATCACTGGCTGGTAACTTGAATACTCTGCTCTATGCTGAGAGTCTGTATATGCATAACTGTGAGTATGACTGTACTAATCACATTACTACTGAATAAACCTGGGCTATGCACTGACTCAGGGAAGCCTCTGGTGTGTACAACTACTCTGCCATACCACCGCCAAGAGTACACACATATTCCAACAATAATTAAGCCTTATGCATGGATATCCTTAGTACATGGACTGTGAGTGGGCCAAGAGGACCGGGATTGGGTAACACTGCACTAGAGGAAGGTGCCAGGTTCCCTGCTGTAGGTGAGGGCACTCCAAATTAGATTTAACCCCACTGTCTTTAGGTGATGCTCCAGATTATTAGGAACCACAAAGGGGGGAATTCAATTGAACGTAATATTGAATAGCGATGGGAGGGACTCCTGAAGCTATTCAATACACAGTGCTGTGAGGTCAGAGAATTGCCGGTTAACGCACCTATCACACCTTAACAATGGTGTTAAGGCGCGTTAACCAGCATTCTCTGACCAAAGTGCCGGGTGCGCGGCTATTAGCACAGCGCTATGCAGACAAACTGCTGCGCGCCCGGAACTTTGGTCGGATTTCTCTTTGCATCCCCAGGGGGGTGTGAGAAGAAATCCTTAGCGCAAACAAACAGCGCAGTGTATTGAATAGCTTCGGGAGTCCCTCTCGTCGCTATTCAATAGCGCATTCAATTGAATTCCCCCCAAAGATAGAGCCACCCCTGGCACATTGAACACTGATCACTAAATGTGGGTAACTAGGGGACAGTTTATAATAAATGTTTGGACCTGAAAATAATATATTGGAAGAGTATTAAAGTCAACCAGTTACACATAAACAGATAAAGTATATGACAAATTAGCAGCAACAAAATAATTTTCAGATTCATTGCCATTCAGGGAATATTGTAAATTGATTAATGAGTCATATGTGATACAAAAAAACAACAATGCCTATTTTTTTGGCATTCCCTAAGTAGATGACTAGACTAAGTAAACTAATTAAAAAGTGATCCAATTAAATGTGTACTGAATAAGCATGTGAGGTTTCTGTAATCCAGTGAGATCTCAGCATGGCTTCGAGCTGTGGTACATTGATGCAATTACTTCATAAGAAAGTAATACAAAATTAACTCACATAAATAAAAGGCTGTAGTTATAAGATGCTCATATAATCAAGTAAATGACAAGCCTGAAGTCATTAACAAAGCTGTTTAGAAAGTGATGGCAGCACTCTATCAATAAAAAAGATAGACTGTAATTTCGGATTTACCTGACACAGACATAATATTCAGAGGTCAAAAAGTGGTTTGATCTATTGTTTAGTGTTTTTAAGGGCTATAGCATTATCATTTTAAATGCAGGACACATCCACAAGAAAATCTGGGTTAAAGGATCCTAAAAAAAGATGACTGGCCATAAACACACCACCTGAGAGTGGAGTTTGTTTTTTAAAACATTCACCTAACTAAATATACTGCAGACCCTCCAACAGGTACAAAATGTTCTGCTCCAGGACTTACCTCTTAATTTATGATTGCAGCCACCTGTGCTGAAACACATTTCTTATCAATGAACTAGTCCAACACAGGTGACTACAATCATAAATTAAGTAGGAGTTCCAGGAGCAGAGCATTGTGTACCTGAAGTGGTCATGTTGGAGGGTCTGATACTATACACTTGAACACACTAATGCAAATTCCATGTGTGTACTGAGGGTGGTTAAATAGCTGTTGGGAGCCTGCTACTGTATATTGTCCTTTTCAATTTTTGTTCTTCGATAAATATATCATCTGTCATGCTCCGGACACTTAAAACCTCTTTCTTACCTCTCTGATGCCTGTCCAGGCTAAAGCTGAGGTCCGCTCATGCTGCACATCACTCTCGTCTGGTGCTGAGGTCTACCTGCACTGCTCCTGCCCCATCTGCTCAATGTCCTGTCACTGAGCATGGAGATGGCTCTCCACATTCCCTTGCTCACAGCGTGTCTCCCCAGCATGATGGGATACAAACTGCATGCCAGAGTTCCCTCCAGAACAACAGTATGGGCACAGCCATTTTGGACTCTGTCACATGACGCTCTTCCTCCACTCAGATTGCTTCTCCCAGACCAGCTGATTGCAACATACAATCCCTGGGGATCCACCCCTATAAATTCCATTCCCTGGCCCTCATTGCCAGTACAACATCGCTTCTTGCTGAAGTTAGAGCTCTGTGCTGAGCTTCTATGTACTCCAATCATCGGTCTCATTCGATAGCTCCAATCATTGGTCCCATCTGATACCTGAGAGACATTTAATACCAAAATCCTATATGTGTGTCCTATATATCATCGGTGTCTATATATAAATCTCTATGTTAATCCCGGAAACACATATATCTTACTGTATAACATGTGAATTTAATAAGGGATTATTCTAAGTGACAATAATAACTTCTAATAAACATACACAAGAGCCTGTTTGAATTCGATTTCAAGTACTACTAGTGTCTTACATACAAGCACACAATGACAGTAACCTGTTTGCAAATTGCAGTTGCTGCTAGCAGTAGCTAGTGTGTGAAAAACAAACATACACAGTGACAAAGATGCATGCAGTATTTTACAGCCTTCCCCACCATACATCTACTTACCTATAACTCTCTCTAATGGAGTCTCTAATGGTGTCTATTGAAACACAACTACAGGCCACCTTCTCTATACACTCATACTGCACCACATAAGCAACACTCTGACCCTCTTCAGCCATCTCCACCAGGATCTTAAGTCCGGACTTGCAAAAAAAAAAAATGGTAGTTGCTCAGATCAGCTTAATCGCATAACACAGGCGCTTGTAAAGGGCGGGGTTTACACTGAACACAGAAAAAAAGAGATTTGCCCCCCAGCACACTGCAGCAAAAACAATACTTAAATCCTACATGATAATAGCGATTCAGAGGTATTAGTTACATACATTTGCAAATATATGAATAAGCGCCAGGCCAATCGTCAAGGCTCCTCTATGGATGAAACCCAGCGTCAGGTGATGTCTATGCATTCCAGACTTCAGGCTGTAATTGCCTGCAAAGGATTTGTAACAAAGTATAAAAAAGTGAAAGTTAGATTTAGGATTGTTTAGTTTAGTACTTTTGGCCCCTTAAAAAGTGGGAGGCACATATAGAAACCGTTGTAATTCCTACACTGTTCACCTGATTTGGATGTAATTACCCTCAAATTAAATCTGAAAGTCTGCAGTTAAAGCACATCTTGTTTGTTTCATTTCAAAACCATTGTGGTGGTGAATAGAGGCCAAAATATGAAAATTCTGTCAATATCTCAATATTTATGCACCTGACTGTATATATATATATATATATATATATATATATATATTTTCTACCTCTAGGGGAGTGCTCCCCAAAGCCTCTAGAGCTCTATGGCTAATAGTCGCAGGAGATAAGGACCTTCCAGGCTTACGTAATATGAAACCCATGATGTGCTATAGACGGTGGGTTCCGGGTTGATAGTGTAATGTGGTGTAAAATAATAGAAGTATAATATTGTCTTTTGCAGTATAACTACAGGTCCCAGCAAGCCTCCCCAGCATGCTGGTACTTGGAGAACCACAAGTACCAGCAAGCGGGGCATTATTAGCCCGCTGGTACTTATAGTATCCCTGTAAAATAAATATTAAAAAAAAAACAACAGACACCGTTTGTTTTATTATTTTACTGTTCTGCACCTTCACCTGGGGGGTGGCAGCCTTTAAGTTCATTTACATGGCTGCCACCCATCCAGGACTTCCCTGGCATCTTCTGTCTTTGGCAGCTCTACACTGCTGCATCCCCACCGACAGACTGGCCTGACGGCGGCCATCTTTAAATATTTTTTTTTTTTAAATGGGCATCGTGGTTCTCACCATTGAAGTCAATGGTGAGTAACGCTCATTGGCTGAGAGGCGGAAGGCTCGGCTGTCTCAGCCAATGAGTGCTGAGCGGCTGGGTTTCCATAGTGAAATCCCGACGCTAAGCTCTCATTTGGGTAGTACTATCTTTGTAGGACAGTACTAATGTCCGTGGGTCACGTATCTCGAGTTTTTGTATTGCCAAGGCCGGGGATTGCTTACTTTGGACAGACGAGGACCGATCCATGCATAGGAGGTGAGTGTTTTTTTTTCAGGTACCCTATGGATAATCTACTGGAGAAGGGGACCAATGGGCTTCAGGGATACATAGGTGAGTATGTGTACATGTGTGTGTGCATGTATGTGTAATAAACTTTTACTTTGTACGGTGTGTGTCCTGGGTTTATTTTAATATTTATTTTGCTGTAGAACTACAGGTACCAGCGGGCCCGTAATGCCCCGCATGCTGGTACTTGTGGTTCTCCAAGTACCAGCATGCGGGGGTAGGGTTCCAAAGAAGCTTGGCTTTTAGTTATCAAGTTTTAGATTAACAAAGTCTCAGTTCCAAGGTGGTAGGCAATAGGAGGCCCAATAAAGAGCAAATCTCTGGTAATCGGACTGACGCGATTCCCTGTCACACAGCATTTTCAAAGGCAGTATATGTTTTGCTCAAGTTTGGCATGTATAAATACCTCTTCTCATTAGAGAGCAAATGAATGCACCTGCACCCTTCATTAATAAGGACGCACCCTAGTACACATAATCATAACCATAGAATCACAATTAAATAATAAAGGAAAACTAAACTAGCTCTGTCACTTCAAAAGAACTGATTTAAAACAAATTAATACCCTAAATTGGATCCCCCCGAAACCTTCAGGTTTTCATAGATGTGGTGGTAATAATTGCACCACATGCAAACATATTTAAAGAAAAATCACTAATTTTAGGTCATCTGTTTCTAATAAAACTTTTTTGATCAAGGAATTATAGGTCATCCTATGTTATATATATGGTAGAATTTGGTTGCAGCCTACAGTATGTAGGCCACACCACAAGATCCCTACACATTAGGTTTATGGAACATAGGAGGAATTTCATAAAAAAAGTAAGAATGCATTCACTTTCTATACATGTAACTATCTGTTAGGGAGAGAGATTAGAAAAATTAACAGTAAAAGCTATAGAGCATGTCAAATCCACCAAGAGGGGAGGCGACAGGTTCAATGTTCTTTGTAAACGTGAGGCATATTGTATCTTTCGTCTGAAACTATAATCCCACAGGGTCTAAATGACATGGTAGAACTTAACAATATAGGCTAAATGATCTTGATATCTCTTGCTATGATTGGGTCCATTGGTCCTATACCTTAATTCCTTTTTCATATAGGAGTAGTTATTTAGTATGCGGATACGATGCACATGGACTATGGCAGATCCATGTCTTGTTACATTGGTGATTTTATTGAGTTACGCACCAAGCTAATACATGTGTGCGCACATATCTGTAGATATGGGCATACATGTCAGCAGACACTTTTCTCTTGCTCCTGTTTTTCTTGCTCCCATTTGGGTCATTATTATTATTATTACTATCTTTTTTTATATATATTTTATATGTCACATTTAAGGGTCTATGTACTAAGCAGTGATAAGAGACAGAGTGAAAAGTGATAAGTAAGTGATAAGGTGCCAGCCAATCAGCTCCCAACTGACATCTCACAGGCTGTGTTTGAAAAATGACAGTTGGGAGCTGACTGGCTGGCACCTTTATCACAGACTTATCACTTTTCACTCTGTCTCTTATCACTGCTTAGTACATAGACCCCTTAATATTGATCATAGTGTGTACTTATAAAGCTTGTAATTTAATTTATTGAAACAGTTTTAGCTTCTAGACTTAGGGCCTGATTCAGACCTGCTCGCGAGCGCATATCGCTTGCAAGCGGGTCAATGGTCGGCCAGTGTGCACATGCGGCATGTGCAATGCGATTGCGCGAGCCCCGGAACTTGCAACATATATGGAGTTACGTGAGCGCAATACGGAGCACCCTTACTAACTAGTTTTAAACTATAGTGCCGATCACGTCTCATCTAATGCATGTCCCAAATGAGGCTTGTAACGCATATAAGAAGACCCATGCGTAATACAGAGCCTTGGAAACACCTGTTGTAAATTGACGGCATGTCAGTATTTATAGTGGCTGCTGATACTTAGTGCTATACAGTCTGAGGAAGCCACCGAAGGGTTTGAGAGGTGGAGAAACACGTTATATTAGTGCCCACCTATGGAGAGGCCTGAGGATATACGGTTTGCTGCTGAATGTGATTCCCTGGTTCAACTTTAAAAACATTGTGATCAGTAACTACTACTGCTGGACTAAGGGCCGGATTCAGACCCGGTCGCGAGCGCTATGCGCTCGCAAGCGGGTCAATGGTGGCCCATTGCGCATGCGCACGATGGAGTCGGCCCCTTCGTGCACATGCGCGAGACCCGGATAGTGACAGGCAAACCGTCGCTCCGGGTCTCGTACCAAAGGGGGCTAGCTGTCGATGTTGGTTGACAGCACGCCTCCTTTGGTGGGTGGGCCGGGGGAGTGGTTGCCCAAACGGAGGCGTTCCCATGTGAACGCCTCCATTTGGGGCGGCCCCACTGACATCACGAGTGATGTCAGTGGGAGAGATTTCGGCTCTGTGAGAGCCGAAATCTCTCTGGGGCTTGCGGCAACGAGACCCTACCACAAGGGTCTCGTCGCAAGCCTGATGGTCGTGATGGTCTTGACCATCGCGACCATTCTTCCTGGCCGCTCGCTATAGCTGTGGGTGGTCACCCACAGCTATGCGAGCAGCCAGGAGGCCGCTCTAAAAACCAAGAAGGCCGGCCCTGATTCAGAGCGAGCGCTCTGTCAGAGCGTCCGGCTCTGAATCAGGGCCTCAGAACACAGAGATCGGGTAAAGCACGTGTTCTTTGAACTAAAAGAGTTTCTCTAAATACAAGGAATACAACAGGGGATTGAGTTTTTGGGACGTAAATATGTCATACATGCATGCTGTTTAAATTCTTCCTGCAAACCACGCCTAAGAAATCCACAGTCTTATTACTTCAAAACTGGAATAACTTATATATCCTTTTATTGGGACTGCTGTGTGAGTTATCTAAAAGCAATCTACTAATCATACTTGCTTTTGAACTTCTTTCGAGGACATTGTTATAAATATATTGAGGCAATGCTACTGTACATGCACTTTTTTTCACCAAAAAAGGATACAAAGTACAATATTCTCTTCAAATGAAGTTACACTTGGACACTTTGATGTTGCAAATATTTTAACTATTTGTTATTCTTTTTTATATGCTATTTGCCTCTATCGAGTCGAACTGAATGTTGCTAAATGAAGTGTAGCTATATATCTATGTAGTATTTATGCAATATTTAGGAATTATATGTGGTACATGCTGATTTTTTTCTTTTTTTTTCTTTATCTGATATCTATTTATTTATCTATATTTTGTTTACATATATTTTTTTAAATTTTTTAATATATTGTATTATTATTTGTTATATAATTAAAGACACATTATGACTGACCAGCACCTTACATCTTTTTATACCTTTGTCTGACCTTCTTTTTCGGGGGATATCCAGTATTCCCCCACATGTGGAGGGTGAACTGTCAGTAGGGTGGTGCTAATGAAGCATTACAGCGAGTTGGATAGATTTGTCTAGGAGGTTTAGTGCCTGGTTGTTTGGTTTTTGATTGCAAACAATTTCACAGAAGCATCCTCAATTTCTACGTCAGCATGTTGACTTGTGCTGCTCATCCTCACATGGAAGGAGGATCCTCTTCAAGTACAGTATTAGAAAGGTCAGGCTCACACATGGCAACTGCGGACACACTTGGACTCTCCGCGGGGATATGTGACTTTTCTGAGCACACAGTTGGTTCATGTGCCTTAGCGATTTAAATTTTTTTACACTTCTACAAGGAGAAGGGCTTACATCATCATAAGATGTAGAACCACCAGTCATAAATAAAGGCCAAGGCCTTATCCTTTCCTTGCCATTTCGTGTAGTAAATGGAATATTGTCATATTTTTGTTTCTCTGCAGCTAACTTAGCTTTTTTTTTCTTTAACACTGAAAAACATTGCTTATTTGATTTTGACTTAAGCCCTTGGGCATCGGCCTTTGTAGATGACGTGGATGGCCTTGCATCATCATCATGACTGCTGGCAGCAACTGCAAGACTGGTATGTGGTTCCTGCTCTCCTCTCATTTGATCATCCTCCATATCAACAAACTTACACTGCGGTCTGACTGGCAGTGTCCCTGAACAATATTTTTTTTACAGTGGGGAAGAGCACCTATGAATGAGGCAGTAGCCCCTTGATGAACAACACAGACAGCACCCATTTTTATGTACAACAAAGCACCCCTGCCAAGTGTGGACAGACCACCTGCAGAGTCACAAATATGTGGACGATAAACTGTAGCAGTGTCACCATACAATAATAGTGCAGCTAAGTTGCTAACGCACACACAAAAAGAAAAAAAGTACTTTTATTTTGTTTACACTGGGGAAGAGCACCCCTAATTAACAGAGTACCAGCCCTGGACATCACAGCTCCCCTTTATGGACTGCAGCCCTAGCCTGATGGACAGGACAAAAAAAACACAGCAGCAGCCACAGTTAATTGACAGGACAAGTGACACAGCAGCTGCAGCACCCAATGAAAGAAGCACCCCTTAATATACTGCAGCCTAAGCCCCTTTATGGACAACACAGCAGCAGCCTTCAGGCCAAGACCCCGACTGGACACACATACTGAGTGACTGACAGTGACTGACTAGGTCTGAGAGCTTCTCTCTCCACAGTCAGAGTGAAAATGGTGCTTATCGCGGAGACCTTTATATAATCCAAAACCTGCTAGAATCCGACAGCGGGAGTATGATGTGTTTTGCTTCATTTCCAGATCCGAGTCAGGCGGGAAAACCTGAGCCCTGCTCAGTTCTCACCTTGGTTCTGGAAGTTCGGGTGGGCCTGGTTCTCAGAGAACCAGACCCGTTCATCTTGAATATATTAATAATATCAGTTAATGTTTTGCACTCTCACTTCAACACTAATGCATTGCTGGGGTGCACCCCAATGGCATTAGTCTTTATACATTCCTGAATAGCACCACTATATAGTGATACAAGGGGCACTCACCAGTCTTCTTATTAGACTGTTAAGGCTTGGGCATGGCCATAGGGAATTAGTCCTGCAACAGCCTTGAGGGCTGGTATACCTTGGCTGGATGCGGCCATCAGCAACCTTAAGGGCTGGGTATGACTTGGCTAGTCGTGGCCCAAGGGCCAAGGGTGAGATGCAGCCTTTGGGCTGTGGAAGCAGCCTTGAGGGCTGATATGCCTTGACTAGTTGTGGCCTGAGGGCCAAGGGTGTGATGCAGCCTATGGGCTGTGGGAGCAGCCTTGAGGGCTGGTATGCCTTGACTTGATGTGGCCTCAGGGCCAAGCATATGATGCAGCTTTTGGGCTATGGAGGCAGCCTTGAGGGCTGGATGCAGCCTTTGGGCTGTGGAGGCAGCCTTGAGGGCTGGATGCAGCCTTTGGGCTGTGGAAGCAGCCTTGAGGGTTGGAAGCAGCCTTTGGGCTGTGGAGGCAGCCTTAAGGGCTGGTAAGTCTCTGGTGTAATATGGATCTTTAATTTTGTTAGTAATACCTTAGCACTCAACCTGTATGTAATATAATATTGTGAATAAATTGATAACAGTCTGTATGTTTCATTAAAATCGTTTATTTGTCAAATTAATGCTATCACCTTCATTAATTGGTAAATTAATAATGGAAGGTAAAATCCAATGATTATTGAATTGATATTAGCAGATTAGATCCAATGTTGTAAACTTAAAAATATGATAAGAATCGGGTGAATGAGCCAATTATTAAAAGTAATTAATAAATAAATAAGCACTTTGAAAAATAAATGTAACTAAATAATTTCAGAAACAATGTATATAGCAATGCTTATGTGCTGAGAAACAGCCAGCTGGCAGTATGTTAATATAGGACGTCCACATGTAACACAACAGTACGTTCAGATCACAAATTGACATAGGGAGGGGGTGGGTGTGTGGGAATGTGTGGTTTGGACAAATACAATAGTGCTAAGTGCAGGGGCTGGGGATAATGGGAAAGGCTTGAAGTGCTGGGAGATGCTGTGCATTTCGAAACCATTTACGATATTTCTCCTGTGCTCTCCAATTCTCTGGTTCAGTTGTCTAGTTGTCTTTCCAACGTACTGTTTGCCACAGGGACACTCCAAAACATAGATGACCCCTTTTGTGTCACATGTTATGAATTGTTGAATTTGGAAGGTCTTTTTTGTTGTATTGGAGATAAATGTTGTCATCGGTTTAGTTGTTTTGTTTCCCATGGTTAGACAGTTTTTACATTTTCCACATCGGAAGAAACCTTTCATTCTGCGTGTCGTGATAATTGACGTTTGTTGAAGATCTTCTGGTTTAATGTGATTTTGAACCAGTTGCTTTTTAATATCCGGGGCCTTTCTGTAAACTATTGATGGTCTTGATGGGAGAATGGATCTGAGGGCCTCATTCAGAGGCGGTCGTTAGATGCAAGCGGTCGCTCTGAATCAGGGTGGCCGCCTGCATCCTGAACGGCCGCCTCCTTGTCGATCATTAAGCTGGAGGTTAACACCCACAGCTCTAACGACCGACATGGGTGATGTTCGTGATGGTCAAGACCATTGCGACCATCGGGGCTTATGACCAGACCCTAGGGTAGTCCTCCACTGACATCAGCAAACGGGGCGAGCTGTCCCTCAACATCGACAGCTCGCCCCGTCTGCTATGAGACCCCTAACAATGGAGTGCCCGTTGTTAGCCGGGTCTCGCTCATGCACACGACAGAGCCAGCTCCATCGTGCAGAGGCACTGTAGGGCAACATCGAGTTGGTTGTGAGCGCTCAGCGCTCACAACCGACTCTGAATGAGCTCCTGAGTGTTTCATCTTTTAACAGCATTTTCCAGTGTCTATTTAGGATCCTTGTTATCTGTGTTGAAGCTGTATTGTATTCTGTTATAAAGTATACTGGTTGTTCATTCTTGTTGACCTTCTTTTTTTCTTTATATGTTAAAAGAGTTTTTCTTTCTTTATTCAGAACTTCTTTGTAGGCTGTCTCTATTGTCTTTCCTTCGTATTTCTTTTCCAGTAGTTGTGTTTTGAGTACTTCTGATTGCTGTATGTAATTTTCCGTGGTTGTGCAGTTCCTCCTGAGACGGGTAAATTGACCCTTTGGAATGTTTCCCAGCCATTGGGGGTGATGGCCACTTGTGGCCAGGATGAAACTGTTAACAGTATTTAGAAACATTTATCATTTAAAAACAGCAACATTATAACCATATGCACAAACTCAATGATAATATCAGCTTGTATATAAGAAATAGATATACGAACTTCAAACACTAGAATATGTGAGGTCATTAAATCAATCATGCAAGATATACTCATTGTATATTTTTATCATCAACATTGCACATATGCCAATACAGAGTATTAGAAAATTTTCCATTAGCAATATCCCACTAGATACTGTTTTAGATTTTATATATTATATTTTATTTTAAAAAAAGTATAACTACCATTCTGTAAACATATCAATAAAAACCATCAGTCACACAGTAAAGGTTTGACCACAGGATTAATTTAATTTAATATACTTAATATATTATTTTTGGAGCTATAATTTCAACACCATTAATAAATTCCGGACACACTTCACTCTTCTGATAACTATACCTACTGTGTTACCCCCACTATTCAATCATGTCTAGTTAATTAAACCACACCCTCCTGAGAAGAATAACTAATGACCTGGAGGAAACAATTAGTCATTTAAGGATTTATAGGAGATCACAAAAGAACAAGATAATACACCTTGATAAAGGTTAAACGGAGCTGAAACGTGTTGGTGTACTGTCACCATCAACATAAGAAACATAAGCAGCATAAGAAACCCAGCAGTGTTTTTATAGGATTTAAGCAAAAATACCCCAGATGGAGAGATGGGGACAGGTCGCTGACACGCTGACAACCTATGCAACGGCCTGATCAAGCCACAGGTGCAGCATCAGCTTACTGACAGCCAGGCAATCCAGTGGGATCCCGGACCACACGGCCAACACAGCAGGCTTTCACCATGAGAATCATCTGTAGGAACACGCCGCACAGAGAGAGATTGGCGCCTCAGCAAGCCATAAAGGGTAAGTTACCCACGGTGGCTTCAGCAGCCGGACCCCAGTGGCTACCACCTTTTCCCATAACGCATAGAGAGAGACCGGCGTCTCAGCAATCCAGTAAGGGTAAGTCACCCATGGGGCAATAGCGGCCGGACCCCAGCGGCTAACACCTCATTCCATAAAGCAGCCATACCACCTATTACCATCAGCGAGCATCCTGGGTCAATTTTGCAGGACATACTTGGATAAAGCATTTTGGACATTATCGGGACAATATCCATAACCTCATACCTCCCCCTTTTCCCATTACCCCCAGCCCCTGCACTTAGCACTATTGTATTTGTCCAAACCACACATTCCCACACACCCATCCCCTCCCTATGTCAATTTGTGATCTGAACGTACTGTTGTGTTACACGTGGACGTCCTATATTAACATACTGCCAGCTGGCTGTTTCTCAGCACATAAGCATTACTATATACATTGTTTCTGAAATAATTTAGTTACATTTATTTTTCAAAGTACTTATTTATTTATTAATTACTTTTAAGAATTGGCTCATTCACCCGATTCTTATCATATTTTTGAGTTTACAACATTGGATCTAATCTGCTAAAATCAATTCAATAATCATTGGATTTTACCTTCCATTATTAATTTACTAATTAATGAAGGTGATAGCATTAATTTGACAAATAAATGATTTTAATGAAACACACAGACTGTTATCAATTTATTCACAATATTATATTACATACAAGTTGAGCGCTAAGGTATTACTAACAAAATTAAAGATCCATATGTGAACTGAGGGTGGTTACCTCCTATACCTACAGTTGCCCCATCACAAGAGTAATTGTTCTTAGAGCACTTGTACATACGCAGATAAATTACTCTGGTGTAATATGCCCAAGGGTGTGGAGGTGTGGCCAATGTCGCCGGGTTGACACTGGAGATGGTGCGCTGGACTGCGCACTTTGGATGCTGAGGTGCGGCCAATGTCGCCAGGTTGACACTAGTCGCTGGACGCTGGCATGCACCCCAGGATGAGAATGCACACCGTGCCACCTAGGTGACACAAGCAGCACTAGCAGACAGCGTGCGAGCCGGGACTCCTGGATGGAACATACAGCAGTGTGTAAACACAGCAAAACAGGATTCTGGAACTCGACTGACGAACAGGAGACTGGGCACAACTGGAAACTAGAGAAACTCTGTCACCGGCATGGAGTGAAGGGCTGGCTGGAATTTAACAGAAACAGGGCCCAACCAGAGCATGCCTCCCTAATGACAGACTAGTGTGCAGTTTGGCTGTGCACAGACAGGAGAATTAATTAGTGTGCACCTGATACTGCACACAGACAGGAAGTAATTAGTGCAGAGCCTCAGTAGCAACTAAGGCTGGCACTGCAAACAATATGCTGCAACCACAGATCCTAACTGCCCGCCATTCACCCTGCACAGCATTGGCAGCACGGAGGCTTGTGACATAGACTTAATGTTCAATTTATTGTATGCAGCAAATATGAAACATCCAACAATCAGTTGCTTAATAAAGTCGATGTTTCGGTCTATAGAAAGATCATCTTCAAGACATGCAATCCAATGTTAAATCCAACAGTAAACAGCAGCATATAACACCATCATTGCTCGGTACAACAGCAGAGGATATACCTCCCCGGGTGCCTGTATTCATACCCATCAACTATTCCACTATGTATGACCAAAATACTGGTCTGTCATTTATCAACAGGATCAGTATATTGCAATACTGTTGTACAGCCTATTAGGTATCAGAACCCATGATAGTGTACTCAGCACATTTCCCATGCCCAGCGCCACTGAGGTCCCACTGTATTCACGATCCTCAGCTGTGTGAATACGCACCATAATGACATAATAGACGCCGGCTCTATTGCTTTGCGTTCCACTAAGTGGAATGCAAGGACCCTCACCACTGATCACAGCATGTTCTTAGAAGTCAGGGAAACTGTCCCATCTAGAATTTAAACTCATTAGAATCCATTACTGTTTTTATACAAGGATCCTCACCGCTGATCACAGTGCGTCCTGAGGGATCAAAGATACCTCCCCATATGGTAATTTGGGATGTGCAGGCTCGGATAGCTTCGAATTTGCACGCTGAGTTCAGATTTTTCACCCCAAAAAACGGAACTCAGAATGAGGCAAAACGTCATCTTGCATGGACAAACATCATCATTCCTGGACTATCTGAGCCTGCACATCCCTAATGGTAATTGAGTTCAATGGCACCAGTGCTCACCAGGAATGATCACAATAGTAAGCAATACCTAATACTATAGTGTGTCACAACACTTCCATGTTGTATTTATTAAGGGAGGCAACTAACACTCATTTAGAGTATATTCAATCTCAACCAATAAAGTATAATCTACAGGCTGTACTCCAAAATAGCCTACAAATATTGTGGCGAGATGAGGGTAAGGGTGCCACCTCCTGGGGTAAGTGGTTAAACTTGTCATACAGTGACTAGGTAGTAGTACACCAGTCCAGGGCCTTGGTACAAGTATCCACAGCTAGTTTTACCAACATCACAACAATAACCTAAAAATAAAAGTAAATCCTGGCCTGTCCGGCTCTATCTAAACATAATGATTCCCTCTCTGAGTGGAATGACCTAACATCCCTCTCACAAAACAGAATCACAGTGTCTCTCAACAGGCCTCCGACCTGTTCCCCAGGCAGTGAGATAATTACTACAGAGACTGAAACACCCTTTATCAGCCTCTCAAAGGTGGCACTGGCAATCAAGGCTGCTAATGAGCTACTGTCTGACAGACAGAAGCTAAAACTCTGGGGCATATATATCTTCCCTTGACAACATTTCTAGTGTTTTTGTTATATATATATATATATATATATATATATATATATATATATATTAGGGATGTGCACCGGCCACTTTTCGTCTTTTGTGTTTTGGTTTTGATTCTGGATCTTTCTTCGTGTTTTGGATCTGGATTGGTTTTGCCAAAACCACCCTTCCATGTTTTGGGTTCTGGGTTTTGTGTTTTGGATCTGTATTTTTTTTTTTAAAAAAGCATGAAAACAGCTAAAATCACAGAATTTGTGGGTTTTTATGCTCCTATGCAATTATTAACCTCAATAACCTTCATTTCCACTCATTACCAGTCTATTCTGAACACCTCACACCTCACAATATTGTTTTTATGGCCAAAAGGTTGCACCGAGGTAGCTGGATGACTATGCTAAGCGACACGAGTGGGCGGCACAAACACGTCGCCCATCTAGGAGTGACACTGCAGTGGCAGACAGGATGGCAGTTTGAAAAACTAGGCCCCAAACAGTACATACTGCAAAGAAAAAAAAGAGGTGCAAGATGGAATTGCCCTTGGGCCCTCCCACCCACCCTTATGGTTGTATAAATAGGACATGCACACTTTAACAAACCAATCATTTCAGCGCCAGGGTCTGCCACACAACTGTGGCTGAAAAGATTGGTTCACAAAACAAGCTGGCAATTAATGTGTCCCTGCACAAACTGGCTCTACGGAGGCAAGCTGTCGTCCTCATCCTCCTCATCCACCGATTCCTTGGATAAAACAGGAAAAAGGGATTTAGATGTCTCTGGACTGCTTACGGTCTTACCCAAAGTTTCTGAAATTGACAGTAACTTTTTATGAATGCGCTGCAGGTGACGTATAAGGGAGGATGTTCCTAGGTGGTTAACGTCCCTACCCCTACTTATTTCACCTTTACATATGGTACATATGGCAAGACAGTTGTTGTCCAGATTTGGATAGAAATATTGCCAGACCAAAGAGGTGGAATGTTTGGTCTTCTGCCCAGGCATGACCGTGATGGGCTTTTTCATCCAACGGACAACAACTGTCTCCCCCAGAGCCGGATTTAAACAAACCACATCACCATCAGAATCCTCCTCGCCAACTTCCTCCTCAGCGCCAGCTACACCAGTATCCTCATCCTGTTGTACTTCAACAGTGACATCTTCAATTTGCATATCAGCAAGTGGACTGTGGGTGCTCCTTTCAGCACTTGCAGGGGGCGTGCATATGGTGGAAATAGCCACCTCTTCCCGTCCAGTGCTGGGAAGGTCAGGCATCGCAACCGCCACCACACTTGGACTCTCCTTGGGGATTTGTGATATCTTCTTAGAACGCACAGTTCTTCGCTGTGCTTTTGCCAGCTTAACTCATTTGATTTTTATAGCAGGAGGAGGGCTTCCATCGTCATGTGAAGCTGAACCACTAGTCATGAACATAGGAAAAGACCTTAGCCGTTCCTTGCCACTCCGTGTCGTAAATGGCATATTGGCAAGTTTACGTTTTTCTCTTCAGATGATTTAAATGTTTTTTTTAAGGTAATTTTCCTCAACTTTGTCATTTGGGATTGTATGTGCCCTCTACTATGACATTGGGCATCTGCCTTGGCAGATGATGTTGATGGCATGTTATCGTCTATGTGATGACTAGTGGCAGCAGCTTCAGCACTAGGAGGAAGTGGTTCTTGATCTTTCCCTATTTTATTTTTATCGGAGAAAGTTTGGTCCTCCATTTATGTTATATTGATATATACGTGCGGCTAAGGCGCACACAAACACAGAAAATATTTTTTTATTTTCGTTGGAGACTAGTGCACTTTGTGGGTTACACCACCCTTTAAGAAATGAGCCAGCCGGCCCTTTACTTATGGGACACAGGCGCACGCTTGGCGCTGCTCCTTTGTTGATGCACGTGCAGCCACACTGCACACAATTCACGAACACAGTAAATATATATATTTTTTGTTTGGAGTGTACTATGGGGGTTACAGCACCCTTTAACGGACAAGCCAGCCAGTCCTTTACTTATGGGACACAGGCGCACGCTTGGCACTGCTCCTTTGTTGATGGACGTGCAGCCACAGTGCACACAATTCACAAACACAGAAAATATTTTTTTTATTTTGTTTGGAGTGTACTTTGGGGGTTACAGCACCCTTTAACGGACAAGCCAGCTGGCCCTTTACTAATGGGACACAGGAGCACGCTTGGCGCTGCTCCTTTGTTGATGCACGTGCAGCCACAGTGCACACAATTCACAAACACAGAAAATATTTTTTATTTTGTTTGGAGTGCACTTTGGGGGTTACAGCACCCTTTAACGGTCAAGCCAGCCGGCCCTTTACTTATGACACAGGCGCACGCTTGGCACTACTTTGTTGATGCACGTGCGACTACAGTGCACACAATTCACAAACACAGAAAATATATATATTTTTTGTTTGGAGTGCCCTTTGGGGGTTACAGCACCCATTAACGGACAAGCCAGCCTGCCCTTTACTAATGGGACACAGGCGCACGCTTGGCGCTGCTCCTTTGTTGATGCACATGCAGCCACAGTGCACACAATTCACAAACACAGAAAATATTTTTTATTTTGTTTGGAGTGCACTTTGGGGGTTACATCACCCTTTAACAGTCAAGCCAGCCGGCCCTTTACTTATGACACAGGCGCACGCTTGGCACTACTTTGTTGATGCACGTGCGGCTACTGTGCACACAATTCACAAACACAGAAAAAATATTTTTTTTTTGCACTTGGGGGGAGCACCCCTGATGGACAGAGCACCCCCTGGACAATACTACAGCACCCCTTTAGGACTGGGACACTGCACAGGACTTTGGAGTGGACACAGCCCTTATGGACAACTGACTGCACAACACAGTCCAGCCCCTATGAACTTTAGAGGAGTGGACACAGCCCCTATGGACAACAGCAGCACAGCACAGCACAGCACAACACTACACTGCACAACACTACACTACACAGCCCAGCCAACCCTAACTCCCACCCTCCCTCTTCACTGACCACAGCCGAGTGAGAAAATGGTGCCGACGCGGGTCCCTTATATAGGATCCAAAACCCGTGAGACCCGGAAGGCAGGATGATGACGTTTTGCCACGATTTCAGATCCGAGTCAGGTGGGAAAAGTTGAGCCTGACTCGGATCGACCTCTGATCGGGGGGGCTCGTGGGGGTTCGGATTTCAGAAATCCAAACCTGCTCACCCCTAATATATATATATATATATATATGTAGTCAAGGTAATATATTTATATATATACACAGTATATAGATAGATAGACCAATTTAAAATATAAAAATAAATAGATATGAAATAAAAACACAGACAATGGGCACCACACTTAGAGCAGAAAACATGGTAATTAGCTGAATAAATTTTTTAAATAACAATTGCGTATGTGTATACCTAAAGGTGTAAATTGCTTCAAAACCAGTTAGTTTGAATGTCTCCTGCAACCAGATCAGTACCTCCAATGCAAAAAAAAAAGAACCACATGGTATACTGTAGTATGTTCACACAGGTGGAATAATGTCCAGGCGAATAATAATTTTATACCTTAAATCAGACTAAAGTAGAGCATATCAGGTATTTCAGTATGTTTTCTGAGCATGCTACAAATAAATCCACAAATGACTAATCTGATCCGTATAGCTCTCTCCGGTACCTCAGATAATTATAGAAAATCAGTGTGATACTGCATAGAAGTCTTATATTTATTACAAAAATAACAAATTATGATGCCTGTAAATGATATACAATATTTCATAGGAATGTCCACAATAGATGCAAAGGTATCCATTGGTATGTCGAAATGAAAGAGTGCCAACTGCCATCGATGCTGCCCACTAACAATCTCTATATGTTGCAATGGCAAAATTTATAACAAAATCTCTTAGTTTTGTCTTTAAAAAGTGCCATTACTACTATCAATGCCTCTCTGCAAGTTACAGTATGTTCTACCAAATCATTCACATATCTAGTCTATAGTAGTTAAAAATAATTTTGGTTTCTCCTGGATTATCACTGATACTAAAACTGATTCTCTTAATAGAATATTCCAGCCTATAGATGTCTTCTACTTTCTCATTAGAAATATGTTTTTTTATTATTAAAGTTAGAAAGATTTATTTTCTTAATACTGTAAATCAATAAATGGTTCCTCTTAGTTGTAATCAGACTTTCTGATATAAGATTCTGGGAAAACCCTCTCTCTCTAAATTTTCTGGAATAAGATCCTAGTTGTTCCTCAGAGTTCTGAATTTCTGTACAATTTATATTTTTACTCTGCAAAACAGCGAGAATATAATAAATTGTTCCACAATATTTCAAATGTAGGGCAAAAACTCATAAAAAGAATTCATTGTGCTGCATTGTTTCATATCATTAAAATGTCATCTATGTACCTCTGATAAAAGATAATATACTTTTGAAAAGGGATGTTATTATATGTAAACTTATATTTACAGTTGTACATGTGTAAATAGGAAAATCTTGTCTGATAAATTCATCCATAGAAACATCCTATAAAGACACTGGACCTAACTCAGACCCACTTGCGAGCGCTCACAAGCGGGTCGACGTTGGCCCAGTGGGCATGCGCACGACGGAGGCAGCTCCATCGTGCGCATGCATGAGACCCACATAGCGACGGGCAAGCCTCCGCTATGGTTCTCACTACAAAGGGGGCGTGCTGTCGATGGTGAGTGACAGCACGCCCCCTTTGGTGGGCGTGCCGGGGGCATGGCTGGCCAGACAGAGGCGTTCCCATGGGAACGCCTACCATCTGGGGCCGGCCCCACTGAGATCACAAGTGATGTCAGTGGGAGTGCTTTCGGCTCTGATAGAGCCGAAAGCACTCCAGGGCTTGCGGCAACGAGACCCTACCACAAGGGTCTCGTCGCAAGCCCGATGGTCGCGATGGTCTTGACCATCATGACCATCTTCCTGGCCACTCCCTTTAGCTGTGGGTGGTCACCCACAGCTATACGAGCGGCCAGGAGGCCGCTCTAAAAATTCAGAAGGACGGCGCTGATTCAGAGCGAGCGCTCTGTCAGAGCGTCCGGCTCTGAATCAGGCCCACTTTGCGAAAGAAAATTTGAAAGATTAGGTCAGTTTGAATCAGTCTAAGGGCCATATTCAATTAGCGGCAAAAACGGATGTTTTTTTGCCATAGGCAAAATCGACCTCCTATTTCCAAAAAAACATTGAAAATGGGCGATTTTCACCAAAAAATTGCCGAAAATGGCAAACAGGCAAGAATGGAGAAAAAAAACTGGAGAATAAATTATCTCCATCCCAGACCAGGATAAAAAAAAATGCAAAATCCCGTGGGGATTTATTTCTGCACCCCAATTTTTTTTCATAAGTTGCATACTTTGGCGAAACACGACAGCGCAAATTTTGGGTGAAAAAAAAATTGTTGAAAATCATAGAAAGCTATTTTTTTTCCAGGAAATTACTGTTCTACCTAAATTGGGGGTATGTTAAAATGGGTGCAAGTATAGTTTTGCGTCGTAAAAACGCAATTTTAAAAACCATTAGATAACCACCTGCTGCAACTGCGTGCAATGTTTAAAACACTTGATGCATCCATACCGGCCCTCAGAAAATCAGGCCCAACATAATATTTTTTCACCCAAAATTTGCGCGGTTGTTTTTCACCAAAGTACGCAATTTACAAATTTTTGGGGGGATTAATTTATCATTAGGGGTCCAAAGGGTTCTGAAAGAAATCCCCACATTATTGCCATTATCCCCACGTTTTTGCCATTTTTTTTGCAAAAATTGGACGATTTTGCTAATGGCAAACAAAAATGACGTTTTTGACACTAATTGAATATGGCCCTAAATTAGGTCTAAAACCCCCTGTGGGAGCCTACCATTATCTGGAACCTTTGAAGGGAACTGTTACCAAACAGGGAAGGTGAACTGCTTTTTGGGGTAGCATTATCACCCCTACTGCTCTTACACTTTGCCTTTCTGAAAAGGTTTATTGTGGTATGCTGCGATTTTGTTTACTTTGATTATATTCACCTATATTTTTCTATGTGAAATAAATGTTACAATACTTCACAATGGGAGATCCCTTGTTTTGATTTGTTTGGAGGTGCTGTCTGACACTGAAGGTTGTATTCTAGTGTTGAAAAATAACCTTTTTCGTGCTTTCTTTTGAAGGAAATTGTACAAAACAAGAATATTCCAACAAAAGAATCCACAAATAGTATAAAGAGACTTTTTGGACTGCCTTTTTTTGGACTGCTTTTAAAGTGATTGAATAGATTTACTTCAGAGGAGGAGCTCTCAATTGTATATAATTGATTCCCATCTAAATACTTTCCCCTTGAGTCAAAGGGTAGCTATAATTAAAAAATTGTCAATTGGCTAGCGAAAATGTTGTGAGGTATTAAATAACGATACAAATAATACAAATAGAAGTAAACAAAATCTCAACAGCTCTGAACAGAAAGTTTTGTATTATTTAGGATAAAATGCTAATATTGTTACCAAACAAGCATATAAGGGATAGTGTGTTGTGATCTTAAATAGAGCAGACAACATTAAAGAAGATCAAAGACTTTAGGAGATAATGAGTTTAAAAAAATGGACAAAGGGCCTGATTCAGAGCCGGTCGCTATTTGCGCTCGCTCGTCCAGAAAATAGGGGTGGCTATTCAAATGAACCGTTCGCTGTTTGCGGTCTGTTCACGCCTCTAGGTCTGAATGAGCGAACAAAACTTGCGGTCGTTTTTTGGGAAACTACGCCCCCTGTCCGCTCGCATCCTACGTCATGTCCGCTATTTATTAGATTAATCGAGTACATCGAACAGGGTATGAGCTGCTCGCTATTCTTGTGGTTGGTTTTTGCTACCACAATTTTGCGAGCAGTTCTGGCTATAAAATAACCCAGTGACGTGGTCAATGACGCTGCTGTTTTAAATATGCACACCCATAAATCGCCCGTTTTGACCTTTAAGCACGCCTGCGATCGGATCTCCACTCCCCGTTTTCAAGCACCTTCCCCTGTTCCCACCCACATACGCCTCATCCTGTCACTCAAATTAGCAGGCATTCGCTATTTTGCAAGCACATGAATTTCGGCCGCACTGACTGGTTCGCGCATGCGTATAACGATCCGTACGCATGCGCAGTTGGGCAAACATCGCTCGGAGCGAGCGAGCTGCCACTTACGAGTGGCTCTGAATCAGGCCCAAAGACACTACTTCCGAATTTGTACTCAAAGTTGATGTTACCTCAGAATCAGCTCTTTTTATGTGTTAATTTATTTAAATGTGTATTTACTAAATTGATATATTTTTATTCTATCAAGCTGTGATCTATATGTATCATTAATTATAGATTGACCTAGTGCTGTTTTTCTTATACACCAATTTTCTATAGCCTTGAGCCAGGAGGTGGACACCCTCCATAATTAGCTGCTCTTACTTCTCACTGGATTACCATTATATGGAAGGTAACATTATACATTTATTTTACTTTTAATTAATAATTTGATCAGTAATTTAAGGAAATTGTTACTGGTGGTACAGTATGTACAGATATTTATTGATTCACAATTTTAACAAGTAGAATTCCAGCTAACTAAAACTATTGCAGAGCGTCCTGTATTGACCTTTATGCATTTATTTCTAATTAATGTGACTTATCTGTGATTATTCCATGTTCCTCTGGGTTTGCCCTTACACAATCATCTACTAATAAAATACACAACTAATGCCGCGTATACACTAGACGATATACTGAATGATTGAACAATAACAATATCGTTATCGTTCAAACGTTCATTATATCGTACAGTAGATATGCCATCAATGAACAGTGATGTGCACTCCAGCTGGATGTTGACGATGTTACTCATCATCCGAACCTGCTGTCCAACCTGACAATATCGTCAGGTTGTGCAGATTCAGAGATGTGGGAGGATGTCGGTACTGAACGATATATCATTCAGTGTGTGCTCAATGTCGTTAAGGACATTGAGCACACCACTGTCGGGGACACAGTACACGATATTGCTCATGGAGTGAATTGTGTAGTGAATATGTGCCTTTAGGGCCTGACTCAAAATTGTATGCTAATTCTGCTGTTGCTACACTCTCCGTTACCTCCTCCAAACACTCCCTGTTTGTCAATCACACTGTGAGTAAAAAATTGGTGTGAGTGATGATTGTTATGTACCTTGATGCATGCGCAGTGCAAATTAGATGCATGTACAGACTGACGATCATTGCTCAACTGCGAAAACATTGACATAGAGTACAACTCTGAATCAGAACCTAAGTGTACTTCCTTTTTTTTTAATAAGAGACTAACCGTGTTCTACAAACTTTTTTGATACATTCATAGATGCATACATTCTACTCTATGGGAGAATAAAATAGATATAAAATAGATTCCTTGAAGGAAGAATAATTTCCAAAATGGAATATAATGACCTGTTTTAGAAGAACCCTATCTTCTAATTCTTACCAAAGATTCAAAAGTCTTTAGAACAAAAAACACCAGGTAGGGCAATAATAGTAGGGATTCATTTTTAACTTGAGTACTTGTATATGTGTACATGAAGCAATATGTGGATATGTTGCCATCATTTTTAAAGGACATCACAGGCCTTTTTAAATTGTTAGAGGATTTTTAATGACAAGATTGTTATAAATTGATTAAAATTATTGTGCAATCCCTCTACAAATTCATCCAACACAATAAGGGAATACAATTCTTAATTGATCTAGATAGTTTTATGAAAAACAGCCACAACCAATTAATTTGCACCTTAGTTTTGTTCAGTATGAAGCATACTTAACTTACATTTTTGGACCAATTGTATATTAAAAATGTGGAAAGACCATAGGTTCTATAATATTTAGCAAATTTGCAAATTGGCAACTGGGAATATTAATATACTTCTCAAACGGTTATTATTAGTAAATTATCTTTTTTGTGGGGTACATATTACAGCATTTTAATTATATGAAATGGTACCATTGAGTTTTTTTGCCTACATTGTAAATAATGATTTTTATTTGAAAGTATGAGGTTTCCATTGATTACCTAGATATGATTTTAGACAAGAATGGTGTTAATAATAACACTGAAATATTCTACTAAAAAATACGATTTTAGCATATACTGTAGGGATGACAGAGAAACTAGAAGTTATTTTTAAAATGGTTAGTTATGTGAATGATTTTTTAGCACCTAGCTTGTTGTAAGGCTTTGATACTTTTTTCTTTAAAAGCATGCCATTATTACTGCAGCATTTTATAAATATTGCCAAGGACATATTTAAGGTGAAGAACTTCATGAACTGCCTTTTAGTGTGTTCTTTCAGCTTTGGCTATGTTGGACCAAAAGGTTACTCAAGCTCTGTATTCAAGAACATGTGAGGAATATAAAGTATGGAATTGACTCACTCCATGTCTAGACATTTTAAAGATTGCAACAATGCTGATCCCTCATCACTGAAATTTGAAGGTATATAACATGTACAATGAGGGGAGAGAGGTGCTGATCTACTGTAGCCGCAAAATTAGCTCATAGATAAATGTACTGGATCTACACCATCAGGCACTTTGACACCAGCAGGCTTAAATGTGTATTTTGAAAAAGCTCATTTGAAGAAGCTCCTTTAATTGATTAAAAATCATAAGTACTTCACCATAACATAAGATACCATTAGGGTTACCACCTTCGCATTCTAATATGTCACCAGAACCAACTACATATGGCTTAGTCTCTCCTTGAAGCTCAATCTCTTCTTCCAACCCTGGGTATTTCTGAAGAACTTGTCCCTACATCCTCCGCCCCCCTCCCCCAAAGGTCTTGACAGAAAACTCAATGTCCCCCTCCATCAGAATGGTCTACTGTTCCTGCGTCTTCCAAGTCTTCCACTTTGATCCCTGAAACCTGAGACCCTCTAAAAGGTTTACTGTTATGTTGTTTTTGTGGTTTCATGGTGGGGCCCCTCCACTTGTGAGGACACCCCCATTATGAATACTTTATACTATATTCTCACTATTTATATTTGGAATTCATTTAGCCTATTTTTGAAATATTTACAGAGGTTTATGTAATTGTGTCTTGGTGAAGCTCCATTATAATGATTATAAGATATATCTATATATGTTCATGTTTTAACTGTTAGCTTATTACAGCCTTATTGAGACTCCGTTGAACTGTTTTAACATATACGTCTATAAATCTACAAATCCTGCTTATTAGTTTGTATTTAAGGTTTGTCTGGGATGATTTATCCCTCGATTCATTACCATTTATTGTTTATTATTTTCCTTGTTTCTGTTTCTATTGTATTTCCCTTTCCCATTAATATGTTCCCCTCCTTATATTGTTTTCCATTTTTCCGCAACTTTGGCTCGCCTATATTTTCTCCTACTTCTTGTGATCTCCTTCCCTTTTTTGTTTCCTTTATTTTCTCTCCCTATACTCCACTTGCACGATACTACATGTTTTTCTCCTCGTAATTTTACTTTATTTAGGGCTTGTGGGAGGGCTCTATTTTTTTCTCTATGACATCACTATGGATATGCAGCCCACTTCTGCCACGCCCCTACAGGGTCTTGAACCCATTTGCTGACCTATGTGCCTTACTAGTGCATAGTTCCCCTCCACACTGTCAGCACCCATGGCCTTGGACTCCTGTGCCATTTGGCTGGCCTACCTTCCTTTTCCCTCACCGGTTTCCCTTCCTTCTCAAACAGGACAATCCTCTGCTTTCTATATGCCTGATGAAGTGTCACTCTTGCTTACTTCTCTATTTTCAATTGTTTTCTTTTCTAGCTTTCCTCTCGACCATCGCACATGGGTCTTAGGTACTCTCCTTCAATGTGAAAAGCCTCAACAGCCCCCCAAAACGTAGCAAACTCTTTACCACCCTTAATTTATACAAAGGAGACTTAGTATTCCTCCAAGAAACCCACTTTTTATGAAATCTCCATCCAGAACCTCGCTCTAAAACCTATCCGACCACCTATCACGCCTGCGACTCTAGGCAGAAAAAATGAGGTGTTGCTATCCTCTTTACCCGCCACCTCACTTTTGATATGATTGACTCTTATGAAGATAAGGAGGGTCGCTTCCTTATTCTTCAGGGTACTCTTAACAATACTCTCTGCACCATTGTCAACATATATGCCCCTAACCAAGCCCAGCCTGCTTTTTTTATACAAGACTAGATACCCTTATCTGTTGATTTTAATGCAGTACTGAATTCCTCATTAGATAGATCTGCCTCAGTGGCCACAGACTCCAACAGGTCAGATCTCCGTAACTCCAAGGCGCTGTTTGATCTCATGAAGACCCAGCTTCTCTATGATTCCTGGCGGTTTCGAGAGCCCCTTACTAGGGACTATACCTTCTTCTCCTCTGTGCACAACTCACATTCCCGTATAGACATGATCCTGTTCAGCCACGACCTAGCCTGATGACTTGTGGATGTTAAAGTCCATCCTCTGATATGGTCTGATCATGTCCTTGTTTCAGCTGACCTTTCCTGTATCACTGAACGTCCTCATCCAACGACATGGCATTTAAATAATACTATTCTTCATTCTTGCGATACAATCACCCGTCTCAATACCCTTCTTACGGATTATTTTCAATTAAATGCTCTCCCATGCACTTCTCCCTCCACTCTCTGGTTGGCCCATAAAGCTGTTCTAAGGGGACATCTAATTAGTATAGCATCCAAAACTAGAAAATATTTTCTAACTCGTACTAACTCCCTCTCCATCCACCTCCAATAACTGGAGTCACAACATAAACAGTACCCTAGCCCTTCCCTCCAACAAGAACTACTCACTGTTCATCATTCTCTCACTCTCCTTTTTTCCCAACACACAGCCAAATGTCTAAAATGGTTGCATCAAACCTTTTATGAAAAGGGAGATAAGGCTGGTAAGATTTTGGCATCTTGGCTCTGTACGACACAAACTCATAGAAATATCCTCATGATTAAAAATTCCAAAAATCACCTTCTTCACGATTCGGCAGCTATTTGTTCTGCATTCCAGAGCTTCTACAGTAACCTGTACAACCTGCACTCTGCCTCATACTCTACTTCCATCCTACCTACTGAGACGACAATTCAAGAATTTATTTCCGCTGCCAATCTTCCTCAGCTATCTCATGAAGCTATCCAGGGCTTGAGTGAGGAAATCTCGGAGGAGGAAATCATAATTTCCATTAAACAGCAGAAGTCCGGTAAGGCCCCTGGACCTGATGGCTTTACAGCTGCATATTATAAAAAAATTAAGGAACATCTGGTTCCCCACCTGCAGGATCATCGTGGTAACTAAGGAGGGTAAGGATCCGCACAATTGTGCTAGTTATAGACCTATCTGCCTTCTCAACCTAGATGTTAAAATATATGCTAAAATTTTAGCCAATAGACTTAACTGGGTCCTTCCCTCCTTGGTACATTATGATCAGGTCGGCTTTGTGCCGGGACGTCAAGCTCGGGATAATACCCGTAGAACCATAGATTTAATCCATACCATAAATTCTAGGAGTTCCCTGGCTGTTGTCTTTTCTCTAGATGCTGAAAAAGCATTCAATCGCATCTCCTGGACCTTTATGTCCCAAACCCTGCGATCATTTGGGATATCGGGAGACTCTCTGCCCTAAAATCACAAATCTGACATGTAGCGGAAATGGAAAATATTACCTACTATCTTCATGATAGAGGCCATATGTTTTCTCAGGATTGGGCCCTGTGGCTCTCATACAATAGCACTTTGCCACCTCTGCTCCCTGTGCTCGCTACCCATATGTGATTCATGCGTGATGGCTGAGTCTGCTCCTCCCAATCTGACTCCTCTGTGACAAACCCCCCTAATTAACTAACTACATACTCTTCTCTCCTGTTCCCCAAATGGCACATTTTTCCTCCTTCATAATGCTTTTTGTCTAGCATTTGGTACTCTCTATGATCTCTTGCTTCCCTTGGTAGTCCTGTTCCCCCCCCCCAACACCCTTACACCCCCTTTACTGAACCCCCCCTCATATAATTATTGCTATAAAAAAATGGCTCATTGGTACTGTTTACTATATTTTTGTTTTTCCATGTTCTTTTTTCTCTGTGAGCTTTCTAAATAAAGAATTTAAAAAAATAAATCATAAGTACTTCCATCTTATGTTTTAAATACCTCTTTTTGCTTTATGATTGCATACTGATCTAATATTATTGTATTCATGAGGTATACACACTGTTGGTGTCGGACGTAGTGGAGCGATTTTTACTGCTCATATGTCTAAGTCATATCTATTGTATCCATACAGAGTCAAAGTTGCAATTTCAGACACAAGCAGAGGGTATTGTATTGAAAATATAGTGGGAGATCCTGGGCAGTGATAGGGAGGTGTCTTTGTGCCTGCACAGAGATGGACTGTCTTATGGACTTGTTATGGGAGTGTTGGGGGACTGTTGGTGAAAGTGGTTGCATACACAGATGCTCCATCACTCACATAGGAAGCCATTCTCAGATAGAGGAACTGCACCTGCCATAGGGCTGGTGCAAGTTTTTGATGGTGCCACCTATGGTGCATATAAGATTGCATCAGTCTGTATTACTGCTTATACAAAAGCTGAGCATCTCAGTCCTTGCACATTCGCATGCATATTGCAGTTGCAGATGGGTGACTGCCAATAGACACAGCTGCGGGCGCTTCTGTGTCCACCTCAGAATCAGACCCTTTATGTGTTTATTTCTTTAAATGTCTATTTATTAAATTGATATATTTTTATTCTATTAACCTGTATTCCATACTAGTGTTTGCCCACACCTTCGCTCTCATGGATGTCTGTTATTGCTCAGAGGAACTAATTCTACAAAGAAAAGAAAATGTATATATATATATCCAATACGGGCGCTAATGACACCAATAACCTCAAACACCATGCAATCGAAAACTAGCTTGGACTGCAGCTACCAAAAAACGAAGGGCTGGGACCTCATTCATAAAACATAAAAAATTAACAATGTAGAGAGTGCTGTCCTCAGATAGTATAAACATTTATTCAAGTAGCAATTAATCACTCATTATCCATACTGAATCAATTAAAGAATATATAATATACAAACAATATAAAAATAAAATAAATACGATATACCAGCATAAGATATCTCAAATAATAAAATGTGATCACATAACATAAACTTGTTAGTAAAGTGACTAGAAGACACTGATGTTGTTTCTACAAAGACAGTAGTGGCATCTAATAATGTGAAGTTTATTTTATATTGTAGACATTGATCACAAAATGTCTTTGTAAACAATATTTGCAGTTTTTCCTTCATGGATTAACACAAAAAGATGCTTAGAGCTACTAAATCATGAGCATACCACGTAAAGCTGCCCATTGGTGCGCAATCTACTGGATTGACAAGTATACTGCTACTTCATGAGCCAAGATAAGCTGCCTAATTAGTGAATAAAATATAGTTGGATTTCCTGCTAAATAGATCTTGAGATATATATATATCTATGCATCTCTATATGCATGCATACATAACTGTTTGCATTCGGGGTGTGCAATATATGTATGTATGTATGTATGTATGTATGTATGTATGTATGTATATATATATATATATATATACATATATGTCCACAGTTCTGCCGGCACTCTGAACAAATAGTAATCAGCTCAATCCTGTGCCAGAATCCAAAAAAGACCATGAATTTCTCCAAACATATGAACGGCACTAGGACACAGTAATCTTGAAAATAAATTTGTATTGAAAGATCTTTCAATACAAATTTATTTTCAAGATTACTGTGCCCTAGTGCCGTTCATATGTTTGGAGATTATATATATATATATATATATATATAGAAATACTGAAGGTGCGGCACTCAGGACTCGATCACACAAATGAATCAGACACGAAGTAGTAAATCAACGTTTCAATCCATGTTAGATTGTCATCAGGAGATACAGAATGAAAAACGCATCTTACCTTTAAACACTCACCCACCAAGTGAATCGTGACACCAGCAGAACCCCGAGTCGTGCACGGGGAACGGGAGGCACAGAATGATGACGTCGTCGGCGCATCAATGCCGCGCACGTCAGTGACACAAACCATCACCATGGAAACTAGTAACAGAGGCAATACACTGTAGGTAACACGGGCAAATGTATAACAGGCATAGTATAAAAAACATACAAAAGACATCATGCTGTTAAGTTATAAAGACCATAAGGTTACAAGCTAATAATAAATAGCAGCAATAATGAAGTCGGCAGCAACACATGTCAGAGTAAAACAGAGCGTCCTGCAGTCCCTAGACTACATTTATGTATGAACAGACACATAATAGCAAAAGTAACTTAATCATCATTGAAGCAAGATAAAGGTAGAACATCGTTTAAACCTTTGGGGGTAATCACATCCAAAAAATGGATCCAAAATGCTTCACGCTTTAAAAGAACCCTATTCCTATCACCACCTCTTTTAAGTGGTGGAGTGTGGTCAATCATTCTATAACGAAGGCTCGCTAAATTGTGTCCCGCCTCAACAAAGTGGCGAGCAACCGGTTGATCACTGGTACCACTAAGTAGTGCTTTTCTAATAGAGGATCTATGTACCCCCATCCTCTCTTTGAATTTACGAGAGGTCTTACCAATGTAGGTTAGACCACAGGGGCATAGGATTTGGTACACTACATATACAGACTCACAAGTAAGGTGATATCTAATGCGCAATTCTTTCCCCGTATGGGGATGATAAAAAGTATCACCAGTAACCAAGAAGCTGCAGGTTACACACGTACATCTGAAGCAACCAAGGTTCCTGGGTAAAAAACTTTTTATCGAGGTTTTACCTCTACCAGTGATATCACTCTTAACTAATAGGTCCCTTAAATTACTACCTTTAGAATAGCAAGGGCGTAGTGAATAATCTGCAAGTTGTAATTCACTGTCAGTCTGGATGAAATTCCAAAGCTTCTTGGAAATATTATTGATCTGTGGGGATAATAGGTTATATTGTGTAACCCATGTGACTTTATTACTTTTGTCACCCTTTATTCTTCTGAGTAATAAATCTTTTTGTTCAAAAGATAACACTTTTTCCTTAAGTAATAATAGGTTACTACGTTCATAACCCCTAACCACAAAACGATCAATTAATTCGTTAATTTGACTCTCTGCTGTTTCTGTGACATTATTAATTCTCCTCAGTCTAATCATTTGCAAATACGGGATACCATATTTTAGACTTTTAGGGTGACATCTGTTTGCATGTAGGAAAGTATTCCGATCAGTGCTTTTACGATAGACAGTAGTATTAATCACAGACTCTTGTACTGAGAGTTGAACATCAAGAAACTCAATAGTATTCTGATGCATCTTATACGTAAATTTGACAGGACTGGGGGAAGAATTATGAGAGTCAAATAACAGTGTTAGATCATCACAAGGACCAACCCAAATCAGAAACAGGTCATCAATGAATCGTTTATAGAACAAAATCCTTGAGGAAATCACATCATCAGAAAAAAATATTTGCTTCTCGATGTCAAACATATATATGTTGGCATACGTCGGTGCCACGGAAGAGCCCATGGCACATCCCTTTGTCTGTAGAAAGAATTCCCCATCAAAAAGAAAAAAGTTTTTAGTCAGAACTAATTCTAAAAGATGCAGAATAATCTCAATCGATGTCACATCAAAAGATTTACTATCAATTAATAGACTTTTGACAGCTGCCAATCCCTCATGATGTGGAATGATCGTATATAAGCTTGTGACATCTGCTGTCACAAGCCAAATTTCATCGAGGGGTAGTTTTAATGTACCTAATAACTGAAGCAACATCGTGGTATCTAATAGAAAGTTCGGATGATCCAAAATCAGAGGTTGTAGGATGGAGTCAAGAAAAATGGAGGTAGGTTGGAACAGAGATTTACGGGCCGATATAATTGGCCTACCAGGTGGAGGTACAATACCTTTGTGCACTTTTGGGAGCGTGTACAGAATCGGAGTGATAGGATATTCTGGCAATAATATACCGTACACCTCCTCATTGATAAACTGGGCATCTTTAGCCATGATCAAGATGTCCCTTAAATCCTTAATAAAAGATGTCGTCGGGTCACCTTTTAGTTTACAGTACACATCAGGTTCATTGAGCAGTCTGACAATTTCTGCTCTATAGTCACAAATATCTTGTAAAACTATAGAGCCACCCTTGTCCGCAGGTCGAATAATGAGATGTTCATTTGATCTCAAGGACTTCAATGCCCGTCTTTCATCTGGGGTAAGGTTATGATGTATAGGAGTATTCTTTGATTGTCTGACAGCTTCCTTGGTTTCTAGTTCCAAAGTTCTCATGAAAACCTTGATAGAAGGATTATTGGATAACGGGTCAAAGCTAGACTTCCCACATAAAGGCTGTAATTTCTCTGGTACAACGGCAGCCGTACTAATAGGGGTCATCTGACTTTTATTAAAATATTCCCTTAATTTTAATTTACGATTAATTTGTTGTTTTTCAACTTGCCATCGTAGGTCAGAAAACCCGTTCGTAGGTACAAATGACAAGCCCTTTGATAGAAGACTATGTTCACCTGTCGTCAGCTCATGACTAGAGAAATTAAAAATTATTTCTTCTTTGGTTGAATCGGGGGTTTTCTTCCACGTCCTTTGGCGCTGGTACTGGCCACCTCTACGAGTGGCTCGTTGGGTAGGGTTCCCCTGGTACGGGTGAGTACCCCTAAAGGGACTGATGGATCTCTGCGTCTACGATAATTGGTTTCCGTATCACTGGCGGTACTATTCCCATCACCAGATGTATCGGTATCCAGAGTACTTCTGGGGTATTTACCTCTCCTGTGGAATGGTTTTTTAGCCTCAGATCTATTCCCTGATAACCATAGGTAGATCTGGTGTTGTTCATAGTCTTTCTCCACTTTGAGGAGTTTTTCCCTTTTGAATTTAATCAGATCCCGTTTATAGATGGACACTTGGTTGTTTAATTTACTTATCCAATCATCCTCTGTATCTGTAGTTAATGCTTGAAGATGTTCCTTTTCAAACACTTGAATTTTATTTTTAATTAGCTCCACCTCTTTATTTGATTGATCAATCACCGGCAACATTAAATCTAGCGAACACTTATTTAATATTGCAATCCATTTACGGCAAAAGGCTGGATCGAACCTTCCAATGATTGGGCAATTCCGTACTCGGAAGCCCCTCGGAATTTTTTTAGATCGAAAATAGTCACTAAGAGACATTGCATGGTAGCTAAAATCAATTTCTTTTTTCTTTAGACGCAATAAGTCACGATACAGTATGTCACCTGAAAGGGCTTCTGATTGTAAGAATAGTGGGTCTGGACGTAAAATCTGTTCAGCTTCTGATTCTGAGAAACTCAGAGTCTCATAAAGTGGTAAAGTCAGTGGGTCAAACTGCGCTGTATCGCTAGTGTCAGCCATAATATCAGTGTAAGCAGCTGTAATCGGTTTCCAAAATATAAAAACAACACACAATCAACCTTCCAAAGAGGAGGGAGCAGAAAGATATATTATCCAGAGGACATCACAAAATTGCTGTAGTGGAGTGAATTAATTCAATATAGCATGGTGCCATGGCCAGGTCCAGTTCCATGTGTCAATAAAACTGTACCTATATGATGAACAAAAAATGGTCCAGCACTCAAATAACCCAGATAAATCGGTCCGGTGCCCCCACAAAGTGAGCAAATAGAAATACAGAAGGTGCGGCACTCAGGACTCGATCACACAAATGAATCAGACACGAAGTAGTAAATCAACGTTTCAATCCATGTTAGATTGTCATCAGGAGATACAGAATGAAAAACGCATCTTACCTTTAAACACTCACCCACCAAGTGAATCGTGACACCAACAGAACCCCGAGTCGTGCACGGGGAGCGGGAGGCACAGAATGATGACGTCGTCGGCGCATCAATGCCGCGCACGTCAGTGACACAAACCATCACCATGGAAACTAGTAACAGAAGCAATACACTGTAGGTAACACGGGCAAATGTATAACAGGCATAGTATAAAAAACATACAAAAGACATCATGCTGTTAAGTTATAAAGACCATAAGGTTACAAGCTAATAATAAATAGCAGCAATAATGAAGTCGGCAGCAACACATGTCAGAGTAAAACAGAGCGCCCTGCAGTCCCTAGACTATATTTATGTATGAACAGACACATAATAGCAAAAGTAACTTAATCATCATTGAAGCAAGATAAAGGTAGAACATCGTTTAAACCTTTGGGGGTAATCACATCCAAAAAATGGATCCAAAATGCTTCACGCTTTAAAAGAGCCCTATTCCTATCACCAGCTCTTTTAAGTGGTGGAGTGTGGTCAATCATTCTATAACGAAGGCTCGCTAAATTGTGTCCCGCCTCAACAAAGTGGCGAGCAACCGGTTGATCGCTGGTACCACTAGGTAGTGCTTTTCTAATAGAGGATCTATGTACCCCCATCCTCTCTTTGAATTTACGAGCATGACTCGGGGTTCTGCTGGTGTCACGATTCACTTGGTGGGTGAGTGTTTAAAGGTAAGATGCGTTTTTCATTCTGTATCTCCTGATGACAATCTAACATGGATTGAAACGTTGATTTACTACTTCGTGTCTGATTCATTTGTGTGATCGAGTCCTGAGTGCCGCACCTTCTGTATTTCTATTTGCTCACTTTGTGGGGGCACCGGACCAATTTATCTGGGTTATTTGAGTGCCGGACCATTTTTTGTTCATCATATAGGTACAGTTTTATTGACACATGGAACTGGACCTGGCCATGGCACCATGCTATATTGAATTCATTCACTCCACTACAGCAATTTTGTGATGTCCTCTGGATAATATATCTTTCTGCTCCCTCCTCTTTGGAAGGTTGATTGTGTGTTGTTTTTATATTTTGGAAACCGATTACAGCTGCTTACACTGATATTATGGCTGACACTAGCGATACAGCGCAGTTTGACCCACTGACTTTACCACTTTATGAGACTCTGAGTTTCTCAGAATCAGAAGCTGAACAGATTTTACGTCCAGACTCACTATTCTTACAATCAGAAGCCCTTTCAGGTGACATACTGTATCATGACTTATTGCGTCTAAAGAAAAAAGAAATTGATTTTAGCTACCATGCAATGTCTCTTAGTGACTATTTTCGATCTAAAAAAATTCCGAGGGGCTTCCGAGTATGGAATTGCCCAACCATTGGAAGGTTCGATCCAACCTTTTGCCGTAAATGGATTGCAATATTAAATAAGTGTTCGCTAGATTTAATGTTGCTGGTGATTGATCAATCAAATAAGGAGGTGGAGCTAATTAAAAATAAAATTCAAGTGTTTGAAAAGGAACATCTTCAAGCATTAACTACAGATACAGAGGATGATTGGATAAGTAAATTAAACAACCTAGTGTCCATCTATAAACGGGATCTGATTAAATTCAAAAGGGAAAAACTCCTCAAAGTGGAGAAAGACTATGAACAACACCAGATCTACCGATGGTTATCAGGGAATAGATCTGAGGCTAAAAAAAAATTCCACAGGAGAGGTAAATACCCCAGATGTACTCTGGATACCGATACATCTGGCGATGGGAATAGTACCGCCAGTGATACGGAAACCAATTATCGTAGACGCAGAGATCCATCAGTCCCTTTAGGGGTACTCACCCGTACCAGGGGAACCCTACCCAACGAGCCACTCGTAGAGGTGGCCAGTACCAGCGCCAAAGGACGTGGAAGAAAACCCCCGATTCAACCAAAGAAGAAATAATTTTTAATTTCTCTAGTCATGAGCTGACGACAGGTGAACATAGTCTTCTATCAAAGGGCTTGTCATTTGTACCTACGAACGGGTTTTCCGACCTAGGATGGCAAGTTGAAAAACAACAAATTAATCGTAAATTAAAATTAAGGGAATATTTTAATAAAAATCAGATGACCCCTATTAGTACGGCTGCCGTTGTACCAGAGAAATTACAGCCTTTACGTGGGAAGTCTAGCTTTGACCCGTTATCCAATAATCCTTCTATCAAGGTTTTCATGAGAACTTTGGAACTAGAAACCAAGGAAGCTGTCAGACAATCAAAGAATACTCCTATACATCATAACCTTACCCCAGATGAAAGACGGGCATTGAAGTCCTTGAGATCAAATGAACATCTCATTATTCGACCTGCGGACAAGGGTGGCTCTATAGTTTTACAAGATATTTGTGACTATAGAGCAGAAATTGTCAGACTGCTCAATGAACCTGATGTGTACTGTAAACTAAAAGGTGACCCGACGACATCTTTTATTAAGGATTTAAGGGATATCTTGATCATGGCTAAAGATGCCCAGTTTATCAATGAGGAGGTGTACGGTATATTATTGCCAGAATATCCTATCACTCCGATTCTGTACACGCTCCCAAAAGTGCACAAAGGTATTGTACCTCCACCTG
The DNA here is from genome assembly GCA_031769625.1 of Taudactylus pleione. Taxonomy (NCBI): domain Eukaryota; kingdom Metazoa; phylum Chordata; class Amphibia; order Anura; family Myobatrachidae; genus Taudactylus; species Taudactylus pleione. The sequence continues at coordinate 5,708,010 of JAUIMM010000148.1, read as the reverse complement.
GTAGGCCAATTATATCGGCCCGTAAATCTCTGTTCCAACCTACCTCCATTTTTCTTGACTCCATCCTACAACCTCTGATTTTGGATCATCCGAACTTTCTATTAGATACCACGATGTTGCTTCAGTTATTAGGTACATTAAAACTACCCCTTGATGAAATTTGGCTTGTGATAGCAGATGTCACAAGCTTATATACGATCATTCCACATCATGAGGGATTGGCAGCTGTCAAAAGTCTATTAATTGATAGTAAATCTTTTGATGTGACATCGATTGAGATTATTCTGCATCTTTTAGAATTAGTTCTGACTAAAAACTTTTTTCTTTTTGATGGGGAATTCTTTCTACAGACAAAAGGATGTGCCATGGGCTATTCCGTGGCACCGACGTATGCCAACATATATATGTTTGACATCGAGAAGCAAATATTTTTTTTTGCTGATGATGCGATTTCCTCAAGGATTTTGTTCTATAAACGATTCATTGATGACCTGTTTCTGATTTGGGTTGGTCCTTGTGATGATCTAACACTGCTATTTGACTCTCATAATTCTTCCCCCAGTCCTGTCAAATTTACGTATAAGATGCATCAGAATACTATTGAGTTTCTTGATGTTCAACTCTCAGTACAAGAGTCTGTGATTAATACTACTGTCTATCATAAAAGCAATGATCGGAATACTTTCCTACATGCAAACAGTTGTCACCCTAAAAGTCTAAAATATGGTATCCCGTATTCGCAAATGATTAGATTGAGGAGAATTAATAATGTCACAGAAACAGCAGAGAGTCAAATTAACGAATTAATCGATCGTTTTGTGGTTAGGGGTTATGAACGTAGTAACCTATTATTACTTAAGGAAAAAGTGTTATCTTTTGAACAAAAAGATTTATTACTCAGAAGAATAAAGGGTGACAAAAGTAATAAAGTCACATGGGTTACACAATATAACCTATTATCCCCACAGATCAATAACATTTCCAAGAAGCTTTGGAATTTCATCCAGACTGACAGTGAATTACAACTTGCAGATTATTCACTACGCCCTTGCTATTCTAGAGGTAGTAATTTAAGGGACCTATTAGTTAAGAGTGATATCACTGGTAGAGGTAAAACCTCGATAAAAGTTTTTTAACCATGAAGCTTGGTTGCTTCAGATGTACGTGCGTAACCTGCAGCTTCTTGGTTACTGGTGATACTTTTTATCATCCCCATACGGGGAAAGAATTGCGCATTAGATATCACCTTACTTGTGAGTCTGTATATGTAGTGTACCAAATCCTATGCCCCTGTGGTCTAACCTACATTGGTAAGACCTCTCGTAAATTCAAAGAGAGGATGGGGGTACATAGATCCTCTATTAGAAAAGCACTACTTAGTGGTACCAGCGATCAACCGGTTGCTCGCCATTTTGTTGAGGCGGGACACAATTTAGCGAGCCTTCGTTATAGAATGATTGACCACACTCCACCACTTAAAAGAGGTGGTGATAGGAATTGGGCTCTTTTAAAGCGTGAAGCATTTTGGATCCATTTTTTGGATGTGATTACCCCCAAAGGTTTAAACGATGTTCTACCTTTATCTTGCTTCAATGATGATTAAGTTACTTTTGCTATTATGTGTCTGTTCATACATAAATATAGTCTAGGGACTGCAGGACGCTCTGTTTTACTCTGACATGTGTTGCTGCCGACTTCATTATTGCTGCTATTTATTATTAGCTTGTAACCTTATGGTCTTTATAACTTAACAGCATGATGTCTTTTGTATGTTTTTTATACTATGCCTGTTATACATTTGCCCGTGTTACCTACAGTGTATTGCTTCTGTTACTAGTTTCCATGGTGATGGTTTGTGTCACTGACGTGCGCGGCATTGATGCGCCGACGACGTCATCATTCTGTGCCTCCCGCTCCCCGTGCACGACTCGGGGTTCTGCTGGTGTCACGATTCACTTGGTGGGTGAGTGTTTAAAGGTAAGATGCGTTTTTCATTCTGTATCTCCTGATGACAATCTAACATGGATTGAAACGTTGATTTACTACTTCGTGTCTGATTCATTTGTGTGATCGAGTCCTGAGTGCCGCACCTTCTGTATTTCTATTTGCTCACTTTGTGGGGGCACCGGACCAATTTATCTGGGTTATTTGAGTGCCGGACCATTTTTTGTTCTATATATATACATATATATATATATATATATATATATATATGTCCAAAACGATACCAGTGCGCTTAATATACAGTTGTATCATGTGTGGGACAGTCCCAGCATTTAAGTCCCCATGAACAGTTCCCTTCATGCAAGTGTATGTCTCATTGTTTTGCAGTTAGATACTGGGAAATATTCAGATCACAGCTCCTCTCTTTAAACCCGGGATTCATGGGTGGATGAAACACTAGAAAATAAACAACAAAGTAGGGGGCGCAAAATCATGTATGAATTGTTTTATTTTAAAAACTTAAAAAGTATATATATTCCAGGTATTGGTAGGTAGTGCTTGTACCTAATATAAAAATGCTGTGGACTGGGTACCACATGGTATTAATACTGAACCACCGTGGCAAAACTTCAGCTGTAGCCGATTCCAAGACCTTCTTCACACAGCGCTGACCAGCCTCAACAGGACTCGGCACGCCGGGACACCAGAACTCCATGCCACAGACTGGAGCACCACTAGGTTACAGGAACAGTGTTAGTCCCAGGATCTAAATGTCATTCTGAACAGGACACAGTCTCTGGTCTGGGGATCTTCATCCCCCTACGGCGCTTCTCACCTTCTGCTTCTGGAGTCTTTCCCCATAAAAGGTTGGCCATATTGCTGTTTGAAAACACAATCCAAGTTCATTCCCTAGTTTTTGCGTGATGCCAGAAAGAACAAACAGACAAACAAAAATTCTGAAATTTTTTTGTCTCCATAGTTCATACACAGTCCCAATGAATACATTTCTCAAAAAAAAATTCCATGCACAGACACAACCATTACAACTATATTGTAAATATAGATGTATCTTTAATTATAGACTGACCTAGCGCTGTTTTTCTTATACACCAATTTTCTATGAGCCAGGAGGTGGACACCCTCCATAATCAGCTGCTATCACTTCTCACTGAGTGAAGGTCACATTATATTATATTTATTATACTAACATTTTCGTAATTAATTTATTGATCAGTTATTTAAGGAAATAGTTACTGGTAATATGCACAGATATTTATTGATACACAATATTAACAAGTAGAGTTCCAGCTAACTACCATAATAACTATTGCAGAGCGTCCTATATTGACTTTTATGTATATATTATTAATGTGATTAATTTGTGATTATTCTGTGTTCCCCTGGGTTTCCCCTTGCACAATCTTCTACTAATAAAATACACAACTAAGGGCCTGATTCGGAGTTGTACGCTAATCCCGCCACTGCTGCGAATGTAAACACAGCTGCGATTTGAAAATACAGTAGGCAAATGTCGCAGCCATCGCAAGATGTATTGAGACACCCACCTGTAGCTTTGCAAAGCCAAGCATCTGCTTAAAATGTTGCTGACACGACCAGGGCTGTGAGGGGTCGGGGTCAGCGGCACTTACCTGTCCGGATGCTCTGAAGGGGTCTTTCTGGCAGGGGTGCAGGCACATGGAGGTCCGCGCTGCATGCTACAGGGGTCTGGAGGCATAGTGTCCTGGCTGCTGGTGTGATTAATACACACCTTGGCAGTGCTGCAGCACAACATGAGCACCGCCATCTTGTCAGGTGACTCCTTTCGGCCAATCCAGGCAGAGCATTACAGGAGTCCTAGCAACCAATCCTGAACTTCCTCTGGGTATTTAAGGGCTGATCTGCAGTTCTTTCATTGCCAGTGCAATGTTATTCCCAGCCTAGCTGGGTGCTAGTTCTCTGAACTCCTTGCCTTACCTTGCTCCTGCTGAGTCTCACATATATGCTATTGCTCCAGGTTCCAGCCTCCTAGACACTCTGCATACCTGCGGTGCTACTCCCTACTACCACCCCTAGGAGGAGCCCTGCTTAAAAGCCATTCTGATAGTCTGTGTTCCTCCTGAACTTTCCAGTGACCTGTTGTGTATATCCACAGACCATTCCAGGTGTATCTCTCCATCAGCATCACTTCTCTGTCAGTGGGCCATCCATGAGCAACACACATCTCAGACCTGTGTCCTTTCAATATCAGACGACTGCCTTACTCCTGGATCCACCCCAGGTTCATCCACACAAGTACTTAATCCTCCTGTGACAGTTGCAGTATCTGCATACAAAGAGGCAGCATCGGTTGCAGATCATTCGATTGTTGTATACCTGAGTAAAGGCCGCCAAACATCAACAATTGATAGTGGCAATTCTGCAATTTGCAATCGATTGTGTATAAATATCTAGAATGTATGGGCTTCACAGATCGCAACGGACAAGTGATTGGAATTGTTAAATCAGATTGTCCAATATGTTGGATTTCGCAGATGGATTGGGGCTGTAGATTGCTAGTGTATGGAGATGATCAGCAGATTTTCAGACTGTTACTAGTAAAATGATGGGCCTTTCAAGATTGGCAGATGTGTGTTTGCTGCAATCGATCTGCAAATCACTGTAAAAGATATGTAATGTATGGGTGCAGATTGCTAGATTGGGAAATCCTAGTATCGGGTAACAAATCTTTGAATTGTTAAATTGTGGTTTTCTGATTGCTGATGTATGGGGGCCTTAAGTCTATGGTCCTGCAGAGTGGCAGTTGAGATGCGGGAGCCATATTTGTGTGCGGGATCGCAGCCGCACACTGTGATACACCCCTGAAATGGTCAAGACATGACTGCATTCTTTGCCTCCACTCTTCGTTACCTCCCCCAAACACTCCCTGTCTGTCAATCACACTGAGTAAATAGTTGGTGAGAGCAACTATTGTAATGTATCTTGACGTATGTGCAGTGTGACTTAGATGCATGTACAGATTATCGCTCAACTGCAAAAAACATCGGCATTGTGTACAACTCTGAATCGACTGACAGTGTACTACAAGCTTTTTGGATACATTCCTAGATGCATACGTTATACTCTATAGGGGAATAAAATAGAATTTTCTGGGATTTTGTAAAGAATTTAAAGAGGCAATCATTTTGTTAGGCAAAACCACCTGAAAAATCATTTCTGAAACTTCTCCATTACATCAGATCCACTACGTGATTTTCAGAGTACAGAATTGCAGTGCAGAAACATTGTTGAAGGTTGTGTACCTATGTTCTGTGCTACATGCCATTGTCTAAAAATAATAATGTTGTAATTGTTTTGAACAAAACATTTAATAAGCCCCTATAGACTATATTTATTAATTAGCATTATTTAATCTGTCAGCAGATTGACACAGCACATCTTTCAAGATAATTAATGCACTTTGCTTTCTCTTAAAGGGTTCAAACCTGTTCATTCAAAGACGTTTTTGAATATAATGGTAAAAAGATGATTATTTCTTTGTTTTATGCATGAATTTGCTAATTTTTGTCAAAGTTTAAATATATATTAATAAAAGCATGTGCAATCATCTGAACATTGGAATTATCACTTCAGATCAAGCACAAAGTTCTATTGGACGTTAAATACACCTGGGAACGTGAGAGGAAAGCAATCTATGCAAATAATTATTTTAATAAAGTGAATAAAGAAAGAGATAATATGTCAGTCTTAACATTTATAATGAAGAGCAGTATGAAGGAGATCAAGTGTAATGGGTTTAAAAAAAAAAAAAGAAAATATGGGTATTCATGAGGAACAGGTGAGGATTTATTTTAAAGTAGTAGAAGGAACAAAGCTAGTGGGATTAGAGGGGATTAAGAGGGGAACACCAATTTTTTTTAATTTAACTATTTTTCTCAATATGGGGGAGATTGGTACTTTATCACTCTCCATTTTATCACTCTCCAAGGCTTAGTACAACCAATCAGCTCCTAACTGTTATTTTTCAAACACAGCCTGTATAGTAACAGGGGCTGATTGGTTGGTACTTTATCAGTCTCCACTTTATCACTCTCCAAGGCTTAGTACTTCACCCCATTTTTTTTTTAATCTTTTTATTCAAATTTTCAAAGATAGAAAACATACATTGTGAAAAGGATAACATAATAATAAGATTGCTGTGTCATCCCAACATTTCAGTGAGATAAAGTAGCGAGTTTACAGTACAATGTCAGATTACTTGAATACATTCTTCGAACATGAACATAAATATACCATAATCACAACATGAATACAATGAATTGTAATGAGATATATGTTAATTATCAATCATTCGTGAAACGCAATACATGCAGAGAAAGAGAAAGACAATCAGCAATCATTATAGTATAAAACCAAAGAAAAAACCTGATAAAACGAAAACATAGACCGACACAAAAGGGGGGGGGAGAGGAAAAACACAATGAAGAGGAGGAGAAGGAGAGAGCATGTCAGCCTAGATTATATGAGATAATATCTAGCAAATTTCTAGATAGAGATTCTATTACATAGAACAACTATACAAGAGACCTTAATGAGAAACTAAGAGGCAAATAACAATCATCTGTGAAGGTACCATTCTGTAGTCTCAAAAATCCTAAAAATCTGGGTTTGGGTGGAGTGATCCAAACTATCAATATATATACCCCACTTTCTATAGAAGACCACTACTCCTTTTTCTATGTGAGTCTGAGCAGATTTTCTATCATAGTACAAGAGCTGAAGCAATTTTACTTTGACTTCTGCGAGAGAGGGGGAAGAGCAGGAAATCCAATGCTTTAATATGATTTTTTTATATCGTAACAATTATGGTAAGGATTAGGATGGCTGAAGTAGTAGATAAGGTGAGGTCCCAGTTAGATAAATTTGCACATAAACAAGCAAGAGGATCAAATGAAACATTCGTTGACAAAAACCTTATTCCAAAATTGTTTGATTTTCCGGCATGTCCAAAAACAGTGGAAGAAAGATGCAGACACACAGCAGCATTTGAGACACTCTCCAGAAAAATCTGAGGAATAATGAGCACATTGTGAGGGCGAACTATAAGCCCTATGTATCATACAAAAATCTACTTCTTGCAAATAAAAAGAGTTATGAATTTTCATAGTGGAATCATAATGGTCCAATAAATGATCTGGGGAAGATAAAAATGGAAGATCCTTTTGCCACTGTGTGACTACCCTGTCCCCGCTGAACTTGAAAAAGGTGTCCGTAAGTGGGCGATATATGAATATAATACTATAGTTAACTTTCTCACAAAGAATTATAAGTTACTGTATAATTTCAGGAACTGAAGAGGAATTTAAATCAATACGACGCAGTGAAATAATGTCTCACCTGTAAAAACATATAGAAATGTGTCATATTTCTCTCTAACATCAGAGAATTGATAAATGATCCAATACTTTAGACAAGTTTGTCAGACCCTTCTCTCTCCAGACTAGAAAATTCTTGTTAGTCAAAGATAGGGGAAATGCCGGGTTACCCCAAAGTGGGATATAAAGGGAACACAGTGAATTTCTCCCAAACCTTCTATTCAAAGAAAGCCATGCAAAATAAATGTCATGGAACAGAGGGTTTTGGAGAATATCTGGGGGGATTTCAGAGGATTTAGAATGGAGTAGTGCTCCTGGGGAATATGGAGAAAAAAGAGTATTATCCAATTTAATGTCAGTAAACGTGTTTTTTCCCAATATCCAGTCTATGGCGTATTTGAATAGTACAGAGAGCAAGTAACAAGTGAAATCTGGTACTCCCACACCTCCCTTTTTTCTTTGTGTTATAAGTTTAATCATGGCAATTTTTGGCTTCTTGGAGCACCAGATAAAACCAGTCATAGGCCTATGTAGTCGAGTAATGTCTCGTTTAGTCAAAAAAATTGGTAGCATCTGCATTAAATAGAAATGTTTTGGAAATATAATGCTCTTGAGCACTGCCACTCTGCCCAAAACATTAATTTGAAGTAATCTCCAATTATCTAATAATGTCAGTATTTTGGTTATCATAGGAGAGAAATTCTCCTCATATAATTTAGCGAGATCGGCTGTAATCTGAACCCCTAAGTAAGTGATTTTATTAAGAGCAATTTTAAATGGAGATAGTGGGGTGTTTGTATGGGGCGTTTGGTTATTGTTGTTAAGATGTAATAACTCAGATTTGATGATGTTGATGCGTTGTCCAGCAATTTGACCAAAAGAATCTATCAAATTCAAGATTTCTGGAATGGAGGATGCAGGGCTTGAGACGAATAATAAATAACATGTCATCTGCAAATAGGGATACTTTCAAATCTACATCTCCAACTCATACCTTGAAAGAGGGGGTAAGCTCTTAAGGCTATCGCTAGAGGCTCTAAAGCTACAGCGAATAGGAGAGGGGAGAGAGGACATCCCTGCCTCGTCTCTTTTTGAATAGAGAAAGGAGCAGAAGTAAATCCATTAGAGGAAATTTGAGATTGGGGCTTAAAGTTTTTCATTGTTATCAATGGGTCAGGGAAACCAAAGCAAGTAAGTGTTTTAAATAAATGTTCCCATTCAATTAGGTCGAATGCCTTTTCGGCATCTAAAGATAAAATTACATTCGTTTGTACTGTATGACTAGAAGTGGAAGAGTGTATAGCTGAGAGTACTCGCCGTATATTAACTTCTGAATGGCGGCCCCATATAAAGCCTGTTTGGTCTGAATGGATTATGTGTGGGAGAATAACTTTGTTACAGTCTGCTAAAATTTTTGTTAATACCTTGTAGTCCAAATTTAACAGGGAGATGGGACAATAGGATGCTAGTAAAGAGAGATCTCAGGTTTAGGTAGAACTTTCAAGATAGCAGAATTAAAATGTGGAGGTAAGGTTTCAGATCTAAGTAGAGAGTTAAGTACTAATACTAAGGAGTCACTTATACGGGGGAGTAATATTTTGTAGAAGTCTCCGCTGTATCCGTCTGGACCTGGAGCTTTATCGCTTTTGAGAAGTCGAATAGCACATTGCATTTCCTCTAAGGTTATTTGAGTTAGAAAGGATTGGGCCATATCAAGAGTAATTTGAGGGTAAGGCATGGATTCCAAAAAGTCTGCAGGAGTTTGGGTAGCTAGAGGAGCTGTGGCGGCACTTGGTGTAGTAGTGGAATACAGATCAAGATAAAAAGATCTTAGTGTATGAACTATATTGTCATTAGAGGTTGTGAGAGAGCCTTGAGCAGTTTTAAGTGGGTGAACTACCATAGGGGACGAGATCCCCAGAGTAAATTAATAAATACTTTCCCGGTTTTATTACCGAATTTGTAAAAACAATGATTCACTAAGAAAAGGTATCTCGCTCCCAATCTCTCCATAAATTCATCAAAATGTGTCTTGGCTAAGACATAAAGTTGCTTAGTGTGAGGGGTTGGGGTGGTTTTGTATTGTTGGAACATTGAAGTGAGAGCTAACTGGATATCCAAATATTGTGTGGCATATTTTTTGTTTGTGGCTGAGACATAGGAGATTATTTTGCCCCTGATAACCGATTTAGCCGTCATCCAAAATAATAGTGGATCTGATTCTATGTGCAAGAGATTGTCAGTTTTATATACTTCCCATATAGTTTCCAATTTCTGTTGGAACTTAGTGGTTGTGGAAAGATAAGATAGAAATTTCCAAGATTTTGATGAACCAGAAAGTTCGGGAACATGCAGAGTGGCAGTGACCAAGGCATGATCATATACTGAGATGGTTTCCACTTGAGAGTTCCTTATGTTAGGGAATATTGTTTGTAATACCAAAATATAGTCAAGTCTGGAGAGATTATGATATCCTGCAGATAAACAAGAGTATTCCCTGTCAATCGGATGTAAGGCTCTCCAAACATCTATGGACTGAAGATGTTGGGCTATAGAGGGAATACCCAATTTAGGTAGGGAGGGGGGGCGTCGTAGTTGTTGGGATTTATCCAAAATCTTGGATGATATGAGGTTAAAATCCTTGCATAATATAAGTGGTATCTGAAGAAGTGGGGTTAGATGAGCTAGTAGCTTCTGAAAAAATGCTCTACAATATTTGTTCAGGCATAGATATTAGAGAGCAAATATGCGCAACCTTTGATTGTAACAGATAATGTCAAAAATCTACCATTTGGATCAGGGTGAGAGTGCAAAATCTCTACTGGGATGTGTTTGATTAATATGGCACATCCCCGTGCTTTGGAGTTGAAGGAGCTAGAGCCCAGGACCCGCCAATTAAGTAAGTTCATTTTCATGAACTCCTCAGGGGTCAGGTGAGTCTCCTGTAAAAACACCAAATTAACATTTTGTTTATTTAACTAAAGGAGAATTTTTCTCTGTTTTGCTGGATTATTGAGACCACCCACATTTAGAGTACCTATTTTCAGGTCAGTCATAATTTATCATAGAGAAATAGAACAAGAGAATCTTTGGTGCGCACAGACATCTGCTGCTAGTGACAACCACACTCAATATAGGTGATCCCCACCACCTGTGATATGATGCGAATAAAAAACAGATGTGATAATTTACCAGTGCAAATAAAACCTTAGCCAAGGAAAGTTCAATAAAAGTTCAATAATAAATACAATCCCATTCCTCATGGAGTGATGTATAAGTCCATCCCTTTCGTCACACACTGTATATCAGGATATATCCTTATCGATCCTCCTCTTCACTGTATCTGTCAGCAGGGCTTTCAGAACCGGATGACCTCAATTCTGTAAAAGCATGGATGTAAAATCCTTCAGGAGTCCCGGGAACACCCTTCTGGATGAATGCTGGCTCCGCTGTAAAGATCCCCTGTGTTCATCAGATGGGGAACACCACAAACAAGCCAATTTTTCTCCGTTTCACTGGAGTATTGAAACCACCCACATTTAGAGTACCTATTTTCAGGTCAGTCATAATTTATCATAAACCAGTCATGATATAAAGTAAAAACAGCAGACATGCTTAGGAAAGTGAGGGAAAGAAGAGGAAGGAGAGGATTGACAGGGAGCTAATGACAAGACAAGGGGAACAAAAACACAGATGGAGTCATATACAAGGATGGAAACATAATTTTCATGGACATACGGTAGTTATTCTGTACTGCCGGGAGACTGAACTTTTAAGTATGCAAATGACAAACTACAAACTTGGGAGAAATTTCCAGTAGCAGTGAGGGTGAGCACCGACATAACCGCCAGGATTTAGAATGAGGATGTTAAACCAGTATCACCAAACCACAATCTATTACGATATAACAATCCGTCAAAAAGACAGTGAAAACCAACATATTAATGAGCAAGAGGATTAAGCCATAGACTGGTATATGAGAATAGCAAATAATTGAACACAATACTTTTGTGAAATATAGGTAGTATATATGATAAACAATAAAAAAGCTAAACAGTAAGAAGCATAGATGAGATACGTGATATATAACACCGCAGTAAGCAAACAACTGAGGACATATACATCCGCATGCGAGAGATCTAAATGGCGTAAGTGTAATGTGACTTAGCCGGTAGGAGGGTCCCCTATATCAGCATTCGCAACCAGAGTCAGTTCCTCTAAATACACAGATGCATCAGCTGGTGTAGTAAAATCGACATGAGAAGATCCATCGTAAATGCGAAGACGAGCCGGGTACAATAAACTGAATTTGCCGCCTTCTGAGATTAACTTCGAGCATATAGGTGATAATGCTTTTCTGGCCTTAGTTATTTCCATGGAATAGTCTTGAAAAACATAAAGTTTATGACCTTCCCAGGTTAAATCTTTAATACGGCGTGAAGCTGACCAAACGCAACCTTGTGGAGGTAATGGAGGTAATTAAGACATTGAGACATTTGAAGAGGGTGACCCTGGGGCGCGGTTTGTTTGGGGAAGGAGGGGGTCCTACCCGATGTACTCTTTTAATGACCAAGTCACTGCATTCCTGAGCAATCCCTAATAGGGAGGGTAAAGTGTTAAGCACAGAATGTGCCAGAGAGGCTCCTTTAATAGATTCAGGTAAGCCCATCAATCTCATATTATTTCTGCAGGATCAGATTTCTATGTCATCTAATTTATTGTGTATTTGCTGGTTCTCAAAAGTAAACTTTTTCACTGTTTGCCTTAGAGTTGGTTTACTTGCTGTGGTATATCCTGCACAGCCTGGGTTAAAAGTGGAGCCATGGCAGCTTGAGTAGCCTCCAATACATCCCCATAAGTGACAGAGGAGTCTGGTGGGTGGCATACCTGTGGCATAGAAGATATGTCTGTGTCAGCAGCAGGTTTCTTAGAGCTGGGGGAGGCAGGATCAGGCCCCGCTGCCGGCACCTTGCTGCCGGCACCTTGCTGCCGGCACCTTGTTACCTGATGCGTGGCGTTTCTTCAATTGAGTCTGCTGCTGTGCTGTCTGCGGGCAGAATAAACAAAGCAATACATGCTGTGCCGAGGGCGGTGAGGAGCAGAGCCGGTGGTGAATGGAGGCAAATAGATGCCTTGAGAAGGTTAGTCATGGCGATGGGAGTCGGAGCTCACTCCATTATACCGGAACCGGAAGTCCAGTACTTCTCCCCATTAATCATAAACTTCCACAATTCCATTGAATAGGCACGACAGTAAAAGTTCTAAACTAAAGTAACTCGGAAGACAAACATAAAATTGGAAGAACGGTGTTCATTTAACCTATAACCATTGTTTGCAGGATGAATGTTCATCCTTTTTTTATATTCCTGAGTGCATTATTTGAAATCCTTGGGTGTTATGTGGCTGCTGATTGACTTCATTTATTTACACTGGACATTGCTGGATCTACTGTGGCCTTAGATTCACATCTTTGAGGTTGCCTATTCTGTGTGGTGAACTCTGCCTGTTGTTATTGATCTGCTAACTGTGTAAAAGGAACAAATGCAGGATAGTCATTATTTACAAACAGTATACAACTGAATCAACCATTTCACATATTGTATACAACACCATCATCTCTGTCTAGGACTTCTATGGGGGTGTGACATGCAACTGCTATGTGACTCCTCTGTCTGCTCATTGGCTGATCAGTAGATGATATATGTCAGCCCATACAAGAGGTCACATATATACAGAAAAAGAGAAAACTCTCTTTTTGGGGGCACACTTACGTAGTTTACATTAATACATAGCTTTTAATTAGTTATTTCTAAAACCATATTTTTCAATTTGAGAAATCTATGAGAAAAACACATACAGCAAATACACAAAGATTCAGTTCACTGCATATGCACACAAACTGCAGCAGCTGTCTAGCCTGCAATCACTTGTGGGGTATAACTCTATTTATCTTTCCCTAAATAACACACTGAGATGTTGGGCATGTCTAACAGACACTTCTTTATGTCCTACGGTACAATTACTCTCGGGGGAGCACCTTCACATCTTCATATTTTCTGTGTCTGTGGGTCTGTAGCTGTTAGTATAAACAATGTTGTTTGCATTTATTCAAAAGACCGATGGATGTTCCCTCCACAAAGTACAAATTTAATAGACTCAGTCTCAACAGCATCATTTTTCTTTGCTATGTTTTTTGTCTGAACTTTTTCCACCAAGAAAACATGTTGTTCTTCATTGTGTTGAGCAGTAAAGTGTTCTGTAAAGTTTCATTCTCACCCCAATCTTCATCCAATAATTCTGCCAATGAATAAATTGTTGAACTTTACACTCTTAGGGGTCTATTTACTAAGCAGTGTTCGGAGACAGAGTGAAAAGTGATAAGGTGCCAGCCAATCAGCTCCCAACTGTCATCTCACAGGTTCTGTTTAAAAAATGACAGTTGGGAGCTGATTGGCTGGCACCTTATCACTTTTCACTCTGTCTCCTAACACTGCTTAGTAAATAGACCCCTCAATTTTTAAATATCCATACCAAGACTCACAATTCAGTAGTCCATCCTTCTTAAGCTCATCTGCTCATGTTGAATAACTACACTCTGTGATGTGGTGTAACAGGTGGTCCATGTTGTCACAACAACGTCACATCAACAAAATAAATCCTCCCATTATTTCAGAAAATACCAAACAGCTATTAACACTAGGGGTGAGCGGGTTCGGATTTCTGAAATCCGAACCCCCCCGAGCCCCCCGATCCGAGTCCGATCCGAATCAGGCTCGACTTTTCCCGCCTGACTCGGATCTGAAATCGAGGCAAAACGTCATCATCCCGCCTTCCGAGTCTCGCGGGTTTTGGATCCTATATAAGGTACCCACGTCGGCGCCATTTTCTCACTCGGCTGTGGACAGTGAAGAGGGAGGGTGGGAGTTAGGGCTGTGTAGTGTAGTGTAGTGTAGTGCTGCTGTTGTCCACTACTTCAAAGTCCATAGGGGCTGGCTGTGTTGTGCTGTGCTGCTGTTGTTAATAGGGGCTGTGTCCACTACTTCAAAGTCCATAGGGGCTGGCTGGACTGTGTTGTGCAGTCAGTTCTCCATAGGGGCTGTGTCCACTCCAAAGTCCTGTGCAGTGTCCCAGTCCTAAAGGAGTGCTGCAGTGTTGTCCAGGGGGTGCTCTGTCCATCAGGGGTGCTCCCCCCAAGTGCTAAAAAAATAATATATTTTCTGTGTTTGTGAATTGTGTGCGCAGTAGCCGCACGTGCATCAACAAAGTAGTGCCAAGCGTGCGCCTGTGTCATAAGTAAAGGGCTGGCTGGCTTGACCGTTAAGGGTGCTGTAACCCCCGAAAGTACACTCCAGTCCAAACCAAAAAAAAAATTATTTTCTGTGTTTGTGAATTGTGTGCGCAGTAGCCGCACGTGCATCAACAAAGTAGTGCCAAGCGTGCGCCTGTGTCATAAGTAAAGGGCCGGCTGGCTTGACCGTTAAGGGTGCTGTAACCCCCGAAAGTACACTCCAGTCCAAACCAAAAAAAAAATTATTTTCTGTGTTTGTGAATTGTGTGCGCAGTAGCCGCACGTGCATCAACAAAGTAGTGCCAAGCGTGCGCCTGTGTCATAAGTAAAGGGCCGGCTGGCTTGACCGTTAAGGGTGCTGTAACCCCCGAAAGTACACTCCAGTCCAAACCAAAAAAAAAATTATTTTCTGTGTTTGTGAATTGTGTGCGCAGTAGCCGCACGTGCATCAACAAAGTAGTGCCAAGCGTGCGCCTGTGTCATAAGTAAAGGGCCGGCTGGCTTGACCGTTAAGGGTGCTGTAACCCCCGAAAGTACACTCCAGTCCAAACCAAAAAAAAAATTATTTTCTGTGTTTGTGAATTGTGTGCGCAGTAGCCGCACGTGCATCAACAAAGTAGTGCCAAGCGTGCGCCTGTGTCATAAGTAAAGGGCCGGCTGGCTTGACCGTTAAGGGTGCTGTAACCCCCGAAAGTACACTCCAGTCCAAACCAAAAAAAAAATTATTTTCTGTGTTTGTGAATTGTGTGCGCAGTAGCCGCACGTGCATCAACAAAGTAGTGCCAAGCGTGCGCCTGTGTCATAAGTAAAGGGCCGGCTGGCTTGACCGTTAAGGGTGCTGTAACCCCCGAAAGTACACTCCAGTCCAAACCAAAAAAAAAATTATTTTCTGTGTTTGTGAATTGTGTGCGCAGTAGCCGCACGTGCATCAACAAAGTAGTGCCAAGCGTGCGCCTGTGTCATAAGTAAAGGGCCGGCTGGCTTGACCGTTAAGGGTGCTGTAACCCCCGAAAGTACACTCCAGTCCAAACCAAAAAAAAAATTATTTTCTGTGTTTGTGAATTGTGTGCGCAGTAGCCGCACGTGCATCAACAAAGTAGTGCCAAGCGTGCGCCTGTGTCATAAGTAAAGGGCCGGCTGGCTTGACCGTTAAAGGGTGCTGTAACCCCCGAAAGTACACTCCAGTCCAAACCAAAAAAAAATTATTTTCTGTGTTTGTGAATTGTGTGCGCAGTAGCCGCACGTGCATCAACAAAGTAGTGCCAAGCGTGCGCCTGTGTCATAAGTAAAGGGCCGGCTGGCTTGACCGTTAAGGGTGCTGTAACCCCCGAAAGTACACTCCAGTCCAAACCAAAAAAAAATTATTTTCTGTGTTTGTGAATTGTGTGCGCAGTAGCCGCACGTGCATCAACAAAGTAGTGCCAAGCGTGCGCCTGTGTCATAAGTAAAGGGCCGGCTGGCTTGACCGTTAAGGGTGCTGTAACCCCCGAAAGTACACTCCAGTCCAAACCAAAAAAAAAATTATTTTCTGTGTTTGTGAATTGTGTGCGCAGTAGCCGCACGTGCATCAACAAAGTAGTGCCAAGCGTGCGCCTGTGTCATAAGTAAAGGGCCGGCTGGCTTGACCGTTAAAGGGTGCTGTAACCCCCGAAAGTACACTCCAGTCCAAACCAAAAAAAAATTATTTTCTGTGTTTGTGAATTGTGTGCGCAGTAGCCGCACGTGCATCAACAAAGTAGTGCCAAGCGTGCGCCTGTGTCATAAGTAAAGGGCCGGCTGGCTTGACCGTTAAGGGTGCTGTAACCCCCGAAAGTACACTCCAGTCCAAACCAAAAAAAAATTATTTTCTGTGTTTGTGAATTGTGTGCGCAGTAGCCGCACGTGCATCAACAAAGTAGTGCCATGCGTGCGCCTGTGTCATAAGTAAAGGGCCGGCTGGCTTGACCGTTAAAGGGTGCTGTAACCCCCGAAAGTACACTCCAGTCCAAACCAAAAAAAAAATTATTTTCTGTGTTTGTGAATTGTGTGCGCAGTAGCCGCACGTGCATCAACAAAGTAGTGCCAAGCGTGCACCTGTGTCATAAGTAAAGGGCCGGCTGGCTTGACCGTTAAGGGTGCTGTAACCCCCGAAAGTACACTCCAGTCCAAACCAAAAAAAAAATTATTTTCTGTGTTTGTGAATTATGTGCCCAGTAGCCGCACGTGCATCAACAAAGTAGTGCCAAGCGTGCGCCTGTGTCATAAGTAAAGGGCTGGCTGGCTTGACCGTTAAAGGGTGCTGTAACCCCCGAAAGTACACTCCAGTCCAAACCAAAAAAAAAATATTTTCTGTGTTTGTGAATTGTGTGCGCAGTAGCCGCACGTGCATCAACAAAGTAGTGCCAAGCGTGCGCCTGTGTCATAAGTAAAGGGCCGGCTGGCTTGACCGTTAAAGGGTGCTGTAACCCACAAAGTACACTCCAGTCCAAACCAAAAAAAAAATTATTTTCTGTGTTTAGCCGCACGTATATATCAAATCGATATAACATAAATGGAGGACCAAACTTTCTCGGATAAAAATAAAATAGAGAAAGATCAAGAACCACTTCCTCCTAGTGCTGAAGCTGCTGCCACTAGTCATGACATAGACGATAACATGCCATCAACGTCGTCTGCCAAGGCCGATGCCCAATGTCATAGTAGAGGGCACATACAATCCCAAATGGCAAAGTTCAGGAAAATGACCTTGAAAAAGACATTTAAATCAGCTGAAGAGAAACGTAAACTTGCCAATATGCCATTTACGACACGGAGTGGCAAGGAACGGCTAAGGTCGATCCCTAGTATGTTCATGACTAGTGGTTCAGCTTCACATGACGATGGAAGCCCTCCTCCCACTAAAAAAATCAAAAGAGTTAAGCTGGCAAAAGCACAGCGAAGAACTGTGCTTTCTAAGAAGATATCACAAATCCCCAAGGAGAGTCCAAGTGTGGTGGTGGTTGCGATGCCTGACCTTCCCAGCACTGGACGGGAAGAGGTGGCTCTTTCCACCATTTGCACGCCCCCTGCAAGTGCTGAAAGGAGCACCCACAGTCCACTTGCTGATATGCAAATTGAAGATGTCACTGTTGAAGTACAACAGGATGAGGATACTGGTGTAGCTGGCACTGAGGAGGAAGTTGGCAAGGAGGATTCTGATGGTGATGTGGTTTGTTTAAATCAGGCTCCGGGGGAGACAGTTGTTGTCCGTGGGATGAAAAAGCCCATCACGGTCATGCCTGGGCAGAAGACCAAACATTCCACCTCTTTGGTCTGGCAATATTTCTATCCAAATCCGGACAACAACTGTCTTGCCATATGTACCATATGTAAAGGTGAAATAAGTAGGGGTAGGGACGTCAACCACCTAGGAACATCCTCCCTTATACGGCACCTGCAGCGCGTTCATAAAAAGTTACTGTCAAGTTCAGAAACTTTGGCTAAGACCGTAAGCAGTCCAGGGACACCTAAATCCCGTTGTCCTGTTGTATCCAAGCGCCTGCAAACCACACCGTCAACTCCCTCCTCGTCAATTTCCTCCTTAGTCAGGATCGGAAGTAGTCCTGCAGGCCATGTCACTGGCATGACTGACTCTCCTATCCGGGATTCCTCTGGAGGATCCTGCATTGCTACGCCTACTGCTGCCGCTGCTGCTGTTGCTGCTGCTGGGAGTCGTTCATCATCCCAGAGAGGAAGTAGGAACACCACTACTTTTACTAAACAATTGACCCTCCAACAGTCCTTAGCGAGGAGGATGAAGTACGACAGCAGTCATCCTGAAGCAAAACGTATAACTGAGGCCTTGACTGCTATGTTGGTGTTAGACAATTGATGGAGGTAGTGTGTCCCCGGTTCCAAATCCCGTCTAGATTCCACTTCACTAGGCAGGCGATACCGAGACTGTACAGAAACGTCAGAAAAAGTGTCCTCAGTGTCCTGAAAAATGCCGTTGTACACAATGTCCACTTAACCACGGACATGTGGACAAGTGGAACAGGGCAGACTAAGGACTATATGACTGTGACAGCCCACTGGGTAGATGTATCACCTTACGCAGCAACAGCAGCAGCGTCACCAGTAGCAGCATCTCAGAAATGCCAGCTCGTTACAAGGCAGGCTACGCTGTGTATCACCGGTTTCAGTAAGAGGCACACCGCCGACAACCTCTTAGAGAAACTGAGGGAAATCATCGCCCAGTGGCTTACCCCACTTAGACTCTCCTGGGGATTTGTGATATCTGACAACGCCACCAATATTGTGCGGGCATTACATCTGGGCAAATTCCAGCACGTCCCATGTTTTGCTCACACAATAAACTTGGTGGTGCAGAATTTTCTGAAAAGCGACAGGGGCGTGCAGGAGACGCTTTGGGTGGCCCGAAAAATTTCTGGCCACTTTCGCCATTCAGCGACTGCGTGCCGAAGACTGGAGCGCCAGCAAACACTCTTGAACCTGCCCCGCCATCACCTGAAGCAAGAGGTTGTGACGCGGTGGAACTCAACCCTCTATATGCTTCAGAGGATGGAGGAGCAGCAAAAGGCCATACAAGCCTATACATCCACCTATGACATAGGCAAAGGAGGGGGTATGCACCTGACTCAAGCGCAGTGGAGAATGATTTCCGTGTTGTGCAAGGTTCTCCAGCCCTTCGAACTTGCCACACGTGAAGTCAGTTCAGACACTGCCAGCTTGAGTCAGGTCATTCCCCTCATCAGGCTTTTGCAGAAGCAGCTGGAGAAAGTGAAGGAGGAGCTAAGACGGAGCGATTCCGCTCGGCATGTGAGACTTGTGGATGAAGCCCTTCATTCGCTTTGCCAGGATTCCAGGGTGGTCAATCTGTTGAAATCAGACCACTACGTTTTGGCCACCGTGCTCGATCCTAGGTTTAAAGCCTATGTGGTGTCTCTCTTTCCGGCCGACACAAGCCTGCAGAGGTGCAAAGACCTGCTGGTGAACACACTGTCAGCTGAAGCGGAACGTGACACGTCAACGGCTCCTTCTTCATTTTCTCCTGCAACTGGGGCTGCCAGGAAAAAACTTAGGTATCCTAAGCAACCCGCTGGCGGTGATGCAGGGCAGGCAGGACCAAGTTTGGACATCTGGTCCGGACTGAAGGAACTGGCAACAATTTCTGACATGTCTACTGTCACTGCATATGATACTGTCACCATTGACAGAATGGTGGAGGATTACATCGGTGACAGCATCCAAGTAGGCATGGCAGACAGTCCATACCTGTACTGGCAGGAAAAAGAGGCAATTTGGAGGCCCCTGTACAAACTGGCTCTATTTTACCTGAGTTGCCCCCCCTCCAGTGTGTACTCCGAAAGAGTGTTTAGTGCAGCTGGGAACCTTGTCAGCGAAAGGCGTAGGAGGTTGCTTCCACAGAATGTGGAGAAGATGATGTTCATCAAAATGAATTATCAGCTCTTCCAGGGAGACCAGCCTCCAGAAGGTACAGAGGGACCTGTGGTGGTGGATTCAAGTGGGGACGAGTTAATACTTTGTGAGGATGAGGATGTACACACTGAAGAGGGTGAGGAATCGGTGGATGAGGAGGATGAGGATGACATCTTGCCTCCATAGAGCCAGTTTGTGCAGGGACACATTAATTGCCAGCTTGTTTTGTGGGGGCCCAAACGAACCAATAATTTCAGCCACAGTTGTGTGGCAGACCCTGGCGCTGAAATGATTGGTTTGTTAAAGTGTGCATGTCCTGTTTATACAACATAAGGGTGGGTGGGAGGGCCCAAGGACAATTCCATCTTGCACCTCTTTTTTTTCTTTGCATTATGTACAGTTTGGGGCCTAGTTTTTCAAACTGCCATCCTGTCTGCCACTGCAGTTTCACGCCTAGATGGGTCACGTGTTTGTGCCGCCCACTCGTGTCGCTTAGCATAGTCATCCAGCTACCTCGGTGCAACGTTTTGGACATAAAAACACTATTGTGAGGTGTGAGGTGTTCAGAATAGACTGGAAATGAGTGGAAATTAAGGTTATTGAGGTTAATAATAGCATAGGAGCAGAAAAACCTACAAATTCTGTGATTTTAGCTGTTTTTATGCTTTTTTAAAAAAAAATACAGATCCAAAACACAAAACCCAGAACCCAAAACACGGAAGGGTGGTTTTGGCAAAACCAATCCAGATCCAAAACACGAAGAAAGATCCAGATCCAAAACCAAAACACAAAACACGAAAAGTGGCCGGTGCACACCCCTAATTAACACACAGGCCCCCATTCAGAGCCGTTCGTTAGCATCAATACGCTCGTTGCATTCCGATGTTGTTAAACCACGCATGCGCCGGTGTTACACTGCGCATGTGCGTACGGCATATTGCAAGCTTTTTTTCTCTCGTTCGTCAAATAGCAAACAGGAAGTGACATGTGAAATGTGATTGACAGAAAAGGCCGTTTTTGGGCGTTCACGGGGGTGGAGATGGAAAAACGCAGGCGTGGCGAGGCGTTTTTGGGGCGTACATAAAGTTTCAGATGCGTACGGCAAATGTGTTCGTACCAAGTCATACGTCACTGGCTGATCTTCTTTCCGTTCAACTTGCTCGCACAGCTTGGGGTGTGGATTACTCGACCACAATGGCGATGGCCTTGTCCTCTGGTCCGGGCCTACTCGATGTTTCATCGATTTATCACGGATTGTCAGAAAAACAATCAACTTTGAATTGCAAACCAGCTTGTAATGTGTTTTGAAACTAGTTTTTTGGGTTAGCACAAAACCGTACGCAGGTGAAAATCTCAGCTGCTAATTTCAGGATTACATAATCAATTAGCGTACATTTGTTTGAATGTTTTTATTTTTGGAATTTGGTTTTGTGCTATTGTAACAATAATGTCATCATGTTTGTGTGTATTTTACCATTTTGCTTAGGAAAGGAGATTTTGCATCCTTTTTTTAATTTTACAGTGTTCCTTAAAGAACCCTTTTTTTAAAAACACTTTTTTTTATTTGGAGGACGTTTTTGGCTTGTGGGCCAGGATTAACTATCAAACAATTTTTAAATAATGTCAGAATACAATGGAGATCATTTGTCAATTTCTTATTTTCAGAGACAATTTTTTCAAGTTTTTGGGTGCATTTTGCTAATACACTTTTTGGGCAGTGTTAGGCAATAATAACGTAAAAAAATCTGTAAAACATATTACCAGTGTTGGCCAACTTAAACAAACACATTAAAAACAATTCACAAGTAAGGAGAGGGTAGTTTTGGCCCGAAAGGAATATGGGGCAAGCACAGAAGGAGTGTGGGAAAAGTAGCCAGTGCTGTCATAGTTTTTTTCCACGTTTGGCTGGGGTAGGGTGGGTGCCTGACCGGGTCCGGGATGTCCTCTGGCTGGCCTGTCCAGAGGCAGATGTTGGGGCCTCTGGACTAGGCACAGGGCTAGGCACATTTGGAGGAATGGCTGTTGTTGTGCCAGAGGTGGAGGATCCTGATGTTCCAGCAGGAAGGGAGGTCGGCTCCACCATTTGCTGGCAAACGAGCTGGTCCAGGGCATTGGCTATTCTGATGTTGGCCCTGGTATTTTCAGCCAGGGCCTGACCAATGGTCACGTTGACCGCAGCATTTTGCTCCAGGGCCTCAGCCACTCGTAGCAGACTGGCATCCATCCTCTGCAGAATCTCCGTATGGTAATCCGATTTAAAATTGAGTTCTGTGAGGAGGGCCACTGCCTGAGAGGGGGATTGCCCTGGACTGGCTTCTGCAGGGTCCTCAGCCGGATGTACTGGTTCCTCCCCTGCAGAGCCAGCAGAAATTCTGCGGCCAAGGCTCCCCTCTGGAGCAGACTCATTCGCCTGTGTCTCTGTGAGAAAAAAGAGAAAAGAGTCACATTAGAATCTACATATTGTCACAATAACATTTCAGAGCTGGTTACATCACAACATTTACCTGGGACAACATGAGGAGCCGCAAAGTCTGGCATGTCCGTATCCATGTTGGACACGCCAAACATCTCCACATCCTGCACACACCCCAGTGCCAGCTCTTCCAAATCATTCAGCTCCAATGACACAGGGGTGGGACCCCCACCTGTCCCCCTTGCATGCCTAGCCCTGTCAGCCAGTTTTTGCTTCAGGCGATATTTGAAGTCTTGCCATCTGTGGGTGAAAAAGTAGGCATTATTCCTGCATTATTTTCCCCTGTTTTTATTTTCTAATTTAAGTTTTTACTTTCCGGCGTTTGACATCCCGGTCTAGACAGACATAATCACCCACCCTATTGACAGCACTGGCTATCTCCTCCCACATTCTCCACTTCTGGCTTACACCCATATTCCTGTCTGCCTGTGGCAAGATGTCCACACACTTCTGAACCAAAACCTCCATCTCCTTTCTTGTGAATTGTGGCTGCCTTTTCTTTTTGCCAGCTTTGGCCGGAATACTGGGCCCAGCAGCCTCTTCCATGTCATCCTCAACACCTATTTACATTAAATTAATTTGAATTTAGATGTCAATCTTTCACTAGATTCTGTTTCAAAATCAGCCTTGATTAGAAATGTGAGAAATACTTACCGGCCGCCTCTTGGCCATTGTTTGGCTGGTCTGTAGCCATTTTTCAAGCAAAAACAAGAACTGCACCAGACCGTTTCTTTTTTTCCGTGATGTATTTATACATGCGTCCTTATTATTTGGCCGCATCATTGATTGTGCGTTCCTATGATCCGTCCTTAATTTGAGCGGGAAAAGAAACACTATTTATGGCTTTTGGCGACTCGAGTCGAGGTGGCGGTTGTTGTTTGTTGGAGGTTACGTTGTTCAGAGTGGTTTGTTGGAGGGAGTTATGTTTGGCGGATTTTAGGATTATGTTAGAGGTGGTTTTTTTTGGTTAACTTCCTGTTCGTATTTTTTGGTGTGTTTTTTTTTAGTTGTGGTGTTTTTTCTGTGTAAGTTGTTTCCCCTCATCCTTTTGTAAAATATGGTTCTCCTTTTTTTTGGTTTGGGCCAAAAATTATTATTTTTATTTTTTATTTTTGTAGGTTTATTTTGGCTGTGCCCCAACGACGTTTTTGTTCTGTGATTTCTTTATCGTGTATTGGTAAGTTTTGAATTTAACTTGTTTGTTAAATGTTCATGTCTTCTTCGTCGCATATTTTGGGGTCTTTACGTTTTTTTTCATGGTTTTTGGGGATGTGAAAAATGCGAACCATTTAGCGCACTTTTGTAGGCTTGATTCCCCTTGTAAAAATGCGAACCATTTAGCGCACTTTTGTAGGCTTGATTCCCCTTGTAAAAATGCGAACCATTTAGCGCACTTTTGTAGGCTTGATTCCCCATGTAAAAATGCGAACCATTTAGCTCACTTTTGTAGGCTTGATTCCCCTTGTAAAAATGCGAACCATTTAGCGTTCAAATTCTGGGGGGGGGGTTTTCTGTCAAATTGTGGAAGTCCTCTCAATGTCGGTTTCCTATTTTTTGAAATGTGTGTTTACCCCCTTTATTTTTGTGCATTTTCAAAAAACAAGATTACAAAATGGCCACCACAAAATCTTAATTTATTATGGTCTTTTGATATGTAGGTTTTTGAAATCGTGACAATACCCCTGCATGTAAGCATCTTTGGATTGTATCGTAAAGATAAGTATTTTTTTTTGGGGGGGGGCAAGAGACCTTAACTACAATTCTTACCATTTCAGGTTGATGTTGGTCGTATTATTTTGGCCATGCTGCCGGAAGCCGACCAACCTCAATCTCGTCCCAGGCGTAGGCATCGTAGGCGTGCAAGGCCCCAGAAATATAGAACACGTGTCACCCTTTTTGGAATGCCCGATGATGAGGTGTTAAGGCGCTACCGTCTTCTGCCCCAAATCATCATAGACACTCTCTCATTAATAGAGAGTGATCTTGAGCGGCAAATTGACAGTCCTACAGCAATACCACCACTTACGCAATTTATGGCGGTGTTACATTTCTGTGCCTCAGGATCCGTTCAAACCACGGTGGGAATAGTTGCGGGAATCTCCCAATCCTCCTTTTCAAGGATCCTGAGGGCAGTGATGGAGGCCCTTTTCAAGCACCTCCATCATTTTATTAAAATGCCTTTGGATATGGGTTCCCTTAGTGTGGTGAAGGCCAATTTTTACCAAATTGCTGGCTTCCTACACATCATAGGGGTTGTGGATGGTACTCACATACCACTTCAGCCTCCAGCACGGCTGGAGGCCATTTTTAGCAACAGAAAACACTATCACTCACTGAATGTAATGGTGGTATGTGATGCCTCCCTCCAGATCCTGTCCCTGAATGCAAAATTACCCGGGAGTGCACATGACTCATTCGTCATCCGTCAATCAGGGATTTGGCATAAATTAAACAACCTACAAGCTGGTGATGCATGGCTTCTGGGTAAGTGTAGACATTTTTAAGAAAGCAATGCAAAGCTTGATACACAGTGATCCTGATTTTGTAATTTCTTGTTCACAGGAGACAGTGGCTACCCTTGCACGCCCTGGCTGCTCACTCCTTATTTGGTGCCCACACCAGGGCCACAAAGTGAGTATAATTCCGCACTTACAGCCACCAGGCAAGTGGTGGAGTGCTGTATCGGCCTTTTAAAAGGCCGATTCAGATGCCTCCACCGCTCTGGTGGCGAGCTCATGTATTTGCCGGATATGGTTTCGAAAATTGTGGTCCTGTGTGGGATATTTCACAACATTGCCATAAGGAGTGGTATCCCAATGCTGTCAGAGGATGCCTAGCCTGAGGATGGCCCCCCTGAGGTTGGTCCAAGGTCTGTATGTGGGGGGGGCCATATGTGATGATGTTGTGGTCCATTTTTTCAGGTAATTATTGTCCAAAATGAAGTTAGATGACATAGTGTAGACATGTAATAATGTAATTAACAATTTAAATTTTTGTTTTGTTTG
This sequence comes from Taudactylus pleione, assembly GCA_031769625.1. Lineage (NCBI taxonomy): Eukaryota > Metazoa > Chordata > Amphibia > Anura > Myobatrachidae > Taudactylus > Taudactylus pleione. The sequence continues at coordinate 5,682,510 of JAUIMM010000148.1, read as the reverse complement.
TGTGTTTTATTCCATAATATTTATCGTGAAAACCATGACTACTACCTGTTCGTAAAAAATGACTTCATGTGGACACATTGGATTTAACTTCTGGACCAAAATTGTCATCAACTCACTTGTGGAATCATGTTGGCATGCTACTTCGTCAAACAGTTCTTGATTGTTTTGTTTTTGTATATTTTTGGTGTAGGCTGTTTTTTGATGAGTGTTTTCACTGTGTGTATTGTTTGTCCTTAATCACTTTGTGTTTCTAATTTTTTACTTAATACATTTTTGTTACGTTATAACAAACATTTCCATTTGAAATTACATGCAAGTGTGACCTGGTTCCCAAATTGGAAACTTGATTAAGGGCTAATCCATTTATGATTTAAATTGTGCAGTATTTTACCATGCTTAGTGGCTCAAATCAAACACCCCAAGGTATTATGGTGAATCAGTATGTTTTGGATTCTCGGCCTAAACAGGTTTCATTTAATATTTACCTTACCCCCCCAAAAAATGTAATTATTTATAACAAACAAAAAATAAACCTATTGGTATTGTTAGGTGTTGAATGTGCCAGCTGACCTAATTCAGCTTTCTCGAATCTAAGTTACATTACTTTTAAAAACTTGCTGCAATAGTCGACTTAGGTAAGGTTAAACAATATAATATTTACATAGAAGGAATGAGACTTCAAACGATATTTTTTTTTAACATTTTTGAAAAAGTGACAAAATTTGGTTAAAGACAAAAAATGAATGCCGCAGGATCCCTGCCATGTGATCGAGGACCACCAGCATGCCTATCACATGGCCCCTCAGCCTCTCCACACACGTTGCTGCCTCCGTCAGCCGCCTCTGTTCCTCTGTGGGTTTAAAAATTGAGGTTCTTAATAAAAAAAAACGTAATTTTGTTTGAGAAACAACTGCCAAAGGAAATGCAACTTTCAAAAAAAAAAAAAAAATGGAGAAATATTACAATTCAAAGCCAACATTCTTTGCCCAAGTAAATTCGAAATAAACACGACAAAAACAAGAAATTGTAAAAAAAGAGAAAAACACCGAAAAACTACTTTGGTGGGTACCGTAAACAAGAGATACAAGTATGAGTGTTTGGACATGTGTGATATGTGTCAGGGCCAAACATCATAGACATTTATAAAACCAGATATATGTAACAAACATTTTAAAAAAATTTCACCAAAAAAAAGCACAGGCAAAGGAGAACATCCCCCTCAAAATTTAGAAAAAACAAGGTAAAAGGGAAACATACCGTTGACAATGCCACCTGGACCTGAAGCATCACCATCGTCCTCCCTGGGAATTTGGGCCAATGCAGGTCTGTAGGAAGAGGGGTGATTTCTGAAGGGGGGGGAGGGGGTGGAAAAGAGAGGGGTGGTTGGAGGGGAGGGTGAGGAAAAGAGAGAGGGGGGTTGAGGGGAGGGGGAATTTGGAGGGATGGGAAGTATACTAGAGGGAGGGGCATCTGGGTCTGGCCATGCTGGGTTGGAGGGTGAATTGGGGTAGGGTGGGGAGAGGAGGATTGGCTGGGAGTTGGGGATAGGCGATGTCGGCGTATTCTGCGCTCTGCCCCTAAATGATGGATAACAATTTAAGGTTGGATTAATTTTTAAACTTGAAAACATCCTCAATAAATATTTAGACACGAAAAAAAAAAAAAAAAACATGCACACGCAGATATGTGTTAAATAAACAAACAGGGCAAGAGGGAAAACATGCACACGCAGATATGTATTAAATAAACAAACAGGGCAATAAGGAAAACATGCACACACAGATATGTAGTAATTAAGCAAACAGGGCAAGAAGGAAAACATGCACACGCAGATATGTAGTAAATAAACAAACAGGGCAAGAAGGAAAACATGCACATGCAAATAGGGCCACAAAATTAAAAATAAAGCGAAATAAAAAAACTTACTTTCAGCTATCCGCTGTCTGAAACATGCCAGCTAGCGTGGCGTGCGTCGTTGCAGATCCGACCACCTGCGCTCCAGCTGGCCAATCTGTCGGCGTGAGCCGAAGGAGCGCAGGCGGCGGCGAACCTCCACATAGGCGGATCGCTTCTCTCTGTTGGTGATGGGGAGAGGCTGGCTGGTTATCCGCCGGTCCATTACCTCCGTCAGGACTAGCAGCTCCCGCCTGGTGAACGCAGAGGCTCTCATGATGGCAATGGTGGATTTCGGAAAAAACTGTTTTAATAAAGCCAAGAAAATAATTTTGATTGGCTAATGTATTTGGAAAATTAACAGGAACCATTCTATTGGTTAGTGTATGAGTCATGTGTTCGACAGGCTTAAAAATCTAATGTGAGTTATGATTGGCTTAATGCAGTGACATGCGTTAGCTAATTTAAATCAAAAAATGAAACAAGTAAAATATGCGTCAGTCAAAACACGGAAAACAATATGAAAAATGACACAAACATGTATTTTGGATAAAGGAAACCATTGTTTAATCCGTATGTATTCTGCGTGAAAAAACAAACACGGACAAGAGTAAAGTTTATTGCAAATGAAAAAAAAAATAAAAAATGTGAAGAGCAATTAAGCTAATTGATCTGTTGATTGGCATGATACGATTAAAGGATGTATGCAGAATGAACGAGCAGGTAAATGAAAACTGACAGGCCCACTTCCGGTTTGGACTGGTGCGAGCGTTCCCTGTATGCAAAATTGGAGATGTACGGTCGCTATTTGGCTCGCTCGTTAGCTAGAGGAGGGGTTGGTAGACTATGGGGCGGAAGATTAGCTGCGTACGTTTTTCATCTCGTACGCCGAACGTGTGACCGGCCACTTGCGCCCGGGTCTGAATCAGGGCCACAGTGTGCAAGCTATGTAGCCTATCCTTTTCATAGAAACATAGAATTTGACGGCAGATAAGAACCACTTGGCCCATCTAGTCTGCCCCATTTTTAAACCTTATTGTTACCTCAACCCTTATTGATCCTTACTTTTTCTGAAGGATATCCTTATGTCTATCCCATGCATGTTTAAATTGTTCTACTGTCTTAGCCTCTACCACCTCTGATGGGAGGATATTCCACTTGTCCACTACCCTTTCTGTGAAGTAATTTTTCCTCAAATTTCCCCTGAACCTACCACCCTCCAGTTTCAGAACATGTCCTCTTGTTCTAATACTTCTCTTTCTTTGAAGAATGTCTCCTTCCATTACCTTGTTAAAATCCTTTATATATTTGGAACATTTATATCAGTGGCGTATCTATAATGGGTGCAGTGCGTGCGGGGGGCCCCCGCATCGCACACACTGCACCCATATTATTTTAGACTTACCTGTCCTTGGTCCCACATTGGGTGTCTGCGCTGCTCAGAACACCAGAAAATGCCCGCTGCGGCCATTTTTCTGGTGTTCTGCACATGTGCAATAGATTCCGGGCACTAGAGTGTGCCCGGACTCTACTGCACATGCACAGAACACCAGAAAAATGTCCACCATGGCCTTTTTCCGGCGTTCTGCGCATGCGCAGTAGACTCCGGGCACTCTAGTGCCCAGAGTCTACTAAGGCTCCGGTGGCTGGCTAGCCACGTCAGTCGGCTGCCGGCCACCGGGGAGAGAGGAGGGGGTCCCGCACAGGTAGTGCACATGGGCCCCCTCCTCTGTCAAGATGCCCCTGATTTCTATCATGTCCCCCCTTTCCCTTCTTTGCTCCAAACTATACATATTAAGATCTTATAGTCTTTCCTGGTATGTTTTTTGGTGTAGACCATGCACCATTTTAGTTTCCCTTCTTTGTACAGTCTCTACTGTATTAATATTCTTCTGGAGATATGGCTTCCAGAACTGAACACAGTATTCGAGATGAGGACGTATCAATGACCTTTACAGTGGTATTATCACTTCTTTTTTTCTGCTACTGATTCCTTTCCCTATGCAGCCAAGCACTTGACTTGCCTTCCTCTTGCTTTGTTTCAATGTTTGCTTGTCTTTAAGTCATCTAAAATAGTGACTCCTAGATAGATTCCTTTCCTCTTCAGTAGTTTCCAGTATAGTGCCATTAATACTATATTTAGCCTTTGGATTTTTGAGACCCAAGTGCATGATCTTGCATTTTTTGGCATTAAACTGTAGTTGCTAGGTTCTTGACCATTCCTCTAGTCTACCTAGATTGTCAATCATTTGCATACCTTTGTGTCATCTGCAAAAAGGCATAGTTTCCCTTCAATACCATTTTCAATGTCACAAATAAAGATATTAAAAAGCACTGGTCCAAGTAAAGATCCCTGAGTTACTCCACTGGTAACATTTCCCTCTTGAGACTGCACTCCATTTATTACAACTCTCTGTTTCCTATCCTGCAGCCATGATCTTATTCATTCAACTATCTTTGTATCCAATCCCATGCTTTCCAGTTTATTTAACAGTCTGCAATGTGGAACAGTGTCAAAAGCTTTACTAAAGTCTAGATAAGCTATATACATGCCCCCCTTTATCTATTTCCTTAGTCACCCAGTCAAAAAAGTCAATAAGATTTGTTTGACATGATCTCCCCCCAGTACATCCATGCTGTTTGGGATCCTGCAAATTGCTGGATTTGAGATAATCTATGACTCTTTCCTTCTTTTACATCAGTTTCCCTACTACTGATGTAAGGATCACTGGTTGGTAGTTGCTAGCCTCTTCCTTGCTTCCACTTTTGAGCAGTGGGACAACGTTTGCTCTTTTCCAGTCCTCTGGAATTACTCCAGTAGCTAGTGACTGGTTGACTAATTATGTTAATGATGTTACCAGCACCCCTTTAAGCTCTTTTAGTATCCTTGGATGTATCCCATCTGGCCCCATTGATTTATCCACTTTCAGCTTTGAAAGTTCTGTTAGTATCTTCTCCTCTGTAAATGTGCTTGTTCCTACCTCATTTTTCTGATTACACCTGCAACTTAACTGTGGCCCCTTGCCCTCTCTCTCAGTAGTGAATACTGAACAAAAATAATTATTAAGATGATCAGCTATTACCTTGTCTCCCTCAACAAGATTCCCTCTTTCTGTCTTTAGTCTTTTTATTCCACCTTTTGTTTTTCTCCTTTCGCTTATATACTTAAAAAATGTTTTGCCCCCTTTACCCACTGACTGTGCCATTTTCTCCTCAGCTTTTGCCTTTACACATCTGATTACTTTCTTAGCCTCCTTCTGTTTTACAAGATACACCTCTTTGTCTTCATTATTTTGCATCTGCTTGTATTTCCTAAAGGCCATCTTTTTTGCTTTCACAATACTTGCTACCTCTTTCCCGAACCACACTGGCTTCCTTTTCCTTGTGGTTTTCCTAACCCTTTTGATACAAAGGTCTGTTGCCTTTAATATTGCCAAAGATTTGCTTACACATCTTCCCATCCCTGCAAAACCAGCCTTGCTAAAATCTAACACCTTTGTTTTTGTATGGGGTGAGTCAGTATTTGTCTTTGTTCTGATCCCAGGTTTTCACTCACTTTTACATCAGATATTCTGTCTCCATTTGTAAGTATTACATCTAATATTGAGTCTTTCCAAGTGGGCTTCCTCACCAATTGCTGGAGGGAGGCTCCGTGCAATGAATTCAGGGTGTTCCTACTTCTAGTGGAACTTGCCACAGACACCTCCCAGTTTATATTGGGTAGATTAAAATCTCCCATGATTATAACATCTCATTTTAATGCCATTTTAGTTATGTCCTGAAATAGTTTATTGTCCAGTTCCTCTTCCTGACCTGGTGGTCTGTAGATTACCCCAATACGAAGAATCACTTTCTCCCCTATTTCTATAGTTACCCAAAGGGACTCGGTTTTTTCTTCAATACTATGTATTAACATAGTATTTATGTTTTCCTTGACATACATTGCTACTCCTCCTATTCTTCCCATTCTGTCCTTCCTAAATAAAGTATATCCTGGTATAGCTATGTCCCAGTGATGCTTTTCATTGCACCATGACTCCGTAATAGCCACAATATCCAGAACATCCCTTGTCATTATGCAATTAGTTCAGGGACTTTATTTACTAAACTTCTAGCATTTGCACACATTGCTCTTATAGTTTTAATTGTTTGCTTATTTCTCCTGTTCCTAGGTATGTTCATCTCTCTGACTATGTTTATTTGGGTTTGTTTTGAATTATCTTCTGATGCTGTGGATATGCTTCCTGTTCCATTTGCCAGCAGAAATAATACCTCTTTATTGGGGGAGCAGATTTATTTTTTCTTGTTTGGTTCACTGTCCCTCTCTTCTAGTTTAAATAGTTCTTGGTGAAACTTTCAAACTGTTCACTCAGTATTCTAGTTCCTTTTGAAGATTGGTGCAGGCTATCATATTTGTATAAGCTTCTATCTTGCCAGATGGCGTGGCTATGGAAGGTCAAACCAAATCCCTCCTCATAACACCACTTCTGTTGCCAAACATTGAAGTTTCTGATGCAATGATTCTATCTCCTCCTCTGTGTCCTGGCAATACTTCTGAAAAAGTTACAGTGGTTGCCACCTGCTTTAGAGCAGTCCCTAACTTCCTGAATTCATCTTTTACTGCCTTGACTTCAGCATTGGCCAGGCCATTTGTCCCTAGGTGTACAATGACATCCACCTCTCCATCTTTTCTTGCTGCCTTCACAATTCACAGCATGCGCTCTTTAACCCTTGGAGCTATTGCTCCAGGTAAACACCGTACTTGTCTCTCTACTTCAGCAGTATTTCCCAGATGTACTCCTCTAATAATGGAATCTCCCAAGAGAAGTGTAGTCCTTTTTGAAGATGTAATTTTCCCGTTGCTATTCCTTTTTCTATAGTCAGTGGAAGACCCCATATCTTCCTGTTCTGTATTGCCTATATTAGCTGTACCTTCCTGCCCTGCAAGAGCAGCATATGAGTTTTGCAGTGTCACAGCTTATGGCAGGTGTCTGTGTCCCTCTTGAAATCTCTGGCCCTCATTCAGAGGTGGTCGCAAGAAGCAATTGCTGTCTCTGAATGAGGGCGGCCACTTCCTTTTTTTTAGTGCGGCCTCCTGGTCACTAGTTAAGCTGTGGGTTAGCACCCACAGCTTAGCGACTGACCAGGTTGACCATCGCGACCATTGGGGCTTGCGATGAGACCCTAAGGTTGGGTCTTGGCACCCGCAAGCCCCAGGGAGCTTCCTGATCTGATCGAGCAGGAAACTCCCCACTGACATCACTGATGATGTCAGTGCGGCTGCCCACAACTGTAGGTGTTTCTTAAGGAACGCCTCCATTTTTGAAACCACCCCACCGGCCCGCCTACAAAACAGGGCGAGCTGTCGATCAACATCGACAGCCACCCCATTTGTAGAGAGCTCCAGAGCGAGAGAGTTTCTCTCTCGCTCCGGGGCTTGCTCACGTGCAGTGCGGCCGCTGCACGTGCGTAGGGCTAACCATCGACCCGGTTGCGAGCGCATCGGCGCTTGCGACCGGGTCTGCATGAGACCCTCTGCCTTTCAGAGCCCACAGTTGTCCTGGCAGTAGGACTTCTGGGGGTTCTCTGAGGCAGTGGTGGCATCAAGGACACAGGCATCCTACATATCTCAGCATGCAGTTTTGCTATCTCCTCCTGCAGCAGAGAAAATTGCTTACAGATTGGACAGCAGCTGAATCTCCAGCATTCTTCCTGCAAAACAAATGCATTACATCCCATGCACTGCAGTAGGCCAAACATTGTTTCAGATGTAAGTGGTATTTTAAATATATGTTACTGTTTGTGTATAATAACTCACCTTTTTCTGTATTCTAACTCACCTGCTTCTGTTTCAAAGTCACAATTCACTTAAGAATTGAAGCCTCACTTTAGACTACAAGCTTCTTTCAATGAGCAAGCTCTAATGAGTCTAAACACTTTGGGCCTGTAAAAAGCAGGCCCAAAGCACTTCTTCCCCACCCTTACCGGCCACACAGTAAGGGTGGGGGAGAAGTGATCACTACATTTTGTCTGGCACGCAGATTTTTTAGTGCCTATTGTTCTCCCTTACTGAGATTATTGTGAAAATGTGAAAAATCTGGTGCTGTCTGCTGTATCCATCTGGGCTGCTATGCTGTGTCCATATGGGCTGGTGCTGTCTGCTGTGTCCATCTGGGGTTGTGCTATCTGCTGTGTCCACCTGGGCTGGTGCTGTCTGCTGTGTCCATCTGGGCTGGTGCTGTCTGCTGTGTCCATCTGGGCTGGTGCTGTCTGCTGTGTCCATCTGGTCTGCTGTGCTGTGTCCATCTGAGCTGGTAGCATTCTACCTGTGTCGTTGATCGCTGCTGCCTCGGTCAGGGGTGCTCCGAGATCCAAGTTCTAGGCAAAAAAATAATAATAAAAGTGTATTTTTTTTTCTGTGTGTGCATGTGCATTAGCTGCACTTATTATCAGACAGCAGCAACCTAGTGCTGCCTGTGTCGTCAATTGCTGCTGCCTCAGTCACGGGTGCTCCGGGCCCCAAGTTCTGGACCAAAAAAAAATAAAAATAAAAGTGTATTTTTTTTTCTATGTGTGCGTGTGCATTAGCTGCACTTATTATCAGACAGCAGCAACCTAGTGTCGTCAATTGCTGCTGCCTCGGTCACGGGTGCTCCGGGCCCCAAGTTCTGGACCAAAAAAAAATAAAAATAAAAGTGTATTTTTTTTACTATATATGTGTGTGCGTTAGCCGCACTTATTATCAGACAGCAGCAACCTAGTGCTGCCTGTGTTGTCAATCGCTGCTGCCTCAGTCAGGGGTGCTCCAGGCCCCAAGTTCTGAACCAAAAAAAATAAATAAAAGTGTATTTTTTTTTCTGTGTGTGCATGTGCATTAGCAACACTTATTATCAGACAGCAGCAACCTAGTGTTGCCTGTGTCATCAATTGCTGCTGCCTCGGTCAGGGGTGCTCCGGGCCCCAAGTTCTGAACAAAAAAAAAAAATAAGAGTGTATTTTTTTTCTGTGTGCGTGTGCGTTAGCCACACTTATTATCAGACAGCAGCAACCTAGTGCTGCCTGTGATGTCAATCACTGATGCCTCGGTCAGGGGTGCTCCAGGCTCCAAGTTCTTGTAAAAAAAAATAAAAATAATAAATGGTGGATGACTATTTTAGGGATAACATCCTAATAGGCATGTCAGACAGTCCCTTTCAGTACTGGCAGGAAAAAGAGGCAATTTGGAGGCCCATACACAAACTGGCTTTGCATTACTTAAGTTGCCCACCCTCCAGTGTGTACTCTGAAAGAGTTTTCAGTGCAGCTGGCAACCTTGTCAGTGATCGGCGTAGGAGGTTACTTCCTCAAAATGTGGAAAAGATGATGTTCATTAAAATGAATTTCAATTCCACGAGAAAGACCTCTACCAACAATTACATAAAAAAAAATACAGAGGCACCTATGGTGGATTCCAGCGGGGACGAATTAATATTGTGTGAAGAAGAGGATGTACACACTGATGGGGATGATGAGGACGAGGACGACAACATCTGATATTGTAATGTAAAGCCAGTTTGTGTATGGGATAATTTCCTTGTCCAGTGCACATTGGCAGCTTATTTTATGGGGGTCCAAACAAACCAATCATTTCAGCCACAATTCGCAGTCCCTGTCACTGAAATGATTGGTTTGTTAAACTGTGAATGTCCTGTTTCATATACAACATAAGGATGGTTGGGAGGGCCCAATGACTATTCCATCTTGCACCTCTTTTCTCTGCATTATGTGCTGTGTGGTGCATTGCTACCTGACATTTTTAATCTGATTGTTTATGAATGTCCAGAAATTGTAATGGCCACACTCAGCATCTCCTGTATGACCCTTTCATTTTTTTAAAATGGCCACATGTTAGTGCCGCCCACTACTGTTGCTTAGTTTAGTCAGCCAGCAAGCTGGATGCAGCGTTATGGCCCTAGGCCTAACCTAGATGAAAAAATATTGTGAGCTGTGAGGTGGTCAAAATTGTCTGCAAATGACTGGGAATAAATGTTATTAAGGTTAATAATACTGTAGGAACAAAAACAGGCCCAAATTATGTGGTTTTACCTGTTTTTATCATTTTTGAAAAGAAGATCCAGATCCAAAACCAAAACACGCAAGGATGGTTTTGCAAAACCAGATCCAGATCCAAAACACGAAGGAGATACAAATCCAGAAAACGAAAACAAAACCAAAACATGGGGATCGGCGCACATCCCTAGTTTAAATGAAGCATTGAGTCTCAGTAGCTTTTTATAAGTGTCAGTAATAATTATTATTATATCCTTTTTTCTATAAAATTATCTTGTATTATCCTCTTAGAAGGGGGTTAATAGTATTAGTATTCACGTATATGTTGATTGTGTGATTTATATATGAGTCTTTGGTGCAATAACACATGAATTGTATATTTCTGTTTGTTTTTTAATGATGAATGATTACTTGTTACCTTGGTTGCAATAAAGTTTGATTTTAATGTGAGCTGTTTACCTGGTAATTTGCACTGTATACTGGTATTTTTAATGTTTATTAGGTATCCATGGCAACTGTTTTTGTCATTCACCAGATCCAGACCTACGCTTGTCCCACAACTACAGTACGTCACTTCTGTTGACATGGCACAGTGCAACTGGAAGCGGAACACTGAAGCCAGGGACGGCCGTCGGTCCGGAGGTGGGAATGGAGTCCATGCGGACTTGCAAGTATATAAGTTTGTTGTTTAGCACATTACATTTTTGTCTTTCCTGATGACTGGGTGACATTCCCCGAAATGTTGAATTAAAGACACGCTGTTTTTCACTTAAAAGAAGTCTTGGAGTGTTGCCTTACTTCTGTTTCTATTTGGAGGGTGCTAGATGCCTATGTGGAGGGCACACAAGTAATTATACTGGGTATCAGCAACCCTTGAGTGTCAGATTCAGGATATTGTGTATGTATGTATATATAAGTATGCAAAACTACGTACATGTGTTGTACAATGCTCTGACTATCTGTTCATTTCAATGTATTCGTTTGTAGTTTAGATAAACCATATCTTTCTCTATGTGTTGACTCAAGCAATTCATCACAAGATGAGCAGATTTTAAGCAGTGCTGAGAACTATCAATGTTTTTTTAGCAGGACTGAATTGGGCTTAGCACTAATGTGCCATTACAAGATGGATAGCTGTTGATCTGAAACGTGTGTAAATAGATCAAAAGTGGTAGATTTGGAAGTTGTATTCTATCTGGAATTCAGAGTATTCTAAACAGAGCAGGTAGATCTGTTCTAAGTTATCTTTATCTAAATTAAATTCTTTCTTGTCCCATTTCCTTCTGACATAAATCCTATCCAATGATATATGCCCTTTCTCTCGATGAGACAGATGTCAATCTACAGTACAATTTAATGAAAAATAAATCAAATGAAATAAAGTAACGATCTAGGCATTTTTTTTTCATTTTAATTATCTAAGGTTTTAACAGTTTCAAAGTGATCATGAAGATTGGCAAAAAAAGGCTGCAGATATACATGTTCCAGAGAGCTGTCAGTCTATAAAAACGATCTGCAAAGATTATGTTCAAGTACTGTATTTTATATCTAAAAGGGGATTTAGCTTTCCCATAGCGTTCTTCTTTTCATTTTGCTTGAGCACTTATGTATGGCTTAGTCAAAATATACCATTGTTCTCTAAATACTTGCAAAGAGATATTTAATGTGTCATATAGTAATATAGATCAAGATACAGTGTGATATATTTGATATTGTAAATGTCAAAAATAATGCATAGTGTTAATTTTGGCAATATTTTTATGGTTAACATATAGTAATCTGTGTATATATTTGCTAGACGTTTAATATTCAATTGCATCCTAAAATATCAGATCACATTTATAAAGGATAGCAACCGTCTCTAAATGCCATATCTAGTCATCTTTGCTGGTGCAAGCATATAAATAGCTACTGTTATTTGGAATGTGCATCTCAATAAATAAATAATGCTCTAGGGTGGACCAATCTGTGTGCACCCACTGGCTGTTGCTAGGTGGAGCTCACAAACAGAGCAACCCTGAAATGACCCAATCACTGGCTGCATCCCCCCATTTTTTTTGGGGGGGGGCAGAAATCTATTCTTTAAAAGAGTAAAGATGGTGTGTTTAATTTGTGCTTGGAAGACCTATATATGAAATACATGGATTTTAAGACAGTGCCTGAGGGACTAACAATGAATGGAAACAAAAATAATAAATAAAAAAGCAGCACTCCTCAATACAAATAAATAGGGAGCAATGCAGGTGCCCTCCAAACTCATACCATCAAGGGAATGTCAGTGTAACATAGATAAACAGTTCCAGCAGTCAATGTAATAAAAGAACAGCGACCATAACAAAAATGTTGCTATAAACATTGAAACTTTGCTGCCTGTTCATATGTATATATATTAGGGGTGTGCACCGGCCACTTTTCGTGTTTTGTGTTTTGGTTTTGGATCTGGATCTTTCTTCGTGTTTTGGATCTGGATTGGTTTTGCCAAAACCACCCTTCCGTGTTTTGGGTTCTGGGTTTTGTGTTTTGGATCTGTATTTTTTTGAAAAAAAGCATAAAAACAGCTAAAATCACAGAATTTGTAGGTTTTTCTGCTCCTATGCTATTATTAACCTCAATAACCTTAATTTCCACTCATTTCCAGTCTATTCTGAACACCTCACACCTCACAATAGTGTTTTTATGTCCAAAAGGTTGCACCGAGGTAGCTGGATGACTATGCTAAGCGACACGAGTGGGCGGCACAAACACGTGACCCATCTAGGAGTGACACTGCAGTGGCAGACAGGATGGCAGTTAGAAAAACTAGGCCCCAAACTGTACATAATGCAAAGAAAAAAAGAGGTGCAAGATGGAATTGTCCTTGGGCCCTCCCACCCACCCTTATGTTGTATAAACAGGACATGCACACTTTAACAAATCAATCATTTCAGCGCCAGGGTCTGCCACACAACTGTGGCTGAAATGATTGGTTCGTTTGGGTCTCCACAAAACAAGCTGGCAATTAATGTGTCCCTGCACAAACTGGCTCTACGGAGGTAAGATGTCATCCTCATCCTCCTCATCCACCGATTCCTCACCCTCTTCAGTGTGTACATCCTCATCCTCACAAAGAATTAACTCGTCCCCACTTGAATCCACCACCACAGGTCCCTCTGTACCTTCTGGAGGCTGGTCTCCCTGGAAGAGCTGATAATTCATTTTGATGAACATCATCTTCTCCACATTCTGTGGAAGCAACCTCCTACGCCTTTCGCTGACAAGGTTCCCGGCTGCACTAAACACTCTTTCGGAGTACACACTGGAGGGGGGGCAACTCAGGTAAAATAGAGCCAGTTTGTACAGGGGCCTCCAAATTGCCTCTTTTTCCTGCCAGTACAGGTATGGACTGTCTGACATGCCTACTTGGATGCTGTCACCGATGTAATTCTCCACCATTCTGTCAATGGTGACAGTATCATATGCAGTGACAGTAGACATGTCAGAAATTGTTGCCAGGTCCTTCAGTCCGGACCAGATGTCCAAACTTGGTCCTGCCTGCCCTGCATCACCGCCAGTGGGTTGCTTAGGATACCTAAGTTTTTTCCTGGCAGCCCCAGTTGCGGGAGAAAATGAAGAAGGAGCCGTTGACGTGTCACATTCCGCTTCAGCTGACAGTGTGTTCACCAGCAGGTCTTTGCACCTCTGCAGGCTTGTGTCGGCCGGAAAGAGAGACACCACATAGGCTTTAAACCTAGGATCGAGCACGGTGGCCAAAATGTAGTGGTCTGATTTCAACAGATTGACCACCCTGGAATCCTGGCAAAGCGAATGAAGGGCTTCATCCACAAGTCCCACATGCCGAGCGGAATCGCTCCATCTTAGCTCCTCCTTCACTTTCTCCAGCTGCTTCTGCAAAAGCCTGATGAGGGGAATGACCTGACTCAAGCTGGCAGTGTCTGAACTGACTTCACGTGTGGCAAGTTCGAAGGGCTGAAGAACCTTGCACAACACGGAAATCATTCTCCACTGCGCTTGAGTCAGGTGCATACCCCCTCCTTTGCCTATGTCATAGGTGGATGTATAGGCTTGTATGGCCTTTTGCTGCTCCTCCATCCTCTGAAGCATATAGAGGGTTGAGTTCCACCGCGTCACAACCTCTTGCTTCAGGTGATGGCGGGGCAGGTTCAAGAGTGTTTGCTGGTGCTCCAGTCATCGGCACGCAGTCGCTGAATGGCGAAAGTGGCCAGAAATTTTTCGGGCCACCCAAAGCGTCTCCTGCACGCCCCTGTCGCTTTTCAGAAAATTCTGCACCACCAAGTTTATTGTGTGAGCAAAACATGGGACGTGCTGGAATTTGCCCAGATGTAATGCCCGCACAATATTGGTGGCGTTGTCAGATATCACAAATCCCCAGGAGAGTCTAAGTGGGGTAAGCCACTGGGCGATGATTTCCCTCAGTTTCTCTAAGAGGTTGTCGGCGGTGTGCCTCTTACTGAAACCGGTGATACACAGCGTAGCCTGCCTTGTAACGAGCTGGCGTTCTGAGATGCTGCTACTGGTGACGCTGCTGCTGTTGCTGCGTAAGGTGATACATCTACCCAGTGGGATGTCACAGTCATATAGTCCTTAGTCTGCCCTGTTCCACTTGTCCACATGTCCGTGGTTAAGTGGACATTGTGTACAACGGCATTTTTCAGGACACTGAGGACACTTTTTCTGACGTTTCTGTACAGTCTCGGTATCGCCTGCCTAGTGAAGTGGAATCTAGACGGGATTTGGAACCGGGGACACACTACCTCCATCAATTGTCTAAATCCCACTGCACTAATGGCGGATACCGGACGCACGTCTAACACCAACATAGCAGTCAAGGCCTCAGTTATACGTTTTGCTTCAGGATGACTGCTGTCGTACTTCATCCTCCTCGCTAAGGACTGTTGGAGGGTCAATTGTTTAGTAAAAGTAGTGGTGTTCCTACTTCCTCTCTGGGATGATGAACGACTCCCAGCAGCAGCAACAGCAGCAGCGGCAGCAGTAGGCGTAGCAATGCAGGATCCTCCGGAGGAATCCCGGATAGGAGAGTCAGTCATGCCAGTGATATGGCCTGCAGGACTACTTCCGATCCTGACTAAGGAGGAAATTGACGAGGAGGGAGTTGACGGTGTGGTTTGCAGGCGCTTGGATACAACAGGACAACGGGATTTAGGTGTCCCTGGACTGCTTACGGTCTGAGCCAAAGTTTCTGAACTTGACAGTAACTTTTTATGAATGCGCTGCAGGTGCCGTATAAGGGAGGATGTTCCTAGGTGGTTGACGTCCCTACCCCTACTTATTTCACCTTTACATATGGTACATATGGCAAGACAGTTGTTGTCCGGATTTGGATAGAAATATTGCCAGACCAAAGAGGTGGAATGTTTGGTCTTCTGCCCAGGCATGACCGTGATGGGCTTTTTCATCCCACGGACAACAACTGTCTCCCCCGGAGCCTGATTTAAACAAACCACATCACCATCAGAATCCTCCTCGCCAACTTCCTCCTCAGCGCCAGCTACACCAGTATCCTCATCCTGTTGTACTTCAACAGTGACATCTTCAATTTGCATATCAGCAAGTGGACTGTGGGTGCTCCTTTCAGCACTTGCAGGGGGCGTGCAAATGGTGGAAAGAGCCACCTCTTCCCGTCCAGTGCTGGGAAGGTCAGGCATCGCAACCACCACCACACTTGGACTCTCCTTGGGGATTTGTGATATCTTCTTAGAAAGCACAGTTCTTCGCTGTGCTTTTGCCAGCTTAACTCTTTTGATTTTTTTAGTGGGAGGAGTGCTTCCATCGTCATGTGAAGCTGAACCACTAGTCATGAACATACTAGGGATCGACCTTAGCCGTTCCTTGCCACTCCGTGTCGTAAATGGCATATTGGCAAGTTTACGTTTCTCTTCAGCTGATTTAAATGTCTTTTTCAAGGTCATTTTCCTGAACTTTGCCATTTGGGATTGTATGTGCCCTCTACTATGACATTGGGCATCGGCCTTGGCAGACGACGTTGATGGCATGTTATCGTCTATGTCATGACTAGTGGCAGCAGCTTCAGCACTAGGAGGAAGTGGTTCTTGATCTTTCTCTATTTTATTTTTATCGGAGAAAGTTTGGTCCTCCATTTATGTTATATCGATTTGATATATACGTGCGGCTAAACACAGAAAATAATTTTTTTTTTGGTTTGGACTGGAGTGTACTTTGTGGGTTACAGCACCCTTTAATGGTCAAGCCAGCCGGCCCTTTACTTATGACACAGGCGCACGCTTGGCACTACTTTGTTGATGCACGTGCGGCTACTGCGCACACAATTCACAAACACAGAAAATAATTTTTTTTTTGGTTTGGACTGGAGTGTACTTTGGGGGTTACAGCACCCTTTAACGGTCAAGCCAGCCGGCCCTTTACTTATGACACAGGCGCACGCTTGGCACTACTTTGTTGATGCACGTGCGGCTACTGCGCACACAATTCACAAACACAGAAAATAATTTTTTTTTGGTTTGGACTGGAGTGTACTTTCGGGGGTTACAGCACCCTTTAACGGTCAAGCCAGCCGTCCCTTTACTTATGACACAGGCGCACGCTTGGCACTACTTTGTTGATGCACGTGCGGCTACTGCGCACACAATTCACAAACACAGAAAATAATTTTTTTTTAGGTTTGGACTGGAGTGTACTTTCGGGGGTTACAGCACCCTTAACGGTCAAGCCAGCCGGCCCTTTACTTATGACACAGGCGCACGCTTGGCACTACTTTGTTGATGTACGTGCGACTACTGCGCACACAATTCACAAACACAGAAAATTATTTTTTTTTTGGTTTGGACTGGAGTGTACTTTCGGGGGTTACAGCACCCTTAACGGTCAAGCCAGCCGGCCCTTTACTTATGACACAGGCGCACGCTTGGCACTACTTTGTTGATGCACGTGCGGCTACTGCGCACACAATTCACAAACACAGAAAATAATTTTTTTTTTTGTTTGGACTGGAGTGTACTTTCGGGGGTTACAGCACCCTTAACGGTCAAGCCAGCCGGCCCTTTACTTATGACACAGGCGCACGCTTGGCACTACTTTGTTGATGCACGTGCGGCTACTGCGCACACAATTCACAAACACAGAAAATAATTTTTTTTTGGTTTGGACTGGAGTGTACTTTCGGGGGTTACAGCACCCTTTAACGGTCAAGCCAGCCGGCCCTTTACTTATGACACAGGCGCACGCTTGGCACTACTTTGTTGATGCACGTGCGGCTACTGCGCACACAATTCACAAACACAGAAAATATATTATTTTTTTAGCACTTGGGGGGAGCACCCCTGATGGACAGAGCACCCCCTGGACAACACTACAGCACTCCTTTAGGACTGGGACACTGCACAGGACTTTGGAGTGGACACAGCCCCTATGGAGAACTGACTGCACAACACAGTCCAGCCAGCCCCTATGGACTTTGAAGTAGTGGACACAGCCCCTATTAACAACAGCAGCACAGCACAACACAGCCAGCCCCTATGGACTTTGAAGTAGTGGACAACAGCAGCACTACACTACACTACACTACACAGCCCTAACTCCCACCCTCCCTCTTCACTGTCCACAGCCGAGTGAGAAAATGGCGCCGACGCGGGTACCTTATATAGGATCCAAAACCCGCGAGACTCGGAAGGCGGGATGATGACGTTTTGCCTCGATTTCAGATCCGAGTCAGGCGGGAAAAGTCGAGCCTGACTCGGATCGGACTCGGATCGGGGGGGCTCGGGGGGGTTCGGATTTCAGAAATCCGAACCCGCTCACCCCTAATATATATATATATGTATATATATATATATATATATATATATGGAAAAAGGTTAAAAAAACCAGGCACCTGATAGTGTAATATTGTTGAATAAAGTGGCAACCGGTGCTCAGAATAATTGTGCGTACCAAAGTGAAAAACATTAAAGCTGATCTGAATTCCAAAAGTACAGGGCTCACACTGGATAGGGTGGACAAGATGTCATCAACTGGATCACCTTAAAAATAGGGGTGTGCACCGGCCACTTTTCGTCTTTTGTGTTTTGGTTTTGAATCTGGATCTTTCTTCGTGTTTTGGATCTGGATTGGTTTTGCCAAAACCACCCTTCCGTGTTTTGGGTTCTGGGTTTTGTGTTTTGGATCTGTATTTTTTTGAAAAAAAGCATAAAAACAGCTAAAATCACAGAATTTGTAGGTTTTTCTGCTCCTATGCTATTATTAACCTCAATAACCTTAATTTCCACTCATTTCCAGTCTATTCTGAACACCTCACACCTCACAATAGTGTTTTTATGTCCAAAAGGTTGCACCGAGGTAGCTGGATGACTATGCTAAGCGACACGAGTGGGCGGCACAAACACGTGACCCATCTAGGCGTGAAACTGCAGTGGCAGACAGGATGGCAGTTTGAAAAACTAGGCCCCAAACTGTACATAATGCAAAGAAAAAAAAGAGGTGCAAGATGGAATTGTCCTTGGGCCCTCCCACCCACCCTTATGTTGTATAAACAGGACATGCACACTTTAACAAACCAATCATTTCAGCGCCAGGGTCTGCCACACAACTGTGGCTGAAATGATTGGTTAGTTTGGGCCCCCACAAAACAAGCTGGCAGTTAATCTGTCCCTGCACAAACTGGCTCTACGGAGGCAAGATGTCATCCTCATCCTCCTCATCCACCGATTCCTCACCCTCTTCAGTGTGTACATCCTCATCCTCACAGAGTATTAATTCGTCCCCGCTGGAACCACAGGTCCCTCTGTACGTTCTGGAGGCTGGTCTCCCTGGAAGAGTTGATAATTCATTTTATGAACATCATCTTCTCCACATTTTGTGGAAGCAACCTCCTACGCCTTTCGCTGACAAGGTTCCCGGCTGCACTAAACACTCTTTCGGAGTACACACTGGAGGGGGGGCAACTCAGGTGAAATAGAGCCAGTTTGTACAGGGACCTCCAAATTGCTTCTTTTTCCTGCCAGTACAGGTACGGACTGTCTGACATGCCTACTTGGATGCTGTCACCGATGTAATCCTTTAACAGACAGACGCACGCTTGTCGCTGCTGCTTTGAGGATGCAAGTGCGGCTACAGCCCACACAATTCACAAAGACAGAAAAAAGAAGAAGAATATTTTTTATGTTTGTGGAGCGCACTTTGAGGGTTACACCACCCTTTAACAGACAGACGCACGCTTGACGCTGCTGCTTTAAGGATGCAGGTGCGGCTACAGCCCACACAATTCACAAAGACAGAAAAAAGAAGAAGAATATTTTTATTGTTTGTGTAGCACACTTTGAGGGTGTCACCACCCTTTAACAGATAGACGCATGCTTGTCGCTGCTGCTTTGAGGATGCAAGTGCGGCTACATCGCACACAAGTCACAAACACATAAAAAAATAGTTTTTTTATTTTTTGGAGCACTTTGAGAGTTACACCACCCTTTAACAGACAGACGCACGCTTGTCGCTGCTGCTTTGAGGACAGTATCATATGCAGTGACAGTAGACTTGTCAGAAATTGTTGGCACGTCCTTCAGTCCAGACCAGAAGTCCAAACCAGCCCTTGACTTATGACACAGGCGCACGCTTGGCGCTGCTACTATGTTGATGCACGTGCGGCTACATCGCACACAAGTCACAAACACATAAAAAAAATAGATTTTTATTTTTTGGAGCACTTTGAGGGTTACACCACCCTTTAACAGACAGACGCACGCTTGTCGCTGCTGCTTTGAGGATGCAAGTGCGGCTACAGCCCACACAATTCACAAAGACAGAAAAAAAAGAACAATATTTTTATTGTTTGTGTAGCACACTTTGAGGGTGTCACCACCCTTTAACAGACAGATGCACGCTTGTCGCTGCTGCTTTAAGGATGCAGGTGCGGCTACATCCCACACATTTCACAAAGACAGAAAAAAAAAGAACAATATTTTAATTGTTTGTGTAGCACACTTTGAGGGTGTCACCACCCTTTAACAGATAGACGCACGCTTGTCGCTGCTGCTTTGAGGATGCAGGTGGAATCTAGACTGGATTTGGAACCGGGGACACACTACCTCCATCAATTGTCTAAATCCCACTGCACTAATGGCGGATACCGGACGCACGTCTAACACCAACATAGCAGTCAAGGCCTCAGTTATACGTTTTGCTTCAGGATGACTGCTGTCGTACTTCATCCTCATCGCTAGGGACTGTTGGAGGGTCAATTGTTTAGAAAAAGTAGTGATGTTCCTACTTCCTCTCTGGGATGATGAACAACTCCCAGCAGCAGCAATAGCACTAGGAGGAAGTGGTTCTTGATCTTTCCCTATTTTATTTTTATCGGAGAAAGTTTGGTCCTCCATTTATGTTATATTGATATATACGTGCAGCTAAAGCGCACACAAACACAGAAAATATTTTTTTATTTTTGCTGGAGAGTAGTGCACTTTGTGGGTTACACCACCCTTTAAGAAATGAGCCAGCCAGCTCTTTACTTATGGGACACAGGCGCACGCTTGGCGCTGCTCCTTTGTTGATGCACGTGCAGCCACAGTGCACACAAGTCACAAACACAGAAAATATATTTTTTTTTGGTTTGGAGTGTACTTTGGGGGTTACAGCACCCTTTAACGGTCAAGCCAGCCGGCCCTTTACTTATGACACAGGCGCACGCTTGGCACTACTTTGTTGATGCACGTGCGGCTACTGCACACACAATTCACAAACACAGAAAATAATTTTTTTTTTGGTTTGGACTGGAGTGTACTTTGGGGGTTACAGCACCCTTTAATGGTCAAGCCAGCCGGCCCTTTACTTATGACACAGGTGCATGCTTGGCACTACTTTGTTGATGCACGTGCGGCTACTGCGCACACAATTCACAAACACAGAAAATAATTTTTTTTTTGGTTTGGACTGGAGTGTACTTTGGGGGTTACAGCACCCTTTAACGGTCAAGCCAGCCGGCCCTTTACTTATGACACAGGCGCACGCTTGGCACTACTTTGTTGATGCACGTGCGGCTACTGCGCACACAATTCACAAACACAGAAAATAATTTTTTTTTTGGTTTGGACTGGAGTGTACTTTGGGGGTTACAGCACCCTTTAACGGTCAAGCCAGCCGGCTCTTTACTTATGACACAGGTGCACGCTTGGCACTACTTTGTTGATGCACGTGCTGCTACTGCGCACACAATTCACAAACACAGAAAATATATTATTTTTTTAGCACTTGGGGGGAGCACCCCTGATGGACAGAGCACCCCTTGGACAACACTACAGCACCCCTTTAGGACTGGGACACTGCACAGGACTTTGGAGTGGACACAGCCCCTATGGAGAACTGACTGCACAACACAGTCCAGCCAGCCCCTATGGACTTTGAAGTAGTGGACACAGCCCCTATTAACAACAGCAGCACAGCACAACACAGCCAGCCCCTATGGACTTTGATGTAGTGGACAACAGCAGCACTACACTACACTACACTACACAGCCCAGCCAGCCCTAACTCCCACCCTCCCTCTTCACTGTCCACAGCCGAGTGAGAAAATGGCGCCGACACGGGTACCTTATATAGGATCCAAAACCCGCGAGACTCAGAAGGCGGGATGATGACATTTTGCCTCGATTTCAGATCCGAGTCAGGCGGGAAAAGTCGAGCCTGACTCGGATCAGGTGGGCTCGGGGGGGTTCGGATTTCAGAAATCCGAACCCGCTCACCCCTACTTTAAAAGGGCTCATTCAAGCCCATGGTGGAGAGGAATGATATAGTGTAGTATTTCCTTAAATGAGTAGCATAACAGGACTACAAAATAGCTGCGTAGCAGATAATGCTGTATTTAAAGCCTTTAGTATGTGTCTTTCCAAAGTCTCCCCTAGAATCCTTTTTTCAGTACGTCTTATAAATGTGTGCGATGAATACACACGAGCTTTGAATACAAATGATCCCCCGTCAGTACATTATCTAAGAGGACTGGGTACCATTTTAAAAGATAAGCACATTTCTATTTTTACTGTTTTATATGTTTCCTTAAACTGTCTCCCTATGCTGTTGTATCCAAATAAAACCTGTGTTAAAATATATTGATGGGGAATCATTTGTATTCAGGCTTTAAATACAGCATTATCTGCTACGTAGCTATTTTGTAGTCCGGTTATGGTACTCATTTAAGGAAATACTACAATATATCATTCCTCTCCCCCATGGGCTTGAATGAGCCCTTTTTAAGGTAATCCAGTTGATGACATATTGTCCACCCTATCCAGTGTGAGCCCTGTACTTTTGGAATTCAGATCAGCTTTACAGTTTTTCACTTTGGTACGCACAATTATTCTGAGAACATTTGCCACTTTATTCAACAATATTACACTGTCAGGCGCTTGTCTTTTTAACCTTTTTCCAGAACTACTTCATCCGTTGGCCAAACGGGACCCCAAGA
Organism: Taudactylus pleione; assembly: GCA_031769625.1. Taxonomy (NCBI): domain Eukaryota; kingdom Metazoa; phylum Chordata; class Amphibia; order Anura; family Myobatrachidae; genus Taudactylus; species Taudactylus pleione. The sequence continues at coordinate 5,660,099 of JAUIMM010000148.1, read as the reverse complement.
AGACTGCTGCTGCCTTTTATTTGAAGGATCAGTGACTTTTCTTTTAAGAATCAGTGACTTTTATTTTGACCTTATCACACTATTTAATCACTATATTGAACTAAATGCATGTTATTCAATACCATTTGATATCATTTAACCTGAGGGAATTCTTTCATTTGTGCACTGTCCCAACACACACACACACACACACACATATATACATATATATATATATATATATATATATATATATAGTGACACAGTCGAGATAGGGGTACCCCTCCTGGGGTAGATGGCCTCCTTCTTTACACACACCTCAGCCGGAGAAACAGGACACAATTTTGGGGTTCTTGTACAAGCTGGTCAGAGCCTTTATTGTGCCAAGTACATAAATAAAACAAAACATAAACAAAATCCTAACCCGTCTGGGTTCTAACTAGACAGTAAGTTCCCTCACTATCAGAACACTAAACAAAATCCCCGTCCACAGTACCTTCTGGTTTACAGCCAAGAGTGTATCAGAGCAAGGTAACCTGTGGCCTGCTCTCCCAGGTATGAGACACTCAGCTACAAATGAACACAGTTTAAATCAGCCAGTTCCAGGTGTAAGCCCTAATGAACCTGCTACCAAGCTGAAAGGCCCAAAAGCTGGAGTGGCCTGTGGATGGAGCCCTCCCTCTCCTCACATCCACACCCCCAGGACCCAAACCAGCTTTTACAAAAGCCGATACTCTGGTCTGTTTAGAAAACAGACTTCTCCTGGGTTTTTTTAGAACACATAGGCCAAAAACCTAGGACAAACATACCTGCCATTGACCACTTTACCAGTGCTTCTTATCACATATCCCCCCTTTGTTTCGACCTGTGGGGCGGAACAATTGCAGCTCCCAAACAATGGACACGTGACAAAGCATCTGCATTGGCCAGCTGGCTTCCTCGCCTGTGTTCTACCATAAATTTAAATGGTAGAACATTACTGTCCTTGTTTTCTGACATCAACTTCAGAGGGGCATGGTCAGTGATCAATCTGAACTTCATTCCCACCAAGTAGTACCTGAGAGTCTCTAACGCCCACTTTATGGCCAATGCTTCTTTCTCGACTGTAGCATAGTTTCTTGTACATTTAAGTTCTGGCTTAAGAAGAAAATCGGGTGTTCTTCACCCTCTTTGCCTTGGGACAGGACCGCTCCGATGCCAACATCTGATGCATCGGTTTGTACAACAAACTCTGTCAAAATCAGGGGTCATCAGAACTGGTTGGGTACATAACATTATTTTTAACTCCTGGAAAGCCTTCTCTGCTTCAGGACCCCATTCCACCATGACTTTCTGTTTGCCTTTGGTAAGGTCAGTCAGTGGGACTGCAATGGTGGCAAAATTGGGTATAAATCTCCTATAATATCCAGTGATCCCTAAGAAGGCTCTCACCTGCTTCTTAGCAGTCATGGCCAGTTTGTATTGCCTTGATCTTATTGAGCTGTGGCTTTACCAAACCTCTGCCAATGGTGTACCCAAGATACTTTACTTCTTCCATCCCCAGACAACCCTTTTTTGGGTTGGCTGTCAAACCTGCCTTATAGATGGAGTCCAACACTGCTTGTACTCTGGGCAAGTGAGACTGCCAATCAGGACTATGAATGACCACATCATCCAGATAAGCAGCAGCATACTGTCTATGGGGTCTTAGAATCCTATCCATCATTCTTTGAAAGGTAGCAGGTGCCCCATGTAGCCCAAAGGGCAACATCTTGTATTGAAACAACCCTCTGGTGCAGAAAAAGCTGTCTTTTCTTTGGCATTCTCAGTTAACGGCACTTGTCAATACCCTTTGGTTAAGTCAAGAGTAGTTAAATATCTGGCTGTCCCCAGCCTTTCAATTAGTTCGTCCACCCTAGGCATAGGGTAGGCATCGAACTTTGACATACTGTTCAATTTCTGGAAGTCATTGCAGAATCGCACACTCCCATCGGGTTTTGGAATGAGCACAATGGGACTTGACCACTCTCTATGCAATTATTAAATTACACCCAATTACACCCAACTCTAAGATTTTTTTAGTTTCCTTCGACACTGATTCTCTTTGGGCTTCTGGTAACCTATAGGGCTTTAGGTTAACCTTACCCCTGGGTCAGTGATTATGTCATGTTTAATGAACGTGGGTTTCCCTGGTAGGTCAGAAAACAGCACCCTATTTCTGATTAGAAATTCCTTAACTTCCTGCTGCTGACTGGCTGACAGGGTTTTTGCCACTGTCACTTCAGGTACCATGGGCCCAGGGTTTACTGGAGGGGCTCGAACGGCTGACAGTGCTGCTCTATCCTTCCAGGGTTTTATAAGATTCACATGGTATATCTGTTCTGGCTTTCTTTTCCCCGGCTGGTAAACTTTATAACTGACCTGCCCAACTTTTTCTAAGATTTCAAAGGGTCCATACCATTTAGCCAAAAGTTTACTTTCTACTGTGGGAACCAACACCAACACTCTGTCCCCAGGAGGAAAGTTGCGTAAGCGAGCATTGTGGTTGTATACCCTCTGCTGTGCCTGTTGGGCCTGTTCGAAGTGCTCTCTTACTATTGGCACCACAGCAGCAATTCTTTCTTGCATTTGAGAAACATGCTCAATAACTGTTTTATACGGACTGGACTGCCCCTCCCATGTCTCTTTGGCAATGTCAAATAACCCCCTTGGAAGTCTCCCGTACAATAATTCAAAAGGGGAAAACCCTGTGGAGGATTGGGGAACCTCTCTTATGGCCAACAGCAAATATGGTAACTAGTAATCCCAATCTCTACCATCTTTATCCACTACTTTCCTTAGCATGTGTTTTAAAGTTTTATTAAACCTCTCCATTAACCCATCGGTCTGGGGATGGTACACAGAGGTTCTTAACTGGTCAATTTTAAACAGGCGGCATAACTCCTTCATGATTTTTTACATAAATGGGGTACCTTGGCCAGTCAGGATCTCTTTAGGTATACCCAACCTGCTAAAGACATGGACTAATTCTCTAGCAATGGTCTAGGTTGACGTATTGCGTAATGGTATCACTTCAGGGTACCTAGTAGCATAATCCCTTATCACCAGAATATATTGATGGCCCCGGGCAGATTTCATTAATGGCCCAACAAAATCCATAGCTATTCTTTCAAACGGAACCTCAATAATGGGTAACAGAACCAGGGGACTTTTGAAATGTGGCCTTGGAGCATGATACTGACATTCAGGACAGGATGCACAATAGTCAGATACCTCTTTATGGACCCCAGGCCAAATAAACATCTGCACAATTCGATCAGTGGTTTTGTCTACCCCTAGGTGGCCTGCCATTATATGACCATGGACCAGATCTAGCACTGTTCTTCTGTATGCTTTGGGAACTATTAATTGTTCCACAATATCTTCCCCCTTCTTAGTCACCTGATACAACAAATCCTGACATACTGCCATGTGAGGATATGACAAAGGACTATTCGGTTTACCATTGATCACCTTGACATTCTGCCTGGCTTTTACCAGAGTAGGGTAATTTAACTGCTCCACGGCAAAGACCTCTCTTCAGACCTCGAAATCAGGCAGATGATCAACTGGCTCAACAACACTATGCACCCCAGTGGGAGGCACATCACTTGGTGAGCCACCATCACGCTCCGCATTCTCTAGTTCACCAATAATACTAGAAAAAGGGAACATCTCTGACTCTGCTACTACACCAGTAACCCTCTCAAACGAGTCAGGGCGATTTACCTCTGTGCAAAATCAGCTTTCTCACAACTTCCAGAAGAGAGGAAAGTCTCTCCCCAATATTGCATCATACATTAAGCCATGTACCAAACCCACAGAGACTATCGTGGAACCACATGATGTCTCGATGTTCACTTCTACAGTAATATAATAGCGAGTGTCCCCATGTACAGTATGCAGGTCACACCAACAGTTTTCCCCTTACGCTTCAAGGGGTTCACCAGCTCCACTTTCACAAGTGTCACCAGGCTACCAGAATCTAACAGAGCCTCTACAAAGTTGCCTTCTACAGTAAGTACACACTTGTGCTTATCAGTCTCAGCCTGCCGGTCAGCAATACAGGCTAGCTGTGCAAAGAAAGACCCCCTGCGGTATACATGAGCAGTATCACATTGAATAGGTTCAGAGGTAAGTGGACAATTAGCTGCAATATGGCCAAAGCCACCACATCAGAAAAACTGAATCACATTATAATCTAGTCTTTTACAGGGAACTAACCTTCCTGGCCTGGATGGCATGTCTCCAGGTTCCTCACCCTCTGTCTTAGGTATATTCCATCACCCAGCACCCTTCTCCCCTGGAACTGTCTTACCAGTGCCGATGGGAGTTCACCGTTGCGCCATCAGGGCCAGGTGGGGCAGACCGAACAGCTCCTCAGCTGCCATGTACCTCTCCACCAGATCGTCTAGCTGGTCTGTGGACTTAGGGTCTGCATGGCTCATCCACTTGCACAGAGACGCAGGTGGCGATCGCAGATACTGGTCCATCATGACTCTTTCCACAATCTGTGGTCCTGTCAGCATCTCGGGCTGCAGCCATTTTGTGGTTAGATGGACGAAGTCATGCATCTGTGAGCGTGGAGGTTTTTCCATTTGGAACTCTCAGCGGTGGACTCGTTGGGCCTGAACAAATGAGCTGACTCCCAAGCAGGTTTGGATCTCCCGGTTGCATCATCCTTGGCATCATCCAGGCATAAATTATAGTAGGACTTTTGTGGTTCTCCACACTGATGAATTGGTGTTTGTCCCTTTAAATTTTATATGAAAATTTTTCCTTGCTGCAATTTCAGTGGGTGATTGCCTGCATTCTCCACCACTTGTGACACAGTTGGGATAGGGGTCCCCCTCCTGGGGTAGATGGACTCCCTCTTTACACACACCACAGCCAGAGAAACAGGACAAAATTCTGGGGTTCCCGTACAAGATGGTTGGAGCCAGTCTTTATTGTGCCAGGTACATAAATAAAATAAAACATAAACAATATCCTAACCCATCTGGGTTCTAACTAGATAGTAAGTTCCCTCACTATCAAAACACTAAACAAAATCCCCATCCACAGTACCTTCTGGTTTACAGCCAAGAGTGTATCAGAGCAAGGTAACCTGTGGCCTGCTCTCCCAGGTATGAGACACTCAGCTACAACTGAACAAAGCTTAAATCAGCCAGTTCCAGGTGTAAGCCCTAATGAGCCTGCTACCAGGCTGAAAGGCCCAAAACCTGGAGTGGCTTGTGGATGGAGCCCTCCCTCTCCTCACATCCACACCCCCAGGACCCTAACTGGCTTTTACAAAAGCCGATACTCTGGTCTGTTTAGAAAACAGACTTCTACTGGGGTTTTTTAGAACACATAGGCCAAAAACCTAGGACAAACGTACCTGCCAATGACCACTTTACCAGTGCTTCTATTACAATATATATATATATATATACATATATATATATATATATATATAGCAAATCAAATGGTTAAAGTGCAAAAAATGGATTCTTTATAGAAAATAGCAGCATGAATGTATACAACAGTGCATTCACTCACGTAACCGATTGAGAGGATGCTACAACATCAATAAGCCAGTGTGGAATAACTGCCAGTGCAGACATCAAAAAGGGGAATGCACATACTTCAGCCTGACAGCTGTTTTGGCGTGATTCACCTGCCTTCCTCAAGGACACACAAAGGAATAACTGGCACCATACCTGTCATAATCAAGCAAATGTCACTCACTTATAAGAGCGTGTGTCCAGCCATTCAGATATGGCATTGCCGGAAGTGTGCACACACTAATCCCTACCTGCGATTTCCGAAACTGGAACCAGCATCACCTGCTTCCCTGGCAACCAGAAAACCGGAAGACGCTAAAGCCATTGCCCAGGATACAAAAGCAACTATCGTGCAAACAGGGGGAGAAAAAAAAAAGTAAACAAAACATAAAACAGGGCCGCCCAAGTTAATGGTGATGCACCAAGGTTTATTGCCAAAAAAGCAAATATATATAAACAAAGTTTGTGACAGCACATCAAGCGGCCACCTTATCCACAATGGTACTTATATGGACCCATATAATAATAAACAGGAGTGCATGAGTAATGGCAGGAGTAAGTATGAGCAAGTTAAGCATACAAACAAATATTACATGAAAGAAACATACAGCAAAAATAGAAGATAAGGAATACCCCAAAGATTATTGGAAAAAATAATGACAAAAAATGCACATCCTTCAGCCAGACAGCTGTTTTGGCATGATTCACATGCCTTCCTCAAGGACACACAAAGGAATAACTGGCACCATACTTATACCTGTCATAATCAAGCAAATATCACTCACCTGTAAGAGCGTGCGTCCAGCCCTTCAGATATGGCATGGCACACACTAATCCTTACCCGCAATCTCGGCAACCAGAAAACCGGAAGACGCTACAGCCATTGCCCAGGATACAAGGGCAACTATGGTGCAAACAGGGAGAGAAAAAAAAAAGTAAACAAAACATACAACAAGGCCACCCAAGCTAATGTTGATGCACCAGATTTATTGCCAAAAAAGCAAGGTATGAAATCAATAGACATACACTTAAAATCCTCAAGGAATGCTTGTGTGATGCAAAGTGCACGGCGACAGGAGGTGTATTTAAATCCTCAGACACAAGAGCTTTTTTGATCGACGAGCGGTGTAAGGCAGTCCTTTCCTTTAGAGCTCGGATAGTCTTGCCCACATAGATTAGGTTGCAGGGACATTTAATCAAATAGACTATGAACCGACTGTTACAGTCCAAATAATGTCGTATTTAAAATTTTGTATCGGTCCTGGGGTCCATGAAAAAATCACCCAGTGTTAGGAACTTGCAGTTAATGTACCCATGACATTTAAAGACTCCAACTTTGGGCTGTGGCCAAGTTTTATTCTTAATGGGTCCTATATCAGGGTTAGTGACCACATCTTTAATGTTACCACTCCTTTTATAACAAAAGAGTGGCATCTCATTGGCAGAGGTGGCCAATGGAATCATCAGATTGTATTATGTGCCAGTGGCGTAGGATCACCTCTTGGATGTGCTTAGAGGCAATAGAGTATGTAGAGGAAAAGAGCATTTTACCAATATCAGCTCCTTTCTCATTAGTGATAAGAGTGTCCTCTCGTTTGATGTGCATACATTTTTCAATAGCCTCATCAATTTCATAGCTTTGTACCCCCTTTGGATAAAGCGTTGTCCCATTTCTTGTAGGGCTAGTGGTAAATCATCCCTATTCGATGTAATATGCACCACTCTCAGTAGTTGCGAGAATGGAAGTCACCGTTTTAATGGAGCAGGGTGAAAGCTGTTTACCATCAGTAGAGTGTTTTTGTCAGTCTCCTTGCAGAAAATTCTAGTGGATAATACATCCCTACTTTGGTTACCCGCACATCAAGATAATTAAAAGTCAAACTACTATATGATAAGGTAAACCTGATTTTGGTGTCCAATTGAGAGCATCAGTGAATTATGTTAGGAGTTGTGTGCCTCCAGTCCACACCACAAAAGGGTCATCAATATAACAAACATAAAAGAAAATAAACTCTGAAAAAAGTGGATGTGCCATAATATGCTTATTCTCGTATATGTGCATAAACAAATTGGAATATGATGGGGCCATATTAGACCCCATCACAGTTCCTATTAATTGCAAAGAAAAATAATTTTCAAATAAGAAATAATTTTTACGTAACACAATATCCAGCAAAAACAACAAAAATTCAACACAAGGACCCATGTAGTGTGGACTGTCGGCAAGCAAACTCCTGACAGATTCATTACCATCATTGTGGTCAATATTGGTAAATAAACTTGTTATATCCATTGAAACAAGTAAGACATTGGGGGGGGGGGGGTAGAACCTAGTCTGTCAAGTTTATTCCAAAAAATTAGTTGTATACTTCAAGTAAAATTTCATATTTTGTACCACCTGCTGTAACCAAAAATCAATGTATTGTGATAACGGCTGGCAAAGTGACCCACAAGAAGAAATTATTGGCCTACCAGGCGGCTTGACCAAGGTCTTGTGCAGCTTAGGTAACACATATATAAGAGGTGTATGCGGGGGTGTCTATGTGAAAAATGGGCAGTGGATTCATCAATCCAACCATTCAATAGACCCATATTGATAGCACTATCAATTTCTTTCTTATACACATAGGTGGGGTCATAGACAAGCACCTTATAGCATGTTCATCAGACAGTTGTCTCTTAATTTCAGAAATGTAGTCTGATCTATTCAAGACCACTACACTTCCCCCTTTATCCGAGGGCCAAATCACAATTTGAATGTTGTTTTTTAGAGAGACAAGTACCTGATTCTCTTCTCTGGTCAAATTCCTATAGGAAACTTTTTGATTTTTGATATAGGGCAAGATATCACACTTAACGAGCTTAGTGAAAGTTTCTATGGATGCAGTAGTGTTAGGGGGATCAAACAAGCTTTTAGGTTTAAAGTCAGATTGCTTAAATGTTGAGCTCTTATGTTTTGAAAAATAATCTTTGAGTTTGAGGGAACGATGGAAACAGTAAAGTTCCACCTCAAAGTCAAAGGCTTATTGTCTGTGTGTCTTAACAAATGATAACCCCGTAGACAACACAGAAACCTCAGCCGTCGACAGATCATAAGTAGATAAATTGAAAATTACTGTTTCTTTCTGTAATTCCTGGAACCCATTTTTATATTTGTGAGAGGTTCTACCCCTTCCCCTTCTGCAAGGCCTTTGGGATATTTGCGTTGGCTGTGAGTCGCAGACCCTTTTAAAAAAGGTTTAGACTGGTGATAATCGGAATCACTTGCAGATGTATTAATATCAGAGAAGGCTTTCTCAACTCGACTCCTCCTAAACCTATTCCCCCCACTCCAATTAGATCTGGACTCACTGCCCAAGAGCCAACCATATACACTTGTCTCCTTATAGTCCTCTTTGACTTTTTTGTACTTTGTTTCTTTGAAAGCCAATAATCAGAATGAAACAAATTCACACTGCTCTCAATCTTGGAAAACCAATCTACTGCAACATCTGATTTCAATATGTCTAAGCCAGTACTTTCACAGAATGCAATCTCCTTATCCAATAATTCCAAATCTGCATTGACCTGCCATATAACCAGAATCATCAATTGGAAAGAGCATTCATTGAGGATCTGACACCATTGTTTACAGAAACTGACATTAGATTTACCAATCATTGACATATGCAAAAGCCCCTGGGTATAAATTTCTCCTTAAAATATTGTGACAAGGTCAAGCCGTGTAGATTTAATTCAACCTTTTGTTTTTTTCAATTAAGGAGATTGGAAAAAACTTTCAGCTGGGCTGTCAACATCAAATGCCAAAGTGTTAGTTTCGTGACAGGATTCTTGAGATGTCACTACTGTCAAATCTTTTAACATTGGTGATGTCATCAGCAGAACAAGTGGTTGTATCCATATAAAAAAATAATGATGTATAGAAACTTTATCAAAAACACATACAAAAATAAAAAAAATCTGAAAAACTTTTTAGAAAAACAGGGGGTGCTAGCTAGCATATTTAAATGTTTCAGGAAATATAAAATCTAGCTGCACACACCAAAGTAATAAGTCAAGAGTGCATGGCACATAATAATAGTTGCAATGTGAATCAAAGAGCCAGCACATCAAATGGTTAAAATGCAAAAAAGGATTCTTTATAGAAAATAGCAGCATGAATGTATACAACAGTGCATTCACTCATGTAACCCAATGAGAGGATGCTGCAACATTAATAAGCCAGGGTGGAATAACTGCCAGTGCAGACATCAAAAAGGGGGAATACATATCCTTCAGCCCGACAGCTGTTTCGGTGTGATTCACATGCCTTCCTCAAGAACACACAAATGAATAACTGGCACCATACTTATACCTGTCATAATCAAGCAAATATCACTCATCTGTAAAAGCATGCATCCAGCCATTCAGATATGGCATGGCCAAGTGTGCACACACTAATCCCTACCTGCAATCTCTGAAACCGGAAGCAGCGTCACCCGCTACCCTGGCAACAGAAAACTAGAAGACACTACAGCCATTGCCCAGGATACAAGGGCAACTATTGTGCAAACAGGGGGAGGAGAAAAAAAAGTAAACAAAACATAAAACAGGGCCGCCCAAGCAGCGTGTCAAATGGTGTACCTTATCCACAATGGTACTTATATAGAATTGGGTGACCCATATAATAACAAACAGGTGTGCATGAATAATGGCAGGAGTAAGTATGAGACAGTTAAGCATACAAACAAATATTACATGAAAGAAACATACATCAAAAATAGAAGATAAGGAATGCCCCAAAGATTATTGGAAAAAATAATGACAAAAAATTATAAAGATACTAGAAATACATTACAGATAGCAATTAAGATATTGACCCTCATTGAGCCCATTGGGAAAAACAGTGTTCAAGCAGTTAATCCAAAAGCATTCTCTTTGTAATAATAATCTGTTACGATCACCCCCACGTCTCAATAGGCATACACTTTAAATCCTTCAAGGAATGCTTGTCTGATGCAAAGTGCCTGGCGACAGGAGGTGTATTTGAATCCACGGACACAAGAGCTTTTTTGATCAACGAGCAGTGTAAGGCAGTCCTTTCCTTTAGGGCTCGGATAGTCTTGCCCACATAGATGAGGTTGCAGGGACATTTCATCAAATAGACAATGAACCAACTGTTACAGTCCAAATGATGTCTGAAGTAAAATATAACAAGTAGTGAGAATGGTACAGCGGTATGGCGGTGTATTTCCTTTAGTTTCTGCAGTGCTAGGGCTATTCAGGAAAGTCAATGCATGTTTATCATTGATGGATAATGGGTGATGGTCACTATCATTTTATATTGCTGTATATTGCAGTGATTTAAAAAAAATATTAATTGACACTACAATTTACCATTTTGAGGTTCTTCAAGTTCTGGGGTGGAAATTTTCCCCTTGAAATTACAGGACAAGGCTTGCCTTACAGGATATTCACACATCATTTTTTTTCCCACCAGTTACCAAGCCTCACCAGGAAAAAAAGGTACACTCCCCCCAAATACACTTTCTCCAGTTTTTTTATCTCAGTTAATAATCTTGTATTGGATAAACATTAAAGGTGCATACACACGTAATGATTTTTTGAACGATTTATCGATAACGACATCGTTATCATTAAATTGTAATTTTTTTTTTCAGTTTATGAGTTATAACAATGGCCCTCATTCAGAGCCGGATGCTCTGAGTAGAGCGCTCGCTCTGAATGAGGGCCGTCCTCCATAAAAATGGAGCGTCCTCCTGGACGCTCGTATAGCTGTGGGTCACCACCCACAGCCTATACGAGCGTGCAGGTTGATGGTCACCATCGCGACCATCGCCACTGCGAGCCGGAGCCTGCGGTTGAGTTTCTCAACCGCAAGGCCCGGAGTGATTTTGGCTCTATCAGAGCCAAAATCACTCCCACTGACATCACTAGTGATGTCAGTGGGCCGGCTTCTGGCAGTAGGCGTTCCCTTGGGAATGCCCCTGTCTGGGAGGCACGCCCCCGGCACGCCCACCAAAGGGGGCGTGCTGTCAATCAACATCGACAGCACACCCCCTTTGATCAGACACAACGAGCGAAGGAAAGTCCTTCGCTCGTCGCGTCTCACGCATGCGCACGACGGAGCTCCCTCCGTCGTGCGCATGCTCAGTGCACACCATCGACCCACTTGCGAGCGGACAGCCGCTCGCGAGTGGGTCTGAATCAGGCCCAATGAACAATAATCACAAATGTGCACTCTCGTTTGTAGTTTGTAGTTACCGTTCATCGTCCATTTCAGACTTTCCAACATGACGATTTTCATTAAGGGAAGGAACATTATTCGTTCATCGTTCAAAATATAGCAAACAAAAAATACAACACTGCGCACTGGGCTCTTAACTAGTTGTTTGTGGTGAGCTGCTGATAGTAAGAAAGGGGGAGTGTCTTCCCTCTTAAAGTATATCACAAAAGGGGAGGATACAATCGGCGCTCAACCAATGAGGGTATGGAATAATATTGTATAGCGTAGGAATCAAAGAAAATAGATCAAAAATGATGTGCCCATATAAGTGTGAATCAAAGTAGATGGTATTATGGATATAAAAAACTTTACTATAAATTATGCAATAGAATCACATGAAACAATAAGAAAAAGTCGCCTGCTGAATCCGTAGGACAGACTCAAATGATGGTATATGATGTTGCTAGTAGCAACCACAAATGTTCTGTGCTCAGATCGTCCGTCAGCACAATGTAGATGATAATGAGACCCTATTGACCGAGGATGAAAGTAAATTATGTCCAATAGCGGCGTCCCGCTGGTGAATTAATCTGCTGCTGTGAACTGTTGTAAATAGATGATCTATGTAATAAGTCAATAATAAAGTAGAAATAACTTATTGCAGGTGTACTTGGTCTTCTGCCCGGGTAGGAGAAAATACCACACAGTAGGTCAGTGCAGGGACTCCGGACTGGGTCCCATCGGCTAGTTCCCGAGCGGGTGATGTATCTAACCAAAGACCTATCCCACACTCAGGATGCTAACCCTGGTGGTCCCCTGTCACTGGAGGGGAAAAAGCTGGAGTCAACCGTGCCCGATCACTGCCCGCGTCCCCCTCCGTACGGAGACTCACCTGTCCTGATGCTGCGTGTGGCTGGATCCCTTCTCCTCCCATGCTCAGTCTCCTCTTCCTGCTTTGCGTGTGGCATCCTCAGTTCCCTGATACTTCCGGGTGGTGTGTTTGCTGTGTCACGTGTAGCTCGCCGGTCACGTGATCGGCTCAAGTTCGGTCTCAGGTCTCAGTGTGAAATCTATTACTGGATAGGTCTAACCATGGAATATGCGGGTATAATGTCCTCCAACGTGTTTCGACCACTTTGTGGTCTTCCTCTGGGAGTATAAGTGATAAGTGTAGGGTAGGCAGGGTATATCATGTGTAGTGAACCCCCGCCTCTCATCATGATTGGTTCTCGTTAGTCTCTCGGATTGGTATTATATATGTCAATCATTGTACTTAATAGTAAATCAGCAAATCTCGTTTGCTAGACATCTCACTGTTAAAATGCAAATATTTTCCCTAATGGTGGCCTCATACATTAGCTGTCAGTGGTTCTTAAATGCGCTTCACCTCTGCTTCTAGTCACATGCTGGGTCTAGTGTTCCCCTTCTGTTGGTGTCAATCCTGGCAAATAGATGTTTTGGAAGAATGTTGTTTGTCTTCGTAAAAGGTGAATGGAATTGATGTATGGACAACAGGTACCTATAAGTAACTAGGTGTGCAGAGGATTGTTCAAGATTATTACAAGATGTATTGTGACATGTAATCAGTCACATATGATAGACCTCACCTCGTTATCTATATTTAGACCTTTGGGGGTCAAAGTATCCATGGTGATCATAGCCCTCAATTCTTCTCTGTTAATCTGTTTGATGCGGTCACCCCCCCTCCAATTCGGTGTTACTAGTTTTAATGCTGCAAAATCTATTCCCGTGGGGTCTGAGTTATGGTATTGTTTGAAATGTAGGGAGATTGGGTGCTCTTCGCATCCAGCCTTAATGTTCCGTATATGTTCACTCAATCTTATTTTTAGAGAGCGAATGGTGCGTCCTATATATTGTTTTTTGCAGGGGCATTCTAATAGATAAATAATTCCCTTACTAAAGCAGGTCATGTTGTTCCTAATGGTCCATTTAAAACCATTAGATGTCGAAATGATAGTGCGTATAGGTTTCGTGGCCCTTTTTCCTGTAGTGGTACACGCTGAGCATTGTCCACAAAAATAGAAACCTCCTTTCGTAGCTTCCTTCTGGTTGCCCCATAAGCTTGTAAGAGTGGCTTGTGTGGGTTTGACTGTGGCTATGTGATTACTGACCAATCTTGTTTTGAGGTCTGCTGCTTTTCGGAATACCACTTTGGGGGCCTTTGGTAGTACTTCAGCTAGAGTATGGTCCTGAAATAATATTGGCCAGTGTTTATTAATGATCTTTCTAACACAATTGGCTTGGCTGCTATAATCCGTAACAAAATATATATCTTTCTTTTCTTCTACTGTATTTTGTTTGTCCTTGTATTGTAATAGTTGGTTTCTCTCCACATTTTTGAATTTATTGAATGCTAGGTCTATTGTGGTTATGTTGTACCTTTTTTCCTCTAATTGTGCTTTTAATTTCTGTCCTTGTTCTATGTAATCACCTACTCTCGAACAATTCCTTTTTATTCTTTGGAACTGGCTGACCGGAATACTGTTTAGCCAGTCTGGGTGGTGTCCACTAGTAGCCAATATAAAACTATTTACATCTACGGGTTTATGGTGGGTATTGGTGTGGATCTGATTATCTGCAATAATGATGTTAAGGTCAAGAAACGTTACTTGTGTTTTACTGAAATTGGTGGTGAATTGGAGGTTATGATTATTTTTGTTAATGTAATTGGTGAATAGCTGCAATGATGCCTCATCTCCTTGCCAGATGAAGAAGACATCATCTATGTATCTGGTCCAGAGGACGAGGTTTGCATCGAGCTCGCGATTAGCCCATATGTACTTGTCCTCCCAATGACTCATAAACAGATTCGCGTAGCTCGGCGCAAACCTCGTCCCCATAGCGGTCCCAGTCACCTGTAAATAAAACTCGCCATCGTACCACAAATAGTTGTGTGTAAGTATGTACATAATGCTACTGGTAATAAAGTCACCCTGTTCTGGTGTCATTGACGGATCATGGTCAAGGAAGTTTTTAGCGCTCTGTATCCCCAATGAGTGTTCAATGACTGAATATAAGGAGGTCACATCACTGGTGCCTAACCAGTAGTCCCCTTGCCACTTAATGTTTTTCAGTTTGCACAGGATGTCGATAGTGTCTCTTATATATGATTTCTGTGTTTTTACGTACGGTTGTAAGAAACTATCCACATACTGTGACAAGTTGGATGACATAGATCTTATACCCGAAATGATGGGTCTACCCGGAGGATTAAGTGGATCCTTGTGCAATTTAGGCAAATAATAAAATACCGGGATTACAGGGTGGGGTGTATCTAAGAATTCAAATTCCTTAATAGTAAGGATCCCTTTGTTCAAGCCTTCTTTAAGATGTTTTCTTAACTGTTCCTGAAACTCTTGTGTGGGATCTTGTTTGAGGTGTTTGTAAGTTGTAGTATCCTGTATTATTCTCATAGCCTCTGTATGGTAAGTGTTTTTGTCCAAAATCACTATACCCCCTCCCTTATCTGCTGGTTTAATGATTATCTCCCGATTGTTCTTAAGATCTTGTAGTGCCTCATTTTCTTTCTTTGTTATATTCAATTGTTTTTGTTTCAGCTTGTTGTCACTAAGTGAACAAAGATCTCTTTCCAATAAACTGGTAAAAGTATTTATATGGTGTCCTGCTATGTATGTGGGGTAAAAACGTGATTGAGGTTTAAAGTCGGTGTGTCGATACATATCAGATATTGGTACATGTTGAATTGATGGAGCCTTCTGAAAAAAATTTTTTAGGGTCAGTTTTCTAGTAAACCTATGTATATCCAAATAAGTGTTAAACTTATTTGGTTTGGTAGTTGGAGCGAATTTTAGGCCTTTGTCCAGAACTGATATGTGTTCTTTGGTGAGCTCCATGCTGCTCAAGTTGAATATGCCCTGTCCCTTATGTGTTCTTGTTTTGAGTGATGTCTTTTGGTATTTCTTTCCTCCTCTGTATCCCCTTCTAGTTTTCTTTTTATGGGTCTGTTTGGTTGGTATTGGGAATTTGTCGCCTGCTCTAAAATAAGAGGGTCTACACATGATGTGTTCAATTGTATTGATTCTCTGTTTATTATAGAATCCAATGTGGGTCTATGTTGTTCGTTTGATATTTGTGTGGGATTCTCTTTAAGACTGTATGTGCTAATGTTGGCTAGCTCTGGTGCTATGTCGAACCAGCCTTGTTCCAATGATTGCCTCGCTAAATTCTCTCTGGACTCTTCCTCCTCTATGTCATATATTGAAAATGAGTTGCTATCACTGATGGTATTGTCTCCACTATCTGAAGATGATCGTGGACTGAATTGTTGGTCTATTTTAGTGATTTGGCCTCCTATTCCTGAGTGCAACCTAGTCATATATTCCTGGTAAGTGAGGTTGAGTTTTTTATAAATAGGGGTATCGGTTTTCCCTTCTTTATTTATTAGATGGTGATATTTTTTTGATGTTTGTTTCCTAGTTAGTATGTTCGTCGATAATAGTTTATGTGTCAACGATTTGCCTCTGCTTTTGTTTTTAACGATGCCTAAACGATCCCTTAAAATTTTATCTTTTTTAATGGAAACCAATTTGTCCTCTCCTTGACGTAATTTCCTAGTGGTTAGTTCGGTTAATGCTTAGAATTCTTTATCTTGCTCATATGGAGCCAGTATATTATTTAGTCTGTCTAGTTCACTACCTAGATTGATGAGTTCTTTAGATTGTGTCTCTATTAGTAATTCAAGTAATTTCATAGAACAGTCTGATAAAATGGATTCCCATTGCTTGATAAATTCAATATCATTTTTGTGGTGGGCTGGTGTCTTTTTGATCCTGAGTCCTTTAGGTACTACCCTGTTCTTGAGGTACCACTTAAGTGTCTCAGTATCCCACCATAATTTATTTTCTTTCGTTACGGTTTTCTCAAATAATGTAAAGGCTGAGAAAAATTTTTTTACATCAGGAATGGGTGTTTTAGTTACAGTTAACTGTGAAAAGAGTGTCTGTGCCCTTTGTTCTCTAACACTGTTGATGTTCAGTATGCCCATCTGTGTGTGTCTGATGTTGCCCTTGCTGCAAGCGTGGTAGACACTGGATATATAGCAAACAAAAAATACAACACTGCGCACTGGGCTCTTAACTAGTTGTTTGTGGTGAGCTGCTGATAGTAAGAAAGGGGGAGTGTCTTCCCTCTTAAAGTATATCACAAAAGGGGAGGATACAATCGGCGCTCAACCAATGAGGGTATGGAACAATATTGTATAGCGTAGGAATCAATGAAAATAGATCAAAAATGATGTGCCCATATAAGTGTGAATCAAAGTAGATGGTATTATGGATATAAAAAACTTTACTATAAATTATGCAATAGAATCACATGAAACAATAAGAAAAAGTCGCCTGCTGAATCCGTAGGACAGACTCAAATGATGGTATATGATGTTGCTAGTAGCAACCACAAATGTTCTGTGCTCAGATCGTCCGTCAGCACAATGAAGATGATAATGAGACCCTATTGACCGAGGATGAAAGTAAATTATGTCCAATAGCGGCGTCCCGCTGGTGAATTAATCTGCTGCTGTGAACTGTTGTAAATAGATGATCTATGTAATAAGTCAATAATAAAGTAGAAATAACTTATTGCAGGTGTACTTGGTCTTCTGCCCGGGTAGGAGAAAATACCACACAGTAGGTCAGTGCAGGGACTCCGGACTGGGTCCCATCGGCTAGTTCCCGAGCGGGTGATGTATCTAACCAAAGACCTATCCCACACTCAGGATGCTAACCCTGGTGGTCCCCTGTCACTGGAGGGGAAAAAGCTGGAGTCAACCGTGCCCGATCACTGCCCGCGTCCCCCTCCGTATGGAGACTCACCTGTCCTGATGCTGCGTGTGGCTGGATCCCTTCTCCTCCCGTGCTCAGTCTCCTCTTCCTGCTTTGCGTGCGGTGTCCTCAGTTCCCTGATACTTCCGGGTGGTGTGTTTGCTGTGTCACGTGTAGCTCGCCGGTCACGTGATCGGCTCAAGTTCGGTCTCAGGTCTCAGTGTGAAATCTATTACTGGATAGGTCTAACCATGGAATATGCGGGTATAATGTCCTCCAACGCGTTTCGACCACTTTGTGGTCTTCCTCTGGGAGTATAAGTGATAAGTGTAGGGTAGGCAGGGTATATCATGTGTAGTGAACCCCCGCCTCTCATCATGATTGGTTCTCGTTAGTCTCTCGGATTGGTATCATATATGTCAATCATTGTACTTAATAGTAAATCTGCAAATCTCATTTGCTAGACATCTCACTGTTAAAATGCAAATATTTTCCCTAATGGTGGCCTCATACATTAGTTGTCAGTGGTTCTTAAATGCGCTTCAACTCTGCTTCTAGTCACATGCTGGGTCTAGTGTTCCCCTTCTGTTGGTGTCAATCCTGGCAAATAGATGTTTTGGAAGAATGTTGTTTGTCTTCGTAAAAGGTGAATGGAATTGATGTATGGACAACAGGTACCTATAAGTAACTAGGTGTGCAGAGGATTGTTCAAGATTATTACAAGATGTATTGTGACATGTAATCAGTCACATATGATAGACCTCACCTCGTTATCTATATTTAGACCTTTGGGGGTCAAAGTATCCATGGTGATCATAGCCCTCAATTCTTCTCTGTTAATCTGTTTGATGCGGTCACCCCCCCTCCAATTCGGTGTTACTAGTTTTAATGCTGCAAAATCTATTCCCGTGGGGTCTGAGTTATGGTATTGTTTGAAATGTAGGGAGATTGGGGGCTCTTCGCATCCAGCCTTAATGTTCCGTATATGTTCACTCAATCTTATTTTTAGAGGGCGAATGGTGCGTCCTATATATTGTTTTTTGCAGGGGCATTCTAATAGATAAATAATTCCCTTACTAAAGCAGGTCATGTTGTTCCTAATGGTCCATTTAAAACCATTAGATGTCGAAATGATAGTGCGTATAGGTTTCGTGGCCCTTTTTCCTGTAGTGGTACACGCTGAGCATTGTCCACAAAAATAGAAACCTCCTTTCGTAGCTTCCTTCTGGTTGCCCCATAAGCTTGTAAGAGTGGCTTGTGTGGGTTTGACTGTGGCTATGTGATTACTGACCAATCTTGTTTAGAGGTCTGCTGCTTTTCGGAATACCACTTTGGGGGCCTTTGGTAGTACTTCAGCTAGAGTATGGTCCTGAAATAATATTGGCCAGTGTTTATTAATGATCTTTCTAACACAATTGGCTTGGCTGCTATAATCCGTAACAAAATATATATCTTTCTTTTCTTCTACTGTATTTTGTTTGTCCTTGTATTGTAATAGTTGGTTTCTCTCCACATTTTTGAATTTATTGAATGCTAGGTCTATTGTGGTTATGTTGTACCTTTTTTCCTCTAATTGTGCTTTTAATTTCTGTTCTTGTTCTATGTAATCACCTACTCTCGAACAATTCCTTTTTATTTTGTTCTGGTGTCATTGACGGATCATGGTCAAGGAAGTTTTTAGCGCTCTGTATCCCCAATGAGTGTTCAATGACTGAATATAAGGAGGTCACATCAGATCCACACCAATACCCACCATAAACCCGTAGATGTAAATAGTTTTATATTGGCTACTAGTGGACACCACCCAGACTGGCTAAACAGTATTCCGGTCAGCCAGTTCCAAAGAATAAAAAGGAATTGTTCGAGAGTATGTGATTACATAGAACAAGGACAGAAATTAAAAGCACAATTAGAGGAAAAAAGGTTCAACATAACCACAATAGACCTAGCATTCAATAAATTCAAAAATGTGGAGAGAAACCAACTATTACAATACAAGGACAAACAAAATACAGTAGAAGAAAAGAAAGATATATATTTTGTTATGGATTATAGCAGCCAAGCCAATTGTGTTAGAAAGATCATTAATAAACACTGGCCAATATTATTTCAGGACCATACTCTAGCTGAAGTACTACCAAAGGCCCCCAAAGTGGTATTCCGAAAAGCAGCAGACCTCAAAACAAGATTGGTCAGTAATCACATAGCCACAGTCAAACCCACACAAGCCACTCTTACAAGCTTATGGGGCAACCAGAAGGAAGCTACGAAAGGAGGTTTCTATTTTTGTGGACAATGCTCAGCGTGTACCACTACAGGAAAAAGGGCCACGAAACCTATACGCACTATCATTTCGACATCTAATGGTTTTAAATGGACCATTAGGAACAACATGACCTGCTTTAGTAAGGGAATTATTTATCTATTAGAATGCCCCTACAAAAAACAATATATAGGACGCACCATTCGCCCTCTAAAAATAAGATTGAGTGAACATATACGGAACATTAAGGCTGGATGCGAAGAGCACCCAATCTCCCTACATTTCAAACAATACCATAACTCAGACCCCACGGTAATAGATTTTGCAGCATTAAAACTAGTAACACCGAATTGGAGGGGGGGTGACCGCATCAAACAGATTAACAGAGAAGAATTGAGGGCTATGATCACCATGGATACTTTGACCCCCAAAGGTCTAAATATAGATAACGAGGTGAGGTCTATCATATGTGACTGATTACATGTCACAATACATCTTGTAATAATCTTGAACAATCCTCTGCACACCTAGTTACTTATAGGTACCTGTTGTCCATACATCAATTCCATTCACCTTTTACGAAGACAAACAACATTCTTCCAAAACATCTATTTGCCAGGATTGACACCAACAGAAGGGGAACACTAGACCCAGCATGTGACTAGAAGCAGAGGTGAAGCGCATTTAAGAACCACTGACAGCTAATGTATGAGGCCACCATTAGGGAAAATATTTGCATTTTAACAGTGAGATGTCTAGCAAACGAGATTTGCAGATTTACTATTAAGTACAATGATTGACATATATGATACCAATCCGAGAGACTAACGAGAACCAATCATGATGAGAGGCGGGGGTTCACTACACATGATATACCCTGCCTACCCTACACTTATCACTTATACTCCCAGAGGAAGACCACAAAGTGGTCGAAACGCGTTGGAGGACATTATACCCGCATATTCCATGGTTAGACCTATCCAGTAATAGATTTCACACTGAGACCTGAGACCGAACTTGAGCCGATCACGTGACCGGCGAGCTACACGTGACACAGCAAACACACCACCAGGAAGTATCAGGGAACTGAGGATGCCGCACGCAAAGCAGGAAGAGGAGACTGAGCACGGGAGGAGAAGGGATCCAGCCACACGCAGCATCAGGACAGGTGAGTCTCCGTACGGAGGGGGACGCGGGCAGTGATCGGGCACGGTTGACTCCAGCTTTTTCCCCTCCAGTGACAGGGGACCACCAGGGTTAGCATCCTGAGTGTGGGATAGGTCTTTGGTTAGATACATCACCCGCTCGGGAACTAGCCGATGGGACCCAGTCCGGAGTCCCTGCACTGACCTACTGTGTGGTATTTTCTCCTACCCGGGCAGAAGACCAAGTACACCTGCAATAAGTTATTTCTACTTTATTATTGACTTATTACATAGATCATCTATTTACAACAGTTCACAGCAGCAGATTAATTCACCAGCGGGACGCCGCTATTGGACATAATTTACTTTCATCCTCGGTCAATAGGGTCTCATTATCATCTACATTGTGCTGACGGACGATCTGAGCACAGAACATTTGTGGTTGCTACTAGCAACATCATATACCATCATTTGAGTCTGTCCTACGGATTCAGCAGGCGACTTTTTCTTATTGTTTCATGTGATTCTATTGCATAATTTATAGTAAAGTTTTTTATATCCATAATACCATCTACTTTGATTCACACTTATATGTGCACATCATTTTTGATCTATTTTCATTGATTCCTACGCTATACAATATTGTTCCATACCCTCATTGGTTGAGCGCCGATTGGATCGTTCAAAATATCATTCATTACACTTCAAAAAATTGTTCACTTTTTCAAGGGAAAATCTGAAAGAAAATCGGACAGAAAATCTGATAGAAATCATTGGTTACAAAATCATTACGTGTGTATGCACCTTAAGTTTTGAATCCCAACAGACTCTGGCTCTAGTCAGTCTGATACTAACTGATTAGCAGATCCATCTACATTCCCATTAAACCGGTTGCAATTGCACAAAGAGTACATGACAAAAATATTACATTACTGCATTTTTGTAAATAAACATTAGAGACTAAAATTATAATAAATTATAATAAAGTAGTCTTGAAATTACATTAGTGTATAACTGATAACAGTGCTCTATATTTAAAATAACAAAATTAATATTTTGTATTATACTTCCCTTTAGGATACCTTTCTGTACCTCTTTGGATGAAGCAATTGCAACATAGAAAATGTGAATAGTGTATATAAGTGGTTCCAAAACTTTTTTGAATCATGGCGCCCTAGAGTATCAGCATTGCTTTCATGGCACCACTAAGTTTAAGTTTGTTATTGAAAAATTCCCCCCAAAAATAGTAAAGTAGTAAAGTGAAGTAAATTGTGCTTACCGGTCATTCTTAGGCTCAGTTGTGTTGTGGAGGACAGGTTTGCACTTCTGTTTGTTCACATATTTACATGACATTGACCATAAATAATTTAATTTGGTGCTGGACCATCAACCTGAGGCACCCTTGCAAGTGTCTTGAGGCACCCCAGGGTGCCATGATGCACAGTTTGGTAACTACTGGTGATATCATTGATGATTGCTCTATCCATTTGTATATTACATTTTTATACTCATATTTAGATAAGTACATATTATATCTTTGAGTTGTACTTAGACTTGTGTATTTTTCCATTATTAAGAATTTAGGGCCATCTCAAACACAATTTTAATTGGAATAAAGAATGTGAATACTGATTTTAGAAGATTAATTTACTGCTTAATATTTTAATATGCAGTGGCTAATTTAAAACCAATAAGACAAACTATTAACTTGATGCTTGCAGGTGTAGATAATGAGTTCTTAAAATCCTAAATTAAATTAATTGTGAAGAGAAGTACTTTATTGAGTACAGTCCCTTGATTCATAAATGTTGTTGTAAAGGTTGTTTCGAAGGCAAGGAAACTTTAAAAAGAAATAACCAGAGTGACTGAGATTACATCTGGCTAGCTTCAGTGCATTTATCATCATTATAGAGAATACCAGTGGGGCATATCTAGTTCCTTCCTGATTTTGTTATGTTTTGCAAGATTGAATGCAGCGTAGAACAATGGTAAAATGTTCCATGTTTTCTTGAGGTGAAGTATAGAGAGAGGTAGTACATTGCAACAAAAATATATGGGTCCCTGTGACATTGTTAAAATAACTGCCAGCAAATAGATAAATATAATTATTACTAGGATGCAGTGACAAATGTACATATCATAAAATTACATTGCTGTACATAGTTTCAGGAAATGATGTGGGATGGAATAAAGTAAGAAAAGCTGCTGTTGGACTTATACAGTATGTGAAAATATATTTGTAGAGCACCTATTACCTAAAAACAATGGAAACAGCCATATTGAATTCTGCATGGACACTTAATGAGAATGATAAGATCAACAGGATAGGGCTCCAACATATGATACATTTTAAGATCCATGTGGTTCCACTAACATCTTTCCAAGTGCTCATAGGCTTATCTTGATGTCATTTTCCTAATGATGTAAGCTTTCTTGAAGTACTGCAAGGACATGCATGGCAGCTGATTGCTTAAACATTGCAGGCCTGTAAGTGCAGGTTTAAAATGTGAAGCACAAGCTTACCTATTAGTGGTCTACACTGAAGGAATCTGCACCCAAAACTTGAAACCACTTTTGAGATGGTCACTTCTAGCCAGAATGGATGAAGCTTAATGACAAGACTGCAAATTGACAAGACAGAAAGTCGCAGCTGTGTTGCAAAGGGATGTGGATTGAAAGATCTACAGTAAAAAGGTAGACAATGTCTAGATAGATACCAGATATTTGACAGTCAATAGGTCAACAGGGACAAAAAGGTTGACAGGGACAAAAGGTTAACACACTAAAGGTCGACATGTAAGAAGGTCGACAGGTATAAATGGTGGACATGATCTTAAGGTCAACATGTAAGTGGTCAACACAAAAATGGTCAACACTTGTTTTTTTTCTTCCTAACCCTAATATTCACCATAACCCTTACCCTAAAACTGCCCTTGGTGACTAACCCTAACCCTCCCTCCTGGTGCCTAACCCTAACCATTGGAGTAGGTGCCTGACCCTAACCATTCCTACTAGTGCCTAACCCTAACCATTTGGTAAGTGCCTAACCCTCCCTCCTGGTGCCTAACCCTAACCATTGGGGTTAGTGCCTAACCCTAACCCTCCGGTAAGTGCCTAAACCTAACCCTAAAAAATAAAATAAAAAAATGTGTTGACCATTTTTGTATTGACCATTTTCACGTTGACCTTTTGATCACGTCGACTATTTGTACATGTCGACCTTCAGTTTGTCGACCTTTTGACTCTGTCGACATATTGTCTTTCTAACATCTGGTGTCTATCTAGACATTGTCTAACTTTTTACTGCAGATCTTTAGACCAGGCTTTTAAATACATTCATAGGAGTATACAAGAGAGAACAAGAGGGAACACATTTTTAAAAAATAATGGTAGTGCACACAAGAAGTAGTTACTTATGAAAAGAGCAAGGAAGTAGAGGAGAATGTACTGTGTGCCAGCACTTGCAAGAGACAAGAGGAAACTGTAAAACAGAGAGGCATCACCATGAAAAACAAGAATCAGTGCAGGAAGTGGGGTAGGACATTCTCTTAACATTAGAGTCAATGATATTTCCACAATTTAATCTAGAACATTAAAAAGGGACATTAAATAATAAGTTGTCTTATCCAAAATCAGTAATTACTTTGTCTGAAATAATTCCCAGGCTGACATCTACATCTATCTAACAGCTGCTTCGATATATTCAATTAGATTCCATTTTCAGTTGAAAAGCCCACATCATCAGTAAAGTTTGCTTCCATTGTGAATCTATTGAAGCTCAGTATCCCTTTAATGTAATCTAGCAAAGATGATGGTTTCACATGGGTGCAGATTTCCCAGAAAGAAAATGTATAATACAAATAAATGAGTTTCAACCATGTATTTATTATCTCCAATGTTGGAGCAGTCAGCATTTCATATAAGGTACAGTAATTTGGAGTTTCCATAGATTGAAGGAAATGGCACATTTTAGAGGTCACAGCCCACTACAGTACATCAGATATCAAAATGTACTTAGAAAAAGTAGATTCTGAAATATAATGATCCACACTGCATTCTGTATCCACAAGGAATAATTTCTATGTGTGTGCAGCTGTGTGTAGGCACAAGTAGACATGGATGCTGCATGCACAGAGAAACTATTCCTTGATACAGTAGTTTTATCAATTTTGATATGATAGCACCATGCAGTTGCAAGTTTGCTGCACATGCATGCTACAAATCTCCTATGCCACACCCGAGAGGTGCTTTATAAGTTTGAGACTTAATGACAGTGGAAGCCATTGGAGTTCACTTAACCATGGACGTAACTACCATAGGTGCAAGGGGTGCAGCTGCTATGAGGCCAAGAGCTTAGGGCGGCCCATCTTCCTTGTCAAAGTTACATGTGTTATATACAAATTTTCACCATTGGGTGGTACATAGGGGGTCTTACAAACTTTTGCTATGGGGCCTTCAAATACCTAGTTATGCCCCTGCACTTAACTCATTGTTTTGTATGTGGAACCAGCTTATGGTACACTATCCTGTATTAAGTAGCCCTTATAAGATGGATAGATGGTGGCCATGATAGGCTTCACATAGTTAACAACAATATTCAGTTGCAGTAATTTAAACAATGTTCAATTGGTATGAAGGAGTCTAATGTTTGTCAAGAAAACATTTTCCAAACCATTATGCCACAGCCACCAGGCTGAACCATTGACACAAGGCAAATGTGGATTTATATTGTGTTCAACAAATTCTGACCATACCATCTGAATTTTACAGCATAGAGTCTTCAGACTTGGATTCCTTTTAGCCAATCTTCAACTATCCGTTTTTGTTGAACCTGTGTCCACTGTAGCCTCAGTTTAATTTCTTAGATTACAGGACATTAACTTTAAGGTTCAACATGCTGTGGATTCAGAGATGCTCTTTTACATGCCATTGTTGTAATGTATGGTTAGTTGAGTTGCTGCCTCCTTCTTGCAGCTTGAACAATTCTGTTCATTCTCCTCTCTCACTAGACATTTTAGCCCGCAGAACTGATGCTCACTGGATTTTATTTGTTATGTGCTATCTGTAAACTCTAGAGACTGTTGTGCCTGAAAATTCCAGGAAATCAATAGTGTCAGGGTTCAGCCTTGGATCAGCCTCTCTCACCTCCTTGCCGGCTTCCCCTGACTTCCTTGTGGTCAGACATCTGGTGCAGTGATGGATGTGGGCTGAGTATTCTGCCTTAGGTGCTTGTTGCGAGCTTCCATGGTCGGCTGTGTGTGCTGGGGATCGGAGTTCCCATCATGGGCCTGCCATTACAATTCCACTCATGTGACAGTACTCCTAACCTATGGTAGCATGATTTCAGTCAGCTGATGCTGTGCTCCAGTAATCTGCTACCCCTGGGTATAAATCCACCTCCAGAACTCCAGGAAGACACTGTTCAACTTCATTATTCCAAGTGCCTGTGTTACTCCCACTGTTGCTCTGTGCTAAATCCTTCAGTGTGTTGCTTCAGCCTGCTCACAGTTTCCCAGTTTCCTGTGTTAGCTTCCATGCTAAACCTTACTATGAGACTTTAGCTTTCTCACAGTACTTCAGTGTTTCATGTCCCTTCCCTGTGTGTCTTTGTATATGTGCTGCTAATTCTATTGCAGCTTTCCTGTGGCTATTACCCTGTATCACTGAAGTGTCAGATTACCTGCTGTTATTAATTAGCTCACAGCTGGTCCTCCTAGCACATGTCTGTGTCAATCTGCTCTGTGTCTTGTCAGTGCAAATCTGCACTTGCAGTTAGCACTCTCCCAGTCTATGCCTATCTTCTCTATATGTCTTGTCTGTGCAATCTGCACCTGCATATATAATTATTCCCAGTATTTTGCCTTTGCCCAGTACCAGCATTTCTAGCTCTCCCAGTATTTGGCCTTTGTCCAGTACCACATTTCTAGCATTCCCAATATATTCCTTGAGTCCACTCTACTCTTGTATGTGCAATCCCCAGTATATGTTTGTGTTTTCCTGCATATTTAGCAAACTCCAGTACCTGCCTGTGTCCACATCTCCCTGAGCTGCTGAGCTAGTCAGCTCCTGGATTTCTTAGTGATTCTTAGTACATTCTCAGTAATCTCATGCAAGCCGGTGATCAGGATTTCTAATTGTGTTCCAGTGTATCTCCAGTGTTCTAGCAATAACTTAATGTAATATAGTTTCTGGTGTTCTGCCATTCCCAGGTACCTGTCCAGAGGGCTGCAACCTGCTCACTTGGTGCAGCGGAAAACCAAATCCCAATTGGAGGGGTCACTGGAGAAAACCACCAAGTGAGTTAGACTCCGCGCCTCTGGGCAGGTCTAGCCAAACCTGGGTTCGGCCGCAAATAGGAGACCTAGCCACAGTCACTCTGATAGTCACCTGAACCCCCCGGCTCACCGTCCTCCACAGAGGATCACTTTCACCGGATTGTGACAAATAGATTCTGAGATACTCAAGTCACCCCATGTGATGCCACCAATTATTCCACGGTCAAAGTTACTTACATCACTTTTATTCCCTATTCTTTGTTAGAGACATGGAGACTACTGTGATACCTCACTGTGCATAGCATTATCTTGCAGTCACGAGCTGGCTCAGGATGTAGTTATCACAAACTCAGAGTTTACAGCCTAGACTTGATTTTTGTTCCATCAATTGACTGTTACACAGCTTCACTGAAAGGGAAAATTAGATCCTTTCAAGGCTTCAAATATATATGAGAGGTCTCCTGGTAACCCTACAATATTGCTACTTAGATTTCATTAATAAATAAGATGGTTTTGGAAAGAACTAATTTAACCACTTAACTGGCAGCATTGCATGTGATGCGACAGCAGCCAGTGGTGCTTCAGCTGGCAATGTCAAATCACATGCGACCGCGCTGCCACCCCGCTTACCCTGGTTTTTGCAGAGGAGATCTGTCCTGCACTTGTGCAGAATAGATATGCTCCGATTCCCTGGCCCTCCCGGAAGTGATTAAGCGGTCTGTGACTTCCGGAATCATGCCCCAGAATGCCGTGCGAACTTGAATCTGCTGTGGATCACAATGCGAGGAGGGAACTTAATTCAGTCCCCATGACACATGCTCTGCTGTTCTCTGCATATGGGGGAGGGGTGTATGCCAATGGGGGCTGGGGAGGTAACCGGGAGGGGAGATCTAACATCAGTGGGGGTGAGGGGAAGCACTAATAAAGAGTAATATGACTCTGAAAGGGGGGTAAAATAATAAAAACAAATTATACTGGTCACAGGGAAGGAGGAGGATGGGGAGCAAAAGAAAAGGGGGGAGGGTTGTTTTGGAATACAGGGATTTTTCTACTCTTAATGGGGTGTGGGGGGTATTGTTATTATTAGGATTTATGACCCCCTTGGGGGTAGGCAGTTATTTTAAAATGGGGGCCTAAGGACATGGAGGGATAGGGGGTTGCAAACCCCCATATATATATATATATATATATATTAGAGATGTGCGCCGACTCCCGTGTTTTGGTTTTGGATCTGGATCTCCCCTGGTTTTGGATCTGGATTGGTTTTGCCAAAACCTCACCTCCGTGTTTTGTTTTCGTGTTTTGGTTTTGGATCTGGATTTTTTCTTAAAAAAACTAAAAAAAACAGCTAAAATCACATAAAATGGGCCTTTATTGTTCCTACAATATTAATAACCTCAATAACATTTATTTCCACTTGTTTCCAGTCAATTTTGACCACCTCACAGCTCACAAGGGGACCAGGAAGTGTGCTTTCCAAAAATAAATAAACAAATGACTTAAATAATGCTTTGCGAATCTTCTATAAACTGGCATTTCCAAACCTGTAGAGGGACATAGAAAAAAACTTAGCTCAAACTGCCATTGTTCCCACTGTCCACTTAACCATATGAGATATATTGTGAACAAGCGGAACTGAGCAGCAAATACAAAATTTCAGACCTAAGGTATAAGTATTACATTGTGCGGATGCGCCATGCCTGCTTTCTGGCATTTTTTTTCCACCCAGAAGGGAACCAGGAAGCGTGCTTTCCAAAAATAAATCTTCTGTTCTGTTTCTCAACCTGTAAAGGGACACTAAAAAAAACAGTTAGTTAGTGGCCTTCAAATTGCTATTGTTCCCACTGTCTTTGACTGGAGCAACCATGGCGACTGAATTAGTGTTATAAGGAAGAGAAGGCTGCAAACTGGGTGTCATGTTGGCCATATGGGGTATGTTGCTGTTAAGGGATCAGGCTGGTTATCAGTGGACACATTATTATAGTTGTTGTTATTCTGGGTTGCCATCTGCTGAAGGATGTTTACCAACAGACAGAGACTACCTACCTATCAGCTCAGGCATAGACATTTCTTGTGGAACAGATCTCTGTTCTCTGGATGGAAGCCAAATAGGTGGGATCCCCTGTTCCAAGTCAAACATTTGAAGCTCTTATTCTCTCCACATCATCTATGATAGAAGAAACAAAAAATGTCATTGGGGACATCTAGCTCCTCTTTCTGTACCCTGATTACCCTTTTTGGACAGTATGTCCAGCATGGATGGTTTGGAAAAAGGCCTAGCAATAGATGGGGATGGTCATTATCAAGACCTGGTCCCCCCAGTGGGTGTAGTCTGGGAGGTATTGGTTGGCATGCAGGCAGCGGAATAACAAAGGCCTCCTTGTCTGTGCTTACTATTCCATATTTCATTTTGCCATTCAGGTAGGAATAAACTAGTGGGCTACAGAACACAGTGACAGAATCATTGGATGTCTTAGTGCATTCAGGCCAAATACGAACCATGAATTCCCAGACATATTCCAGACAGATGAATCCTTTGCTTGTAATAATCTTTGGCTATCTATAACACCCACCTTTGCCAGGAATTACCAGACACTTTGAAGGCTGTAACTTTGAACTGCTTTATAGAAAACATGTGAATGAAACCTATCCATACTGCAGAACATGATGGAGAAATCCCTTTAAGTTCAGCACCTAGAGCATCTTTTTTCATGTTCTCCACACTGTAGTCTTCCATTGTGACTTTTTAATGGTGATTTCAATGTTGTCCACTGGCTGAGATCCATCTCATCTGAGGGTTGTGTTTTCCCCATGCAAATGAGACAATTCACATCCAGAAGGTGACTCTTATGTTTAGCCGTGGTGTCAGTCTCTCTTTTGGCAGAATTAGTCTTTAGTTTTTTTGCAAATATTATAAATATAGGCTTTAGTTTTTTAGAGCATATAAATTTATAAGCTGTTAGGATAACATTCCTCCTATGTTTAAGATTAAAACAAAAAAAACTTTTTGTAACCCAATAACTTAAAAAAAAAGTTTCATTGCAATATTCATGCAGCCCCTTGCCAGACAGCAGCACAGCACCCCTGCGCAGCTATGCTGATGACAGGTGTGGCTGACACGCACATAAAAAAATTGTTTATTTATTATTTTGGGCAGAAGCCCCTCGACAGACAGGAGCACAGCACACCTGCGCAGCTATTCCGATGACAGTGATCCTCATCACCAACACCAACATCTTCATCATCAACATCCTCATCATCCTTAGTGCCTTCATCCACCAAAATATCCTCCTCCTCCATGTGCAATTCCACAGAAGCATCCTCAATGACTACGTGTGCAAGATGTTGACTGACCTTACAGAGGGCACACAAATGTTGGAACTTGGAGGATCCTCCAGTACACTAGTATTTAGGTCGTGCTCACACATGGCAACCGCGGACACACTTGCACTCTCCTCGGGGATTTGTGATTTCGATTTCTCAGGGCACACAGTTGTTTTTTCCGGAGCTGTCTTAACAACTTTCACATTTTTAATTGGACCACCACTACTACTACTACAAGCAGAAGGGCTATCAGAATCAGCAGTCTTCTTCATAAAGTAAGAAGGCCAAGGCCTTATCCTTTCCTTGCCACTTCGTGTAGTGAATAGCATATTGCCAATTTTTTGATTATCTAAAGTCAAATATCCTTTCAATTTTTTTTCTTAATTTCAGTAAAACCTGCTTTACCATATTGATGGCGTGACTTAAGCCCTGGGGTATGGGCCTTCCTAGAGGTCGAGGAAGTTGACGG
Organism: Taudactylus pleione; assembly: GCA_031769625.1. Classification (NCBI taxonomy): domain Eukaryota; kingdom Metazoa; phylum Chordata; class Amphibia; order Anura; family Myobatrachidae; genus Taudactylus; species Taudactylus pleione. The sequence goes on along the minus strand of JAUIMM010000148.1, from coordinate 5,629,053 downwards.
CCTTGCACTGCTGCCGGCAGCTACAACATGTGGTACTTGGCATTGCTCTCCTGTCAAGTGACAGCCCTCCATATTTTTTCTGCAGTCTAGAAGCAGTGTCACAATCACCAATAGTGTAGCCAAGGTGCGGTTACAAAATTAACACATGTGCAGTCGTGCGCACACACAAAAATATTAGAAAAAATGACAAATGATGATTTATATTTTTTTGTCAGCTCCAGAAGAACTTGGCCCCAGAGTAACGATTGATCACGACTGGAGTGTGTCAGCACAAGGTTGCAACTTGCGTTGCTGGCTGGATCTTGTCCACTAATGGGGTTAAGCCAAAAACCCTCCCACACAAACAAGAAAAAAATATGATACTTTAATTGAATTTTTTTTTAGGAACGATTGGAGTCTGTCAGCACAAGGTTGCAACTTGCATTACTTTCTGGATCTTGTCCACTACTACGGTTAAGCCGAAAACCCACCCACACAAACAAGAAAAAAATATGACACTTTAATTGTATTTTTTTTTAAGAACGATTGGAGTCTGTCAGCACAAGGTTGCAACTTGCATTACTTTTTGGATCTTGTCCACTACTACGGTTAAGCTGAAAACCCACCCACACAAACAAGAAAAAAATATGACGCTTTAATTGTTTTTTTTTTTTATTGAATACGACTGTAGTCGCTGCATCTTGTGCGCTACTGTGGTTCAGCCTAACAGCCACGTGCAAATAGAATAAAAAAATATATGACAGTTTCACTTTAATTGTTTTTTTTTTTGATTGAACACGACTGTAGTCACTGGATCTTGTGTGCTAATGTGGTTAAGCCTAACACCCACGCACACACAGAAGAAAAAATATATAAAACAGTGACACTTGTATTGTTTTGTTTTTGATTGAACATGACTGTACTGTTGTCGCTGAATCTTGCGCGCTAATGTGGTGAAGCCTAACACCCACGCACACACAGAAGAAAAAAATATATAAGACAGTGACACTTGTATTGTTTTTTTTTTGATTGAACATGACTGTAGTCGCTTGATCTTGTGCGCTACTGTGGTAACACCCACGCACACACAGAAGAAAAAAATATATTAGACAGTGACACTTTTATTGTTTTTTTTTTTTTAAGAATGACTGGAGTCGGGCAGCACAAGGTTGCAAGTGCAACGTCCATTCCTGGCTGGCTCTTGTGCACTACTGTGTTTAAGCCTAACATGCATGCACACACAGAAAAATATAAAAAGACACTTTTTTTTTACTTTTTTTTTTTTGGAGTCCAGGACTTGGGCCCAGAGATAGACACAGCACAAGCCCAGGGCACAGCAGACAGCCCAGATGGATCACCAGACAGTGCTGTGATCAGAGACCAGAATGGATCAGCACAGACAGCACAGTGATAGTGATTACTGACAGCACCATGACCAGAGACAAGAATGGATCAGCAGACAGCACAATGACAGTGACAGCACTGTGACCAGAGACCAGAATGGATCAGCATTCACCAGCCCAAGACACAGCAGATAGCACCAGTAACTCTCCCAGCCCTACACTACCCACCTTCCATGTTCACTTTACACAGCCAGAGTGGAAATGGCATCTGTCGCATGGTCCCTTATATACTACATTGATCATAAAGACGAAAGCTCGCGAACCGCAAGATTTCCATCTCTATGGTTTTGCCTCGGTTTCCAGAACCGAGTAAGGCGGGAACCTCTGAGCCTGCTTGGATTCGACTCAGTTATGCTAAATTCGGATGGCCTCAGTTCTCTGAGAACCGAACCCACTCATCTCTATAATATATATATATATATATATATATAAATAAGATATTTAACTATATATTATTAAAAATATTTTTTAAACTTTATTAAATAATACAAACAAACAACAATTTCTGAGTGGTTTTCTGGGAATTAAATAATCAGTTAAGTAGGTAATCTGCTAAAAAGAATAGAAAGGGAATTTGCTAAATGATATGTCAACTAATATTTTACTCTTCTAAATATAGATGTGTCCTCCATCATTGTTGCTGCAGTTGCATTAAACAGCCCTTCTAGTTGCACCTAGTCCCGTGTGAGTTTACTCATTAAGAACAACTTTTTGTACGATGTGAATAAGATGCATTTGCAGCAAATAAGATGCCCAGTGCCTCATATCTATTATTTGTATAATTTTCTAGGGAATTTAAGGTGCATACAAGCTATTTGTAGATAAGCAAATGTGTGTAGAAACTGATAGATTATTATTTTAATGAGTTTTATTGCCTTTTAGGAATTGCTTAATGGGGTCAAAGTTACTGGGTACTGCATATTCTTGTATTTTTAGGTATCAGCTATCATTTTAGAAATAAGAGTTTAAATGTATCAGTTACATCATAAAACTACTAATAGTGATTGTTAAGGCATTCCCAGATTAACACTAGTAGAGAAGAAAATAATGTAATTATTTTTGTTGTGTTTCCCAGAGTAAAACTTTGTAAGTTAAAGGGTGAATCAAAATTAATAACTATTTTCTGATCATTAATTATATGGTCTAAACTAGATTGAGTTAGAGTCCTTCCAAGACTCACAACTTTAATCATATGAGGAAGTGGCAATACAGTTTCATGCTATCCGCTACAAGTTATACAATATTTGTGCAATGTTAGTTCAATCATGAGAAAAGGTCTTATTGGCTATTAAGTATAGTTTTTATACTGTGTATTCTTATCTCATTATTCCAAACTCATAATCATGTAATCGTCACAAATTAAAAAAAAGTCATGATGTTTACATTCTAACAAACTTTATGCTAATATCTGGTCATATATTTTTCGGCCTTGTTCCTCAAATAAACTGCTTCTAAGATGTGATATTGTTCCTCTTTTTATAAATAACCTGTTGCAAAATATAAATTAACGTACATCATTTGATATATTACAATTCATAAATCAAGATAACATTAATTTCTAAAATATAGCTCACATTTTATCTGCAATATATCACAAATTCCACCGTTAAGTAGAAAATACATTTCAATGATAGCAAAATTCTAATATACATCATTCCTACATTTAACAATCGTGAAAGACAACATTAAAACAAACACATATAAATACACAGCAATATGCTGATAACAATTAATAAACCTTGCATACTCTTGGCCTTTATGTAATTCATGTTTTCATTCTAGATCAGCCATATTATCAGGTATAAAAGTATAAAACTCTTCTCTAATCAAGCTACTCCCTTACTAACCCTTACTGACCAACAAAAATTCCAATTTAATTGTATTTTGTAATGTATTTTGTAATTGCAGCCTAGTTGTTATAATTTCTCCACAAGCTAAAGCAAATTAATTTACTAATTTCTCCCAATTTTTTATATATCAGTTACTCCTTTCATTACCTAATATATTTTATATGAAACAAAAGCTATTCCAAACACTTCAATCAAATATCTATTTGTAAATGTTTTCTGTAAAGTGCTGTGGAATATGTGTGCACTATATATTTTTACATAGTTATATACAGGGCCGTAGCTAGGGTAGTGCGGCCGGTGCCATCGCACAGGGCACCACAGGTCAGGGGGCGCTATTTGGACCTGTCAAATTTCTGTTTATTACTAATCTTTCTTGTAGCTTACTCTTATTTCATCCCCAGCATCTCCTTGCCTCTCCTATCTCTTCCCTGGCCCTTCCCCATGAAGCCATGGCCCTTTTTTGGGTGCAATATGTCCATTTGAAAAATGAGGGGAGCGCCAATGCTCTTTCTGGCACAGGGCACCAAAAAGTCTAGTTACGGCTCTGGTTATATATATAACTGCTAATAAATAAAAATTATCCTTGAGTTAAATAATAAGTATGCTATATAACAGGTAGCACATAACTTACAACCTTCCTGGCTAATCTTCCAACATTAACTTACATTATAAGCATTCCATAAAAATAAGTCATTATTAAGAAACAATTTAACTGAATTACTTTCAATAGTGTACAAGAAAATCAAATTTGCTTTTTGCTATGCTCCTTGATCCTTCTCTACTAAAACAAACATATTGTATGCAATAAAAATATTCTTTTTAAGTATATTGCAACAATTATTAAGCACTGTTCACTCTGTAGTACTCAAATACCTATGCATTCCTTCAAAAGCACATTTCTTTCTCATTTCAAGAACACATGGAACCAAAAAATCCTCCTTCTGTATGAACAAAAACAAAACACACATTCAAGTTAGTAATATAAGTGTAATTTGAGTATTGTTTAGCCATTTATAAACCAAACATTATCAAACCTTATAACTTTACAATTAAGAAAATAAAAATACAGAAAAAAAGAACAGCAACATTGCTATACACAAAAGATTCAGTATCCCTACATCACTATTCATGTCTTCCTCTCATATATTCTTTTTAAAATCTCATGAATCCATATGGAATCTCCAGTCACTGATACATTGTGCCTGATGTTTGTCTTGTTTTGAGAAACATTGATCCATTTTCAACCGCTGTTCCAATATCAAAATCTTGCTTAGTACATATCTGTTCATGTGTTCTAAACAGATGAATAGCCAGTACATTGGGAGTACAGTATGTTGTAAATACTTGTTTATTAGTCACTACCTGCAGATTGGACCTTTGCTACAAAAATTTGTGCTATTTCTAAAATTCCACATTGGTATCTCTGAACCACCTACACTACCAGTTGATTGAACCTGTGGTACAGGGAACTGCGCTAAAGAAGACTACCCTTATACCAACAAACCGGACCAGTGGTATATGGAACTATCAGATTTGCCAAAGCTCTGCCAGCATTGCTAAAGGATTACCATTATCATGGCTACTGGATATGGTAATTATTATCCTGTGTTGGTTTTAGTTCTATATAGTACCAAGAGACTGCTTCTTGCGTGGACTCACACACTAACTAAGGCCCCAAACAATTGCAATATCTGGGACTGAATATATACATTATGTGGATTGAGTGTTTTTTTACTTTCATTAACATTATGTCATTTAATTTTTTATTCTCTTTATAAATGTATTTTGTTCCCCAAAACGTAGATGTTTTTGCACTATGCTTGAATAAACTTTTTCATGCTCTATGTCTCTGAGTGCCACCTAAAATTCGATGTGGATATATATATATAATATTATTAAATATTAGCTCTATAATATATATTTTTCCTATATCCTGGAGATTTTAAACTTTTGAGACTTCTTCTTTTGAGTAAATCTCTTCAGAGCAATGTTTTAAAGTTGTTCTAGAATCACAAAAAGACAAAAACTATACACCTTTTCAAAGAACTAGTTTTAAAGATCCTAAAATACTTATATTAATGATTGCCATGAATAACGCAGGTTTTTTCCCAATAAAGTACAAAAAATACCGTAAAAGCTTTTTTCATCTGTCTCTGTACATTTTGTATCACAAATTATTAATTTTGCTACAATTTTTGTATACACTATCCTATACTTATCCTTATAATTTGGCTATACCATTAAACAAAACTCTAATGGTAGGATACTTTAGTCCATCTATCAGTGAAGAGAAGCTATTTACACAGAAGAATCCAAAAATACCAACATAAGATTTAAAATCTGTTATCCTGTAGATTACTTTGGTATCTGTTCAACATTTTAGGACAGTGCTGTAAGATATGTCTCACAACTAAATAGAGGAAACAGAGAAAGATTTCCTTTTCTCTCAAATATCTAATGATTATTGGAACTTCTGATTGTGGGTAATGCAGCACTCCAATAGGGAAGATGGAGAGAGGTATGGGGATGTGCATGGAATAGGTACAGTATATGTGTGCTAATATCTGTGTTGTGAGGGTAAGTGTTGGTGTATGTGAGTGCAGCTTTATGAGGGTGCTGAATAAAGATGACACTTTATGCAGTGGGAAATGTTTATTGTGTAAGTCACAATACAGAAAAGAGTCACAATGCTCAAAATCAGGTGGTTCCTTGCAGGATTACCCATTATCACATACCGGTTAAGGTGTCCTGAAAGAATTACCCCACACCCACTCCCAGGAGGGGTCCCCCACAGTGGGAATATACTGGTACATGATCAGTATATGATAAAGGGTAACCCTCAAAGGATCCACCTGATTTTGAGTATTATTACTCTTTACTGTATTGTGACTTACACAGTAAACATTCTCCCACTACATTAATTGTCACATCTTTATTCAGCACCCTATTAGGCTACACTAACCTACACAACACCTGCCCTTACAACACTGATATTTACACACATAGACCAATTCCACGAACACATCCACATATCCCTCCCCATCTTTCATATTGCATAACCCACAATCAAAGTATAAATACAGGAATTCCAAACACCTTCCAGATACAGCTGTTCTATACAAGCCTACTCTCATATCAATAGTGAGCGCAGTATTCACTACTTGTACCATTTGATTATTGGAACCTGCCATGGCATTGGATGGTCATGTCCATAGAGAGCATATCTTACTTTTGACAAAATGTCCTACAATAAACCTTTTAACTCAAATCATAATCATATCGGTTTTATAATAAACATTGAGGAGTTTACTTACTAAGCCATGGATGGAAATAAAGTACACAGAGATAAAGTACCAGCCAACTAGCTGCTGTCATTTTTCAAACACAGCCTGTGACATTACAGTTAGGAGCTGATTGGCTGATACTTTTTTCTGTTTCTTTTTCTCCATCAAAGTCTTAGTAAACAGACCCCTGTCTAAAAATCAACCACAATGCAATGTTAATGTAAAATGTCAGTACCATTAAAAATCCTTTAATATTTGACATGCAAAAAAATTAACAAACAAACATCGAACAGAAAGAGGTATAAGGTATGTAATAAGATATAATTTCAAGAGCTGGCACAATGTCAGTGATTATGAATTAAGGCTGAAGATTTTAAACCAACCCGGTTTTGCCTTTAAAATTACTCCGACTTTAAATCTGCAGCCTTCATCTCTATTGTGTCAACCATCAGGGTCTTAGCTCTCATTACCAGGTCTGCCAGTGTCATGTCATCACTGTCTGTGCCCCTTCTGGCCATGTCTTGCATTCCTGAGCCTTAGGCTGGCACATTTTCATGCTATTCAGCATAATCCAAGTTATTAATACAGTTTTTTCAAGTTGCCGTTGCCTCCATATCTCTGGTTACCCAATTATTTTCACATTTCACTGTTGAAACCTCTGATTCTAAATTGGTTATATACACTCAGCCGAAGGTTCTCAAAAAATACAAACCTAGCACGAGAAATAATACGAGGTAAAAGACATCTTGGTTGCTCATTTTAGGCATGTCATTTCCAATATCTTGTTGATTGGAAGGACTAGATCAAGATCTGGATGTAGAAAGATCCTGGATCAAGGTCTCTGATGTACATGCTCCAAAAGGATGGGCACAGGATCCTGGCTGTCAGAATCCTTTTGGTTTCAATACCAGCTCTGAAATCCCAATGGTCAAAATCTCATCAGATGTTAGGGAGTATTCTAACCCTTACCCTAACCCTCTACCTAACACTAACCCACCCCTCCCACAGCCTATCCCTAACCATCCCCTTTGGCAACCTAACCCTATCCATCCCTTCCCACAGCCTAACCCTAACGATCCCCCTAGTGCTTAACACTAATCTTGACTCTAAACCTGACTCCTAACCCTAAACCTAATACTCACTGTTGGGATTCTTACCATCAGAATCCAGTACCAGTATTCTTATGACTGTTGGGATTCCAGAAACAGTTTTCTGACCATCGGGATCCTGACTGCCAGGAGCCTGAATACATCCTGCTCCAAGTCTAATCCAAAGATCTAAATAGAAGTTTCCATCCAAACCTCATAAGAAGTGTCCAGTACCTGTGGTAGTGGAGCATGGGTGCTTCCATTTTGGATTTGCTCATGTGACTACATCAGCCTACCAGATTCCTGCAGCTACTGTATGCTCACATGATCTTTCTGACCAATAGGTGCTCAGAGAATCCTATTTAGACTCCCTCTGCTGGCATGTTTGGTGCCAGAACAACACTCTTCTCCCTGAGATCAGTATCCTGGGTCCTGGTTGCAATGACTTCCAGCTTCTATCCAGTTCCTGTTACCTGCGATTATCAAGTGTATTCAGTTCCTGTTACCTCCAATATACCAAGTGTATTCTGTTCCTGTTACCTGCAGTTACCAAGTTCACTCTACTAGTGCTGCAGTCTCGCTGCTCTCCATACTGGTGCACTCAGCAGTTGACCACCATCAGCATTCACAATTGCACTCTGTTATAATTTGTTAACTCTGTATCAGTATCCTGTATTCACTGTGTGTTCTGCATCATACCAGTCTCCAGCTGCCTGTATTGTCAGTATTCCGTGCATCTTCTTCAAAATATCATTCCACCAATAGAGCTGCCCTGCATTTGAACCTTTATCAGCTGGCATCCTCCCTGCACCTGTGTCTATCTGTTCTTGGTGGTATGCTATAGTCTACAGTATGTGCCTACACCATTTACAAGATAGCACAAATACTGCAGTCAATGTGTTGCCTATCATCTCCTGCCTGCTTTTGCTATATTAAACTTTGAGACCTGCACCTAATTAATTTCTGTGCATTTGCTATTTTCCTACTCACCATTGAAGCTTTGGTCCCTATGTTTAAAGACTTAATCAAGTGTTCAAGCTTTGTATACTCTCCTACCAACAAATTTAACTCTGATGGTCCTGATATGAATCTAGAAAACCCTAGTGCCAAGACATATTGTTTATTCAATATTTTTCCAAATTTAGCCACTAGTCTCTCGCAAAATGTAATTTACTTTTACAAGATACCTAATATCAACCATTTTTTCAAATTTCTACATAAAAGTACAATGCTTTACTGTAGCATATTAAAATATATAATCTGGCTGTCAACTGCAGCTATAAAGCATTACATTTTCAGAGTTACGCTGGATTTCCTAATTTCCACACTTAACTGAAACTAACGGTCCAGAAAGGGGGGCATTTACGAAGAGATAGTTAATAAACAGATGCTTATTAGTTATTTTTCCAGTGTTTTTAAAACAACTGGATTAACTAAAGGCAAATTCGCCATTTGTCAAAACCCCAGACCACACATTGATATCCTGATGTTTTACATGTAAACAAAATAATCAGAAACCATCATATTTGTCAAGTATGTAGTTTTGCAAACCACTAAACACCAAAAACACCATCATAAAAAACTGACTTGCTTGTTACAGGTGAGATAGATTAAAGCATGCTGTTTAAACTATCTGACCAATCAGAAAATCAGGAGGCACAATACATTTATTATGTGGGTAATCATTATGAATTGAAAAAGATGGGCAAAAAACCTTAGTAATTATCCTATGGGGCAATGTTAATTAATGAATATATTAGAGGGACAAATTAATGAGCAATTAGATTATTTATATAATTTATTAATTATATTAAGTTACCAATAGTAAATGATTGGACAGGTCCAATAAAAATATATTTGCGACAGGGAAACCATTATCAGTTTATGTGGATAGTATTAATAGAGATATCAATTGTTTCCCCATCATATTTTGTTTAATTAATTATTAATTTGCTCTCTGATATATTTATTAATACTCCATCAATTAATTATTATGTTTTTGTTCCACCATATTCTAAACATAATGACTGCCCACATAATAAATGTATTGTGACTCTGATTGGCCAGATAGCTTTCCAATGTTTTTTGCGGTGTTTTTTGGTGGTGTGAATGAAACCATAGGATATTTGCCCATTTCTACATGCCACACAGTGACGGTGCTGTGAAAATCATCCTTCAAAATGCTGAATAGTATATCCAATGTATGGCGGTTGTGTTTCTTTAGTAATTTTCCACCAAACTGGGTTTATTTCTTTAAAATGCAAATTTTATTATTCTATCAATGACATTTATTAATAATAAACATTAGCTCACTAAGGGGCACAATGAACATCAAGCGCAAACAGCGCACTATAAAACAAACAAAGTTAATAGAGAGCATTGAAATATATACAGATATGAGCATTAAGATCAATCATAGCCAATATGTAGATGTGAGTGTAACCTTGGGTAAAAATCACCCTCCTTAGACACTCACATGTATGTCATATGCTCCTGGTTGCTAGTGCTTGGCTGCACACGGGGGTGGGGGGGGCGAATCTCTTCGAGCTTAGGTGCTCCTCTTCAAGGCTGTCTGTTTGCAGTCCTAAGTTCTATCCTGCAAATTCCGGTTGGGCAAAAATTCTCGACTACAGTAGCTAGGTTTGTACCAAGGAGGCCTGTTTTAAAGGTTATAACTCCCCAAAGAGGTAGGAAAAGATTTATATAAGTCTTAAAATTGGTTAAGGTTTTTGAAATTGCAGCTGCCAAAACTGGAAGTAAAAAGAGATGCTTGAAACGCAGCTTGTAGACTATGATGAGGAAATAATACAGCTTGATGTTATCAGGTGCAAGTTACATGATCTTATTCCAACAAAATTACATGGTCTTTGTGCAGTTTATTTAAATAATATTAAAAAGTCTTACTAGTTATTAGGTGCTCAGACCCAGTTTTAATACATTCTTTTATCAATTTTCTACCTTAAATAGGTGTGTAACATGTTATACAGAGTCATGTTATTCTTTGTAAAGTTTTGACTTGAAAGTAGAGATGTGCACGGACCCCTTTTTATGTTTTTGGTTGTTGTATTTTAATTTTGTCAAAACCACCCTCAAATATTTTTGGGTTTGGATTTCTTTAAAAATTGATATAAACAGCTAAAATAATGCAATTTGGACCCAATTTTTGTTCCTACAATATTATTAACATCAATAGCATTAGTTTCTAGTCATTTCCAGTGAATTTTGACCACCTCACAGCTCACAATATTGTTTTCCCCAATATTGGCCAAAGATTGCAGCAAGCTGAGTGGCTAAACTAAGCGACAGAGCTGCGGAACAAACACATGGCAGTTTAAAAATAATAAAGCACATAGTGCCACTAAAGTGCCAGACAGGTTGTCAGTTTAATATAAACTATATGATGCTATAGAATGTTTTCATTAATCAAGAAGTTATAGCCTTTAAGTAAAAGCCCAGGAGAAAAAAATATAATTTATTACCAACTTCAACCAGCAAATCAGAAATCACAGGCCTCAGGCCAATACAGAAGGTTGAAGCCAGAGTAACAGCATAGTAATACCATTTTTCAGACCAAAACTGCAGGTCTGAACCAAGTAAATGTACCTGGTTTCAAGCCATGTCACAGCAGCTCAGAACCCTCTCCCACTGCACGTTGGATCATCCCCGTTCATACTGCATCTGTGTCTGCCCTGCATGTCACTCCCTAGTGGCGGGCCTCTTTATCCACAGCCAATCAGCAGTTTTTAAACTTAACCCGGGTTGAATAACCTGGTTCCCCACTTTCTGACTGCAGCTTATCCGGATTTGTCCAGGGAATAACCCTGGTCATGACCAGGGTCGAGGACCCAGGACACACAAAGTGGGTTGACCCTTTCACACCAAGTCATGACATGGGTTGCCAAGGCAATATACCTGGTCATAGGCTTGGTGTAAAAGGGGTATAACAGACTAGTACATTAAATTGCTAATTGATAATATGTGTATATATATATATGTGTCTATGTCTGTCAATATTTATTAATTTTATATGTTATACTTAATTAATGTCATACATTTTAGACTCAGATTTTGTGTGACATTCTTATTAAACAAATTTGTCTCCAATATCTTTCTTTAATTATATCTGCAACCCAATAATTTGATTCAATACAGCAAGTTTTCAAATGATAAAGCTACTTCTGTAACATTGAGAACAGTTTGTATAGATTATAGACTTGTACAAATCATATTCCCTTGATACAAAACATTGTCAGTCAAATTGATTGGTAGAGAAGTCAGGAAGAGATGTTGCTTTAAGTCTTGATAAATGCAACAGGACAGCTTCAGAATGAAAGACAGAACAAATTATATTACACTTCTAAATAATTTTGGTGTATGTCAGTGAACCATGTGACAGAACACAGAACAATATGGTCAGGTCTCTCAACTTAATCTTCTGTTTATGCTTGGATAGCATTATAGGTGGTGTGGATCAAATATCAAGTTGAGCTTAAGAATTACATACGTTTATAACTTCCAAACTTATACAACCTTGATTAGCTTACTTAACCTTAACTACAAATAAAGACACAGACACCATAGCTTGGCTAAAAAAGGTCACAGCTTTTATTTATAATTGAATCAATTAACCTAACCAGGGTGGCAAAGAGACGCTGCAGACTCAGTTCTAGCTTTTTAACTTACTCCAAAATACTCAGGGAACGCCTAAACCGTTCCCCCTTTCAGACGCACTTAAACCGTGAGGGTCTCACTTCCCTCCTGGGCCAATCTGAGGCATTTCGTGCAAAAACGCCCGGGTCCCCCCGTGCGGAGCAGGACAAATCCGCCTTGCACATCGAGAGCAAGTGCTCCCACAGTTATCTTGCGTCCCATAAAACCACTGAGCTGCAGCGTACTCCCGCCAAAGCCAGGCCCTAATAGAGACTGGCCCGCCACCCAAAAGAACTAACCAAGAAACAAAAACAAATCCTGAACAAAAAGATTCATACCCAGTCCGTTGAAATGCACGCCATCATGACGGAAGAAACGTACAAGATCACCCTCAAAAAAGCCATGACGCACCACCAAGCCACCTATCGACACGACATGCTTAGACACTGCCACGTTCACCTTCCTCAGTGTTCTTTCCAATGCCCCAAACTTTCGCACTCCTCTCCACGTCAAGCGGGGTGTCATCTCTGACCACACCATCTGAATGGATGGCCATTTTGTATGAATCGAATCCACAATCTCTCGCAGACTCACGATTAAACCCACGCCTGTCAGCTGACCAACATCATTGCCACCAACGTGAAGCACCAGCCATTCGGGCATTCCCCATTTTGCTACCGCAGAAACAATCAGTGCCAAAACACCGTCCACTCGCAAACCTCTCACTCCAATCCAACGCACTTTCCGACTACCAATTGGCAAGCCACTAGTCCGACCCGAGACATGTTTTTCCGCCCAAAAAATGTAGGCCAACCAACCACACCTGCCCGTCTTCTTTTGTCAACACTGCAAAAGAAGAAACCCTAACATGAGAAACCACACCCAACCTGGATCAAAACGACACAACTTAGAACAAAACAGAGCAACTAACTAGCAGGGATGCCAAAAAAGGGGGAAACAGGAACCCGAGTGAAGAAGAAAAAAACAAAAACCTACCCGTGAACCAAATTGGGCCAGATCATGGCTAACGGGAGGAAAATTAAAAAATCCCCTCACACCCCCAATTGTTGAACGCTAACCGTTCAACGATTGGCAGGTAAACAACGTTTTCGGGTTATCGCAGGGTGCGCACCTACAACTTGTCGCAGCGAACATACTTCTTACAACACCCTGACTTCCAACGCCCCACCTTTTGAATATCCGAAGGAGATGCCCCTGCAAGCGCTGCACAAGTGGCTGCCCCTATTCGAAAGGAATGGGTGCCATAATCTGTATGATCTAAACCCAATTCTATTAAACTTCGCTTAAATAACGCAGTGAACTGAAACTTTGTGAGAGGCTTAGCATCCGCATGAACCAACCACTGAATCCCCCCAACTGGGCGCACTAACATGTATTGCGATGCTAAATGAACCGGGCAAATATTGCAATCCTGCTGCTGCGCAAGCGTGACCCATTTACCCCTACCTGACTGATCCGTTTTAGAGAGACGGAGCTTACAAAGCACCGCCGCATCTCTAAAAACAATGTCCTTATACAACAACCCGGAGGACTCAGATAAACTATTGACTGCCACTAATTCACTAACCCTGAAAGCTCCAAAAAACGCAGCAGAAAAAGCTAAACGAAAAAGAGCAGCCTCAAACGAATCAGAAGCTACCTTCTCCATAACCTTAAGCAATGCTGCCAAAAGCTGGGTGTCCACCGGCCGACGGGAATCGGTGCGAGCAGGAGTCTGCCTAGCCCAACCTTTTAGAGCCTTAGCAAGAAGAAAGGACCTGGTTGGGTCAAGCAAACCTTTTAGTTTGCAAAAAAAGAGACTCCCGCAAGCGCCGATGCCACGTAGGCCCTGGACCTCCCCTGCTGACATCTCTCCCACACAAAGGATGACAGCAACTCCTTCGGAGACTTACCCTCCGAATCTTGGCACGCGCAGTGACTGCTCCAATCCCGCCATGCGGCCGAGTATTTGCGGAGAGTTGATGGAGCGAGCGATTGCATCGCCAAAGCCTCTAAGCCGGCCTGATTATCTGCCACACAAACGGGGGGCATGTCAAACCAACAGCAGAAGCAGACGGTGCAAGCTCCCGAAAACGTTCAAATTGAAAACGAGACAATGCGTCTGCAATCTCGTTAACAACATCCGGTACATGACGAGCTCTAAAACGTATGTTGGCCTCTAAACAGCGCAAAATTAAATGACGAAGCAAACGCAAAACTAACGGAGAGGACGATCGCTGGTTGTTAATAGCATGCACCACCCCCAAATTGTCGCACCAAAAAATTACATGCCGGTTACTCAGACGCGCTGACCAGAGTTCCACAGCAACGACAATTGGGAACAGTTCCAAGAGCATCAAATTACTAGTTAAGCCTTCGTCGCGCCAAACTAAAGGCCAAGCAGTAGCGCACCATTCCCCATTGAAAAAAGCCCCAAAACCAGATGATCCAGCCGCATCAGTATACAGTTGCAATGACCCATTTGCCACTGGAGGCGCTGGCCAAATACGTTCGCCATTGAACTGAACCAGAAACTTGGTCCAAACCCGAAGATCTTGCTTAATCTCTGACGACAAACGAATATGATGATGCGGCTGTCTCGACCCAGCAGTGGCCCTCTCCAATTTCCTACAGAAAACCCTGCCCATGGGAATTATGCGACAAGCAAAATTAAAGGAACCCAGCAGTGACTGAACTCCACGTAATCTTACCGTGTCCACTGCTAAACAACCCGCAATCTGTTCTAACAATCTAGCCACTTTGTCGCTTGGTAACCTACAACAACCCGCAACCGTGTCTATCTCAATTCCCAAGTACGACAGACAGGAAATGGGACCCTCCGTCTTATCTTGCGCAATGGGAACTCCTAAACTGCGAAACAGAGCTTGAGCGGAAAACAGGAGGTCTGCACAGACGTCGCTCTCCCCTGGACCTATGAAAAGAAAGTCATCTAAATAGTGTGCCACGCCCGCTTGTCCTGTGCCGGCATGAACACACCAGTGTAGAAAAGAGCTGAATTTCTCAAAATAGGCACAGGAAACCGCACAACCCATAGGCAAACATTTGTCAACAAAGTAACCTGACTCTAGTTTGAATCCCATAAACTGCATAGCGTCTGGGTGCAACGGCAATAAATGGAAGGCTGACTCAATGTCTAACTTAGCCAGCAGCGCGCCCTGCCCAAAACTGCGCACTAAACCTAAGACTTCATCAAAACTTTGATATTTCACTCTACAAAAACTATCAGGAATGGCGTTGTTCACCGAACGCCCATCAGGATATGATAGGTGTTGGATCAAACAAAACTTCCCAGGGGCCTTCTTGGGTACCACACCTACCGGAGAGATACAAAGATCCTGCAACGGAGGAACAGGGAAAGGACCCTCCATCCTCCCCAGCAGCACCTCAGCCCTAACTTTCGCTTGCACAACTTCTGGGTAGTCCCTGGCCGAGCGCAAGTTACGGGGAGACCGGACCCATAAAGGACCCACTATTGGCAGAGAAAAACCGAACGAAAAACCTTCTAACAAAAAAGAAGCGTCCTCCTTATGAGGATATAGACCCAACCAGCGAGCTAGTGCAGCTAAACAAATAGGCGAATGAGCCTTAACCAGCTCCTTTTGACCCTTCACGATCCTGGGTGGCACTAGCAGACCCTCTACGGCAATCTTTGGCTGGATGTTCCCCCCCGCAGAGACGACAGGAGTGACGAAAACGACAGGACGACCCCGTGTACATCGGGAGTCGTTGAAAGCAAAACACTTGCCCTTCATAACTCCCGTCGCCCCCGTCCTACCACTAGCATAACCCTTGCGAGGATGCATCCCGTCCAAAGGGGGCCGACGCTGCTGCGACACCTCTAACCACACCTCTACGTCTTTTGCTCCGAGCGGAATAATCTTGCTGCCATCATGCTTTCTTCTAAATTGCACGTCGTATTCCCGCCATGCCAAGGCCCGCGAACGGACAAACATGTCTAGCACTAAAAAAATATATCTCACTATGTTTACATGTTCATCCGCTCGCGTCTCCAAATAGCACGCAGCAAATACCAGCATGCCCTTCAACCAACTGGTGAAACTACAGAAAGCCTCCTCGCCCATACCCCCCGCCTTCTTAGCCTGTCCAAAAGCCTTTTTCATATCTTCGGTAAGCGTAAAGAAGTCGACAAATTTACCTTTACGAATTCTCCCCCTCACACTCTTTTGCAGGCCGCGAAGAACGGCGGTGTTCGCACAATGCACTGAATCAGCCCCTGCCGCCACTGTAGCTAGCTCCACACTAACGCCCTGTGCAGCTGTACTCACTGACTTCTTGGCTAAATGCCTGGCAACCATTTTGGCTATTTTACGCGGGCGCGCAGGGGAACCAGAAGAATGAGAAGAAGAGGAGGAGTCAGACATAGACGAACAAGAAGACTCATGCTCACCAGCACCAGATGGACCCGGAACAGCTCCCTCGACTTGCTCATTCGTCGTGGCCGAAGACTCGCCTGTCGTCCCTTTCTCCGCGCACCCCTGATCAGCTGCTGCAACAGTGATTGGTTCGCTTGACGGAGCCTCGATCGCCCTCCGATTATCTGCAACTGGGGTAGACTGGTGAACAACAGGACTGGGAGTCACTACCATCTGCGCGGGGGGGGTGGGAATGCCGGGCGTAGGCGGAAGGGGTGCAGGCGCGGCTAACAGACGAGCCGGAGGCACCAGCGTGAAGTCGGGCGTCGCGGACAAACTGGTGGAGGTTTGACTGTACATGACAGGAGATGCGGAAGGTAGCATTGGCATGGGAGCCGATGATGCGCTTTGCTGCGAAAATGGCAAATAAGGGAAATAAAGCTGCGGATGAAAACCTGAGAAAGGGTAAGGTCCAAAAGTGGCCCCAGAGTAGTTGGGATAAAAAGGCGGAGAGGACACAACTGAGGTGGAGGGATAAATGGGGGGGGCCGCCCCGGAGCTCCATGAAGCCTGACCCCAGGATGAGCCGACTGACAAGGGGGGCGCATTATAAATGGGAGGTGGGGCACTGTTGGCGGGGAACCATGGATTCTGATAGGTGGAAGGGACAGCTTGCCTAGGCCAAAATTGGGCAGGTTGACTAAGCATGGGGCTGATAGACCCAGGGGTGCTACTCAAAATGGCCGCCGGGGTTAAGATGGCCGCCGGGCCCGACGTGCAGACCAGGCCGGCGGGACCCCCTGCTCCCCGGGGACCAAAACCTAATGACCCCACGTGACCCGCGACGCTAACCGCCGGCGGGCCCAATGCAGAGTAACCAGCGGGAGGCGCGAGCACTTGCGCCCCCGCCGGTGCAGCGTAAGCGGCAGCCGACGTGTGGCTGATGGGCGCCGGCAAGGAGCGTCCATCGGACGCTCCCGACGGCGGGCCCGATGCAGAGTGACCAGCGGGAGGCGCGAGCACTCGCGCCCCCGCCGGTGCAGCGTAAGCGGCAGCCGCCTCGTGGCTGGTGGGCGCCGGCAAGGAGCGTCCATCGGACGCTCCCATCGGCGGACCTGAAGCAGAGTAACCAGCGGGAGGCACGAGCACTCGCGCCCCCGCTGGCGCAGCGGAAGTGCCAGCCGCTGCGTGACTGCTGTGGGACGGCGAGGAGCGTCCATCGGACGCTCCCGCCGGAGCCGCGTGGGAAGTGAGTCGGCCCGGGGAGGTTGCCGAGTGCACAACCTCCGCCGGGGTAGCAGGACCCGCATGATGCGCTGGTGCAGCCGCACCAGCGTGCACGGGAGGAGGGGGAGCCGATGGGGAGGACGGCAGCATCAGAGGTGAGGTGGGGGGGGAAGGAGGACGTGGGGACAGCACAGGTGGGGAAAGGGGGGGGCACGGATGCGCAGGGGGCAAGCTGAGGGGGCTAGCATAATCAGCTAGCTGACGGGGTGGGGGAGCAGAGTGACGTGGGCGAGGCATGATCAAATTAAGCTGCTTGGGCTATGGCACAGGGGCACTGGTACTTAGCTTTCAAAATTTCTTTCAAAGAGGCTGATCCCAAGGACCACAGGCTCCTATATAGTCCCCTATAACCACTCCCCCAAACTATATGACTGGCCCTTGGAAGCAGCTGATCACACCCAAACTAATACTCAATTTACCCAGCAACAAGGCTGTCATTCAAAACACACTGTCAGTAAAAACTAATAATCTTAACACTCCTCAATCCTATTCATATTTCGTCATTCATTATGCAGAATGCTGCATTTTTCTGTGTCTTCCAGAATACCTGCATGTGTTCTTGCTAACACCCAGAGTATTGGTCATCTCGAAATGTGCCTTTAAACTGATGTGTAGAGTAAAATGGTTGCATGTACAAGCAGGAACCATGGTGTTTAAAACAGATTTATTAAGTGAAAAAGAGGTGTTTGTTTGAAAATAATAATTTTTAACAATTTCTTCTGCTGTATTTCAAAACAGGTAATTTCCTGTTGACAGAATGATAAAGAATATAGTACAAGGGTATATGGAGGTACCCCCAAGTCTGTGTGTTTAGAGCTCAATTGTCTCTGGTGTTGATCATAGATCAGGAGGTCATGAGTGTGTTTTGACTCAACTGCACAAACCTCCTGCAGCTGTATGAGCAGAAGGGACATGATTATGATTTTAGAGGAGAGTTCTCTGTTCTGTCTCTGCCTCTGTCCAACATTAGAACCCTTAAACTACTGGCAGGGTTGCCATTGGAAAAAATAGCCAGGCCCCCCCGCTGCCCATGGTAATTTCTGGAAGCAACCCTAATGGGGTTGGGTCTGTCGAGGGTCATTGTCTGTGGAGGAGGTGGGATACACCATCATTGAGCCTGCTTCAGGTCAGGGTGTAATACTCGCCAACCCACTTGGCACCCGCAGCGTGGTTAATCCTTTCAATATATACAGTATATGTATATATATATATATATATATATATACACCAGGACAGGCTGCACTCTTAGGACTTATTCACATCAATAAATCACACTATAAGATTACAGCACCAAATGAAGTGAGGTTCCTTATTGCAAAATCTTATAATGATGTGCATAAATTAATATATGATGAGATAAAAACAATTATGAATATATAAAAAGCTCTCCCCAACAGTATGGGTGTCAGCTCACCAGTAAGAATATAAGAGTGGTAATCTGTTATGTATGTAGAAATGTGAATATACACATAACCTAAAATGCAGTATACACATAACATCGATAAATAAACATACACATGCCTCCTGGATTCCACCTTTCATGAACTTACCAATTTTTTACGACTACTATATATGATGCTTTTATGAAATTCTCTATATTTTATATTATGTGTATGTTTATTTATGGATGTTATGTGTATACTGCCCTACATATTTAGGGTCAGGTTCTTGTCTTAAATAAAACTCTTTTATATATTCTTACACTAAGTTCAATTCAATTATTTTTATATATTTTTATAAGTATCGATTAATTGTGTGTATTGCTATATTTGAATATACTGTACACTCTTTTCTGCACTTTGGATTGCACTATTTGCACAAAGATACACTTATTTATTTATTTTAGAAACATTAGACTTTTAAAGGATGTCCCATTGTTTTTTATTATAACATGGGTATACTTATACACTTTGCAAATAGATATGTTATTAACTTGGATTTTAGGGTTCTTGTAAATAAAGTTATATAAGCACAGTGGGTGCTCTAATTCAGTTCCGATATATATATATATATATATATATATATATATACAGAATATCAAAGGTGGCACTCGGAGACTGGTGAAAAAAATGTAACACCCTCAACGGAGGGACTTTATTGGGTCAACGTTTCGGGGTATTGTACCCCTTCCCCCCGGGCCTCAGCAGCCGGCATTCCTACTTGTTAGGTGGCTGAGCTCTAGCCTGCCTACTTATCGTTGGCTTCTTGGGGTCCCCCAGTACCAGAGAAGGGAGGCCAGCAGGGAAAGACAGGTGCGTGAGGCCACTCATGTATTTGTAATGGCCAGGCACCTGTAGGCAGTCGGATGGGCAGAGAGACTCAGCTGGAGCATCCTCGCTACAGCCCTGCTTCTGCACATTCACAGATGCTTCAAAGAGGCTTAACGGTGCCCGAATGGAGGAGCTCTGCAGCCGGGATGGCACCCAGTATATCCAGGGACTGTTGGAGCATGGGGCCTGTCCCAGAGGATAGGTGGTAATAGCAGACAGGCCCTCTCTTACTGTCTGAGTGTGCAGGCCCGGGAATCCACTCCCGGCATGTCTCCCCCTGGTAGTGGTCCTGACTACCGGAGTCGAGACCTCCGACCCTGACCAAGTGCTCTACTGCACATGCCAGGTTCTCTGCACGTCTTCTCTCCTTCATCCTGTTAAAGGAGGATGTGCCATTGAGCGTTTCCTACATGAAGACTCTATATTACATCTTTTGCTACCACTGTGGCACTACTGTTAGCTGTATATTATGTACATAACCTGCATTAACCCCACATGTTCTTGGATGCACCTGGAAATACTGCATTGTGTATCTGCTGCATACTGATTAACCCTGTGCTGCTCTGCACCTGCTTTCTACCGGTTAATAAACCAATCCCTGGTTAAGTTATATAACATGTGGACTAACATCTGTCGCACACCACTGAAAAATATTGACATCATACAGGTAGGTACTGCCATTGGTTATGGGCCCCGGCACCAGTGTATGAAGAATAACATTACCAAGTAAAAAGACTGCAGAGACACAGAATAAAAGGAACTGAGTGAGTACAGAAATGTCCTTTATTCATGCAAAGGTGAAATTCACAGTGCAGAGGCTAGTCTGAGCTTCATTAAACAATTGGGTACAGAAATCTAAGTTACAAGGATGTGTTAGGGAACGTGCATGACTCTCTGGAGTATAGTCCAGCTACAGCCTTGAGGACTGGAATTCTTGACTAGATGCGGCCGTATAACAGCTTTGTGAGCTGGAGGAAGACTTGGCTTGTTGGGCCTAAAGGCCGTAGATGATAAAGTGACCTTTGGCCCGTGCCACAGCCTTGAGGGCTGGTATCACTTTGCTAGTTGTGGCCAGTGGGCCGTGCTGCAGCTTTGAGGGCTGAAATAACTTGACTGGATGCAGCCAGTTGTCTGTAGAATATGGCCTTTGGGCCATGTGGCAGCCTGGATGGCTGATATAACTTGGCTGGATGCATCCCATGGGCTGGAGAATATGAAATGGCCTCTAGGCCATGCAGTAGCCTTGGGAGCTGGTATAACTTGGCTGGATGCAGCCTGTGGGCTGGAGAATATGAAGTGGCCTCTGGGCCGTGCAGCAGCCTTGGGGGCTGGTATAACTTGGCCAGATGCAGCTCGTGGGCTGTTGAATATGAAGCAGCCACTGGGCTGTGTGGTGGCCTTGAGGGCCGGAGCAACTTGGCTAGATGCGGCAGAAGCCGGAAATAACACAAGCAAAGTCACTGGTGTAGGAGTGCTGGACTGCGCACTGATGTTGCTGGAGTGCGGCCTGTGCTGCCGGGTTGACACAAACGGCAGGTAGATAGTATGCAGGACTGTGCTGCCTGGATAAAACAAATGGCAGGTAGATAGTATGTAGGACTGTGCCACCTGGATGACACAAATGGCAGAACAACAATATACTGTACTATAGGAGGCAGGAATGCTGGAGCTCAACTGGAAGACAGGAGACAAAGCCAGAACAGAAAACACAAAAACTCTATCACCGACATTGAGGGATGGGATGACTGTAAATTAACAGATACAAGGTCCAATCAGAGGAAGCCCTGCAAGCCTCCTTAATGACAGACCAGTGTGCAGCTGGCCTGTGCACACTGACAAGACAATTAATTAGTGAGCAGCTGATACTGCACACAGTCAAACAGTTAATCACTGAACACATGTGATCAGCACACAGAGAGACAGGATTAGATGCAAAGCTCTAGTAGCAGCGAAGACTGGGAACTGCAACCAAGATGATCTGCTAACCGCAGATCCTAACAGGATGTTTGTAAGGAAATCAGTATGGGATGCCAGCAGTCAGGATCCCAGCTGTCAGAATCCCGACACCGGCATCCTGACAGGGCTAGCATACTGACACAAGTTGGTTGGTATGCTAATCCTCCCTCTACCCTAAACCTCCCTCTTTGGTGCCTAACCCTAACCTCTCCACAAGTGCCTAATACTAACCTCCTCCTCCTCACACCCTAAATGTAACCCTACCCCCTTAGTGCCTAATCCTAAACCTCCCCAAAGCCTAGCTCTAACCCCGCACCATAACCCTCTCCCACACAGTTGCTTACCTTTGGTATCCCAGCAGTCAGGATGTTGGAGCTAAACTTGTGATAGGCATTGGGATTCCGGCGCCAGTAATATCAGCACTGGCATCACGGCCGTCGGCATACTGACTATAGCCCATTTGCAAGGTACAGTACATTACATATGGTCATTGCTATTTCTACTGTGTATGATTTTCTCTTACTGTATATCAACTAGACTTTGATTACATGGAACCACTGGAACATTACAGTGTTGATACATCCCAGAGGGGTTCCCGCAAGAGAGCAGAAATAAAGAAGAAAAACTTTTGGGGGGGCATTCCTCTGAATTTTATTTTAAGATATTTAAAATCTAACTTTTTATTATAAATACATTAAAAAGGTCAATAATATAGAGCAGATACTAAGAGTATGTCTAAAATTGACCAGGGTATGTCCCGTTTAGTATACATTAAAATATGTAAACGCTAATGCAGCATTATCACATTAAGCAAAATATTTCTTTGCAGAATATTTGTGCTGAATTGCTTATTTTCAAACAGACACAGCAGCATCCAATTACATAACAAAAAACATATATAGCGTATATTGCACCAAGGAGACCACTTTTAGTGTTACATAGATAAAATTGTACAGTACTAGCATATATAATATATATTGCTCCAATAAAAATTCTCTGAATACTGCATAAGTACTTTTGTGCTTGTTATATCCACATAATGCCACATAAGCAAAATAAAGAATACCTCAATATAATCATTTCCCACCATTTATCGTATGTAAGCATAAGGAGACAGTAATGTATTTTTAGTCAAGCATAATAAAAATAATCCATAGTGTACTAAATGTATATAAATAGCAGTGTAGGGAGAAGATTCAATAATAAACTTTTAATACAGGTACCACATAGATCACAATATAAGCAAAGTGAAGTTTTAATCTAAACAGTGATCTTAACAATTCTACTACCTTTTTGTTTAATCAGTATTGTTTTGTGAGCATAAAGGCAGCAGTGTGTTTTTTTCAATTAAGCATAGTAATAATGCATGGTATGCTTAATATACAGGCACCATATAGTATACAATATGTCGAGAAAATTAAGTATTAAACTTATTATACATGCACCATTCAAATCACAATGTAGGTAGGGTTATGGAATTAAAAAACAGGTTTGTCTGGACAGATGGGAAAGAAGTAAATTGTGCTTCTACTGTCTAGAGGACTAGCTGGAATCACCCTGGTATCAAAGACTTTGCAGGGATGGCTCCACCGGGCAGCCATATGCGAGGGCACCGAAAAATTAGTACCTGTAGAAGTGGCACAATCTGGGAATCTCCTACTGTCGGACATAGGCAGAATTGCTGAGCATGTATTACGGCATGTAAACTATCATGGGTCAAAGTGTTTTGAATGGCAGAAGCCTGGGCTGATTAGCTCATTCTTAAAGTCTACACTAATGAAGCCAATCAACATAAATTAATGTGATTGACATTTTAGTTGGCCAAACAAGAGGCTGCTGTGAGTTCAGTTCACAGCGATAAATAAAATTGCAGGCATCTATCATGCTTCTGGTTTTTAGTTATTATGGACAAATGGTAAAAGTACTCTGCTCAATTTTATGCATTACTCTGAATTTCCTCATCCGTTCATCACCATGTTATGACACCCGGCTTCATTAGACTGTAAACCGCTGTTGACGTTGGTGTAAGAGCTGCTTTGGTTGGCTTGCGTGGGCAAGTGGGTAAGGTGAGCACTTTCTAAAGCTTGCTCTTCGGGTTCGAGGCCGGAAAGGGACAATATAATTTTGTAAATCAGTATTTTTTTATAGTTTTTATTTTTAAATCTACTATGCAGGTTTAAATAAGGAATAAATCAATTGGTGTGTGAGTCCTGTGTTTTATGAGAATACATATCTATGTTGGTGTGAAGACACATGTGCACCATTTCATAAAGATAGAGGAATTCAACTTCAATATTATTAAGGTACTCTACATTGCTCCGAACTCGCTACCACCTTTCATTTCTCTGTTATGCCACCCAGCTGCATTTTACTCTAAGCCTCTATAAATATTGTATTGTACTAATTACGGACCATCCGTACTGCATACTGTCGCTACATGGTGTAACGATGCCTGGCTTAAATGCACATAGGCAGTTTTTCATAAAGCGAGGTAATTTCAGGTTCAATACTCTTAAAGTACTCTGCTCAACAACTTTATGTATTGTTCTGCACTTTCCTCTTCCCTTCATCCAAAACCTAAGCCAGCATGAGTCATTCATCACAAACCTCATAGGGGGGTGGGAAAGCTGCCTACAGTATGAAAGTGTTACACACTGTGATTTGTGCCATGGTCCTTGCAATTTCGGTGGCCTCCAGGACCACTGCTTGAAATGATCACTTTGTGTCTAGACTAAACTGCTATAGACATTATATTGTACTCATTTTTTAATCTATAATACATTTGGTGTGTGAGCCTGTGTTTTACAAGAATACATACTGTATCTGCACTGGTGTGAAGACACACGCACAGCATTGCTCACAACAATTCAAGTTTAATATTATTAAAGGTACTCTGATGAACTTAATAAATTGCTCCAGACTTGCCACCACCTTTCATTTCTATGTTATGCCACCCAGCTGCATTTCACTCTAAATGGCTATAGACGTTGTATTGTACTCACTACGGGGCAACCATACTAAATGGTGTAAATATGTCTGGCCTTAAGATGCACTGGCGGCTCTTCATAAGAGAGATCATTTCAGGTTCAATGCTTTTAAAGTACTCTGCTCAACTATACGCATTGCTCTGCACTTCCCCCTTTCTTCATCTCTTTGCTATGCCACCAAACTTCATCAGACTCTATGGGGCCTATTCATCAACACTAAAATAACGTTTTTAAGGACATTTTCCTTAAATAACGTTATTTTGGTATTCATGAACAGACTTAACACAGGAGATATCACAGATATCTCCTTGCTAAGTCCCCCTGCGTTAATTTCCACACCCCCCATACTTACCGCATCTGTAGGCAGTGCTGCGCATGCGCTGGTTTTACAGATGTAACAGCGCATGCGCAGCACTGTTTCCAGATGCGATAAGGTAGTGTAGGCAGGGAAAAGTATCTATTTCCTGAAAAGCTGTCATCGCAAAAATGACAGCTTTTCGGAATAGATACTTATGGAGAGGTGGAATGATGAATTCCACCTATAATTAGCTAGAACTCCATGAGAGTTCTAAAGCTAATTATCTCCATTGAATTTTTACGTTTAATGAATAGGCTCCTATATCACTATAGACAATTTATTGCTGGATGGGGCCTTTCCCCCTAAATCAAAGCCAACATGAGTCATTCATCACAAATCTCACAGGGGGATGGGTGTGGGGAGGCTTCCTACAGTGTGAAATGGTCACACACTGCGATTTGTGCTACACTTATGGTCCTAATACTGTAGTTGACTTTGCATGCTGAACCGCTGTCCATAGCAGCCTCTTCTACATGCAGTAACCGAAGTGTGCATCTCAGTACACATAAGGCACACTTTATGTTCACTATTATTCATGTACTGCGTGGAACTCACTGCATACTTCAGCACCTCCCCCCACCATCACTCATTACTATTCAATCCCACTGAGCTCACTGTATGGCTCACCACCTCACCACACCATCATTTACTTCTATTCCCACACCATCATTCACTTCTTTTCAATGCAACTGCATGCTGAGCCCGCTATTGACGGTCCGTACTGTACAGTATACTGTCTGTACACATTGTAAAGAAGGCTGTTTTTCATAAAGAGAGATAATTTCAGGTTTAATACTCTTAAAATACTCTGGATGTGCATTTTCCCCCTCCCTTCCTGCTGATATGGCTGGAGTGTGTGGGCGAGTGGGTAAGGTGAGCACCTTACATGGCCAGCATCTCAGGTTCGAGGATCTAAAAGAGACAATGTAATTTTGTAAATTTTTTTATATTTTTCATTTTCAATACAGGATTAAATAAAGGATTAAATCATTTGGTGTGTGAGTCCTGTGATTTCTAAAAATACATATCTGTATTGGCCAGAAGACACACACCCAGCATTAAATAAAGACAAAACAATTCAAGTTCAATATTCTTAAGGAAGTCTGCCAAACTCAATACATTGCTCCCAACTTGCCACCATGTGGCATTTTTATGTTATGCCAGCCAGCTGCAGTAGGCTCTAAACCACTATTGACATTGTTTTGAACATGAACAGTGCATACATTATTTGGAGTAAGATTCATTCAGCTTGATCTGCTGTCTGTGTCCCTTCTCCCGAAATCAAAGCCGTCATGAGTCATTCATCACAAATCTCACAGGGGAGTGGGTGCGGGGAAGCTGCCTACAGTGTGAAAGTGTTACGAACTGTAATTTGTGCCACACTTATGGTCCTAATACTGTAGATGATTTTGCATGCTTAACCACTGTCCCTAGCAGCCTCTTTTACATACAGTAACTGAAGTGTGCATCATAGTACACATGAGACGTACTTTATCTTCACTATTGTGCATGTACTATGTGGAACTTACTGCATACTTCAGCCACCCTCACTAATTACTATTCAATCCCACTAAGCTCACTGCATGGCTCACCACCTCCCCCCACCATCATTCAGTTCCATTCAATGCCACCACATGCTAAGCCCACTATTGATATTGTATTGTGCACATTACTTGGTGTAAAGTCACATGCTTATCATCACATACACATCAGGTGTGATTGCTGCTATAGCACGATTTTGTGGCCAAGTGGGTAGGGTGAGCGCCCCACAGAGCCAGTGCCTCGGGTTCAAGGCCCAGAAAGGACAATGTCATTGTGTAAATTATTTATTTATTTTTTAATCTTCAACACAGGATTAAATAAAGAGAGATAGGCTGGCCAGTCACATTCAGGCAGTGTACAGTAAACCATCACTACTCATTTTGCAATCAATATTATTTACCTTCAATACAGTATATTGTGTTAAGCTGGCCACACACTAGACTAACTTTCATCCAACCAACCAACTGGTTGATTGGTTGGAATGAAAATCTGGTAACGGATGTGAGTAAATGATGATCAGCAATTTGCTCCTAAATGCCAGAAAACAGATGAAAATAGTCGTCAGACAAGTTTGTTAAATGTTTGATCTAAACAATTTGTTCAAACAAGAGTTTTTGTCCATTTTCCAGCATTTGGGAGCAAATTGATGATTGTCATTTGCTTTCATACCTTACCAGATTTTCATTCCAACCAATCAACTAGTTGGCTGGTTGGCTGTAAGTTGGTCTAGTGTGTGGCCAGCTTTACAGTATGTTAATAATTTTGCATCTCAAAACACAAAACTGCAGGTGGTGTTAATATGCATGTAACGCTGTCAATCAAAGAATGTTATATTATTTTCACTATTGTTCGTGTCCTATGTGGAACTCACTGCATGCTTTAGCACCTCCCCCCACACTGACTATGTATTGCTCCGCACTTCCCCCCTCCTTTCTCTCTTCAGCACAGTATGTTACTGTGTGCCAACCCAACTGCTTTAAATGCTAAGCCACAATTGAAATTGTATTGTACATGTTACAGGGCCGTCTGTACTGCACAGTACACTATGGTTACATGATGTAATATAATATTAATGAAAATCATTTTACATTTTTGCATCTCAGAACACAGAACTGTGAGTTGTGCTAAGACACATTTAAACTAATATGCATTCAAAATACACATGCATCAACATAAATATACTGTATGACTCAAAGTGGTGCTATTATCATTTAGTGTGGGACCACCACACCAGAACAGAGACACCTTGCTGTGACTGGGGACTTACCATATTTTTGAAAATGTTGTAACTGAGATCTTTGCATTGCTGTTATCATGTAGGATGTACTGTAAGCCTCTTTTGCTGGCTTGTGGAATTTTTAGTTTTTTCCTTTTTCAGAATAACCCCTTCCTTATATGCACATGTGATGGGCCACTAAATTGGTTAAGCAACCACCATTCTGTGTATCACTGTTCTGAGTGGCATGTATGGTGTCAGTAGCTGGTGGGCGTGCTGATTCTTGTAGTGCCATATTGGGAGATGCTGGGGTGCCTCCAGGTGAGTTAGCTGTTAATACAGAAATACATATATGTATGAGCCAAAGTTGTGCTATTATCATGCCACTGAAAGGTGTCTCTGCACCAGAGCAGAGACGCCTTGCAGTGGCTGGTGGCTTACCATATGTTTGCAAATGTGAGTAGCTGAGATCTCTTCATTGCTATTATCATGTAGGATATAAGTCTCTTTTGCTGGCCCACTGTGGTGTGCTGGAGGATTTTTTTAAAGTTTTTTTTCTTGTCTAGATCAACCCCTCCCTTACATTCATATACAAGACCCCATAGCTAATAAATATTAACTCTCAGGGGCATATTTACTAAATTGTGGGTTTTTAAAAGTGGAGATGTTGCCCATAGCAATCAATAAGATTCTACATAACATTTATCTAACACCTTCTAGAAGATAATAGCTAGAATCTGATTGGTTGCTGTAGGCAACATCTCCATTTCTAAAAACTCTCACTTTAGTAAATATACCTTGCAGACTCAATACAGCTGAGTGAGATCATTAAGAAAATAGGATAATTGATAATAACAGAGAAAAAATAAATGTATAACCTGCCAACATGTTGTCAATAATCAATAAAATAAAAGTCTTTAAAATAGAAAATAATGATAAAATATGTGCAATGAAACAATTCATCAACTGAAATACTAAATATGTAGTGTATCTACATTATTATCATGTGATTTTGTAAAGATATGAAAAATGTAGACAGAACCATCAGTAGCCTTCAAGAAAGATTCTTTAATCATAGGAGAAACATTATAAATAAGAGCATCTCACATACAGTAGTGTCTCTAGACACTTTGCTGAAATACATGAAGGAGACGTAAGTTCCCTTCAGGTTATAGGTCTAGAATCAATATCTCTTACACTGAGAAGAGAATATAGGTTTAGTACATTGTGTAAACAAGAAGTATACAAATTTTTTTCTCAGTAACAGTTATTCAGCTACAATTATTATTATTATTATTATTATTATTATTATTATAGTATTAGATCTATTTATATATACTTATATATACTTTAGATATACTTATGTATACTTTTTTATATGAATTTATTTGATATATATATATATTAGTAATTTCTGAACGTTATAAGTATATATATATATATATATATATATATACAAATATGCAAAAAATGGGGTGCACTCACCAGTCTTCCAATAAAATCCTTTATTTAAATATTACATAGTAGCAGGTATCATAGTATGTCGACGTTTCGGTCCCAAGTGTGGACCTTTGTCATCTTGACAAAGGTCCACACTTGGGACCGAAGCACCCCATTGATGAACTTGTTCTGATGTGAGTGCAGGATCTACACCGATATATATATATATACACAGTATATACAAAGTCTGAAATCCACTGCACTCGCCACTCCCAGATTTGGGGTGCTTTGGTTCATGGATTGATCAATACATTTAAGCCTGCAGCCCACATCACAGGACCCCACTTCTCTGCAGGTCCTACACTATCTGTCATACTTATGGAAACCTGGTAGCTGCTATCACAGAGTTTAAACTGAAAAAATGTTAACTGGTTTAAAGCTCACCTGCCAACTGATGGCTTTTAAAGGCAAGGCAGTCACCAAACATAGCTTCTATCATACTACCAAAAAGGAAGCTTACACAGGTTATTATAAACAAGTTTGCACATGGGGTGCATGACATACTTGCCGACATTTCGGCAGGGGAATCTGGGAGTGGGCTGGCAGGTCCATCCAGCAGGGAGGATGGGGGCGGGTCAAATAGGTGGAGCGGGGGCGTGCCAACGCGATCATGTCATAGTGGCCTCGCCTCCGCTTTATAATGCCAAGATTACTGGCATTATAAGGCAGGGGGCGGGGCTACGATGACGCGATTCAGCGTGAATCGCGTCATCACACCCCCGCACCGCCCACTTTTGCTGCTGGCGCGGGGGTTACCGGGGTGCCGGCATCCATTCCGGGGGACTTGCCTAGTCTTGCGGGGTGTCGGGAGTGGCACCCAATATTCGGGAGGCTCCCGACAGTCCCGGGAGAGTAGGCAAGTATGGTGCATGAGAAAGCTATGATCACAAAAGGTTAATTAAAAATTAACCAAATATACAAAGTCTGAAATCCACTATACTCGCCACTCCCAGATTTGGGGTGCAGACCTGCACTCACCATTCCCAGGCATGGGGTGCAAGTGGCTTGTGACCACATTGCTTAAATAAGTAAAAACAGAAAACTCAGCACTCACCATTGTTAACTCACTCACAATAATAAATAAATAATGGGATTTTGGTTCATGGATTGATCAATGCATTTAAGCCTGCAGCCCACATCACGGGACCCCACTTCTCTGCAGGTCCTACACTACCTGTCATACTTATGGAAACTTGGTAGCTGCTATCACAGAGTTTAAACTGAAGAAATGTTAAATGGTTTAAAGCTCACCTGCCAACTAATGGCTTTTAAAGGCAAGGCAGTCACCAAACATAGCTTCTATCATATTACCAAAAAGGCAGCTGACACATATTAATATAAATGAGCTTGCACAGGGGTGCATGAGAAAGCTGTGATCACAAAAGGTTAATTAAAAATTAACCAAATAAACAAAGTCTGAAATCCACTGCACTCGCCACTCCCAGATTTGGGGTGCAGATCTGCACTCGTCATTCCCAGGTATGGGGTGCAAGTGGCTTGTGACCGCATTGTTTAAATAAATAAAAACAGAAAACTCAGCACTCACCATTGTTAAACCACTCCATAGCCATAGTTACAGCCCCTGCTAGTGAGAGTAGAGCTAGGAAGTCAGCCAGCTGTGTGAAAGTACCATCTTTGCCAGTGCTGCCACACTTGGATCAGTATTAAGGACGGACTCTGGTCTAGCAGACCTAAAGGTAACAATTTACATCAGTTGTTGGACTCTGGTGTAATCAGATCTAAAAGGTAATAATTTATACCTGTTGTTAACTAGTTCTTAGCAATTTCCAACTGGGTCAATACCCTCATATGTCTCCACCCCAAAGATTGTTTGCCGTTTCTGATTATAATATTTTGCTATCCTTTTCACTTGGACTATTAGCAAAATGCTGTATGAGAATTATTACAGCCTCTAGTGCAGTGATTCCCAACCTCGGTCCTCAAGGCACACTAACAGTCCTGGTTTTAGTGATATCCATGCTTAAGCACAGATGGATAAATCAAAATAACTGAGGTACTAATTAAGTCACCTGTGCTCAAGTATGGCTATCCTTAAAACCTGGACTGTTAGTATGCCTTGAGGACCATGGTTGGGAACCCCTGCCCTAGTGGATACTTTTAAATGTATTATGTTTTATAAAGTAACAATGTTAGTGAGTGAGTGAACTATTTATATCTCTCTCCCGGAGTTTCCCTCCCTTACATGCACCCGTGATCGGCCAATAAATTGATTGAACAATCACCATTATGTTTATTAAGCTTCTGAAAGTACTCTGTTTAGCAATGTTTGCAGTGCCATCATA
The DNA here is from genome assembly GCA_031769625.1 of Taudactylus pleione. Taxonomy (NCBI): domain Eukaryota; kingdom Metazoa; phylum Chordata; class Amphibia; order Anura; family Myobatrachidae; genus Taudactylus; species Taudactylus pleione. Next base: position 5,596,986 of record JAUIMM010000148.1, on the reverse strand, counting down.
ATCTTCAGTCCTTTTGCTTTAAATCTACAAACTTTACCTTCAGAGTCATATTTGTTCTTAAAAACCCATTCACATTCAAAAACATGTTTTCCCAGAAAATAACTCCTATAAGATTTTATATCTGGAGCTGTTTGAGAGATTCTATCTCTTTATCAGCAGCATTAATTGATGTTCTCTTTTCATGGGTAGGCAGTTTTTGCATCTCTTTACATCTCTCTACAGGCTTCTGTCTTAGGTTGTGGTACTGTCCGAGCAAGACAAGATAACCGCTTTGGTGCAATACTCTTGTTGCACCTAGTAGGTCTTTTTTAACTTCTTCCTCAAGCTGTTCTGCTTGTGTCATTTAATGAAATGATTGATGAAGTGAATTCTCATCAATAACAAAACTGCTTATTGTCACCTAGTTGGTTTCTTTATGCAGAATTCTGTAACCCGTTTCCGACTCACTGTAGCCTACAAGCCCTTCTTCCTTTGCATGAGCATCCCTTTTTGAGCGTTTCTCTTTTGGAACATGCACAAATGCTTTGCTTCCAAATATTTTTTATGTATTACTGGTCAGGTTTCTTTCTGTTCCATAGTTCGTAATGGAGTCTTTTCAATTGTTTTTCCCAATAAACAATTTTTAAGATGGCAGACTGTCATGAATGCTTCTCCCAAGTAAACTGATGACATATCTGCATCAAAAAGCATGCTCTACATACTTTCATAGTGTCCAGTTCATCAGTTCATCCTCTCAGCGACACCAGTTTGCTCTGGATTGTATGGTATTGTTGTCTAGAACATAATTCAATATCTTTTCAGAATGACTCTTGTCTTTCCACTTGTGTATTCTGTACCAATATATGCATGTAGTGCTTTCGGAAAATGTCCAAACTTGTTATTTATTTAAGGAAGACATTCAAGTTTTTCTTAGACTTCACCGTTACTGTGCTGCAGAAAAAGTGTTGTAAATTTTGAGTGATCAACCTATAAATGTGTGAAAATATTTATTTTGCCCTGGGGTCACATTTTTCATTGGTTCACATACATCTGGATGAATTAGGTCCTTAGCTCTGCTGGAAAACTTTTCTTGACATTTTCCCTTTTTAACAACTTACACATTTTATTACGTGGGTGCATGAATCAATTTGCATGCTGTTCTTGGGCTAGTATACTTAAGGGTTCTGGATTTCTGTGCCCTAGATGATGGTGCCATACATGAATATAGTTAATATACTCCTGCTTAGTGGTATTAACAGCTTCACTACAGTTTAACTGATAAAATTGAATTGTAGTTTTTCACCTTTAAATGTCACAACATGTCCTTGCTTGGTAGGCTTTCTCATAGACAACAGATTAGTTTCAAGTTTAGGCACATACTATATAAGACATTCTTCATAAATATCTTTCTGGTAAATGTTGGAGTGACTGGACAGTAAATAAAACCTTCTTATTCCTTCTGAAACCATATAATGGCCATTAGCTATGGCTATTCTTTCTGAATTGAATTGAGCTGAGTAAAGAAATTGTTATCATTTGTCATATGACTTGTCATTCCTAATACTGGGCAAACACTCTAAAATTATCTATCAGACATCTGTCCAATCTGGCTGGATGGAGTGAAAATCTGGTAGTGTATGGGAGCAAATGACAATTGACAATTTGCTCACAAACACTGGAAAAAATACAAAAATGGTTGTTCAAACAAATTGGTTAAAGCAAATAGTTTGGTTAGTCAGAGTCATCACGGTGAATTTGGTTGAAGCATTGGTAGCGTCAGCCATTTCCTCTGGGCTCTGTCTTGTCTTTCATTGAGGTTCTGACTTTTATAACTTTTCATTGTTTTCTTTCTGCAGTTCTGGGCCCATAAGCAGTTAGCAGATATGCTATATGGGTGTAGCAAACAGGAACTCTTTATTTCTGTACAAGCAAGAACAGACACATGTTGCAAACTTAACATGCTGCTTTCAATCTGGAGGAGAAAAGACAGAACACCTTCTTCTATAAGTCTAGATGAACACACCCCATGGCTACTTTCTTTTTTTAACCTACTTATTCAGTAGCTGAACAGTGATGACATCTGCATGTACAATGAACATAGTTGAGAACTGTGGTTGCAATATCAAAATCACACATGTCTAAAATGCTGGACTGTTTTTTTTTAATGCTTTAATAACCATGTACAAAATATAGTTATAACTCTTGCTGTAAAACATGTTTTTCCATTTGATGGACCTTTGTTACATTTTGCCATAAAATATAATGCAATTGAAGGATTCATTTGTGTTTCATCAGTTCGCACTGAAGGGGTCGATTTTCCACAGTCACCATAAAATATTATGTGACACTTGACCATGTGTGCATAGATTTGTTGTTATACATGACCTACAGTCTATTAAACAAGTAATCCCACATAGATACCTTCCCAGTTTCCTAAAGAATTGTTAGTACATTCCACTATAAATTGTTCCATTAGTGGTTACAAGCTATGTGCTAAGACCACTAAGCAGCGCCAAACTATTATACTCCTACAACCATGTAGTTTTCGCAATATTATTAAATAAAGTTATTTGTTTGCTTGCCCTCTTACTGTTCTTTCTTATGGTGGACTCAATTCTAACTTTTGTCAGTACAAGAGATACCTATAGATAACATTGTCCTATTATTATATTAGATATTATGAAAAGCAGTCATGTCAAATATCTCAAACAAACCCAATTAGAAAATGAGACATTTTATCCATACTCCTGTTTCATGTAGACCAAGTCCTTGAAAACTGAAGTACCACTTCTAAATCACTAAGTTCTATTTTAACCATAGGGGATAGTGACTGTCCCTTAGAAATTGGAACTCTTAGTTGATGTAATGTTATTAATAAGAAAATCCAAGTGAAATTATCATATTTATGGATTTATTTATCAAACATTCAAAAACCTAAAACCTCTAAAAAAAGACATTTTCCTACTTATCACAGCACCTCCTTCTATGAAGGCTATTGCAGCTGTCCTTCGATAACTATCTCCATTTAAGATGTTAGTCGGGGGTGCCCACATCAAATAATGCTTCATTGTTAATAAAATAAAACATTTTTAAATATATATTTTTGAATTTTTAAGAAACTTTTTTTTCTAATTTTTGTTGAAACTGAAAGCCTGTGTCCACTGTCAAGGATTCCAGTGTTCACGTGGGAGTCAAAAATGTGGGTTATGCCTGCTCTTCTTGGCACCTATCTAGCCTGGCAAATTGTGTGGACTTTTTCTTGATAAATACCTTAAAAGAAGTTAGAAAATTTTGTGTTCATAGGGTCTTAATAAAGAGACCCCTAAGAGAGTGAAATTGCCGTCAGGTTCTGATACTTTTGCATTCACTGAAGACGTGTGTTGTTTGTTTGGATTTATTTACTATTAGAAGTCAGATTAAGATACGTCTATTATATTTATCTTTGAATATACGTATTTAGTGAGATTAAAATATTCAAATTTACTTAAGAAATCCATGAAATTATATTCTGTATGTCTGGTCTAAAAATGCAAAACATTTCCATGGAAGTGGCTGAATTTATACCTCACATTATATACGCCATATCTATTATTATTGGAATTCTATTTGGATGAAAAGCTGCTATATAAATGTAAATAATGCTATTATAGTTTATCTGGCCTCAGCAACTTAAATACTTTTTTTTTTTTTGCTATTTCTTTTTTGTTGATTATTCAGTGTTAGCAGAAATCTCCCTCTTGGAAAATGCTTTGCAAATGTATTATGAGAAATAATAGCATTCTGATTTAAGCAGAATTATCAGTTTCCTGTTGCTCCCTTTAAGGAAGCAGTTTTTGATACTCTAACAGTTTAATAATTCATATGGAGGAAAATGATTATGATAGCTGATTATCAGTAAAATACCTTATAGACTTCTAAACCAGCTTTAGTTTATAAATGCTGATGTGAACACAATATTATATATATATAAATAAATATTCTTTAAAGCATTATATTGTAAAATGTATATCTTGCAGTTAACTTTACTATATTTACAATAGAATAGGGTGCAATTGTATCCTGCCATTAAGCACATTCCTGTTTCATTTGCATTGGTCTAAAAGATTTGCATTTAATTTGTAATCTTTTGACATGGATAAAGGGCAGTTTTGAATAATTAGGGCGTTATGTTTACTGGCACAGCACAAAAGAGAATAATGTTATTCTTTATTACACGTTTCTGTGTGCTGTTGTGTATACTTTTGGAAGGGGTGTGGTATGATATGCCAACATTCATTATACATGTTGTGAATGTCAACATTCAAAATGTCAATATGTTCAGAATGTTCACAGTTAACATAATGTTGATACTGACATAATGTCAACATTTTCAAAATCAAATAGGGTAAGAGCTTGTTCCAACACTTGTCCAACCTTTGGTCTCAAGATGTGTGGGTTATTTTCCCAAAAAGAAAAAGAAAACAAAATATAGTGTTCACTGTGTGAGTCCAAAAACATGCAGACTCAATATGATATGCAGTATGCTCACAGATTCTTGAATATATTGAGCCTTGGGTAATATTGCACCGTTACCCACTGGTGATTGCAGGTTGCACTTGTGACTTACAGACCTTCTGGTAGGTGTTTCTCAGGATACTCAGAAAGAGTTACAGGAAAAACAACATAGTGTCTACTGTTACGTATGGTGGATTGGACCAAATAATTCCTTCAAAATCCTATTAGCTCTTTATAAATGTGTTATTTGCTTTGGACATTCGTCCTCCATTGGTAGGACGAATGTCTAAGGCATTGGAGCAAGTTATCTTTACTCCTGTCACAAATTGGGGGTCTTAGCATCCCCTATAAATTCAAACATTCATAAATTTCTGCTTGCAAAGCACCTCAAGGGAAACAAATCATCAGCCGATTCACATGAGTGCTCATCTGGTCTAATAGACAAATGACTGAACCACTCCCTATTTAAACCTACACCTGGAGCTGAACCATTGTCAGAAAAACTTAATTCCTACAGAGATCATTCTAGGTTCTAGGCCTCAGTATCTACTGTCTCCTGTTTTCTGTGTCTCCAGTTGACTTTGTTACCTGTGTCTCTCGTGGACTGCAGCACCTGTGTTCATCTCTGCTGGCATGCTCCAACTGCTGTTGCATCCAAGTGCTAATGTATTCACTTATCACCATCGTCAACAGTTACTATTACTGCATAAGTGGGTTATTACCATCTGTTGCTGTGAACATCACTAGTCTCTACTCCTGTGGAGCCCGCATCCAACTTCCAGCACATGTATTACATGGACCTTTTACCCCAGCATATTACTCTGCAGTATACTAGTCAGCTCACTGTGGGTCTATTCAGGTTAGCGGTTACACTATCTTGCTGCCATTGTATTGGTTTCCCTGTGCTGTGTGTTACTATCTGGGGCTGGTTCCAGGGCTGTGGTCAGTGTGCAGAGTACAGGCTTTTGCATCAGGGTGATTGGCAAGTCTGTATTTACAATCTCGTCCTTCTGTGCCTGAGTTCCTAAATACAGTAGGTGGGAAGGGTAACTGTAGACATCTTTGTCACTGTGTATGTGTTTTTTTTTGTCACAGGAAGCAGCTGTAATCCAGTGCACTGCAAACTGGCCACTGTATGTTTGTCAGACATAATAGCACCTACAACTCAGTGTTGCAAACAGGCTGTTGTGTCCTGTATGTTTGTTAAAGTGAACTTGCATTTTTTTGCATGTTTTTAGACTAAAAAAACTCATGATTTAAACTCTCATCCAGATGTTTTCCCATTTTGAAAGATAAAACTTGAACAATGTGAGGGTTTACTGCTAAACTCTCACATTTTTTAAACTCTCAGTCTATTACATTTGGCCCATGGTGTTTGTAAACGCATATTTGGATACTTTTTCTTTAATATTTTTTTTCCTAACCACTAAATACCTAGTACTCCAACTCCAATTACTTGTATTAGCCTGAGGCCTGTGATTTGCTGTTTGGAAAAGTGTGGTGGCAATATATTATATTTTCTACTAGGCTTTTTTTTTATAATATTTTTATTGTTATTATACAATTTAGACAGAGATTACATTTTTCAATATAACTTGTAATTATAACATTTCTATGACATACTAGTATAGAAAGAATTTAAATATATGTCATACAATACAAACAGAATTTCCACCTAATAGTCAGCATCTTAGAATAATAGTATATATATCAAAGCATGAGCCATATATTGATTGTGTTATGCAAAAACCACTCCCACATCTCATATCAAGTTATAAACACTATAGTTTACCCCCAGAATGGTGGATGACCATTGTCCAGTATCTCTGTATTATACCATGTGGTCAAAATTACCACTTTACGTATATTTTCTCTGGTAGATGGGGAGAGACTGTTGATATAGGGGAGCCATATCTCAAAAAAAATGTTTGCACTATTTTCGATATCAAGTGAGCTTTCTACCCAGTCCATCTGATAAAGATACATTAATCTTGGTAACATAAGCTGTAAGGGAATACAATTAGAATCGATCCATTGTGACAGGATAGTTTTTTTAGCTGTTCCCGCAACTCTAGCTAATAGTAAGCGTTTTCCCCTTGATATTTTCGGTTGAATTGCAGTAGAATAGTGGTTCCATAGTGCCCAAGCCATCGATATCTCAAAAGGGATATTTAATATATTATTTATATAAGACTGTACTTCTCTCCAAAATACCTGAACAATCTCACAGGATCACAAACAGTGCACTATGTCAGCATTAGGTGTTGAACATTTAAAACAGTTAGAATTATCTGATTTTCCTGTTAAATGTCTAAGTTTTGGTGTATAATACGCTCTGTGCAATATTTTGTAATGAATCTCAGCATATGAAGAAGAAACTAATTGTTTGTTTAATGTAGTACAGGACGTAATAATATGTTGAAGCGTCAAATCTGGAAACGTATCTTTCCATTTGGCCAGACCTGTATTAACTTTAGTAAGGTCCAACCGCTTTAGTACATAATCATAAAGCATTGATGTAGACCATGTTTCCCCCCCTCTCACTCCTCACCATAGCATCTAAAACATTAACTTTATCCAAATGACTAAGCTGCGACAATGTTTTTAGAATATAACTTCTTACTTGAAAATATGCAAACACTGGAAAATTAATATTGGGATAATGCTCTTTAAGTGTAGATAAAGACAATACTGTAGAGCAGTCTTCATCTAAAAATTGATAGATCAGACTAAGTCCCTGTAGATTCCAGTCCCTAAAAACTTTGCAAATATATCATCTTGTAAATTAATACCAGTGAAAATTGGTTTAAACAAAGATCCTGTGTGTGAGAGATTAAGTCGTTTCCTTAATAGTCGCCACGCGGAGCAAGGAGTATTCAAAAGAGGGTTACGTTTAATATCTGAACTAATATGTAAGGGCGGAGTATGTAATAAACTGACCAAATTACACTCAAGGCTAAAAGCTTGGTCCAATTCCTTATACGCAAAATGACTACTATTCCCTATCCAGTCTAGAACATATCTATAATTGGCTGCTATAGCATAATCTTGTGCACAGGGCAGATTCACCCCTCCAAGTGACAGTAGCTGTTGTAACTTTAATAACGAAATTCTGGGGCGTTTGCCAGCCCAAATAAATTTAGCTAAAGCTCCATTAGTTATTTTAACATCATTTTTTGTTAGAAGAAAAGGAAGCATCTGGAGGGGGTATAATAATCTGGGGAAGGAGGTCATTTTATATAACTGGCATCTGCCCAGAAAAGATAAAGGCATGTGTTTCCATTTTTCAAAATCTTGTAACATCTGTTGAATAGGAAATGTGATGTTAGCTGTGTATAAATTTTCTAACTTATTTGGAAATCTTAGCCCTAAATATGTTAAATATCCTTGAGCCCAGCGAAAGGGAAACTGATCCCCCTATCCTAGTCTGGCATCAGCATATAGGGCTTCATTCAGAGGCGGCCGTACAGTCTTCGACCGCACGGCCGCCTTGGATGTTTGTCCAGTGCGCATGCGCACGAGGGAGCCGGCTCCTTCGACGCATGTGTGAGACCCGCTACGACCGACAGCGCCGGTCGTAGCGGGTCTCTTTCCAAAGGGGATGAGCTGTCGATGTTGATTGACAGCTCGCCCCATTTGGAAGGCGGGCCGGGGGGTGGCAGCCCAAATGGAGGCGTTCCCATGGGAACGCCTGCCATTTGGGGGAGGCCCCACTGACATCACTAGTGATGTCAGTGGAGAGCTTCTGGCTCTGACAGAGCCAGAAGCTCTCCAGGGCTTACGACAAGTGAGATCCTACCCTAGGGTCTCGTCGTAAGCCCCGATGGTTGCGATGGTCTATGACCATCGCAACCATCACCCTAGCAGTCGTTAGAGCTGTGGGTGTAAACCCACAGCCTAACGACCGAAACAGAGGCGGCCGGTCAGGATGCAAGTGGCCGCCCAGTTTCTGAGCGACCGCTTGCATCCTCCGACCACCTCTGAATGAGGGCCATAGTGCTAAAGCTTCAGTCTTACTAAAATTCACCAAAAAATCTGAGATATCGTGGAAATCTTGTAATATTTTAATTAAAGAGGGGAAGGCCCTCTTTGGTTCCCTAAAGTATAAAAGAAGGTCGTCTGCAAACGCTGACCTTAATCGTACAATTCCCCAGTAAAATTCCTTTCCATAAATCATTTTTAATAAATGTGCGTACTAAAGGGTCCAGGGCCAGATCAAAAAGTAATGGGGATAAGGGGCATCCCTGGCTTCTACTAGGCTTTTAATTTTAGACTATTAGTTCTTAATTAATAAAAACATTCTATAGGCTTGCGTGGTTTTTTAAACTGCCATCCTATTTGCCACTGCTGTGCAATTACGCTTTATAGAGGTGCTAAATTCTTTTAAACTGCTATGTGTTTTTGCCGCTGCTCTGTCACTTAGTTTAGCCACCCAGCTTCCTGCAGTCTTTGTCCAATATTGGTGAAAATAATATTGTGAACTGTGAGGTGGTTAATATTTTCTGGAAATGACTGGAAATACATTTTATTGATTATTAAAATCATGTAAGAAGTTAGAACAAACACAGGACAAAAGATGTGCAGTGGCGCTTATGAACTTCACACAATGCATCATTCTGTTGATAAAAATCTATTTATTAAAACATATGACCAATGAAAGCTAATAGCTCTCGGGAGTATATTTAGAAATACAATTACACAGTTAACATACACGGCTCCAAAGTAGCCAATATACAGCTATTTCCTATTCATACTATGAAATACAAATACATACAGTAGTTGCAGTATTGTTTCTCCAGTAGAAATGTAGCACAATAAGTATAAATCCATACTATATAGCGATTAGCTCCAGCAGTCGGTAAAAGCAGGATTATCAATTTAAATGTGAACCTGTAATCGATCCTCCTTAAATTTAGACCAAGATAATCTTAATAATGGCACAATAAAATAATCAATATGCCAGTAGTCCAAATTTGTTTATCTCAATGGAGAGAGTCAATGCATATATGCAGAAAAGTTAGTATGGTTGCATAGAGAAATACTCCTCAATATTACTCACTGCTTGTAACTTCCTTCATTTCCAGCCACAGCCGGTGGCAGGCAGATGCTCTGATGTTATGTCACTGCCAATGAGCTGTATGCAACGGACTGTATCGGCACTGGAGGACGGGGATGCAAAGCTCTGTAGTCACTTGCGGTAATCAAGCTGGAGAACAGCAAATAGGGGGGGATGTATTAACCGCCAAAGCGGCATCAGCGCACATTATGTTATTCTCCCCCATGTATGATTGGGGGTCTGGCCGGTAAATGATATGGGCGCTAGTCGCCCCTGTCATTATCGGCGCTGCTATCCACAAGATAGCAGCGCCGATTGCCTGGGATAATTATGAACGGTCAGTACATCACTAAAAATCACTACACTACACCGAAAAATATCCAGAATTGACATGCTTCCAGTATGATGTAAGGAAATCTAAAAAATATACTGGATGTATAGTAAAAAATCTAACAGACAGATATTTATCTAAGATATTATTTATTCATTATGATATCATATAATGTCATCCTAACCAGATATAGCAATGGATTTTAGTATGGTCAAATACTTCCCTATATTTTTATCGTTCATATGTATATTCTGTATACCCAGACAACTCCATATCTCAACAGAGAGAGATCTACATACTGAAAGGCAGAATAGATGTTAAACTTAGAGAAACTCCAAATCAATATTTTCATTAAGTCCCTGTGGTTTGAGAGTTTGCATTTTAAATATCCATGTGGCTTCCTGCCTGCACAACTCCTTAAAGCACAAAGAACAAAAACCGGTCCAAATTACATGATTTTTGCTGTTTTTACACATTTTTAAAGAAATCCAGATCCAAAATCGAAACATTTGAGGGTGGCTTTGCCAAAAACAAAATACGACGATGATTTAGAACCAAAACGAACCTCAGATTATGGAGGTCTGTGCATATCTCTAATTTGCATTTAGGATAATCATGCTATGGGTATGTAGACAAAATATCAGTTTATTCATAGGTGACCATATGTACAAAATTGCATGCTATTCTGCGGTGACCATAGTTACTAGCAGGGGGTGCTTTGATGAATATGCAAAAGCCCCAAATCTTGTGAAAAGATCTTATTTTCGTAGCATTTAGACAGATCTTTTGCACTAAGGAAAGGGCTGGCGCAACTCTATACTGATAATGATGACTACTTTCTCAAACAAATAGATGGGGGCATTGTGGCCTCATAGATGCGACTAATTCCGAATCCAGGCAGATATAGTTACATTTAATTCTGAGCACACAGTGTTACGCTAAATTAGGCCCACAAAGTCCTATAATGTAAACTAGACTTAATATCTGGGAATCAATTTTGTTATCTATAATACTATATACTGCACATTGGAGTTTGACTTAGCAACATATAGAGGACTGATACAGGCCCGTGCCTCACAACATGGGCAGTACTAGATTATTTATAATTCTGTTGGCTTGCTTTTTCTCATTCCTAGATTAGAACCACTGCATGAAGTTGTACAGTACATGCTGTACAGTAGTTTGTATTACAGTTCTGTACCACTGTTGTGGTGAATTCCTACTGTGTTTGCCCCAACAGTGGAAGAAACTGTATTGCAAAGTACAGTCAAATCAAGAAAAAGGAAGGAATTGAGCAAGGAGCCAAAGGGAACTTTATACAACCTTTGCTACACTGAAGGGTCTTCTTACCTTTAAGGGGAGTTCCTGCCTGAGCTTAATGACAATGTAGGAATTGTGTGATTTGTCCTATCAACTGGGAAACTAATTTCAGTACGTATTAGTATGCAATACTCAGTCCTCATCAATGGCCAAGAAGTTTGTTTACTAATGTAGGCCAAAGGGCTATGCCTTGTGTAACCTATAGCTAATAAATTACTGATTTGCAGCAAAGAGCATGGTGTAGAAAAGAAGATTTATTTTCCACTTGGTCTATGGCATGGAGTAGTTAGATAGATAGATAGATGTCACGCTCCAGACTCTTAAAACCACCTTTTTACTTCTCCGGTGTCTGTCCACGCTAGTGCTGAGGTACGTTAGCGCTGTGCATGACTCCCAGATAGCACAGAGGGCCTGATTCAGAGCCGGACGCTATTTGCGCTCGCTGGTTTAGAAAAAGGGGCCGGCTATTTAAATTGAGCGCTCGCTCTTTGCGGTCTGTTGACGTCTCTATGTCTGAGCGAGCGAACAAAATATGCGCTCGCTATTTTGTAAAGACGCCCCCTGGCCACTCGCATCCTACGTCATCTCCGCTATTTATTTGATTAATCGAGTACATTGAAAAGGCATCTGAACTGCTCGCAGTGCTTGTGGTTGGATTTTCCTACCGCAATCATGCGACCAGTTCAGGCTAAGAAACAACCAAGTGACGTGGTCGATGACGCTGCTTTGTTAATTATGCACACCCTTAAAACGCCCATTTTGACCTTTTGGCACGCCTGCGTTCGGATCTCCACTCCCCGTTTTCAAGCAACTTCCCCTGTTACCACCCACAAACGCCTCATTCTGTCACTCAAATTAGCAGGCATTTGCTATTTTGCGAGCACACAATTTCCGACCGCAATGACTGGTTCGCGCATGCGTATTACAACCCATATGAATGCGCAGTTGTGTGAACATCGCTCGGAGCGAACGAGCAGCCGCTTACGAGTGGCTCTGAATCAAGCCCAGAGGTCTGCTCATGCTGCACATTGCTCCAGGCTGCTGCTGACGTCTACTCCTGCCCCGTCTGCTCAGTGTCCTGTCACTGAGCATGGAGATAGTTTTTCTCAGTCACTTGCTCACAGCATCTCTCCCTAGCATGATGGTATACAAACTGCACACCAGAGTTCCCTCCAGAACAACAGTATGGGTGCAGCCATGTTGGACTCTGTCACCTGACGCTCTTCCTCCACTCAGAGTGCTGCTCCCAGACCAGCTGATCGCAGCATCCAATCCTTGAGGATCCACCTCTGTAAATTCCATTCCCTGACTGGCCCTCATTGCCAGTACAATGTTGCTTCTTGCTGAAGTTATAGCTCAGTACTGAGCTCCCAGGTACTCTGTATCGGAATGGTCCCAGTCCGTTATATCCAGTTCCTAGGTCTGGTAAACAAGTCACCTATAGCATCTTGTACACCAGTCTGAGACTTGTTCTTACAGCAATCATCGGTTCGTGCCGATACATCCAACCATCGGTCTTATCCACTGCTTCCAACATCGGACTCTTATCAATTATGTTTCTCAGGGCCTGATTCAGCAAGGAGCGCAAATGAGAGAACGCACGCACTTGGCAGATGTTTTTCACTGCACATGCATATGCATTGCACTGCGGGTGTGCAAACTAGCCAGTGCGATTGAGTTATGGTATGCAGACTACACGCAGTGTGTATGCAGACCCTTCCTAAATTGATTGACAGGAAGTGCTGTTTATGCGTGGTGATGGGGGGTGGTCAGGCAAATGCAGGCACTATAATGCCGTTTTAGGGGCATGCATAATTAAGGCAGTGCAGCGGCATACGCAGCCATACCGTAAGCTGTACACAGGAAGCAGCCAAAATCCTGCGGCAGGTCAGGTCAACCACTATTATGCGAATGGGTCAGATGGTTCTCGATGTTACCGATGTTTATGCTATCTTGCATGCTGATCAGGTTGTGAGTGAAGGGAGATGGGTGGCTTAGAATGGAGCTGGGCATCTGCATCTTGTGCTGTGGTCTCTGTGTGTATGCATTGAATAGCATATTCTCGCAGCAGATGGGTGCGTGCATCTGCTAGCATACGTTCCTTGCTGAATCAGGATCTCAGACTGATCAAGCTCTCAATCCAGCATGATCAGTCCAAATCTGATTCTGCTCATTCATTCACTAATATACTGTATATTCAGTTCCATTCCAACCTGCTGTTCAGTAAAGACTTCTATTCCTGTTCTCACCTTCGGGTCCATCATCCACCACCATATCTCTACCTCCTCACATGTATACATGAGGAAGTCCTGGTTCAAACCACCTACGTTTATCCACACCTCTCAAATCTGTTCTTCAGTCTCCCATGCCTGTTCCAACCCCAAACCAACCCTCAGGCATGACAGTTTATGCTGGCCCAATGGATCCATCTGAGAATCAGGCACAAGCTGTTGGGTTTACACGTGATATTGTTGCTTGCCTCGAAAACCAAGAGGCGGTGCAGGGTCAGGTGGTACAGTTCCTCCAAGAACTGACTAACTGGATGGATAACATCCAATCCACTCTAAGAGGCTCACGAGCAGCCACTTTATACATTTCAATTTCTCAGCTTCCAGTTTCCTCAGTGGCACCTCATCTGCACATTACTACTCCTGCAAAATTTGATGAGAACCCCAAAAATTGCATGGGTTTCTTAAATCAATGTGAAATACCATTTGAGCTCCAATCCAGTAATTTTCCTACAGACCATACCCATGTAGCATATATCATCTCACTTTTATCTGGATCCACCTTAGACTGGGCTTCACCCTTATGGGAATGATAGGATCCCATCCTAACATCTTACAAGGAATTCATCATGGTATTCTGCTGAATCTTCGACAAGCCTGGGAGAGTGTCCTCTGCATCTTCAGACCTTCTATGTCTATGCCCGGGTTCAAATTCTGTAAGCCAGTATCTGGTGCAGATCTAAATACTGGCATTAGAACTCTCTAGGAATGATGGAGCATTCTATGCAGCCTTCTGGAATGGCTTATCCGACAAAATTAAAGATGTTGTTGTTACTTGTGATCTTCCGGACAAATTAGAGGACTTGATCCCCTGTGCACCAAGGTCAACTTACGTTTTAAAGAACATGCTATTGACAGAGGAAGATTCATTAACTCCAAGCATTGGGCGACAGTCTTGCCTCAGTTATTTTTTCCTTCCAAAGAGGAACACATCAGTTGATGTACTTCATTACCTAACTTGCAGTTTCAAACAAGTTCAACACCAACTTGGTGGTAGTTGACTGGTTCACTAAGATGGCTCACTTCATCCCCCTTACCGGTCTTCTGTCAGCTCCCCAGTTGGCTCAATTATTCATACAAGAAATATTCAGACTCCATGGACTACCTCAGGAAATCATCTCTGACTGGGGAGTGCAGTTTGTTGCCAGGTTTTGGTGTTCCTTGTGTTCTTAACTTCAAGTCAAACTCAATTTCTTTATTGCCTATCACCACCAGTCCAATGGTGAGATGGAAAGAGTCAAGCAAGACCTTGAGTAATTTCTTTGTTTATTGGTATACTCTTCTCAAGACAACTGGGCTGAACTGCTTCCTTGGGTGCAACTTTGTCACAACAATCAATACCATTCTTCAACTGGTTCCATGCCCTTTTATGCCACCTGTGGTCTTCACCTTCAAATTCCTGAGTCTTAGCATCTTTCTGCCTCACAAGTTCCAGCTGCTGACCGTATCTTGCAGCACTTTTCTAAGATTTGGTAAGAGATCTGCTCCTCCCTTGTGAAGGCTTCTGAGCGGTACAAGAAGTTTGTGGACAGGAAAAGGAGAGTAGTTCCCAGTCTCAAGGAAGGTGATCAAGTTTGGCTTTCTACACAAAATCTGTGGATAAGAGTGTCATGCATGAAATTTGCACCCCACTACATTGGGTCATTCACCATTGAGCATGTAATCAACCTAGTTTCATTTCAAGTTACCTCCTTGCCTAAGGATACCAAATTCCTTCCATATTTCTTAATTGAAACCACTCACTCAACCGGTTTCATTCAACATTTCCAAAGGCACCCAAAGTCCAGACTCATCGTGCAGTTGAATACAAAGATTCTGAACTCTAGAATCTGTTATGGGCATCTCCAATACTTAATCGACTGGAAAGAATATGGCCCAGAAGAACATTCCTGGACTTTTGCCTCTGACATCCATACTTTTCAGTTGATCCAAGGGTTCCATGTCAAGTTTCTACGAAAGCCTAATAGGTGTTCTGGGGCCACCCATCATGGGGGAGGTGCTGTCACGCTGTCAGGGTTCAGCCTAGGATCAGCCATTTCTTACCTCCATGCCAGCTTCCCTTGACTTCTCATGCAGTTAGAAGTCTGATGCAAAGGCAGGTGATGCACTGAATATTCTGCCTTAGGCGCTCATGGACTTCATGGTCAGCCCTGTCTCCTGGGGATCATGGTTCCTGGCATGGGCGCCACCATGACAATCATTCTCACGTGACAGTGCTTCCAACCAGTGGTAGTATGATCTAGGTCAGCTGACGCTGTCCTGCTATCAATTGCTACCTCTGGGTACATAGCCGGCCCCAATACACCAGAAAGTTGCTTGTACCAATTGTCTTCCTAGTGTTACTAGTTAAGTGCTCGTTCCAGGTTCCCCCGAGATTTCCTAGTGTTCTCTCTAGTGTACTTGAGCATCTCTGCTTGAGTAACCTTCTGCGCCCCCTTCAGTACAACAGTGTGTTATTCCACCACAGTCTGTGTGTAACTTGAAATACCATCTGTGCCAGAGGGTTCACTCAGTACTATTCTCAGTCTTGCAGTGCAGTTACATCTCAAGCCTGTGTGCAAGTCAGCATCTACTTCTGGAGCAACAGTGCCACCACCACCTCAGCCTGTGTGCAAACTAGCGTCTCCTCCTGGAGTAATAGTGCGACTACCATCTCAGCCGATGCTCAAACTAGCGTCTCCTTCTGGAGCACCAGTGTGCTCACCACCTCAGCCTGTGCACAAACTAGCATCTCCCTCTGGAGCTACAGTGCATCACTTCTTTGCAAGCCAGTACTTCTTATCAAGAAGTCATCCACCAGCAATTTGCAAGTGTGTTTCTACACCTCTACCGATGGGTACCTCAAGTACCCATTCCTCGTGCAATTGTGTCTCCTGGTGAGACATATCCTTCAGGCCACCATCTGTATATTTCTCTATTCCCTCGGGCCTTACGCACCATATCAAAGGACTGCAAATTGCCTGCCGATTGGTAGGGGTCACTGGTGAACACCTCCCGGCAGGTTAGACTCCGCACCTTTGGTAGGGTCTCGCTAATGTCAAAGTCCTGTGGATGAGGAGATCATACATTCAGGCCCCTCACCTCTGATTTCTTACTCAACCTCGGACCTCAGCTCCAAAACCCCAGTGACAAGCGTGACACATGCTCTGGACACTTAAAACCACCTTTTTACCTCTCCAGTGCCTGTCCAGGCTAGTGCTGAGGTCTTCTCGCACTGTGCATCACTCCCAGATAGCACAGAGGTCTGCTCATGCTGCACATTGCTCCAGGCTGGTGCTGACATCTACTCTTGCCCCGTCTGCTCAGTGTCTTGTCACTGAGCATGGAGATAGCTCTCTGCAGTCATTTGCTCACAGCATGTCTCCCCAAAATGATAGTATACAAACTGCACACTAGAGTACTCTCCAGAACAACAGTATGGGCGCAGCCATGTTGGGCTCTGTCACCTGATGCTCTTCCTCCATTCAGAGCGCTGCTCTTAGACCAGCTGATCACAGCATCCAATCCCTGGGCATCCACCCCTATAAATTCTATACCTGACTGACCCTCATTGCCAGTACAATGTTGCTTCTTGCTGAAGTTACAGCTCAGTTCTGAACTCCCAGATACTCTGTATTTGAATGTAACCAGTCCATTATATCCAGTTTATAGATCTGGTAAACAAGTCTCCTATACCATCTTGCACTCCAGTCTGGCTTTACCACTGACACTTGTTCTAATAGCAACCATTGGTTCCAGCTGATACCTCCAACCATCAGTTTTATCTGATGCTTCCAACATCGGACGCTTATCAACTAAGTTCTTCTATTCATCAACTTTGGTCCCAGCCAATCAAGTTCATCAATTCATCAAAATCGGTCCCAACCAATCAAATTCATCAACATCAGACTCTTATGAATCAAGTTCCTCAATTCTTTAACATTGATCCCAACCGATCAAGTTCATCAATTCATTAATATCGTACTCATATCAATTAAGTTCTTAAATTTTTCAACATCGGTCTCAAACCAATCAAGTTCATCAATTCTTCAACATCGGATTCATTTTCATCAAGTTCTTCAAATCATCAACATCGGTCTCAAACCGATCCAGCTCTCAGTCCAGCATCATCGGTCCCAATCCGATTCTGCTCATTCACTCAGTAGTATATATTCAGTTCCCATTTAGTAGTATATATTCAGTTCCATTCTAACCTGCTGTTTAATAAAGACTTTCTATTCCGGTTCTCACTTTCGGGCCCATCATCCACTGTCATAGCTCTACCTCCTCACATCTATACAAGTTCATTCATGCCTCTCAAGTCTCCTCTTCAGTCTCCCACGCTTATTCCAACCCAAAACCAACCCTCAGGCGTGACAATAGATAGATAGATAGATAGATAGATAGATAGATAGATCGATACCTGTAGTTAGAGGAACAGACAGACATACATATACTGTAGATAGATAGATAGAGAAACAGACAGACAGATAGATCAATCGTTCACTTGCATCATAGAAAGAGCATGTACTGTATATACAATACTTATGTGTTGAATTAACCAGTGGAATTCATTTTGGTCAGTTGAAAATAACATGAATTTCATGCAATAGTGACCGATGCACACAGGTTTCTTCAGACCTGGTGAAGTGTGAAATAAATTACATCCATTGAGGCCATTCTCTTACAAATAATACATACAGTAGTTATAAAGGATGTAAAAAACCCCCCACATACTGTGAGTACTATATGCCAATCAAAAGTATAATCGGAACAATTTTTACATAAAGACAATCTAGTTTATTTTACTGTATTTTACTGTATTATTTGATTTCAGGATTTAAATAGAAATTTGAAGTAGAAGCCTCTAAAATTGTATATTATCCTTATGTACTTACTCTGCATTTCCACTGCTAACACCTACAGTAGCATTATATTATCATTGACTTTATGCGCAAGATTCTCTATGGGGTATTTAGCGTGATGATGAGGCTAAATGACATTTTTAATCACAAAGAATATTTTCATTCCATGGAGAAAAACATAAATACTGTGTGAAAAATGGACTTTAAGAAGCAATATTGCATAATCATTTTTATAATCTATCTTTATAAATACTTGAATGCTTTCCTGGTGGATATTTCCTACTTACTCTTTTTCATTATTAGACATTATTAAAGAAATAAGAAAGCAAAAAATTCTGATATCCTGTTATGTATAAATGATGCACTTACAGTAACTTATTATTTACTGTAACATACACTGGAACCACTTTGATTTACTTTAGAGGATCAAGGGAGGGAGGTATGCTTTGATGCAAGGCTAGATATATGAGGCACACATATAATCAAGCCCTGGCTTTCATTTCAAGTCCTGTGTCAGGTCCTTCTCACATTTGGTGGCTGCTGACTGGTACTGCAATGTCTCTGTTTCTTATTGGGAACAAGCTGTAGACAATTAGATCATCAGAATGTTTATAGTAGCAGGAGATGAGTAAGTGTATGTTGTGGCATTCCACAGCCTCTCCTGACCTGTCAACTAATATTATTGTGCAGGTAAGGTTTGGGCTGCATGTGAGGGTTGCAGTTTGGAGGCAAGCATTAAGTTACAAAATGAGCTAATGCAGAGTTCCCCAATAGGACATTGTTGTATACTGATTATTAAACTGGTTTAATATAATTATTACTATAGTCAGGTGCTCTGAGAGATGGGGGAGCGGGTACTAATTACCCTGACCCGTGCTTAATGGAGGGGCCTGGGTCCGATGCCGTCCCCCTCCCTATTACCTGTCAGCAGTCCAGCATATGCTGCTGTGTGCTAGACTGCAGTGGGAGACCAGGGAGACTGCAACAGCAGAGTAGCAGCAGCAGTCTTCTCTCCACTGCCTGTGGGGGGGAATGATCACACTGAGTACACCCCCTGAATATCTACCAGGCTGAGGGGCTCACAGCACCCATCCCCTCCCCCGCGCACAGCACCGCTCCACTGTGTATCTGCTAACCAGAGTTTTTTTTCCCAAGGGGGCATGGCCACACCTCTGTGATTAGCCCACGCCCCCTCATTATTTTAAGACATAGTCGTGGATGACCATTATAAAGAGAAGAAACTACTTTATTTTGTTGATATTCAACTGACAGTGAAAATCAAAACCACTTAGGGACTGATGCAGAGATGCTCGCAAGTCCATTTTGAGGATAGATGTTATGGTTTTTTGCACTGCACATACTTGTAGCCAAGCATATACATCTATGGGGCATTCCGAGATGTACACATTTCAGCAGTATCTCCACTTACGGCTGAATATGTGTAATTGGGTGGTAACAGGGCATTTGCTCATATGCTAACTTTAATGTGGGCTCATTGAGGGTATGTTGGCAGAAATGAGTGCTAAACAGAGTTGTGCATACATAAAGACCCATTTGTTTTCAGATGGATACCTGGATAGGGCTGGTGTAAGTGCATGTTGATTATAATGACAGCTATAAAACCAAGTACTCTATATTGATAAGGGAAGCGTGTTTGCATAGATGTGTACAACTGAGCATATGAACGAATATCTGCATTTAATTCCATGCACACAATGTGAGTGTAATTGTGACTGATTTGCACCTCTGCATCGACCCTTTAGTATGTAGTTATCATAGAGAGATAAAAAGTGTCCTTCAAACAGGAAATGAATAAAAATAAAAAAGCCAATAAATATACTTGCAAATGCTAAGGAGCTATCTTTATAAAATGTATTAAGTGGATTAATCATACCCCATAGTATTCAATATGCATAGTACTCAAAATGCAGTTTTTATTGTAGGCTATATTAGATGTCTGGTTGGGTCTTTACTCTGTCAGTGTATCCCATTACATTGCAGTCACTGGATGAACAGAAGCAGGAGTCTCTCATCTATTTAGCCAGCCAGTTGATGGAATTCAGTAACCAATTAGATCATGTCCAATCAATGCACACTTGTTGAGCTTTGACATTTGAACTTTGAGCTCTGACGATAGTGTCTTTTGATTCTATTCAAGCAAGACTTACAAAGGAAAATGTCTTAGGTGAGAGCCACTTTTTACACGTCTATGCAAATGAGGCAGTTCTCCATTTTGAATAGCATTCACCTTTAAAGATGAACTACTACTTGGTGAACTATTTTCCCAAACTACCTCATTCCCCTAGCTGAAACCCAGGGATAAATGACTACATTTAATACAGGACTGGAAATTTTGTTTGCAGTGTTTCTGTTGCCTTCTAAAGTTATCTATCTCCTGAATGTAGCTTATTATTTATCTCCTCTATATTTTTGGTGGGATGTGAGAGAAATGTATTTCCTAGGTGTTAATGCAGCTTTCAGCTAGTTCACATTGCTACAGGAAACTTACAATATTGTGGAAGACTAGAATAAAAATGCTAATTTACATGTCTTGAGAAATAGAATGGTCCTAAGAGCTACTCAACTCTAACAACTATACTTGTTTTAATGAATGGAAAACCTTTTAAAAAGGATCTAAAGATTTATTTCTACGTTGAAAATCAACATGAAAAGATGTCCTCACTGTGAATAGATATTTACAAAAGGGAGTGCAGTGATTATTGAATACATATTCTCTTTTGTAGAACAGATGGCTTTATCCTTTTTAAGTGAGTTACAAATGTTGTAGGCTGTTTTAATCTCCTCTTGACATTAAAAATGTTGAACTATTTTAGGTTAAGTGGTTTAAAATTACAGTCTTTATATAGTAATTGGGTGTTATTTGAATCACTGGACTATATTTGGGGTTCTTTATGTTAGAGTTCTTTCTAGTAATATTTCATTTACAAATGGTTAACATTTCAAGCTGATGTAACTAATGTCACTCAGAGGAATATTACGGTTGTGTTCCCTTCTAAATGGATTAGCCATTAGAGATTAAATTTAGATTGCAAGTGAAAGCATCTCTCCCTTTTCCTGTAGGTCATTTAATTATGATGTGAATTGTAAGCTCCTCTGGGCAGAGGCTTCTTTCTAGAGTTAAATGGAACTTTTAAGAAAAATGTGCCACTGTATCTATCCAATTCTAATTTTATCCTCATAAAAAGTCTACCAAGAATCTTTTTTTTAGTAAAATAAAAAATAAGACAAGCATGCTCTAAAATATATATATATATATTTTTTAATAATAATAATAATAATAATAATAATAATAATAAGAGCTTTGTGCTTGGAAATGTTTTGTAAAGTAAAGCTTGCTTGGAATACCCTTTCACTCCCAGTATGGGATGTAGTCATAATGTGGACATTCATAATATCAACATCACAATGTCAACATTGTTCATGTCAGCATGTGCAGAGTGTCAACATGTTCACAATGTCGACATGTGACATGGGCTATCAGCAGATTGTTAAGGTTAGTCTGTAAGTGCAACTGGATCTGCCAGAAGTCATCCTCTTGTCACCACAAGACAGTGGTGGATTGGGCCACCGGGATCATGGGACAGTTTCCGCTGGGCCAGGCCCCATGATCCCCATTGACTGCTACAGTTCCCCAGGCCAATTCACAGGTCTAGGGGTGTACAAGGGCAACACTTTCACCTGGTCTACCCCATTTCCCCCTCCCACCCGGACATAGACAACTCACCTGGTCGCCCAGTGGATCTTATAATGTCCACATCCTCTGCATGACAGCAAGAGTATAACTTACAGTAGTGAAACAATGAAAATGGTGTGTAAGAAACCTGTGTGAAATATAACCTATATATATATTGTTGTAGGATCTTTTGGTCTGCAGGGGAGATAATTGTGTGTGGAAGGCGTGCGCTTCAACACATTGCTCCTCATGCAATGAGGGCATCTAAGCTTATTGTATATAGCAAGGCATACTGTAGATCAGATACATAAAACTGAATTCTATAAAGTAAGCTAGTGTTACTATTGCAGGAGCCTTGCCCTGTGGCAGTGCAGTGTGATTGGTGAAGCCACAGTCATCTAGGAGCTGCCTTTCCTTCCTAGGGAGACTGACAACAGCTCTGTAGACTAGTCCATCTCCTCTCTGTCTACACCAGTGACACAGACCTTCCTCCCAGCAAGCACAGTGTCTGTGACCCCGCACATGCTGTGAATGCAATTGCAATGGCTAATATATGCACGCCCATAAAATAGCATTCAAATGGTCAGACATGCTAGAATTTTTCTGACCACCCCCTGTTACCACCCTCTAATGCTGACTACCTGTCACTGACTCTGCAAATGGATCCTCTGTGTGAAAGTAATCCCAAAGCAATCATGGCATGTGCGCATTGCGACTTATATGCATGCGCACTGGCAACCATTCGCTCTATCTGCGTAAATATCGACACTGCATCCGTCTCTCTGAATCAGGCCCAAAGTGTCTTTAAAGAGAACTCATGTGTCAATAATAAGAACTGTCAAGAAGTAGCAAGCCATAAGGAGCTAAAGTACTGATGTACAGTAGTTGTGGCAATAATAACCATGTAACTGACATTATTTTTTCCATCAAAACCGTCTTTGTTTTAAATTTAATTCAGTTTAAAAAGTATTTTTTTAAATATATATATTTTTTTACTTAAAAATATACCTAGAGGCTGTTTGGCACTCCCCCCCCAAACACCTGTTCATAGGCCCACATTGTAATTTAACATCCCACCCCCAATCAAAAATAATCCCCACCAGTGTCAAAAGATCCCCAGAGTAGTAATAGGTCCCTGTGGCAGAGGCCCCACCCTCACTCCCAGAGACAATGGGTGCCCAATTTAGTCCCCCCTACCTCCCCATGTATCACTGTATATATGTAAAAAAAAAATTTTTTAGATATCCCCACCCCCCATCCAAACAAATAATTTTATGCCTTGCATAAGGTCCTTGTCCCACAGGGCCAAAAAATACCCCACCCCCCGTTATTACCCTAGCATGGGGCAGAGGGGAGTGATCATAACACGCAGAGATCAGTAGATTTGTGCTCGGAGGGGAAATATGTTCCCCTCCTCGCACTTTGACTTTTGGCTCATGCCCAAACTACTCCCGATGATACGCCTCATGGTCTCCAGGGCGCATTCTCGTGACGTCATCAGCCGCGCCACCCAGGTGATCCCGATCTCGGACTCCCCTTTGTTGCCTTAGCAACCTAAAACAAAACAAAACATCCACCTTTAATATTAAATACAAATAACACAATTCATCATATACATAAACATTCAAAATATTACATTATAAGCACAATACTACCCCCATGATTGCTCACTAGCCAATCCTATGATGAGAAAACCACTAGTACATTATTATCCATATGGTTATTCTTCAAATTTTTTTACCCATATTTTTTACTCTTATTTAAAGGTAACAGTGGAGGCCTAATGTCTCATTAAGCCCTCTCGGGGCTAATGTACCCAGCTTGAATATCCACCTCGATTCAGCTTGTAGTAATGCTTTACCTCAATTTCCATATGGTATATGATCAATAATTCTTGTCCTCAAATCAGCTACTCCATGCTTAGTAGCCAAAAAATATTTGGCTACTGGTTGCTCGCAACTACCTGAGGCCCTGATTCAGAGCCGGACGCTCTGACAGAGCGCTCGCTCTGAATCAGGGCATTCCCTTCTCCTTTTTGGAGCGGCCTCCTGGCCGCTCGCATAGCTGTGGGTGACCACCCACAGCTATAGCGAGCGGCCAAAATGATGGTCGTGATGGTCAAGACCATTGAGACCATCGGGCTTGCAATGAGACCCTGCAGTAGGGTCTCGCTGCCGCAAGCCCTGGAGTGCATTTGGTTCTATCAGAGCCAAAAGCACTCCCACTGACATCACTAGTGATGTCAGTGGGGCCGGCCCCAGACGGTAGGCGTTCCCATGGTAATGCCTCCGTCTGGGCAGCCAAGCCACCGGCACGCCCACCAAAGGGGGCGTGCTGTCAATCACCATTGACAGCACGCCCCCTTTGGTGCGAGACCCATAACAACAGCTTGGCCATTGTTATTCGGGTCTCGCGCATGCGCACAACGGAGCCGCCTCCGTCGTGCGCATGCGCACTTGGGCAACATTGACCCGCTTGCGACCGGGTCTGAATCAGGCCCTGAGTTCAATGCTGCTCTAATGGCGGATCTATGGAGCGTCATCCGCTCCTTGAACTGCCTTTCTGTCTTGCCCATGTAGTGTAGACCACATGGGCAAGACAGAAGGGGCACAACATGAGTTGTACTACAGGTCACAGAGTGTCTGATGGTATACTTGGCTCCTGTATATGGGTGGTGAAAAGTATCACCTGCTAGCACTCCCCTACAGGTAATACACCCTAAGCACCGATAATAGCCATGCTGCACAGGTGAGTAGTATCTTGGATCTAATTAGTAATTCTGTGGGGTATATAGACCCATTGTACCTTACTATTGTTTGTGTCCTTGATAACGGGCACCTGCACGAAACGCTGTTGGAGTGACACAAGCGTGTTGCCGAAAGTGGTTGCATATGGAGATGCTGAATCATTCACATTGGAGGCCATACTCAGGCGGATAATCTGCACCTAGCATAGGACTGGTGCAAGTTTCAATAGTGTGAGTGATGGAGGCATCTAAAGATTCACAAAGCATGATTGCAACGTCTGTAGACACTGAAAGTGGGAGTCTCCAACTCAGAATAAGGTCCAAGGAGGGAGTATCCCACCCATCACCACAGTCCCTACCCCATCAACAAACCCACTACCATAAGGGCTGCTTTGAGAAATTCCATGGGACTGGTTTGCTATCCTAATCTGCCCCTGCTGCTGGACTTGGAAGACACAGCTGGAGCTGCCAGACCCAGCATACCAGGTAAGTCACCACTAAGCTACCAGGGACATTTTGTCGACATTCTAATCATGTTGATATTTCATCAGTGTCAGCATGATGAATGTTGATGTGGTCAATTTTGACACGCCAAGCATGTCAAAGTGCTGCATTTCGATATTATGACAATGTCAACATTCTCATGTCTAAAATATACCACACCTCCCAGTACTGCTGTACACATTTGGTATTATGGATCTATTGTATTTGGATTATTGTGATTTAATGTAGGGTTTTATGTTTTCAAATGTGGCCAGGTTGGGTCCTGTAGTTACTACAAGCTTTTCCAACATGAACTATGATCACCTAAGTTTGTTTGTGCAGTGAGTCCAACAGAAGCACTAATAGAATTTGAAATGCTGCTAGCAACAGACTTTGAAGAACTTCATTAATAGCTGGCTATTGTGCCATTCAGCTGGAACACCGTTTCTGCCCAAAAATATATGCACGGGTTAATTCTGGAACGTGACTTTCAGTGTAGGCAGATTACTCTCCCTGGCAGGACAAATGACTGCATTTAGGTAGACTTCACAGTCCCTTCTCCTTAGGGTGCTGCTGCCATCTGAGAATTTGGGGGAGGTACACTAGCCACCAATACAGCTTGAATGTATGATCTGGGTTGCTACCTTTTTATTTTGAGCAGTCATTACTCCTGTTTGACTGGTCCAGAATCCTGCTGGTCTAGATATCAAATCCTTTGCAGTTATTTCTTCTTTGTGGACCTGCCTAAATCCAGTAGACATTGACTCTGGTTCCTGGCAGAAATGTGAAGGTGGTGTGGCTTGGTGAGTGGATATTGCTCTGTAGTATACAGTGTCTATAGCCCCTTTAGGTTAGTTTTGAATTATATTAAATAATATTAATAATTGTATGTAAGTAATAGTAAAGCTAATTATTAATAGTGAAGCAAAAAAAAAATGGATAATGTGATATCTAGATTTTTAATTGCCCACTAAATAGACCAATATGGTTTTGTATTCTTAATGTACACATCCTTATGAATCTCCATTTTGTATTCACAGTAGATGGCATCATTAGTACTTTAAACAATGACATTTTGAAAGAGTGCCTGAATAAGAAACTCTTCTAATAACGTGATTCTTGGATTTCTAAACATTGTTTATACACCTAAAATTTCAGAATGGAAATTCAATTCTTTGTGTGCCTTAAATGTGATTGACAAATCCACAAATACATTTCCTTATGATCATGGAAATATAGTCAATATCTCCCGACACAGAATTAACTTTATTATCTGATCTTATCTTTTGAGCTGTACTTTCTTTTCTTTGTATAATTTACTAAATAGGACCCTATTGTACTATTATCAACATCTCAATAACGAACAACTATGTGTAAATAATACAAAACCCTATAGCAACTCTTCTATCATGTAAACATCAGTAATGGCAATAATAACACTGTAATAGGAGGTGATCCCTTCCCATAATATCAGTTTACTACATAAGACAAATCCTTTGGAATTATAAAAATTTTAATATTTAATGGGATAAATACATTTCTATGCATTTTCAGGCAGACACTATAGCTGGCAGTAATCAGAGGTATTACAATGTTGGTGTACTTATTCATTGTAATTTATTACAATATATATTAGAGTTTCAATTTGCCTACATGCCCTACATTGTTTGTATCCTCTATCGGCATGCATTTGGCATCCCGGCAGTCTGGATGCCGACACTCTTATTACCGGTGCTGAAAAACCGGTCAGAAGCCTGGTGCCGTCATCCCAACCACTGGGATACCAAAGGTATGTATCGGGGTGTTAGGGGGGTTAGGGTTAGGCACTAGGGGGAGGTTTAGGGTTAGTCACTAAGGGGGGAGGGTTAGGGTTAGGCAAAAAGGAGGAGTAGGTTAGGTTTAGGCACTAGGGGTGGAGATTAGGGCTAGTCACTAAAGAGGGGAGGTTAGGGTAGGGAGAGGGGGAGGGGTATGTTAAACCTTTCGAGATCCTGGCATTGGGATTCTAACTGCCGGCATCCTGAGCGCTAGCATCTCATACCAACACCTGATTTTGAGTATGTGAGTTTCTTAGAAAGTACTGTAGCAATTTACATTATTGCAACTGGAAGTATTCTATAACTTGTCCCTGGACTTGCTTTTGATTGCAAGTGAATAAAGTCGATACATCATAAGAATAAATATAGAAAATCATTGTAATGCTTATTACATTGATTTAATATTGTAAATATACTTATTGATAATATAAACTAAAAATGTAATTAAGGTATTTGAAAATTATTTAATTATTATGAATAGGTATATACCTGGTAGTAGACTGGTATAATGTAGCAAAGCAAGAATTGACTCTTTGACTAGGACCCTTATCAACGTGTTTCGCTACTCTCCAGGGGCTTTATTGAGATCTATATACCTATAAGCTCTCCAGCATTTACAACAGCACTGAGCATATGGGACACTGCACCAGCCTGTTACAGCATCTAAACCTGTGCTCACTCTATTAGTGCTATTAAGCACCTGGATATTCACAGCAGAGTGTTAGAGTGAGCTAACTTTGGCACAGGACAACAGGTGCGCCCACGTGGTATCGACACTGGGAAGATGGGTCTCCCCCATCCCGTTGCTGGGAAGGAGACAGAGAGTACAGCACTACAGATGCCACACTAGCTGGGACTGTGGTTGTCTCCGTACACTTAATCCATCTGTGGTGAGAGCCAGATATAAAAAGGATATACTGAAAAGTTACATTTTATCGTTATGTTATATTGCTAAATATTGTTATACCATATGTATGCTTGTGGAGGAATGACATTTTAAATAAATGTTTTATCTGGAGATAGCCTTTTGAAGTTTATATGCGCAATCAAACATACACAGATATATGCATTATTTATTCTAACGCTAGCACAGCTCAATTTGTGTTTTGTGTTTTGATAAATACTTTATAATGCTGAACCCAGAGCAGCACTGTTGTGAGATATTATCATCATAGCCACACCCCCTCAGTTATATCTTCCATCCCAAATCCTTGCTCATGTATCATAATAGTCAGAGCATTATAAACACTTTGGGCCTGATTCTGCCTTGTATGTACCAGCAATCGCATCTCTGTTATCCTACTGCCTACAGCAATCCACTTGTGAGAGCAGCCACCATCAAACCGACTACCACATGGTCCCTTCCTTTAACAATGTCCGCATCTTGCACCACAGATTATAGAGGCTTCTTAGCTCCTCACCAACGGACCAGCAACCTCCTCCTTGGGGCCGCAGCAACAGTACAGATCTCTTCAGGGCCTATTCTATTTTGTTTTTATTTTTCACTTGTTTTATTTGAACTTGGTTTAGCTCCCTAATAATCTTCTATTGTGCTTACCCATCCCCTTCCTTCCTACCCATACCTTTTACATCCCAACTTTTCCTACTCCTTCTTCATATTCGGCAAGTCTGCTTCCACTGTTAAAACCTGGACTTTGATGTTTAATCCTGGACTCTTCTGGTTACTTATGTATTCCTCTGGCATGTTCTTTGCTAATACCACTGCATCATGGACTCCCTATGTTAACAGCATGCATGTCAAACTTCTATGAGTTGCTCATCCTACCCACTGTATCCTACATAGCGTGCCATGAATGGCTGCCTCTCCTGGAACTGTCAAGGGAAGGATGAGCAACCCATTGATTTACTCATGCATTGGGTGTCTGGTTAGTTCACTGGTCCTTATCCTTATCCATGTATGTTTATTTACCATGTATTGCTTATTCACACATTGTAACCAATGTAGTGTGCCCAACATGGCTGTCTCGTCTGGTACTCTGTGTAGAATGAACAATGCATGGTTCTGCTGAACTTCCAAAGATCCCACCTAGTATTTTTATCTTTCCTATTATTTGCCACCGGTCCCAGACATGACCTATTTCTGCCAAGGGTATTCCCAGGTAGTGCACTTAAAATGGCTGCCTCACATGGATCCATCATGGGTAGGATGATTAATCCCTGCAACTGATGACCCAAAATGGCACAGTTTGTATTATCTTCTTGGCCTTTGTATTTCATGCAAACTGTATTGTGCACATACTATCGGTTAAGAGCCTTGAGTCCTTTTGGAGAAAGAGCGCTAAATGAATAAAATTATTATTATTATTATTATTATTATTATTATTATCTGCATTATACTTGCTGCGGAATACCTAACTGAAGTCAAGCAGACCTGGCATATGATCATCTGTGAGTAATTTGCAATTCTGTAATTCTGTCTACACACCCATGACACTCTTATGGAAGTGAGATAACTATGTGCCACTTAGTAGCACCCATTTAGCCATAAGCGAGTTGCGATTGAGATACGTATTCTGAATCACTCGTAATAGGTGTAAATTGCATATGCAGGGCACGATACATGGACAGTTTGCCACCACACAAGATCAGTCCACATTTGAAATTGCATGCAATTCTGATTCAGATCCTTACTGCCTTAGATTAAAAAATTAAACTAAAAGTGGTGCCTATTTTTCTTATAAGCAATTATAGTATTTACAAGCAATATTATTGTTTTTACTTGTTATTTTCTAAATAGGTACATAAACTTCCTATCGTCAGAGGTCAGATAACACATAAGTGACTTTACCTTAACTCAGTGGTTCCCAAACTTTCTTGAATCATGGTGTTCTAGAGTATCAGCAATTTTTTCATGGCACCCCTAGGTCAAAAGTGTCTTATTGAGAAATTCAGAAAGAATTATTAAATTAAGTAAATTGTGCTTATCTGTCATCCTAAGGTTCAGTTATGGAGTGTTGGACAGAATTGTGCTTCTGTTTGTACACATATTTTTTGATTGGCAGCCACAGGTACTGGTTTTACCTATCACGCTGATCATATATAATTTGATTTTGTCCCAGACCACCAACCCGAGGCACCCCTGCCAATGCCCTGAGGCACCCCAGGGTGCCACGGCACCCAGTTTGGGAACCTCTGCACTTAACTTTAGTAAAACACATCTAAAATAAAGACACAAAGACAACAATGTGGCGTTCAAAACGGGTCAGCTTTATGTAATATGTAAATGTTATACGTAAATGTATGGTGTTGGAAGAAAAAATAGCCAACTACTCAGCTTCATCTTGACTTAAGCAAATAAAACCTCAATTTGCAAGGGCCAACTAATTTAAAGTAATCAGGAAAAGAAGGTGCAAATGCCTAGGGCATTGTCAATAACAAATAATATATTAATCCATATTTAAAAATGCTTACAAGATTAAAAATAAAAAACACTTATCTCAATACTACAGTAACTCAAAGTGAGGTTCACCAGATTGGTATACTGAAAAACTATAGGAGTTTCGAACCATACGCATTTAGTCTGGATAACTTCATCAGGGTTGTGGCCTCTCATTTCTGATTTATATTGTATTAGTGTAAAGACATCAGTGGTCACATGGGGCAGGGATTACAATAATATATATAAAAAAATGACTATGTAACAAACCTACAGTATATACATATCATATATATTATAATCCAGATTTTTTTAATAAACATCATTTTTAAAATATTTATGGGGTATCCAATTAGATGAGATAACCCGTTTTCTCCAGTTAACCTGCGGTCACGTGGTACAAATTTTGTGAGATAACTTTTCTCCCTATCCTATTACATGATTTTCATGAAAACTACATAATTTTTCTCCAATTTTCCTTTCTGGGAGAAAACTCTTCTCTATAGTAAAACTTTTCGTATAAAAGCCATCCAATTACAAGCTAATGAGAATTTTTCGGGTATATGGGCTGGTTTTATTAGTGATTTCTTTTCACCACCTCTGAGCAGGCGATAAGTTGTGCAAAACCCCTATTTTTGGCTAAAAATGTCAGGACATGTAATTTTTGAGGTATAAAAGTGCAAAGTGCAGGAATATTTGTTAATTGATGTGGGACTGGTATATGGTGGTGCTGTATGAGTGGGACAGGTGTATTTAAGATTGCAGGTGGGTGTTAGAGGTGTACTTTAAGGTTTTTTTTAAAAGTGGTTTAAAATGACTCATACTTATATCCATTTTATGCACCTCCAATTTAAATAGAACATTAATTTTGCAAGAAAACACATACAGTGAATATAATAAGGTGGAATAAACGTTTTCAGGGAAAATTATGCAATACTGGGAACAGTGTAGGCAAACAATGGAAAAACGCTGGTCAAAATGGTGCAAGGACTAGGCCCCAGTAGCCCTTAAATAGTGCGATAAGTTCCCATTCATTAATTGCACAATTGGTCTATATTCAGGAGATCTTTATGGAAGCTCACTTGGAATTGGATACCGCGAAAACTATGAAGCCGAAAGTAGTAGTTTCCTCACAATAGCCGAGAAAACACAATGATCAGGAGAATAGCGGAAATATTGCATCCAATTGGATACCCCCTTAATCGTTTACTTAAAAAAAAATTCTGATTTCTAAATATTTTATTACTTCTTGTTTCCAGAAGATCATACTGTCATTGGTAAGTTAATGTCACATAATGCTCAATGTCATCCCTCCACTGTCTTTTAGGGTACAACTGTGATTTACAGAGCCCTTATCTTATTTCAATTAGATTGCTACCATCATGTGACTATCTGTAGCTAGAGTTGTTGCTATGATGGGTTGGGTATGGGATTGTGACTGCATCCCATATTGTGATTAAGAGGATTTCTGAAGAGATCATCCCACAAATTATGCTGCAACAGTAAATATAATTTATATTCAAAGATAACAGTTTAAGAGGGGTATTCAATATGAAACGTTAACTTCACTGTCCAAGTTAACGTTTCACATCAGAGTTTTTACCTGCGTTAAAGTATTGGCCGCGCTCCCGCTTATCCCCGTATTCAATATAAAATTAACGAAAACGGGAAACTCCGAAGTTGGATTTGCATAAAGTTATGAATTTTTCCTTAAAAAAATTGTAAGACCCCCCTAGAGTTGTAAAAACATGGGGGATCACTATGGGTACCCCCGTTTTAGCCTTTAATTGAAAGTCGGGGATTTAAATAGCCGCAGCAGTTGTTTTTTTCCCGACATTGAAGAAGTGATGTAGAAGAGCACTTAGGTGATTTTTTTCGTTTTTTTAAGTGGTCCCATCAAATTTGGGGTACATGAAAATGGGTACTAGCATATTTTTATGTCCCTAAAGTAAGTTTTAAAAAATTCTGCATTTGTGCACCTGCCGCTATAATTCTATTCTAGAAAACACCTGCCGCATACTTGCAGAATAGCCCTGAACCTATTTCCCTATTGTTAAACAGTTTTTTCCCATTTTTTTTTTTACCCCAATTTTAAATTAATTTTTTGGGGTGTCCCTATTTTTTTAAAAAACTTTTTTTGACACAGTTCTTTTTAAATGTCATTCCCAGGGGTGCAGGCTATTTTTTTTTAAGCCTGCACCCCTAAACCCCAATTCTGCACTTTTTTTCGACACCTATTCAATGGTGAAAAGTTATCCCTGTTTTTTATCAAAGACTTTTCAAAACTGCGATAAGTCTTTGAAATTGAATACGGTGTAAAAGTCAAACCTGCGATAATGATGTCAAAAGTGTGATATTAATGCAAAACGAAGTTATCGCTCCCATATTGAATACCCCTGTAAGCATTGAATATAAATTTCTAATGATGCCAACAATGGTAGTCATGAAGGTTAGAGATTAGATAATACATATATATATATATATATATATATATATATAATTACGATAGAAACTACCGTTTTTGAGATGAAATAGATTATACTGCTTGTTAATTGTTTATTTATAATGCTAGATAATATAGTAAACAAGTAGCTGTTCCCTTTGTTGTTTAACCTTTAGTCCTTCAACCTGGGCCACTTTGAGTGAAGATCGCTATTTCCATTTGTTTATATAGTCTCTTAGCAACAATTCATGATATGACTATGTTGCACTTATTAGAGCGCATATACAATAGTCTCCCAGCAACGACTTGTTATAGAGCTCATGTAATCGTGTCACACTGTCTAGATTGCATAAACTTTGGTCTCCTAGCAATGACACATAATTTATCTGAGTCACCATTTTTTGAGAATAGCTAGTTCATATTATCAGCGATTGGGTAACAAGGTGCTTCAGATTGTCATAGTGGGATGCAGTTATAATCCCAGCAAGTGGGATACCAGTGCTTAGAATCCCAATGCCGGAATCCTGACAGCTGTCAGAATCCTGGTGCCGGTAACCCACCACTGGCATTCCAAAGGTAGTAGAGAAGTGAAAAAATTGTAATTATATGACCCAGAGTGGGTCCTACTATTATGTAGCAATAATTATTTTGGTGTGAGTGTTTGAGAGTGGGGCCCCCGGGGTTGTTCTGGCTGGACCTTTCTCATGGCATCACCACTTAATTCACATAGAATATTTTTTCACTTCTCTATTCGTTTGTATATTATTTATGTCATTTTAATGCTTTTACATTTCATTAACATTTATTGATTTATCTTTACACATCTATCCTTCTACACTTCACTATCACCTTTTTTCCCCTTTTTCGTGCGATGCCCTGGGGATGGTCCTTGGCTGGAATTTTTTGGGGTGCCTTGCTTCTCAGACGTGAGCCCCTTAATGTTAGGGATGCTGGTATAGAGGAGCCTTGATGTTGGCCCAGCGCTTATTCATATATTTGCAAATGTATGTAAACCAATACCTCTGAATTTCTATTATCATGTAGGATTCAAGTATTTTTGATTTATTTGCAGTGTGCTGGGGGGCAATTTTCTTTTTTCTGTGTTCAGTGTAAACCCCGCCCTTTACAAGCACCTGTAGTATATCATTAAGCTGATTGAGCAACTACCATATTTTTTGCTTGCAGTTTGGAGGCATGAAGGGAGTCAGCATTAGGAGGAGGTGCTGATCCTTATAGTGCCTTGTGGAGGTTTTTGGGTACCTCCAAGGTAAGTTTGCTCTCAGCTCATACATGTACTGTTATCATGCAGTACACCAATTTGTAATTATATGACCGAGAGTGGGTGCTACTATTATGTAGCAATAATTATTTTGGGGTGAGCGTTTGAGAGTGGGGCCCCCGGGGCTGTTCTGGCTGGACCTTTCTCATGGCATCACCACTTAATTCATATAGAATATTTTTTAACTTCTCTATTCGTTTGTATATTATTTATGTCATTTTAATGCTTTTACATTTCATTAACATTTATTGATTTATCTTTACACATCTATCCTTCTACACTTCACTATCACCTTTTTTCCCCTTTTTCGTGCGATGCCCTGGGGATGGTCCTTGGCTGGAATTTTTTGGGGTGCCTTGCTTCTCAGACGTGAGCCCCTTAATGTTAGGGATGCTGGTATAGAGGAGCCTTGATGTTGGCCCAGCGCTTATTCATATATTTGCAAATGTATGTAAACCAATACCTCTGAATTTCTATTATCATGTAGGATTCAAGTATTTTTGATTTATCTGCAGTGTGCTGGGGGGCAATTTTCTTTTTTCTGTGTTCAGTGTAAACCCCGCCCTTTACAAGCACCTGTAGTATATCATTAAGCTGATTGAGCAACTACCATATTTTTTGCTTACATTAAATAATGCCCAAATGAATGAAAAAAGAGTGTGAATGAAAAAAAAAGTCTTCAGAAAAAGATCATATTCATTTTATTTTATCCAATATAAGCCGCACCAGCAAAACACATATGTGGATTGAATACTCTTACATTTGTTCAATTAAAATGAAGAAAAACCATCTTGTGCAACACTCTATGTAACTTGAATTAAATAAGAATAGAAGCATAGCAAAACAGAAGGGATGTAGATGGAATATTCACCAGATTCTCTGCTCCAATATGAGTCAGCTGGTATGCGGTCAGGAAGCTGGAGGTTGGAATGCTGACCGCTGGCTTCCCGACTGTGCAATCCCAGCATGGGTATAATGATAAGCGTCGAAATCCCGATGCCTACCATTATCCACCCGCCGAAATCCCAATGCCCATCATACTGAACGAAGGTAAGCTGGGCGTTGGGAGTGGATAGCCACATGGGGGAGAGTTAGGTTTAGGGGCTCCCGGGGGGACTTAGGGTTAGGCACACCCCTGAGAGAGTTAGGCACCCCCGGGAGGAGGCTAGGGTTAGGCACTAGGGGGCGAGGTTAGGGTTAGGTACCGCTAAATGACGGTTAGGGTGGGAAGGGTTAGGGATAGTTAAAATATTTACCCTGTCAGGATCTTCAGGCTTCTGCCTTCCGGCGTCGGTATTACATCCGTTGGGCTTGTATCCGGTGGTATGTTTCCAGTCAGCCTAGATATAATTCTTTCCTTGTGATAATGGTGGCGTTTTCTTGACGCGCTTTGATATAAAATATCTTTATCAAAAGATTGTAAATTATTATTATATTTTATTTATAAGGTGTTCCAAGTGGTACACAGCGCCATACAGAGGGCATACAATAAGACAGTATACGTAAAACAGTACAATACAATGTAAAACAATAAAAACATGGAACAAATAACACTACTACTCTCAGCACAGCTACAGAAGCAGGGTGTGCACTACTCTCAGCACAGCTGCAGAATATTCAGCGTAAACTCAAACCAGTACCACTTAGTAAGGGCAAAAGAGAAAAACAAACAGACTGCACTATAAAGGCCACCTATAGTGTGATATAAATCAGAAAACCTGTAGATTGAATATGGGAAGTTTGTGCAAATCAGTGGATGTGATGCTGTTATCAAAACAA
The DNA here is from genome assembly GCA_031769625.1 of Taudactylus pleione. Classification (NCBI taxonomy): domain Eukaryota; kingdom Metazoa; phylum Chordata; class Amphibia; order Anura; family Myobatrachidae; genus Taudactylus; species Taudactylus pleione. The sequence continues at coordinate 5,561,036 of JAUIMM010000148.1, read as the reverse complement.
CAGTGGTCACCTGGTATGGATAAATCAGAAAAATGAATGGGAGGGGGGGGGGGTGATAGCACAACTATTGGATTAGTGACATGAACATAATGGGTAAAAACAGCAAAAACTAAATAGATCACAATTAATATGAATCTATCAAGACAGATGTGTAATAAAGATACATTTTATGCATAATGCATGCATAATGAATTAAAACACTACCATGTCAACAAGACAAAGATTGATGTAAAATATATACTGTCAATAAAGGTTCATTGATGAATAATTTTTGTAAATGAATAAGTATTCACATTTGGTAGATATGATTGATAAAAAAAGGTAAAAAAATCAATGAAAAATCCCAGTGGTGGAAAAGGAATAAATGAATGGATCCCTGATGGGAAGAAGTTTGTAAAGAATTTTAAACATGTCACTGGATATTGTTCCAAATACCTAACCTGCAGGTTGGTGTAGTCTGTGTCCAAAGGATATTTGAGAGTGCTTTAACAGGTGGTTTCTCCCGATGTTAATGTCAGCTTGCCAGCTGGGCAGCTTAGTGCAGTGTACAAATAAATAAAAGGAGAGAATAAAAAGTTTTACTCACAGCCACATCATCACTACACACCGGAAGTTGTGCAATGTGCATGGTGTGTCTCTCGTAGCCTAGGTAACTGGTAACAACTTGTAGTGTGGAAGTGGTCTGCCGGCCAGAAGATAATTCCTTGAAGTGACGTGTTGTCACGCATTGTGTCACGTGTATTTGGGATGTATATATTTCCCGGTGGTAGCTAGGTAACTGGCCAGTGACATATTATGTCACATGGATGCAGCATGGTTAAAACTCCAGTGGTTGCCAAACCGCCACCAAAACCCCAGGGTTTAGACTAGAATAGAAACCGCTACCAAACCGCCGGGGTTTAGAATAGAATAGAAACTGCCGTCAAACCGCCGCTTAGTAAATTTTGCCCATAATGTCTAAGTTAATTGTTTATATTAACTTTAAAAGGTAGTATAATATTCATAGATGACCATCATTAAAAGTATCAAGGTGGCTGTGAGAGGTATGTAAACATTTGTAACTATACAATACAATATGTCTCTAATTCATCCGTAAATATATTATATAGGACAGGGTAGAGAAAAAGGGAAACATTTTCGTCTGAAGATGAAGTCAGATTTAACTAATTGATATTTTATTCACTAATATTCTAAGAGAAACTCTCAGTAAGTGAAACAGGTAAGAAGGGAGGAGGAAGGTCAGAACAAGAAACAACGGGAACAGTGGTATCTTATTAGATGATTATAAGGCTTTTCTTTGAGTGATTGAGTTGTCCCACTAGGTGAGAGAGGAGGGAGGGGGGGGCGGCTTAAAGGTGGATGATGGGGTCTGGATAGCCCCTAAAATCCACTGTACTGTATCACCCCGTGAATCCGCCCTTATGGAGTTGAGCTCAACTGCCTCATTTAGGCCATCTGGATAAATGGTGTTGAGTCTATACATCCAGTATAGTTCTTGTTGGCAGAGGTGTTGATATCGATCTCCACCTCTGTTTGTGTTCTGGATGTGTTCAACACCTATAAATTTGAGCATTGATATATTGCTCTGATGTATTTCAAGGAAGTGCCTGGAAATGCTGTGATTCATTACTTTGTTGTTGTTATTTCATCTATGTTCTAGGAACCTCTTTTTTAGTGAGCGTGTGGTTCTGCCCACATAAAAACAAGGGCAACTACAAGAAAGTAGATAGATCACGTATTTGGTTTCACAATTGATAAATTGTTTAACCTCAAATTCTGGGTCTATACCCTTTATTTTAAAGGACTTTTGGCCATTTTGTACATGATTGAATTTAATATATTGTGATTTGCCACATTTAAAAAACTTTTGGGGGTGGTGGTAACCAAGATTTTTCAATGGTCTTCTCAGGTTTGTATGTTTTTATGTGGCTAGGTGCCAAAATATTTTTCATATTTATATTCCTTTTATAAATTACCCTTGGTTCTAGTGGTATACAGTTAAGTAATAGGGGGTCATTTTTGAGGATAGTATAATTTTTCTTGATTATTTTTATTTCACCTGAACATTGTTGAATTTTGATACAAATAATAAGGAGTCTTCCTCTGAGGGTTTTTGTTTCTCGATTTTCTTGTTTTTAGTTTTATTTTCCCTCTGGAGATAAGGTCTTTCTGATCTAATTTATTTACCTATTTTAGGGCATTTTTCAGAAGGTATTCAGGAAATGATATATCGCTAAACCTGTTCACTAAATCTTCGGCCTGTATATTAAATAGCTCCTTGGTTGAGCAATTTCTTTGAACTCTACATAATTGGCCCTTAGGGATGTTTGTTTTCCAGGGTTTGTGGTGACCACTTTTAAAGTGTAGATAATTATTCGCATCCATTGGTTTCTAAAAGTTGGAAGTTATTATTCTATTATCGGCCACCTGTAACGCTACATCTAGGAAATTGATAGTTGAAGTATTGTAAGTGTGTGTGAAGTGCAAAATATAATTATTATTATTTGGATTATCTACAAATAAGATGGCAGTATCTAGGGTGCCATTCCAGATAATGAATAGGCCATCGATATAACGGCCGTAGAGCACCAGGGTCACCGCATAGGGTGCCCCCTCCACATGGTGAGTCTCAAAGTCTCCCATGTGGACACAAACACATGTGACACAATATGTGACACAACATGTCACTTTGAGGAATTATCTTCTGGTAGGCAGACCACTTCTACACTATGAGTTGTTACCAGTTACCTAGGCTACGAGAGACACACCAGGCACATTGCAGAAATTCTAGTGTGTAGTGTCGATGTGGCTGTAAATCTTTTTATTCTCTCCTCTTATTTATTTGTATAAAAACACTGATCTATTGTCCAAATAAAACACAAGGCAGATGTATTTTCATTTATATAGATAATTCTGTAAATACAATGTGACAACCAATTTAGTCTAGATTAAACAGCAGTAATCGATTAAGACTAATGAAAAGGATATATATAAGAACTGACCCAGTGTGGATAGGGTCACTAAGCCTCTGACGAAGCTGTTGATACAGAGAAACGCGTTAGACGGACCCCTCATGTTAATCTTGATTGATCTACTGCACGTTTCCACTGGGCTCATTGCTGAACATGTTTCCTGTCCTTTGAGCTGGATTCTGCCAAACACTTTTTACAGGATCATAGGATCTTCCCCAGAACACTGCACGAAGCTGCCCAGCTGACATTAACATTGGGAGAAACCACCTGTTAAAGCACTCTCAAGAATCCTTTGGGCACGGACTACAAACTACACCAACCTGCAGGCTAGGTATTTGGAACAATATCCAGTGACATGCTTGAAGTTCTTTAAAGACTTCTTCCCATCAAGGATCCATTCATGTATTCCTTTTCCACCACTTGGTTTTTTACATAGATTTTTTACCTTTTTTTTCTCAATCATATCTACCCACAGCTGGACTTTGTGTTGGCCTCTCTGAGGAGCGTGAATGCGAAGTGCATACAAGGTGACTGGGAACTTCAGTGCAGTACAGTGCAGATCATCTCAACTATAGGACAACTTTTTCTAACACAGGTATTTATACTCTATCCCCTCCAGTAGCAGTATGAGTGCTTGTCTAGGGTGCATCTGATCACTGCAATGCCTATACGGTAACAGGTTTCACCTAACACCCAACAGCTCTTTAGCAAACACTTAGCGTACTGTTTTTTCAATAGACACCGGTCTCTCCACTCTCTCATCACTCAGCTTACACATAGCATGAGTGAAAGCAGAAGTGGAGAGATGCTTAAGTATCTTACTTTAATTTTTCTTCATCTATTGTAATGCCTGTATTGACAAGTGACCACATTGAGAAACATACCTTAAATGTTACTATAAGTACCCAATACAAACAGTTTGCCTTTGACTGTCTATTTTATTTAATGTTATCAGAAAGTTGTTGTTTGAAGGATGATTAAAAAGGGGGGGTAAGATAAGCACTAAAATATTGAATTGGTATATCAATGAAAGAACAAGAATTATATATTCTGACTGTATAAAAAACAAGTAAGGAAAATTAAAATAAAAAATATATATAAAATATATAATGATATAATATAATATGCCCATAGAAAGAACAAGAATTATATATTCTGACTGTATAAAAAACAAGTAAGGAAAATTAAAATAAAAAATATATATAAAATATATAATTATATAATATAATATGCCCATAGAAAAATAAAGGGTTACAAAAGATTAAAAAAAGAAATCTAGTTCATATATTGATGAGACCTGAAAAGAAAAAATTATTAGTAAATGCTTACCGCTCCTTTGAGAAAAGGTTAGAGTCCCGATGGAGGTAATCATGTACAATCCTATACTAAACTTTCCCTACCTTACCGCTACTTGGCTCTTCTTAGTTGCAGGCTGGGGAGTGTGTCACAGACTCTCTCCGTGGTTGCCTGTGTGTTGATCGCGTCTCTGGCGGTCTGGTCCGGACGGCCAAGAATTATGTCACTGGAGCGGGCTGAGTGTTTTCAGAGATTAGCGGCTATGGTCTGGGTAACCTCCGAGCTCTGTGTCTATGTCTCCAACACGTATCATGCAGTTCACCGCACTTTTTCAAGGATGACTTTCTGTTTGGGATCTTAGGCCCTCATTCAGAGCCGTACGCTCTGAGCAGAGCGCACGCTCTGAATGAGGGCCGGCCTCCATGAAAATGGAGCGTCCTTCTGGACGCTTGTATAGCTGTGGGTCACCACCCACAGGCTATACGAGCGTGCATTTTGATGGCCGCAATGGTCGAGACCATCGCGATCATCGAATTTGCGAGCCGGAGCCTGTGGTTGAGGTTTTCAACCGCAAGCTCCGGAGTGATTTTGGCTCTATCAGAGCCAAAATCACTCCCACTGACATCACTAGTGATGTCAGTGGGCCGGCTTCTGAAGGGAGGCGTTCCCGTGGGAACGCCCCCATCAGGGAGGCACGCCCCCGGCACGCCTACCAAAGGGGGCGTGCTGTCAATCAACAGTGACAGCACGCCCCCTTTGATCGGACACAACGAGCGAAGGACTTTCCTTCGCTCGTCGCGTTTGGCGCATGCGCATGACGGAGCTCCCTCCGTCGTGCGCATGCTCAGTCAAGAACATCGACCCACTTGCGAGCGGACAGCCGCTCGCGAGTGGGTCTGAATCAGGCCCTTAATCCCTTAAATATGGTTTTAAAAAACGTTATTGTTCATTACAAAAACAGAACTACCAGCTGGAAATGGTTAAAAACAGCGGGATCCACATGTATACTGCAAATTCCCAAAAAAATTATTTATTTTTGGTCTCATCATAAACTAGATATAAATAGATAAGTAAAAACAATTATATAAATATAGAAATATAAAAAATATATTTTATTCTTTTCAGGTCTCATCAATATATAAACTAGATTTCTTTTTTTAATATTTTGTAACCCTTTATTCTTCTATGGGCATATTATATCATAGAATTATATATTTTATATATATTTTTTATTTTCATATTCCTTACTTGTTTTTGATACACAGTCAGAATATATTATTCTTATTCTTTCATTGATATAACAATTCAATATTTTAGCTCTTATCTTACCCCCCCTTTTTAAACTTAAAATTACAGTAAGCTGCTTTAATCACAAGCACGGTTTTATTGACCGTATAGATAGCGTTTGAAGGATTATGTTTACTTAATATTGGTTGATGAGTTTTAATTATGTATATTAATTTGGCCTCACTGTGGAAGGTTTTTCGTTTACATATGAACTCATAGCTATATTTATTTCAGGCTTATGATAAGCTAAAGATTGATTGTTTTTTCTAATGCATGATATACAGTACTCCAGAAACCTGACCAATATCTGCCTGTGACTGCTGGCAATTCTATTGTTTAGATATAAAGATTGCCTTTCAATACTTTCACCCTATTATCCTGATATAGAAGAACTATTTGACTTCTCCAGACAGGATTTAATATTCATTTTTTAAATTTATTATTGAATTTATCATTGTATGTATATGCTTAATTACACCATAATTATTCACATTTTAGATAAGAGTGTTTTTGGCACCAATATTTTAATGAATATTAATAAAAATTTATATTTTAGAAATAACCAATCATTTCTTACATATTTCACATATTAGATAACATAAGAGTGCCCCCAAAAAGAGTTCTCTTGGCCTGCATATGCAGGAAACATCTTTCTCATTGGACTATTTTGAACTACTGGGAGCACCACCAACACCTTAACATAGAGGGGAATAGTCACTTCTTTTGACGCTTATTATAATTGGTTTATTGACATATACATAAAACCATTTTTCTCGTGCAGAATCTTTTACCAAATACCCCCTTTCCCCCAATCTTGTTATGGTCGTGCATAAATTAGCCACTGCGATGGCATATGCAGCTTGAGCTCTCATTGCATGCAGGAAAGTTAGCAATTTAGTGGTAGGGTGGTAGACCCGCCTTAAATGTGCGAGTGGCTTGGATATACTTCGATGTTACCAATGTTTTGGCTGGATTGCAAGGTATTACAGATGTGCAAGAGGGAAAGTGGGCATCTGCATGTTGTCCGTGCGAGTGCTTTGCAAATATTAGCATACTATTGCAGCAGAACTGCGTCCGCTATTGCAGCTGCGATCGCATCAGCAATCCTTGCTGAATCACCTCTCATTAGCTTTGTGGCTCCATAAAAAGCAGTCACGTAGTAATAAAGTGGGTTTTTTTTTTGCTAACGCCTGTGGTATGCCTTCATGGACCCAAAAGGATGTATCCCATTGGAACGCGTAAGTAATTACTGGGTGAATGAAGATGTGTGGGAGAGGAGTTACTTCATAAATTGTTTACTACAGTGCCCAAGTTCTGTTTTATTTTAATATTCTTTTTTACAGGTGATGTACAGGTACCAGTGGGCCCTTGATACCTGGACATGGTGGCATGTGTGATTCTCCAAGTACCATTATGACCAGGCAGGCTTTCTGGGACCTGTAGTACACCTGCGAAGAACAATATTATTTATAAATATTACTCTCTAGTACCTCTGCATCTAAGCCCTGGGGTGTGGAGAAGAACCCTGGGATTTCAGCTCAGGGCTGGTTGTCCTTAGCGAGGGGACCCTATTTTTGGGGAGGTCTCCACTACCCTAAGGAATCCAGCTCTGGGCTGACAGGTATGGATCTGGTGCTACTATTTTAGAGGGACACCACATTGTGTGTCTCCCTTCTATAGGTTCACCAGCCTGCTGTTAGTTTTTTTTTAATAATATTTTTATTGAAGCAGTACAAACATAATTATTTCAATTTTCAAACAATAATTAAAAATGTATTTTCTATGTACAATAAAACAATACATTGTCATATATCATATTACAAATTTGCTGTCTTTCATCATTGGAATATAAATATATCGAGAGAAGTACAAATTTTGAGCAATATATTATTACCAGAGTAACATAGACAATACAATTTAACTGAGTATAACTATTGTGCTCGTCTCTCCCCCGTAAACATCAATTGAAATAGGTAGGTTACCCTCTACCATACGCATTAAATACCACAATGTATTACATAATGAATGATGGACCTGTGCTTGTATAGTTGGTGACAATGTTAATATAAAGCTCTCCCACATTTCAAAGAGCCTTTCGGTCTTAATTTTTATTTTAAAAAGAGACAGAGTAGGAGATTCCCGGTGAATCCATACCTGCAAAATTGACGAAGTAATGGACATGACCATAGATAATGAAATAAATATGCATCTGGTAAACCACATTTAAAACAATTACTATTATCCGAAAGGCCAATAAGATGTAGTCTAAGCAGAGATAAATATGCTCTGTGTAGTATATTGAGAGACATCTCAGTATACATAGAGGATGGTAAAATGTTGTTGGTTCTATTATGCGCCTTTAAAAGGTCTTCTACCTGCAGTTCTGGGTATTGTGATATCCAAGTACTCATTCTCCCTTTAATCTTTGAGTGGTCTAAAAGGATCCGGAAATGTCTGTAAGCCATGGAAATCGCTCCTTTGCCTGATAGTGGAGCCTGGAGAAAATTATCAACTAAATTTTGCCAGTCTGCTGAAGAAAAATGTTTGATAACCAAGCTCACATAGTGTTGGTCCAAGACAAAAGCCACCGGGTAAGACAAAACCGCAGCCTGCTGTTAATAATTGAAAAATAGGAAGGACGCCATGTAATTTGTCCCTCCTAATTTTTAATACAAGCCTAGGCTAGGGCCTGGGGCTGATTATCAATTTGGGGAGTCCACATGTTTATATTTTTGATATGTACACAGTTACGCTTTTTACACAACAAATCCTGCACAGATCCTAGTCATCTGTGTAGTGCTTGACACAAACTCACCTGCCAGAGGCAGGTCTATTATATAGGTGGCTTTGTGGCAGGTTCTAAACCCACTGCTGAGTAAATACGGGGTCTATTTTCTATATTTTTAAAGGTCTTAGACCAGTTATTATATTTGATATATTATATTTATTTTAGCTATTATGAATTCTAGATACTTTAAATACCAACTAAGCATCATTTAATGAAATGCAACCACCACTACTATTAATCAATTATGTATTTAAGCCTCTTGTATTATATCTCTATGCACTTCTTAATTTATGGTTATTACATTTTTATGCTTTTCACAATTATCGACAAAAGTTATTTCAATTTAAATACAACACTATACATTATGATGAACCAGGCAGAAAACTTGTGAAATGCATCAATATCATTATACATTGAGGCCCTGATTCAGAGCTGGACGCTCTGACAGAGCGCTCGCTCTGAATCAGGGCCGTCCTTCTTAATTTTTAGAGCGGCCTCCTGGCCACTTGTATAGCTGTAGGTGACCACCCACAGCTATAGTGAGCGGCCAGGAAGATGGTCGCGGTGGTCAAGACCATTGTGACCATCAGGCTTGCGATGAGACCCTTGTGGTAGGGTCTCATTGCCGCAAGCCCTGGAGTGCTTTCGGCTCTATCAAAGCCGAAGGCACTCCCACTGACATCACTTGTGATGTCAGTGGGGCCGGCCCCAGACAGTAGGTGTTCCCATGGGAACGCCTCAGTCTTGGCAGCCACACCCCTGGCACGCCCACCAAAGGGGGCGTGCTGTCACTCACCATCGACAGCACGCCCCCTTTGGTACAAGACCCGGAGCGACGGCTTGCCTGTCGCTATCCGGGTCTCACGCATGCGCACGATGGAGCCGGCTCCGTCATGCGCATGCGCACTGGGCCAACATCGACCCGCTTGCGAGCGCTCAGCGCTTGCGAGCAGGTCTGAATCAGGCCCTGAGTTCACTACTCTTTGTAAATACTGAACATTTGTACTATACTGTACTAAAAAGACACTGAGATCATACTTATACATTGTGAATGACTATTAAAAATATGTTTTATTCTACCATTTGTTGTTGGACTGAACTACAAATGGTTATACCAATCTGTGTTACAAATACCTCAAGAAGTGAAGGGTGTGGATTCCCCACTTTCACTTAAAATAAAATGCAAAAGCATAGCTTAGTATTATGAAATATTTGGAAATTATTTAAAAATAATCAAAGAAACCATTTGATCTAAAATCTTGGCTGAGAGCTTTAGGGGCTACATGCCATATTTATTTTTGATCATTTACTATTAGTAATTCAGTATTGCTAGCTTTATTTCACATTCTGTAGCCCAATAAAATATGTTATGCCAAACATCTAGGTAAAATATATCAGCTGTGTTACAGATAAAAAAAGTCCTTGATTACTTAATTGCCATTAACTGTAAATCCAGTATATTGTAATTTGCTACTTTTAGTTGCTTTGCAGGCTATACGGGTTCCACATCAACATCAAGACAGGGAAAGCAAGCAAGGAGCAGATCACAGCAATAAGACAGAAAAACTCAATACAAATACTTATCCAGTTGAATGCAGGAACAATCAAATAGAAAGAAGAAGCCAGCCATCAGGGGCTAATGCAGGATTTTTATCGAGGGGTGTTCCATACATTATATATATGAATATGTATGTACACACACACCACACATGTATTTACATATATACACACGTACATGCATATATTCACACACAAACACACAGTTATACACCACGCGGGTTGGGTATGAAATGCCGACGGCTGGGAAGCCGCCTGACTAAATGACGATGACGCAACCCGAACGCTGAAGATCCTGACTGGGCTAGTAAGTACCCTAACCCAACCCTCTCCCCCCTAACCCTCCCTTAGTGGTACCTAACTCTAACCTCCTCCTCATGGTACCTAACCCTAACCTCCCCCGGGAGGTGCCTGAACCTAACCCCCCTCCCTGCTCCCTAAACCTAACCCTCCTGGGGTGGTTCCTAACCCTAAGTACTCCTGGGGGTCCCTAAACCTAACCCTCCCCCCATGGCTAAGCGCTACACTGCCTGGCTTACCTTCATTTGGGAAGCCGTCTGCCTAGATTCCAATGTCGGGACTAAAGACAGGTGTCGAAATTCCAATGCTTTTCTTTAGTCCCACATCAGTATTTAGATGCCAGGATTTAGACAGATGGCTTCCTGGCAATCGAGATTTTGACTGTATCCCCACCACACATGCATACAGTATGTCACACATAAATTACACACACACACACATTATATATATATATATATATACACATATATACACACACAGGTCACACTTACATTACATCCACACTTACCTTTCAGGAACTGCAGGTTGTGGATGGGATGGGGATGGGACCTGGTAGGCAGGCACCATAGTATTAACCCCTGCTCCCTCGCAGCAAATTGCCAAGATTTGTGGGTTAAATGGGTGGGGACGGGGCCAAATGACATGATTCGTATGGAATCACATGGTATTGGCTCCTCCTCCTTTCTATTGATCCGCAAAACACTGCATTTTGCTGTGAGGGGGTTGGGGTTGGGGCTTTATAACATGGTGCCTGCACTTGCAGCTGTCAGGGGAGGTTTCTGGGTACTCTGAAACCTCCCCTGCATGTGCTAATCACCAGTACTTAGACAACCCCCTGTACATACCATAGACTAAGGCCCACCTGTCAATAAAACAGATTCAATATTTAACCATAAGTAAACTTGTGCTATAGCCATTACCCCCCCCCCCACACACACACACACACAAAAATTAGATGCTTATGTGCCATCGGGTTTATTCAGCCCCCTATTATTTAAAGCACATTTTGCAGTAAAAAAATTGTGAAATGCGCTTATGGCAAACTCTACACTGTATTGGCAGATCGTATTCTTTATGATAAAAGCATTAAAGCTGTACTTTTACAGAAGGTGTTATAGTATTACTGCCTCAAAGCACTAAGGTCTTTGGTTCAATTCCCACTACAGCCCTAACTGTGTGGAGTTTGTATATTCTCACTTTACCTACGTGGGTTTTCTCAGCATACTCTGGTTTCCTCCGACACTCCAAAAATGTACTGGTAGGTTAATTGGCTCCCAACAAAATTGATCCTAGTGTGTATGTGTGTGCGTATGTGATAGGGAATATAGAGTGTAAGCTCCACTGGGGCAGGGACTGATGTGAATGGCCAAATATTCTCTGTAAAGTGCTGTGGAATATGTGTGCACTATATAAATAACTGGTAATAAATAATAAATAAATAAAATGAGGAATATTTTTGTCCACTACTTTAAAATGGCTACAATAGTTGTGTGTATGTGAAAGGACCAATAAGAAAATGCAATGTTTGTGAATGCAGCTTTTTATTTGTTTTCATCACTCATATCCCTATCCAAGTTCCTGGCTTTCAGCGAAGGTTGTGAGACTTACAACAGAGCCCCAGGATAAATGGCTGCATGGTGACACCATAGGAATAAAGGAAGGAGGTGTTAAGATTCAGTAAGTAGTTCAGCTTTAATATGAGAATGTGCTATTAAGATGTGGAAAATGGGTCATAGAATTATTTCTGTGCATATACAGTATAATGGTGGATACCATCAAAGGCAAGATATGAAGGAGAGACCATATAGTCCGTGTTTTACTAACCAAATAAAGGTGTTGCATGGGCTAGCTTAATTCAAAGCAATGAGGTCCTGGGCCTTCCAGCTCAGCACCACCGCAAAAAGTTTGGTCAGACCATATAGAAAGTCCTCCTGCAGTTTATCCTCTGTGGTCCCAGCATCAGGATGTCCATGCAGTGCGTTTCGGTAGTTAAACCTTTTTCAGGAACGGATATCCTGCTTTACCTGGAGGGGGTTTAAATACTCCTGTATACAATTACCTCCTCCCTCTTTTTCCAATAAAACCGGAAGTGACGCGCGTGTCACCGCTCACTTCTGGTTTCCAGTTCGCTCACTTCCAGTTTCCGGTTGACTCACTTCTGGATTTTCATTCCATAAATTCATAAGGACCCCAAGGAACCTCCTGGCCATCCCATAATCACAGGTACAAATAGCATAACATCCAACTTGTCTGCAATGGTAGAAGAACACAAAACAGAGGAGGTGGATGACAACCATCCAAAAACAAATTTAAACATGTTAAGGAAGGATGAATTGACTGTTTCAATTCAATGGTAACAAAAGAACTCAAAAAGATCCCCAACACCAAGAAAATAAATATTACCAACAAATTATCTTTGGCCATAAAGACACTTCAAGAAAATGAAGATACAGTATAATAATTAAACTGGCTGACAAGGGGGAGGGGGATTGTTATCATGAGTAAGGAATATTATATTAATGAAAATAACAGACAATTAGGGGACCAAGATACATACAAAAATCTAAAAGGAGACCCAATTGAGGTCATTAAAAATAAATTAATGGATATAACTGATAGAGCTTTAGAGAAGGGGACCATTACAAAAGAAGAGAAGGATTTTATTAACCACTTAACTGACAAATTCTTTTTCCAAAAACCGCTCCAAAATTGTTGGTTTCTTTTATGATTGAATTAGGTCAAGAACATAATTTTAAACTTATCCATCACTATTTTAGTTACAGAAATTGTTTTGTAAAACACAGTATACCATAAAAATAGCGACTTTTATGTTATACTGTAGTGATGGCCATTGACACTGTAGCATCGATGGTCCAACCATCGTTAGAAGCCATCAATTGTTTAGTGATTGGTCGAGGAGATCTGTGTAGACCACATCTGCTGATATTTCCTAAACATCGATTGAGGGTTGCCATCGATGGTGCAACATTGATGGCCACCAGCAATGGCAAACCACTTGTTTTCAGTCAGACCATCGATGGTTTGCAAACCATCGATGGCCGGTTGCCATCCCTAATCAGAGGCTCTGCGATATATATATATTTATAGATATATATATATAGATATATATAGTGGTAGATGTATTAGAGAGCACTCACCAGACTTCTTAGATTGTATCAAAAAAAGTTAAAACAAATTTATTTATTCCATATTTAAAGTCGACGTTTCGGCTTACATCAAGCCTTTGTCAAGACCGACTAGAATAACCACCAACAGTATCAAGACACTTAGACAGCAGTATGTATATCATGGGCACTATTTATACCTTGGCTTACCTCAGCACAACCCACCACGTGGGACGCCACCGGAAGTAACCTCATCGTGTCAACATCGCTATACCATGCACAACTGTAGGGGTAGTAGAGAAGCTACAGCGCTAACTAGATCTCAATTCTATTTTAATATATCTCACCTTAATAATAATATAGAGCCGCTACCACTCGCGGTCCCCTCACCGGAAGTTCGGCACACAGAAGTACCACAGCAGGAAGTACACACGCGTCCATGTTGAAGCTCAGCGCCACAGTAACAGCACTCAATATTCAACCCTAGTGTTCAGTACTGCATTCACTTTCCTCCAACAACTAGAGGGCAAGTTACAGTCTAAAGTTTAACCCATCAGGTGCACTTATATAGCAAAGCTGTCCCCTACATCATAATATATAGCTATAGCAATAAATAGTCCCATGTATTGTCCAAAATTACCTTTAACAGGTGTTGTTCCATAATAAGTAATATTCTCCAAACCAGTATACTTAAGAATTTGTCATTTTATTAATTAATTAAATAATTAGATCAAGCCCTTAACTGGGACATATTCTCCCAGGGTTATAATGCAGGAATAACAACGATTGACATTGTCACACAATACTTATACATTATTACAATATTCAGATTATACGCCCCTTTAACGCCCACTACCATTATCAGATAATAGACAAAGCTTATTTTTGTTAAATCCTCCTTGACAATCAGACTCGAAACTGAATTCCTTTTGAGTGATACTCATGGAGTATTACATCCCATATTTAGTCTGAATAGTTTCCCCAGCACAAGGACACATATATGGGCATGATCTCTTCACTGTGTTAGATAAACAGTTTCCCTCGGGTGCGGCCTTAAACACTAGCTTCCATTTAAAACTGAGTTTGGACAGAGAAACAAAATGGAAGTACCAATGCCCTGTTAAATCTCATGTACTGTTTCATTATACAGCATAAAGCATATGTAAATATGGAATTATGTAAATTAGTCTTCGACAGTATATACACACTTCACATAAACACACAAACTGACACAATACATATATAAACAGACAAATATCAAAAATAAAACATAAGAGTTATAGGCTAGTGCTGTAAATATCTATGCCAACCAAGTTCTTATGTCAATTAAATCCAGAAATTTTTATATGCAACATATTAAGGTTTTACTCGCTTTTTAAGTGCTGAGTCCAAACACTATATGAGCCTAAAATATAGCCATGGAATATTAAATAAACATAGATAATGAATTCAGTTCATTCAGCCCTTTGGGGGATACTGTCTCCAACTGGTGTATCCATTTAGCTTCACATTTTAGTAAAGTTAACCTTCTGTCACCTCCTCTAACTGGGGGTGGAATCGAGTCAATTATCATGGACTTAAGTGAAGAAATCTGGTGTCCATTCTTTAAAAAATGTATAGCCACTGGTTTATCAGAAGTTCCAGTGGAGTAAGCCAAATGTATTGAGGACCGATGTTGATTCATCCTTTCATGAAAAGACCTCACTGTTTTCCCAACGTACATCAGTCCGCAAGGGCACATCAAGAAATAAACCACATGGTCCAACTGACAGGTCAAATGCTTGCATAAATAAATCTTTCTTCCACTATGCAGATGGCAAAAGAATCTTCCTGTCAACATGGACCTACAGGTAGTACACCCCAAACATTTATAGCACCTGTTCTTCTGGGTCAGCCAGTTGGCTTCAGATATATTTCTTTGGTGCTTATTTGGGAGTAGTAAAAGATCCTTCAAGTTTTGACCTCTACTGATACTAAAAAGTGGTGGTGCTCTCTTAAGTTAACTAAATGAATGGTCAGTGGTTAGTATAGACCAATTTTTTCTCACTGACTTCTGAAGTACCGTAAGATTGGTATCACATCTACTGTTAACAATAAAATGTGTATCCCCATCCAATCCACTTCCAGGTAAAGGACGTAATTCAGAGAATCATTTCCTTACTTTAACAAGGCTGTTTTTAATCACTGAATCCTTATAGCCATGCTCCTTGAACCTCTCATAACAATCATGTATCTGCTCCTCAGCCAAATTTGTATCAGAGTTGTTCCTTAGGATGCGTAAAAACTGTGATATTGGTAGGTTCGATATTAATGAATTGGGGTGCTAGCTACTTGCCCATAGGAGAGTATTTCTATCAGTTGGTTTCCAAAACAATGTATATTCCAGTCCTGTAATACTTTTGAACAGTATAACATCCAAAAAGTCAATGGAAACACCACTTATAGTGGAAGTAAAGTGAATTGGGCTATGTAGGCTATTTAGGCTCAAAACCACAGTGTTAAAGGACTCCTCATCACCCAACCAAATAAGAAAAACATTGTCAATAAATCTTCTATAATAAAAGATCAGCTCACCAAATTTACTAAGCAAAACTCTTTTTCATATTGATACATGAAAATATTTAAATAGGCCGGGGGCCAAATTCGACCCCATAGCCTTACCAGTTACTTGAATGTAATATTCCCCTTGATATAGGAAGTGATTACATTCAAGTACTTTTTGCAACAATTCCAGCATAAAATGTATTGGAGGTCCACTGTAGGGACCCTCACACAGTGCTCTTTCGACTGCCTCAATGCCTTGTCTATGAGGTATCACAGTATATGGCGAACAAACATCAAGTGTTGGCAACATATATTCGGAAAGTAAATCAGTTAACGCTCTTATTTCAGATAGTAGTTGACCAGTATCACGAAGGTAAGTAGTGGCACTCTTGACAAATGGTTGGAGATAGAAATCCAAAAATTGGGTCACAGGTTGTAATATAGACCATCTAGCTGATATTATGGGCCTCCCAGGTGGATCCACCAGCGTCTTGTGGATCTTCGGTAGGGTATATAGTATCGGGGAGATTGGAAATTCAACTGTCAAGAATGCTACAGTATCCTCCTCAATCCAGTTGTTCATATGTGCAAAATGAATCAAGTCATCAGCCTCCTTCTTAATTCTCACCATAGGGTTGAAGTCTACTTTCTGATAGGTCAAAACATCTGACAATTGTCTCCTTATTTCCTTATCATAGGATGCAAAGTCCTGCAAGACTATTGCACCCCCCTTATCAGCATTTCTTATAACTAATGAAGTGTTGTCACGTAAATCTTTTAGAGCTGATTTTTCATTCCTAGTTAAATTCTCACACCTTTTGTTATTCTGCATATAACTATCCTTCCAATCAGAGTCTACCATTCTTAGAAAGGTTTTTAAACTTGCATTGGTTGAATTGGGATCAAAACTACTTTTATTTTTAAATTTGTTCACCTCCTTCCTTTCCTTGTTATCCTGTTTATTATCAAAAAATTCTCTCAATCTAAGTTTACGGCCAACTTTGAATAAATCCACTACCATCGCAAAGAATCAGCCTTACAGGTTGGAATAACAGATAACCCCTTAGAAAGTAAAGAGTTTTCAGCCTCTGTAAGAACATACGAAGATAGATTAAATATCAATTCCTTCCCCCTCTCCGTCCCCTTGGTCTTCCTCTTGGTGCCCCCCTGCCACGGATGCAGTCTCGAGTTTCTCTGTTGGGACCCTCTATTTGGGATCTGGTATTGGGGCCTAAAAAAGACCATGAAGGTGGGAGACTATCGGTGGTGTCCATTTCAGAAGATGAATTGGAGGTGTAATTTTCAAACCAATTAGGTCTGTACAGTTTCCTCTGTTTCAGGGATTGATAAGGACGTGACTGTCTATCATCACCTAAAAGCCACCGATATACCGTGTGTCTTTGATAGTCCTGTGCTACACTTTCCAATTTATTTCTTTTGAATGAGATTAAATCAGCCTTGTATTTATCAATCTGAGACTGGATTCTTAATGTCCAGTCCTCAGATTTATCTGCAGTCAAAATCGGCATAAAATCTTGCTCAAAAGATTTCAGTTCTATTCGTAATTTTTGCAACTCAGTACCTACTTCCTCAATGACCAACACTAATAGATCTAGAGACACCATTTGACATTAAAGCTTGGATTCCTTCGCCCAATGTTGGGAGTATTCTTAATCCTAAAACTACGTGGTATTTGTTTTTTACGGTAGTATTCAGACAAAAATTGTCCGTGCAAAGTTAAATCTATTTCACTTTTTTTAATTTGTTTAACTTGTGGAAAACATCCACAGCAGTTTGAGAGGGTAGTTGGTCAAACTCTAATTGATTAAATAGAATTTTATCAACCTCATCATCGGTGAGGCTGACTTGTATATTCTCAGCTTCACTTAATGAATTGTCATCAAAAGTTGCAAAACCATGAGCCATTATTCATAAACAATATTCCAGAGTAAAATGGGAGCAAATGATCAACCACATAGACAGAGGCACTTAATATCTATAGATACTCATAGTTAGTCTGAGCAACGCAATATAAAATATAGGGAAACGTCCATAACAGTACAATCAAAGCAAACCAGATGTCTTTGCCCAATAGTGGTATATCCAATTTTCAGTCAAATACAATCATAGGAAAAGAGACATTCTCAAAAAATTCAAGGTCGTATAATATAGCGGGTGCTGGTTTAGAGAATACTTATCGTATGCTCAAATATAGTCCCCTGGAGAAAACGCACTCACGAGCCTCAGGAATCCAGTTGCTGGGGTGCCACGTCTCAGGGAATCCTCCATGCAGGATTTCCCAATTATAGTGGTAGATGTATTAGAGAGCACTCACCAGACTTCTTAGATTGTGTCAAAAAACTTAAAACAAATTTATTTATTCCATCTTCAAAGTCGACGTTTTGGCTTACATCAAGCCTTTGTCAAGACCGACTAGAATAACCACCAACAGTATCAAGACACTTAGACAGCAGTATGTATATCATGGGCACTATTTATACCTTGGCATACCTTAGCACAACCCACCACGTGGGACGCCACTGGAAGTGACCCCATCGTGTCAACATCGCTACACCATGCACAACTGTAGGGGTAGTAGAGAAGCTACAGCGCTAGCTAGCTAGATCTCCAATTGTGTAGATCAATGCCTGGATTATATTACAATTGCCACAACTATACTTTGTCTGCATCCAGGGATTCCCAATTTGTATGTAAAAACACCCATTGTCTATTCTATTTACTTTTACTCAAGAAGCTTGTTATTCCAGTTGCCCTTGGTAGATTAACAAAAACATTGCCATCTGTTCTTAGCTCCTGAGTTGTAACTTGAAGTGACGCTGGTCACAAAATGGCGTCTTGCAGATTCTTGTTTCTAAAATGGAGTCTAGCTGCCATTTGCAAGATGGCGTCGCGCACGCTTCAATTTTAAACTGATCTTGTCTCAGCCAATAATCCAGTTTTAACAGTCCACCCTTTGATAGCGAACAACATGCTATCACAATCTGCTATTAGAATTTAATTTAGGCTTACATTTACATATTATTTAGTGTTATCATGGGATGGCACAAGGTGGTTCTTAATCCATCAATAATGTGTCTCTGAGTGGGGACATAAAACTACTATTATACGCACACTGCGAATCTTGAAAGATCATGTGAAAGGTGTGGGGATGCACCAGTCTTATAAAAGCAGTCTTGAAGGGCAGTTTAGACTTTACATTATTTGGGGTGTTTTTAAAAAAAAAAAAAATAACATTTCAATAATACATTTTTTTTATTTATGGCTAAATATAATACATTAAATGATGGTATTTCCTAGCTCAGGGTTGTAATGCAGTTCTGTATTTACCTCGGTATTCATACTGGCCACTATCATAATTTCATTCTTTCGTTTTACTCTGTTTTTACATTTTCCACACTTCAACACAATGCCAATTATTATGATGACAATCAGTATAAGGATTAAGAATTTGCCTATGCTGGCGATCACTTCCTGGACCCATTCCCCTAGACCTGAGAACCATTTCACTGGGTTCAGCCATGACACCCATCCTTCTATCTTTTCCCCTACTTCAGCCACTGAAGCATTATGGTTCTTACGAAATTCCCACTTTAGCTGCAGAATCTCATCCATCTTCCAGTCTATCACCTCCTTAGGGTCGCTGGTATCATTGGTGACATAGGTGCAACATTTTACTCCAAATTGGGTGGCCAATGTTACGCAATACCCTCCAGTAACAGCAGTTAAATAATTCAACACTAGCCTGTGTTGCACCAGTTGTTTCTTGTACGCTTGCAATTCTCTTCCTGTATACCTGAATGTGTCATCGTACATCTCGGTGATATTAGCTATCAATTTGGCAAGTTCCTGGATATATCTGAAATTTAATGTACCCCGAGCGATCCTGGTGGGGTCCAATGCGACCAGAACTTGAAAGCCAGTTGTCTCACTGATTAACTGAGTGGCTTTATGTATATCACCAGGTACCATATTTCTTTTGCCTCTGTGTTCATATTGTGTGTGAAGATATGGTGATGGTGTGTTTTTATGTATACCCAGCATTCCCAGGTAACACAAACCTTCGGAACTCAGGGAGAGCCATTTATACGCTTTTCTTCCACAGATGAAATATACATTATCAGGGAGAACATAAGGAATGGTATGCATCATTATCATTAAGCACATTTCACTTGCAAACAATCCTATTTCTGGTTCTTCCATCTGGTACATGCAAGTTTCCTGCTGTATTATTTTAGCACAATAACCATTTGGCACCTTACCAATAATTTCTTTGGTGGAACTCAATGTATACCGATACCTAAAATATTTCCAACCAGACTTAATGGAGCGCAACAGATCATGGTTTATAGACTCATTATCAGCTCTTTGTGAGAAGGTCATCGTCTGATTATTCCCCGTCACTTCCCAACTCCCGGGTTTATCGGGGTTGGTTATGTTTAGATAGTAGATCTATCTACTTGGAATTGATGGAGTTTGAAATGAGGTGGTTTGGATGAGAGGAATTTTCCATCCAATGTTTTCCCTTTTTGCAATTCTAAAATTTCCGTGATATTCAGCAGGAATGACACCAACCCTACGTTATGCTGGCCCTGGGGCACATGTGAACACACCCAGCAATCAGTTTGATTTAACACTTTGCCTACCATGCTATGATAATCCTCTAGAGGATACCCACCCCAGTACGGATTATATTTAGGTTAGAACCGTTGGATACAGTTCTCATCAACTAGGGACCCACAAAGCTCACAAATACAGGAATCTTCAGACGATAACCCTCCACACCTTCCCCGAGTATCCGGAATGACAGCTCTTTTAACAATAACAGTACTAAGATTGGAAAGATACTCCCCTGATTGGCATTGCACTCCTCCTGATTCCACTCCATCAGAACTGCCATCAGCTCCCGTTTCCTCAATCAGTCCTCCATCACAGAAACTGAGTATCCCCAAACAGATCATCACGACAAAACTCTGGAAAGAAAAAGAACTAGGATGACCACAGCAGACCACTCCATTGCTGGAAGCACTGATCTACACATTTCTTTAGCTCAGATATCTCACCGTCACCTTTTTAATCCTTCCGGCACAAGCTCGCAATCAACAGGTCCACATTATCGGCCTTGTCTCTGCCTTGTATCTCCACCGGTTGGTTAAACTCCCTATAGTGAGTGGAATGGACCCACGTATCTTCCCCGGCCACCATTTGAGGATGTTGTATCATCAGATACGGACCTTTCCACCGATCATTCAAACAACCTGAGCTAAAAAAAAATTTGGATCATAACAAATTCTTCCAGATTTGACATCATGACAGGTTGCATTAGACATGTTAGTTAATAACACTTTCAATTTCGGTTATTCTCATTCATCTTTATGAGACCCTGCACAGTAACCTCATTATCATATTTTCACATGAGGCTGCCTGTTTGAACAGTATCTCAAAGGGGGGGCAACAATAAATACAACAATAAATCGTCCACATTTTACATTAGAACAGATACATTGTCAGGTTGAAAAGATTGTAAACAGTCATATAAGGCCTGGGAGAAGATACTGGGGTTACCTATGAACCCATGGGAAACTCGTGTTCCTGTGTGGTGTTCTTCACTTTGCAGTACTTACTTATGTGTCCCACTTGGTGACAGTTAAAACATAATTTTGAAAGGGGTGGATGTGCGATTTGAGCAAGAGGGAAAGGTGGTGGGTATGAGTAAGGATAGGGAGGGTAAGGATATTGTGGGGGATATGAGTATGGGACCTGTGGTTGCATATGATATGTGGGGTAAGGATGTGTTTGCTGTGGTGTGGGATTGGTGAGGATGTGTAATTGTTCAGGTGCAGGTGTGTGTGTGGGTGCAGGTGTGTCGGTTGGCTGTGATGTTATTGTCATTCCTTACAGAGATTGGATACTGACAGCCATTAGTTTTTCGCTCTGGGTCTCTCTCTTCTTTGTGATATTTTTATCATGTTCTATGGCAGACTCTATGAGGTTATCTATTGTGAGTCCCCTCCAGCCAGGTCGTGAGGTCTGAACCCGAATCTTTAAATCGTCTTTCAGACCGTCCATGAGTACCGTGACTATCATTCCCCTGTGGTGAGTGCTATCTTTAATATCTTCTATCCCAGTGTACTGGGTGATAGCCTGCAGAGCCCGGTCGCAATAGTCTTCTGCAGTTTCACTCTTCTTTTGTTTGATTGTGAAGATTTTGTTCCAGTTAACTACTACTGGAAAATATATACCCAATTGAGTCACAATGTGGGAAATGTTACCTTGGTTTACTTGGTCTGTTAAGGGAACGTCGCCATCCAATACACAGTCCGTGATAAATTTTGTCACGTCGGTATTGCGTGGTAGAAAGACCCTTAACACCACACGCCAATCTTTATTAGTGGGCTCATGAGAATTACCCAAATTTCTCAAAAATCTTTGACATTTGGCTAGTTCCTTTTTGGGATCAGGGAAATCATTTATGATGGAATTTAGTTCTGCTCTTGTCCATGGACAATGCATTACTACTTCCCTCATGGGCACTACACCGTTTGCATCCGCATTTCCATTCGGAACAGTTATTGTCCGAATAGGATGCAATCCGGCAGCGTTGCTACCTCTGACCTGGTTACCTGGCTGGGGGTTTTTAATCTGCTGCTGCTACGTATGGTATTAACAACTTCCTCTATGGGTGCAGAGTGTGTTAACACTCCCCTTGCTGTTACCGATGGAGATAGTGGCACCACCCGTGATTGTGGTGATGCAGCATCTATCATTTGCACAGCATGGGAAATGGCAGACATTACAATAGGCTCATCATCCATATCATGAACTTGTTCTTTATAGTTGCTTAAGAGAGGGTACAAGTTGCTTGTTACATTTTTATGGGTATTTTTGGTAACTGTACTTGCACCTCCATCCACATAAGGTGGGGGAGGTGAGCGTGAACTGCTGGCAATACTCTCCATGACGCTACCTTGCGTGCCATTTTGCGGCTCGCCCGTATTGCAATTCAGTGTCGTGGATGTATTTTCTGGCAATGTGCTCACGACGCTAGTTTGCGTCATTTGCACATTGTTAAGCCACGCATCCCTTTCATGCTGCCACAGTTTTAAACATTCAAAATATTTAACCTTTTCCTCTCGGGAGCGCATCAAACTGATGTGATCCCGGACATTCTCTAATACATCCTTATCAAAACTACCAATTCTGGGAAGCGGTCTAACACTCTTCCTCGTCATATTAAACCATAAATCACAATACCTTATTGCATAAGTACCGTACTTGGTATGCATGATATGACGGGCCGATCCGATCAGCGCCTCCATTAGCAGCACATCATTGCCTAACATCTCTACTGTTTGCGTGGCTCCCATTCTGAGACAACTCCTACACTTTTCAATAAAGATGTAGACCGGTGAAAGACAATCAAGACACTTTCACTTACCTGTGGACGATTTAAGTCAGCGGTGCCCACACACCTGGATAAGATTTAGTAAGGCAACTTCCACACCTGGATAAGATTTGAAAAAGGCAACTTCCACACCCGGATAAGATTTAGTAAGGCGACTTCCACACCTATGAAAGTTTATATGTCGGCTACTCTCACGCACCTCTCTACAACAAAGACAACATGTACACCTGCTACTGTGTATAGAACGGTAAAGCTGCTTACCGATCGGCTAGACTAACCCTTGCACCTAGCCTTTAAGGATCATACGATACCCTTAACTTTGTTCAACAAATACTCACTGTTACACACTTTTTTCCTGTGCTGAAAAATAAACGTTAACCCAGATATTGGTAATAATTGAAAAAGGTAAACCTCAACGGCTTTGTTAAAACACGTGGCAGCAGAACCGGAAGTGCATATACGCTTTGTGCGACCAGCCGCATACACAATAATGCGACTACCGCACAACCGTATAATGACTTTTTAACTGTGTACGCAAAAATGCGTCTCAGCCGCGTACTCAATACTGCCGCACCACTCTAAGCATTAGGTTCTATCAACAAAGGAAAACAAACTTTTTCCTTTCTTGTCCCTGTATGTGGCCACTCCACCCTTTGCTGAGATATCGCTAGACGTATGTGCCGTGTGAGTAGGTAAGTGACTTCACTCGACGAGCCCCCATCTGTTAATATTAAAATGAACCTCTATATACCCCTGCCTGTACCTTCTAAAATCCTTCCTATAAACCTCTAAGGATGATGCTAATTTGCGTATGCAGTCATACCATAAATAAAGACTTAGACGTGGAATCTGTGGTTCCAAAGCACAAGTGTTATTCAGGTAAAAGTTCAGACAGTTACACGCAATTGATCTAGACACAATTTAGGTGCAAAAGGAAAATTATACAGACCCAAGTACAGTATACATACGCAGGCGCTTCCGGACCTGGAGATAGGCATCAGCAAGAGACCCCCTAGTCATACAGCGTTCAGCACGAAGACTGAGAACCAGCATTTGTACACACATATTTATACCCCCCCAGAATAAACAGGTCAATAGGGAAGTTTGTTGCTGGTGTCATTGGTTCCCAGGGGAGAAGCATCTGTTACAGCACATTTAACAGGCTAGTTCAAATAGACTCTCCCTGCCTCTAACAGCTGGGGATCTTCATCTTCACTGCCCCTGCAACATCCTAACAGCTGTTACTAAAATATACATTTTGTTGCTTGTAGGCTCTGTGATCCATTACTCGAGAATGCATGATGCAATCTCCCCACCGATAACACCGGAATACTGTAAAAAGAGTACGCATCAGTACAACTCCAAACACGTCTTGTTTAGCATGTATAATACCTTAGTTATAAAATATCTTTATTTCTCTGCATTTAAACTAACTGAACCAACTTAAATCATACACTTTAAAGCTTATTAAACCTTGTGTGTGAATATTGTAATGTGTGAGTATTCGGGGTTTGATGTAATGACGTATTAATGTGTGTATGAAGATGGGTGCACTTTAGCAGTGTGACATGCTGAGCCAGATAGTTCCACATGCCCTCTGTCAGCAGGCCCCCAGCTTTCCCGTGTTCAAAGGAAACTGTGTTATCATCTCAAGCTGTGAAGTTGGGGCCATCCTGTCTGTGTGTGGAGCTAAGACCTGTTTAGGATTCAGACAAATCCAATTGTGTAGATCAATGCCTGGATTATATTACAATTGCCACAACTATACTTTGTCTGCATCCAGGGATTCCAAATTTGTATGTAAAAATACCCATTGTCTATTCTATTGACTTTTACTCAGGAAGCTTGTTATTCCAGTTGCCCTTGGTAGATTAACAAAAACATTGCCATCTGTTCTTAGCTCCTGAGTTGTAACTTGAAGTGATGCTGGTCACAAAATGGCGTCTTGCAGATTCTTGTTTCTAAAATGGAGTCTAGCTGCCATTTGCAAGATGGCGTTGTGCACGCTTCAATTTTAAACTGATCTTGTCTCAGCCAATAATCCAGTTTTGACAACTCATATATAAACATACATATATACATACACATATATATATACACATACATATATATACATATACGCATATATGCATGTACCAAGTACAGCAGTAGATTTTGGTATGGAGAAGAAAAATCAATGAAAGATTTGATCTAGATCTAAAGAGTCAAGTCATATCTGAAATTGTAAATTGGATTTGGCTCCTCTGGACCCTCTGAATGGGATTGGAAATGATGCCCTATCGCAAAATGGTTCCGAATGTATTTCTCCAAAGATGGCCACCACTTGGAATGCAAACCAGAAGTAGAGGATGACCCGCATGCATCACTTCCGGTTTTCGCATATGGAAAAAAAACCGGAAGTGAGCAAGCCCGGAAACCGGAAGTGTGTGAACCGGAAACAGGATGTGAGGGAACCGGAAGTGCGCAGTGACAAACACGCCTCACTTCCAGTTTTATAGCAAAAAGAGGGAGGAGGTAATTGTATAAAGGGGTATTTAAACCCCCTCCAGGTAAAGCAGGATATCCATTCATGAATAAGGTTTAACTACCGAAATGCATTGCATGGACACCCTGATGCTGGGACCTCAAAGGATAAACTGCAGGAGTACTTTCTATATGGTCTGACCAAACATTTTGCAGTGGTGCCGAGCTGGAAGGCCCGGGAACTCATTGCTTTGAATTAAGCTAGCCCACGCAACACCTTTATCTGGTTAGAAAAACACGGACTATATGGTATCTCCTTAATATCTTGCCTTTGATTGTATCCACCATTATATATGCACTTTATATATGCACAATTCTTTTTTTATATGTTTTTATATGTTTTATGTTCACCAATTTGTGTGTTCTAATTAGTGGAATAAATATATGTTTACCTTGAACTAATGCACCTTGAAATAGATGTGTTTTTAAGTTCATTTAAGTATTCATCCAGGCAATAATTGGTGCCGTTTACTATAAAGAATTTTGACCTATGCTGTTAATAGAATAACGTAAATCTTCTCTTAAAATGAAGCATAATCCATGTGCACCTTATTGCCAGAGCACGGGCCACTGCAGAAATTATTTATAAAATGCATACTTTTTTAATGTGTAAAAAACTTGGACAAATGCTAAAAAACCTTTGATCTGTGAAAAAAACAGGTTCAGGTGAATATGCAGTCTACATTTGAAAAATAAAATATTTAAGCAAAACAAAGCAATAAATCATGATAGAACAGTTATTGCCAGCATTAATATACTTGCCTTTGAGCTGCTATACTCATTTTAATTTGTCCTTGCTGCAAAGAAAACATTGTCAAGATAGTATGAATATAGTATTTATTTTTCAAATATCCTGTCAGTCTGTTATAATTAATAAGTGATTTAGTCTTTGACTCAGAACATAAACTACTGAGTGAATTTTGCATTGCATGTGGTAGATTTATAACTGAATTGTTTCAGTGTCAGCCTAGTTTAGAACCACACATCACTATTTTAAAAGGAGATATGCACGAAACAACTATATGATGGACATTTTTAACATAAATTTATTTTGTTTATTAAACTAGCAGAAATATATTAGTAACTCTATGAGGCATATTTATATCTCAGAACGAGGTAAATCTCACCTTTCATGGACATCTGTGCCGAGATGTCTGGGAAAGTTGACGTTTTGCCTCATTCTGAGATCCGAACTTGGCACGAAGATCTGAGCCAAAACCAAACTGCTCATCACTAATATTTATCAAAGTGCAAAATCCTTTCCTGGATATAAGAACTAGCTGTAAGATTATCAGATGGAAGTGCAGATTCCATTGGAGGTCTTCCCTTGCCAGGGATTTCCTTGCAAAGTGTTTTACAAGCTGGCAGAGAAGCAGGGGAAGTTTAGGCTGGCTACCACCTGTTTTCCTTGCCTCATTCTTCAACACTCAGCAGTGACGTCAATAAGTCCTGAAATCTGTTCAATTGCTGCTGTCTCTTCCTGTCTCCCCTCTTTCTCTCAGCAGACTGGAGCCCCAGGAGACAGCAGCAAATTTACAGTTAAAGATAAATTATTAGATCTTAAGAAATGGATATCACACTTTTATCCACAAAAAATAAATCTAGCCTAGAGAAAAATAGAAAGCAAGATACAACAAGCCCAAAGGAGTAAAGAGCAATATACTGTAGCACCCTAGATTAACAGTGGTAGCCCATAAACTCCACAGAGATCCTGATGGAGTCCAGAAGTGTTCCCAATGTCTGCTGCTTGTCCAGTCTCTTTGTAAAATTATTCCATGTTCCAGGTCCTTGCTGCTGAAATTGCTGTTGCTCTCTTCATTTTGCCATATAGTATGAAAAGTCATTAGAGGATATTCAAAGTATTTAATTCATGTTCATAGTATCCTCAAAGTTTCCATAGTTAGTCTGCTGCATGTGTGATCACACTAAACTGCTGGGACTACTCTTCCTTAGGACTATTTTACACACACCGGTTTTGACTGGCCGGCAAAAAAACTTCAGTTTTTTGCCGTGTACTAATTTTAGTGAACTATGTAAATAGATGGGTCCTTTCAGATGGCACAGACACAGCATGGTCGCTGTGCTACAGCTGGGTATATCCACTGACAAGAATGGCTGCCATGCCATGTCCGTGCCATCACTGCAAGTCAGTGAAGTACATGTTGCTATGTTTGCTTTCACACACACCAGGTTTTCTTGTTCCCGCCCACAACTCCATCTTTTCCAAATCTTGTTGTACCTGAGTGTCAACATGAGTGATAACTGTGACATAGATACTGAGAGGCGGATATCATTAGTAGAAGCCAGACCAGTTTTATGGGACAAAACACAAGATATTTATAAAGATAGAAATGACACTCGAAAGGCGCGGCAAGAGGTTTACTTTGAATTAAAAGAAAATTTCAATGTGTTGGGAGACAAGGATAAAGATATATATGGTTAGTACTTTTATTTGTAGTACTGTTATCAATTATTGTGTATAAACTATCATTGAATAAAGCTGCTGCTGCGAAGCCTACTACACTAAGAAAAAACAAGACATTGATTGCAGGCAAAAGAAATGTCCGGCTTTGGCCAGTTTTTTGCCGGCCGATCAAGTCTTCCCTTTTTGCTTAATAAATGTACAAAGCAGTCAAATGTAACACTATATACTGTATCATAGAGTAATGTCTGAAGTGACGTTACATCATGCCTCCATGTTTTATATGTATCAGCTAATGTACTGTATAACATGTTATGTAGATTAAACATCTACTAAATGTGAACAACACTTTGGCAACATGAGAAACATGCACTCAGGGCCAGATTATAGGTGGGGCAGCAGCCCTGGGGCCCCCACACACTGTTCTCAACACTTACTATACAAAACCAGAGTACAGCGTTTAGCTGTCTCCGCTCTGATCCATGGTTTCCTCCTTGGTGGCTCAGCTGTTAATTGTTACAGCGGCTGCTGAGGAGCTGTCACAGTACAGTCTCACGTGAGTTGACTCATCATCTCGCCAGACTGACTGTTCAGACCAGAAAAAGTGAAAGGCAGAGAGCAGAGCTGAGACACCCCCTGTCCATACATACAAGGCCAGGTCAATACTATATATATATATATATATATATATACATACATACATACATACATACATACATACATACATACAGTATATATATATATTTATATTTATCTATATGTAAACATATGTGCTCAGTGTATATATATATATATATATATATATATATATACATACACACACACTACGTGGCGGATCTTACCTAGGGGCTGTGAGGCTGGGTCGGCATATCGGTGAAATACAACATGTTGGAATTCACAGATTTCACAGATTTGCCGATCACAATCAAAAAGTTATTGTGATTGGAAAATCAGTAAAATTTAACATGTAGAATTTCACCAATCCTATGACAGATCGCGGAACATCAATGTCCACCAGTTGGCATTTTCAACCCGATTGCAGGATCGCAGCCATCCATCTCTGATGTATGGGAGCATTAACACACAAAAACCCTGGCCTGGATCTGACAACTGCAGTTTTACCACTGTCAGATCTATCATGTCTTTGCCACACTCCTTCCCCCTTAACCTCAACCACCCTGGTGAAGCTAACACTATTTCAGGCAAGCTCTCTGCTTCGACCACCTCTATTTGTGTCATCCGTCAGGAACACAATCCTCTACCAGTTTCCAGAGCTCGCCTTGCACCCACTCTTTGTCACGGCCAGGGTTTCTCGGCATGGTAGTCACCGGATATTACCTGTGAGGTCATTATGGCGGGGGGTCTCTGGCAGCAGTGCTGGTGTTTGGTGAGGGGCATTGGCTGTGCATGGTTCTGTGTGGGCACATTGTCACTAGGCCTGGTGAGGTCTGGCGGTGTTTCTGTTCCGTTGGCATGGGCACCGCCATCTTGCCTGCGGTCATGTGATTCCGGCTGTCCAATCCTGGTAGGTTATGTGCACATTCCAGCTAGTCACAGTATTTAGGAAGGTCCAAAGCCTTCCTTCCTTTGCCAGTGCAACGTGTTTCTTAGCTGCGGCTGACAGAGAGTACCTGTGCCTTACCTGCCTGCCGGTTTGTTACGCTACTAGCCTGAACCTTGCCTGCTCCAACCTGCTGGATTTACCCTGCACCCTCCACATACCTTTCACCTGCCTGAGTACCTGAACCTGCTGTTCCCTGCACCTTGCCTCCCTTCACTCCCAGCTGGACTTCATTACCTCACCATACCTGCACTCATTACAGCTCATCATTCCTGCATTCAGTTACAGTTCATCATAACTGCATTCTGTTACAGCTCACCTTATTTGTTTACTGGACTGTTACTGCCTGTCACTATCTGGACATTTCCCATTAACCCCCACTACAGTTATCAAGTACACTTTAGTGCTATACCTGGACTTTTTATTTGCCATTCCCATGTCTTCTAAGACACTTATTAAAAACTCCACTTTTTCATTTAAGTCTGCTTCTGTGTCTGCTCCTATCACCACCCTGGGTCCACAACAAATTCAGAACCTCACAGTTTGCACTGGCCCCGTGGATCCGGCCACGGAACAGGAGTCTGGAGTGGATTTATTTTGTTGTATTGCTGGTCGTTTAGAAAACCTGGAAGCTATGCAACATAAAATGGCCCAGTTGCTACAGGAGATGTCTAAATGCCAAGATAACCTGCAAACCTCGTTAATCACCCCTGAAGTATCAGCAACTTCACCTTCTCCTGTGCCTGGTAATACAGGGTCCAGAGTATCCCCTTGTCTACATCTACCCATGCCAAGCAAATTTTACGGCAATCCTAAACTCTGTCGTGGTTTTTTAAATCAGTGTGATATACACTTTACGTTACAGCCTGATAACTTCCCCACCGCTAGAACCAAAGTGGCATACATCATGTCTTTGCTGACCAACTCGGCTTTGGATTGGGCCTCCCCACTCTGGGAGCATTCAGACTCGCTGCTGGATAACTATACAGACTTTGTATCTTCATTCAGGAGGATTTTCGATGAACCTGGACGCACAGTGTCAGCACTGTCCAGCATCATGACCCTGAGACAAGGAACTTGTCCTGTCAGCCAGTATGCCGTACAGTTTCAAATCTTAGCATCAGAGCTTAAGTGGAATGAGGAGGCCCTCACCTCCACCTTTTGGCATGGCCTTTACGACCGATTAAAAGATGATCTGATTACCTGTGAGCTTCCTACCAATTTAAATGATATGATCTCACTCTGCAACAAAATTGACCTACGCTTCAGAGAACGTCAGGCTGAAAAGCACAGAACTGACCGGCAAAGGTCATTTATGTCTCCTTGCTTAACCATTCACCCCATCCTCCTATAGATGAGGAGCCCATGTAGGTGAACCAAACCCATCTCTCCAAAGAGGAACGTCAGAGAAGGATGCTAAAAAACCTCTGTCTGTACTGCGGAGATTCGGGTCACCTGGTGGCCTCCTGCTCCCGCAAGTCAGGAAATGCCTGTTCCTAACTGACCTTGGGGACATCAA
The DNA here is from genome assembly GCA_031769625.1 of Taudactylus pleione. Classification (NCBI taxonomy): domain Eukaryota; kingdom Metazoa; phylum Chordata; class Amphibia; order Anura; family Myobatrachidae; genus Taudactylus; species Taudactylus pleione. The sequence goes on along the minus strand of JAUIMM010000148.1, from coordinate 5,529,719 downwards.
GTTAGGAGTTATGTGCCCGTCCCCAAATACTAAAGATTTCAAGATTTCCTTAGCTTTGGATCTCAAGCCCAACCCTGTCTTCGTCTAAGCTCTATTAGACTCTGGAGCAGCTGGAAACTTCATGACTTCCAGCCTAGTTGATAAACTACAGATTCCTTATTCATCTCTCAAGCAAGCAATTTCCCTGACTTCTGTAGATGGACGTCCTCTAGCTAAAGGAGTGGTCACCAAGGAAACTCAACCAGTATTAGTTCGTGTTGGGGCACTCCACTCCGAGTCTTTAAAGTTCTTAGTAATACCAGAGGCTTCTCAAGAAATCATCTTAGGACTACCCTGGTTATGCCAGCATAATCCCAGGATAGACTGGTGTTCAAAGCAGATTCTTTCATGGGGAACTGACTGTTAGAAATCCTGTCTTCCCAAAATACGACCTGTAAGAAAAACAGTTTCGTTAACATCTCCAGCTATTCCCAAGGAGTACCAGATGTTCTCTGATGTTTTTTCCGAGCAACAGGTGAATATCTTACCTCCCCACAGAGAATGGGACTGTCCTATCGAGCTGCTACCTGACAAGATGCCACCTCGTGGTCGCACCTATCCTCTATCCGTGCCTGAGACTCAAGCCATGTCAGAGTAATCCAGATCAACCTAGCGAAGGGGTTTATTCATCCTTCCACCTCTCCCGCTGGAGCCGGCTTCTTTTTCATTGGCAAGAAAGACAGAGGCCTAATACCTTGTATAGATTACCGGGGCCTCAATGATATAACGATTAAGAATTGGTATCCTCTTCCCCTGATCACAGAATTGTTTGACAGAGTTAAAGGGTTCATCATATTCTCAAAACTGGATCTGAGAGGGGATTATAATCTCATCTGCATTCGTGCTGGCGATGAATGGAAGACTGCCTTTAACACTAGAGATGGACACTTTGAATACCTTGTGATGCCCTTTGGGTTGTGCCATGCCCCTGCCGTGTTTCAGGGCTTTGTTAATGAGATTTTCCGGGACCTGTTGTACGTCTCGGTTGTAGTTTACCTGGATGATATATTGATTTTTTTCTTCTTCTGTAACAAGACATCATGAACATGTGAAGGAAGTATTGTCCCATCTGAGAAAGAACCACCTTTACTGCAAACTGGAGAAATGTGTCTTTTGGGTTCCCAGTGTGCCATTCCTTGGTTACATCATCTCTGGCTCCAGTCTAGAAATGGACCCCAAGAAAGTGAAGGCGATTTTGGATTGGTCCCATCCTCAAACCTTGAAAGCCATCCAGAGATTGCTTGGGTTCGCCAACTACTATAGACGTTTTATTAAAGGATTTTTATCATTACTGGCTCCCATTACCATGTTGAACCGAAAAGATACCAACCCTGCCCTATGGCCACCTGAGGAAGAGACTGCCTTCCAACTTTTAAAACAGGCATTTATTTCAGCTTTATTTATGACAACCAGATCTGGATAGGCCATTTCTAGTGGAAGTGGATGCGTCATCAGAGGCCATGGGTGCAGTTCTTTCCCAGCGTTATGATGATAATTGAGTTCATCCCTGTGGGTTCTTCTCCAAGAAGTTTTCTGCTGCCGAAAGATATTATGCCATTGGTGAACAAGAACTTTTAGCAGTAAAGTTAGCATTAAAAGAATGGATATACCTACTGGAAGGGGCCAAGTTTCCCTTCACTGTCTTCACGGACCATAGATATCTTCTCTTCCTCAAGAATCTTCAGTGATGAGTCCTCGTTTGGGCCAATAGGCAATATTTTTTGCTCGGTTGCAGTTCACCCTGACCTTCCGGTCTGGAGCCCTTAATCAAAAGGCAGATGCCCTGTCCAGATGTTTCCACTGTGATAACAAATCAGAGAATCAACAAAATACCCGTGTTTTGGAGTCAAGAGTCTTCACCACCTTACAGTTACAATCCCCTACAGGGAAGTCCTTTGTGGCCCCGGAGTTAAGGAAGCAGCTCCTCACCTGGGCTCATTCCTCTCGCTTTGCAAGTTACTCAGATACCTGGAAGACCTTGGAATTTTTAAAGAGAGGCTATTGGTGGCCATCCATGAAAGCAGAAGTGTCGGAATTTATTTCTTCATGTTCAGAATTTATTTCTTCAGCATAAATCTTTAGATCAGGCACTGGCTGGTGAGTTATTGCCACTACCTATTCCATCATGTCCATAGATGCATCTCTCCATGGACTTCATCACGGATCTGCTGAATTCTCAAGGGTTCACTACCATATGGGTCGTAGTAGACCAATTCTCTAAAATGGTCCAGTACATACCACTACAGAAATTGCCTTCTGCCCCTGACTTGGCTCACTTGTTTGTTCAACATATTTTCCGTCTCCATGGTCTTCCTGCTGAGATAGTCTCTGACCGTGGTGTTCAGTTCACAGCACAATTTTGGAGAGCCTTATGTTCTGTATTGCAAGTAAAACTAAATTTTTCTACGGCGAGGGTTAATCAAGACCTTGAGACCTTCCTGAGGATTTTTATGACATCTTCCCAAGACAATTGGTCTGTATTGCTGCCATGGGCTGAATTTGCACATAATGCCTCCTACCACTCTTCTACGAACTAAACACCATTCCAAGTGGTCTACGGCCTTCATCCTCGGGTCCCTGAATTTCAAAGCCTGCCCGTCTTTGATGTCCCGGCTGTAGAAGACACTGTACAGAAATTTGCTTCAATCTGGTCTCGAGTTCGTACTGACCTGGAGAAGGCGTCCTCCCGTTACAAATTTCAAGCTGATAAGAAGTGTAGGAAACTACCACGTATGCAAGTTGGAGACCAGGTCTGGTTGTCCACCCGGTACCTACGACTTAGAGTACCATCTATGAAATTTGCTCCACGCTTCATCGGGCCCTTATCCATCATAGGTCATTAACCCCATGGCTTATTGCCTTCAGCTACCCCCTTATCTGAAAATTACCAATTCCTTTCATGTCACCCTGTTGAAACCCCTGGTGCTAAACAAATTCCACAGAGTCCTGCCTGCTTCTCCCCATGTCCAGACTGAAAGAGGTGTAGAGTTTGAGGTCTCCCAGGTCTTGGATTCCTTTCTCCGCAGAGGACATTTGCAGTACCTACTTGACTGGAGGGGCTACGGCCCAGAGGAATGTTGTTGGACCGATGCCCGAGATGTCCATGCTCCTGCACTCATCAAGAGGTTTCATGCTGCCCATCCGGAGAAGCCTGGTGAGTGTCCTGAGGCCACCCATAAGGGGGGGTACTGTCACGGCCAGGGTTTCTCGACATGGTAGTCACCGGGTATTACCTGTGAGGTCATTATGGTGGGGGGTCTCTGGCAGCAGTGCTGGTGTTTGGCGAGGGACATTGGCTGCGCATGATTCTGTGCGGGCACATTGTCACTAGGCCTGGTGAGGTCTGGCGGTGTTTCCGTTCCATTGGCATGTGCGCCGCCATCTTGCCTGTGGCCATGTGATTACGGCTGTCCAATCCTGGTAGGTCATGTGCTCATTCCAGCCAGTCACAGTGCGGCACTGAGTGTTTAGGAAGGTCCAGAGCCTTCCTTCCTTTGCCAGTGCAACGTGTTTCTGAGCTGCGGCTGAGAGAGAGTACCTGTGCCTTACCTGCCTGCCTGTTATGCTACTAGCCTGAACCTTGCCTGCTTCAATCTGCTGGATTTTCCCTGCACCCTGATTACCTGAACCTCCTGTTCCCTGCACCTTGCCTCCCTTCACTCCCAGCTGGACTTCATTACCTCAGCCTGCATTTGTTACAGCTCACCATACCTGCACTCATTACAGCTCATCATTCCTGCCTTCAGTTACAGTTCATCATAACTGCATTCTGTTACAGATCACCATATTATTTACTGGACTGTTCCTGCCTTTCACTATCATTTCCCTTTAACCCCCACTACAGTTATCAAGTGCACTTTAGTGCTATACCTGGACTTTTTATTTGTCATTCCCATGTCTTCTAAGTCACTTATTGAAAACTCCACTTTTTCATTTAAGTCTGCTTCTGTGTCTGCTCCTATCACCACCCCGTGTCCACAACAAATTCAGAACCTCACACTCTTTTTCCCCTAGCTTCACCATATGGTTGCTCAAAGGTTCGGTACCCACAAACTTTCTGGAAAGGGCGCCAGCATTGAGGTGCTGTTTCCCCGGTTGATGCTGTACCTCAAATTTGAATGGCTGTAAAGCCAAAAACCAGCGGGTCACCCGGGCATTCACCTCTTTGTTTGTGCGCATCCACTGTAAGGGAGCATGATCTGTGAATAGCCAGAATCTTTGTCCCAATAGATAATATTTTAGCGACTTTACTGCCCATTTAATCGCCAAGCACTCCTGTTCCACTGTTGAGTACTTGCGTTCTCTGGGCAACAATTTCCGGCTAAGATACAGTATGGGTTTCTCCTCCACATCTACCTCCTGGGAAAGGATGGCTCCTAAGCCTGTCCCAGTGGCACCAGTCTGCAACACAAACTGCTTCTTAAAGTCTGGCGCTTGAAAAACAGGTTCTATACACAAAGCTCATCTTAAATCCTGCAAAGCAGCCTCTGCTGGCCTAGACCACATTATCTGATCTGGAGATTATTTCTTAAGGCACTCAGTCAGTGGAGCCGCCCTAGTGGCAAAATTATGTATGAACCTGCGGTAATAACCCACCACACCAAGGAATGTTCTGAGTTGTGATTTACATTTGGGTTTAGGCCATGTGAGTACTGCTCCCACCTTACTAGGCTGAGGTTTAACCTCCACTCTGCCTATGATATATCCCAAGTATTTCGCCTCCACCATTCCAATGGCACATTTCTCAGGGTTAGCGGTAAACCCATGTACCCGTAAAGATTAACACTGCCTCTACTCTTGAAAGGTGTGAAACCCAGTCAGAGCTAAAGATGACTATGGGCCTAATTCAGCAAGGAATGCACAGATGCACACAATCGGATGATGTTTGCAGTCTGCACATGTGTCTGGGTTGCAGTGCGCATGTGTGAACTGCTCAATGCATCTGCAAAAGCGAGCTCAGTGAATGCGCAGACCCAGGGAAAAGTGATTGACAGGAAATGCCATTTGTGGGTGGTGATGGGGGTGGTCGGGCGGGTTGGGATGCCGTTTTAGGGGTGTGCATAAATTAGCCACTGCTGTGCCGCACGCAGTGATGAGACTCCATGCACACGGGAAGTTGCAAAGATCCTGCGTGAGGTCTGGTCAACCACTATTATGCAAATGTGGTAGATGGTTCTCGATGTTACCGATGTTTATGCAATTCTTGTGTACTCATCAGGCTTTAAGTGAAGAGAGATGGGCGGTTTAATATAGTGCTGGGCGTCTGCATCTTATGCTGTTGTCTCCATGCATATGCATTGATTAACATTCTCGCAGTGGCCGGGTGCGTGCGTCTGCTAGCATGAATTCCTTGCTGAGTCAGGCCCTATGTCTTCTAAATATGCAGCTGCATACTCCCTGTGGGGCCAAAGTAACTTAATCATAGCCCTTTGGAAAGTTGCTGGCGCTCCATGCAAACCAAAAGGCAGCATTTTGTACTGGGACAAACCCTCTGGGGTAGAGAAGGCTGTTTTTGCTTTAGCAGCTTCAATCAAAGTAATCTGCCAATACCCTTTTGTCAAATTGAGAGTGGTGAGATACTGTTTTTTTGCTAGATTCTCCACCAGCTCGTCAACCCAGGGCAAAGGGTAGGAGCCAAACTGAGAAACTTTATTTAACTTGCAAAAGTCATTACAGAATCTTAAAGCCCCCAAAGCCTTAGGCACTAATACAATAGGGTTATTGAATTCACTGTTTGATTCCTCTATGACCCCTAAGTGCAGCATCTCCTCGACCTCTTGTTTTACCGCTGCCCATTTTGACTCGTGTATGAGATAGGGGCTCTGCTTTATTATCACCCTGGGAGGAGTAACTATATCATGCTGTATGATTTGGAATAGCTGAGAATATATTTTAATTTTGTGCTACTAAGCTCAGTACTTCCTGTTTTTGGCTAAGACTCAGGGTGACCTCAATGGGTACCTGACAGTCTGTGGTTTTCTTTGCTACTAAAGAGGACTGACTGGCACTTTATTTCCAAGGTTTTAATAGATTTACATGATAAATGTATATGATATATGTGTCTTGTTAGATATTTTGTACTTAACCAAGCTGTTATTCACGGCATTTCAGTGGCGATCTATTCATATTTATTTAGTTTTGTTCAGTTTTGTTTGGTTGTGTTACCTAGGTGATGGTCACATGATGTTGTGAGTGATGTCACTCTCAAGCGCCGCCGGTCCGGGTGAGCGGTCCCACTTCCGGCATGGGCGTCTGCATGTTGCACGGGTGCTACTTAAGGTAAGATAATTTTCAGTGTTCTTTAGCCTGAGGACAGTGCCGGTTGTTGGCACAGAAACGTTGCACTATTGAGATGTCACACTAAACCTTTTTTCAAGTGCCCTGAGTGCCGCGACTTCATGCTCAGTACCTATCCATTTTTCGCAGGCACCGGGCCAAGCCATCTCACTCCAGGGAGAGCCGGACTTATGGTGACTATATATATATATATATATATATATATATATATAAATATGTGTGTGTATATATATATATATATATATATATATACACACACATACACACACACACACACACACACACACACACAGTGTATATATATATATAGAGGGCCCCACAAGTTTGTTGCCCAGGGGCCCCACAGACCTTAATTCGGCCCTGCATGCACTCATTATTGCTCTTTATGAAAAGTGTGACAACATTTTGATGACTTTTTTACCTACTGCAAAATTTCAGCACCTAACACTATTATATGTTTTTTTTTTGGCCTGTTCTTCAGCATCTGACACTCTTGACATTCTCTCTTAGGGGTAAAGTGAGAGTTTTTAGTATTGGATTTGTTGCTATGGGTATAGTAAATAGTGTTACAGTGTGTATATTAAAATCAATAATAATAATTCCTTATACAGCTAAAACCAAAATATGTAAATGAGATGTGATAATTTTCCCAGAGCTTAGAAGTTTACACAGAACTGGTTATTCTAGCATATCAATAGAGGTAACAGAAACCAGCTCACAATACAATCTGATTAGCATTTGTTTACCCTAGCTAAGAGACACAGTTTCCTGCCTGAAGGCTCTAGATAACACAATAAGGTTTGAGAGGCCTTTGTTTGGGGTATGACTCCTTGCAGGTGGGAGGCTTGGAAAATCAAAACACACAGCTGACTCACTGTTGGGACAGGATTGACACACCCCCTTTTTGAACATAAATATCAGGTGTGTTCAAGGCGGAGTTGGGTTCACAAAGAGATCCCAGATCTCAATTATACTAACTGAAGGACATGGTCACTCTGACTGTGGCAACCAGATGAGAAAGATGCAACCTCCCTCTCTTGGAGACATGGAGAAACTGGCTGTTTATCTACCCTTAGACTAAGTATACTGTCTCTCCTACCACACATGGCATAAAGGCAAGATGTAGAAATCATGTGTTTTTAGGGATATTGATTATCTATTAAGTAGTTATTATAGTTTGTAGTGATTTATGAATATTGTGGTTCATAGTGGAATCTTTGTTAGCGGCCAGGTTATCAAGCTGTAATGCTTTGGTTATTCCTTAGTTTGTGTTAATTTGTAGTAGACGATATGTAAAAGTTTGCAGTGATTTGGGTTCAGTTTTATACATATAGCTGGCTGTGTTAATCTGTACTTCTTTCCCCCTTCCTTCCCATGTGTTGTATTCTCGTGGTCTGACTGTATCATTGTGTAGTTGAGATTGGGATGGAGATTGGGTGAAATGTTGCAATCTGTAGATGTATATTTGTTTGATATCAGCTAGTGGTTGTGGTTCCATGGGAGTTGTGGATTGCTAGCCATATTGTTATTGTATTGTGAAGTTATATATTATCATAGTTTGGGAATTTAAATATGCTACCTCCATGTGGTATGAACAAAGGAAATTCCATGTGCTCTCCCCCTTCCCCCATTGACCCATGTGTTCAATGGAAATTGAAGTTGGTCCATGTGTTTGGTGGATGCTTTATAGTATCATGATAGAATTGTGTACTATGAGTTGTATAGTGGTATTTTTAACTATTACAGAGGAATCAGCTTATATGTATTATACAACGTTATAGTATCTGAAAAGCTTGTATAGTATAGTGGATACAGTGTTATATCATGGAAGTTGAAAATAATTAGACACTGGTATACAATATAATGTACTGTTTTGGTCCAAAGATATCAAACAGTTGTAGTGGGTGAGAGTATTGCTATTACAGAACATGGCATTATGGGAGTCTTCAATGTGAGCTTTCAAAATGGAGTTTGTGTTCAGAGACCATGCGGTTTGAACAATAGGACAAAGGGTCCCAACAACCCCCACTCACACACTCGGCAATCATATATATATATATCTCTCTCTCTCTCTCTGTCTCTCTCTCTCTCTCTCTCTCGTCTATATTGTATTTTAACAAGCATTGATTTTATGAAGATTTGATATATAAAAACGTTTTACTTATAACACTTTGTGTGCATCGTTATCTTTATGAAAGGAAATTATCCAAATGATTTAAAAAGGTATATAATTCTGGTTAACACTTTGCGAAGTTCATATATTTATGTTACTTATAACCTGATAGTTATTATATGAAAAATAGAATAATTTGCTTCAGATATATTGGGATTAAACAGGTTGGCAATGGCCGGTGTGTACAAATAGAAAGAAGGAGAAAAAAACACCCCCTAACAATGGCGCCCGAACAAGTCTGCTTTTAAAATTGTGGAAATTATCATTAGCACCTCGAACAGGTCTGTTTATAATTGTGGTAACTTATAATTGTTGCTGTTTACAATTTTAATTCCCACAATTAAAAAAAGGCAGAGAGAACCCACATTTTTTTTTGTGTGTTAGTTTTTTTGTTTGTACATAGGATGCCACTTGTAGAATCGCAATCAGCGATGCCTGATTTAATTATAATTCTCACAGATTGTTTGTTTTCACTTATGAATGGTTGCACAAGATATGTAACAGTTTCTCTTTCCAACAAGCGTATTTTGCAGGACTGCAAGTTACAGTAAACAGCAGGCTCTAAGCAATGGTGACTCCTGGTTATTCAAGGTACCCTGTATTAACCCTCTCTGTGCTGCATATATCATATCTGCAATAACACACTACAAAAAAATAAACACACTCACACTTGGTACAATAGATTTCTTTACAACATCATGGCTGCATTACCATAAGGCTCCACCATTCCCCATTCATAGCAAAACAAAAGCATACAACTCACACATGTCAATATATACACAAATAATTGTTTTCCCTGATAGATTGCAATCCACAATTTATTTATAGATATTAATCTGCCGGAAGTGCAGGAAAACAGTTATATCCCTTAAAATATACATACAGAATATCATATCCCCTCCATACACACACGCATGTAAACTTCTCAAACATACATTCACGGTATATCACTCCATTTATTTCTGTTTAACTCACCCTGCAGCATATCTGCAGTGAAACTTGTGCATTAAGGTCACACATTAAAACATGCACTGTACCTGTACCAATGTTTTGAAGTACTGGAGAATTCATAATTAATCGCAGAAAACACGATTATGAATAATAATTTTTGATAAAATATAAATTTTTCATATATTTGAAGCAAATGAATGTAAATTGGAAATTTATCTTAGTGATGGTACAATTATTTTACCTATTGCACTGCAATGTATTGCAGGATTGTTCCAATGTTGTGTGTTCTGATAATGTCACAAACATACATTACAATTGGCAAATTTTATGATGTTTGGTAGAATAATCATGATTTATACAGGAGCTAGAATTCAGCACCAATGTGAACCATGATTTGCATGTATTACCTTCTGTTGTTCTCAATGTCTAATTTTGAACAAAAGGGGGGGTTTACACAGAATCTCAGAAAACAGGGATCTGTGTAATATGACATTACTGAACACACACATGGCTGCAATACAGGAGTTTTGAGGTATGTGTGCTATACACATGAATTCGGTCATCTGTGTGGAGTTTGTATGTACTTCTGAAAAATCCTTGCAATACAACAGTTTATAGATTTATTTTAGGTTAAGAAATTCACTTCTGAGTAAGTTATGACATGTGGTGTGTTATACTGTATTATCTGTGTATTAGATCGCAAGTAAACCACATATAATCTCACAGTTATGATTTGTAGGTTTGCGTAATATGCATAATACATTGTCTAAGATAATTAGGGACTTGATGTGTTTTATCAAGGAATATAAGGGCGGTATTAGCCCTGTGAAAGCTTGCATGTTTAGCTCACATGAAGCTTTGGTCGCTATACATGCATAGAGCATAAGCGATGACGACCCGGTGTCTGGGGTCTAGTGGCATAGGACAGGATACGTAAGAAAACTGTATGGAAAGGTTAGCAAGGTTCAAAGAGATTTAAGATGCTTATGAATATCTGAGATGTCATAGATATTTTTGACGTGTCCCATAATAAGGGTAAAGCAATTATTGCTTATGATGTAAGGCATTCTGTTGTTTTAATTCTAACCATTACTTCCTACAGAAGCATGTTTTTAATAGTTGTCTGAGCGGGTACTGCATTTTGGCGACGCGGTAAGAATTTTGAGCAGAGAAGCGCGCACTGAGAACCTGTGAATGGCGTGAATTAGCTACTCTCGCTGGGTGATCTCAGATCTGTAAGATAAATTCTCCAATCTAGTAAGGATTGAGGGCTTCATTTCCACCATTACAGACAGGAAAAAGTAATACACCAGCAGTGTCAGACTGGAACAATGGGGATCACTGGAGGTTTTCTGTACCCCTATGGTCCAGTCTGACCCTGTAAACTAGTCATAACTCAGATAGATATAGATTTCTGTAAATAGATTAAGGAACTCGCAAAGGGAGGTATGTGTTTAACCCATTTATGTAGTTCTGTGACAGGTATATATAGGTGACACTAGTGTGAAGCTTAGAATCAGGTGATGTATTGCTAAGCAGGGTATGATTAATTGGATCATATAGCAGGTTTGCAATGAGTCCTGTAATAATCATTCTATATATATTGGTAAGCAGAATATGGTTTAAAAAGACTGAATCGCAGGTCGGCGAAGTCTGTAATAAAGGTAAAAATGGATAATTTCATTTAAGATGCCACAGATGTTAGGATGTCTAAATAATTGTTTCCCTTTAGGTAAACAGGTCATGTGGTAAGTGTGTATATATATATATATATATATGACTGCAGGAAATATGATTTTTAGACAGCGATATACGTTACATTATAGATATTAAGAACAATGTGATATGCGTAATACTCAGAACGTTAGACATGGGATGTTCCTTAGAAGTAGGGATATCATATGAAAAGCAGAAATAAGGAAATCTAGATTTGTCGTTAATGCAGTAAATAAGGAGACGTCCTTATGATACTGATTACAGGTGATAATGGATTTAACTTTTATGCTTATAGCAATGTTTATGGTATATGCAATTGTTCTTAAGACTGTATATGGTATATGGGTTAAAAACAGACAGGTGGTATAAAATCCTGCTCATTTTAAATCCCAGGTGTATACAGGTAAAGTATAATGGTATAAATATGTATATTGGAGTATAGGATTCAAAAATCCCCTAGTGGTAGTAAGGAAGTATTACAACCCCTGACCAAATTCATAGGAATTGGAAGATGGGTGGACAAGGTCTTTTTTGTAGGATCTTGGAAAATATTAATAGCTGAAAATACTGTGTATTTCTCATAAAGTGACTTATGTGGTAAATGACATCGGAACTGTTGTAATTGGTAACAGGTCATAAGGAATAGTTGTTATAGATCCCCAGTGATAGTAACATGCACAAACGTGATATTGTTGTGTTCATAAATCCCTGTAAAATCTGGGATTGCCATAGATCATAAAAATATGCATATGATCATACTGTTTTAAATTGTTGCAGTGACAATAAATTAGTAGAATGTAAGTTTTTTTCCCCAAAACACCTGTTGTAATTTTGATGTTTTACCTCTTGTGGCCAGTAGGGACACTCACAGGTCCTAGGAGTAGTAGTAGAAGGGGAAATACACATCCATTTCCCAGCAGAGGTGGTAATGCCTGGAATTACTAAAGGTTTTCAATGAAAAAAATTACATTTAAGGTTGTTTTAAAATGGTCTTTTACTTAAACAGGTTCCACAGGGTGATTTTCTGTTATTAATAAATGCATTGGGTATATCTATTAACAGTTTGTATGTTTGGAATAGATAGGAATTATTTACATATTGACATGTCTGTATTATGTAAACTAACATTTCTCTCTATTTTCTCGCAACATCGGAATGCAGGTTAAAGTAGATCAAATGGCCCAAGACTTCCCTGATTCTCCTCAACAATTAAAACACAGATTATTGTCAGGAGAAAAGGGGGGGTGTTATATGGGTATTTGAAGGTTGGAAATTTAGAATTTCCCAGATTAGGGATATTTTTTTGGAGATTTTCATAGAAAATGAGAAAAACAAAGGCATTGTAGGATCTTGAATGCCACCTAGTGGAGAAAATGATGTAAAGTTGAGTCTGTAACACTCGTCAATGTTAATGATATGTGATTTTTGGAAACTCCAATATGGAGTAGACAAAATTCTAAACTATCACAGTGGGTGGGAGGGACTTCTAATGCACGGAGAATCTGTTTTTTGTCCATGTAGGCAAATCAAGTCAACAACAGGATATGTGAAGACTGCAGACAGATTGGATGGAAGACAAGACATCAGATTTGGTAGGAAAGATGGAGACATTCAAAAGTACTGATATCTCTCAATTTCTTATTTAGATGCTGACAAGGCCCAGCTGCAGACAGACGATATTCCTGACAGATGACTACATGAACCCTAAGATGATCGAACGGAAGATGATCAGATGGAACACAGATCGGAAGATGATCAGATGGAACAGATCGGAAGATGATCAGATGGAACAGATCGGAAGGACCAGGATACGGATCATCCAAAGCAGATGTCCAAGATGACAACACTCCAGAAGTGCGCCCTCATCCCATGTGGCGAAGATGACAACTATAGGCTTTTGATCCCAAATGTTAATAAAAATTAGGAAAGGGTTTGGTTCACATATGAAAGATTTTTTATCCTTACATACACTCAAACAAGGTTTTTTCCATCTACATATGCGAAGCAGGAGAGGACCATTACTTCTCCACCCTTTCATTACCTTTTATTTTGAACTGTGAAAATTACATTGTTATAATTCTCTCCAAACTGAATTCTCTCTCTTCTCACCACCTGTACGATCAACGAACATACACATAACACATACACTAAAATAGTGATAATACACAAGCTTATGTCAGTTCAACTGTCAGATGTCATTGAACTCACAAAAGGGGGAAATGTTACAGTGTGTATATTAAAATCAATAATAATAATTCCTTATACAGCTAAAACCAAAATATATAAATGAGATGTGATAATTTTCCCAGAGCTTAGAAGTTTACACAGAACTGGTTATTCTAGCATATCAATAGAGGTAACAGAAACCAGCTCACAATACAATCTGATTAGCATTTGTTTACCCTAGCTAAGAGACACAGTTTCCTGCCTGAAGGCTCTAGATAACACAATAAGGTTTGAGAGGCCTTTGTTTGGGGTATGACTCCTTGCAGGTGGGAGGCTTGGAATATCAAAACACACAGCTGACTCACTGTTGGGACAGGATTGACACACCCCCTTTTTGAACATACCTATCAGGTGTGTTCAAGGCGGAGTTGGGTTCACAAAGAGATCCCAGATCTCAATTATACTAACTGAAGGACATGGTCACTCTGACTGTGGCAACCAGATGAGAAAGATGCAACCTCCCTCTCTTGGAGACATGGAGAAACTGGCTGTTTATCTACCCTTAGACTAAGTATACTGTCTCTCCTACCACACATGGCATAAAGGCAAGATGTAGAAATCATGTGTTTTTAGGGATATTGATTATCTATTAAGTAGTTATTATAGTTTGTAGTGATTTATGAATATTGTGGTTCATAGTGGAATCTTTGTTAGCGGCCAGGTTATCAAGCTGTAATGCTTTGGTTATTCCTTAGTTTGTGTTAATTTGTAGTAGACGATATGTAAAAGTTTGCAGTGATTTGGGTTCAGTTTTATACATATAGCTGGCTGTGTTAATCTGTACTTCTTTCCCCCTTCCTTCCCATGTGTTGTATTCTCGTGGTCTGACTGTATCATTGTGTAGTTGAGATTGGGATGGAGATTGGGTGAAATGTTGCAATCTGTAGATGTATATTTGTTTGATATCAGCTAGTGGTTGTGGTTCCATGGGAGTTGTGGATTGCTAGCCATATTGTTATTGTATTGTGAAGTTATATATTATCATAGTTTGGGAATTTAAATATGCTACCTCCATGTGGTATGAACAAAGGAAATTCCATGTGCTCTCCCCCTTCCCCCATTGACCCATGTGTTCAATGGAAATTGAAGTTGGTCCATGTGTTTGGTGGATGCTTTATAGTATCATGATAGAATTGTGTACTATGAGTTGTATAGTGGTATTTTTAACTATTACAGAGGAATCAGCTTATATGTATTATACAACGTTATAGTATCTGAAAAGCTTGTATAGTATAGTGGATACAGTGTTATATCATGGAAGTTGAAAATAATTAGACACTGGTATACAATATAATGTACTGTTTTGGTCCAAATATATCACACAGTTGTAGTGGGTGAGAGTATTGCTATTACAGAACATGGCATTATGGGAGTCTTCAATGTGAGCTTTCAAAATGGAGTTTGTGTTCAGAGACCATGCGGTTTGAACAATAGGACAAAGGGTCCCAACAACCCCCACTCACACACTCGGCAATCATATATATATATATCTCTCTCTCTCTCTCTGTCTCTCTCTCTCTCTCTCTCTCGTCTATATTGTATTTTAACAAGCATTGATTTTATGAAGATTTGATATATAAAAACGTTTTACTTATAACACTTTGTGTGCATCGTTATCTTTATGAAAGGAAATTATCCAAATGATTTAAAAAGGTATTTAATTCTGGTTAACACTTTACGAAGTTCATATATTTATGTTACTTATAACCTGATAGTTATTATATGAAAAATAGAATAATTTGCTTCAGATATATTGGGATTAAACAGGTTGGCAATGGTTGGTGTGTACAAATAGAAAGAAGGAGAAAAAAACACCCCCTAACAAATAGACTCCTTTTTTAATGTACTGTATTGCTTTTTTCTATTCATATTACTGTTCCATCCAATTTCTTGCTTCTTAATTCTATATATACTATATCACATTAATAAGTACCTATTTTAACTTTTTAGATTTCATGGATTTAACATGTTTTTATAATGGGTTGAACAGGAGGCATACAGCAATTAGTAAGAACTTTAGTTGTACTGCCACATAAATTTAAAATACCCCCTTGTGTTTAGCAGAACAAGATATCTTTAAACAATTTAATAAGATTGAAGATCTTCTTAAAAAAAGAGACAAAACACTGGTGGGATTATACTTCCCTCAACAAATATCTGGAAAATAACATTATTCCAAGGAGGTTGAGAATTAACAAAGGTCTCTCATTTACAGACTGAAATTTTAAATACATAGAATAATATACTTGTTCAAGATCTCTCATAGAACTATTAGTACAAAATAGAAAACAACTAGTTTTAGAACTAGAAAAAGAAATAGAAATTGCTCACAAAAACGTGGAAATATGCAGTGATCAAACTCTTCAAAGAAAGAGATCAACTAATCAGCAAAAGAGCCTTTAGATGTTATAGAAAATAAATTCAAAAAATATGTAAGAAACCTTTTTGAGTATGAAAGAAACAGGGTATGCTTTAATTATCATAGAAATCCTTGCCACACAAAAAACAACAATATTTAAACAAACATTATAACAAAACTAATTCACACCATTTAGAAAAACTTATTTTCAATTTAGATAACTATTTGAAATAGATCATGTACCAATAAACACTTAATAAAAATTACAAACTTGCCAAATCTCTAAATCACCATTATGCCAAGGGGCAATACCTGAACAATGCAAAACACTTAGGACCTCATTCAGAGTCGGTCGTAAGCGGCCGCTCGGTCGTACCCAGCGATGTTCGCAAAACAGCGCATGCATAAGTTTCGCAATGCGCGTGCGCAAACTAGCTGTTGCGATTGGAAATCTCTCTCTCATTCAACTTGGCCAGGTCATTAGTTTAAGTGACAGGATGAGGCGTTTGTGGGTGGTAACAGGGGAAGGTGCTTGTGAATGGGGAAGTGGAGATTCGAACGCAGGCATGCCTGACTATGCAAAAGGCGGTTTATGGAAGTGCGTAATTAACTAAGTAGTGTCATGGCACATGTGACATGGGAGTTTTTTACATTGACTTGATCGTAGTGCCTAAGAGAGGGTATGGTCAACCTTAAGCTCTACGACCAGCTCCGATGGTTCCCGATGGTCTCGATCAATCCTTATATGCCCGGAGATGATGCATATTGCGAACGAGAAGGGGGCGTTTTTTTATTCCTACGGCCGCATCCTCCCCTTGCTCATCCAGCTAACGATCCCATCTTAACGACACAACTTGCGAGCGCTTCGTTCTCTGAGAACCAGACCCACATGAACACACCTGATCCGAGGAAGAGTATTCGAGTCTGGCTTGGGGTTTCCCATCAGACTCGGTTCCCAAAATGAGGCAAAACGTAAACAATCCAGGCATCGGATTCTCGTGGGTTTTGGATTGCCTATAAGTTCCTTCCCACGGTGATCGGTGCCATTTATGCTGTACTGTGTGGCTGAGCTTTGGGCTGTGCTGAGTCCATCCAAGTGCTGTGCTGTCCATCCAGGGCCAGTGCTAAGCTCACTCAGGGACTGTGCTGTCCATCCAGGGGTTGTGCTGTCCATCCAGGTTCTGTGCTGTGTCCAACCAGGATCTGTTCTGTCCCTCCAGGGGCTGTGCTGTGTCCATCCAGGAGTTGTGCTGTCTGTACAGGGGCTGTGCTGTGTCCATGCAGGGGCTGTGCTGAGTCCATCCAGGGGCTGTGCTGAGTCCATCCAAGAGCTGTGCTGAGTCTATCCAGGGGCTGTGCTGAGTACATCCAGGGGTTGTGCTGAGACCATCCAGGGGCTGTGCTGAGTCCATCCAGGGGCTGTGCTGAGTCCATCCAGGGGCTGTGCTGAGTCCATCCAGGGGCTGTGCTGAGTCCATCCAGGGGCTGTGCTGAGTCCATACACTCAAGTGGCTGCTCCTGTGCTCAGTGCTGTTGTCAACACAACTATCCAGTCTCCATCCACTACAGTGCTGCCGACGCACCTGTCTGGTGTCCAGCCGCTCCACTACTGCTGACGCATGATTCCAGTGTCCATCTGCTCCAGTGCTGCCAACAAACCTGTCCGGTGTCCATCTGCTCCAGTGTAACTTTTTTTTTTAAGTTACTAAAAAATGTAAATAAAGTATTAATCAAATAAAAAAGTTTTAAAAAGTAAAAAAGTAAGAAAAAAGTAAAATATAACACTTAAAAAAGTCAAGAAATGTTTTAAAAAAGTTAAAATGTAATTGTTTTCTTTGTCTGATACCTTAGTTTATCCCTAACACAAGTACTGTAACGCAGCAGGCCATACCCCAGTGTATCCCTAACACAAGTATTGTGATACTGCAGGCCATACCCCAGTGTATCCATACAAGTACTGTGATGCTGCAGGCCATACCCCAGTGTGTATCCCTAACTCACAAGTACTGTGACACTGCAGGCTATACCCTGGTGTATCCATACAAGTACTGTGACTCTGCAGCCCGTACCCAGTGTGTATCCCTAAAACACAAGTACTGTGATGCTGCAGGCGATACCTCACGTGTATTCATACAAGTACTGTGACTCTGCAGCCCATACCCAGTGTGTATCCTAAAACACAAGTACTGTGATGCTGCAGGCCATACCTCAGTGTATCTATATGAGTAATGTGACACTGCAGGCCATACCCCAGTGTGTATCCATAACACAAGTACTGTGACACCGCAGGCCGTACCCTTAGTGTGTTTTAGTACTTTACTAAACTACCATACTATCTTCCACTGCCGTACCACTCTGTTTCCTAGATGTGCCTTGTTGCAAGCTGAACTGCCACATGTTTGTGATGCCCACTGCAGTTGTTTAGCTTAGTCAGCCAGTTAGCTTGATGCAAGCTTTTGGCCTAAACTGGATTAAATCAATATTGTGAGCTGTGAGGTGGTCAAAACAAATTAGAAATGAATGTTATTGAGGTTAATAACACTGTAGGAATGAAAACAGGCCCAAATTATGTGATTTCAGCTGTCTTTTATGATTTGTTAGAAAAAAATACAGATTCAAAACCAAAACATGCAAGGGCAGTTTTGGCAAAAACAAATCCAGATCAAAAACATGAAGAAGATACAAATCCCAAACCAAAACACGGGGGTCGGCGAACATCTCTAATATTAATACTGATAACAAACTTCACCCCATAAGTTCAAATGTACAGATGTGTCCTCATGCACTTAGCCTCAATACGCCATGCGGCGTAGGATGCCTGGCTCGACTGAGCAGTGCCAAGCACTAGAGATGAGCAGTTCGGTTTTACTTGGTTATGTTAGGATCTCAAAAACGTCATCATATTGGCTATCCATCTCTCATGTGTTTTGGATAGCCAATAAGATAACTTGCGTTACTTTGGCAAAACGAACTGAGTCAAAACTGAATCACTCATCTTTATCGATCAATGTTGCGTCTTTATCGCCCGAATGTGTGTCGTAGTCACAACGTGAAACAAAAAAACGCTTCACAATACTGCACTGATTAATTTGATATGCAAAACTTGTATAGGTGTATGAGACATGAAACTGAATCTGCACAAAGGAACTTGGCATGAAAAAAACCTGCAGCTGCTGCTCCGTAGCACTTCTTATACAGAAGTCTCAGTTGTAGGGCTGCCATCAGAAATTTTTGGGCCCGTCACTGACAAAATAGGCAGCCCCCCGTGTTTGTGCAACTCCAACCCCACAGTATCTCCCCAATCAGCACCCTTTCTATCTCTCTAGACAGCACCCCTTCTGTCTCTCCAGACAACACATCTTCTGTCTCTCCAGGTAGCAACCCTTCTGACTCTCCATACAACCCATGAATTACAGCTGACAGACACGTACCTTCTCCTGTGTCTTATGGCTGCTCCTCTTCATGCTGAGGCTGTTTCCTGTCACTTGTGCGGCTTTGTCTCAAGAAAAAACAATGACTTTATTGTACCAGGCAGCCGAATCCCTCCACACACATTTCTCTCTGGGGGTGGGCCAGGAGCAATTACTGTGTACCTGCTGCTCCAGAGTTCCGGTGATGTCCACACATTCGGCTCCTTGGTGCCTCCGATCAGACATGGCTGCCACCCGCAGGTCCTTGTCAAACTACTGCAGCAAGGTAATTTCTTGCCGCCAGCTATTCTTTATACAGTCCTTGCCCCTTAAAAAAGGTACCATTGGAACGCAATCAAATCATTACCATTAGATGGCGATAAGCATTGCAAATCTGCCATCGAATGGTAAAAACACTAAAATCTAAAAACAAAGTTGATGTTTGAAGCCATCACATTTCGCTGTCCATCCCTACACACATTTCCCTCTGTCTTTTAGTGACACCCCAAATACACAAACACAATCCCCTCTGCCTGTCAGTGACACCACCCACACACACACTCCCTTCTGCCTATCAGTGATCACTACACACACATTCTCCTCTGCCTGTCAGTGACCCCTCACACACACACACACACTCCCCTCTGCCTGTCAGTGGCACCCCCCATCACACACACTCCCCTCTACCTGTCAGTGACCCCCCACACATACACACACACTCCCCTCTACCTGTCAGTGATCCCCCACACATACACACACACTCCCCTCTACCTGTCAGTGATCCCCCACACATACACATACACACACTCACACACACACACACAGACATTCCCCTCTGCCTGTCAGATTTATGCCACACACAGTACTATAGTTATTCATCTTCTTCTTTCCCCCTGATAAGCCCTGTCCCTTCTCCAGCCCCTTGGGTTCCTGGGAAAGGAAACCTGGCTCCCCACTGGTCGATGGCAGCCATCATTTGGTAGCTTGCTATGGGGCAGCCATTTTATGTTAGACCCTGCTGCAACCTAAGCCTGCCAGATTTCGAGCAGGCAGGCCCGAATCATTAATGGCACCATTTCTGTGGCCCAGCCTGCCCCTGATCATTGGTAAGTCCATCCCTGGATGGGCTCCTCTCTCTGTCCAGGCCCGAGACTCCAGACCTGGCAGTCCTCACCTGATGGTGGCCTTGCTCAGTCGCGTCACATTGCAACTAAGAAACACATTTCAGTGAGAAAGATGCCAAAAATACACTTGTCGCAAGCTGAATCATACAGGACCTGGCGCCCCGAGAAGGGCTCTTTGGTGCGACTGCAGCAATAGTATATCAGGACATATCTGTAAGTGCAGTTTTTTCCCTAACTGGTGACTGCTTCGACAAACCCATTTTAGATCCTATAGATCCTTGTGTGAATCAGAAAATAAAGAACACCATTTTCACAACAATCTCTAAAAGACGGGCTCTCAAACAAATAATGACAGATCAGACCATCATTATCAAATCAGCTGATCAAGGCAGGGGTATTTTATTCCAGTTATAGAGATGACTATTTTACGGAGGCATACTGTATTGGCTTTTTACACCACTCTAGAATTTGATCCTACACAGTAATTTCAAATAAAACTCAGAGCTTTACTAGATTATGTTGTAATAGATGGGGTGATATCCAAAGTGATAAGAGATTTTCTATAACCCATTATCAGCTCCCTAAACTTCACAAATCCATCTTAAATCCTCCTGGGCATCCAATTATTTCTGGCATTGGGTTCCTCACCTCTAATCTGTCCTTTTAAATTGACTCCAATGTCAAGCTGTCTCTCTAAGGTTGCACATTAGTGATACTGCCCATTTTTTACAACTAGTTCAGTCCATCAAATGGGACCCACATCTATAAACATCTATATTCTCATGATGCAAACGTGGGGAGATAGAATAAAAGAAATGCGATAAAAAATAAATAAATTCTAACTAAAAATTATTTTCTTTTTAATCACTCCTTTTATGGCCATATGGACTATGTTTTCCTATGCAAACCTCTGTATGTATGTGCCTTTGTGAGGAGACACTTATTTGGGGTAGCAAGTTTTTTTTCGCGAACCTAGTGGTTGATGGCCTTTATATAGACAATTTATTTTTCATTTTGAAAAAAGATGAGGAGTACATCACATCCTTTGTTCATTGCCTCAACACTACTGTAACTCATTTCATCTTTCCTTCACCAGCAAAAAATGGTTGCAAAATATACCCTCCTGACAACTGCAATGTATTTATAGTAATTGCAAATAAGAGTCAGTTTGAAAAGCATTCCAAAATTCTTATTAATTTAAGTAGAAAAATTACCCAGATTCTCTTTTGACCAATTCCTATGATAAGATCTGTCAGCTACAGTAGATAGAAAAAAAAACACTTTGTAATATATACAAAGCTAATCCCAAAACACTCATAACTGACAACCAATTCCAAGACTCATTAAAATGTATTACCCCTTTCAATTCATCATAACTTAAAATAAAAAATATTAAAATGTATTACCCCTTTCAATTCATCATAACTTAATATAAAAAATATTATTCAAGCAAACCAAAGAATTGTATTTCTGGATCCCATATTGAAACCTACTTTAGGAACAGGTAGTTAAGTTATTTTTAAGAAAGTTGAAAATCTGGGAATTTATTTGGTTCCAAGATTTTTTTAAAGACAATAGAAAAATTAGAACTGCTAAAACATATCCTTTGTATACGTGGCTTGCAAAACCAATAAAGGGATGCTTCAAATATGGGTCTACCAATGTACTACATATACACTATATTTATCAATCATAGAGCAGTTTCAGATTTTATTCTCAATACAACTAAATTAGGCTACCAAATCAACTCCTTTATCATTTGTAACTCCACATATGTTAAATACCTGCTCCTTTGCATAAGTGGGGCTGAATACATACAGTATGTAGGACCAGAATGTTATGATCATGCACAGGAAGCTTCGGAAAGAGGGCTGGAAGTCGGGGTACTAGGGTGTGGAGTGACAGCAGATAAGTAGGAAGTAAGTATATCTTCCTCTTATGCTAGATCTGAGTGTTTGAAAGACCTGACCTGAGGCACAGAGTCTAAACCACTGGTGGTTTTCACCAGTGACCCCTCCAATTGGGATTTGGGGTTTGCGGCACCCAGTGAGCAGGTCGCGGCCCACAGGTCAGATACCTGGAAACTATCAATGAAACAAGGTGGCAGGGTAGAGAGAGATAACTACCCACACTAGAAATTACTCGTAGAGAACACTATATTATATATATATATTCACTAAAGAATAACTCATAGAAGAAACACTGATGAGTGCCACATAGGAAATACACTGGAGAATTGCTCATAGAAGGTTCACTGGAGAATAACTCATAGGAGGTACACTGGGGATTTTCACTTGAGACTAGAGAAAGTGTATTGAGTGTACTTGTGACCCAGACATAAGATAGGGTACTGAGGGCACTAGTATCCAAACACAGGATAGGGGACTGAGAGCACTTGGGATCCAGAATAGGATACAGAGTGTACTTGTATCCAGATGCAGAATAGGGTGCTGAGAGCACTTAGGATCCAAAATGCAGAATAGGGTACTGCCTGCACTTGTATCCAGACACAGGATAGGGTATTTAGAGCTCTTGGGATCCAAATGCAGAATTAATTCACAGGTACAGAGTTAATTCACAGAAGACCAGCCAAGAGACAGTAAAGCTAACACTAGAGGCCAGCATGTGAGCTGAATAACTAGAGATCACTGTGTGAGCTGAATAATATAACACAAGGAATCAGCGTGAGAGCTGAATAATATAGCACTATGGATCAGCATGTGAGCTGAATAATATAACACAAGGGTTTAGCGTGTGAGATGAAATAATATAGCTCTAGGGATCAGTGTGAGAGCTGAAATAATATAACACAATTTATCAGCATGAGAGCTGAAATAAAATATAGCACCTAGGGATCAACATGTGAGCTGAAATAATATAGCACTAGGGATCAGTGTGAGAGCTGAAATAATATAACACAATTTATCAGCATGAGAGCTGAAATAATATAGCACCTAGGGATCAACGTGAGAGCTGAAATAATATAACACAAGGGATCAGCATGTGAGCTGAATAATATAGCACTAGAGATCAGCGTGAGAGCTGAAACAATGTAGCACTAGGAAACAGTGTCTGAGCTGAATAATATAGCAGTTGGGATCAGAGTGAGAGCTGAAATAATATATGACAGTAGAAATCAGCATGAGAGATGAAATAATATAGCACTAGGGATCATCGTGAGAGCTGAAATAATATAGCACTAGGGATCAGCGTGAGAGCTGCAATAATATAGCACTAGGGATCAGCGTGAGAGCTGCAATAATATAGCACTAGGGATCAGTGTGAGAGCTGAAATAATATAACACAATTTATCAGCATGAGAGCTGAAATAATATAGCACTAGGGATCAGCGTGAGAGCTGAAATAATATAACACAAGAGATCAGTGTGTGAGCTGAATAATATAGTGCTAGAGATCAGCGTGAGAGCTGAAATAATGTAGCACTAGGAATCAGTATGTGAGCTGAATAATATAGCACTAGGGATCAGCGTGAGAGCTGAAATAATATATGACACCAGAAATCAGAGTGAGAGCTGAAATAATATAGAACTAGGGATCAGCGTGAGAGCTGATATAATATAGCACTAGGGATTAGCGTGAGAGCTGCAATAATATAGCACTATGGATCAGTGTGAGAGCTGAAATAATATAACAATCAGCATGAGAGCTGAAACAATATAGCACTAGGGATCAGCGTGAGAGCTGAAATTATATATGACACTAGAAATCAGCTTGAGAGCTGAAATAATATAGCACTAGGGATCAGCATGAGAGCTGATATAGCATTAGGGATGAGCGTGAGAGCTGATATAATATAGCTCTAGGGATGAGCGTGAGAGCTGAAATAATATAGCACTAGGGATCAGTGAGAGCTGAAATAATATAACACAATTTATCAGCATGAAAGCTGAAACAATATAGCACTAGAGATCAGCGTGACAGCTGAAATAATATAGCACTAGGAATCAGCATGTGAGCTGAATAATATAGCACTAGGGATCAGTGTGAGAGCTGAAATAATATAGCTTAGGGATCAGCATGAGAGCTGAAATAATATTGTACTAGAAATGAGTGTGAGAGCTAAATAAATATAGCACGAGGGATGAGCACAAAATCTGAACTATATGACACTAGAAAATCAGCATGAGAGCTGAACACCAGAAATAAGCATGAGAGCTGAACACTAGAAATAAACATGAGAGCTGGAACACATGACACTAGAAATCAGCATGCCTCACAGCACTGAGGTCATGGGTTCGCTTCCCACTACGGCCCTAACTGTGTGGAGTTTGTATATTCTACCTGTGCTTGCGTGGGTTTCCCCTGGGTACTCCGGTTTCCTCCCACACTCCAAAAATATACTGGTAGGTTAATTGTCTCCCAACAAAAAAATTGACCATAGTGTGTATGTGTGTGAGCATGTGGTAGGGAATATAGATTGTAAGCTCCACTGGGGCAGGGACAGATGTTAATGGTAAGATATTCTCTGTAAAGCGCTGCAGAATATGTGTGCGCAATATAAATAACTGGTAATAATTAAATAAATAAATAAACACATGAAACCAGTATGAGAGCTGAACACATTAAATCAGCATGAGAGCTAAACACTAGAAACCAGCATGACAGCTGGAACACTTAACGCTAGAAATTAGCGTGAGAGCTGAATGAGCACACTGGAGATCCGGAGAAGCACCAGAGGATATCTCAGCATGGAGCATGGAGTGATGTAATAGCCGCAATCACTGGAGAGTGAATGAAGTTGAACAGGTCCCTTCCTGTTACCTGGAGTCCTGCTTTATACCCCTAGGTAGCCATTAATTGGAGAAGAGAGTCAGCTGAGAGCATCCAGAAAGTATTCACAGCGCTTCACTTTTTCCACATTTTGTTTTGTTACAGACTTATTCCAAAATGGAATAAATAAATTGTTGTCCTCAAAATTCTACAAACAATACCCCATAATGACAACGTGTAAAAAATTGTTTTGAAATTTTTGCAAATATAATTAAAAAAAAAACCTAAGAAATCACATGAACATAAGTCAGGGGTTCCCAACCACGGTCCTCAAGGCACACTAACAGTCCAGGTTTTAAGGATAGCCATAGTTGAGCACAGGTGACTTAATTAGAACCTTAGGTATTTTGATTTAATCATCTGTGCTTAAGCATGGATATCACTAAAACCAGGACTGTTAGTGTGCCTTGAGGACCGAGGTTGGGAATCACTGACATAAGTATTCACATCCTTTTCCATGAAGCTCAAAATTGAGCTCAGGTGCATCCTGTTCCACTGATCATCCTTGAGATGTTCCTACAGCTTAATTGGAGTCCACCTGTGGTAACTTCAGTTGATTGGACATGAGTTTGAAAGGCATACACCTGTCTATATAAGGTCCCACACTTGACAGTGCATGTCAAAGCACAAACCAAGCATGAAGTCCAAGGAATTGTCTGTAGACCTCCGAGACAGGATTGTCTTGAGGCACAAATCTGGGGAAGGGTACAGAAAAATATCTGCTGCTTTGAAGGTCCCAATGAGCACAGTGGCCTCCATAATCCATAAATGGAAGAAGTTCAGAACCACCAGGACTCTTCCTAGAGTTGACCGGCCATCTAAACTGAGCGATCGGGGGGAGAAGGGCCCTAGTCAGGGAGGTGACCAAGAACCCAATGGTCACTCTGTCAGAGCTACAGCATTCCTCTGTGGAGAGAGGAGAACATTCCAGAAGGACAAACATCTCTGCAGCAATCCACCACTCAGGGCTGTATGGTAGAGTGGCCAGATGGAAGCCACTCCTTAGTAAAAAACACATGGCAGCGTGTTTAGAGTTTGCCAAATGCACATGAAGGACTCTGAGATACAAAATTCTCTGGTCTGATGAGACAAAGATTGAACTCTTCAGTGTGAATGCCAGGCATTATGTTTAGAGGAAAACAGGTACCACTCATCACCAGGCCAATACCATCCCTACAGTGAAGCATGTTGGTGACAGCATCATGGTGTGGGGATGTTTTTTGGTGGCAGGAACTGGGAGACTAGTCAGGATAGAGAGAAAGATGAATGCAGAAATGTACAAAGACATCCTGGATGAAAACCTGCTCCAGAGCACTGTTGACCTCAGACTGGGGTGGCAGTTCATCTTCTAGCAGGACAACAACCCTAAACACACAGCAAAGATATCAAAGGAATGGCTTCAAGTAAACTCTGTGACTGTCCTTGAGTGGCCCAGTCAAAGCCCTGACTTGAATCCGATTGAACATCTCTGGAGAGGTCTGAAAATGTCTGTGCACTGTCACTTCCCATCCAACCTGATGGAGCTTGTGAGGTGCTGCAAAGAGAAATGGGCGAAACTGCCCAAAAATAGGTGTGTCAAGCTTGTAGCATCATATTTAAAAATACTTGAGGCTGTAATTGCTGCCAAAGGTGCATCAACAAAGTATTGAGCAAAGGCTGTGAATGCATGTACATGTGATTTTCAGGTTGTTTTTTTTAAATAAATTTACAAAAATCTCAAAAAAACTGTTTACACATTGTCATTATGCGGTATTCTGTGTAGAATTTTGAGGCCAAAAATGAAATTATTCCATTTTGGAATAAGGCTGTAACATAACAAAATGTGGAAAAAGTGAAGCACTGTGCATACTTTCCGGATGCACTACATATATACTGTCAGGTCCATAAATATTGGGACATTGACAGAATTTTCATATTTTGGCCTCTATTCACCACCACAATGGCTTTGAAATGAATCAAACAAGATTTCCTTTAACTGCAGACTTTCAGATTTAATTTGAGGTTAATTACATCCAAATCAGGTGAACGGTGTAGGAATTACAATGGTTTCTATATGTGCCTCCCACTTTTTAAGGGGCCAAAAGTAATGGGACAAACTTACCAATCCTAAATCTAACTTTCACTTTTTAATACTTTGTTGCAAATCCTTTGCAGGCAATTACAGCCTGAAGTCTGTAACGCATAGACATCACCAGATGCTGGGTTTCATCCCTGGTGATGCTCTGCCAGGCCTCTACTGCAAATGTCTTCAGTTTCTGCTTGTTCTTGGGGCATTTTCCCTTCAGTTTTGTCTTCATCAAGTGAAATGCATGCTCATTCGGATTCAGGTCAGGGGATTGACTTGCCCATTGCATAACATTCCACTTTTTAGCCTTAAAAAACTCTGATTGCTTTTGCAGTATGCTTCGGGTCATTGTCCATGTGCACTGTGAAGTGCCGCCCAATGAGTTCTGAAGCATTTGACTGAATATGAGCATATAATATTGTCCAAAACACTTCAGAATTCATTCTGCTGCTTTTGTCAGCAGTCACATCATCAATAAATACAAGGGAACCAGTTCCATTGGCAGCCATATATGCCCACACCATGACACTACCACCACCATGCTTCACTGATGAGGTGGTATATTTTGGATCATGAGCAGTTCCTTTCCTTCTCCATACTCTTCTCTTCCCATCACTCTGGTACAAGTTGATCTTTGTCTCATCTGTCCATAGGATATTGTTCCAGAACTGTAATGGCTTTTTTAGATGTTGTTTGGCAAACTGTAATCTGGTCTTCCTGTTTTTGGGGAATGGTTTACATCTTGTGGTGAACCCTCTATATTCACTCTTGTGAAGTCTTCTCTTGATTGTTGACTTTGACACATATACACCTACCTCCTGAAGAGTGTTCTTGATTTGGCCAACTGTTTTGAAGGGGTTTTACTTCACCAGGGAAATAATTCTTCTGTCTTCCACAACAGTTGTTTTCCGTGGTCTTCCGGGTCTTTAGGTGTTGCTGAGCTCTTCGGTGCATTCTTTCTTTTTAAGAAGGTTCCAAATAGTTGATTTGGCCACACCTAATGATTTTGCTATCTCTCTGATGGGTTTGTTTTGATTTTTCAGCCTATTGATGGCTTGCTTCACTGATAGTGACAGCTCTTCGGATCTGATATTGAGAGTTGACAGCAACTGATTCCAAATGCAAATGTCACACCTAGAATCAACTCCAGACCTTTTACCTGCTTAATTGATAATGAAATAACGATGGAATAGCCCACACCTGTCCATGAAATAGCTTTTAAGTTGATAGTCCCATTACTTTTGGCCCCTTAAAAGTGGGAGGCACATATAGAAACCGTTGTAATTCCTACACCGTTCACCTGATTTGGATGTAATTACCCTCAAATTAAATCTGAAAGTCTGCAGTTTAAGCACATCTTGTTTGTTTCATTTCAAAGCCATTGTGGTGGTGAATAGAGGCCAAAATATGAAAATTCTGTCAATGTCCAAATATTTATGCACCTGACTGTATATATATATATATACACACAGTATATATTATAAGGGCACTGTTGTGCCCTTATAATAAGGCTGAATAAAAAAAAATGGATTTCTCTTATAGAGAACTCCTGAGGGGGGCATGGTTTTTAAGGGGCTTCACCTCAAAAGCTTTTGGTAGTACCAAGCTGAAATTTGGCATGGATGAGTAGAACTGTCACTCGGTGCTGCTTGCCAAATTTCAGTGCACAAACATAAAAAATGAGGATTTGGGAGTAATCAAAATTCCCAACTGTCTGTTTTTTCTGACACTCTCAATTAGGATCACTTTTGTGCTGTTCTTTATGGAGTATTTTTGGGAAGGCATAAGTCAAAGTACAGGGCAAATTTAGACTTGCGGTTTGTTTTATTAGGTAGCTTTTGTTCCAGGGTAGGTGATTTGGGGTTCAGGTAAATTAGAAAGTTACAGTTTTTAAACTATTACCTAACAATTGCGCCACTATACAGATAGGTAGCTTCAACTCGTTGCACAGCCTCAGTGGTGCCTCCAGCAGGTGGGTGTACTCAAAGTGGCTTCATTTGGGTGCATAAAGTTGGCTGTCCTTTGCGGGCGGTAGCAGCAGTGAAACTTGGGGGAGGAGGGGTAGCGGGAGTTAGCTGCGGCCAGGACCTAGGGAAAGTAGCGGGCATTAGCGGTGGTGGTGTGGGTGTTAGCAGCAGTGCAGGCTGCATGACCCAGGGAAGGTAGCGGGCGTTAGCGACAGACAGATGCAGGCTCGGATCAGGAAGATCCGCGATGCCTGCATCTGTGTATCAATAAGTAAACACAGAAGAACAGACGGGATCAGTGAGATCCTTCTGTGCACCTGTGTTTAAAAAAAAATTAAAACCTGTGTAATAATAAAACCAAAAACAGTGTGTCCCCCAAAAGAATAACTAGCAACGGGCCTTGGAGGCCCAGCACTGGTTGTGCTAAATACAGGGGACAAATGACATAGGGGTCCACTGTATTAAGCACAACCAGCTCCGGGTTTTTCAGAACCAGTCCTGGTTGCCAAACTACAGGGAACAAACGACTTTATTAAGCACAACCAGCACTGGGCTGTGAGCTAGTCCTGGTTCTGGAAATATAGGGGAAAAATGCATAGGGTTCTACTGTATTTACTAGAACCAGCACATGACCCTTTCTAGTGGGGGGATAATGCCACAGCCAGGGGAGCCCTTTCACCTGGTCCCCCAATGAAGCATCACCCCTGACCACTATTCAGCCCAGGCCAGGGATCCCTGGGGAGCTGGGTAACCCCCTAATACCTCTCCAGGGAACCCCAGGCCCAGGCTGATAGCCAGGGGCTATCCCTGGCACCCCTGGCTGGTGGGTGCCATGTTGATTGTGTATAGTGTGGTGCATTTAATGATAATAAAAATATTGTCTTTTGTTGTGGAACTACAGGACCTAGCAAGCCTCCCCTGCATGCTTGTACTTGGAGAACCACAAATACCAGCATGTGGGGCATTACAGGCCTGCTGGTACCTGTAGTTCCACAGCAAAATAAATATTAAAATAAACACAAGACATACACACCATTGAAAGTATAAGTTTATTAAAACATACATGCACACACACATGTACACACACATGCACACATGCTGTCTCACATACTCACCTATGTGTCCCTGAAGCCATGATGTCCCCTTGTCCAGTAGGATTCCATAGGATACCTGTAATAAAAACTCCATACTCACCTCATCCCCCGGCTTGGCAAATACAAAAATTAAGTTACACGGACCAGCCAACTTAGTACTGTCCTCTAAGGATAGTACTACCCAAATGACTTCTCCGCTGTGGGATTTCACTATAAAAATGTTGGTGCGGACCGCTCCTTGGCAGAGAAGATGAGCCTTCCGCCTCTCAGACAACGAATGGTTCTCACCATTGACTTCAAAGGTGAGAACCGCAAAAGTAACTTAAGGTTACTTCCATGCCAATTTCAGAAATGGTGCCACATCGCCATATTTGAAAGTCAAAGATGGCCGCTGTGAGCCAATCATGGCTCGCGATGTCATTGCCCCGCCCCCTTGCTTAGCTTATATAAGCCAGTGCAAGGAAGCGGCATGGCAGTCCGACGGCTTGGAGGCAGCAGTGAAGAACTGCCGAAGAAAGAAGATGCTGTTGAAATCCTGGATGGGTGGCGGCCCTCCAGGTGAAGATGCCTTGGAAGTTCTGGGGGAGGCAGCAGCCATGTGAAAGAGCTCAAAGGCTGCTGCCCTCCCAGATGAAAGTGCAAGAAAATAAAATATTAAAACAATTATTTCTGTTTTATATTAATATTTATTTTACTGGGGTAGTATAGGTACCAGTGGGCCCTTAATCCCCTGCTTGTTGGTTCTGTGGTTCCAAGTACAAGCATGCAGGGGAGGCTTGTGGCGACCTGTAGTTCTACTGCAAAAAGACAATATTTTAACTTTCATATGCACTACATTTTTACACTATCAACTGGCACCCAGGGGTGCCGGTGATAGCCCCGGGCTATCAGTCCAGACCTGGGGTGCCCTGGAAAAGGGAGCCCCTTTATTGGTGGGTCCCCAACTCCCCAGGGATCCCCTGCCTGGTAATGCGTTTGCCGGGGGACCCGGTGAAAGTGCTCCCCTGGCTGTGGCATTACCATCCCCCCCACTAGAAAAAGTTTGGTGCTGGTTCTGGAATTTACATAGGAACCCTACACAGTTTTCCCCCTGTATTTCCAGAACCAGGACCACCTCAGAGCCAAGTGCTGATTGTGCTAAAAACAGGGGACCCCTACATCATTTGTCTCCACTATTTTGGCAACCAGGTCTGGTTCTGAATAGCCTGGTGCTTGTTGTGCTTATTACAGGGGACATTGTTTGTCCCCTGTATTTAGCACAACCAGTAATTTGGTCTCCAAAGCCTGGGACTGGTTGAGCTGTGGGGTGGGGATTTACACTTTTTTTCATATGCTTTTATTCATCTCACTGATCTGTCCATGCATCTGTGTCTTTTATCACAGGTGCTTGCCACATGGATCGCACTAATCCATGCAGTCATCTGTGTTTTGATGCATGCAGGGATACTAGGTGAGTATGCGAGATAGTGAGTGTGCTTGTATGTTTTAATAGACTTGTACTTTCACAGTGCGCATGTAAGGTCTTTTTTAATATTTATTTTGCAGTGGAACTACAGGTTCCAGTGGGCCCATAATGCCCTGCATACTGGTACGTGTGGTTCTCCAAGTACCAGCATGTGGGGGAGGCTTGCTTGGACCTTAAGTTCTTCTGCAAAAAACAATATTATATAATCTTTCTTTGCACTACACTATACACTATCATCCTGGCACCCACCACTCTAGTGGTGCCAGGAATAGCCCAAGGCCATCAGTCTAGACCTTTATTGTGGGGTCTCCACATCCCCAGGGATCCCCGGCCTGTGCTGACTAGCAGTCAGGGGTAATGCTTTGGCTGGGGGACCTAGTGAAAGGGTTCCCCAGGCTGTGCCATTACCCCCCCTGCTAGAAAAGGTTCCCCAGGCTGTGCCATTACCCCCCCCCTGCTAGAAAAGGCCCGGTGCTTGCTATGGCTAATACAGGGGACCTCTACACTTTTTGTCCCTTGTTTTTCCAAAACCAGGAATGTTTCAGCTATGCCCAATTCTGGTTTCGCTAAATACAGGGGACCCCTGCACCTTTTGTCCCCTGTATTTTGGCAACCAGGACTGGCTCTGAAAGGCATGGTGCTGGTTGTGCTAAATGTCATTTGTCCCCTAACACTGTAATGTATGTGTTACTTGTGCAATACAGATATGGCATGCCATCACTCCCTGTGGTTAACTGCAGATTCAGTACTCTCACAGAGTGAGATTGCTGTCACTCAGAAAATGATGGAGCTGCTAATTCACAGAATTATGTGCTCATTGGAAAACACACATGCACCTATGCAACTGAGGTCTGAGCAGAAGCTAGAGCTGCGCAGATGGTATAAGAGTAATGTGGATGGGGAAGAGACAGAGTGGTGTATATGGGGGAGACAGAAAGGAGTGGAGAGGTGGGGAAGATTAAGCAGCACAGATGGTGGGGACAAAGTGATGCAGATGGGGGAAAACTGGTGCAGATGTAGAGGAGACAGAGTGGCATGGTTTGGGAGAACAGAGTGACATGAATGGGGGTAAAGAGTGGCATGGACGCAGGAAGACAGAGCAGTGCAGATGGGTAAAGACAGATTGGTGTGGATGAGGGAATACAGACTAGCGCAATGAAAGAACTCACATCAGTAGGTATTGGGGAAGACAGATTGGTTCAGTTAGGGGGAAGACAGAGTGGTGTGGGTGGGGGGAAGACAGAGTGCCATGGTTTGGGGGGACACAGAGTGGTGCAGATGGAGGAAGAAAGACTGACACAGATGAGGAGAAGACAGAGTGGTGTGACTGGAGGGATGGTAGTGGTGCAGATGGAAGGAAACAGAGTGGCACAGATGCAGGAAGACAGGGCAGTGCAAATGGGGAGAGACAGATTGTTGCAGATGAGGGAATAAAGAACTAGTAGTTAGGAGACCACACAGCTGTAGGGATTGGGTAAGATAGAGCAGCATGGAGGTGCAGATAGTGTACATACTTAGACAGAGTATGATAGTTTTAGAAATTAGGAGCTGAATGTGTATTCTGAATGAGATGGATGCATGGAGTGATAAGTATGTTGGAACCCAGTGGGATAGTTGTGGTGAACGAATGGGAAGATTGTGGGCACTGAGTGGGATGTGTGTGCCACATAACTGCTCAGACCTCAGTTGCATAGACTGTATGTGTGAATTACAATGAGCACTCAATTCTGTGAATTAGCAGCTCCACCATTTTGTGAGTGACAGCAATCTCACTTTGTGAGAGTGCTGATTCTGCAGTTAACCACAGGGTGTGATGGCATTGCGCAAGAAACACGTCCATTAATTTACATCATCCTGTCATGATTGCTGTCATCTGCAGGTGGTTAGTGTGGTTCTTAAATATGGTATATTAATAACAATGAAGTAAAATGAAGATTACTTGTGCTTGTCTTTTTTTTTCTTGCACAATTTGTTTTTCTGCATTGATATTGTGTATGGGGGAGACAAACATTATGCTTCTTTCTATTAAATTATACATTTGCGAAACTGAAAAACAAAACACACTATGAATTAAAAATGTGTTTTTTGCTCACAAGACAGGGACTAAGTAAATGGTCAATCTGTGTCCAAATATGCAGATTAGGGATGATCT
The DNA here is from genome assembly GCA_031769625.1 of Taudactylus pleione. Lineage (NCBI taxonomy): Eukaryota > Metazoa > Chordata > Amphibia > Anura > Myobatrachidae > Taudactylus > Taudactylus pleione. The sequence continues at coordinate 5,495,890 of JAUIMM010000148.1, read as the reverse complement.
CAGGTGGGATTAACTGCCACTGCTCCTCCTCAAATGTTGAAAACTAAATTTGGAGTGGTGGGCCCCTGCCAATTCTATCTGCTATTGCTCTTTGCTCCATGGCAATTTTGTCTTTGGGTTGGCTTTTCATATCAGAGAATTATTTTCTGCAGTTTTCTACATTTCTGTTAACATTCATTTACAGCTTCACAGGTGGATGCTCACATCTGCTTCTTCCTGAGATCTTGTTTTTTTGCTTTAGTTTATTTTTCTTTATTTTTGATTGCTGTAGTTAATTTAATTATTTACTTTATTGCTTTAGGCATTGTTTAATTAAACAGAGTGTATTTTTTATATATTTATATAAGAATGAAGAGACTGAATAAGAGTTGCCTAAGTTGCCAGACAGGTGCTCCTTCAGCCTGTTAGCGGAGACTGTGGAGAAGCTGATGCACTGCGTGCAGCTGCTATGAGCATTTAGCCTTAGGTCTTGTGAGCTGAGTTAGCTTTCTAGATCTTGTGATTCCATAACACTATCAGCAGGGAGTGTGGTAGCCTCATTTTCACCCATTTATATTGGAAATACGGAAATTCTATAATATTCACAAATGTTATAACACCACTGTATATATCATGTATAATATACCCATTTTACTGCTTTTGTCAGTAGCAGTACAACACATATACAGTAACGTATTAATGTTAAAGAATCCTCCGAATCAATGTCACTGTATTTAAATCATATTTGTGTGTACTACAAAGTAAAAATTGTTACGTTGAGATTGTATCAAATACAAGGGCATTTCTAGAGAGGAGGGGGCCCGTGTGCAGTCTCTGACATGGGACCCCCTCCTCTCCGCCCGGTGGCCGGCAGTGCACTGAGCTGTGCGCGGCCAGCGTCAGAGTTATAGACTCTCGGCACTAGAGTGTGCCCAGAGTCTATAATGTATGTACAGGTCACCGGGAAATGGCCGCGGCGGTCATTTTCCCTGTACTGTGCATGCGCAAATGATGGAAAAATGGCCGCTGAGGCCATTTTCCAGTCGTTTTACAGCGCTAGACCCCGGCGCCGATGTGGAACTTCGGAGAGGTAAGTAATATTATGGGTGCAGGGTGTGCAGTGCGGGGCCCCCCTGGACCCAGGGGCCCGTCTTCCCCACACACCCTGCACCCAATATAGATACACCCCTGATCAAATACCACAATATTATCATTGAGTTTAATGTTCATCAGTCTCAAGATAAAGGTAATCAATACAATTATAGTCTAACACCACAATTTCTACATGAATGTCTCTCAGCAGACATGAGACAAAGCTTTTCAATGGCCAGCCAACATTACCGAATCAGTATATAACTGGTATAAACTAGGGGTGAGCGGGTTCGGATTTCTGAAATCCGAACCCCCCCGAGCCCCCCCGATCCGAGGCCGATCCGAGTCAGGCTCGACTTTTCCCCGCCTGACTCGGATCTGAAATCGAGGCAAAACGTCATCATCCCGCCTTCCGGGTCTCGCGGGTTTTGGATCATATATAAGGTACCCGCGTCATCGCCATTTTCTCACTCGGCTGTGGACAGTGAAGAGGTGTAGTGTAGTGTTGTGCTGTGCTGTGCTGCTGTTGTCCATAGGGGCTGTGTCCACTCCTCCAAAGTCCATACGGGCTGGCTGTGTTGTGCTGTGCTGCTGTTGTCCATGGGGGCTGTGTGCACTCCTCCAAAGTCCATAGAGGCTGGCTGGACTGTGTTGTGCAGTCAGTTGTCCATAGGGGCTGTGTCCACTCCAAAGTCCTGTGCAGTGTCCCAGTCCTAAAGGGGTGCTGTAGTGTTGTCCAGGGGGTGCTCTGTCCATCAGGGGTGCTCCCCCCAAGTGCAAAATAAAAAAAAATATTTTTTTGTGTTTGTGAATTGTGTGCGCAGTAGCCGCACGTGCATCAACAAAGTACTGCCAAGCGTGCGCCTGTGTCATAAGTAAAGGGCCGGCTGGCTTGACCATTAAAGGGTGCTGTAACCCCCAAAGTGCACTCCAAACAAAATAAAAAAATATTTTCTGTGTTTGTGAATTGTGTGCACTGTGGCTGCACGTGCATCAACAAAGGCGCTTATGCGTCTGTCTGTTAAAGGGTGGTGTAACCCCCAAAGTGCGCTCCACAAAGAATAAAAAATTCTTCTTTTTTTTCTGTCTTTGTGAATTGTGTGGGCTGTAGCTGCACATGCATCAACAAAGGAGCAGCGGCAAGCGTGCGCCTGTGTACCATAAGTAAAGAGCTGGCTGGCTCATTTCTTAAAGGGTGGTATAACCCACAAAGTGCACTAGTCTCCAACAAAAAAAAAAATTATTTTCTGTGTTTGTGTGCGCCTTAGCCGCACGTATATATCAATATAACATAAATGGAGGACCAAACTTTCTCTGACAAAAATAAAATAGGCAATGATCAAGAACCACTTCCTCCTAGTGCTGAAGCTGCTGCCACTAGTCATGACATAGACAATGTCATAGTAGAGGGCACATACAATCCCAAATGACAAAGTTCTGGAAAATGACCTTAAAAAAAACTTTTAAATCATCTGAAGAGAAACGTAAACTTGCCAATATGCCAATATGCCATTTATGACATGGAGTGGCAAGGAACGGCTAAGGTCTTTCCCTATGTTCATGACTAGTGGTTCAGCTTCACATCACGTTGGAAGCCCTCCTCCCACAAAAAAAATCAAACGAGTTAAGCTGGCAAAAGCACAGCAAAGAACTGTGCATTCTAAGAAGATATCACAAATCCCCAAGGAGAGTCCAAGTGTGGTGGCGGTTGCGATGCCTGGCTCTTTCCACCATTTGCACGCCCCCTGCAAGTGCTGAAAGGAGCACCCACAGTCCACTTGCTGATATGCAAATTGAAGATGTCACTGTTGAAGTACAACAGGATGAGTGATGTGGTTTGTTTAAATCAGGCTCCGGGGGAGACAGTTGTTGTCCGTGGGATGAAAAAGCCCATCACGGTCATGCCTGGGCAGAAGACCAAACATTCCACCTCTTTGGTCTGGCAATATTTCTATCCAAATCCGGACAACAACTGTCTTGCCATATGTACCATATGTAAAGGTGAAATAAATAAGTAGGGGTAGGGACGTTAACCACCTAGGAACATCCTCCCTTATACGGCACCCTGCAGTGCATTCATAAAAAGTTACTGTCAAGTTCAGAAACTTTGGCTAAGACCGTAAGCAGTCCAGGGACACCTAAATCCCGTTGTCCTGTTGTATCCAAGCACCTGCAAACCACACTGTCAACTCCCTCCTCGTCAATTTCCTCCTTAGTCAGGATCGGAAGTAGTCCTACAGGCCATGTCACTGGCATGACTGACTCTCCTATCCAGGATTCCTCCAGAGGATCCTGCATTGCTACGCCTCCTGCTGCCGCTGCTGCTGTTGCTGCTGCTGGGAGTCATTCATCATCCCAGAGAGGAAGTAGGAACACCGCTACTTTTACTAAACAATTGACCCCCCAACAGTCCTTAGCGAGGAGGATGAAGTACGACAGCAGTCATCCTGAAGCAAAACGTATAACTGAGGCCTTGACTGCTATGTTGGTGTTAGACGTGCGTCCGGTATCCGCCATTAGTGCAGTGGGATTTAGACAATTAATGGAGGTAGTGTGTCCCCAGTTCCAAATCCCGTCTAGATTCCACTTCACTAGGCAAGCGATACTGAGACTGTACAGAAACGTCAGAAAAAGTGTCCTCAGTGTCCTCAAAAATGCGGTTGTACCCAATGTCCACTTAACCACGGACATGTGGACAAGTGGAACAGGGCAGACTAAGGACTATATGACTGTGACAGCCCACTGGATAGATGTATCACCTTACACAGCAACAGCAGCAGTGTCACCAGTAGCAGCATCTCAGAAACACCAGCTCGTTCCAAGGCAGGCTACGCTGTGTATCACCGGTTTCAGTAAGAGGCACACCGCTGACAACCTCTTAGAGAAACTGAGGGAAATCATCGCCCAGTGGCTTACCCCACTTAGACTCTCCTGGGGATTTGTAATATCTGACAACGCCACCAATATTGGGCGGGCATTACATCTGGGCAAATTCCAGTACGTCCCATGTTTTGCTCACACAATAAACTTGGTGGTGCAGAATTTTCTGAAAAGCGACAGGGGCGTGCAGGAGACGCTTTGGGTGGCCCGAAAAATTTCTGGCCACTTTCGCCATTCAGCGACTGCGTGCCGAAGACTAGAGCGCCAGCAAACACTCTTGAACCTGCCCCGCCATCACCTGAAGCTAGAGGTTGTGACGCGGTGGAACTCAACCCTCTATATGCTTCAGAGGATGGAGGAGCAGCAAAAGGCCATTCAAGCCTATACATACACCTATGACATAGGCAATGGAGGGGGTATGCACCTGACTCAAGTGCAATGGAGAATGATTTCCGTATTGTGCAAGGATCTCCAGCCCTTCGAACTTGCCACACTTGAAGTGAGTTCAGACACTGCCAGCTTGAGTCAGGTCATTCCCCTCATCAGGCTTTTGCAGAAGCAGCTGGAGAAAGTGAAGGAGGAGCTAAGACGGAGCGATTCCGCTCGGCATGTGGGACTTGTGGATGAAGCCCTTCATTCGCTTTGCCAGGATTCCAGGGTGGTCAATCTGTTGAAATCAAACCACTACATTTTGGCCACCGTGCTTGATCCTAGGTTTAAAGCCTATGTGGTGTCTCTTTTTCCGGCTGACACAAGCCTGCAGAGGTGCAAAGACCTGCTGGTGAAAACACTGTCAGCTGAAGCGGAACGTGACATGTCAACAGCTCCTTCTTCATTTTCTCCCGCAACTGGGGCTGCCAGGAAAAACCTTAGGTATCCTAAGCAACCCACTGGCGGTGATGCAGGGCAGGCAGGACCAAGTTTGGACATCTGGTCCGGACTGAAGGACCTGGCAACAATTTCTGACATGTCTACTGTCACTGCATATGATACTGTCACCATTGACAGAATGGTGGAGGATTACATCAGTGACAGCATCCAAGTAGGCATGTCAGACAGTCTGTACCTGTACTGGCAGGAAAAATAGGCAATTTGGAGGCCCCTCTATAAACTGACTCTATTTTACCTGAGTTGCCCCCCCTCCAGTGTGTACTCTGAAAGAGTGTTTAGTGCAGCCGGGAACCTTGTCAGCGAAAGGCGTAGGAGGTTGCTTCCACAAAATGTGGAGAAGATGATGTTCATAAAAATGAATTATCAACTCTTCCAGGGAGACCAGCCTCCAGAACGTACAGAGGGACCTGTGGTGGTGGATTCCAGTGGGGATGAGTTAATAGTCTGTAAGGATGAGGATGTACACAACACTGAAGAGGGTGAGGAATCAGTGGATGAGGAGGATGAGGACGACATCTTGCCTCCGTAGAGCCAGTTTGTGCAGGGACAGATTAATTGCCAGCTTGTTTTGTGGGGGCCCAAACAAACCAATCATTTCAGCCACAGTTGTGTGGCAGACCCTGGCTCTGAAATGATTGGTTTGTTAAAGTGTGCATGTCCTGTTTATACAACATAAGGGTGGGTGGGAGAGCCCAAGGACAATTCCATCTTGCACCTCTTTTTTTCTTTGCATTATGTACAGTTTGGGGCCTAGTTTTTCAAACTGCCATCCTGTCTGCCACTGCAGTGTCACTCCTAGATGGGCCACGTGTTTGTGCCGCCCACTTGTATCGCTTAGCATAGTCATCCAGCTACCTTGGTGCAACCTTTTGGACATAAAAACACTATTGTGAGGTGTGAGGTGTTCAGAATAGACTGGAAATGAGTGGAAATTAAGGTTATTGAGGTTAATAATAGCATAGGAGCAGAAAAACCCACAAATCCTGTGATTTTAACTGTTTTTATTCTTTAAAAAAACAAAAAATACAGATCCAAAACACAAAACCCAGAACCCAAAACACGGAAGGGTGGTTTTGGCAAAACCAATCCAGATCCAAAACATGAAGAAAGATCCAGATCCAAAACCAAAACACAAAACACGAAAAGTGGCCGGTGCACACCCTTAGTATAATAAACACATAGCCATAGAGGCCAAGCACCCTTTCTATTCAAGCAGAGACCATCCAAACTCTGAACTAGGGAATGTAATTGAACTTATCTTTGCTACTTGTGATCAGGTGTTTTGTTGAGTTCCGAGGTACATTCATCTTGGCTTTGAGTTCTTTACTTACAGTGGTTTCAAACTTATTTATACCAGTTGTACTCATAAAAATGAGAACAGCAGCTTACACAAATGTGAAAACTTGCTATCACATTTCTCTAAATTCTTATATTGTTGCTTCATCAGAGGAAAGTACAATAAATTTACAACAAACTTTTAAAGAAAAACCTACCAATCAGGATACAGTTCTTATTAACATAATTCAAAATCAGAATATTTTTCAAAGCAGAGTAGCAAATACTGCCATCCCTGCATGTAAATGTATTTACCAATCTGTTCTCTTTATATGTTTTGTTTCAAGTTTAATTCTTTTGACACTAGTAGATTAGTAATGTACAAGTAGATTAGTAATGCTAAAACCAGTTAAAGTTTTTCATTAGTATAAACTCCAATTAAAAAAGTTATATGGATCAACAATGAACAAACACACATGAACACAGGTTGCTAAGATAAGTGTTTTTCACCATTCAGTAGATGGTAGTTCATGTTCTTATCTATCCTGTATAAAATAAACAGCCCAATGATGTATTGATTATATGACTTTCATTCTCTGATGTGTGGATAGAAATACTGACATATCTAAACATCAGATGAATAAATATTGACAGCTATTAAACAGCTAAGTCTCATGATATATAGTTTTATTTTGGAATTAATTAAATTATAATTCATACACAGTGACTATTGTTCTGAGGGTTCCGTAACATAATTGCGCTAAGTTATATTGCTACTAAATTAACAATAAACAGGTGTATTACAGATGATGATATATCTTAATGAATTTGATTGATTAGATATATATCCTTACAAGGAATCGGTATGTAATGCCGGCAGCCCGGCGAGTCGATATCCTGACATGTGAAGGTAAGTACCCTAACCCCCTCTCCCCACACCTTAAACCTAACCCTCCTGGGGGGTGCCTAATCCTAAATCCCCCCGGGGGTCCCTAAACCTAATCCCCCCCTTGTAGCTAGATGTTAAGATCTCAGTCTAAGGGATAAATTTACTAAGATGAGAGTTTGGGAGAGTTTGCATTTTTTCGCACTCTCAAATTTACTAATGTCAAACTCGGGAGAGAGATCTCCATTGCTACGGGAAAATACTGGAGTGTTAGCAAATTGTCTTCAATTCACCATAGGCAAACCTTTTCACTAATGAAGATAGGATTCTGGAATTTACCAAGCAGAGAGTTTGTAAACTCTCATGAGATGGGAAAACTCTCCTGTAAAAACTCGTGAAAAAAATACACCTGCCTGTGATCTGTGAGTTTGGCAGAAACATACATAGATCACTGTGATCCATGTATGCTTCTGCCTGTAAATATAGAAAATAAATTTAAATATCTTAAACAAAATTACATAGGGTCCCCACCAAAAGCCTAACCAACCCCAGGCTTGCCAGCCTGTCCTGGTTTCTAAAATTATGGGGAACAAAATATGTAGGGTTCCACTGTAATTTAGAAACCAACACCAGGCTGCAGGGCCAGTCCTGGTTTTAAATATAGGGGGAAAAAAATTGCGTAGGGTCCCCCTATATTTAAAACCAGCACTAGACCCAAGCATTATCAGCCCCAGCCAGTCAGGCCAAGCCAGGGAACTCAGGGGAGGTGGGAACCTCTCCCTTAACCCCAGGCTTGGTCTGAACCCGGGGTCTTCCCCGCACCCCTGGAGCATTGGGTACGGGGGAAATAAAGTGGGGAAATTTAAGTAAACTATTGTATTGGAGAAGAGGACAGAAGCATCTGGTATAGGTAAGTATGTGTGAATGGGTAGATATGTGTAATAAAATTTTTCTAATCACGGTGTGTGTGTTTTGTCTTTATTTAACTATTTATTTTACAGTGGGGGTACAGGTGCCACCCATCCGCTGGCACTTGTAGTTCCACAAGTGCCAAAGGGCAGGCATGCTGGCACCTGTAGTCCCACTGTAAAATACAATACCCAATGCTCCAGTGGTGCGGGAAAGAGCCCTGGGCTTCAGACCAAGCCTGAGGTTAAGGGAGAAGAGGGACCCCTTTTTTGGGGGGTCCCCACCTCCCTGAGATCCCTGGCTTGGCCTGACCAGCTGGGGCTGATAACGCTTTGGTCCCGGAGCCCGGCTGTTTTGGGTCTGGTGCTGGTTTTAAATATTGGGGGGACCCTACACAATTTTTTCCCCCCTATATTTAAAACTAGGACTGGCCCTGCAGCCTGGTGTTGGTTTCTAAATTACGGTGGAACCCTGCACATTTTGTTCCCCGTAATTTTAGAAACTAGGACAGGCTGGCAAGCCTGGGACTGGTTAAGATTTAGGGGGGGGCTATGTAATTTTTTTTTTACTTTTAACCCGTTTTTTTTACAGATACAACACAAGCAGCTTACACATATCTCACTGATATGTGCAGGCTGCTTGCTCGGGAGAGTTTTGCAGAGAGAAGATACTGCAGTCTTTGGTGAGTCATCTCCTGCAAAACCTGCTACTCGGGGGAGAAATCTCCTGCAAAACCTGCTACTCGGCAAATAAATCTCGTTCTGCTTCACCATCGGCCATCTCACTCTCAGCTAAACTCCCTTCTATGTAAATTTATGAGTCTCAGGAGCTTCAAATCACCCAAGTTTAGGCGAAGCCAATCGAGTTGAAAAAAAAGCAAACTCTCCCAGACTCGATTCTTAGTAAATTTACCCCTAAGTATTTATACCAACACCCCTTAGGGGTCTATTTACTAAGCAGTGTTAGGAGACAGAGTGAAAAGTGATAAAGTGCCAGCCAATCAGCTCCCAACTGTCATTTCCCAAACACAGTCTGTGAGATGACAGTTGGGAGCTGATTGGCTGGCACCTTATCACTTTCTTATCACTTTTCACTCTGTCTCCTAACACTGCTTAGTAAATAGACCCCTAAATGTTTAAAAATATATTTTATTTTTTTCTTATACTCAGTATTCCTTCTTTATTTTTTTAACAATCAAGTAGGAAGATAACACAAAAGGCAACTTTCAGAATTGCTCATTTTCCAGTACAGTATACCAGTATACAACTGTTCTCTCTTGTCCCCACTCTCCCATGGCCCCTATAAAAGATGAAGATGTGCCAATGTTTCCAGAGATGTTCTAGGGTCACAATCCCATGTGCTTTGAGAACCATTTGAACAGTAAAAAGTCAGGATTCATACACATATGAATGTTGGGCTGAAAACTGCCACACATCGGCTGCAGCTTGAGCTATCAGTCACCACACTGTAGGTTAGTTTATATGAAGTTTTGGCTGGGAAACCACATGTGATGTGTGTCAGTTTTCAAACCACATTCAAAACCGCTGCTTAGTAAGTCTCACCCTTTAGCTGCCTAATTTGCTTGCATATAATTATGAGGATCTAATTGAACTTGAATATGTAGTCTGTGGTTTCAATTCCAATGTTAAAAATTTTGCAAGTCAATTAGATTTACTGAGATTGGGGAAATAGTTATTTTGTGCTCTATGATTAAAACTTGACCAACTCAATTAGCTATTAGTTAGGAATGGAAGCACTACATAAACATCTTTTGAAATAAGACTAATTGATGCTGCATGATAATTCTGTTGCATAATTAACTGTTAGCTAGAGACAAAAGAATTACAGTTCAAAAGCAGTGATAGCTGAGCAGGATAACTCTATTTTATTTTAGCAGATATCATTATCTATGATACTAAAGACATTTTAGGAGCTATAAAAATTTTATATTTTCTTTGCAAACTGATTTCCCATATTCATAGAAATCTGACATGTTACTCATCATTTACAGACTCTCCTGCCTCATTTATTTAAATGTTGTTAAAACTGAAAAATATAGAGTGATTGTAAAACCTGCTCACCTGTACTATGGTATTGATGTCTACAGATGATAGGGTCACACTGCACAATTGGTCCTGTCTCAAATATATCAAGTTTGTTAGTGGTTCCTCCATCCAAGACTGTTTCCATAGATTATAGGAGGTGTAACTGTATCTGCACCTCTTGGAGTGACCAGGAAGATTCTAAAATGGAAGACCTGTACTATCATCTACCCAGGGCACATTGGGAAACTTCAATGGAAGCCAGTAAGGTTCAATTTCAGCTGATATAAGGCTAACCACTAGGTGGTATTTACACAGAACAAGTGCATATAACATACATAAAATGATGCTGATGGCATAACAGGGGTAATGGACAGAGAACCTCCCCTTCCAATAAAGCAATAGAGAGACACGGATTGCAAATAATATCCCAATAGAGACTGATAGCATTTATTAAAACAACAAGGGTAAAAGAAAATAAGTTATTTTGTCATATTCATTTATCCAATAAAGTTATAGTCCAGAACAATATTCTCTATGTAGACCAAGTCCTACATAGTAACATACTGTAGTATCCATTTATGAATTAACAATATCTATTGTACTTGACCAAGTTTCTGAGAAGTTCCAGAGAAATTTACGTTTAGGGGTATATTTACTGAAAATTGAGTTTGGTCGACTTAGCATTCTCTGGAAAGTTTGGTCATTTTTTATAACTCAGAAATTTACTAATGTCAAACTCGGGAGAGAATTCTTGTTGCTACAAGAAATGTCAGGAGAGTTTTCAAACACACTTCAATTCACCATTGGCCAAACTCGAGAAACTTTTCACCAGTAAGATAGGATTCAGGAATAAACCAATAATCGAGTTTCAAAACAGTCACGAGAATACACAAAGCTTGTGACCAAATTCTCGAAATCAATTCACATGCCCGCGAGCTGCCAATTCAGCAGAAAAATACACACTTAACAGCGCTCTCCCAATATGCAAGTTTACACTCAAAATAACAAATAGAAGATAATCACCATATAAATGGTAATGTCCACATTAGTATATGGATCTCCTTGATAATCCTTGTAGTAAAATCTCCTTAGTAAATGACTGACATAATTGTTCCACCTCCACCCGTACTTGTCAGGACAGCATCAGCATGGGAGGACACATGGGAACAGGGGAAAAGAATATATAGTGCAGATCAACCTTTTTAAAGGCATTTACAATGTGTAGACAACATTCAAACATTGAAAATATATCCACAGTGACAAGTCAGCAGCGACAGCAAAGTAGGTCCAATTGATCCTGGATGGAGTAACTAGGATAGGTAAGAACCCAGGTCCAGATAACTGGATGTCAAACAGGAACCCACCAACTGCACAAGTATATAGTCACTTGGGGAAATATCAAGTAATCCAAACAAGCCTACGCTTAACGCATTTCAGACTTTAACAGTCCTTCATCAGAAGCGTAATAAAGGCTCTTAATGTACTCCATAAATACCCTACCTAATAAGGATCTCAGCTGGACTCCATTTCTGCTTGCCAGCATCATCTGCGGCTTTGTGCATGTGCACTCCTCACATGGCAACCGGAAGTAAGATGGACGTGCATTCCATGGTCACTGGAAGTTGTCAGCTGTTCAATCTAATGCGAGATAGAGGTACTATTTCATGTGTTCCACCATATAACCGTATTCAAAGTTCAAGGTATGGCATTAACCACTTAACTGACGATTTTTTTTTTAAAAACCACTCCAAAATTGTTTTTTTTTTTTTTTTAGTGAATTAGGTGAGGAACATCCATTTTAACTTATTTAAAATGGTTTCATTAAAAAAAAAAGATATTTAAATTTTTTTATTTTTTATTTTTTAAATCGGGTTTTCAAATACCGGAACATCAGAACCACCATTAGAACATCGGAACCATTGTAAACATCACGACCATCACAATTTTCAATTTGAGACCGGATCCAGTCACCAGGTACGTTATGGGAGTGAGGGGGGAAGTTTACTTACTTTTCCCCAGTGGCTGCTCAGTTCTGCAGGTGCTGGGTAGGGGGTCCTGCTTTGCTGACCGATCAGCAGTGATCGGCAGCACAGCAGACAGATTGGGAGAGGGTGCTGATAAGCAGAGGGACCGGAAAGTCCCTCTGAGAGCAGCAGCTGCAGGAAGATTCTCTTCCTGCAGCCGCCCTCATGTTTATCCGTCTGTACGAAATTTTACATCCAGTACAGATAAAGAACTGCCTGGTGTGGACAGAAGCTTACATCCATGCCAGGTAAGTGGTTAATAAAGGTCCCAGAGTCTTGAATCCTTTTACTATGGGTTCCTTATTGTACACATTTTACCTCAGCCAATCAATATATATATGAGGTAGCAGATCATGTTGAATAGTCCCATAAAATGGTACATACAAAGCAAAAGAAAATATATATCATAAAACATATAAAAATGACAATAAATTTGTAAAATACACCATAAAAACAATAAAATATTAATAATTAAAACAGTGGGGGTCCATATAAAAACACACATATAAGAGAGGGGTAAGGATCAAAGAATAGGTAATTTAAAGAAACAGTTACTCTAAAATTAATCACTGGGGATCTTTAAAAGCAGAAGGTACACCAAAATTTTAACCACATGTATCGGCGGGTTGTATCAGGATGCCAACAGCGGTATCACGATACATGAAGTTCCCAACAGGGGTGTGGAGTATACTATCCCTACACCTCTCCCCTCATCCCTAACCCTCCCTTAGTGGTGCTTAACCCTAACATCCCCCTAGTGCCTAACCCTAAGTTCCCCCCATTGGTGCCTAACAATAACCCCCTTCCCACACACTAACCCTCCCTGGAGAGTGCCTAACTCTAAGTCTTCCCGGGGAGGCCTAAACCTAACCCTCCCCCTCCCTGTGGCTAAGAGCTAAGAAGCCTTGCTTACCTTCGTTCGGGATGCCAGCTGTCAGGATTTTGGCATTGGGCTAAAGATTGGCATCAGGATATTGACTCCTATTTTTAGTCCTTGGATGAGCTTCCAATGTCGGGATTCTGGCGGTGATATGACTATATCCCGTATCGACAGATGTGATACAGGAAAGCAAGTGCATGTGATGTGGTGACTTGGGTTATAACTTATTACACTGTTGTGCCTGCTGCTTAATGTGTGGAATCAGATGTGTTGTTGACTATCATGATATGATTCACAACAAATTGTGTCACAAAGCACCTGGTCTGCCCACTTCACTGAGTAATTGAGAAAATTTGGTAAGCTCTTTCATGAGCTTTGGAGAGATCCTAGACATTCAGTAGTCTTCTAGACATTCCAGGAGAGGAGGCAGAAGAAAATGCAGATGCACATTCTAAGTACTAAGAATACTGATAGACAAAATAATTATGATAAACTTTACAATTAAAATCGATGGATAAATGAGGTTCTTAGCACATGTTTGGCCACAAATGCGTGCCCATCTACCACGTCAAGATGAACCCCATCAGTTGGGTCCCTAACATTCCTAATACTAACATATCAATATATCAAGGACGTACCTTAACAGTGTCCATTTTAATGTGTACATAGCAATGCAGAAACCTGTGCTAATTAAAATCACCTACTTAAGTTAGGGATCCATCTCATGGAGTTCACCTTGACATCTTATTTGCATCACAGATGCAGCAAAACACCACTCAAACTGTACTAGAAATGCTGGGCTGTGACTTTAACCACACAGGATTATTTTTAACTTGTACAAAGTGCAGATGAGGCACATTGGAACTTGGAGTGAGAAAAAGCCACGTATGCAGCATTGTAGTACTTCTTACACAGATTTAGTCACAAACAGATGTACAAATGCTGCACATCAAATTGATCTGTGCACCCCTGCTCTTACTATGCTTTATAATTCAGCTACTAAGTACGGTTCTCTCCCTGATGAAATCTTAGAGGCCCAGTTAATCACTATTCCCAAACATGGGAAAGATGCTTCTTTATGTCAGAATTACAGACCTATTGCTCTCCTTAATTCTGATTTGAAGATTTTTTCAAAATTGATAGCTAACTGGCTCTTTCCCTTAGTTCCCCAACTTATCCACCCTGATCAGGTGGGTTTTGTCCGGGGATGTCAAGCCTCGGACAACACCCATAGAGTTTTCGATTTAGCTGAACTTCTGGTTAAAAAGAAACTGCAAGCCCTTTTGCTTTCTTTAGATAATATAATTATAATACATGTGGCTGGTCTTTTGAAAAGTTGGGTGGGCTTTGAAGTCTCCTGGTTGGGTAGACTGGCAGCATTTAAGATGATGGTACTACCCAAATTAATGTATCTGTTCCATACAATACCTTATTTAGTCCCTCAGCGGTATATTAGGCAAATCCATAAATTCATTTTGAACTACACTTGGAAGGGTAAAACCCCACGAATTGCCTATAAACGCTTAACGCATCATAGCCAGCTGGGTGGTCTCAATGTACCTGACCTTTTGGCATACCAACAAATTCGCCCAATATCATTAGAGGCCCCTAGAGCAATATTGGATTCCCTTACGGATTGGAATTCTGCTTTACATTGCATGACTTTACCCACTTGTAATCTCTCCTTATTGGCTCTATCTAGTTTAATCCCAGATCTACGTATCTCACTATGGTGCTCTTGTGGTATAGTTACAATTTCTGATGTACTCAGTAATAACTCTATGTTCCCCTTTTCATATTTGCAGACGCAATATAAACTACCCTCAGGAGAATTTTTTACATATTTACGTACAAGCCATTGGGTCTCTGCTATGTTTCGAATTACTGGCTCCTTAGCTCCGCCTCCTACCCCCATTCTAGCTAAAATGTCAACTGGTAATTCTCGGGGAGCTATAATTTTCTGGTATACCCTATATTTTGAGGACGCTTCGATAACTAAATCTGCTGCACAAATACAGTGGGAAGTGGATTCACAGATGACATTTACCCTCCAGCAGTGGGAAGAGATTTACTTAACGGCTCATCGCTTCTCTAAATGCTCCAACCATTTGGAGATGCAATTTAAATTGTTACATAGGTTATATTTTATTCCAACCAAGCTACATAAGATATGGCCTTCGCAGTCGAAATTTTGTTGGTGGAGGTGTTTGGAGCCAGGTGATGTTTTTCATATATTTTGGGGTTGCCCTAACATTCACAATCTTTGGCATAAGATATTTGAGTTGGCCTATAAAGTTCTCAACATTCGTTTTCAAGAGTCGCATTCTATAGCTCTTTTTCACATATATCCCTCAGAGTTGTCTAAGTCGGATAGTTATGTTTTAGGCCATATCTTGATAGCCTCCAGAGCGGCCATAGCACAAAATTGGAAGTTTCCATCTCTCCCATCTATACATAAAATTATATGTAAAGTTCAGTATGCTTTCCAAATGGAAGCGTTAGGTGTTCCTTATTCCTCTGCGGCCTCTTCCCCATTGGTTAGGTGGTTCAAATGGCATGAATTTGTCACAGATGGAGAGGGTGCCACTTTGCTTCTTGATTCTCTCTGATTCTAAGTGGTCTTTTTCCATGTATGGGGTAATTGCTGGTACTATTAAAGGTATTTCATATTTGATAATCTATACGTGTATGTATAATCGCTATATATTATCCTAATGTTTTAATTTTTGTGATATCAATATGTTGACAGTGTTGTCTGATTCCTTCCCTCCCTTCTTCATGTTTTCTTTTTTTTGTAATTTTAATTATCACTATATTGTTCTTGGAAAAATCTTTAATAAAAACTATTGATGATGAAATTGATCAGTGTAATATAGCTAAGTAGTTTTGTCACTTCCAGTTTTATTTATGTCAATAAGATGCACATTTTGAGCTAGGTAGATGCTTGCTGTGGCTAAGTCACCCAGGATCTAGAACATTGAGAGGCTATTTGCTGTGACTTGAGCAACTGTGTATGAGGACACATCTGTACTCTTCAAGTGATACTTGGAATAAACTTGGCTGGGGTTGTCGATGGGAGTTCTGTGTGGGCAGACAGGGACCTGGTCCTAACTCTTCTTAAGTGTGAAGAATAGATTGTTTTTTACAGTGGAACTACAGGTGCCAACGTGCCTTTTTTACTATTTTTATTACAGTGGAGTTACGGGTGCCAGCCGCCTGCTGGAAATTGTAGTTCCACTAGTGCGAAAGGGCAGGCATCTTGGCACCTGTAGTTCCACTGTAAAATCAATCATAACAATCTATTCTTCACACTATTACCCCTGCACCCACCGGCCAAGGGTGCAGGGAAGAGCCCTGGGCTTCAGTGTGAGCTAGGGGTGCTAAGAAGAGGGGACCTCTTTATTGGGGGGGTCCCCCACCTCCTCTGAGATCCCTGGCTTGGGCTGACTAGCTTGGGGTTTTAATGCTTTGGCCGGGGTGACTCGGTGAAAGGGTCCCCTGGCTGTGGCATTACACCCCGGCTAGGTTTGAGTCCGGTGCTGGTTTTAAAAATAGGGGGAAGCTCATGCCATTTTTTTCTCCTATTTTTAAAACCAAGACTGACTCTGGGAGCCCAGTGATGGTTACTAAAATATGAGGGAACCCTACACATTTTCCCCCCGTATTTTTAGAACCAGGACTGGCTCAAGGCAGAAACATACAGGGATCACACTGATCTGTGTATGTTTCTGCTAGACACGCTGCTCAGGAGGGGGTCTATTTGTAAGTTCTATTTTTACACCATGTTTGGTTTTATTACACCTGTGATTCTAATTACGATTTTTGGTAAATTTACGTGTTGTATTCCTGTTTATGGAAAGTACTACCGTGTTCAGATGATGGTGTATTGATTTCTAGTTGTATTTTCTGGTACATTTTAACTTCAAAGTTGGCCTATAAAGATACAGAAAATACCCCCGTGTCTGGAAATATGACACAATACTCTCGTACATGCTAATATGGGCAAACATGGAGCTTAGCAAATTTACCCCGAGGTGTACAGTTTGAGGACACATCTGTACATCCATACCAGTATTTCCTCTTATACTGCTTGCACTAGTCCTCCAGATCCATATAAAAATCAATATAATAAGGCATGCCAGCTTCCACAGCACTCCAGTTACCACTACTAGACCTAGGGTCCCTGACCAGAATCTAACACCTCCTAGTGTTATGACATGTTCCTTCCTTCCGCGGTCCCCAGGCTTGGTCCTTGGCTGTGTCTGGCACATTGGTAAGTTGTGCATCTTTGTATTGACAGTTTTCACTGCAAGCTCTGTATTCCCAGTGATGGCTATCACTGGTCCAGTCCTTCTCAAGGTCTTCATTCTTTGAGATCTTCAAGGAGAGTGTCCTACTTGCATGTAAAAGGTTTAATATGTCTGCTATGTGTTTTACCCATATTCATGTGCTTTGTTTTCATGCTATATTGATACTATAAGTAGACCTTATATTGTTTTCATTTCACACTATACTACATATTGCACTCACATTGATACATTTTTCTCCTATATTATTCACTATGGACAATGTAGCTTTTCTCTAACAAATGAAATAATCCACAATTTTTACATACAGCATATTTATGAATGATAATAAACAGGAAATTGACAGGCCCAAACAGCACCCCATGCCCCATGGTGCCTGTGCCATGGCACTGGTCGCACTACCCTAGTTACGACCCTGTTGGACATCACCACTTTCTCTGGAAAAAAAAAAGTTGTGCGTGTGGCATGAAGCAATTGTGCTTGGTATATTTTATTGACCAGTTAGCATGTCAACATTCATCATTTCGACATGAGAATGTTGACATGGCCATAATGTTGACATTGTCAATGTCAACATGTTCAGTGTGACAAAATCGAGTATGTGGACACTAATCCAATGTCAACATGTCAACCGTTTTTGATGCGGGTGTTCTAGTGGCTGCAGAGGTAAATACCCTAATCTTATCCTAAAACTAACCCTAACCCTTCCTTACACCCAATCTTAAATCTAACCCTAATCCTAACCCAGTGGCTAATGTTCTGGCTGATGTTGCTTTAGTCAAAGATTGCAGCTGGAAGTATATCCCTATTCCTAACCCTAAACGTAGCCCTATAGCTAGGGTCGGCATTTCACTTGTCAACATTTAATATGTCAACAATTAAACAATGTCGACATCATAACTGTTGGCATTGTACTGTCAACATTATGAATGTCGACACCAGGGGCATATCTACCCATTGGCCAGGATGGCACTCGCCATGGGTGCCGGCCAAAGGGGGGGCGCCGTCTGGCAGTGCCATCAGCAGCCAATGGGTGGACTACCCCGCTAGTCCCCTGGGCCCCAAGTGTAGGGCAGACCACAGTGAGAGCGGTCTGTCCTACACAGTTTACAAACACACAGCCGCCAGCGGTGGCTGTCTGTTTTTAATAGCAGCCAGCCAATGAGAGTCAGACAGACTCTCATTGGCTGCTGCATCAACGGATGGAGCCGGCTGGAGCTCACTCATGAGCTCCTCCTTCCGGCTCCCCCCTGCAGCGGGTGATGGGAGAGACGTCACGACATCTCTCTCATCCCATAGTGCAGAATGAGAGTGAGCCTGGAGGAGTGTGGACATCGGCAGTTGTCGGCAGGAACAGGGATCAAGTAAGTTGCTTTTTTTTCTGGCACAGCACAGTGGGGGAGTGTGGCTACTAGGGGGCACTGTATTGTGGGGGCTGCTACTGGGAGCACGTTATGGGGGGTGTCCGCTACTGGGGGCACGTTATGGGTGGATGGCTGCTACTGGGGGCACCACTATATAAGGGTTACTACTACTGGGTGCACTGTATAGGGGGACTACTACTGGGGGCAATGCATAAGGGGGACTACTACTGGGGGCACTGCATAGGGTGGACTACTACTGGGGGACACTGTATAGGAGGACTACTACTGGGGGCACTGTATAGGAGGACTACTACTTTGAGCACTGTATAGGGGGACTACTACTGGGGCACTGTATAGGGGGACTACTACTGCGGGCACTGTATATGGGGGACTACTACTGGGGGCACTGTATATGGGGGACTAATACTGGGGACACTGCATAGTGGGTACTACTATGGGGGCACTGCATTGGGGGGAACTACTACTGGGGGACATTTCCTGAAATTATGGGGGGAGGGGGTCGCCAGTCCATTACTTTGCCAGGGGCACTCGGATCCCTAGATACACCCCTGGTCGACACTGTGACCATCAACATGCTGACCACATCCCAAGCAATCCTGATAAAGCAAGTGATACCTATCAGTTACTGCAATGATTTATGTTGGCATAATACAGTTTTTTATTTTCTCAATATTGGTTTGGAACTTTGAAAACTATTCTTATACTTACGTTAGTGTTTTGTATTTTTCTAAAGAAAATTAAAATAATTGTATTATCTGTAAATCTTGGTTTACCCTGTTTTAACTCACAGTTGAAGCATAATTTTCTAAAGCTTCTTGGATCTGCCAAACTGAACCAGTTTGATTGAATATGAAATGGAGTACAAATAACGGACCTGATTCATTACGGATCGCAATATTGCATAATCACACACTTCAACTGCGATAGTATGCTAATCCATTGCAATCGCAATGCAAACTTATGCATACGGACACCTACCTTACATTGCACATATCCGTAATACTTAGCAGAATAGCAAAACTATCGGTATAATCGAGTTCCATCGCAGCCTCACGCACACTTGCACGAGCGGTGACATTACTCAGAAATTGTTAACAACCACACACGCTATGAGAGCTCACACTGCGTATGGTATCGCAGTGGCTAATTTATGCACACCCCTGCAACAGCACTGGCACACCTGCATTCGGCCGACCACCCCCCCGTCACCACCCACAAATGGCACTTCCTGTCAATCACTCTGCAATGGGTCTGCATAGTCACTGCATCGTGTTCGCGCACGTGCACTGAGATACATACACATGTGCAGTGCAAAACAATCACCCGATTGCGTGCGTATTCACAGTTGCGTATGGTAGTGTATCAGGCCCAACATCTGCTTAACAGAATCTGTTATCTAATATGCAATTTTATACTAACTGAGAAATATGTAAAAGAAATGAACACAGGGCCTGATTCAGAGCTGAACGCTCTGACCAGAGCGCTCGCTCTGAATCAGGGCCCTACTCCATGAAAATGGAGCGTCCTCCTGGACGCTCGCATAGCTGTGGGTGACCACCCTCAGCTTATGCGAGCGTCCATAATGATGGTCGCGATGGTTAAGACCATCGCGACCATCGGGCTTGCGACGGAGACCCTGCGGTAGGGTCTCGCTGCCGCAAGCCCTGGAGTGATTTTGGCTCTATCAGAGCCAAAATCACTCCCACTGACATCACTAGTGATGTCATTGGGGCCGGCTTCAGATGGTAGGTGTTCCCATGGGAACGCCTCCGTCTGGCATCCACGCCCCCATCACGCCCACCAAAGGGGGCATGCTGTCAATCAACATTGACAGCACGCCCCCTTTGGTGCGAGACCCGGAGCGACGGAGAGCCCATCGCTATCCGGGTCTCGCGCATGCGCACGACGCAGCTCCCTCCGTCGTGCGCATGCGCAGTGGGGCAACATCGACCCACTTGCGAGCGTCCTGCACTCGCGAGCGGGTCTGAATGACCCCCACAGTGTTAATTGTTATTATACCATCGCCTCATCCATACATCACAATCACTAAAGCTTGAAAGCTCCAATAATAAAATATATTACTATGTTATAAAAGCTACTACTCCATTCATTGAACAAACCTTTAAACAGAAAACTAAAGATTAATTAAAATCTTCCTTCTTAAAAATGTGAGAGCACTAATTATGTTTGTAGAGATGAAACCACTTCATTTGAAAGCCTCTACCACTACTTTATAAATTAATCCATTCATAAAATTATTTGCTATTTTGATTGACTCAATGGAAAATATGTATAATACATTACAAATACTTCACACAAGAATATTAGATCATTATGTATAAAATTATTTTAATTGAAAAAATATAGTACTTCTATCATTAAAATACAAAGATACATATTTATTTACGATCACACAATGTGGCTTTATCTGCGGCGAGTGAAACTATGAATCAGTTTCAGTATATTTATTTTAAGTCTGCATCTGGATTTAATAGTATTCTACAAGGCCTCACACTCTGTTACTCAAGATGCGACAAATACCTCCTCTTGGCACGCAGATCCCAAGCGACTCGGTTGTGCCAAGTGTCAATCAAAGTTACACTATGCTTGTCATGTCTTCAGCATAGGGTTTGTTATTTCACACTAATTCACATTAGCACCCCCACCTAGTCGTCAGGACAGCAGCAGTTTAAATCTGATCCATTATGACCTTCTTAGCATTCCATAGCAGTCTAGCAATGCATTCTGGGCTAAAGGAGCTGTTAGCAGCCATTTTCCATTTCACAGCTGGCCAGCTGAGCAAGCATCAGCTTACTCAGGCTGGCCGGCTTATGACCGCGCATTCTCTGGGCTGGCCACTCCTGGAAAACGGGGCGGATATGCCCCATTTCCAGGAATGCCTCTCCCATACTGCTAGCGTGCGTGTTAGCAGGACCCATTCTGCATGCACAGATTCCCAATTATGGGGAATCTGCGTGCACTGCTGAATTAGCCCCACAAATTCTGATTGGAATGGCATTATAGCTTTGCATTCATTTAATAACATAGAATGAAGTCATCGGGGTAAATTTACTAAGATGGGAGTTCTATTAAGAAGTGATGTTTCCCATAGCAACCAATCAGATTCCAGGTATTATCTTCTAGAAGGTGCTAGATAAATGAGAAGTAGAATCTGATTGGTTGCTATGGGCAACATCACTTCTTAATAGAACTACCATCTGAGTAAATTTACCCCATCCAGTGGTAAGAGCTTAGATAGTTTCATTTATTTTTACAGTGGCATGTATTTCTCCTTTACTAGACCAAATGCAGATCCAATTGAGTTTTAGACACTCGCTGGTCAGTACCAGGGTCTCCAATCACATGTGGTATATATGGAATCGGTATGAAATTCCGACAGTCAGGATCCTGGCGGTCAGAATCCAGACATCGGTATCCCGACAGGGTTAACATACCAACACTTGTTGGTCGGTATACTAACCCTTCTCTCCCTACCCTAAACCCTCCCCCTTTGGTGGCTAACCCTAACCTCCCCTCATAGTGCCTGAACCTAACCTCACCCTCCCCTCACTCTAAACCTAACCCTCCCCTCTTAGTGCCTAACCCTAACCATCCCCCTAGTGCCTAACCCTAACCTCTAAACATAATCCTAACCCTCCCCCCTACCCCGCTACTTACCTTCGGTCGGGGTGCCGGCGCCAGGATTCTGACCTGAGTTGGTATTCTGGCTCGGTAATGTAAGCGTCGCAATCCCACCCGCCAGGATGCCAAAAGCAGACCGTATATATAGACAGGAGCACCATCAAGTTCTTAAATTAATCACATTACATTAGATTGCATTCCCAGAACTATGGTGTATTCAGTACATTGCATTGCGGTCATCAATCTTGTACATTATCACACATACACTATCAGTATTTAGTATATATTTATAAAGGGACCCAGACCATGCATTTTCTAATGATTTGCCAAGCTCTGGCCACTAAAGATGGGCCCATGGGCATTCCGCCGGTGGGGCCTCCTCATGCTTCAGTCCAACACTGTACAGGTGTATAACTTGTAGCAACCAATACTGAAGTTGTAGGTAGATTCCAAGGGCAGGATGTAATAGAGATTGAGTCTGCTGGAGGTGCGGGATACAGACTGATCTCGATCGTTTTTTTAAAGTTGCAGTCATTTACAAGGCAAAGTCAGTTCAGCTTTGCCTTGTAAATGACTGCAACTTTATAAAAACGATGGAGATCAGTCTGCATCCCGCACCTCTGGCAGACTCGATCTCTATTACATCCCGCCCCAATAGTCTGTTGTACATCTACAGTATACTGTGCACAGTTTCATAAATGTCTCCTAACATGGTTTTCAAAATAAGACATTTTTATAGTTTATTACTTCCTATTTTAAATTAAAGCCAAGACATGTACTAAAAGCAGCATGCTGATAAGAAAGCTAAATGGCACATTTTCTGTTCATCTTAAGCTGAGGGCGTTATTTTCTATCATTAATTCTATTTCAGCTTGGTGGTGATTCAAGTTAGATGTGTTGTCATTACTGTATTTATTCTGAATCTGTGATCTATTCTGTATCTGTGACAGTCTGAAGATCAGGACCAGAAGATGAAAAGAACGACACATTAATGGCTTCCTTATAGTGCTCAGAAAGTGCATCAATGCGCTAAGCGACAGAGCAGAAATCTATGGTCACTATGTTAATTACAGAGACAGATGTGAAAAGTATGTCATTGCTGTGAGTTTTACAGAATGGACTGTAAGTCACAAATAACAATACTACTCTACCTAATGTGAAAGTAGCATTACTTACTTCTTTTGTCAGAGGCCAAATTCAGGCCAAAGTGTAATAAGTGCTGAGAGTGGGCCTGATATCCCTCTTTCATACTTGCCTACTTTTAAAAAAGCATTTCAGGGAGACTGTGAAAACAGTACTGCTAGGATCTGTAGTTTCCAGCCTGAGGCAAAGCATTAATTACTGCCTATCTGTGTGCAGCATCAGGGCCGGCTCGAGGGTCCAGCGCGCGACTGAATTTGGGGGCACGGCCTAATTACCATAGGGCACGCCCCCTATGTGACGTTATTTGGAGTAGTGCCCGCATGGCACGCCTCCAAATAACGTCAGGCTGGGGGTAAAGCCCAGCACTCCATCACTGGCTGGGCTTCCCCCAGCCTCTCCTGTCAGTGAATGGTTGCAGCACACATGCACGCAGCATCCATTCACTCTCTGGGGGCCCGGCACCGCCGCACTGTGGTGGGGGTCCCCAGCCTCCCGATTTGACCACCCGCGGGCCCCTTCGGCCTGCGGGTGGAACAGCGGCACAGTACTGTCCCACTGAAATCGGGATGCTGGGGAGGGGTGGTGCCCCTGTGCGACCGCACTGGTCAAACACCCCTAGAGCCGGCCCTGGTCACCATACAGCACCAGTGTCATACCGGCGGCACTGGTAGCAGCCCTGCATCCCAGGTGCACAACTTAGCACACTGTCGCCAGTGTCATCCTGGCAGCACTGGTAGCAACTCTGCATTCCAGGTGTGCAATCTAGCACACCATCGCCAGTATCATCCCGGCGGCACTGGTAGCTACTCTGCGTTCCAGGTGTGTAATCTAGCACACCATCGCCAGTGTCATCCTGGCGGCACTGGTTGCAGCTCTGCATTCCAGGTGCTCAATCTAGCACACCTTCGCTAGTATCATCCCAGCAACACTGGTAGAAACTCTCCGTTCCAGGTGCACAAATCAGCACACTGTTGTCAGTGTCATCCCGGCGGCACTGGTAGCAACTCTGAATTCCACGTGCGCTATTAAGCACACCATCGCCAGTGTCATCTCGGCTGCACTGGTAGCAGCCCCGCAGTCTTGTTGCATACCTCACCTGAGTCTCATCAGCCCAAAAGCTGCGATGGTCCTGTGGCTCCAGATCACTATCAGCCCTCAAGGCTGCTGCAACAGCCCAAAGGCTGCTTCACACCATTAGTCCCTTTGCCACGGCTATAAAGGCCACAATCAGCCCCCACGGCTGCTCCAACAGCCCAAAGGCTGCTTCACATCACAAGTTACTTGACCACTACTACAAAGGCCACAACCAGCCCTCAAAGCTGCTCCTACAGCCCACAGGCTGCATCTCACCTCTAGGCCTCTAGCCATAATGAGCCAAAGCTCATTAGCCCTCAAGGCTGCTCCAAAGCCCAAAGGCTGCATCTCACTGCCAGGCATCTGGCCACAATGAGTTAAAGCTCGCCAGCCCCCAAGGCTGCCTCCAAAGCCCAAAAAATTGTACCACCTCCGTAAGCCTCGTGGCCACAATTAGTCAATGTAAAATCCACCCTCAAGACTGGCACTATATCTGACCAGACTACCATCCATTTCTAACAACCACCTATGAGCGCAGTATTAAAGTGGGCATGTACTGCTCTACCTGAGAAGCGTGTGATAAAATTGACTTTGTTTCAAATGTAAATGAGCTATAAAGTAGTTAGTAAGATCTACTTGTTGATGAAAACACACTGATACTTTTTAGAAAATACATGTAGCCATAGGGATCATTGTGCCTTACAACCAATGCAGGGAAATGATACTAATGATCCTATTTAAATGTATATATCTCTTGTTTTTTTTATATAACAGCTACATAATGGGGGTAAGGTGCAATCAGGGAGATTGCTAGACTTTTCAGGGAGTCAGGGAGAATGCTATCTTTGATACTGGAAAAAGAAATAAAAAAGTTTTGTCTTGGAGATGGCACACAAACTGGATTATATAAAAAATATAATACTTTATTAGATATGCATTAAAATATTCCAACAGGAATAAAATTCAGCGAAATATGGTTAAAAAATAAAAAATAATAAATAATAACGTGACTATTTGTAATAGAAATGTGAAATAAAAAAAAAGGAAAACCCTGCCGTGTGAATGAATTTCCTATTCCTAATGTCAATGGTTTCCCATGTTCAAAACGCAAGTGTAAATTCTTGCAGCACTCAGATATTTATTAGGAGTGATCATAAAAAGGGGAGGGGATGTTAGTATAATAGAGAATAATGTATCTCGAATCTCACCAAAAAATGGTGTCACTGATCGGTAACTCCTTTAATAATTAGATAATACTGATGTCTCATTAAATGGTTTTCAAAACTGATAATTTAAGAGGATTTGTCAATGATATCAGTTATATTCATCCTATTAATATCTAAATTGAATTGGTGCAAATTTATTATCAAAGACTCCTCATAAAGTCAGTGCCCTATGGAAACTGCCTTAAATCTGTTAATGGGAACATTAATCACAATTTATTAGGTGTAATAGCAGTATCCATCCATTTGTAACTAGTACTGACTGTTTCAGTTTGGTAAATACAAAAACTGAAACAATGTTGCCAGTTGTTTCTAATGTTTTTGATCCATAGACGTAGACACAAACACCTCCCCTCTAAATGTCCTGTAACTGGACACACATTCAATAGTATATACTAGTACATAGAAAATGCGCTTATCATGGTGCTAGTAGATCTGACCTGATTGTTTGTTAAACAAAGTATCAAGCTAATTTGCTAATGTGCAAACAGTCAGATATGCCACACATTCACATGATCACAACATAATACATTGTCCTGTAACTGGACAGTTAATAAAGTGAGCTTCTGTTAGGTCTAATAATTATACATAAATCATGGGTAACACACGGTGGGTATACCGCCGACGCACGTTTCACTGTTAAGCTTTATCAAGTCAAGACGATTAGCTCCACTGCCCTCTACTATATTCATACCCAGGGACCAATGGCATCGTGTTCCCTGGTCACGTGGTCTCGTGGACCCAACCCGCAGTAGTTTGCAAGTGAACATTATAATCAGCATCTCAACCACTCAAAGGTGCAGTTTCAGGACTAGGGAAAAGTTTATCGTCACTCCTCATTAGTGATGCAAGTAGTCATGGCAACTCACGCCGGAGCTAGAGTTGTATGCGTGTGTGTCAATCATTAGATAGCGTGTGTCCTTCTTCATGTCATATACTGAAATTTAATAAATGGAGACAGTAAATTACAGGTGAAACATTGACTTAATGAAAGACAATGTTCAATTAGGAATATTCTCTGCAGGAGCATATAATATGAGTCTCATTAATATTATATTGTAGTAATCATATAATTCTGTTAATGCGCAATAATAAATAGGATTTAAAAAATAAATCAAACAGGTAAGTATTATAACATAATAATTTGAAGAGTAAGTTAAACTAGTAGATATAATAACTTAGTACTAAATATAATAGTGTGAAAGTAATAATAAAGAATATCCCTTAATAAATCTAAGATAAAGAAGTTCAATAATCCAATAATAAAGTATTATATTTTTTATACAATCCAGTTTGTGCGCCATCTCCAAGACAAAACTTTTTTCTTTCTTTTTCCAGTATCGATATAGTACTTCTTGTCTAATGGCAGCACCCCCGTTACTGATATACTAATATTGATAATACCACAATATGGGGTCAATTTAATTAATTAATACCATTCAATTTATGTGTGCAGATGTATGTTTCTCTTTGTATTTTGTCTAATTGTAATAGCTGGTAATCTAGCTTTTCTTTGTAACATCTCACACCATAACAAATCTTGACTTAATTTTGTATATATCTGTTCATATGAATAGATATATACATATATACTGCATATAAAACCTATTCAGGACTTTACTGTATAAAATTTATTGGATTGCAACACGCTCTCAAAAATATGATGTCATTTAGTCTCAGTAGAGATCTTGAGGACAGATGTGATAAACTTAAAAATGACACTAGCTCTGTATTTTCCATCAACATTGATAAACAAGATCCTTCAATGAAAGACTGGTCAGATGAAGCATTTACTTTAAAAAACATGCTTATGATACAAAGCAAAACCTGGTGGAACAAAACCACCTTTGACAATTATTTAAAAAATAATCTGATCCCCAGAGGCCTAAGATTAAAGTTGTTCCCAATGTATGAACTAGCTAATAATGATTTGAAGCAGGAATGGGAAGCTACACTGACACATTGTTCCAAGGCTCTGATAAAAATACTAATCAGACATGATGAAATCACTTTAGACCATCTAAGACAAGATATAACAAAACTAGGAGAAAAGTTGAAACCCTATGAAACTTTGGAAAAATTTCAGCAAAGGTATGATAAATATAAGAAAGAAATTGAATAGTATGAAGAAGAAATAGTGGAAAGTAAATGCAGAAAATTCCAACGAGATCGGGAAGATTACCAACAAAACGGTTTACAAATGGAACATACAGAAACAACAACTAAAAAACCCACATTTGTCTAATTATAGTACATCTGAATTGGATTCTTCAGAGGGAGAGAATACAAGTAATACATTTCGTATTAGAAGCTACAGAAGGGATTTTTTAGATCAAACTCCCAGAGTAGTAAGATCCAATTCAGATATGGAAGGTGGAAAACAAGGATGAGCAAAAGGAGGAAGGAGAAAAAGAGATATACTGGATTGGAGAGACGAACCTAGGGAACAGCGGAGACATCGGAAATATTAACATATATTCAGCCTAATGATTCCTTAAGAATCATCAATTTGACAGATATTATCCTCAATGATGACCAAATCTCAATATTAAGCAAAGGGCTCTCTTTCTCTCCGACTCAGAGATTTAACAGATTTGAATGTGAAAAAGACTTGCATTTATTTACCAGGAAATTACTTTTGAAAAAATTCTTTCTGAAAAAGAATTTACAAAAAGATCTATATGCAATATCTAATTATAAGGGAAATGAATTACAAATAGAAGATCAGCCTATATTACAAATGTTGGAAGATTTGGAAGAAGGTAATGATCCCTCTTATCCAAATATACCAACACCATTTGATGGTACCAAACTGAAGAAAAGATCAACATTCTTTCCTGATAGTAAAATTTGCCCAGCAGTCCAAGTGTATCAGGACTTAGTCTCCAAAGATCTCGATCGTTTATTCACTCAGAGAAAATCTTATTCCAATAACATCACTGAAGGTGAAAGAAGAGCACTTGACCAAATTTCTAGATGGCAAGACGTATTGATAAAACCCTCAGATAAGGGGGGCAATATAGTTTTATGACCTAAATATGTGTACATTGAGGAACTTAACAAACAATTAGGAGATAGTAGTTGTTATCAACAACTCATCTTTAATCCAACCTCTAATTTCCTCAAACAATATACTAGCTTGATAACCACCACCTTAACAAATGGAGTTATCAGGAAATGTGATTTTGATTTCCTGAGAATTGATAAACCCAAAATATCTATGCTATACCTCCTCCCAAAAGTACATAAAAATGAAAAAGCCCCTCCCGGGAGACTGATAGTATCGGGAGTGGGCAATCTCACGGAGAAGGCTAGCATTTTTGTGGATCAATATCTGCGTAACTATGTCTTAACATTACCATCATATGTAAGAGATACAAAAGATGTACTTAATAAGTTACAAGATCTTAATGTGAATCCTGGAGTGTGGTTAGTCACTTGTGATGTTGAAAGTCTTTACACCAGTATTAAACATGACAATGGTATTTGAGCAGTCAACTACTTCCTTAACATGGGAATACAGAGTGAATTTACTGAATTCATTGTTATTCTACTTAAATTTATATTGACCAAAAATTATTTTGTATGTAATGAACGCCACTACCTCCAGGTTAGAGGGATGACAATGGGGACAGCTTGTGCCCCCACTTATGCCAACCTCTACCTGAGGTGGTGGGAGAAGGAGGTGGTCTTTCATGAACAATATGATAACTATACTGAAAAGATCTTACTATACCTCCGCTACATTAATGACATCTTGATGTTATGGGAAGGTGACCAAAAACAACTGGAAGAATTTATCTCGATACTGAATACTAACGATCTCAACTTAAAACTTACTAGTTCTATGAGTCAACGAGAAATTAACTTCTTAGACCTAACCATAAAGATTGATGAAGGAGGTCAAATTACCACCAACATGTTTAGGAAAGATACTGCCACAAACAGTATACTACACTCCAGTAGTTCACACATGCCTGCCACTATTCGCGCGATCCCCAAAGGAGAAATATTAAGAACTAAAAGAAATTGTTCCACTCCAGAGGTTTATGAATTTACGCAAAAACAACTGAGCATAAGACTTAAAAATCGGGGATACAGTAATAAACTAATCAAAAGAACGGTCAAGGAGACTGAAAAAACATTGAGAGATTCACTGTTAAAAACAAGAGAGAAAACACAGAAAGAGCCGATTAGATTTGTGGGAACCTTCAATGCTCAATGGAGAGAGATCAGAGATGTTCTTCAAAAACACTGGTCTATATTA
The DNA here is from genome assembly GCA_031769625.1 of Taudactylus pleione. Taxonomy (NCBI): domain Eukaryota; kingdom Metazoa; phylum Chordata; class Amphibia; order Anura; family Myobatrachidae; genus Taudactylus; species Taudactylus pleione. Next base: position 5,465,988 of record JAUIMM010000148.1, on the reverse strand, counting down.
CAAACAGACATTGATTTAATGAAGATCTTAACTCCTAGGGTACAAATGAGTTGGAGGAGATCCCGCAGCCTGAAGGGTAGATTAGTGCACAGTCACATGAGTGTGACTAAGAAGTCACTATTTAATAAAAAGGGATCATACAAATGTGGACAATGTAAGGCCTGTAAGTACATGGTACCAAAAAAATGTTTTTTTGATAGATACAACAAAAAATAGTTAATTCATAATTTTATTACCTGCACCACATTAGGGACTATATACCATCTGGAATGCCCCTGTGGGAAAATCTATGTGGGTAAGACATCCAGACCCATCAAAGTAAGGGTACTGGAACATGTTGGAACAGTCCGCAATGCTAGTCATGACTTGGCCAAGTTTAAACCCCTCACAGCTATAGCTAGACATTTTTACAAATTTCATAATAGCAATCCCAATCTTCTGGAAGTCTTTGGAATGAAACATATTCAGATGGGAATATGAGGGGGTAACCTTGATGAAGAATTACTAAAAGAGGAGACAAGGTTAATCTTTTTAATGGATAGTTTGTATCCCAAAGGCCTGAATGAAAATAACAGTTATGTCCCATTTCTTAAGAATACCTAGATAGCTGATTTATGAACTCCGCTATAAATATTATGCTATGAAACATCTAGTATATTTGAATGAATGTAATGATCTGGTTAATTTCATTCTTTAACTTATGTTAGGCACATCTATCCTTCTAGTTATTACTTCTCTAAACAACATATGATATTTACCAACCAAATATGGGTCAATATGATGTTCCAGTCAAATTCTCTCTTTTCTTCTTTTTCATCATGACATGAGTCTATATATGCATATAT